>CM071840.1:50961012-52256846 GCA_036507285.1 Trichosanthes cucumerina
CATGCCATGTTGTGTACTAGGTCCGACATATGTTATGCAGTAGGGATTGTCAGTAGGTATCAATCCAATCAAGGATTAGATCACTGGACCGCCGTAAAGGCAATCCTCAAGTATCTTAGGAAAACGAGGAACTACAGCTTAGTGTATGGAAGTGGGGATTTGATCCTTACGAGATACACAGATTCTGACTTTCAGACCGATAAGAATTCTAAGAAATCCACTTCGGGGTCAACCTTCATTCTGAATGGAGAAGTTGTAGTATGGCGAAGCATCAAACAGGGATGCATCGTTGATTCCACTCTGGAAGCAGACTATGTTGCGGCTTGTGAAGGTGCAAAGGAAGTTGTTTGGCTTAGGAAGTTCATGACAGATTTGGAAGTTGTTCCAAATATGAACTTGCCGATCACACTATTTTGTGACAACAGTGGTGCAGTAGCCAACTCTAGAGAGCCTCGGAGCCATAAGAGAGGCAAACACATTGAGCAGAAGTATCACTTGATACGGGAGATTGTGCACCGCGGTGACATGACAGTCACGCAGATAGCGTCGGAGCACAACGTAGCTGATCCATTTACAAAGCCCCTCACGGCTAAGGTGTTTGAGGGTTACCTAGAGAGTCTGGGTCTTCGAGTACTTTCTGACTAGGGCAAGTGGGAGATATGTAAACGGGTATTGAATGCCCTAGTTTATTGTATTACTTCATTGTAATTTATGTACATTTCAGAAATGTATTTGCTCCACCAGCTTAGTCCAAGTGCGAGTTTGTTGGGATGTTTGTCCTAATCTCGTTCTATTTGTAAATATACATTTGAAATTAATAAAGAGTTATTTATTTCATTTTTTGTGTCTCGCATCTATTACAAACTTTGTCCAATAAACTAAGCTCCAGAGTCATTGAATACATGAGAGAACTAGAACTTGACAGGTGTGTAGTGGACACACAGGGAGGATCACGTTCGAGTGAATGACCCGAATGATCTACAGAATATGGATGGAGTTGGAGACCTAATCCTGGATACACTGTGGATGCGACCCGCTTTGTATTACTACAAACGAGGTGATCTGACTCATTCATGTGGTTGACATGCGAGTGGGGGCATCCTGTACAATGAGATTGTACAAGACCGGACCGTGAATTATTAGACCTACTGATGTAACACCGTTGACAATAAGGACTAATAACTTCGTAGATGACCATTAGTGACTCGACACTGAATCACGAAAGCGTGTTACGGACTCCCGTCGCAGGGTATGTCCTTTGACTAATACGGGTGAGGGTGGTCACGATTTGCTCGCCCAATATGCCTATCTTCTCGTGCATGAGGACCAAGTAGGAGGCTGGAAACTTAACTACGCGAGATGGAATTCACTCGTTCCTCCTTTAGGGAAACTAGAGGGGTTGTTCCCTTTAAGTGATGTCTCCAGGGCTTGGACAACGGGCGCCCACTCTCTCACTGGCACGAGAGAGTTATTGTGTATGGTTGGACCATTACAACGTTAGATGGAATTCACTCGTTCCTCCTTTAGGGAAACTAGAGGGGTTGTTCCCTTTAAGTGATGTCTCCAGGGCTTGGACAACGGGCGCCCACTCTCTCACTGGCACGAGAGAGTTATTGTGTATGGTTGGACCATTACAACGTTGTTGTTCATTAGAGGAGCAGTGAGGACTTAAGGAGCAAGAAGTAGACACAGGGGTAAAACGGTAATTTGACCTAACAGTGTCTACGAGCAACCTGTGAAGGGTCGACTCATGGGCATTGGTTATATCAGTGGACACGTAATATCTTGCACTGACGGGAGTGCAGCTACAGACTTTAGTGGAGTGTTACCATAGCTAATAAATGTTGATTAACCGGGTCAAAGAGTTTGATAGGTTAATCTCGGATCATTGGAGCTCGTCACTGTAGGTCCATAAGGTCCCTCAGTTGGCTCAAACTGGGTTAAAAGAAGGTTTAATGTTTTGGTGTGAATTGAAGTATTCAAGTTCACTAAAGGGCATTTATGTCATTTATATGAGATATAAATGATATATATATAGTTTAATGGGAATGAGATTCATAATAAACTATAGGTTAGACTAATTGTTGAAATAGGGCTAATTAGGAGAAATTAGATTGAGAGATATTAAATTGGATGTGATTCAATTTAAAAATCCACAATATTGCAAATGTGATTTGTAAAATGAGATATGAGATATCTTATAATATGTGGTTATGCAAATATGATTTGCATAACCTATAGTTGTGGTAAAATGGTAAATAGGTGCACATTTCAACTCCACCTATCTCCATTATTTAAACCCCTTTGCAAGAAGGGTTCTTAACACAATTGCTCATTTTTTTATTTCTCACCAAAAGAAGCAAAAGCTCTCTCAAGTTTTCTCTCTAAATTTCTCCTCTCAAAACCAAAACACAAGATCCCACTATCTTCCTTCTTCCAAAAGAAGAACAACCGAGAAGCCAAGTGGTAGTGTTCGGTTTACGTTCGTGAGAAGAGTTTGATTAGTTTGAGACCGTTGGGAAAACACGAAGAGTTCGTGAACGGAAAGGAAAGCTTGAAGATTATCTTCAACAAGTAAGTAATCATTCGATCTTGCTGTTTTTCTTTCCTTAGTATGCATGTTTAACCTAGTTCTAAGTGTTAGACTATTTTAACGAAACTAAGTAGCACAACAACACCGCGACGATTCGATCGTCTTTTGCTGCGCTGGGAGTTTAATTCCCTTCACATCAAACATGGATGTATCAATTTAAATAGTAATTTACAAACTATACGAGATTAGGACAAACATTCGAACACAAAAAACATAGAAATGCTTTAAATTGTCTTAAATATCTACTGTAGTATCCGCCATGCATGAAGATATCGTTACGCGAGGTTTGACATCACGAAATCCCAAGAGGTGCAATCTGGACAACCACCTGTTCATATTTTCTGCACACTTTTTTTTGTCCTCCGTGCCATCTTTCACACTAAGAAACTTTTCCCGTCCCATCTTCACTCCATTTTCATCTTGACTCGTTGAACTAACATTATAAAGAATTTTGGGCTAAAAAATCACTGTCTCTTCTTGTGCATCAACGAGCTTTTCGAGATGCAATGTGAAAGCCTCTTGAATCTTCTTGGTCTTACTTCTTGTTATGGCTCCTTCAGGTACATGCAATGGATCAATGACTTGATTCACTTCATCCCCCCTTTCTTTAAAAGGATTTGTTCCCCAAATCGAAGTCTTCATTTCCTACATCAAAAGGAGTCAAATCAGCCACATTAAAAGTAGAACTTACATTGTACTCACCTCGAAGATCTAGTTTGTATGCATTGTCATTGACCGCTCTAATACTTGAAATGGACCATCTCCCCTTAGTTGAAGTTTAGACTTCCTTTGATCCGAGAACCTTTCCTTTCGTAGATGAACCCAAACCCATTCACCAGGCTTAAAAATCAATTTCTTTCTCCCTTAGTTCCTTTGAGTGACTAGCTTTTGATTCTTCGTTTGAATCCTTTCCTGACTTCTTTGTGCAAATTTTTTATGTATTCGGCTTTAGAAACAACTGCATTACTAGAAAACATATTAGGTGGTAAAGGTGATAAATCTAGAGGAGTTAAGGGATTAATGAGTAGTGTTATATATCGCTCTATTCTATGCAAACTCCACAAAAGGTAAAGTCTCTTCCCAAGACTTAAGATTCTTAGAAATTAGCGATCTAAGCAATGCCCCTAATGTTCTATTAACCACCTCAGTTTGCCCATCCGTTTGGGGGTGACAAGTTGTAGAAAACAAAACCTTAGTTCCCAATCTGCCCCACAAAACTTTCCAAAAATGACTTAAAATTTTGGCATCTCTATCACTTACAATGATTTTTGGAATGCCATGCAATCTAACCACTTCCCTAAAGAATAGATTAGCTATGTTAGTTGCATCATCTGTTATGTTACATGGAATGAAATATGCCATTTTACTAAACCTATCAACCACCACAAAAATGCTATCATGATGTCTCCTAGTTTTTGGCAATCCTAGAACAAAATCCATGCTAATGTCTAGAACAATACCATAGTTCACTAGGAACATCTAAAGGTGTGTAAAGGCCATGTGGTTGTGTCTTAGACTTAGTTTCCTTACATTTGAAACATTGCTTGCAAACTTTATTCACATCCTTTGATATGAACCAAGACATCTAACGAAGTCGTATTAAATGAAGTCATTCATGGAAGTTTAACATAAGTTGCATTTAATGAACTCAAGTGCAACTCATCACTTATTAAAGAACAACAAACTTCATTTATGGGACAAGGACTTTGAAAATCTTCAAGATGTGCTTCATTTACTATTGGAAGGTTACAAAGAGTTACAAAGCTAGCAAAGAGACATCATTCTAGGATTTATGGCTAATTTGATGTAAATTTCAGTTTTAAACTATTGTTTTCAATGTTTTAGGTTACAAAATAGTTAGTGGACATTATGGTATTGATGAGGATGTAAATTAAAATCCTTAAACTACCATAGGTTATCTTGTAATTTAGTGTTAACATCTAGTGAGTTTACTAGGAGATTAGATTGCAAAGACTTATTTGTTTGTAACACTTCTACTATTGTAACATGATACGAATCATCATGCTATGCAAAACGAGAGAAAAAGCTTCAAAATGGAGTTGAAATAAATGTTGTCCAACGTCATTTATGACGAACTGAAGATGCATTTAATGAACTCATGTGCAATAAATGTATCTTTAAAGATAACTCAAGCTTCATTTATGCAACAAGGGTTTCAATTTAAATCAAGTGAAGCTTCATTTATGCATGGAAGGTTACAAAGACTTTCAAGATTACTACAAGACTTCAATCTCGGATTTATGGATATTTTGATGTAAATTTCAGTTTTAAAGTCTTGTTTTCAATAATTTAGGTTACGATTTAGTTAGTGGAGATCATGGTATTGATGGGGATGTAAGTTACAACCTTTCAATTGACCATAGGTTACTCTAGAGTTGATTTTGAGGCTATATAAAGCCATGTACCTTGTAGGAAAAAGAAAAGAAAAGATTGGAAAATGTAATCAAAAGAGGCCTTGAGCTTTTTTATAGCATTTGAGCTATGTCTTTGCAATTCTATGTAGATTAGGTTGCATGCTTAGAATCATTCATGATAAGCGCCGAACTTGTTGGTTTAACAAAGCTAGAGGTCCTTCTAGGATCTTTGCAAACGTCACGAACAAGGCTAACTTAACGAATTGATCCCAACTAAGAGTTAAGTTAGAAGATGAATCACTCTTAGATCAAACTTAGAATAAGGATGGTCACTCCTAAATCCTAAGATGACTCACTCCAGAATTAGCTTGATCGGGGCTAATCCAATGAATCGGTTAAACATCAAACCTAAAGCAAGATTTGAAAGAAAGTTAACACCAAATGGGGCTAAACAAAACACAAGTTTTTTTCATAAAGGTTCTGCCTTTTCCATGTCAATACAAGCCTTTAAATAGGCCAAAATGGTCGTGCAAAGCACCAAAGACCAAAAGTCTTTAAAAAGCATTAAATGTGAAATGAAGAAAAAATTGACCTAGGAATTTAAAACTTGATTGCACAACGTTTGAGAGCTCTAAATATGGAACAAAAAACATAGAAATGCTTTAAATGGTCTTAATTATCTACTGTAGGATCCGCCATGCATGACTATTTCGTTTGACGAGGTTTGACATCACGAAATCCCAAGAGGTGCAATCTAGACAGCTACCTGTTCACATTTTCTGCACACTTATTTTGTCCTCCGTGCCATCTTTCAAACTAGACAACTTTTCCCATGCCATCTTCACTCCATTCTCATCTTGACTTGTTGTACTAACATTATAAAGAATTTTGGGCTCAAAAATCTTGGTCTCTCCTTGTGCATTCACGAGCTTTTGGAGATGCAATATGAAAGCCTCTTGAATCTTCTTGGCATTGCTCCTTGTTATTGCTCCTTCAGGTACATGCAATGGATCAATGGTTTGATTCACATCAATTCAAGCTTGACTTGATCAATCTTGCTTGTGGAGTGATTCGGATCTCATACAAGTTCTCTTGCCTTGAGATGTTTGATCGACAAGGTAATCCGATTTTACTTTCCTTGAGTTGATTTTCAAAATTGGTTTTGGGGTCTTTGAAATTGAGTTATCTAAAGGTCTTGTTTATTTAAGTAAGGTTGTTAGATCCAATTGTCAAGGGTTACTTAACATTTTGATATTAGAATCTTTGGCTTCTTTGATTTCATTTCGATTTGAGATTTTTGGATTTTTTGGAATCCCTCTTAAATTTCTCATCATTTGGTATCAGAGCGCCTTAGGCTCAAGATCGGATATATGTTTCCTTTGCGTTTATCTTGAATTTTTTCAAATTTTCATGTTTTGTTTCATTTTTTGTAATCTGTCCAGTTTTTGTAATCTGTCGAAAAGTACAAAAAACTCATATTTCTGTTTGTTATTTCAATTTCAAGTCCTTATCAATATTGTAGATTAGGCTCTGATTTATAAATGTGTCTTCTATGAAAATTTCTAGTTCGACTTTCTTTAGGCTGAAAAATATGCATGTTTATAACTTGTTATGAGCTAAAACCGAGAACATGTGTTCTTGTGTTGTTCTTGCTGTTTTTTCTTCTAAAGCATGCTAGATCTGAAAATTTCTCAAGCAAGATTGATCAAGTCAAGCTTGAATGATTCTAAGCATGCAACCTAATCTACATAGAATTGCAAAGACATAGCTCAAAGGCTATAAAAAAGCTCAAGGCCTCTTTTGATTACATTTTTAATCTTTTTCTTTTCTTCCTACAAGGTACATGGCTTTATATAGCCTCAAAATCAACCCTAGAGTAACCTATGGTCAATTGAAAGGTTGTAACTTACATCCCCATCAATACCATGATCTCCACTAACCAAATTGTAACCTAAATTATTGAAAACAAGACTTTAAAACTGAAATTTACATCAAAATATCCATAAATCCGAGATTGAAGTCTTGTACTAATCTTGAAAGTCTTTGTAAACTTCCATGCATAAATGAAGCTTCACTTGATTTAAATTGAATCTCTTGTTGCATAAATGAAGCTTGAGTTATCTTTAAAGATACATTTATTGCACATGAGTTCATTAAATGCATCTTCAGTTCGTCATAAATGACATTGGAGAACATTTATTTCAACTCCATTTTGAAGCTTTTTCTCTCGTTTTGCATAGCATGATGATTCGTATCATTAATGATGAGAAATTTAAGAAGAATTTAAAAATCTAATCTACCTTGTTAACAACAAACAAGACTATTAGATCTAAAACCCCAAAAATCTCAAAACCAAAATGAAATCAAATAAGCCAAAGAATTCTAATATCAAAATGTTAAGTAACCCTTGACAATTGGATCTAACAACCTTGCTTAAATAAACAAGACCTTTAGATAACTCAATTTCAAAGACCCCAAAACCAATTTTGAAAATCAACTCAAGGAAAGTAAAATCGGATTACCTTGTCGATCAAACATCTCAAGGCAAGAGAGTGTATGAGATCCGAATCACTCCACAAGCAAGATTGATCAAGTCAAGCTTGAATGATTCTAAGCATGCAACCTAATCTATATAGAATTGCAAAGACATAGCTCAAAGGCTATAAAAAAGCTCAAGGCCTCTTTTGATTACATTTTTAATCTTTTTCTTTTCTTCCTACAAGGTACATGACTTTATATAGCCTCAAAATCAACCCTAGAGTAACCTATGGTCAATTGAAAGGTTGTAACTTACATCCCCATCAATACCATGATCTCCACTAACCAAATTGTAACCTAAATTATTGAAAACAAGACTTTAAAACTGAAATTTACATCAAAATATCCATAAATCCGAGATTGAAGTCTTGTACTAATCTTGAAAGTCTTTGTAACCTTCCATGCATAAATGAAGCTTCACTTGATTTAAATTGAATCCCTTGTTGCATAAATGAAGCTTGAGTTATCTTTAAAGATACATTTATTGCACATGAGTTCATTAAATGCATCTTCAGTTCGTCATAAATGACGTTGGAGAACATTTATTTCAACTCCATTTTGAAGCTTTTTCTCGTTTTGCATAGCATGATGATTCGTATCATTCTCCCTTCTTCAAGAAGATTCGTCCTCGAATCTAATGATGTTGTTGTACACAAACTGAAAATTTATTTCAATGAAGTCTTGCTTTCTAGAATTTCTTCCTCGTATCATTTTCTTTGTGAAAGATTGCTTCAAAAACAAGTTAAGAAAATACAAATGACCTCACAACACTCCCTCACAAGTTTACACTCAATAATATTTAGGTCACTCATGTTTGCACTCAATTTTGAGAAAACACATTGATTCTCAATCTCACGTCTCAAAATTGTATGGAGAAGCCAAGATAATTTGCAATTCAATGGATAATTGTACACTTTGAAAACAAACAAACTAACTTGACATTTGAAAAAATTTAAGGTCATGGTTAGATAAATGAAGAAGAAGCAATGTAACTTATGGACAATAACCGATGGCTGGAATTTTTAAATATAAGAGTTACTATTTGAAACTAATGGTTTGAAAGTTCAATGTGCAGAAATGTAGCCCATATTTAATATGTAACAACCAACTTTTAAAACTTTCAAAAAGTGTAACATCAATGAATGAATGCCAAATGGTTATATTAAACAAAAATGATCAGTTCAAATGAGAAATTTTTAGATCTAGCATGCTTTAGAAGAAAGAAGCAGCAAGAACAACACAAGAACACATGTTCTCGGTTTTAGCAGTTTTTCAGAACAAGTTATAAACATGCATATTTTTCAGCCTAAAGAAAGTCGAACTAGAAATTTTCATAGAAGACACATTTATAGATCAGAGCCTGATCTACAACATTAATGAAGACTTGAAATTGAAATAACAAACGGACATATGAGTTTTTTGTACTTTTCGACAGATTATAAAAACTGGACAGATTACAAAAAATGAAACAAAACATGAGAATTTGAAAAAATTCAAGATAAACGCAAAGGAAACATATATCCGATCTTGAGCCTAAGGCTCTGATACCAAATGATATGAAATTAAAAAGGATTTGAAATATCTAAGAACCTTGTTATGGAACAAACAAGACTCTTAGATCTAAAACCCCAAAAATCTCAAAACCAAAATGAAATCAAATAAGTCAAAGAATTCTAATATCAAAATGTTAAGTAACCCTTGACAATTGGATCTAACAACCTTGCTTAAATAAACAAGACCTTTAGATAACTCAATTTCAAAGACCCCAAAACTAATTTTGAAAATCAACTCAAGGAAAGTAAAATCGGATTACCTTGTCGATCAAACATCTCAAGGCAAGAGAACTTGTATGAGATCCAAATCACTCCACAAGCAAGATTGATCAAGTCAAGCTTGAATGATTCTAAGCATGCAACCTAATCTACATAGAATTGCAAAGACATAGCTCAAAGGCTATAAAAAAACTCAAGGCCTCTTTTGATTACATTTTTAATCTTTTTCTTTTCTTCCTACAAGGTACCTGGCTTTATATAGCCTCAAAATCAACCCTAGAGTAACCTATGGTCAATTGAAAGGTTGTAACTTACATCCCCATCAATACCATGATCTCCACTAACCAAATTGTTAAGTAACTCCCAAGAATTAGACCTAACAACCTTGTTGAGAAAACAAGACCTTTAGATCTAAAACTTAAAAACCCCAAAACGACATGGAATCAACCCAAGGAAAAGTTTGGAACGGATTACCTTGATGATCAAGATCAAGAGTAAAGAAAACTCGTTTCTAAACTCGTGATTCGAATCACTCCACAAGAGGTACGATCAACACCACTTGAATGACTCTAGCATGCAAATTCTAAACACAAGAAATTGCAATAAGGAAAACTTAGCTCTCAACAAAGCTAAAAGAAAACTCAATTCATTCACTTTAAAATTATGTCTACAATGGAAGAAGAGAGGGCTTTATATAGCCTTTGAGACCCTTAACCTAATTGACAAATAGACACTAACTTTATGGGCTAGTTAGTGGGGGAAAAGAGTAACCTATATGAGTTACAATTTAACCACAACTCCCATATTGAAAACAAGCTTAAATGATAAACAAAACTGAAATTACATTTAAAACTAATAAAGGTGTTGTCTTGTAACCATTATTTTAATACGAATCCATAGCTGTAAATGGTTTGAACTTGTGTTCCATAATTGAAGCTTAGCTTGTCTTGAATGAAGCTTGTAATGATACTTGACTTCATTGAATCCATCTCCACCTCATTGAATGCAACTTCAGTTCAAACATCACCATATTAAATGTTACTTTAGTTCAACTTAGTTCTTTTAGGTGAAACCCAAGTTAAACTTAAGTTCCATAAATTTAGCTATGAGTTCATTAAGTGCAAGTTAGAATGCATTTAATGCGTCTCCATCTTGAAGTTCAACTTTGCACAACATGTAGGGAAAGACTCCAACATCTTCTAGAACCTCCTCTTTTGAGCTCACCATAGCTTGAATATGAGTGATTAAAGCTTGTTGTAGCTTCTTGGCTCTCGACCTTGTAATTGGACCTTCAGGCATGACAATAGGTGGTCCTTGGTTCATATCACAAATTGTAACCTAAATTATTGAAAACAAGACTTTAAAACTGAAATTTACATCAAAATATCCATAAATCCGAGATTGAAGTCTTGTACTAATCTTGAAAGTCTTTGTAACCTTCCATGCATAAATGAAGCTTCACTTGATTTAAATTGAATCCCTTGTTGCATAAATGAAGCGTGAGTTATCTTTAAAGATACATTTATTGCACATGAGTTCATTAAATGCATCTTCAGTTCGTCATAAATGACGTTGGAGAACATTTATTTCAACTCCATTTTGAAGCTTTTTCTCTCGTTTTGCATAGCATGATGATTCGTATCAGGATTGGTCATATTAGTCGTGACTGTCCAAACAAGAGAGTTATGATTATTAAGAATGGAGAAGTTGTTACGGAGGGTGAGGAAAGTGACCAAGACGAGCTAATTGAAGATGAATTCCATGAGGATGAGGAGGAATTGGAAGATGGGAGTCATTTGGCACTTGTTACAAGGAGACTTCTTAACACTCAGGTTAAGGAGAATGATGTTGATGATCAAAGAAACAACCTATTCCACACACGATGTTTAGTTAATGAGACTCCTTGTAGTCTTGTTATTGATAGTGGAAGTTGTACGAATGTAGTAAGTACGTTCTTGATCAAAAGGTTGTAAATTCCAACTCAACACCATCCTAAACCTTACAAGCTTCAGTGGCTCAATGATAGTGGAACAATGAAGGTCGTTTCTCAAGCTTTAATTTCTTTCACTTTGGGAAAGTACAAAGATGATGATATGAATCGTACAACGCTAGTCAAGACTAAAGAAGAGCTAAGAATGGAGTTGCATTAAATGCATCAAGGCTTCATTTATGATGAACTCAAGTTGCATTAATGTTGAAGTCAAGTTGCATTGAAAGAACTTAAGTTGCAATTAAATGAAATTAAGTGCATCTCAAGTTTCATTTAATGCAAGTCAAGCATCAATTAATGGGACTACACTTCAAGTGAGGCTCTGATATCAAATGATAAGAAATTGAAGAGGAATTTGAAATACCTAATCTACCTTGTTAACAACAAACAAGACTATCAGATTACAAAACCCAAAAAAATCTCAAATTCAAAATGAAATCAAAGAAGCCAAAGATTCTAATGTCAAAATGCTAAGTAACCCTTGACAATTGGATCTAACAACCTTGCTTAAAGAAACAAGACCTTTAGATAACTCAATCTCAAAGACCCCAAAACCAATTTTGAAAATCAACTCAAGGAAAGTAAAACCGGATTACCTTGTGATCAAGCATCTCAAGGCAAGAGAACTTGTATGAGATTCGAATCACTCCACAAGCAAGAACATTCCATGATTCAATTGGGCGGTTAAGGTTCCTCCTACTCAAAAACAATTTATCCCACCAAGTAATGGCATAATCTCTAAGATGAGAAACAATGAGTTTTACCTTTTTCTCCTCATTCAAAGTGCAACAATGAAAGACATGCTCAACTTACCTTTCCCATTGAATGTACTCCGTCGGATTTGTACTTCCATAGAATTTAGGAAATTTCAGCTTCATGGTTTTTTTTTGTTTTTTGGTTTGTTTCTGCAAAACTAAAAAAAGTAACACAAAATGGACCTCACAAGCACTCCCTCACTTGTTTTCACTCGTTAAGGTATAGTCACTCGTGTTTACACTCAAAACAGAAAAACACTCTCAACAAACTCACAATTTCACTCGCATGAACCAATAAGCAAAGTTTGCAATCAAGTGATAGACAACACACTAAGAAAATAAAATAGCATAAATATGGAGCAAAACGAATATCGAATAAGAAACAAGTTATGAAAGAAAGGAAATGACAGAATTGAAACAAAAATTGACTCAAGATGAGAAATATAGATATGGAAGTGGAACAAATGATAGTTACAACTGTAAATGCCAACAACTAGTGAACATTCCAGCAAATAACTCTTCCAAATTGAATGATCTAGTCAATGTGTAATTGAAAAGAGTTACAATCTGATTTTATAACATCAAAATGAATTGGAGTTACAAACACAATTAGTCAATGACTTTAAAATCATGTGGCTGGAAATTTCAATTTGTAACTCATGTGCATTTATTGCAATTGACAATTTGTAACATATATGGAAAAATCAAACATCAACATTCAGATTAACAGGAAAATATCAGATCTAAGCTCAAGATATGAAAGATAGAAACAAAGAACACCATAGAACATCAAGAAAGAAAACTTATGCTCTAGGTTTTCTCGGTTTTCCAGAATAGATTATCAAAATAAAATGTTTTCACTCTTAAGAAAGTTGAATTTGAAGGACTTGTAAAAGACAAAATTAAAGTTTAGACAGAGAGCTATAACTTTGCAGAAGACGCAAATACTAAAAGACTGTCGAAAAAGATACTTTTTTGAGTTTTATATGAATAAACAGAATCTGACGAGATGAACAAAAGGAACAAAAAAATTCATAATAAAAATGAAAAAAAGAATAGAAAAAAATGAAAACATATATCCGATCTAGAACCTAAAGCTCTGATACCAAATGATAAGTAACCTTTGATGATTTAAATCTAACAACCTTGTTGAAGAACAAGACCTTTAATCTAAAACTCAAAAACCCCAAATCTAAATGATTTCATCCCAAGGAAGAAGATAGAAACGGATTTACCTTGATGATCAAGATCAAGAGTAGAGAAAACTTGTTTCTACATTCAAGATTCGAATCACTCCACAAGTAGTTTGATCAACTCTACTTGAATGATCCTAGCATGTAAATCTAAACACAAGAAATGCAAAGAAACAAGCTCATAGCTTAAGGAGCAAAATATGCAACTTTTCATTCAAAACATGATTCCAAGTCTTTTTTACAATACATCTTAGATGGCTTTATAAAAAAGCCTTCCAATTGTAACCTAAAACTAAGCTAACATGACATGTTTGAGAATGTAACTTCCCTAACTTTAATGCCATAACTATCCACTACTCAAATGTTACCTAAAACATTGAAATAGAAACTTTAAAACTGAAATTACAAGTAAATGAGGTATAAATCCGAGAATTAATCTTCTAACAACAATTCTAGTCTTTGTAACCTCCCAAGGTGTAAATAAAGCTCCACTTGAAGTGTAGTCCCATTAATTGATTCTTGACTTGCATTAAATGAATCTTGAGATGCACTTAATTTCATTTAATTGCAACTTAAGTTCTTTCAATGCAACTTGACTTCAACATTAATGCAACTTGAGTTCATCATAAATGAAGCCTTGATGCATTTAATGCAACTCCATTTTTAGCTCTTCTTTAGTCTTGACTAGCGTTGTACGATTCATATCATCTAACAATGAATGCTGGTGACATCTTGCTTGGTCGACCTTGGCAATTTGATAGGAAGGTCATCTATGATGGTTATTTGAATAGGTATTCTTTTACAAAGGATGGTAGAAAAATAACTCTTGTACCTTTGCGTTCTAAAGATGTATTTGTTGATCAATTAAAGTTGGAGAAAAAGAGAAAGGAGTTAGAAGAAAAAGAATTGAAAGAAAAGAAGGAGATCAGTGAAAAAATAGAGAAAAAATCAGAAAGAGAAAAAAAATGGAGAAAAGAGTGAAAAAAGAGATGAAATTGAAAAAAAAGGAAAGAAAGTTAGTTGTTTGGCTAGAATGGGAGATGTGAGAAGAGCAATGTTTTCCCAAAAACCAATATTTGTACTTATGTACAAGGAAGGGTATTTGGCCTCTAACGATAACGATTTGCTTTTGCCTAGTTTGTTTCAACCTCTTTTGCAGGAATTTGAGGATGTGTTCCAAGATGAGATACCTAAAGGATTACCTCCACTTAGAAGTATCGAACATCAAATAGACTTCATTCCGGGGGCCATCATTCCAAATAGGCCGACTTATAGAGCTAATCCAACTGAAACAAAAGAAATTCAAAGGCAAGTGGAGGAGCTCATGGAGAAGGGGTATGTACGAGAAAGTCTGAGTCCATGTTCTGTACCGGTCATACTAGTGCTGATATGAATCCTACAACGCTAGTCAAGACTAAAGAAGAGCTAAAAATGGAGTTGCATTAAATGCATCAAGGCTTCATTTATGATGAACTCAAGTTGCATTGAAAGAACTTAAGTGCATCTCAAGCTTCATTTAATGCATGTCAAGTATCAATTAAACACTTCAAGTTACTTTAAGTGGAGCTTCATTTACACCTTAGGAGGTTAGAAAGACTAGAATTGTTGTTAGAAGATTAATTCTCGGATTTATACTTCATTTACTTGTAATTTCAGTTTTAAAGTTTCTATTTCAATGTTTTAGGTTACATTTGAGTAGTGGATAGTTATGACATTAAAGTTAGGGAAGTTACATTCTCAATGATGTGAATCAAACCATTGATCCATTGCATGTACCTGAAGGAGCAATAACAAAGAGCAAGGCCAAGAAGATTCAAGAGGCTTTCACATTGCATCTCCAAAAGCTCGTGAATGCACAAGGAGAGACCAAGATTTTTGAGCCCAAAATTCTTTATAATGTTAGTACAACAAGTCAAGATGAAAATGGAGTGAAGATGGCACGGGAAAAGTTGTCTAGTTTGAAAGATGGCACGGAGGACAAAAAAAGTGTGCAGAAAATGTGAACAGGTGGCTGTCTAGATTGCACCTCTTGGGATTTCGTGATGTCAAACCTCGTCAAACGAAATAGTCATGCATGGCGGATCCTACAGTAGATAATTAAGACCATTTAAAGCATTTCTATGTTTTTTGTTCCATATTTAGAGCTCTCAAACGTTGTGCAATCAAGTTTTAAATTCCTAGGTCAATTTTTTCTTCATTTCACATTTAATGCTTTTTAAAGACTTTTGGTCTTTGGTGCTTTGCACGACCATTTTGGCCTATTTAAAGGCTTGTATTGGCATGGAAAAGGCAGAACCTTTATGAAAAAAACTTGAGTTTTGTTTAGCCCCATTTGGTGTTAACTTTCTTTCAAATCTTGCTTTAGGTTTGATGTTTAACCGATTCATTGGATTAGCCCCGATCAAGCTAATTCTGGAGTGAGTCGTCTTAGGATCTAGGAGTGACCATCCTTATTCTAAGTTTGATCTAAGAGTGATTCATCTTCTAACTAAACTCTTAGTTGGAATCAATTCGTTAAGTTAGCCTTGTTCGTGACGTTTGCAAAGATCCTAGAAGGACCTCTAGCTTTGTTAAACCAACAAATTCGGCGCTTATCACTCAAACATGTCATTTTAGCTTAGTTTTAGGTTACAATTGGAAGGCTATATAAAGCCATCTAAGATGTATTGTAAAAAAAAGACTTAGAATGATGTTTTGAATGAAAAGTTGCATGTTTTGCTTCTTAAGCCATGAGCTTGTTTCTTTGCATATCTTGTGTTTAGATTTGCATGCTAGGATCATTCAAGTAGCGTTGATCAAACTACTTGTGGAGTGATTCGAATCTTGAATTTAGAAACAAGTTTTCTCTACTCTTGATCTTGATCATCAAGGTAAATCCGTTTCTATCTTCTTCCTTGGGATGAAATCATCTAGATTTGGGGTTTTTGAGTTTTAGATCTAAAGGTCTTGTTCTTCTATAAGGTTGTTAGATATAAATCATCAAGAGTTACTTATCATTTGGTATCAGAGCTTTAGGTTCTAGATCGGATATATGTTTCCGTTTTGTCTATTCTTTTCTTCATTTTTATTCTGAATTTTATTCATTTTGTTCATCTCGTCAGATTCTGTCTATTCACATAAAACTCAGAAAAGTGTCATTTGCGTCATTTTTTTTGCTATTTTTGTCTTCTGCAAAGTTATAGATCTCTGTCTTAGCTTCAACTTTGTCTTTCATAAGTTCTTCGAATTCAACTTGCTTAAGGGTGAAAATACTTTATTTTCATAATCTTTTCTGAAAACCGAGAAAACCGAGAGCATAAGTTTTCTTTGATTCTTGATGTTCTATGGTGTTCTTTGTTTATATCTTTCATTTCTTGAGCTTAGATCTGATATTTCCATGTTAGATCTGAATGTTGTTGTTTGATTTCCACATATATGTTACAAATTGTCATTTGCAATAAATGCATGTCAGTTACACATTAAAAGTTCCAGCCATAAGCTTTAAGTACATTGATTATGTCGTGTGTAACTTTAATCTGTTTTTCATGATATAAAATCAGATTGTAACTCCTTTTAATTACACATTGACTAGATCATTTAATTTGGAAGAGTTATTTGTTGGAATATTGCATTACTTGTTGGTGTTTAATATTGTAACTCCTATACCCTTTGTCCCATTCCATCTCTTATCCTTCCATTTTTTGTTTCAATTATGTCATTTTCTTTCTTTCATAACTTGTTTCTTATTCGATATTCGTTTTGCTCCATATTTATGCTATTTTATTTTCTTAGTGTGTTGTCTATCACTTGATTGCAAACTTTGCTTATTGGCTCATGCGAGTGAAATTGTGAGTTTGTTGAGAGTGTTTTTCTGTTTTGAGTGTAAACACGAGTGACTATACCTTAACGAGTGAAAACACGTGAGGGAGTGCTTGTGAGGTCCATTTTTGTGTTCTTTTTTTTTTTAGTTTTTGCAGAAACAAACCAAAAAAAAAACATGAAGCTGAAATTTCCTAAATTCTATGGAAGTACAAATCCGACCACATTCAATGGGAAAGGCAAGTCGATCATGTCTTTGATTGTTGCTCTTTAAGTGAGGAGAAAAAGGTAAAACTCATCGTTTCTCATCTTAGAGATTATGCCATTACTTGGTGGGATAAATTATTTTTGAGTAGGAGGAACCTTAACCGCCCAATTGAATCATGGAATGTTCTTAAGCAAATAATGCGGGAGCACTTTAAAAACATACTTGCTTAAACATACTTGCTTGGAATCATAACATTTCCATAATCTTCGGAAATTCAATAAACATATGCTCGTATATAAATTTCATCAAGACATTTAGGCTCATCATGAACACTTTAAAACATTTCAAAGAAATCATGAATGCTCATAAACAAGTGTTCAAAGAATGTAAACATCTAAACCCTTTCATTCAAGCAAAACTTGTATTTCTTTAAGCATTTTTCAAGCATATAGCTCATTTTCGAAGTTCGTTTGTCACTCACAGTGTTAGAACTAGAGTCTTGACCCGTACACTCGACCTTTTTGTTCTTGGCCTGTCAAACAAACCAAAACCATGTTTTAGAACCTCGAGCTCATGGTTTTTAACCTTAAAACTACAAAAAACACTCCAACAAAAATTCCAGCATTTAACAGATTTTATGCCCTGTATTCAGATACTCATAACTTCTTCCTTATTTAGCCAAAAAGGATGTACTTTATACCAAATTCTTCCTTTTTGAACCCTCTAAAAATCATATGAAGACATGAAATTGAAATTCTCAATAGATTGGTTCAGAAATACCTCGAAAGCTTCTTTCCCAGGAACTAGCTTCTGCTATTCCAGAATCGATTTTCTGCTGCAACCCAAAACTTGACCTGATATTTACAACATCTTCCAATCATTTTATATTCACCATTTCTTCATGAAAGTTGTAGGAAATTCAATAAGCTTTCCAACCATACCTATTAGAGCTTCTGATTCCAACTCTACAGACCAGTACAACCAAAACATCAGAGACTTCTCGGATTTGACAGCAAATTCTGTCTTCTGTCTTCCTCTTCACAAATCAGTAGCTTAAGATCCGAATTTGCTCGAGCTTCCTTCACGAATTTTGTTCCAATATGAGTTAACTTGCACGAAACAAAATCTCAACTCTTAACTCTTCCTGTGGAGCTCGAGATAAACAGAAAACCAGAATAGGATACAATTGATTAAGTTGCTGTTATAAAGGCATACCTTTAGTTCTTCTCCTTTCTTCTTCAACCTCAAACCAGAAACTTTCTCCCCTCTTCTTCTCTCAACCCTCTCCCTCGATGCTCTGCCCTTTCTTGGTTAAAAATGAGAAGAAAATCGATGGTTCATCTCTTTTTTAAAAAGATAACAATGGTGGGGTCCCACCATCCACCTTTCCTTTCCTTTCTTTTCTTTTCTTTTTTTCTTTTCCTTCCTTTATCTTTTCATTTCTTATCTTTTCTTTGCAAAACAAAACAAACTTAGTATATTAAACATTTGTTTCATTTCTTTTTTTCTTCTTTTGTCTTAAAAGCAATCCAAACAAAAATGGTTTAAACTTTCCTTCCTTGTTTTCCTTTTGCCTTTCACTTCATTTCTTTCCTTTTTAAAACATGGAAAACTAAGTTTTAAACATTCATTTCTTCTTTCTTTTTGTTGTTTGATAATAAGGAAGTTCCAAAGAAAGATCTCGGGTTTACAACTTACCTCCCCCTTAAGAAATTTCGTCCTCGAAATTTAGTAGTCTTTAGGTGAAAATCATCGGATACTTCCTCCTCATTTGGCCCTTTAACTCCTAGGCTGCCTTCCCTACTCCGTGATGTTTCCAATGAACCCTCACGAGTGGGATCGTCTTGTTTCTCAAAACTTGTTCTTTTCTGTCGAGGATTGTACTGCATTCTCTATGTAACTCATGTCTTTTTTTCAGTTCAACGGGTTGTGCTTGCAGCACATGTGTCGGATCTGGTTTTACTTCCTCAACATGGACACATGACAAACATCATGTACTTGAGATAGTTCCGTTGGCAACTCCAGTTTGTAGGTTGCTAGCCCAACTCGTCCCATTACTTGATAAGGATCAATATATCTAGGACTTAGCTTACCTTTCTTTCCAAAACGAAGGACATGTAAACCCGAGATCTTTCTTTGGAACCTCCTTATTATCAAACAACAAAAGAAAGGAAGAAATGAATGCTTAAAACTTGGTTTTCCTTGTTTTACAAAGGAAAGAAATGAAGTGCTGCAAAAGGAAAACAAGGAAGGAAAGTTTAAACCATTTTGGTTTGGATTGCTTTTAAGACAAAAGAAGGAAAGGAAATGAAACAATGTTTAATATACTAAGTTTGTTATGTTTAGAAAAGAAAAGGAAAGAAAAGGAAAGAAAAGAAAAGAAAGGAAAAGAAAAGAAAAGGAAAAAGAAAGAAAAGAAAAGAAAGGATGGTGGGTGGTGGGACCCCACCTAAGTTCTTCTTTAAAACAAGCTTCTATCGATCTTCTTCTTCATTTTATCAAATGAAAGGCAAGGGTTTTCGTGGGAGAAGCTTAAAGGAAGAAGAAGAAGAGGGTTTCAGCTGGAAATTGAAGAAGAGAGGGAGAGAACTCAAGCAAATTAGTATGACAGCAAGGTAATCACTCTGCCATGTTCTGCTATTTGGTTCATCTCGAGCTCCACAGAAAGAGGTAAGAGCTGAAATTTTGTTTCGTGCAAGTTAACTCATATTGGAACAAAATTCGTGAAGGATGCTCGAGCAAATTCGGACCCTAAGCCACTGATTTATGAAGAGGAAGTCAGAACACAGAATTTACTGTCAAATCCGAGAAGTCTCTGATTGTTTGGTTGTACTGACCTGTAGAATTGGAATCAGAAGCTCTATTAGGTATGGTTGGAAAGCTTATTGAATTTCCTACAACTTTCAGGAAGAAATTGTGAATAGAAAATGACTGGAAGATGTTGTAAATAGCAGGTCAAGTTTCGGGTTGCAGCAGAAATTCGAATCTGGAATAGCAGAAGTTGGTTCCGGGGAAAGGAGCTTTCGAGGTATTTCTGAACCAATCTATTGGGAATCTCATTTTCATGTCTTCATAAGAGTTTTAGAGGGTTCAAAAAGGAAGAGTTTGGTATAAAGTACATTATTGTTGGATAAGTAATGAAAAAGTTATGAGCATCTGAATACAGGGCATAAAATCTGTTAAATGCTGGAATTTTTGAAAGTGTGTTTTCTTGTAAGTTTAAGGTTAAAAAGCATGAGCTCGAGGTTCTAATGGTTGAATTTGGTTTGTTTGACAGGCCAAGAGCAAATAAGTCGAGTGTACGGGTCAAGACTCTAGTTTTAACACTGTGAGTGACAAAACGAACCTTGAAAATGGTTTATAGGCTTGTATTATGCTTATGAAATGCAAGGTTTTGCTAAAACGAAATGGTTTAGATGTTATTTGCTTTCTTGAACACTTGTTTATGAGCATTCATGATTTCTTAGAAATGTTTTAAAGTGTTCATGATGAGCCTAAAAGTCTTTATAAAGTTTATACATGAGCATATGTCCAATGGTTGCCAAAACTTATGAAAATGTGATGATTTCAAGCAAGGATGTACTAGCAAGTATGTTTTAAAGATTTCCAGTTTTATGAACAAGCTAAGTAAGCTTGAGTTTTATGAAAGAAAAGATAAGTTTTGGCATGTTCAAATGTTTTCATGTGATCTTCTCGAGATATTGAGCCCGAGGCTATGTAGTACCGCAGTGCACACACAAGTCTTTATTCTGTTGTCGGCGTTGAGTGTACTCCGTGACAACGCCATGTTGTCGTGAGTGGCCGGGCGGGCCCCACTACGACAAAGACGATGGGAGTCTTTGGCGGGCGGGCCCCACTACATCGTAGAATAAACGTTGGTATCTTTGGCGTGCCCTACACAACGTAGATTGTGACATGTTTTAAAAAGAGTTTATATCATTTACATGCCTTACGAGATTTTAACGGTGTCTTGCTTGTTTTCATGAAAAGCTATAATGATTACACGATTACTTTTAACGCTTGATTACAGATGCATATGCTCATAGATGGCGGTGATATGATTTACGAGTTAATAGCTTTCTTTTAAACTCAAGTCACTCATCGAGCTTTATAGCTCATTCTTCAAAGTTGTTTTTCCCACTTTTCAGGTAGAGATCGAGTCTCCCGGTGCCTGATAACTTGCCATAGTCTGCTGGAAGCATCTCATGTTGATATGTTGTACGTGGTTGGTGTGGTTTAGCAAGTCCATATGTCTGTAAATTATTTTAAGAGAACTATGTAGTTATAGTCGTATGTGCTTTAGAGGTTGTGGTTGCTTAATTAGTGGTTTGGATTGTTTGTGGTTCTGATGTTCTTGCTCATCTTAGTTTCCAAGAGAGACTTAAGAAGAGTTTCTCCTCATGTACGTCTTATAGATGTCCAGTTTCCGCTGAGTTAAGTTTAAGTGTTCCATATGCGAACATAGTTTGTTTTCAGGTAAAGTAGTGTCAGCAGGTATTGTTAAGAGGTAACAATGTCTGTTGGCTTCATGCCGTCTCCTGGGCTAAGTTAGCAAGTGGTTCGGGAGGGGGCGTGACAGGACACCTCTCCACGGAGATAATCTTTAGAAAACTTGATCTCCAACTTGGAATTCTAAGTCCTTTCGCTGCTTATGTGCATAACTCTTCTGACGGTCTTGAGCTACCTTCAAATTCTCCTTGATTACCTTAATACTATCTGTCGTAACTTGTACCAATTCAGGACCGATTAGCTTCCGCTCTCCTAGTTCATTCCAATATACGAGCGTTCTACACGGTCTTTTATCCAGAGCCTCAAATGGTGCCATGTCAAAATTAGACTGATAATTGTTATTGTAAGCGAAATCCATAAGTGATAGGTGTGTATCTCAACTTCCCTTATGATATGAACCAAGGACCACCTATTGTCATGCCTGAAGGTCCAATTACAAGGTCGAGAGCCAAGAAGCTACAACAAGCTTTAATCACTCATATTCAAGCTATGGTGAGCTCAAAAGGGGAGGTTCTAGAAGATGTTGGAGTCTTTCCCTACATGTTGTGCAAAGTTGAACTTCAAGATGGAGACGCATTAAATGCATTCTAACTTGCACTTAATGAACTCATAGCTAAATTTATGGAACGTAAGTTTAACTTGGGTTTCACCTAAAAGAACTAAGTTGAACTAAAGTTACATTTAATATGGTGATGTTTGAACTGAAGTTGCATTCAATGAGGTGGAGATGGATTCAATGAAGTCAAGTATCATTACAAGCTTCATTCAAGACAAGCTAAGCTTCAATTATGGAACACAAGTTCAAACCATTTAAAGCTATGGATTAGTATTAAAATAATGGTTACAAGACAACACCTTTATTAGTTTTAAATGTAATTTCAGTTTTGTTTATCATTTAAGTTTGTTTTCAATATGGGAGTTGTAGTTAAATTGTAACTCATATAGGTTACTCTTTTCCCCCACTAACTAGCCCATAAAGTTAGTGTCTATTTGTCAATTAGGTTAAGGGTCTCAAAGGCTATATAAAGTCCTCTCTTCTTCCATTGTAGACAGAATTTTAAAGTGAATGAAATGAGTTTTCTTTTAGCTTTGTTGAGAGCTAAGTTTTTCTTATTGCAATTTCTTGTGTTTAGAATTTGCATGCTAGAGTCATTCAAGTGGTGTTGATCGTACCTCTTGTGGAGTGATTCGAATCACGAGTTTAGAAACGAGTTTTCTTTACTCTTGATCTTGATCATCAAGGTAATCTGTTCCAAACTTTTCCTTGGGTTGATTCCATGTCGTTTTGGGATTTATAAGTTTTAGATCTAAAGGTCTTGTTTTCTCAACAAGGTTGTTAGGTCTAATTCTTGGGAGTTACTTAACACCTTAACTTGAAGGACACATGATTTCAACATGTCTTTTAGGGTCTGGATGGTCCTCTCTGACTGACCATCTGTTTGAGAATGGAGCGCTGTACTAAAACTCAGCTTTGTCCCCATAGCCTTCTGTAAACTAGGCCAAAACTTAGAAGTAAATCTCGGGTCCCTATCTGAAACTATGGACACAGGCACTCGTATTGTCTCACAATGCGTCGACGTGATAGCTTAGCTAGGTGATCAAAGCGAGACGTCGCTTTAATCGGTACAAACCGTGTTGTCTTAGTGAGTCTATCCACCATTACCCAAATACCATCATGTCCATTTGAAGTACGTGGTAATCTAAACAGAAAAAACATAGTAATACGCTCCCATTTCCATTCCGACATCGCAATGTGTTAAGGAGTCCTTCTTGCTTCTCGTCTAATCTGGTTTAACTTGGTCGGTGATTAAACATTTATCAACATAATCAACTATCTCCCGCTTCATCCCGGTGCCACCAATAAGTCTCATTCAAGGTTTTACACATCTTGGTGCTTCTCGGATGCATAGCGTAATCGAATCGTGTGAGCTTCTTCTAGAATAGCATTCTTAAGCTCACTAACACTCTAACGCATAGTCTTCCCCTGTTTTCTCTATGGCTCCGCCTCGATCTCATTTTAAATTTTTTTTCGGGCCCTGTTTGGACTTTCCAAACATTTTTCTCAAGTTACTATTCTCTCGATTGTCTTCTCACAATCTCTACTACTACAGTGAAGGCCTCGATCTGAAATTAAACTAAAGACCCTCAATTTCTCTGCGATTACAACCGCCTTAGAATCCCTTAGAGTACATAAAAAATGTTTCTCGAATACCACACAAGGTATCCCTAGGAAGTCTTCACTTCCTGCTCAATGCAACTGCTACCACATTCACCTTACCAGGATGGTATTCTATGTTACAATCGTAATCTTTAATCTGTTCTAACTATCTTTTCTGCCCCATAATAAACTTTCTTTGATCAAAGATATACTTCAGACTCTTATGATCTGTAAAAAAAATATGACACCTCTCACCAAACAGGTAATGTCTCCAGATCTTCAATGCTAGAACAACTGCTGCTAACTCAAGATCGTGGGTAGGGTAATTACACTCGTGCTTTTCAATTGCTTTAACGCATAAGCTATTACTTTTCCTTCTTGCAGGAACACACACCCTAATCCTTGTCCTGAAGCATAACAGTAAATCACATATTCTTCTTCCGTTATAGGAAGTGCTAGTATAGGTGTTGTAACTAATCTCTTTTCAGCTCCTGAAAAACTCTGTTCACATTTATCTGACCATTCAATCTTAGCATTCTTTCTTGTTATAACTGTTAAGGGTAATACTAATCGTGAGAAGTTCTCAACAAATCATCTGCAGATCCCCGCCAAGTTAGGAAACTACGCCTCTGCCGCTTTAATTTGGTCTTTCTAAGTTGACCATAGCTTTTACTTTATGTGGACCCATACCAACTCCATCTGTTGAAACAACTTACCCTAAACACTACATGATTCAACCAAAACTCACATTTTGTGAATTTAGCGTACAACTGTTTATCACGTAGTGTTTGTAGAATAATACTCATGTGTTCCTCATGGGCTTTCCTGTCAACCGAATAAACTAGTATATCATCAGTGAATACTATCACACACTTATCCAAATACTGGTGGAAAACCTGTCTATGAGGTCCATGAAAATTGCTAGTGCATTGTTAAACCGAATGGCATTACTAAACACTTATAATGCTCGTACCTCATTCTGAATAATGTCTTAAGAATGTCTGATTTTCTGACCTTTAACTGATGATATCATGATCTTAAATCAATCTTACAAAACACCGATGCACCTCTTAACTGGTCAAACAAGTCATCTATACGGGACAAAGGATACTTGTTACGTATCGTGACTTTGCTTAACTGTCTATAATCAATGCATAATCTACAGGTACCATCTTTCTTCTTTACAAATAACACTGGAGCTCCCCAAGGCGATACACTAGGTCTAATGTATCCCTTATCAACTAGTTCTTGTAATTGCATCTTGACTCTTTTTGAGCTCACTTGGAGCCATTCTATACGGGCGCTTGCGAAATAGGTCTTTGTTCTCGGTAACAATTCAATAGTGAACTCTATTTCCTATCGTGGCAACCCCAGCAGATCTGCTGGAAAAACATCTAGAAATTCGTTCACAATAAGAACATCTTCTGGTTTTAGCTTTTCCTCCTGCACCTCTACTACAAGTGCAAGAAACGCCGTGCAACCTTTCCTCAATAACTTCTCCGCTTTTAATGCTGAAAACAACTTCCTTTCTATGGCAATCCATGGATGCATAATGAGTGAATAAGAAATCTATTCTTAAGATTGCATCTCATACCTGCAAGTCTAGTGGAAGTAAGTCCACTAACATATTGAGACCTTCTACTAAGACCTCACAATTCTGCATCACTGAATTGACTAATAAAGCATCACCAACTAGAGTGTATATAACTAACCTTTTACATAAAGGTTCTAACTTCCCATTCAACTTAGTCAAGAACATACTAAAAACAAAGGAATGTGTAGCACCTGGATCTATTAACACACGTGCAGGTACATTACAAATAGAGATCGTACCAGTAATCACGTATGATGCATCTTCTGTAGTCATAGCGTAGACCTTTCCGTGTTGCCTAGGTCTATCTACAATTCTCTTTAGTCTGACACCGCTGGTGCCCTCTCTTACAGCTACTGAGACTCTTGGTTGCTCAACTGTCTGGGACTCAACTCCCTAGTCCCTCTGTGCGGTTGTCCATAGCTGTGGACAATCCCTCTTGACATGTCTTGGTTGTCAGCACTGGTAGAACGTACCAACACTCACAAGACAATGTCCTCGATGATTCTTGCCACAATTTGCACATGGAGTTCCCCTTGCTGCTGTCACACCCCCTCCCGAACTACCTGCTAACTCAGCCCGGAAGACGGCGTGAAGCCAACAGACATTGTTACCTCTTAACAATACCTGCTGACACTGCTTTACCTGATCAACATACTATGTTCGTATATGGAACACTTTAAACTTAACACAGCGGAAACAGGACATCTATAAGACGTACATGAGGAGAAACTCTTCTTAAGTCTCTCTTGAAAACTAAAACGAGCAAGAACATCAGAACAACAAATAGTCCAAACCACTAATTAAACAACCACAACCTCTAAAGCACATACGACTATAACTACATAGTTTTCTTAAAATAATTTACAAACATATGGACTTGCTATACAACACCAGCCACGTACAAAATATCAAACATGTGAAGCTTCAGCAGACTATGGCAGGTTCTCAGGCACCGGGAGCTCGATCTCTACCTGAAAAGTGGGAAAAACACTGAAAGAATGAGCTATGAAGCTCAGTGAGTGACTTGAGTTTAAAAGAAAGCTATTAACTCGTAAATCATATCACCTGGCCATCTATGAGCATATGCATCTGTAATCAAGCGTTAAAAGTAATCGTGTAATCATTATAGCTTTTCATGAAAACCAAAGAAGACACCGTTAAAATCTCGTAAGGCATGTAAATGATATAAACTCTTTTTAAAACATGTCACTATCTACGTTGTGTGTAGGCACGCCTTGAAGACACCAACGTTTATTCTACGATGTAGTGGGGCCCGCCCAAAGACTCCCATCGTCTTTGTCGTAGTGGAGCCCGCCCAAAGACTCACACGGCAGTCTGCCGTTGTCACGAAGTACACTCAACGTCGACGACAATGAATAAGACACCTGTGTGCACACGGTACCATAAAGCCTCGGGCTCAATATCTCAGAAAATCACATGAAAACATTGAACATGCCTGCTTATCTTTTCTTTCATAAAACTCAAGCTTACTCAGCTTGTTCATAAAACTGGAAATCTTTAAAACATACTTGCTAGTACATGCTTGCTTGAAATCATAACATTTCCATAAATTTTGGCAACCATTGGACATATGCTCATGTATAAACTTTATAAAGACTTTTAGGGTCACAATGAACACTTGAAACATTTCTAGGAAAACAAGAATACTCATAGACATGTGTTAAAAAATAATACACAAAACTTTGAAACAATTCATTCTAGCAAAACTTGCATTTCTTAAAGCATTTTTCAAGCATATAGCTCATTTTCGAAGTTCGTTTTGTCACTCACAGTGTTAGAACTAGAGTCTTGACCCGTACACTCGACCTATTCGCTCTTGGCCTGTCAAACAAACCAAAACCATGTTTTAGAACCTCGAGCTCATGGTTTTAACTTTAAAACTACAAGAAAACACTCCAACAAAAATTCTAGCATTTAACAGATTTTATGCCCTGTATTCAGATACTCATAACTTCTTCATTACTTAACCAAAAAAGATGTACTTTATACCAAACTCTTCCTTTTTGAATCCTCTAAAAATCATATGAAGACATGAAATTGAAATTCCCAACAGATTGGTTCAGAAATACCTCGAAAGCTTCTTTCCCAGGAACTAACTTCTGCTATTCGAGATTCGATTTTCTGCTGCAACCCGAAACTTGACCTGCTATTTACAACATCTTCCAATCATTTTCTATTCACGATTTCTTCACGAAAGTTGTAGGAAATTCAATAAGCTTTCCAACCATACCTAATAGAGCTTCTGATTCTATTTCTACAGGTCCGTACAACCAAAACATCAGAGACTTCCCGGATTTGACAGTAAATTATGTGTTCTGTCTTCCTCTTCACAAATTAGTAGCTTAAGATCCGAATTTGCTCGAGCATCCTTCACGAATTTTGTTCCAATATGAGTTAACTTGCACGAAACAAAATCTCAACGCTTACCTCTTTCTGTGGAGCTCGAGATGAACAAAATAGCAGAACATGGCAGAGTGATTACCTTGCTGTTATACTAATTGTTTGAGTTCTCTCCCTCTCTTCTGCAAATCCAGCTCCAAAAACCCCTTCTTCCTCTTCCTTTCTGCTTCTCTCATGAAAACCCTTGCTTTCCTTTTGATAAATGAAGAAGAAGATCGAAGGAAACATGGTTTTAAAAAGGAATTTAGGTGGGGTCCCACCATCCACTTCCCTTTTCCCCTTTTCATTTTTCCTTTTCATTCTTTTCCTTTTCCTTTCTTTTCTTTTCTTTTCTTTTCTTTTCAAAACAAAACTTAACATGATTTACATTTGTTTCATTTTCTTTCCTTCATTATTCCTAGAGCAACCAAACCAAAATGGTTTATGTTTTTCCTTCCTTGTTTTCCTTTTGCCTTTCACTTCATTACTTTTCTTTTTAAAACAAGGAAAACCAAGTTTTAAGCATTCATTTCTTCCTTTCTTTTGTTGTTTGATAATAAGGAAGTTCCAAAGAAAGATCTCGGGTTTCTGTGACCCAGCGCATGTGAGACTCTGCATTGTTTGTGGTCTTCTTGTGGATCCGCGATCGACTGTGTGCTCTTTGACTCTACCTCTGATAGGCACCACTCACATGCATCTGCCTCGATGCCTGGTCGCCAACTCGACTTTTAAAGTCTTGACGACTCGAAACACTCACACCAGGTGTGAATCGTCGCTGCTCACTACCCCAGAAACTGCTCGCTATTGAAAGCCCTCGAGCAGGCGCCACTACTGCTTGTGCCTCTGTTATACTCTGCTCAAGACGTAGAGCAGGCTCTACCAGCTAGGAAAAATCAATCCACTTAGCAATGGTCAGAATCGGGGTACGATCTCGTGTCGTAACCCTCTTTCAAATCTTCGACGCCTGTCACTCTCAGATGCCACAATCACATCAACATACCGCGAAAACTCGGTATATCTTCTCTCATACTCAGCCACTGAAAGTTTCCCTTGTTTCAGTTCTAAAAATTCATCCCTCTTTGCCTCTCGGTACGTGCTAGGGTAATATTTATTTTCAAATATACTTCTGAAAGTTTGCAAGTGTGAAGTACGTGCATCACTACAACTGGCTAACATCGATTTCCATCATCCTTCTGCTTCCTTTAGCAGCAAGAATGTGGCCAACTAAACATTTCGCTCCTCGTGAGCAACTCATCACATCAAAACATTTATCAAGCTTATTCACCAAACCTCGACTTCAATTTGGATCTTTGGAACCCTCAAACACTGTGGCTCCTAATTCTTTTAGGTGATCTATTCTATATGTCTTATCTGGATTACTTAGCCCTGCTCTCTCTATGGCTTACCTACCCCCTGTGAGAAATTAACATGCTGCTTAATTCGCCCCTATCCGAACTCTCGGGCACTAGATCTCCACCGGGATTGATCATGGGTAGGATCCTGCGTCCCGTCCTGATCTTGCCTGCATCGTCTGCTAGTACGTGGTGGCATGACTTCTCTAACATATCAACATACTAGAACATATCAACATACTAGACATGTAATGAGTACTCAACTCAAATGCAAAATTCTAGACTTGTGTTCACATTCTAGTCCTGACTGGACTTACTCTTATCCTTACTTGGACCATGATCTGCTAGTTCTATTGAACTAACTCAATAACTTGCTATTTACTTTTCAATTTCTTCTAGAGCTAACTTGCTGTCTCATTCCCATGGAGCTAATCGCTCTCGATACCAAGTTGTCACACCCTCCCGAACAACTCGCTAACTCGGCCGGAAGGCGGCGTGAAAGCCATGAGACATTGTTACCTCTTAACAATACCACGACATCGCTTACACGATCAACATACTATGTTCGCATATGGAACACTTTAAACTTAACACAACGGAAATGGACAACTATAAAACATACATGAGGAGAAACTCTTCGTAAGTCTCTCTTGGAAACTAAACGAGCAAGAACATCGAGAACCACGAGCAGTCCAAACCACTAATTAAACAACCACAACCTCTAAAGCACATACGACTATAACTACATAGTTCTCTCAAAATAGTTTACAAAACATATGGACTTGCTATACAACACCAGCCACGTACAACATATCAAACTTGAGAAGCTTCCAGCAGACTATGGCAGGTTTTCAGGCACCGGGAGCTCGATCTCTACCTGAAAAGTGGGTAAAACACTGAAAGAATGAGCTATGAAGCTCAGTGAGTGACTTAAGTTTAAAAGAAAGCTATTAACTCGTAAATCATATCACCTGGCCATCTATGAGCATATGCTTCTGTAATCAAATGTTAAAAGTAACTGTGTAATCATAATAGCTTTTCATGAAAACTAGCAAGTATATCGTTAAAATCTCGCAAGGCATGTAAATGATATAAACTCTTTTAAAAACATGTCACAATATACGTTAGTTCTACGATGTAGTGGGGCCCGCCCAGCACTCCCATCGTCTTTGTCGTAGTGGAGCCTGCCCAGCACTCACGACAGCGCTATTGTTACGGAGTTCACTCAACGTCGACAACAGAAATGACCTGTGTGCACACGGTACCATAAAGCCTCGGGCTCAATATCACCGAAGATCACATGAAAACATTCGAACATGCCTGCTTATCTTTTCTTTCATAAAACTCAAGCTTACTTAGCTTGTTCATTAAATTGGAAAACTTTAAAAACATACTTGCTTAAACATACTTGCTTGGAATCATAACATTTCCATAATCTTCGGAAATTCAATAAACATATGCTCGTATATAAATTTCATCAAGACATTTAGGCTCATCATGAACACTTTAAAACATTTCAAAGAAATCATGAATGCTCATAAACAAGTGTTCAAAGAAAACAATAAACATCTAAACCCTTTCATTCAAGAAAAACTTGTATTTCTTAAAGCATTTTTCAAGCATATAGCTCATTTTCGAAGTTCGTTTGTCACTTACAGTGTTAGAACTAGAGTCTTGACCCGTACACTCGACCTTTTTGTTCTTGGCCTGTCAAACAAACCAAAACCATGTTTTAGAACCTCGAGCTCATGGTTTTTAACCTTAAAACTACAAGAAAACACTCCAACAAAAATTCCAGCATTAAACAGATTTTATGCCCTGTATTCAGATACTCATAACTTCTTCATTACTTAGCCAAAAAGGATGTACTTTATACCAAATTCTTCCTTTTTGAACCCTCTAAAAATCATATGAAGACATGAAATTGAAATTCCCAATAGATTGATTCAGAAATACCTCGAAAGCTTCTTTCCCAGGAACTAGCTTCTGCTATTCCAGAATCGATTTTCTGCTGCAACCCGAAACTTGACCTGATATTTACAACATCTTCCAATCATTTTCTATTCATCATTTCTTCATGAAAGTTGTAGGAAATTCAATAAGATTTCCAACCATACCTATTAGAGCTTCTGATTCCAACTCTACAGACCAGTACAACCAAAACATCAGAGACTTCTCGGATTTGACAGCAAATTCTGTCTTCTGTTTTCCTCTTCACAAATCAGTAGCTTAAGATCCGAATTTGCTCGAGCTTCCTTCACGAATTTTGTTCCAATATGAGTTAACTTGCACGAAACAAAATCTCAACTCTTAACTCTTCCTGTGGAGCTCGAGATGAACAGAAAACCAGAATAGGATACAATTGATTAAGTTGCTGTTATAAAGGCATACCTTTAGTTCTTCTCCTTTCTTCTTCAACCTCAAACCAGAAACTTTCTCCCCTCTTCTTCTCTCAACCCTCTCCCTCGATGCTCTGCCCTTTCTTGGTTGAAAATGAGAAGAAAATCGATGGTTCATCTCTTTTTTAAAAAGATAACAATGGTGGGGTCCCACCATCCACCTTTCCTTTCCTTTCTTTTCTTTTCTTTTCTTTTTCCTTCCTTTATCTTTTTCATTTCTTATCTTTTCTTTGCAAAACAAAACAAACTTAGTATATTAAACATTTGTTTCATTTCCTTTTCTTCTTTTGTCTTAAAAGCAATCCAAACCAAAATGGTTTAAACTTTCCTTCCTTGTTTTCCTTTTGCCTTTCACTTCATTTCTTTCCTTTTTAAAACATGGAAAACCAAGTTTTAAACATTCATTTCTTCTTTCTTTTTGTTGTTTGATAATAAGGAAGTTTCAAAGAAAGATCTCGGGTTTACATTTTTGGCCTAAGATGAAACATGATGTGCATAAGGTATATAGCCAATGTTTTAAATGCAAAGAGCCTAAGTCTAGATCACAACCAAATGGATTGTATACTCCCTTGAATCTACCTAATGAACCTTGGACTAATATATCTATGGATTTTGTTCTTGGCTTGCCTCAGACTAAAAAGGGTAAAGATAGTATTTTTGTTGTTGTGGATAGATTTAGTAAAATGTCTCATTTTATAGCATGTAACAAGACGGATGATGCGAAGCATGTGGCTGACTTATTCTTTAGGGAAGTGGTAAGGTTACATGGAATTCCTAGAACTATTGTTAGTGATAGGGATGTTAAATTCTTAAGTCACTTTTGGAAGGTATTGTGGGGTAAGTTGGGTACTAAATTATTGTTCTCAACTACATGTCATCCTCAAACTGATGGGCAAACTGAGGTGGTTAATAGAACATTGGGAACTTTGCTTAGGTCTATTATTTCTAAGAATATTAAGTCTTGGGAAGAATGTTTGCCATTTGTTGAGTTTGCATATAATAGAGCAATCCATAGTACAACACATTGTTCTCCTTTTGAGGTTGTTTATGGATTCAACCCCCTTACACCTCTTGATTTGCTTCAAACCCTCTAATGATTTTGTGAGTGATGCAGCCACAAGTAAGGTCGATATGATCAAGACCTTGCACAACTCAAGGAGAGGATCGAGAAACAAAACTTGATTGTTGCCTCACGAATTAACAAAGGACGGAAAGAACTTATTTTTCAGCCAGGTGATTGGGTGTGGGTACACTTTCGCAAGGAACGGTTTCCATCAAAACGGAAGACAAAGTTACATCCAAGAGGGGATGGTCCTTATCAAGTTCTTGAAAGAATTAAAACAATGCCTACAAGATTGATCTTACAGGAGAATTTTCAGTAAGTTCTACCTTCAATGTTGCTGACTTAAGTCCTTTTGATGTAGGTGATGATTACCCTGATTCAAGGGCGAATCCTTTTGATGAGGGGGAAGATGATAAGAATCATGGTGTTCCACACGTCCCAATTGGACCTATTACACGTGTGAGAGCTAAGAAGCTTCAACGGTCATTCTTTACTCACATACAGAATTGGATCGATTCAGATACACCGTCATTTCATATGCTGCAAATTGATCCAAGATCGGATGCCGATTCGAAGACCAACGTTTGCAAGATTGACATTGTGCCAACATTTTAAAGACTCGTTAGTTATTTTTAATAATGTTTTTTTTATTGTAATTTTTAAACTTTTGGGCTTCCAAAATATGTTTCCATAATTAGACTTCAATTATAGGGGTTACTAAGTAGGCCAATTACGGTCATTTATGAAAGAGTCTAGATTAAGAAAGCGGAAGCAATTTTGGATCTTGAACACTCTAAGTTGATCAATTTTGTAAAATAAAATGCATGCTCAAAGCTGGAAAAACAGAGGAATAGAAGTTGATCAAAATGTTACAAGGCTTAGTCCAAGCTAGTAAGGAGGACCTAATGGACCTACAGATCATGAGCTTCAACGATACGAGAATAACCGGCCAAACTCTTTAGCCTAGCTAATCAACATTCGTTAACCATCGGGACACTCCACTAAAGCCCAGTGGGTCGCATTCTCCTCCTTCGTAGATATATTTCTCATCCACTTGATATAACCATGATTAATAAGTCGATCCTTCACAGTCGTTCGTAATTACAAAACGGGTCAAGATTACCGTTTTACCCCTGTAATTACCTCTTGTTCCTTAAGTCCCACTGATCCTTTAATGAACAATTGGTTTGTGGTCCAACCAGCAAACCGAATCCCTCTCGGGCCAATGAGAGGGGTGGGCCCATTGTTCAAGACCCGGAGTCAGTACTTAAGGGAACAACCTCTTTACTAATCCCTAAAGCGGGTAGGAATGAATTCCATCTTGCGGAACTATGTTCTGACTATATACTCGGTTTATCCTCGAAATGGGAGTCTTATTGAGTCGGCAGATCTTGTGCCACTCTCACCCATGCAAATCTAAGGATAATCCAGGATAAACAGGGGTCCATAGAACGCTCGTGGATTAAGATCGAGTTACCTAGGTTATCGTATGAATATAGTCGATTAAGACGAGAACGGAGTTATAAAGTCTAAGTGACTATTGCGCTGGTCCGATCTTATGCAAACTCATTGCATAGGCGCCCCACTCACATGTCTCCACATGAACGATTAAGGATCACATCGTTTGTTTCTCTACAAAGTGGGTCGCGTCCATAGTGTCTCCGAGGATAAGGTCCCCAACCCTATCCTTATACTATAGATTGCTCGCTATAACTTGAACTTGATCCACTTTTATGTCACACATAAAGTTCAAGTATTCATCCTATAGCCAAGGGTTCTTTATTGGATTAAGGTTACACAATACACAATAGTCAATAACACTTTTATGAATAAATTTCAATAACAACTTTATTGTGATATAGAATATACATTCGATTTACAAAACCACGAGTTTTTAGGACATAAAACCCAACAATCTCCCACTTGGACTAAAGCGTCGTCAGGGTAAAACATCTTTGAGCAAAGAAACACCGCCCTACTATACAACCCGTAGTCCTAGACTCTCTAGGTGTCCTCAAACACTTTAGCCGTGAGGGGCTTTGTAAACGGATCGCAATGTTGTGCTCAAGCAATCTGCGTGACAATCACGTCTCCTCGTTGCACAATCTCCACGATGAGATGATATTTGCGCTCTATGTGCTTTTTCCGCGCTTATGGCTTCTAGGTTCTTTTGAATTTGCCACTGCACCACTATTATCACAATAAAGGGTGATAGGCAAATTCATATTTGGAACAACTTCCAAATCGGTTAAGAACTTCCTAAGCCATACAACCTCCTTTCGCCGCTTCGCAGTCGCGACGATACTAAACCTCCATGGTGGAGTCGCAATACAACCTTGCTTTATACTCCTCCATACTATAGCTCCTCCGTTAAGAGTGAACAGTGATCCTGATGTGGATTCGATCCACATCACCGAAAAATCGAGTCGGTGTATCCCGCAAGGATCAAATCCTTTGCGCCATACACAAGCATATAGTCCTCGTTCTCCTAAGATATTTGAGGATGTTCTTAACGGCGATCCGGTGATCATATCACGGATTAGGCGATATCGCTAACTATTCCTTTGCGCATAGCATATGTCGGGTCGAGTACATAACATGGCATACATCAGACTACCGACAGCAGATGCATAGGGAATGCGTCTCATATCCTCAATTCTTGAGGTGTCTTAGGACACTGTTCCTTAGACAAATGAATTCCATGCCTGAAAGGTAATAAACCCTTCTTGGAATTCTCGCATCTTATATCTAACCAACATCTTGTCAATATAAGATGCCTCGTGACAATGCTTAGCGTTTTGTTCTTGCGATTTAGAACAATTTGGATTCCAAGAACAAATCGAGCCTCTCCCAAATCTTTCATTTGGGATTGGGTCGCTAGCCATTGCTTAACGCCGATCGGGAATCCCGCATTATTCCCAATGAGCAAGATATCGTCTACGTGATAGAACTAAGAAAGCTACGGTGGTATTGACTATCTTCTTGTAAACACAAGGCTCGTCAATATTCTGTTTCAAAGCCATAAGATTTGATCGCAGATCAAATCTTATATTCCAGGATCTAGAAGCTTGTTTCAATCCATAGATGGATCGTTTAAGCTTGCAAACCTTTTGCTCTTGACCCTGAACTATGAACCCTTACGGTTGATCCATATAGATACTCTCTTCAAGATTGCCATTTAGAAACATTTGCTTGACATCCATTTGCCAAATTTCATAGTCATAAAACGTGGCAATGGACAAGAGTATTCTAATGGACTTAAGCATGGCAACAGGGGAAAAAGTTTCTTCATAGTCCACCCCTTCCCTTTGGGTATAACCTTTGCCACAAGTCGAGCCTTAAAGGTTTGCACCTTACAGAAGCTTGATCTCGTTTCCTCTTGTAGATCCACTTGCAACCGATAGGTCTTTCACCATCCGGTTGATCTACAAGTTTCAGCATGAATTGAAGTACATTGACTCCATTTCAAGGTCCATGGCTTTAATCCACTCGCTCCTATCTATATCATTCATTGCTGTTTATAGGTCAATGGATCCTCAACGCATCATCAGGTATGACGACTTGGGTTTCAGTCAAACCCATGTAACGGTCAGGTTGTCTAACATCCCTCCCACTACGTCGAGGCATTCTCAACTCTTGAGAAGGACCAGCTTTATCAACAACTCTTGTTGATTTATCTGTAGCTTCCTTGGAAATTTCACTTAAGACAATCCTACTACGAGGCTGATGATCTCTCATGTGGTCTTCCTCTAAGAACGTGGCGTTTGTCGGATCATAAAACAGACCACCTTTCGTTTCTTTGGGGTATCCTACGAATAGGCATAATTTTGAACGATGTTCCAGTTTCTTTGGATTGGACACTAGCACATGTGTCGGACATCCCCAAATCCTGAAGTGACGTAAACTACCTTTACGCCCTTTCCATAACTCATAGGGTGTTTCTGAAACACTCTTAGAGGGAACCATGTTCAAAATATATGGAGCAGCTTCTACTGCATATCCCCAAAACGAACTAGGCAGCTGAGCGTAGCTCATCATGGATCGAACCATGTCTAACAAGGTTCTATTTTCTCTCTCTCGGATACACCATTCCGTTGAGGGTGTCTAGGGTCTTGAGAGTTGGGATACGATTCCATGTTCTATCATATAGTCTTGGAATCTCAAATCCATATACTCTCCACCTCGATCTGATCGAAGTGTTTTAATCATTTTACCTAATGTATTCTCAACTTACGCCTTATATTCCTTGAACTTTTCAAGGGTTTGGACTTATGATGTATTAGGTAAAGATAACCATACCTAGAATAATCATCAATAAAACCGATGAAGTATTCATATCCTCCTCGTGCCTTGACATTCATAGGACCACAAAGGTCCGAATGCACGAGTTGCAAAGGGCTCTTTGGCTCTATAACCTTTTTGAGAAAAAGGTCTTTTAGTCATTTTTCCTTCGAGACATGACTCACATGGTGGTAAAGAGTTGTCCTCTAATCGACTTAGGAGACCACTCTTGACCGGTCTCCCAATCCTATTGAGATTAATGTGGCCTAGTCTCAAGTGCCAAAGATAGGTACTAGGAGAAAGTTTACGCCTTTTATTTTGAGTATCATTGCTTTAAACATTTCAAAGTGTTCAAAATAGCTTTTACTTGATTGGTCTTAACACGTATAAGTTGTTTTCAAGTTTAGCGAGAACATATTCGTACACCTCTTTTGCAAATGAACGCTTCATTATGATCAAAAGATACTTTATACATATGTTCAAGCAAACAAGAGATAGATACAAGATTTCTTTTGATTCGAGGAACCAAAAGTACATTTTCTAATAAAACGAATCTATCTCTAAACAACAACTTTATCGCTCCTACTCGCTTTGGTGAGACAACCTCTCCGTTCCAACTCGAGAGATATCTCCCCATCGCAAGTTCTTTGCCGCCAGAACTAGTTTCACGAAAAGAAGAACAAACATGGTTAGTGGCTCCCGAATCTAATATCCAGCGGAATCATCATGTTCCACTAAACATGTTTCAATAACGAGTAAATCATATTTGCCTTGTTTTTCTTTCTCAGCTTTCTTTTCTGCAAGGTACTTTGGGCAGTTCCTCTTCCTTTGCCCGTCTGCACCACAGTGGAAACATTTTCCTGTGGCTTTGGCCTTGCGTGTGGGAGCTGTCCCCTTCCTTTGTCCTTCTTTCTTCTTCTTCTTCTTCCGAATACCTTTATTCTTAAAAAGAAGGACCGGACTTGGTCCTGAGAGGACGATCCTCTAAGGAACTTCTTTGAAGTGACAACATTTGCCTCCTTCTCTTTTCCTTTTGATTTCATGAGGGACTCAAAAGTCTCAGTAGCTCGTTGAGGAGAGTAGTCAAAGTTATACTCTATTTTATTCATCACCGCATTTGTGCGGAATGGCAGAAACTCTTGGAAGAGATTCCATAATAAAGGTTACGACTTCTCTCATCAATGATCGCCCCATTTACTTTCAAACCACGTTGAAGTGAGTCATCATGTCAAGGACATGTTCCCTATGAGGCTCCCTCCTTCATACGGGAGTTGTAAACATATTTTGACAAAGATCATAATGGACCGATGAGGACGGTTGTCCAAACATCGCTCATAATTCGATCCCATGATCTCCTTTGCGGTGACCATGGTCTCATGTTTCTTAGACAACACATCGGATATCTTTGGCTAAGATACAGACTCGGGCCTTCTCATTAGCCCTAATCCATCTTTCATAAGCATCCCGAACCATTCGGTTTGCACTCGAGCTGGGAGGGGAAGGACATTCTTCCGTTAAGACGAACCTCAGATCATCAAGAACAAGAATCGTATTCAAGTTTGATTTCCAGGTTCCATAATTATCGCCGCTAAGTTTATTGAAGGCGAGTAATTGGATAAAAGAGTTCGACATGCTGAAAAAGAATGAATTCTATTAGTGAATTGTTTGTAACCTATCTAATTTAAGAATTTAGCAAAAGTAATAATGTACCCATAAACTCATTATTGTTTTTGCAACGATACTTCAGTGAGTCAGAGCAACCGCTACCGAGTGGTAGTCAATTACTCCTTCACTGAACCAAGACATTCTTGACTAAATGTTAATACCAGAATAACTCTTATTCCTATAACATTCTAGTTATCGCTACTTTGGTCAAGAACTTACTAACACTTAGCAATTCTTGTAAGTGTGACCCGCCATTTTCAGACCTCAGAGGTCGGCCCCAACAATGCTCTTTGTTTCTAGAGAGACAAAGTCGGGAATGGACCTAAGAGATCCTATCCATTTCTGGAGTTTGAGTTGTTCCGAATCCCATGTTACATCCCTCCGAATGGATGGTGCTACTTCGGGCACTCTGCAGGCGCAACATGGGAATCTCACGGTCCAACCTAATGGAGGAGACCGTAGGATGTGTTGACACACCTCCTTCGCTCACTTACTATAAATACTTTCTCCATTCACCTTGCTCTTGATTTATGCAAACACCATCCGAATGGGGATGCCCTATTGACATCACGAGGCCAAGCATAAATCTCACGGTGTGAACATCGTGGAGAGCGTAAGAGGAAATTGATATATCATATATACCTTTTCACTCCCACTAAGTATTTTTTTAAGCAGTTTGGGTAAACTTTTACCTAGGCATATTTCGGCTAAAACAATATTACCTAAGTCTACCAATATAACAATTATCTTTGGAATTACCTAAGTCTATTAACCTTTTAATAAACCTAGGTCTATGAGTTTAATTTATTAACTTTTAATAAACGCCACTCACGAAAGATAATTTATAAACCTATGGATTAAATTCACTCTGTGTCGGTTCCTGTAGGGGTGTTTCGTTTCCAAAGTCGACTTAAGTACTCCAACCTAGCCAGAACCTTCCTTAGTCAGAGTCCCTCTTTAATCAAAGTTTATAAATTATTAGTTTCCTAATTCTAATCTTATTAGAACTAGATAACCTTAGATCTAATTAATTTCTAGTTCTAAAACCATTTTAAAACTAATTAATTAACCTTAGGTTACATGCATTTCTATGTTATAAATTATTTCATCATTCATCACATGAATAAACATATATTTATAACAAATTCATCACATGAATAAATGCATAGCAATTATATGTTTAATTTTTAATTAATATAACCCTTATATTAATTATAATTAAAACATATAATATTTGTTTCATAAATTAATATAACTCTTATATTAATTCTTATGAAACCCAATTAACATGCATACAATATATTATAACACTTATAACATACTTTCAATGCATGGAGCATGCTTCCTATGGTGGGATTTTAAAATCTATATGACATACTTTATGCACATATAATTAGGGAATTTAATTAAAACATACATTCACAATGCATAATTAATTAAACACACTAAAGTGGACTGATTTTGGCATCTAATGCAAGCAAACTACTAAATTATTACAATAATAATCTAGAAATAATATCGAACCACTTGAACACTTCAATTTGGATCGAGCAGAAGCTTACAAATGTGTGAACCAGACCTTCAAAAGGTTGAACCGGGCTGTAAAAGGATGAACCGGGCCTCCAATTGATGAAACGGACCCCAAAATGGAAAAACGGCCTCGAAATAGTCGAGAACTGGTCAAAAACCAACCGAAACCGGACCAAAATAGAGCCGAACCGGTCCAAAAACATTGAACCGGTCAAAGTCAACGAACCCACGGTCAAAGTCAACTGCTGACATCACTTCATCTTCCCAAATTGAAGAAACGCGCGCGCCTGTAATGAGAATTTCATGAGAGAAAACAAAAGAAAAACCAGCAGCTCCTCTGTTATCTCGATTTCAAGACCTCCGTGGCTTCTTTCTTCAAATTGAAGGCCTTCCCGAACTCCAATTGACCCAAAATTTTTACAGACTTATTCTACACACATTAATGCTCAAACACACTTGAGCAATTTGAAAATAAAGCACAAATGGATGCTCAATTTAAATGCCAAAGTCAGAAGAACACTTTAGATGTCCAGAAAAAATGTATTTCAAAAAACACCCACCACAGAACACAATTGATCAAATTGAGTGCTCAAAATTGCTCTCGATACCAATTGAAAGAGTCTAGATTAAGAAAGCGGAAACAATTTTGGATCTTGAACACTCTAAGTTGATCAATTTTGTAAAATAAAATGCATGCTCAAAGCTGGAAAAACAGAGGAATAGAAAACTCAACTTTGAAGAACAAATTCTCTTCACCCGGTGGATGGATTTCAACACGAACACTTCGTGGACAACCGTTAGAGTCTTCCCTACTATCCTCAGGCCTTAGAACGGATTGTGGGATCCTAGGTTGAGAGAATTTGGAAGAAAAGTCCTTAAAGGTCACAAAACGTGAATTTTTTTTAATTTACGCTAAATTCACACAAAACACCTCAAATCACCATTAAATAAAGCTTCATTAAGCTTCATTTGAGTGACAACTCAAGTGTGATGAGGATGGTTTGAGATGGAGGTGGCCAATTTTGGTGAATTTGATGATGAGAGGGATTTGGGCAAGTTGTAAATTGGATTTTATGAAAATCCAAGAAAAATCTCTAATTTTCATTTAATTTTAATTCAAAAATCAATATTAAATTGATTTTAAATTAAAATTAATTTAATTAATTAAATAATTCAAAAATTAATTTAATTAATTAATTTTTAATTTAATTTAATATTAAATATTAAATTAAATAAATTGTCCGATCCCGATCGTTTTTCCGAACATGAATCTTTATTCATGCAATAAACCGATCCAATATTTAAATCATATTTAAATATATCCACCTCTTTTTAATCATAGTTTAATTCATAATTAAGCTATGATTCGTTAAATATATCACATATAATTAACGCTTTCTTCCAAACTTGAATTTGAACAATTCAAATTCTTTTCTCTCAAAATGTTACAAGGCTTAGTCCAAGCTAGTAAGGAGGACCTAATGGACCTCTGGATCATGAGCTTCAACGATACGAGAATAACCGGCCAAACTCTTTAGCCTAGCTAATCAACATTCGTTAACCATCGGGACACTCCACTAAAGCCCAGTGGCTGCATTCTCCTCACTGTAGATATATTTCTGTCCACTTGATATAACCATGATTAATAAGTCGATCCTTCACAGGTCGTTCGTAATTACAGCTGGGTCAAGATTACCGTTTTACCCCTGTAATTACCTCTTGTTCCTTAAGTCCCACTGATCCTTTAATGAACAATTGGTTTGTGGTCCAACCAGCAAACCGAATCCCTCTCGGGCCAATGAGAGGGGTGGGCCCATTGTTCAAGACCCGGAGTCAGTACTTAAGGGAACAACCTCTCTACTAATCCCTAAAGCGGGTAGGAATGAATTCCATCTTGCGGAACTATGTTCCCAGCTATATACTCGGTTTTATCCCTGAAATGGGAGGCTTATTGAGTCGGCAGTCTTGTGCCACTCTCACCCATGCAAATCTAAGGATAATCCGGATAAACAGGGGTCCATAGAACGCTCAGGATTAAGATCGAGTTACCTAGGTTATCGTATGAATATAGTCGATTAAGGCGAGAAACGGAGTTATAAAGTCTAAGTGACTATTGCGCTGATCGATCTTATGCAAACTCATTGCATAGGGCGCCCCACTCACATGTCTCCACATGAACGATTAAGGATCACATCGTTTGTTCTCTACAAAGTGGGCGCGTCCATAGTGTCTCGGGATAAGGTCCCTAACCCTATCCTTATACTATATAGACTGCTTCGGCTATAACTTGAACTTGATCCACTTTTTATGTCACACATAAAGTTCAAGTATTCATCCTATAGCCAAGGGTTCTTTATTGGATTAAGGTTACACAATACACAATAGTCAATAACACCTTTACTGAATAAATTTCAATAACAACTTTATTGTGATATAGAATATACATTCAGTTTACAAAACCACGAGTTTTTAGGACATAAAACCCAACAATTTATAATTGTAGGTTTTATTTTTGGGGAACTGAAAGGTTGGGAGTTTTATTCACTTTTAGGCTATAAAAAGCCACATCCTAGCCATGTAAAACTCAGACTTTGATGAATGAAATTTGATCTCTCAAGTTAGAGAGTTTTCTTATAACTTCTTTTCTAAGGTTTCTTGCAATTCTTGTGATAGATTGCATTTTGAGTCATTCAATCCAGCCTTGATCACGTTTGATTGTGGAATGACTCAATCTAGAACAAGATTTCCAATCTTGCTTCTAGATCTTTGATCATAAGAAGTAATCGATTCCTAGCCTTTCCTCTTGGTTGATTCTAAATTGTATAGGGAGGTGTTAATCTCTTAGTTTAATGGTTCTTACTTATCCATAGCTTGGATCTTTGGATTGAGAATTAGGGTTGCCTTATCAGCATGGGCTTCCTCTAATTAGGCATCTTGTGTGAAACAAGTTTTCCCTTTGGTCTTCAACTTTGTCTTCCTTGATTTGCATACTAAGGACCCTTCTTGTGATCAACAATATGGAGTTACCTTATTCAACATACTCATCATCACATATTTCAGATTCTTCCTCAAGTGGTGCATCATGCTCCTCACATTCATCCTCTGAATCAACTACACCATTTCTTATCACCATAACTCTTTTATTGACACATTCTTTGCTCATGTGCTCAAACCCTTTGCACTTCCAACATTGAATAGAACTAGACTTCTCCCTTACCTCCTTTGAAGATTCATTCTTTTTAGCATTGGAGCTTTCGGCCTCCACTCTTTTGGCAGCAACAAACTTGCTTCTTTGTTGCGTCGGTTCATTCCTATACAAAACTATCCTTGTTCCATGCATTAGAGTTTGAAAAGGTACTAGCTTTAGGTGTATACCTTGCTTATTTTCTTCCTTCAATTGAGCTTCAATTTTGATAGCATAATGATACATATCTTCAAGGTAAGGTGGTAGATTCCTATCAACCGGATGAGCAATTTCTCGATTCAAACCTCCAAGGAATCGAGACAAGGTGTCTTCCTCTTCTTCTCGAATTTTTGCTCTTTCCATCAAGGACTCCATCTCTTGATAATATTCAACAACACTTTTTATTCCCTGTCGCAAAGATTGCAATTTAGTTTTCAAATTTTTTTCATAATGTTTTGGAACATACCTCTTTCTCATGGCTTCTTTAAGTTCTTCCCAAGTTTCTATTGGATCCTCCTCTTTCCTTCTTCTCTCGGATTTGAGATGTTGATACCATTCTCCTGCATGATTTGTGAATTCGGCAATGGCAAGTTTCATCTTCTTATTCTCACTATATGTATTACAATCAAATACATGTTCTATTTCTCTTTCCCATTGCAAGTATGCCTCAGAGTCTGTCATACCACTAAAGGGTGGAATTCTGAGCTTCACTCCGCTATCCCTATCTTCATTCACTCTTTCCACTCTTCTAGGTTGCACAATGTTTGCAACGTTATTTCTTCCTCTTCCCTTCACATTTCCTCTTCCTCCTAAGTTTCTTTCTTGTACCTGTAAGTCAAACATGTCTTCATCTTCTTGCAAGATTCGTTATTCTCTTTGTTGTTGTGCTCTCCTTCCTTCTCTCTTTTCCCTCATCATCTCCATCATACCTTGAATTGCTTGAAGAATAGCCATATTTGGATCTACCACTTGCAGAACTTTTTCTTTATTATCTTGTGACATTATTTTCTTTTATAAGGACCTCTCCACACTTCTCACCAAGATATCACTCAAGGACACTCGTGTTTATCACTCAAGGGTAGGCTTTTGGTACTAGGTCAAAGATGTAAGGGTTGGTTTAAAATTTTGGTGCAACCTTGCTTTTCAACTTGATATAAAACTAAATCAATGATAACCTTTCACAAGCTTCCTAGAGAAATACATCCTAAGGATCTGCAACTAAAAGTTTTGAGCAAATAAAATGTTAAATCAAGAACTTTTGTGTGCCTTGGATCCTTTAATACTTTTTTTTGTTTTTTTTTTGCTACTGTTTTTTTTTTCACTTTTTGCTGCTATTTTTTTTTTTTTTACTTTTTGCTACTGATTTTTTTTATCCAAGAACAAAACACAAAGAAATGGAAGAAAAGTTGTATGATGTCTTGTATTACACTTTGTATGATAAAAAAAATGACAGAAAAAAAAGTAAACCAAATTGAAGATATTTCACCTCTAGAGAGTCGGCCAAAGGATGTCGACCAACGAGCTCTAATACCAAATGATAAGAGTCGAATTTGTTGGCTTAACAAAGCTAGAGGTCCTTCTAGGATCTTTGCAAACGTCACGAACAAGGCTAACTTAACCAATTGATTCCAACCAAGAGTTTAGTTAGAAGATGAATTGTAAACCCGAGATCATTCTTCGGAATTCAAGCAAGAAAAGGTTAATGTAATATGGTTGGATTTGTTTTGAAAAGAAAAGAAAAGAAAAGAAAGGAAAAAGGAAAAGAATGAAAAAGGGAAAGTGGAAGGTGGGACCCTCACCTTTGTTTTCTTTTTAAAACAACTCATTCCATCGATTTTCTTCTCAGTTCAACAAAGAGGAGCTGAGGGTTTCGTGGGAGAAGGAGAAAAGAAGAAGAAGAAGGAGCTTTTCGTGAGTTAGAGTTGCAGAAGAAGGGAGGAGAACTCAAAGCTTGATTGTATAGCAGCAAGGAGATCAACTCAACCCTATTCTGATTTTCTGTTCATCTCGAGCTCCACAGAAAGAGGTAAGAGTTGAGGTTTGGATTTCTCGAAATCTAATTCATTTTTGAACAAAGTTCGTGAAGGATACTCGAGCCAATTCTGACCTTAAGTTGCTGTTTTATGAAGAGGAAGGCAGAAGACAGAAATTTGCTGTCAAATCCGAGAAGCCTCTGGTGTTTTGGTTGTCCTGATCTGTAGAGTTTGAATCAGAAGCTCTAATAGGTATGGTTGGAAATCTTATTGAATTTTCTACAACTTTCGTGAAGAAATCGTGAATAGAAAATGATTGGAAGATGTTGTAAATATCAGGTCAAGTTTCGGGTTGCAGTAGGAAATCAAATCTGGAACAGCAGGAAGTTATTTTTAGAGAAAAAGCTTTCGAGGTATTTTCGAACCAATCCGTTGGGAATCTCTATTTCATTTCTTCATATGATTTTTAGAGGGTTCAAAAAGAAAGAATGTGGTATAAAGTACATCCTTTTTGGCTAAGTAATGAAGAAGTTATGAGTGTTTGAATACAGGGTATAAAATCTGTGAAATGCTGGAAAATTGGTTGGAGTGTTTTTTTGTAATTTTAAGGTTAAAATTCATGAACTCGAGGTTCTAATACATGGATTTGGTTTGTTTGACAGACCAAGAGGAGATAGGTCGAGTGTACGGGCCAAAGTTCTAGTTTTAACACTGTGAGTGACAAAACGAACTTCGAAAATGAACTATGTGCTTGAAAAATGCTTTAAGAAATGCAAGTTTTGCTAGAATGAAAGATTTCAATGCTTTAAGTTTTCTTTTTGAACACATGTTGAAGAGTATAAATATTCTCCTCAATATGGTTTCAAGTATTCATTTTGACCCTAAATGTCTTGATGAAATTCTTACATGAGCGTATGTCTATTGATTGTTGAAATTTATGGAAATGTTATGTTTTCGAGCAAGTATGTACTAGCAAGTATGATTTAAAGATTTTCCAGTTTTATGAACAAGCTGAGTAAGCTTGAGTTTTATGGAAGAAAAGATAAGCAGACATGTTTCAACATTTTTATGATGTTTTATGAGATATTGAACCCGAGGCTTTATGGTACCGTGTGCACACAGGTCATATTCTGTTGTCGACGTTGAGTGTACTCCGTGACAACTGTCACACCCCTTCCCGAACCACTTGCTAACTTAGCCCGGGAGACGGCATGAAGCCAACAGACATTGTTACCTCTTAACAATACCTGCTGACACTACTTTACCTGAAAACAAACTCGGTTCGCATATGGAACACTTTAAACTTAACACAGCGGAATCTGGACATCTATAAGACGTACATGAGGAGAAACTCTTCTTAAGTCTCTCCGGAAACTAAAGCGAGCAAGAACATCAGAACCACAAGCGGTCAAACCACTAATTAAACAACCACAACCTCTAAAGCACATACGACTATAATTACATAGTTCTCTTAAAATAATTTACAAACATATGGACTTGCTAAACCACACCAACCACGTACAACATATCAAACATGAGAAGCTTCCAGTGATCTATGGCGGAGTTATCGAGCACCGGAGCTCGATCTCTACCGAAAAGTGGGAAAACATCGAAAGAATGAGCTATGAAGCTCGAGTGAGTGACTTGAGTTTAAAGGAAACTACTAACTCGTAAATCATATCACTGGTCATCTATGAGCATATGCATCTGTAATCAAGTGTTGAAAGTAATCGTGTAATCATAATAGCTTTTGGAAAAATCAGCAAGTATATCGTTTAAATCTCGTAAGGCATGTAAATGATATAAACTCTTTAAAAAAACATGTCACAATCTACTTTGTTCTACGATGTAGTGGGGCCCGAAAGACTCCCATCGTCTTTGTCGTAGTGGGGCCCGCCAAAGACTCACTCACAGCCAGTGACTGTTATCACGGAGTACACTCAGCGTCGACAACGAGAATAAGACACAATGTGCACACGGTACCATAAAGCCTCGGGCTCAATATCTCGAGAAAATCACATGAAAACATTTGAACATGCCTCGCTTATCTTTTCTTTCATAAAACTCAAGCTTACTTAGCTTGTTCATAAAATCGAAATCTTTAAAAACATACTTGCTAAAACATACTTGCTCAAAATCATAACATTTCCATAGACTTGAAATGCAATAAACATATGCTCGTGTATAAATTTCATCAAGACATTTAAGCTCATCATGAACACTTTAAAACATTTCTAAGAAAACAAGAATACTCATAGTCATGTGTTCAAAAATAAAACACAAAGCTTTGAAACAATTCATTCTAGCAAAACTTGCATTTCTTAAAGCATTTTTCAAGCATATAGCTCATTTTCGAAGTTCGTTTTGTCACTCACCGTGTTAGAACTAGAACCTTGGCCCGTACACTCGACCTATCTCCTCTTGGACTGTCAAACAAACCAAAACCATGTTTTAGAACCTCGAGCTCATGGTTTTTAACCTTAAAACTACAAGAAAACACACTTGCAAAAATTCCAGCATTTTTAGATTTTCTGTCCTGTTTTCAGACAGCTATAACTTCTTCATTACTTATCCAAAAAGAATGTACTTTATACCAAACTCTTCCTTTTTGAACCCTCTAAAACTCTTATGAAGACATGAAAATGAGATTCCCAATAGATTGGTTCAGAAATACCTCGAAGTCTTCTTTCCCAGGAACCAACTTCTGCTATTCCAGATTCGATTTTCTGCTGGAACCCGAAACTTGACCTGCTATTTACAACATCTTCCAATCATTTTCTATTCACGATTTCTTCACGAAAGGTGTAGGAAATTCAATAAGCTTTCCAACCATACCTAATAGAGCTTCTGATTCGATTTCTACAGGTCAGTACAACCAAAACATCAGAGACTTCTCGGATTTGACAGCAAATTCTGTCTTCTGTCTTTCTCTTCACAAAACAGTAGCTTAAGATCTGAATTTGCTCGCGCTTCCTTCACGAATTTTGTTCCAATATGAGTTAACTTTCATGAAACAAAATCTCAAATCTTACCTCTTTCTGTGGAGCTCGTGATGAATAAAATAGCAGAACTGGTCTGAGTTATTCACCTTGCTGCTACACAAGTAATCTTTGAGTTCTCCTCCCTCTCTTCTGCAATTCCAGCACCAAAAACCCCTTCTTCCTCTTCCTTTCTGCTTCTCTCATGGAAACCCTTGCTGCTCCTTGTTGAAAATGAGAAGGAAATCGATGGAATGGGTTAATTTAAAAAGAAAACTAAGGTGGGATCCACCACCCACTTTCCTTTTCCCTTTTACATTCTTTTTCCTTTTCTTTCCTTTCCTTTATCTTTCATTTCTTTTCTTTTCTTTTCTTTTCAAAACAAACTTAACATGATTTACATTTGTTTCATTTTCTTTCCTTCATTATTCCTAGAGCAACCAAACCAAAATGGTTTATGTTTTTCCTTCCTTGTTTTCCTTTTGCCTTTCACTTCATTACTTTTCTTTTTAAAACAAGGAAAACCAAGTTTTAAGCATTCATTTCTTCCTTTCTTTTGTTGTTAGATATTAAGGAAGTTCCAAAGAAAGATCTCGGGTTTACAACTTACCTCCCCTTAAAAAAAATTCGTCTTCGAAATTTAGTAGTCCTTAGGTGAAAATCATCGGATACTTCCTCCTCATTAGTCTTCTAACTCTCAGGTTGCCTCCTCCACTCCGTGATGTCTCCAACGAACCTTCACGAGTGGGATCGTCTTGTTTCTCAAAACTTGTTCTTTTTTGTCGAGAATTTGAACTGCATCCTCTGCGTAACTCATGTCTTTTTTCAGCTCAACAGGTTGTGCTTGTAGCACATGTGTCAGATCTGGAATATACTTTCTCAAGATAGTTCTGCTGGCAATTCTAGTCTGTAGGCTGCTGGCCCAACTTGTGTTGTTACTTGATAAGGACCAATATATCTAGGGCTTAGTTTATCTTTCTTACCAAAACGAAGGACACCTCTCCACGGAGATAACTTCAAGAAAACTTGATCTCCGATCTGAAATTCCAAGTCCTTTCGCCGCTTATCTCGCATAACTCTTACGACGGTCTTGTGCTACCTTGATTCTCTCGATTATCTTAATATTGTTTGTCATAACTTGCACCAACTCGGGACCGATTAAGCCTCGCTCTTCCAGTTCATTCCAATATACGAGCGTTCTACACGGTCTTTTATCTAGAGCTTCAAATGGTGCCATGTCAAAACTAGACTGATAATTGTTATTGTAAGCAAATTCCATAAGTGATAGGTGTGTATCTCAACTTCCTTAACTTGAAAGACACATGCTTGCAACATGTCTTCTAAGTGTCGGATGGTCCTCTCGGACGGACCATCTGTCAGAACATGAAACGTTTGTACTAAAACTCACTTTGTCCCCATAGTTTTTTTTTTTTTTTGTAAGCTAGGCCAAAACATAGAAGTAAATCTCGGATCTCTATCTGGAAGTATGGACACGGTCTTTTGTCTTAGTGAGTCTATCGACCATTATCATATACCATAATGTCCTTTGGGAGTAAGATGTACAAGCAACGGAAATCCATAGCGATATGCTCTTATTTCCACTCCGACACGAGTAGTGGATTAAGGAGTCCTCCTAGTCTTTGTCTAAGCTGGTTCAACTTGTCGCATGATTAAACATCTATCAACATAATCAACTATCTCCCGCTTCATCCTGTGCCACCAATAAGTCCCTTTCACGGTTTACACATCTTGGTGCTTCTGGATGCATAGCGTAATTTGAAATGTGAGCTTCCTCTAGAATAGCATCATAAGCTCACTAATACATACAGGACACATAGTTTTCTCTCGCTTAACTATGGTTTCATCTGTTCTCATTCTAGATTATACCTTTGGGCCCTGTTTGGACATTCCAAACATTTACGCAAGTTACTAATCTTTGGTTGTTTTCTCACAATCTTTGTTACAGTGAAGACTGATCGGAATTGAGCTAAGAGACCCCACGAATTCTTTGCAATCACATTTTGCCTTAGAAACCCTTAGAGTACTTAAAAAAATGTTGCTCGAATACCACACAAGGCATCCCTAGGAAGTCTTGACTTCACCGCTCAATGTAACTGCTACCACATTCATCTTACCAGGATGGTATTCTATGGTACAATCATAATCTTTAATCAGTTCTAACCATCTTCTCTGTCTCATATTCAACTCCTTTTGATCAAAGATATACTTCAGACTCTTATGATCTGTGTAAATGTGACACCTTTCACCAAACAAGTAATGTTTCCGGATCTTGAATGCTAAAATAGCTCTTTGCTAACTCAAGATCATGGGTAGGGTAATTACATTCGTGCTTTTTCAATTGCCTTAACGTATAAGTTATTACTTTTCCTTCTTGCAGGAACACACACCCTAATCCTTGTCACGAAGCATAATGATAGAAACACATATTCTTTTTCCGTTATAGGAAGTGCTAGTATAGGTGTTGTAACTAATCTCTTTTCGACTCCACGAAAACTCGTTCGCACTTGTCCGACCATTCAAACTTAGCATTCTTCTTTGTCAAATTTTGTTAAGGGTAATGCTATTCGTGAGAAATCCTCAACAAATCGCTTTGTAGTATCCCGCCAAGCCTAGGAAACTACGTACCTCTGTCGTACTAAGCTGGGTCTCTCCGGTTGACTACTGACTTTAACTTTATTTGGATCCACACTAACACCATTTCTTTGAGGCAACATGCCCCAAAAACATTACAGTTCAACCAAAACTCACATTTGGTGAATTTAGCGTATAAGCTGTTTATCTCGTAGTGTTTTGAGAATAATACTCATGTGTTCCTCGTAGGCTTTCTGTCAACCGAGTAAACTAGTATACCATCAATAATCACTATTACAAAGTTATCCAAATACTGGTGGAAAACCTGTCCATGGGGTCCATGAAAACTGCTAGTGCATTGTTAAACCGAATGGCATTACTAAACACTCATAATGCTCGTACCTCATTATGAATAACGTCTTAGGAATGTGCGATTTCTCGACCTTTAACTTATGATATCCACGATCTTAAATTAATCTTACAAAACATCGATGCACCTCTTAACTGGTCAAACAAGTCATCTATTCAGGGTAAAGGATACTTATTACGTATCGTGACTTTGTTTAACTATCTATAATCAATGCATAATCTACGGATACCATCTTTCTTTTTCACAGATAACACTGGAGCTCTCCAAGGCGATACACTAGGTCCGATGTATCCCTTATCTACTAGTCCTTATAATCGCATCTTTAGCTCCCCGATCTCACTTGGAGCCATTCTATACTGGCGCTGCGATGCGTCTGAGGTTGTTTTGGTAGCAATTCAATAATGAACTCAACTTCCCTATCGGTGGCAACCCCAGCGGTTCTCTTTGGAAAAACATCAAGAAGTTCGTTCATAACAAGAACATTATGCGGTTTTAGCTTTTCCTCCCGCACTCTACTACATGTGCAAGAAACGTCATGCAATCTTTCCTCAATAACTTTTAACCTTTTAATGCTGAAATTAAACTCGAAGGGATAATCTTTCTTTCATCCCATAAATCCACTTGACTAATCTGGTTTCTTGAAAACAACTTCCTTTAAATGGCAATCTCTGGAAGCATAATGAGTAAATACGAAATCCATGCTTAAGATTGCATCTCACACCTGCAACTCTAGTGGAAGAAGATCCACTAACAAATTGAGACCTTTTACTAAGACCTCACAATTCCGCATCACCGAATTGACTAATAAAGCATCACCAACTGAGTGTATATAACTAACCTTTTACATAAAGGTTCTAGCTTCTGTTCAACTTAGTCAAGAACATACTAAAAACAAAGAAATGTGTAGCACCTTGTTCTATTAAAGCAGGTGCAGTACATTTCAAATAGTAATCGTACCAATAATCATATCGGTGCATCCTCGACTTCTTCTTTGAGTCATAACCTAGACCTTTCCGTGTTGCCTAGGCCTCCTACAACTCTCTTTAGTCTAACACCACTGGTGCCCTCTCTTGCAGCCTCATGAAACTCTGGGTTTGCTCAACTAAGCTGGGACTCAACTCCCTAGTCCTGCGTGCGGTTGTCCATAGCTGTGGACAATCCCTCTTGACATGTCTGGTTGTCAAGACCTTTGGTAGCATGTACCAACACTCACAAGACAATGACCTTGATGATTCTTGCAAGCAGATCACACATGGAGTTTTCCTTGCTATAATCGGCAATAGACTATTGCCCTCTTTGCGATCTTGCCGCTAATCAAACAAACTAATTAGGTTCTTTTTAACTCGCCTCTCGATAGGCACTACCCACAATCATCCGCCTCGATGCCCAGCTACTTGGCTACTAGCTTGCTCCTTAAAGTCATATTGACTTAGAAACATTTACTCCAAGTGTGAATCTCATTGCTCACGACCTTGAAAGCGCTTGTTGTCGAAGCCTCCACAACTAGGCTTCACTCATCGATCGCGCGCTCTGCTATACTCTGCTCAACACGTAGAGCAGTCTCTACCAGCTGAGAGAAGTCAGTCCACTTAGCAATGGCTGTAACTGGGGTACGTATCTCAGGTCGTAACCCTCTTTCAAATCTTCGACACCTGTCACTCTCAGATGCCACAATCACATCAACATACCGCGAAAACTCGGTATAACTTCTCTCATACTCAGCCACTGAAAATGATCCCTGCTTTAATTCTAAAAATTCATCCCTCTTTGCCTCTCGGTACGTGCTAGGGTAATATTTATTTTTAAATATACTTCTGAAAGTTTGCCAGTGTGAAGTACGTGCATCACTACAACTGGCTAACATCGATTTCCATCATTCTTCTACCTTCTTTAGCAGCAAGAATGTGGCCAACTTAACATTTCGCTCCTCAGAGCAACTCATAACATCAAAACATTTATCAAGCTTATTTAGCCAAACCTCAGCTTCAACTGGATTTTTGGAACCCTCAAACACTGTGGCTCCTAATTCTTTTAGTTGATCTATTTTATATGTCTTATCTGGATTACTTAGCCCTGCTCCCTATGGCTTACCTACCTCCTGTGAGGAATTAACATGCTGCTTAATTCTGGCCCGTATCTGAACTCTCGGGCACTAGATCTCCACTGGGATTGATCTTGGGTAGGATCTGCGTCCGCCCCACGATCTTGCTCGCATAAATGCGCTAGTACGTGGTGGCATGACTTCTATAACATATTAACATACTAGACATGTAATGAGTACTCAACTCAAATGCACAATTGATATGAACCAAGACATCTCACGAAGTCACATTAAATGAAGTCATTCATGGAAGTTTAACATAAGTTGCATTTAATGAACTCAAGTGCAACTCATCATTTATTAAAGAACAACAAGCTTCATTTATGGGACAAGGACTTTGAAAATCTTCAAGATGTGCTTCATTTACTATTGGAAGGTTACAAAGAGTTACAAAGCTAGCAAAGAGACATCATTCTCGGATTTATGGCTAATTTGATGTAAATTTCAGTTTTAAACTATTGTTTTCAATAATTTAGGTTACAATTTGGTTAGTGGAGATCATGGTATTGATGGGGATGTAAGTTACAACCTTTCAATTGACCATAGGTTACTCTAGGGTTGATTTTGAGGCTATATAAAGCCATGTACCTTGTAGGAAAAAAAAAAGGAAAAAAGATTGAAAATGTAATCAAAAGAGGCCTTGAGCTTTTTTATAGCCTTGAGCTATGTCTTTGCAATTCTATGTAGATTAGGTTGCATGCTTAGAATCATTCAAGCTTGACTTGATCAATCTTGCTTGTGGAGTGATTCGGATCTCATACAAGTTCTCTTGCCTTGAGATATTTGATCCACAAGGTAATCCGATTTTACTTTCCTTGAGTTGAATTTCAAAATTGGTTTTGGGGTCTTTGAGATTGAGTTATCTAAAGGTCTTGTTTCTTTAAGCAAGGTTGTTAGATCCAATTGTCAAGGGTTACTTAACATTTTGACATTAGAATCTTTGGCTTCTTTGATTTCATTTTGATTTTGAGATTTTTAGGTTTTGTGATCTAATAGTCTTGTTTGTTTTAACAAGGTAGATTAGATTTTTCAATTCCTCTTTAAATTTCTTATCATTTGGTATCAGAGCCTTAGGCTCAAGATCGGATATATGTTTCCATTGCATTTATATTGAATTTGTTTTAAATTTTCATGTTTTAGTTTTTTTTTTGTTCTGCAAACTGTCCAATTTTCGTAGTCTCTAAAAATGCACCGAAAAGTCATATTTCTGCAATTGTTTTCATCTTGATTTCTTCATCATTATTGTAGATCAGGGTCTAAGCTTGAACTTTGTCTTCTATGAGATTTTCTAATTCAGCTTTCTTGAGGGTAAAAAGTATGCATTTTTACAATTGGTTCTAATTGTTTTATTCTTGCTGTTTTTGCCTCTAAAGCATGCTCAATCCGAAAATTTCCAATTAGATTTGATCATTATGTTTAAATGTAACCATTTGGTATTCAATCTTTGATGTTACACTTTGAAAGTTTGCAAAGTTGGCTAAAACATATTAAATATTGGCAGTTACATTTCTGCACATTGAATTTTCTATCCATTAGTTTCAAATTGTAACTCATATGTTTTAATAGTCCAACTATTGGTTTTAAATAACAACTCTTGTATTTAAATTCCAGCCATTGTTCTTAATTTGTGAGAGTTACATATATTTTCTTAATTTTTTCTACCCTTAGATAAAATTTTCATAGTTCATCATTGTGAATTTTTCTTTTCATAAGCCTTGTTTTGCTTATTTGTATTCAAAGTGTGCTACTATCCATGGGATTGCAAATCATGGCTCTTAAAAAAAAAAATTGAGAGGTAAGAATGAGAGCTTATATAGTTTGATTTCTCAAAATGAACACAAGTGATATTTCCTTGAGTGTAAACATGTGAGAGAGTGTTGTGAGGTCTTTTGTGTTTTCTTGACATGGTTTTGCAGCAATGTTTCACAAGTAGATTCGAGGACGAATCTTTTTGAAGAAGGGGAGAATGATATGAACCAAGACATCTCACGAAGTCGCATTAAATGAAGTCATTCATGGAAGTTTAACATAAGTTGCATTTAATGAACTCAAGTGCAACTCATCATTTATTAAAGAACAACAAGCTTCATTTATGGGACAAGGACTTTGAAAATCTTCAAGATGTGCTTCATTTACTATTGGAAGGTTACAAAGAGTTACAAAGCTAGCAAAGAGACATCATTCTCGGATTTATGGCTAATTTGATGTAAATTTCAGTTTTAAACTATTGTTTTCAATAATTTAGGTTACAATTTGGTTAGTGGAGATCATGGTATTGATGGGGATGTAAGTTACAACCTTTCAATTGACCATAGGTTACTCTAGGGTTGATTTTGAGGCTATATAAAGCCATGTACCTTGTAGGAAAAAAAAAAGGAAAAAAGATTGAAAATGTAATCAAAAGAGGCCTTGAGCTTTTTTATAGCCTTGAGCTATGTCTTTGCAATTCTATGTAGATTAGGTTGCATACTTAGAATCATTCAAGCTTGACTTGATCAATCTTGCTTGTGGAGTGATTCGGATCTCATACAAGTTCTCTTGCCTTGAGATATTTGATCCACAAGGTAATCCGATTTTACTTTCCTTGAGTTGAATTTCAAAATTGGTTTTGGGGTCTTTGAGATTGAGTTATCTAAAGGTCTTGTTTCTTTAAGTAAGGTTGTTAGATCCAATTGTCAAGGGTTACTTAACATTTTGACATTAGAATCTTTGGCTTCTTTGATTTCATTTTGATTTTGAGATTTTTAGGTTTTGTGATCTAATAGTCTTGTTTGTTTTAACAAGGTAGATTAGATTTTTCAATTCCTCTTTAAATTTCTTATCAACAATTCTAGACTTGTGTTCACATTCTAGTCCTGACTGGACTTACTCTTGTCCTTACTTGGACCATGCTCTACTAGTTCTATTGAACTAACTCAATAACTTGCTATTTACTTTTCAGTTTCTTCTAGAGCTAACTTGCTCTGTCTCATTCCCATGGAACTAACTGCTCTGATACCAAGTTGTCACACCGCCTGCCGAACCACTTGCTAACTTAGCCCGGGAGACGGCATGAAGCCAACAGACATTGTTACCTCTTAACAATACCTGCTGACACTACTTTACCTGAAAACAAACTCGGTTCGCATATGGAACTGATAAGAAATTTAGAGGAATTGAAATATCGAAAAATCTCAAATCGAAATGAAATCAAAGAAGCCAAAGAATTCTAATATCAAAATGTTAAGTAACCCTTGACAATTGGATCTAACAACCTTGCTTAAATAAACAAGACCTTTAGATAACTCAATTTCAAAGACCCCAAAACCAATTTTGAAAATCAACTCAAGGAAAGTAAAATCGGATTACCTTGTCGATCAAACATCTCAAGGCAAGAGAACTTGTATGAGATCCGAATCACTCCACAAGCAAGATTGATCAAGTCAAGCTTGAATGATTCTAAGCATGCAACCTAATCTACATAGAATTGCAAAGACATAGCTCAAAGGCTATAAAAAAGCTCAAGGCCTCTTTTGATTACATTTTTAATCTTTTTCTTTTTTTCTCTACAAGATACATGACTTTATATAGCCTCAAAATCAACTCTAAAGTAACCTATGGTCTATTGAAAGGTTGTAACTTACATCCATATCAATACCATGATCTCCACTAACTATTTTGTAACCTAAATCATTGAAAACAAGACTTTAAAACCTAAAATTACATCAAAATTCCATAAATCCGAGATTTAAACTTCTATTAAGCCTATCAATACTTTGTAATCATCCATGAATAAATGAAGCCCCACTTGAAGTAGCTTGAAGCTTTTGTTGCATAAATGTAGCTTGACTTGTATTTAATGAAGCATGAGTTGCACTTGAGTTAATTAAATGCAACTTCTGTTCATCATAAATGAAGCTTGACAACATTTAATTCAACTCCATCTTGAAGCTTTTCAAATATTGAATAGCATGATACAATTCATATCAGGAACACTTTAAACTTAACACAGCGGAATCTGGACATCTATAAGACGTACATGAGGAGAAACGCTTCTTAAGTCTCTCCTGGAAACTAAAACGAGCAAGAACATCAGAACCACAAGCAGTCCAAACCACTAATTAAACAACCACAACCTCTAAAGCACATACGACTATAACTACATAGTTCTCTTAAAATAATTTACAAACATATGGACTTGCTAAACCACACCAACCACGTACAAATATCAAACATGAGAAGCTTCCAGCAGTCTATGGCAGGTTATCAGGCATCGGGAGCTCGATCTCTACCTGAAAAGTGGGAAAACACTGAAAGAATGAGCTATGAAGCTCAGTGAGTGACTTGAGTTTAAAGGAAACTACTAACTCGTAAATCATATCACTGGTCATCTATGAGCATATGCATCCGTAATCAAGTGTTGAAAGTAATCGTGTAATCATAATAGCTTTTCGGAAAAACCAGCAAGTATATCGTTTAAATCTCGTAAGGCATGTAAATGATATAAACTCTTTAAAAAAACATGTCACAATCTACTTTGTTCTACGATGTAGTGGGGCCGCCCAAAGACTCCCATCGTCTTTGTAAATAGTGGGCCCGCCAAAGCACTCACGGCAATGGCTGTTATCACGGAGTTCACTCAACGTCGACAACGAGAATAAGACTGTGTGCACACGGTACCATAAAGCCTCGGGCTCAATATCTCGAGAAAATCACATGAAAACATTTGAACATGCACGCTTATCTTTTCTTTCATAAAACTCAAGCTTACTTAGCTTGTTCATAAACTGAAATCTTTAAAAACATACTTGCTAAAACATACTTGCTCAAAATCATAACATTTCCATAGACTTGAAATGCAATAAACATATGCTCGTGTATAAATTTCATCAAGACATTTAAGCTCATCATGAACACTTTAAAACATTTCTAAGAAAACAAGAATACTCATAGTCATGTGTTCAAAAATAAAACACAAAGCTTTGAAACAATTCATTCTAGCAAAACTTGCATTTCTTAAAGCATTTTTCAAGCATATAGCTCATTTTCGAAGTTCGTTTTGTCACTCACCGTGTTAGAACTAGAACCTTGGCCCGTACACTCGACCTATCTCCTCTTGGACTGTCAAACAAACCAAAACCATGTTTTAGAACTGATAAGCGCCGAATTTGTTGGTTTAACAAAACTAGAGGTCCTTCTAGGATCTTTGCAAACGTCAGGAACAAGGCTAACTTAACGAATTGACTCCAACTAAGAGTTTAGTTAGAAGATGAATCACTCTTAGATCACACTTAGAATAAGGATGGTCACTCCTAGATCCTAAGACGACTCACTCCAGAATTAGCTTGATCGGGGCTAATCCAATGAATCGGTTAAACATCAAACCTAAAGCAAGATTTGAAAGAAAGTTAACACCAAATGGGGCTAAACAAAACACAAGTTTTTTTCATAAAGGTTCTGCCTTTTTCATGCCAATACAAGCCTTTAAATAGGTCAAAATGGTCGTGCAAAGCACCAAAGACCAAAAGTCTTTAATAAACATTAAATGTAAAATGAAGAAAAAAATTGACCTAGGAATTTAAAACTTGATTGCACAACGTTTGAGAGCTCTAAATATGAAACAGAAAACATAGAAATGCTTTAAATGGTCTTAATTATCTACTATAGAATCCGCCATGCATGACTATTTCGTTTGACGAGATTTGACATCACGAAATCCCAAGAGGTGCAATCTAGACAGCCACATGTTCACATTTTCTGCACACTTTTTTTGTCCTCCGTGCCATCTTTCAAACTAGACAACTTTTCCCGTGCCATCTTCACTCCATTCTCATCTTGACTTGTTGTACTAACATTATAAAGAATTTTAGGCTCAAAAGCTTGGTCTCTCCTTGTGTATTCACGAGCTTTTGGAGATGCAATGTGAAAGCCTCTTGAATCTTCTTGGCCTTGCTCCTTGTTATTGCTCCTTGGTACATGCAATGGATCAATGGTTTGATTCACATCATCCCCCCTTTCTTTAAAAGGATTTGTCCTCAAATCAAAGTCTTCATTTCCTACATCAAAAGGAGTTAAATCAGCAACATTAAAAGTAGAACTTACGTTGTACTCACCTCGGAGATCTAGTTTGTATGCATTGTCATTGATCCGCTCTAATACTTGAAATGGACCATCTCCCTTGGTTGAAGTTTAGACTTCCTTTGATCCGAAACCGTTCCTTTCGTAGATGAACCCAAACCCATTCACCCGGTTTAAAAATTAATTTCTTTCTCCTTGGTTCTTTTGAGTGACTAGCTTTTGATTCTTCTTTTCAATCCTCCTTTCCTTGACTTCTTTGTGCAAATTTTTGATGTATTCAGCTTTAGAAACAGCTGCATCACTAGAAAACATATTAGGTGGTAAAGGTGATAAATCTAGAGGAGTTAAGGGATTAAATCCATACACAACCTCAAAAGGTGAACAATGAGTGGTGCTATGTATCGCTCTATTGTATGCAAACTCCACAAAAGGTAGAGTCTCTTCCCAAGACTTAAGATTCTTAGAAATTAGAGATCTAAGCAATGCCCCTAAAGTTCTATTAACCACCTCGGTTTGCCCATCGGTTTGGGGGTGACAAGTTGTAGAAAACAAAAGCTTAGTTCCCAATTTACCCCACAAAACTTTCCAAAATGACTTAAAAATTTGGCATCTCTATCACTTACAATGGTTTTGGAATGCCATGCAATCTAACCACTTCCTAAAGAATAGATTAGCTATATTAGTTGCATCATCTGTTTTGTTACATGGAATGAAATGTGCCATTTTACTAAACCTATCAACCACCACAAAAATGCTATCATGATGTTTCCTAGTCTTTGGCAATCCTAGAACAAAATCCATGCTAATGTCAACCCACGGTTCACTAGGAACATCTAAAGGTGTATAAAGTCCATGTGGTTGTGTCTTAGACTTAGCTTCCTTACATTTGAAACATTGCTTGCACACTTTATTCACATCCTTCCTCATTTTCAACCAATAAAAGTGTTCACACAACATGTTGTATGTTTTAAATTCCCAAAATGTCCCATAAGACCTCCCCATGAGCTTCCTTCACAAGTAACTCTCGAATAGAACACTTAGGAATGCAAAGTTTACCCTTCCTAAAAAGCATACCATCAAATACAACATGATCATGTACGTTGTTTCCTCCTAAACATTGCATATACACATCATGAAATTCAGATTTCTCAACTTTGTAAAGCTCAATCATATGTTTAAAACCAAGAATCTTTGCACTAAGGGCAGAAAATAATGCATACCTTCTTGATAATGCATCGCCACCACATTATCCTTACCTTTTTGTAATGGATGACATAAGGAAATGTCTCAATGAATTCTACCCATTTTGCATGCCTCCTATTTAGCTTTGTTTGGCTTTTGAGGTGCTTCAAACTTTCATGATCAGTATGGATGACAAACTCTTTTGGCCACAAGTAATGTTGCCAAACTTGCAAAGTCCTCACAAGTGCATGTAGTTCTTTGTCATAAGTTGAGTAGTTGAGTTGTGCTCCATTTAGCTTCTCACTAAAGAACATGATTGGTCTCTTTTCTTGCATCAAAACAGCTCCTATACCTATCCCGCTTGCATCACATTCAATCTCAAAAGATTTGTCAAAGTTAGGTAAAGCAAGACAAGGTGCATTGGTCAATTTATCTTTTAATTCATTGAATGCATCTTTTGTTTTTCTGTCCATTCAAATTTCACATGCTTTTTGACAAGTTCATTTAATGGTGAGGCTATACTACTGAAATTCTTAATAAACCTCCTATAAAAACTAGCCAAACCATGAAAAGATCTCACCTCATTTGCATTGGTAGGTGTTGGCCACTCTCGGATAGCCTTTACCTTTTCTTCATCAACTTGCACACCATTCCTTCCAACAATGAAACCTAGGAAATTGACTTGGTCTAGACAAAAACTACACTTTTTGAAGTTGGCATATAGCTTCTCTTCTCTAAGTTTAAGTAAAATTGTCTTAACATGCAAAATATGATCATCCAAGCTTTTGAGTAAACAAGAATATCATCAAAGTACACAACAACAAATTTCCCAATGTACTCTCTCAACACATGATTCATTAGCCTCATAAAAGTACTTGGTGCATTAGTAAGGCCAAATGGCATAACAAGCCACTCATAAAGTCCAAATTTTGTTTTGAAAGCCGTTTTCCACTCATCTCCCACATGCATTTGAATTTGATGATAACCACTTTTAAGATCTATTTTTGAAAACAGATTAGCACCATGTAATTCATCTAGCATGTCATCCAATCTAGGAATGGGATGTCGATACTTTACCGTTATCTTGTTGATGGCTCGACAATCAACACACATTCTCCACGTGCCATCCTTCTTGGGTACCAAAATCACCGGAACCGAGCAAGGACTCATGCTCTCTCTAACATAACCTTTATCCATGAGTTCTTCTACTTGCCTTTGAATCTCCTTAGTCTCAGTTGGATTGGTCCTATAAGCTGCCATATTTGGAAGAGTTGCCCCGGGTATGAAGTCAATTTGATGTTCAATCCCTCTTAAAGGAGGTAAACCCGTAGGTGCATCTTCATGTGGAAACATATCATTAAATTCCTGCAAAAGAGACTTAAAAGAACTTGGCAAAACATCATTAGATTTTGGGTTAGTTGTTAGACACATTCCTTTGCACATAAGTACAAATTTTGGTTGTTGTGTCAACAACACATTCCTCACTTCCCCCTTTCTTATAACCAAACTCACATTCTTTCTTTTTTCCAAATCACTCTTTTTTCTCTCTTGGTTTTCACTCACCTTTTGCCCCTCACTTCTCTCTTTCTTTTCAATCTTCTCTTTTTCTTTTAGCTTACTTTCTTCTCTCCTCTCTTGTTCTTCAAACTCTTTTCTTTTCTTCTCTAATTTCAAATGATCACAATGTACTTCATATGGAGACAATGGAAGTAAAGTAAATTTCTTCCGTTGAAAGTAAACGAATACTTATTTTTCACTCCATCAAATGTGACCTCTCTATCATATTGCCAAGGTCGGCCTAACAATATATCCCCGCATGCATAGGTAAAACATCACAAAGTACTTCATCCTTATATCTTCCCAAAGTAAAAGGAATAAGAACTTGAGAATTTACCTTAAGTTCTCCTTTGTTTGTCAACCATTGAAGTTTGTATGGTTTTGGATGTGGACGGGTAGTAAGTTGAAGTCTCTTTACAAGAAAACTACTTACCACATTTGTGCAACTCCCACTATCAATCACCAAACTGCATGGACTTCCTTTAATTAGGCATCTTGTGTGAAACAAGTTTTCCCTTTGGTCTTCAACTTTGTCTTCCTTGATTTGCATACTAAGGACCCTTCTTGTGATCAACGATATGGAGTTACCTTCTTCAACATACTCATCATCACATATTTCAGATTCTTCCTCAAATGGGGCATCATGCTCCTCACATTCATCCTCGAATCAACTACACCATTTCTTATCACCATAACTCTTTTATTGACACATTCTTTGCTCATGTGTCCAAATCCTTTGCACTTCCAACATTGAATAGAACTAGACTTTTCCCTTACCTCCTTTGAAGCTTCATTCTTTTTAGCATTGGAGCTTTGGCCTCCACTCTTTTGGCAGCAACAAACTTGCTTCTTTGTTGTGTCGGTTCATTCCTATTCACAAAACTATCCTTGTTCCATGCATTAGAGTTTGAAAAGGTACTAGCTTTAGGTGTATACCTTTTGAATGCTCATTTTCTTCCTTCAATTGAGCTTCAATTTTGATAGCATAATGATACATATCTTCAAGGTAAGGTGGTGGATTTCTATCAACCGGATGAGCAATTTCTCGATTCAAACCTCCAAGGAATCGAGACATGGTGTCTTCCTCTTCTTCTCGAATTTTTGCTCTTTCCATCAAGGACTCCATCTCTTGATAATATTCAGCAACACTTTTTTTTTCCTGTCTCAAAGATTGCAATTTAGTTTTCAAATCTCTTTCATAATGTTTTGGAACATACCTCTTTCTCATGGCTTCTTTAAGTTCTTCCCAAGTTTCTATTGGATCTTCCTCTTTCCTTCTTCTCTCGGATTTGAGATGTTGATACCATTCTCCCGCATGATTGGTGAATTCGGCAATGGCAAGTTTCATCTTCTTATTCTCACTATATGTATTACAATCAAATACATGTTCTATTTTTCTTTCCCATTGCAAGTAAGCCTCGGAGTCCGCCGTACCACTAAAGGGTGGAATTCTGAGTTTCACTCCGCTATCCCTTTCTTCATTCACTCTTTCCGCTCTTCTAGGTTGCACAATGTTTGCAACGTTATTTCTTCCTCTTCCCCTCACATTTCCTCTTCCTCCTAAGTTTCTTTCTTGTACCTGTAAATCAAACATGCCTTCATCTTCTTGCAAGATTCGTTCTTCTCTTTGTTGTTGTGCTCTCCTTTCTTCCCTTTCTTCTCTCATCATCTCCATCATACCTTGAATTGCTTGAAGAATAGCCATATTTGGATCTACCACTTGCGGAACTTTTTCTTTATTATCTTGTGACATTTTTTTTTATAAGGACCTCTCCACACTTCTCACCAAGATATCACTCAAGGACACTCGTGTTTATCACTCAAGGGTAGGCTTTTGGTACTAGGTCAAAGATGTAAGGGTTGGTTTAAAAATTTGGTGCAACCTTGCTTTTCAACTTGATATAAAACTAAATCAATGATAACCTTTCACAAGCTAAGACTCAAGAAACTCATCCTAAGGATCTACAACTCAAAGTTTTGAGAAAATAAATTTTAAAATCAAGAACTTTTGTGTGTCTTGGATCCTTGAACACTTTTTTTTTCTTTGCTACTATTTTTTTTCCACTTTTTGCTACTGCTTTTTTTTTTCACTTTTTGCTACTTTTTTTTTTTTTTTTTACTTTTTGCTACTTTTTTTTTATCCAAGAACTAAACACAAAGAAATGGAAGAAAAGTTGTAGGATGCCTTGTATTAAACTTTGTAAATGATAAAAAAAAAATGACAGAAAATAAAGTAAAGCAAATTGAAGATATTTCACCTCTAGAGAGTCGGCCAAAGGATGTCGACCAACGAGCTCTGATACCAAATGATAAGCGCCGAATTTGTTGGTTTAACAAAACTAGAGGTCCTTCTAGGATCTTTTGCAAGCGTCGGGAACAAGGCTAACTTAACGAATTGACTCCAACTAAGAGTTTAGTTAGAAGATGAATCACTCTTAGATCACACTTAGAATAAGGATGGTCACTCCTAGATCCTAAGACGACTCACTCCAGAATTAGCTTGATCGGGGCTAATCCAATGAATCGGTTAAACATCAAACCTAAAGCAAGATTTGAAAGAAAGTTAACACCAAATGGGGCTAAACAAAACACAAGTTTTTTTCATAAAGGTTCTGCCTTTTCCATGCCAATACAAGCCTTTAAATAGGTCAAAATGGTCGTGCAAAGCACCAAAGACCAAAAGTCTTTAATAAACATTAAATGTAAAATGAAGAAAAAAATTGACCTAGGAATTTAAAACTTGATTGCACAACGTTTGAGAGCTCTAAATATGAAACAGAAAACATAGAAATGTTTTAAATGGTCTTAATTATCTACTATAGAATCCGCCATGCATGACTATTTCGTTTGACGAGGTTTGACATCACGAAATCCCAAGAGGTGCAATCTAGACAGCCACATGTTCACATTTTCTGCACACTTTTTTTGTCCTCCGTGCCATCTTTCAAACTAGACAACTTTTCCCGTGCCATCTTCACTCCATTCTCATCTTGACTTGTTGTACTAACATTATAAAGAATTTTAGGCTCAAAAAGCTTGGTCTCTCCTTGTGTATTCACGAGCTTTTGGAGATGCAATGTGAAAGCCTCTTGAATCTTCTTGGCCTTGCTCCTTGTTATTGCTCCTTCAGGTACATGCAATGGATCAATGGTTTGATTCACATCAAGAACCTCGAGCTCATGGTTTTTAACCTTAAAACTACAAGAAAACACACTTGCAAAAATTCCAGCATTTTTAGATTTTCTGTCCTGTTTTCAGACAGCTATAACTTCTTCATTACTTATCCAAAAAGAATGTACTTTATACCAAACTCTTCCTTTTTGAACCCTCTAAAACTCTTATGAAGACATGAAAATGAGATTCCCAATAGATTGGTTCAGAAATACCTCGAAGTCTTCTTTCCCAGGAACCAACTTCTGCTATTCCAGATTCGATTTTCTGCTGGAACCCGAAACTTGACCTGCTATTTACAACATCTTCAAATCATTTTCTATTCACGATTTCTTCACGAAAGTTGTAGGAAATTCAATAAGATTTCCAACCATACCTAATAGAGCTTCTGATTCGATTTCTACAGGTCAGTACAACCAAAACATCAGAGACTTCTCGGATTTGACAGCAAATTCTGTCTTCTGTCTTTCTCTTCACAAAACAGTAGCTTAAGATCTGAATTTGCTCGCGCTTCCTTCACGAATTTTGTTCCAATATGAGTTAACTTTCATGAAACAAAATCTCAAATCTTACCTCTTTCTGTGGAGCTCGTGATGAATAAAATAGCAGAACTGGTCTGAGTTGTTCACCTTGCTGCTACACAAGTAATCTTTGAGTTCTCCTCCCTCTCTTCTGCAATTCCAGCACCAAAAACCCCTTCTTCCTCTTCCTTTCTGCTTCTCTCATGGAAACCCTTGCTGCTCCTTGTTGAAAATGAGAAGGAAATCGATGGAATGGGTTAATTTAAAAAGAAAACTAAGGTGGGATCCACCACCCACTTTCCTTTTCCCTTTTACATTCTTTTTCCTTTTCTTTCCTTTCCTTTATCTTTCATTTCATTTCATTTCTTTTCTTTTCAAAACAAACTTAACATGATTTACATTTGTTTCATTTTCTTTCCTTCATTATTCCTAGAGCAACCAAACCAAAATGGTTTATGTTTTTCCTTCCTTGTTTTCCTTTTGCCTTTCACTTCATTACTTTTCTTTTTAAAACAAGGAAAACCAAGTTTTAAGCATTCATTTCTTCCTTTCTTTTGTTGTTAGATATTAAGGAAGTTCCAAAGAAAGATCTCGAGTTTACAACAACAGTGTTGTCGTGAGTGCTGGGCGGGCCCCACTACGACAAAGACGATGGGAGTGTTGGGCGGGCCCCACTACATCGTAGAGTAAACGTTGGTTGTACTGGGCGTGCCCTACACAACGTGGATTGTGACATGTTTAAAAAGGATTTCTATCTTTCATATGTCATACGAGATTTTAACGACATACTTGCTGGTTTTTCTGAAAAGCTATTATGATTACATAGTTATTTTTAACGTTTGATTACAGATGCATATGCTCATAGATGGTCAAGTAATATGATTTACAAGTTAATAGTCTTTTTTTAAACTCAGACACTCACTAAGCTTCATAGCTCATTCTTTCAGTGTTTTCAAACTTTTCAGGTAGAGATCGAGCAACTGGTACCTGTCATCCTGCCATAGTCTGCTGGAAGCTCCACGAGTTGATATTTTGTACGTGGTTGGGTTGTATAGCAAGTCCTTATGTATTGTAGTTAGTTTTGAGGGGACTATGTAGTTATAGTCGTATGTGCTTTAGAGGTTGTGGTTGTTTAATTAATGGTTTGGCCTGTTTGTGGTTCTGATGCTCTTGCTCGTTTAGTTTCCAGGAGAGACTTAAGAAGAGTTTCTCCTTAGGTATGTTTAATAGTTGTCCAATTTCCGCTGTGTTAAGTTTAAAATGTTCCATATGTGAGCATAGTATGTTTATCAGGTAAAGCAGGGTCAACAGGTATTGTTAAGAGGTAACAATGTCTGTTGGCTTCATGCCGTCTTCCGGGCTAAGTTAGCAGGTTGTTCGGGAGGGGGTGTGACATGAATCACTCTTAGATCAAACTTAGAATAAAGATGGTCACTCCTAGATCCTAAGACGACTCACTCCAGAATTAGTGTGATCGGGGCTAATCCAATGAATCGGTTAAATATCAAACCTAAAGTAAGATTTGAAAGAAGAAACACCAAATGGGGCTAAACAAAACACAAATTTTTTTCATAAAGGTTCTTCCTTTAACATGCCAATACAAGCCTTTAAATTAAATAGGCCAAAATGGTCGTACAAAGCACCAAAAGACCAAAAGCAGTAAATGTGAAATGAATAAAATTTGACCTAGGAAATTAAAACTTGATTGCACAACGTTTGAGAGCTCTAAATATGGAACAAAAAATATAGAAATGCTTTAAATTGTCTTAAATATCTACTGTTGTATCCGCCATGCATGAAGATATCGTTAGACGGGGTTTGACATCACGAAATTCCAAGAGGTGCAATCTGGACAGCCACTTGTTCATATTTTCTGCACACTTGTTTTGTCCTCCATGCCATCTTTCAAACTAAGAAACTTTTCTCGTGCCATCTTCACTCCATTTTCATCTTGACTCGTTGAACTAACATTATAAAGAATTTTGGGCTAAAAAATCATTGTCTCTTCTTGTGCATCAACGAGCTTTTGGAGATGCAATGTGAAAGCCTCTTAAATCTTCTTGGCCTTGCTTCTTGTTATGACTCCTTCAGGTACATGCAATAGATCAATGGGATTCACATCAAGCATAAGGTGTTAAAATCGGGTGATTGGGTTTGGAGATACTTTTGGACGGATCGTTGTTCATTTCACAAGAAACCTAAGTGGAATTTACGACACAGTTTACCTATGACGTCCCATGACTATAAGATTGCTCTACAAGGAGAGGAAGATGTCAATTACATTTATAATGCTGCTGATTTCCATCCATTTAATGTTGGAAACCCTTTTGATTCGAGGACGAATCCTCTTGAAGAAGGGGAGCTTCAAGATGGAGATACATTAAATGCACTGGCTTCATTTATGATGAACTCAAGTTGCATTGAAGGAATTAAAGTTGAATTAAATGAACTCAAGTACATCTCAAGTTCATTTAATGCAAGTCAACCATCAATTAATGGAACTACACTTCAAGCTACTTCAACATGAGCTTCATTTACTAATGGATGGTTACAAATAGCTAGAAGAATGAATGCAATATTCAATCTCGGATTTATGGCCCTATATTATGTAATTTTCAGTTTTAAAGCATATTTCATAAGTTTTAGGTTACATTTGAGTAATGGATAGTTATGGCATTAAAGTTGTAGAAGTTTCAATATTAAACATGTCATTTTAGCTTATTTTAGGTTACAATTTAAAGGCTATATAAAGCCATCAAAGATGTATTGTAAAGGAGACTTGGAATCATGTTTTGAATGAAAAGTTGCATATTTTGCTTTTTAAGCCATGAACTTGTTTCTTTGCATATCTTGTGTTAGATTTGCATGCTAGGATCATTCAAGTAGCGTTGATCAAACTACTTGTGGAGTGATTCGAATCTTGAGTTTTGAAACAAGTTTTCTCTATTCAGATCTTGATCATCAAGGTAAATTCGTTTCTATCTTCTTCCTTGGGATGAAATCATCTAGATTTGGGGTTTTTGAGTTTTAGATCTAAATGATATGAATCGTACAACGCTAGTCAAGACTAAAGAAGAGCTAAAAATGGAGTTGCATTAAATGTATCAAGGCTTCATTTATGATGAACTCAAGTTGCATTAATGTTGAAGTCAAGTTGCATTAAAAGAACTTAAGTTGCAATTAAATGAAATTAAGTGCATCTCAGGATCCATTTAATGCAAGTCAAGCATCAATTAATGGGACTACACTTCAAGTTACTTCAAGTGGAGTTTCATTTACACCTTGGGAGGTTACAAAGACTAGAATTGTTGTTAGAAGATTAATTCTCGGATTTATACTTCATTTACTTGTAATTTCAGTTTTAAAGTTTCTATTTCAATATTTTAGGTTACATTTGAGTAGTGGATGGTTATGGCATTAAAGTTAGGGAAGTTACATTCTCAAACATGTCATGTTAGCTTAGTTTTAGGTTACAATTGGAAGGCTATATCAAGTCATCTAAGATGTATTGTAAAAAAAGACTTGGAATTATGTTTTGAATGAAAAGTTGCATATTTTGCTTCTTTAGCCATGAGCTTGTTTCTTTGCATATCTTGTGTGTTAGATTTGCATGCTAGGATCATTCAAGTAGCGTTGATCAAACTACTTGTGGAGTGATCCGAATCTTGAGTTTAGAAACAAGTTTTCTCTAACCTTGATCTTGATCATCAAGGTAAATCCGTTTCTATCTTCTTCCTTGGGATGAAATCATCTAGGTTTGGGGTTTTTGAGTTTAGATCTAAAGGTCTTGTTTGTCAACAAGGTTGTTAGATTTAAAATCATCAAGAGTTACTTATCATTTGGTATCAGAGCTTTAGCTTCTAGATCGGATATATGTTTCCATTTTTTTTTATTCTTTTCTTCATTTTTATTCTGATTTTTTTTATTCCTTATGTTCATCTCGTCAGATTCTGTCTTATCATAAAAACTCAAAAATAGTGTCATTTGTGTCAATATTTTGTTATTTTTCTCTTTTGCAAAGTTATAGATCTCTATCTAAGCTTTAAATTTATCTTCTACAAGTTCTTCAAATTCAACTTGCTTAAGTGTGAAAATGCTTCATTTTGATAATCTGTTTAGGAAAATCGAGAAAACCGAGAACATTAGTTTTCTTTGATTCTTGATGTTCTATGGTGTTCTTTGTTTCTATCTTTCATTTCTTGAGCTTAGATCTGATATTTCCATGTTAGATCTGAATGTTGTTGTTTGATTTCCCCATATATGTTACAACAATATGCATGTCAGTTACACATTAAAAGTTCCATCCATAAGCTTATAAATACATTGATTATGTCGTGAGTAACTCCAATTTATTTTTTATGTTATAAAATCAGATTGTAACTCCTTTCAATTACACATTGACTATAGATCATTCAATTTGGAAGAGTTATTTGTTGGAATATTGCATTAGTTGTTGGTGTTTGATATTGTAACTCATATACCCTTTGTCCCATTCCATCTCTTATCCTTCCATTTTTTTTGTTACAATTATGTTATTTTCTTTCTTTCATAACTTGTTTCTTATTCGATATTCGTTTTGCTCCACATTTATGCTATTTTATTTTCTTAGTGTGTTGTCTATCACTTGATTGCAAACTTTGCTTATTGGCTCATGCGAGTGAAATTGTGAGTTTGTTGAGAGTGTTTTTCTGTTTTAACTGTAAACACGAGTGACTATACCTTAACGAGTGAAAACACGTGAGGGAGTGCTTGTGAGGTCCATTTTTGTGTTACTTTTTTTAGTTTTGCAAAAACAAAAACCAAAAAAAAAAAAACATGAAGCTGAAATTTCCTAAATTCTATGGAAGTACAAATCCGACGGAGTACATTCAATGGGAAAGACAAGTTGATCATGTCTTTGATCGTGACACTTTGAATGAGGAGAAAAAGGTAAAACTCATTGTTTCTCATTTTAGAGATTATGTCATTACTTGGTGGGATAAATTATTTTTGAGTAGGGAGGAACCTTAACCGCCCAATTGAATCATGGAATGTTCTTAAGCAAATAATGCGGGTATATAAAGTCATGTATCTTGAGGAAAAAAAAAAAACGGAAAAGATTGAAAACTGTAATCAAAGAGGCATTGAGCTTTTTTATAGCCTTTGAGCTATTTCTTTGCAATTCTATGTAGATTAGGTTGCATGCTTAGAATCATTCAAGCTTGACTTGATCAATCTTGCTTGTGGAGTGATTCGGATCTCAAGTAAGTTTTCTTGCCTTGAGATATTTGATCGACAAGGTAATTCGGTTTTACTTTCCTTGAGTTAATTTTCAAAATTGGTTTTGGGGTCTTTGAGATTGAGTTATCTAAACTTTTTGTTTCTTTAAGCAAGGTTGTTAGATCCAATTGTCGAGGGTTACTTAACATTTTGACATTAGAATCTTTGGTTTCTTTGATTTCATTTCGATTTGAGATTTTTAGATTTTCCAAATTCCTCTTAAAATTTATCATCAGCGGGAGCACTTTGTTCCTAAGTTTTTCCATAACTTACGAACTTTGAGACAAGGGAGCAGAAGTGTGGAGGCTTACTACATGGAGATGCAAACGTTGCTTGAAGATCTCGAAATTTATGAGGATGAGATGGTTACAATGGCTCGATTCTTTAGAGGACTTAACAAGGAGATTGCAATTCAGCTTGATCTTCAACCTTATGAGGATTTGGAGAGGATGGTGCACATAGCCATAAAGATTGAAAAACGTCTCCAAAGGAAGTCTACAAGGTACACTAAACCTAAATCAAATTTAAATGTTCATTCAACTTTGGAAAAGGTTAGTTTACCTATTGAAAATAACTCTATTGTTGAGGTAGAGAGTGAAAAAATTCAAAATGATTTGCTTTGTAATTTAGTGTCAACATGTCACACCCCCTCCCGAACTACCTGCTAATTTAGCCCGAAAAGTGGCGTGAAGCCAACAAACATTGTTTACCTCCTAACAATACCTGCTGACCCAATTCTACCTGATAAACATACTATGTTCGCTTATGGAACACTTTAACATAACACAGCGATAACTTAAACAACTACTAAACGTACATAAGGAGAAACTCTTCATAAGTCTCTCTTGAAAACCTAAACGGAAAGTGCATCACTACTTAAAACACAACAACCACTGTTTATACAACCACTAATGTACAAACAACTATAACTACATAATCTTCTCAAATAAACTATAACACGTAAGGACTTGCTATACAACATCAGCCACGTACAAAGTATCAAGACCTAAAGAGCTTCCAGCAGGCTATGGCAGGATATCAGGTACCAGGAGCTCGATCTCTACATGAAAAGTTTGAAAACATTGAAAGAATGAGCTATGAAGCTCAGTGAGTGACTGAGTATAAAATCTATATCTCATAAATCATATCACCTAGCAACATATGAGCATAAGCATCTGTAGCAAAGTTTTATAAGTAAACGTGTAATCATGGTAGCTTTTTCAGAAATCCAGCAAGCATGACATTAAATTTCGTAAGGCATATCGATATTAATAATCCTTATAATAACATATAACATTCCACACAATGTAGGGCACACCCAGAATAACCACATTTGCTCTACGATGTAGTGGGGCCCGCCCAGCACTCCCATCGTCTTTGTTGTAGTGGGGCTCGCCCAACACTCACACGACAAAGATTGTTGTCACGAGTACACTCAAGCGTGGACAAATGAGAATATGACCTATGTGCACATGGTACTATAAAGCCTTGGACGCAATATCTTAGTTATTTACTCATTCGAGTCTCAGAAAATAACATAAAAATATTTGAACATGCTTGCTTATCTTTTCTTCCCTAAATCTCAAGCTTACTCAGTTCATCGTAAAAACTTGAAATCTTTAAATCATACTTACTAGAACACATTTACTAGAAATCATAACATTTCCATAAATTTCGGCAAACAATAAACATATGCTCATGTATAAATTTCGTCAAAACATTTAGGCTCACAATGAGTACTTGAAATCATTTCTAGGAAAACATGAATGCTCATAAGTATGTGTTCAAGAAAAACAAGAAACATTGAAACCCTTTCATTCTAGCAAAACTTGTATTTCTCAAAGCGTATTTCAAGCATATAGATCGTTTCCAAAGTTCGTTTTGTCACTCACAGTGTTAAACTAGAACCTTGGCCTGTACACTCGACCTATCTCCTCTTGGCCTGTCAAACAAATCAAATCCATGTATTAGAACCTCGAGCTCATGGTTTTTAACCTTAAAACTACAAGTAAACACTCCAACCAATTTTTCAGCATTTCACAGATTTTCTGCCCTGTTATCAGACAGCCATAACTTCTTCATTACTTATCCAAAAATAATGTAATTTATACCAAACTCTTCCTTTTTGAACCCTCTAAAACTCTTATGAAGACATGAAAATGAGATTCAAAACGGAATTGTTCGAATTTACCTCGAAAGCTACTTTCCTCAAAACAACTTCCTGCTGTTCCAGTTTCGTTTTTCCTGTTGCACAACAAACTTAACCTGCGATTTAAGACATCTTCCAGATATTTTCTACTCACAATTTCTTCACAACACTTGTAGGAAATTCAATAAGCTTTCGAACCATACCAATTAGAGCTTCTGATTCCAACTGTACAGATCAGTACAACCTAAACATCAGAGACTTCTCGGATTTGACAGAAAATTTTGTCTTCTGTCTTCCTCTTCACAAAACAGCAACTTAAGGTCAGAATTGGCTCAAGAATCCTTCACGAACTTTGTTCAAAAATGAATTAGCTTTCAAGAAAACCAAGCCTCAACTCTTACCTCTTCCTGTGGAGCTCGAGATGAACAGAGAACCAGAACCGGGTTGAGTTGATCTCCTTGCTGCTAAACAACCAAGCTTTGAGCTCTCCTTCCTTCTTTTGCAACTCTAACTCATGAAAAGCTTCTTCTTCTTCTTCCTTTCTCCTTCTCCCACGAAACCCTTGCTGCTCCTTGTTGAAAATGAGAAGGAAATCGATGGATACATGAGTTTTAAAAAGAGAACTTAAGTGAGGGTCCCACCTTCCACTTTCCCCTTTTCCATTTTTCCTTTTCCTTCCTTTTCTTTTCTTTTCTTTTCTTTTCTTTCAAAGACAACCAACCAATAAATAATATCCTTTCCTTTCTTGTTTTCCTTTGTTTTTGTTTTTTTTTTTGAATTCCAAAGAAAGATCTCGGGTTTACACAAACATGCTAGTGAGTTTACTAGGAGATTAGATTGCAAAGACTTATTTGTTTGTAACACTTCTACTATTGTAACACCTACTCTTGATGAGGTACATGTTGATGTGTGTGAGTTAGGGAAAAAGGCAAAAAAGGTCGAGACAAAAGCATGTCATTTGTTTGAAAAAGAATCTTGTGAGAAAATGTGTGAGAGAGAAAAGCATGAGATTAGTCTATGACCTATAGAGAAAAAAGAGAGAAAAGCCAAGAAAGTGAGCTTGTGTGAACGATCTTGTGAGGTTAAATCTATTTTGTTTTCAAAACAAAATATTTTTGATCTTTTGTATAAAGAAACTTGTTTTCTAACGGGTGAGCTCAAACCATGTTTTTCTAGTTTTTCTTTTGAGTTCTTACAGGATGCCAAAGCACTCATTAAGAATCTTGATTCAAAAGTTAATGCCAAAGCATTTATTAGGAGGCAACTCTTCAAAATTGCTTCTAATTTCATACATGGCAGCAAGCATAAGGTGTTAAAATCGGGTGATTGGGTTTGGAGACACTTTTGGAAGGATCGTTGTTCATTTCACAAGAAACCTAAGTGGAATTCAAGACACAATATACCTATGCCTTCCCATGACTACAACATTGCTCTACAAGGAGAGGAGGATGTCAATTACATTTATAATGCTGCTGATTTTCGTCCATTTGATGTTGGAGACCCTTTTGATTCGAGGACGAATCCTCTTGAAGAAGGGGATGATGATATGAATCGTACAACGCTAGTCAAGACTAAAGAAGAGCTAAAAATGGAGTTGCATTAAATGCATCAAGGCTTCATTTATGATGAACTCAAGTTGCATTAATGTTGAAGTCAAGTTGCATTGAAAGAACTTAAGTTGCAATTAAATGAAATTAAGTGCATCTCAGGATCCATTTAATGCAAGTCAAGCATCAATTAATGGGACTACACTTCAAGTTACTTCAAGTGGAGTTTCATTTACACCTTGGGAGGTTACAAAGACTAGAATTGTTGTTAGAAGATTAATTCTCGGATTTATACCTCATTTACTTGTAATTTCAGTTTTAAAGTTTCTATTTCAATATTTTAGGTTACATTTGAGTAGTGGATGGTTATGGCATTAAAGTTAGGGAAGTTACATTCTCAAACATGTCATGTTAGCTTAGTTTTAGGTTACAATTGGAAGGCCATATCAAGTCATCTAAGATGTATTGTAAAAAAAGACTTGGAATTATGTTTTGAATGAAAAGTTGCATATTTTTGCTTCTTAAGCCATGAGCTTGTTTCTTTGCATATCTTGTGTGTTAGATTTGCATGCTAGGATCATTCAAGTAGCGTTGATCAAACTACTTGTGGAGTGATTCGAATCTTGAGTTTAGAAACAAGTTTTCTCTACTCTTGATCTTGATCATCAAGGTAAATCCATTTCTATCTTCTTCCTTGGGATGAAATCATCAAGGTTTGGGGTTTTTGAGTTTAGATCTAAAAGTCTTGTTTGTCAACAAGGTTGTTAGATTTAAAATCATCCAGAGTTACTTATCACTATAGGTCTTGTTCGTCAACAAGGTTGTTAGATTTAAATTCTCAGGGGTTACTCATCATTATGACTATGAGATATGGCAGATGGATGTCAAGACAACATTCTTGAATGTTAATCTTGACGAAAACATCTACATGGACCAACCCAAAGGGTTCATACAACCAGGACTAGAGCAAAAAGTTTGCAAGCTTAAAAGGTCTATCTATGGAGTGAAACAAGCGTCTAGGTCCTGAAACATAAGATTTGATGAGGTAGTCAAATCTTATGGCTTTGATCAAAATGATGATGAACCATGTGTCTACAAAAAAATCATCAATAGTTTTGTCGCTTTCCTAGTCTTATATGTGGATGATATCCTACTCATTGGGAATGATGTAGGTTATCTAATTGACATTAAGAAATGGCTAGCTACGCAATTCCAAATGAAATATTGGGAGAGACGCATTTTGTTCTTGGAATCCATATTGTCCGGAATCGCAAGAACAAAACTCTAGCATTGTCTCAAACATCTTACATCGACAAAGTGTTGTTAAGAATTAAGATGTAAGACTCCAAGAAAGACTTATTACCTTTCAGGCATGGAGTTCATTTGTCTAAGAAATAGTGCTCTAAGACACCTCAGGAAGTTGAGGATATGAGACAAATTCCTTATGCATCAGCTGTTGGAAGCCTGATATACGCCATGTTGTGTATTAGGCCAGACATATATTCTTTGAAATAGGAATGGTCAGTAGATATCAATCCAACCCAGGACCAGAATACTTGACAATTGGATCTAACAACCTTGCTTGATATGAACCGTATCATGTTATTCAAGACTAAAGAAAAGCTTCAAGATGAAGTTGAATTAATGTTGTCAAACTTCATTTATGACGAACTCAAGATGCATTTAATGGACTCAAGTTCAACCGATGCTTCATTAAAGACAAGTCAAGCTTCATTTATGCAACATGAGCTTCAAGCTACTTCAAGGGGGCTTCATTTATTCTTGGATAGGTTACAAATTATGTATTGGTTTATTAGAAGTTCAATTCTCGGATTTATGGGGGGTTTAATGTATTTTTCAGTCTTAAAGTGTTGTTTTTAATGTTTTAAGTTACAATTTGGTTAGTGGAGATCATGGTATTGATGGGGATGTTAAGTTACAACCTTTCAATTGACCATAGGTTACTCTAGGGTTGATTTTGAGGCTATATAAAGCCATGTACCTTGTAGGAAAAGAAAAAAGAGGAAAAAAGAATGAAAATGTAATCAAAAGAGGCATTGAGCTTTTTTTATAGCCTTTGAGCTATATTTCTTTGCAATTCTATGTAGATTAGGTTGCATGCTTAGAATCATTCAAGCTTGACTTGATCAATCCTGCTTGTGGAGTGATTCGAATCTCATACATTGCCTTGAGATGTTTGATCGAAAAGGTAATCCGGTTTTACTTTTCCTTGAGTTGATTTTCAAATTGGTTTTGGGGTCTTTGAAATTGAGTTATCTAAAGGTCTTGTTTCTTTAAGCAAGGTTGTTAGATCCAATTGTCAAGGGTTACTTAACATTTTGACATTAGAATCTTTGGCTTCTTTGATTTCATTTTGATTTTGAGATTTTTTGGGTTTTGTGATTTAATAGTCTTGTTTTTTCAAATCCTCTTAATTTCTCATCATTTGGTATCAGAGCGCCTTAGGCTCAAGATCGGATATATGTTTCCTTTGCACTTATCTTTTATTTGTTTTTGAATTTTATGTTTTAGTTTTTTTTTCGTAATCTGTCCAGATTTATAGCCTTTCAAAAAGCATAAAAACTCATACTTCTAACTATCTTTTCATCTTGGAGTCTTCTTCGATTTCATAGATCTGGATCTTATCGACATTTTATGCTTCTATGAGAATTTCTAGTTTGGTCTTCTTGGGGGTGAAAAGTATATATTTTTACGAGTTGTTCTGGAAAACTGTTATACACGAGAACATGAGTTCTTCTTTTGTTCTTATTGTTTTTGCCTCCAGAAAATGCTAAATCTAGATTGCACACGAGTTATCTCTTTAAATGTGTTATAATCAAGCTGTTATTTACTCATCAATGTTTTGGCAGTTACAATTTTAGAAAATTCAATTTCTGCTGGAAGTTTAATGCTCTTGATGTTTTACTTTTCTGTAACTCACATATGTTTTAAGGCTATTTTAATTCCATAACTTCTCAAATAGTAATTGAAATTAATTGTTTTAAGAGTTATATTCTTGGGGTTTTAAACTCCAATTATCAATAGCATTGAGTTTATCTTCAATCACTATCTTTCATAAACCTTGTTTAATATGCATATTTCTCAATATTCCAATATGGTTACTTGTTTGAATTTTGAATGTTTCCATAAGTCGAGTTAACTTGTGTGATAAAAGTGTGCTACTTCTCATTGGATTGCAAAGTTATCTTGGCTTCACTATTTCCAAATTTGAGAGCATGTTCCACAAATACTTTAAATTCATTGGATGGCCAAAAGATACAAAGAAGAAATCCAAGAGAGCAAGACCAAAAGGCTGGAATAATTACAAGTTTGCATTACAAAGACATCCTTAGATTCGAGGACGAATCTTCTTGAAGAAGGAGAGAATGATATGAACCGTATCATGTTATTCAAGACTAAAGAAAAGCTTCAAGATGAAGTTGAATTAATGTTGTCAAACTTCATTTATGACGAACTCAAGATGCATTTAATGGACTCAAGTTCAACCCATGCTTCATTAAAGACAAGTTAAGCTTCATTTATGCAACATGAGCTTCAAGCTACTTCAAGGGTGCTTCATTTATTCTTGGATAGGTTACAAATTATGTATTGGTTTATTAGAAGTTCAATTCTCGGATTTATGGGGGGTTTAATGTATTTTTCAGTCTTAAAGTGTTGTTTTTAATGTTTTAAGTTACAATTTGGTTAGTGGAGATCATGGTATTGATGGGGATGTAAGTTACAACCTTTCAATTGACCATAGGTTACTCTAGGGTTGATTTTGAGGCTATATAAAGCCATGTACCTTGTAGGAAAAGAAAAAAGAGGAAAAAAGAATGAAAATGTAATCAAAAGAGGCATTGAGCTTTTTTTATAGCCTTTGAGCTATATTTCTTTGCAATTCTATGTAGATTAGGTTGCATGCTTAGAATCATTCAAGCTTGACTTGATCAATCCTGCTTGTGGAGTGATTCGGATCTCATACATTGCCTTGAGATGTTTGATCGAAAAGGTAATCCGGTTTTACTTTTCCTTGAGTTGATTTTCAAATTGGTTTTGGGGTCTTTGAAATTGAGTTATCAAAAGGTCTTGTTTCTTTAAGCAAGGTTGTTAGATCCAATTGTCAAGGGTTACTTAACATTTTGACATTAGAATCTTTGGCTTCTTTGATTTCATTTTGATTTTGAGAAATTAAAAGAAACCAACAAAATAAGAGACACAAGAATTTACGTGGAAAAACTCCAAACCCGGAGAAAAAAACCACGAACAGAAAGAAATTCCACTATGTGACAAATTGTTACAATCACATCGAATTCTCTCCCCGACCCCAATTACAAAAACACTCTCCCAAAGCTTATACCACTCACACCCTTTTCCTCACTCTCAGACCAGAGAATATAAAGAGGGAATTTAACTAGAGCTAGTACTCCAAGCTTAAAGTATTTCTAATTGGGATGCTTTGAAATCAAAGCCATAGGCTCCTTTTATAGTGCGAGGAGCCCATCACTTCCTTGCATCTTTCAGATGTGGGACAATTCACTTATAATATATTGCCAAAAACCCAACAATTTCCACCTTGGCAAGATATTTGAAGAATCCACATCTCTTTGTTGCATCATTGTCTTTACCGACAATCATAATCCTCAACACAGAGAATTATAACCTACTTCACCATAAAAGTAGACCACTTGGAATGCCACCTCCCAAGACTTTTCTTTTTCGTCACACCGATATACCCAGCTGAAATTTATGGTGCAACTTCCACCTACTTGGCTCACCCGGAAGTTCTTCAGCCATCGACATAACTTCCACCACACACCTTGCATAGCCGCCAAGTCAATGCCCGTGTGCAAACTTGTGGAACCGCTAACATCACATCCTCTATCATGGCAAAGCGAACATAACATGAGGATGAATTCTCTTTCTTCATAAGATGTCACCATCTCCCCTGACGAGAGAGACCATGTTAGCATCCGACCCAGAGCCTTTTGACGAACTTGCTCTGTTAGGACAATTCTTTTTTATGTGTCCAGACCGCCTGTCTTCCCAACAATCTTTCTTTTGCACGAAGTCTTTCTTCTTCTTCTTCCAATTCCAGATTGTCATGCTAGACTTCTTAGAACTTTTGCTGGAACCACCACGGGACTCCGTTGGACCACCATCACCGCTTAACCTTTCAAGAACACCATAACTCGGTCTTCCCTTCAAATCCTTGTGTAACCCAGATTGTATCATCACATCTTTGACTTGCACTTGCCACAAGTCAAAGTTCATCTTTCCGTCAAATTTCTCCACATCAATCTTTACTTGACTCATAAAGCTTGACATATCTGCTTCCCTCCTAGTGAATCTGCAAATAGTGAACAACTATAACCCGTTTCAAGAAATCTTTTCTGATGTGGAAGCTCAGACAATGCTGCAACCACAGAGCATACTCAGAAACTCAAGAAACTACAAACCTAAAGCTCTGATACCAAATGATGAGAAATTAAGAGGATTTGAAAAAACAAGACTATTAAATCACAAAACCCAAAAAATCTCAAAATCAAAATGAAATCAAAGAAGCCAAAGATTCTAATGTCAAAATGTTAAGTAACCCTTGACAATTGGATCTAACAACCTTGCTTAAAGAAACAAGACCTTTAGATAACTCAATTTCAAAGACCCCAAAACCAATTTGAAAATCAACTCAAGGAAAAGTAAAACCGGATTACCTTTTCGATCAAACATCTCAAGGCAATGTATGAAAAGATGGACCAAAGTTGTCTCCATTCGAAGTTTGTCGAAGCTGAAACCATAAGTTCATCCCTTAGAAATCTGTAGTACAGTTAAATTAAATGGAATTTCTGCTGATAGTATTCGCTTACGTCTCTTTCCTTTTTTTGCACGGAAGGGCTAAGGAATGGCTAGGGTCCCTCCAACCAGGAAGTATCACTTCTTGGGAGGAGTTGGCCCAAGCCTTCATGACCGAATTCTTTCCACCTGTGAAGACTACAAATTTAAGGACTGAGATAGGAACATTCAGGCAGCAGGAGGGAGAGCAGCTAGTTGAGGTCTGGGATCGTTATAAGGACATGCTAAGGAGGTGCCCACAACATGGTTACCCAGATTAGCTCCAGGTACAATTATTCTATAATGGACTTGCAGGTCAAACTAGGACCATTCTGGATGCCACTGCTGGAGGGGCGTTCATGGCGTGTGCCTGAAGCGCGGGCCCTCCTAAAGAAAGTGTCAACTTCTAGCTACCAGGGCCCACAGACAATTATAGATCTAAACCAGTAGTTGGACTATATCAACTGGATGAGGTAACTGCTCTTAAGTCTCATATGACATCTCTCACTCAAGCCTTAAATAAATTTGCAGGAACATCCCAAGTAGTGGTACCCTCTCAATGCTCCCAGCTAGATGGTGAATCTAACATGGAGCAAGCATACTACTTGAACAATAAAGGCAATACTTATGGAGGAAATCAGAATCAGAATACCATTCCAACACATTACACTCCAGGTTTGAGGTATCATGAAAATTTTTCCTATGCTAATAATTAAAATGTGTTGAATCCTCCTTTAGGAGCTTCTACATCTGAGAGGAAATCGGGGAAGAAAAAGTGCACTCCTTTATTGCTGAATCCAGAAGTAGGTCTAACCAACTGGAGAATGTAGTCACCAGTCTAACTGGTGTAATGACCAGTCATGGAGTTGCCATCAAGAATATCGAGACTCAGATCAGCCGAATGAACGTCTCAATTTGTACACTGCAAAAAGGTAAATTCCCCGGTGACACAGAGGTAAATCCAAGGAAAACTTGTAATGCAATCACACTGAGAAGTGGAAGGAACATCATAAGGGAAGAAGCTGAAAAGGAAAAAGCTCCTGAGATGGTTAAGGAAAAGTCACAACCTGTTAGTGACAACAAACAAGAGAAGCAAACTAAGCCTTCTATCACTTCTCCTTTTAATTCTATTCCTTATCCACAACGCTTTGCAAAGAAAAATGATGATCTGCAGTTTCATAAATTTTTAGATGTTTTAAGAAAGTTGAATGTGAGTATCCCTTTTTCTGATGCCTTGGAACAAGTACCCAACTATGCAAAGTTCATGAAGCATATTGATAAGAAATTTAAAAGGAATTCGAAAAAATCTAATCTACCTTGTTAACAACAAACAAGACTATTAGATCACAAAACCCAAAAATCTCCAAACCAAAATGAAATCAAAGAAGCCAAAGATTCTAATGTCAAAATGTTAAGTAACCCTTGACAATTGGATCTAACAACCTTGCTTAAAGAAACAAGACCTTTAGATAACTCAATCTCAAAGACCCTAAAACTAATTTTGAAAACAAACTCAAGGAAAGTAAAATCGGATTACCTTGTGATCAAGCATCTCAAGGCAAGAGAACTTGTATGAGATTCGAATCACTCCACAAGCAAGATTGATCAAGTCAAGCTTGAATGATTCTAAGCATGCAACCTAATCTACATAGAATTGCAAAGAAATATAGCTCTTGGCTAATAAAGCACAAAGGCCTCTTTTGATTACATTTTTCAATCTTTTGTTCCTCCTCTTTTTTTTGGATTACATGTATGGCTATTTATAGCCTTCAAAATTAAACCCTAGAGTAACCTATGGCAATCAAAGGGTTATAACTCCCAATTACATGAATACCTTAACACCCACTAACTCAAAAGTAACCTAAAAACTCATAAATATAATGTTTACAACTGAAATTACATCAATATAGCCATAAAAACGAGATTGAAGTCTCTTTGTTGACTTTGTAACTCTTTGTAACCATCTAAGAGTAAATGAAGATCCTCTTGAATTATCTTGAAGCCCTTGTTCCATAAATGAATCTTGATTGTTCTTTAATAAATGATGAGTTGCACTTGAGTTCATTAAATGCAACTTATATTAAACTTCCATGAACTTGACTTCATTTAATGTGACTTCATGAGATGCCTTGGTTCATATCATTCTCCCCTTCTTCAAAAAGATTCACCCTCGAATCTTCTTGTGAAACATTGCTGCAAAACTATGTTAAGAAAACACAAAAGGCCTCACAACACTCTATCACATGTTTACACTCAAGAAAATATAACTTGTGTTCGTTTTGAGAAATCAAACTATATAAGCTCTCATTCTTACCTCTCAATTTTTTTTTGAAGTATTGAGCCATGATTTCCAATCCCATGGATAGTAGCACACTTTGAATACAAATAAGCAAAACAAGGCTTATGAAAAGAAAAATTCAGAATGATTGACCTTTGAAAATTTTATGTAAGGGTAGAAAAATTAAGAACAAGATATGTAACTCTCACAAATTAAGAACAATGGCTGGAATTTTAAATACAAGAGTCACAATTTAAAACCAATGGTTGGACTTTTAAAATATATGAGTTACAATTTGAAACCAATGGTTGGAAAATTCAATGTGCAGAAATGTAACTCCTCATATTTAATATGTAACAACCAATTTTTCAATCTTTCAAAGTGTAACATCTAAGAAAGAATGCCAAATGGTTAAACTAAAACAACAAAGATAAGTTCAAATGAGAAATTTTCGGATTTAACATCCTTTAGAACCAAAACAGCAAGAACAACAGAAGAACACATGTTCTCGGTTTTAGCAGTTTTTCCGAACAAGTTATAAACATGCATATTTGTCACCCTAAAGAATGCCGAATTAGAAATTCTCATAAAGGACAAAGATATAGATACGAGCCTGATCTACAAATTTGATGAAGACATGAAGATGAAAACAATTTCAGAATTATGACTTTTTGGTACTTTTTCAGAGACTAAGAAACTAGACAGTTTGAAAAACAAAAAAAAAAACTAAAACATGAAAATTTAAAACAAATTCAATATAAACACAAAGAAAACATATATCCGATCTTTAGCCTAAGGCTCTGATACCAAATGATAAGAAATTTAAAGAGGAATTTAAAATATCTAACAACCTTGTTATGAAACAAACAAGACTATTAGATCTAAAATCCAAAAACTTCAAATCGAAATGAAATCAAAGAAGCCAAAGATTCTAATTTCAAAATGTTAAGTAACCCTTGACAATTGGATCTAACAACCTTGCTTAAAGAAACAAGACCTTTAGATAACTTAATTTCAAAGACCCCAAAACCAATTTTGAAAATCAACTCAAGGAAAAGTAAAATCGGATTACCTTGTCGATCAAACATCTCAAGGCAAGAAAACTTACTTGAGATCTGAATCAATCCACAAGCAAGATTGATCAAGTCAAACTTGAATGATTCTAGCATGCAACCTAATCTACATAGAATTGCAAAGACATAGCTCAACTCTATAAAAAAAGCACAAAGGCTCATTTTGATTACATTTTCAATCTTTTTTTCCCTTTTCATGGATTACATGTGTGGCTATTTATAGCCTTCAAAATTAAACCCTAAAGATAACCTATGGCAATTTAAGGGTTGTAACTTACATCCCCATCAATACCATAATGTCCACTAACTATTTTGTAACCTAAACATTGTAAACAAGACTTTAAAACTGAAATTTACATCAAATTAGCCATAAATCCGAGAATGATGTCTCTTTGTTAGCTTTGTAACTCTTTGTAACCATCCAAGAGTAAATGAAGCACATCTTGAAGCATCTTGAAGCTGGTGTTCCATAAATGAAGCTTGGTGTTCTTTAATAAATGATGAGTTGCACTTTAGTTCATTAAATGCAACTTATGTTAAACTTCCATGAATTTGACTTCATTGAATGTGACTTCATGAGATGCCTTGGTTCATATCACATTCTCTATGTAACTCATGTCTTCTTTCAGTTCAACGGGTTGTGCTTGCAGCACATGTGTCGGATCTGGTTTTACTTCCTCAACATGGACACATGACAAACATCATGTACTTGAGATAGTTCCGTTGGCAACTCCAGTTTGTAGGTTGCTAGCCCAACTCGTCTCATTACTTGATAAGGATCAATATATCTGGGACTTAGCTTACCTTTCTTTCCAAAACGAAGGACACCTCTCCACGGAGATAATTTTAAGAAAACTTGATCTCCGACTTGGAATTCTAAGTCCTTTCGTTGCTTATCTGCATAACTCTTCTGACGGTCTTGAGCTACCTTCAAATTCTCCTTGATTACCTTAATATTGTCCGTAGTAACATGTACTAACTCAGGACCAATTAACTTCTGCTCTCCTACTTCGTTCCAACATACGAGCGTTCTACACGGTCTTCCATACAGAGTTTCAAATGGTGCCATACCAATACTCGACTGATAGCTGTTATTGTAAGCGAATTCCATAAGTGATAGGTGTGTGTCCCAACTTCCCTTAACTTGAAGGATACATGCTCTCAACATATCTTCTAGGGTCTGGATGGTCCTTTTTGGCTGACCATTTATCTGAGGATGGAGCGTTGTACTAAAATTCAACTTTGTTCCCATAGCCTTCTGTAAGCTAGGCCAAAACTTAGAAGTAAATCTTGGATCTCTATCTGAAACTATGGACACAGGCACTCCGTATTGTCTCACAATTCTGTCGACGTATAGCTTAGCTAGCTGATCAAGCGTAGACGTCGCTTTAATCGGTACAAACCGTGCTGTCTTAGTGAGTCTATCTACTATTACCCAAATACCATCATGTCCACTTGAAGTACGTGGTAATCCAAATAGAAATCCATAGTGATATGCTCCCATTTCCATTCCGGCACTGGCAATGGATTAAGGAGTCCTCCTGGTCTCTGTCTAGCTTGTTTAACAAGCTGACAGATCAAACATCTATCAACATAATCAGCTATCTCTCGCTTCATCCCAGGCCACCAATACGCCCCCTTCAAAGTTTTATACATTTTGGTGCTTGATGGATGCATAGCGTAAGCTGAACTGTGAGCTTCCTCTAGAATAGAATCTTTAAGCTCACTAACACTCAGAACGCATAGTCTTCCTTGCCTCTCTATGGCTCCATCTGACCTCATTTTAAATTCTGCTTCTAGGCCTTGTTTGGACTTTCCAAACATTTTTCTCGAGTTACTATCCTCTGTCTGTCTTCTCACAATCTCTGCTATAAGTGAAGACCTGACTTGGAATTGAGCTAAGAGACCCCCTGAACTCTCTGCAGTCACAGCTGCCTTAGAATCCCTTAGAGTACTTAAAAATGTTGCTCGAATACCACACAAGGCGTCCTTAGGAAGTCTTGACTTCCTACTCAATGCGTCTGCAACCACATTCGCCTTACTTGGATGGTATTCTATGGTACAATCATAATCTTTAATCAGTTCTAACCATCTTCTCTGTCTCATATTCAACACCCTCTGATCAAAGATATATTTCAGACTCTTATGATCTGTAAAAATATGACATCTCTCACCAAACAAGTAATGTCTCCAGATCTTCAATGCTAGAACAACTGCTGCTAATTCAAGATCATGGGTAGGGTAATTACACTCATGCTTTTTCAATTGCCTTGATGCATAAGCTATTACTTTTCCCTCTTGCATAAGCACACACCCTAAACCTTGCCTCGAGGCATCACAATAAATTACATACTCTTTTCTCATTACGGGGAAGTGTCGAATAGGTCTTTGTAACTAATCTCTTTTTAAGCTCCTGAAAACTCTGTTCACACTTATCTGACCATTCAAACTTAGCATTCTTCCTTGTCAAAACTGTTAAGGGTAATGCTAATCGTGAGAAATCCTCAACAAACCGTCTGTAGTATCCTGCCAAGCCTAGGAAACTACGTACCTCTGTCGCACTAGTTGGTCTTTCCCGGTTGACTCTTTGCTTTCACTTTATTCGGATCCACACTAACACCATTTCTTTGAGACAACATGCCCCAAAAACACTACTCCGATCCAACCAAAACTCACATTTGGTGAATTTAGCGCGTACAACTGTTTATCTCGTAGTGTTTGCACAATAAACCTCAAATGTTTCTCATGGGCTTTCCTGTCAACCGAGTAAACTAGTATATCATCAATGAATACTATCACAAACTGATCCAAATACTGATGGAAAATCCTGTTCATGAGATCCATGAAAACTGCTGGTGCATTCGTTAAACCGAATGGCATTACTAAAAACTCATAATGCCCGTACCTCGTTCTGAATGTTGTCTTAGGAATATCTGATTCCCTTACCTTTAACTGATGGTATCCTGACCTTAAATCAATTTTAGAAAACACTTATGCCCCTCGTAATTGGTCAAACAAGTCATCTATACGGGGTAAAGGATACTTGTTACGTATCGTGACTTTGTTTAACTGTCTGTAATCAATGCACAATCTGAGGGTACCATCTTTCTTCTTTACGAATAACACTGGAGCTCCCCAAGGCGATACACTAGGTCTGATGTATCCCTTATCAACTAGTTCTTGTAACTGCATCTCAGCTCTCTGAGCTCACTTGGAGCCATTCTATACGGCGCTTGCGAAATGGGTGTTGTTCCTGGTAGCAATTCAATAGTGAACTCTACTTCCCTATCGGTGGCAAACCACAGACAGTCTCTTTGGAAAAACATCAAGAAACTCGTTCACAACAAGAACATTTTCTGGTTTTAGCTTTTCCTCCTGCACCTCTACTACATGTGCAAGAAACGTCGTGCAACCTTTCCTCAATAACTTCTCCGCTTTTAATACTGAAATAAAACTCGTAGGCAACAGGGAAAGGTCTACGCTATGACTCAAAGCAGAAGCGAGAGGATGCACCGGGCGTGATTCTCGGTATGCGGTTTCTATTTGTAATGTACCTGCACGTGTTTTGATAGATCCAGGTGCTATGCATTCCTTTGTTTCCAATATATTTCTAACTAAGCTGAATAGAAAGTTAGAGCCTTTATTTGAGAGCTTAGTTATATACACACCAGTTGGTGATGCTTTACTAGTCGATGCAGTGTTGCGAGATTGTGAGGTCTTAGTAGAAGGTCTCAATTTGTTAGTGGATCTTCTTCCACTAGAGTTGCAGGTGTTAGATGCAATTTTAGGGATGGATTTCTTATTCACTCATTATGCTTCCATGGATTGCCATAGAAAGGAAGTTGTGTTCAGGAAACCAGGATTGGCTGAAGTGGTTTTCAGGGGTGAAAGGAAGATTATTCCTACGAGTTTTATTTCAGTATTAAAAGCGGAGAAGTTATTGAGGAAAGGTTGCACGACGTTTCTTGCACATGTAGTAGAGGTGCAGGAGGAAAAGCTAAAACCAGAAAATGTTCTTGTTGTGAACGAGTTTCTTGATGTTTTTCCAGCCAGATCTGTCGGGGGTTGCACACGATAGGAAGTAGAGTTCACTATTGAATTGCTACCAGGAACAACACCCATTTCGCAAGCGCCAGTATAGAATGGCTCCAAGTGAGCTCAGAGAGTCGAGATGCGATTACAAGAACTAGTTGATAAGGGATACATCGGACCTAGTGTATCGCCTTGGGAGCTCGGTGTTATTCGTAAAGAAGAAAGATGGTACCCTCAGTTGTGCATTGATTCTGAGCGATATCAAAACACGTGCGGTACATTACAAATAGAAATCGTACCGAGTAATCACGTGCAGTGCATCCTCTCGCTTCTCTTTGAGTCATAGCGTAGACCTTCCCTGTTGCCTAGGTCTCCTACAACTCCCTCTCATTTTGCACTCACGGTGCCCCTCTCCTGCAGCTACTTGAAACTCTTGGTTGCGCAACTGTCTAGGACTCAACTCCCTAGTCCCTCTGTGCAGTTGTCCATAGCTGTGGACAATCCCTCTTGACATGTCCGGGTTGTCAGCACTGGTAGCACGTACCAACACTCACAAGACAATGTCCTCGATGATTCTTGCAACAAATCACACATGGAGTTTTCCTTGCTATACTGGCAATAGACTCTTGCCCTCTTTGCAGTCTTGCTGCTAATCAAACAAACTAACTAGGTTCTTTTTAACTCTGCCTCGATGCCCGGCTACTAGTTCGATCCTTAAAGTCATATTGACTTGGAAACATTTACTCTAAGTGTGAACCTCCGCTGCTCACGACTTTGGAAACTGCTTGTTGCCGAAGCCCCCACAACTAGGCTTCACTACTGACTGCGCCTCTACTATACTCTGCTCAACATGTAGAGCAAGCTCTACCAGCTGGAAGAAATCAATCCACTTAGCAATGGCTGTAACTGGGGTACGTATCTCAGGTCGTAACCCTCTTTCAAATCTTCGACACCTGTCACTCTCGGATGCCACAATCACATCAACATACATGAAAACTCGGTATATCTTCTCTCATACTCAGCCACTGAAAGTGTCCCTTGTTTCAATTCTAAAAATTCATCCCTCTTTGCCTCTCGGTACGTGCTAGGGTAATATTTATTTTCAAATATACTTCTGAAAGTTTGCCAGTGTGAAGTACGTGCATCACTACAACTGGCTAACATCGATTTCCATCATCCTTCTGCCTTCTTTAGCAGCAAGAATGTGGCCAACTTAACATTTCGCTCCTCAAAGCAACTCATCACATCAAAACATTTATCAAGCTTATTCAGCCAAACCTCAGCTTCAGCTGGATCTTTGGAACCCTCAAACAACTGTGGCTCCTAATTCTTTTAGGTGGTCTATTCTATATGTCTTATCTCTGGATTACTTAGCCCCGCTCCCTATGGCTTACCCTACCTCCCGTGAGGAATTAGCATGTCGCAGTCGCGCCCCTATCCGAACTCTCGGGGCACTAGATCTCCACCGGGATTGATCTTGGGTAGGATCTGCGTCCCGCCCCGATCTTGCACGCGCATCGATCGCTAGCACGTGGTGGCATGACTTCTATAACATATCAACATACTAGACATGTAATGAGTACTCAACTCAAATGCACAATTCTAGACTTGTGTTCACATTCTAGTCTGTTGGACTTACTCTTATCCTTACTTGGACCATGCTCTGCTAGTTCTATTGAACTAACTCAATAACTTGCTATTTACTTTTCAGTTTCTTCTAGAGCTAACTTGCTCTGTTTCATTCTCATGGAGCTACCTGCTCTGATACCAAGTTGTCAAACCTCTCCCGAACTACCTGCTAACTTAGTCCGGTAGACGGCGTGAAGCCAACAGACATCGTTCACCTCTCTAACGATACCTGTTGACCCTATTTTACCTTATAAGCATACTAAACTTGTATAAGAAACAACTAAAACACAACACAGCGGAATATTGACAATTACGTAACCTACGTAAGGGGTAACCCTACTTATGACCCTCTGGAAAACTGAAAGAGATATGAACATCACAACCAAAAACATACCCAACCATAGATCACACAACCACAACCTAAATTGTACACATAAACATAAGTTCATAGTCCTTCTTCTATACATATAGACTTTCTATACAACTCCACCCACATACAACGTATCAAACTTGAGAAGCTTCCAGTAGACTATGGCAGGTTTTCAGGCACCGGGAGCTCGATCTCTACCTGAAAAGTGGGAAAAACACTGAAAGAATGAGCTATGAAGCTCAGTGAGTGACTTGAGTTTAAGAGAAAGTTATTAACTCGTAAATCATATCACCTGGCCATCTATGAGCATATGCATCTGTAATCAAATGTTAAAAGTAACTGTGTAATCATAATAGCTTTTCATGAAAACCAGCAAGTATATCGTTAAAATCTCGTAAGGCATGTAAGTGATATAAACTCTTTTAAAAACATGTCACAATCTACGTTTGTTCTACGATGTAGTGGGGCTCACCCAAAGACTCCTATCGTCTTTGTCGTGAGTGGGGCCCGCCCAAAGACTCACGATTACGGTATGGCTGTTGTCACGGAGTTCACTCAGCGTCGACAATGAAATGACTTTGTGTGCATACGGTACCATAAAGCCTCGGGCTCAATATTTGTAAGATCACATGAAAACTTTTAACATCCCTGCTTATCTTTCCTTTCATACAACTCAAGCTTACTTAGCTTGTTCATAAAACTGGAAATCTTTAAAAACATACGTGCTAAAACATACTTGCTCGAAATCATAACATTTCCATAGACTTCGGAAATGCAATAAACATATGCTCGTGTATAAATTTCATCAAGACATTTAAGCTCATCATGAACACTTTAAAACATTTCTAAGAAATCATGAATGCTCATAAACAAGTGTTCAAGGAAAACAATAATCTTCTAAACTCTTTCATTCAAGCAAAACTTGTATTTTCTTAAAACATAATTCAAGCATATAGAACATTTTTGAAGTTCGTTTTGTCACTCACAGTGTTAAACTAGAACCTTGGCCCGTACACTCGACCTATTTGCTCTTGGCCTGTCAAACAAACCAAATTCAACCATTAGAACCTCGAGCTCATGCTTTTTAACCTTAAAATTACAACACACTTTCAAATTTTCCAGCATTTTTAGATTTTCTGCCCTGTTTTCAGACAGCCATAACTTTTTCATTACTTAGCCAAACAGAGTCAAATTTATACTTCCTTTTTGAATCCTCTAAAAATCATATGAAGACATGAAATTGAAATTCCCAATAGATTTGTTCAGAAATACCTCGAAAGCTTCTTTCCCAGGAACTAACTTCTGCTATTCCAGATTCGATTTCCTGCTGCTACCCGACACTTGACCTGATATTTACAACATTTTCCAATCATTTTCTCACGAGTTCTTCATGAAAGTTGTAGGACATTCAATAAGTTTTCCAACCATACCTATTAGAGCTTCTGATTCTAACTCTATAGACCAATACAACCAAAACACCAGAGACTTCTCAGATTGTGACAAATTAAATCTTTCGTCTTCCTCTTCACAAATCAGTAGCTTAAGATCTGAATTTGCTCGAGCTTCCTTCACGAATTTTTTTCCAATATGAGTTAACTTTCACGAAACAAAACCTCAAATCTTACCTCTTCCTGTGGAGCTCGAGATGAACAGAAAACCAGAATAGGATTGAATTGATTAACTTGCTGTCATAAAGACTTACCTTTAGTTCTTCTCCTCTCTTCTGCAACTTCAGATCCAAAAACCACCTTCTTCCTCTTCCTTTCTGCTTCTCCTACGAAAACCCTTGCTCCTCTTTGAGAAATGAAGAAGAAAATCGATGGAAAGATAGTCTTTAAAAAGAAAACTAAGGTGGGGGTCCCACCTCCCACTTTCCTTTTTCATCCTTTTCCTTTCTTTCCTTTTCTTTCTTTTCTTTTCTTTTCTTTTCTTTTCTTTCCTTTCCTTTTCTTTTCTTTCCTAAACAAAACATAGTATAATAACCATTCCTTTCATTTTAGCTTATTTTAGGTTACAATTTAAAGGCTATATAAAGCCATCAAAGATGTATTGTAAAAAGAGACTTGGAATCATGTTTTGGATGAAAAGTTGCATATTTTGCTACTTAAGCCATGAGCTTGTTTCTTTGCATTTCTTGTGTTTAGATTTGCATGCTAGGATCATTCAAGTAGCGTTGATCAAACTACTTGTGGAGTGATTCGAATCTTGAGTTTAGAAACAAGTTTTCTCTACTCTTGATCTTGATCATCAAGGTAAATTCCGTTTCTATCTTCTTCCTTGGGATGAAATCATCTAGGTTTGGGGTTTTTGAGTTTTAGATCTAAAGGTCTTGTTCTTCAACAAGGTTGTTAGATTTTAAATCATCAAGAGTTACTTATCAAGTTCTTTCAATGCAACTTGACTTCAACATTAATGCAACTTGAGTTCATCATAAATGAAGCCTTGATGCATTTAATGCAACTCCATTTTTAGCTCTTCTTTAGTGTTGACTAGCGTTGTACGATTCATATCACCTAGATGGAAGTTCATCCTCTTTGGACAAAGATGGACCAAAGTTGTCTTCATTCGAAGTTTGTCAAGTCTAAAAAATCATACTTTCATTCCCTAGTGCAAAGTTCGTCCTGTTTGGACCAAGATGGACCAAAGTTTTCTCTATTCGATGTTTGTCGAGTCTGAAACCATAAGATCGTCCCCTAGTGTGAAGTGCGTCCTGTTTGGACCAAGTTGGACCAAGGTTGTCTACATTTTATATTTGTCTAGTCTGAAACCATAAGTTCCGCCCATAGAGGGAAGTTCGTCCTATTTGCACCAACAGGGGCCAAAGTTGTCTCCATTCGAAGTTTGTTGAGTCTGAAACCGTAAGTTCGTCCCCTAGTGCGAAGTTTATCCTATTTGGACCAAGATGGACCAAAGTTGTCTCCATTCGAAGTTTGTCGAGTCTGAAACCATAAGTTCGTTTCCTAGATGGAAGTTCGTCCTTTTTGGACCAAGATGGACCAAAGTTGTCTACATTTGAAGTTTGTCGAGTCTGAAATAATATGTTCGGGACTATTGCGGTTGATGAGAAATTTAAAAGGAAAGTTGAAAATCTAATCTACCTTGTCAACAACAAACAAGACTATTAGATCTAAACCCCAAAAAAACCCCAAATCAAAATGAGATCAAAGAAGCCAAAGATTCTAATGTCAAAATGTTAAGTAACCCTTGACAATTGGATCTAACAACCTTGCTTAAAGAAACAAGACGTTTAGATAACTCAATCTCAAAGAGCCCAAAACCAATTTTGAAAATCAACTCAAGGAAAGTAAAACCGGATTACCTTGTCGATCAAATATCTCAAGGCAAGAAAACTTACTTGAGATCCGAATCACTCCACAAGCAAGATTGATCAAGTCAAGCTTGAATGATTCTAAGCATGCAACCTAATCTACATGGAATTGCAAAGAAATAGCTCAAAGGCTATAAAAAAGCTCAATGCCTCTTTGATTACATTTTTAATCTCTTTTTTTTTTTACAAGGTACATGGCTTTATATAGCCTCAAAATCAACAAGTAACCTATGGTCAATTGAAAGGTTGTGTTAAGTAACTCCCAAGAATTAGACCTAACAACCTTGTTGAGAAAACAAGACCTTTAGATCTAAAACTTAAAAACCCCAAAACGACATGGAATCAACCCAAGGAAAAGTTTGGAACGGATTACCTTGATGATCAAGATCAAGAGTAAAGAAAACTCGTTTCTAAACTCGTGATTCGAATCACTCCACAAGAGGTACGATCAACACCACTTGAATGACTCTAGCATGCAAATTCTAAACACAAGAAATTGCAATAAGGAAAACTTAGCTCTCAACAAAGCTAAAAGAAAACTCAATTCATTCACTTTAAAATTCTGTCTACAATGGAAGAAGAGAGGGCTTTATATAGCCTTTGAGACCCTTAACCTAATTGACAAATAGACACTAACTTTATGGGCTAGTTAGTGGGGAAAAGAGTAACCTATATGAGTTACAATTTAACCACAACTCCCATATTGAAAACAAACTTAAATGATAAACAAAACTGAAATTACATTTAAACTAATAAAGGTGTTGTCTTGTAACCATTATTTTAATACTAATCCATAGCTTTAAATGGTTTGAACTTGTGTTCCATAATTGAAGCTTAGCTTGTCTTGAATGAAGCTTGTAATGATACTTGACTTCATTGAATCCATCTCCACCTCATTGAATGCAACTTCAGTTCAAACATCACCATATTAAATGTTACTTTAGTTCAACTTAGTTCTTTTAGGTAAAACCCAAGTTAAACTTAAGTTCCATAAATTTAGCTATGAGTTCATTAAGTGCAAGTTAGAATGCATTTAATGCGTCTCCATCTTGAAGTTCAACTTTGCACAACATGTAGGGAAAGACTCCAACATCTTCTAGAACCTCCTCTTTTGAGCTCACCATAGCTTGAATATGAGTGATTAAAGCTTGTTGTAGCTTCTTGGCTCTCGACCTTGTAATTGGACCTTCAGGCATGACAATAGGTGGTCCTTGGTTCATATCATCCTCCCCCTCTTGAGAAGGATTAAGCCTCGAATCATAACCATCACCTACATCAAAAGGACTCAAGTCAGCAACATTAAAGGTTGCACTAACACCATACTCACTGGTAAATCAATTTTATAAGCATTGTCATTGATTCTCTCAAGAACTTGGAAAGGTCCATCTCCTCGTGGTAAAAGCTTTGATTTTCTTTGATTAGGAAACCTTTCTTGTCGAAAATGTACCCAAACCCAATCTCCCGGTTTGAAGACTAAGGGTTTACGCCCCTTATTGATTTTTGAAGCAACCTTGAAATTTTGCTGCTCAATGTGCTCTTTAACTTTCTTGTGCAACTTATGAACAAACTCAACCTTTGCATTCGCATCAAGACTCACAAACTCATTAGGGGCATAGGCAATAAATCAATAGGAGTTAAAGGATTAAAGCCATAAACAATTTCAAAAGGAGTGCATTTAGTAGTGCTATGAACAGCCCTATTATATGCAAATTCTATGAATGGCAAACAATCCTCCCAAGTCTTAAGATTCTTATCAATAATAGCCCTAAGCATAGTAGTCATGGTTCTATTAACAACCTCGGTTTGACCATCCGTTTGAGGATGACATGTAGTTGAATACAATAGCTTAGTTCCCAACTTACCCCACAAAACACGCCAAAAGTGGCTTAAAAATTTAACATCACGATCACTAACTATGCTTTTAGGAATACCATGCAATCTCACAACCTCCTAAAGAATAAGTCAGATAAGTTTTGCATCATCTGTTTTGTGACAAGGAATAAAATGTGCCATTTTACTAAATCTATCGACCACAACAAATATGCTATCTCTACCTTTCCTAGTTCTAGGTAAGCCTAAAACAAAATCCATCGATATATCAATCCAAGGACCATTAGGAGCGGGTAAAGGAGAATACAAACCATGTGGTTGAAGCCTAGACTTAGCCTGTTTACATGCTATGCATCGAGCACAAACTTTATTAACATCATGCCTCATTTTAGGCCAGTAAAAATGTTCAACAAGCATATCATAAGTTTTAGAAACTCCAAAATGCGCCATTAAACCGCCTCAGGAGCTTCCTTTACCAATAACTCACGAATAGAACAAGATGGGATGCAAAGTTTTCCTTTCCTAAACAAAATCCATCAAACAACATGTAATCATCCACAACAAGTCCTTTTTCACAAGATTCAACAAAAGGAGCAAAGAATGCATCATGAGGATACAAAGTCTTTATATGTTCAAACCCTAACAACTTAGCATTCAAAGCATTGAGTAAAGCATACCTTCGTGATAAAGCATCCGCAACAATGTTCTCCTTACCTTGTTTATACTTAATCACATAAGGGAATGTTTCAATAAACTCCAACCATTTGGCATGTCGTCGATTGAGTTTATTTTGTCCTCTCAAATGCTTTAAACTCTCATGATCCGTATGAATAACGAACTCCTTAGGCCAAAGATAATGTTGCCATGTTTGTAATGCACGAACCAAAGCATAAAGTTCTTTGTCATATGTTGGATACTTCAAAGAAGCACCATTCAATTTTTCACTAAAGAACATTAAAGGTCTGTTATTTTGCTTTAAAACAGCACCTATTCCTACACCACTAGCATCACATTCAATTTCAAAGGTTAACTCAAAATTAGGTAATGCAAGCAATGGAGATGAACACAATTTTTCTTTCAAAGTGTTAAAAGCATTTTCTTGGTCTTTTCCCCATATGAAAGAAACATTTTTCTTAACAAGTTCATTCAAGGGTGAAGCAATGGTACTAAAATCCTTAATGAACCTACGATAGAAACCCGCAAGACCATGAAAACTTCTTACCTCACTCACAGTTTTAGGTGTAGGCCAATCTTTTATTGCCTTTACCTTCTCCTCATCAACCTCAACACCGTTAGATGAAACAACAAATCCAAGAAAATTAACTTTTTCCATGCAAAAGCTACACTTCTGTAAATTTGCATACAAACATTCTTTTCTCAAAGTAGACAAAACAGATCGTACATGTTCAACATGCTCATCTAAGGATTTAGAATAAACAAGAATATCATCAAAGTAGACAACCACAAACTTCCCTAAGTATTCTCGCAAGACATGATTCATTAACCTCATGAATGTACTAGGTGCATTAGTCAATCCAAAAGGCATAACTAACCATTCATAAAGGCCATACTTAGTTTTGAAAGCAGTTTTCCATTCATCACCAATATGCATGCGAATTTGATGATAACCTGATTTCAAATCAATCTTAGTAAAGAGACTACATCCATGCAACTCATCAAGCATATCATCTAATCTAGGAATTGGATGTCTATACTTAATAGTTATCTTGTTTATAGCCCTACAATCAATACACATACGCCATGACCCATCTTTCTTAGGCACAAGAATAACTGGAATAGAACATGGACTCAAACTCTCACGTACATACCCTTTAGCAAGGAGTTCACTCACTTGCCTTTGTATCTCTTCGGCCTCCTTTGGATTAGTCCTATATGCTGGGACGGTTTGGAATGGTTGCTCCCGGAATGAAGTCAATCTTATGCTCAATTCCTCTAAGTGGTGGCAAACCACTAGGCATCTCCTCTGGAAATAAATCTTCAAACTCCTTCAAAAGTAAAACAAAAACACTAGGCAAAAGAAGGGTTAAGCTCGTTAGTAAAGAAACAAGACCCTTTGCACATAAGTACAAGAATGGTCCTATTAGAAAGCAAAACATTCCTAGCCTCACTTGACCTAGCATACAAACTCACTATTTTGGCTTTTCTCTCATTTTTTCCTCTAGGCCGATTGCTACTCTCTTGCTTTTCACTCAAACTCTTTTTTTCTCTCGATTCTTTTTCTATTATTTCATTTTCACACTTTTTGCTTTTGCATCAGCCTCTTGCCTTTTTTTCAAGTTTGCATTGATCAATAAATACATCTTTTGGAGACAATGGAACAAGAGTAGTTTTTCTACCATTATAAGTAAAAGAGTAACGATTTGCATACCCATCATATACTACCCGACGATCAAATTGCCAAGGCCTCCCCAACAATAAATCTCCAGCATGCATGGATACAACATCACACAAAACATGATCATTATACTTTCCAATGGTAAAAGAAACAAGAGCTTGCTTACTCACCCTTACTTTGCGCACAATCATTCAACCATTGAAGTTTATATGGTCTAGGATGTGGTTTGGTCTCTAAATTAAGCCTCTTGACCAGAATTGTACTCACAACATTGGTGCAACTACCACTATTAATGACCACACTACAAGGCATAGATTGAATAAGGCACCTAGTGTGAAACAAGTTCTCTCTTTGGTCTAGACTATCCTCCTTAATTTGGGTGCTTAAAGCTCTCCTAGCAACTAAGGACAAGTTTGCAGGATCCTCTTCGCTTAACTCATTCTCACTCTCATCATTTTCTTCCTTAACCTCATCTTCCTCTTCATCATCAGTCACAATCTCTCCCTCTCTAATGGTCATAATTCTCCTATTAGGGCAATCTCTACTATAGTGACCTACCCCTTGACATTTCCAACATTTCAAATCCCTATTTCGCACATTAGATTCATCTATCTTCTCTTTCCCCTTTTAGAACTCTCCCTTTCTCTACATTTGCTTTAGGTTTCTCATATATCTCTTGGTTTCTAAGCTTAGATTCAATCTTCTTACTATCCTTTTTCCATGTAGAACTAGAGTTGGAAAAATGTTTAGAAGAATACCGTCGAGACGTTCGTTGGATTTGCCTCTCGATCTTGATTGCAATATGCAACAACCCCTCAATGTCAGAGTAAGGTTGTAGGTCAACCTTGTCTGCAATCTCCGTGTTTAGCCCATTAAGAAACCGTGCCATGAGACTCTCCATATCCTCATCTAGATCAAGTCGATCCATCAATGTATCCATCTCCTTGTAATAATCCTCCACGGACTTGTTGCCTTGTTTCAATGCTTGAAGCTTTTGAGCCATGTCTCGTTGGAAATGTTTTGGAACAAAACGCTTCCTCATGGACTCCTTGAACTCATTACCATGAATCGATTGGTGCTTCAAGATTCCTTCTCCTACTTGACATCAATTTATCCCACCACGTTTGAGCATATTGTTTAAATTGAGCAACACAAAGCATTACCTTCTTTTCTTCACTGAAATTATGGCAATTGAACACCGACTCCACTGTTTTCTCCCATTGAAGGTACTCCTCCGGATCAATTTTGCCATAGAACTTCGGAAGTTTCAATTTGATGCTTCCCACGTTTCGGTCAATTCCTTCTTCATAAGGAACTCGCCTTTGTAAATGTTGATGTCTTCGTCCCTGACCTCTTCCCCTATTCAAGCCACGACCAACACGTCCTTCTCCCCTTCGTGGTGCTGCTATTAATGTAACTTGGTCATCTTCTAGTTGATCAGAACTTCCTCCCTCATATTTGTTGTCATGGTCATCCTCACGTTGTTGTGGAGGGGGTGGAATTCTCCTCCTAGCGTGGTTTTGAACCTCCAACCTCCGTATACGCTCCGATAACTCTTCTATTCCACGAATCATTCTCTCCATGGTTTCTTGTTGTGCCTCCCTCATTCGGGCTTCGTTAATGTTAAGATCACCTTCTTGTGCCATGCTGCAAAATACGGTAAAGTAACAAAAAAAAAAAAAAAAAGGACCTCATAAGCACTCCCTCACGTATTTCACTCGTTAATGAAGTTCACTCGTGTTTAACACTCAACACTCTAATTAATGTATCACTCCCTTACCTCACAACCTCACAAAGCACTCAGAAACAGATTGGTGTATGAGTATAGCAAAGTCAAAGAGCTAAGTGCAATTCAAAGTGATTAGACAACACACTAAGAATACAAACAAGTGTATTGAAGGAGCAATCCGAATAACAAAAAGAAACAAGTTTAAGAAAAAAATGACAAAATGAAAGGAATTCAAGAGGGAAAACAAAAATAGACCTAGAACAAATGATCAAATATCAATTCATCAAGAGAGTACTATCAAAGGAATAATTGAATTCAAGTTACCTTGAAACAATGAACAAAAAAATTAAAACAGAAAATTTGCTCTCGGATATGCTGTCTTCTTTTGACAGATTTGCAAAATATGAATATTTCACTCTGAAGAAATCCGATTTTGAAGATATCAAAGAATAACAAATTGTAGATCAGATCTAGATCTCAAATCTTGTAGAAGACGATATAATGAAATACGGAACGGAAAGAATACTTTTTGTATTTTTATTCAGAATAAGAACATGCTCGGATCTGCAAAAACTGAAGCTAAAGAGAAAAGAACTCAAAGAGATAAATGCAAGGAAACATATGTCCGATCAAAGAGCCTAATGCTCTGATACCAAATGTTAAGTAACTCCCAAGAATTAGACCTAACAACCTTGTTGAGAAAACAAGACCTTTAGATCTAAAACTTAAAAACCCCAAAAGCGACATGGAATCAACCCAAGGAAAAGTTTGGAACGGATTACCTTGATGATCAAGATCAAGAGTAAAGAAAACTCGTTTCTAAACTCGTGATTCGAATCACTCCACAAGAGGTACGATCAACACCACTTGAATGACTCTAGCATGCAAATTCTAAACACAAGAAATTGCAATAAGGAAAACTTAGCTCTCAACAAAGCTAAAAGAAAACTCAATTCATTCACTTTAAAATTCTGTCTACAATGGAAGAAGAGAGGGCTTTATATAGCCTTTGAGACCCTTAACCTAATTGACAAATAGACACTAACTTTATGGGCTAGTTAGTGGGGAAAAGAGTAACCTATATGAGTTACAATTTAACCACAACTCCCATATTGAAAACAAACTTAAATGATAAACAAAACTGAAATTACATTTAAACTAATAAAGGTGTTGTCTTGTAACCATTATTTTAATACTAATCCATAGCTTTAAATGGTTTGAACTTGTGTTCCATAATTGAAGCTTAGCTTGTCTTGAATGAAGCTTGTAATGATACTTGACTTCATTGAATCCATCTCCACCTCATTGAATGCAACTTCAGTTCAAACATCACCATATTAAATGTTACTTTAGTTCAACTTAGTTCTTTTAGGTAAAACCCAAGTTAAACTTAAGTTCCATAAATTTAGCTATGAGTTCATTAAGTGCAAGTTAGAATGCATTTAATGCGTCTCCATCTTGAAGTTCAACTTTGCACAACATGTAGGGAAAGACTCCAACATCTTCTAGAACCTCCTCTTTTGAGCTCACCATAGCTTGAATATGAGTGATTAAAGCTTGTTGTAGCTTCTTGGCTCTCGACCTTGTAATTGGACCTTCAGGCATGACAATAGGTGGTCCTTGGTTCATATCAGGTTGTAACTTACATCTCCATTAATACCATGATCTCCACTAACAAAATTGTAACTTAAAACATTGAAAAGATAACTTTAAAACTGAAAATTACATAAAAATTACCATAAATCCGAGAATTAAACTTCTATTAATCTTATCAATACTTTGTAACCATCCATGAATAAATGAAGCCACACTTGAAGTAACTTGAAGCTCTTGTTGCATAAATGTAGCTTGACTTGTCTTTAATGAAGCATTTATTGCACTTGAATTCATTAAATGCATCTTTTGTTTGCCATAGATGAAGTTGAACAACATTTAATTCAACTCCATTTTGAAGCTTTTCTCTAGAATGGTAAGATTCATATCAGCGATGTTCGCCCTGTTTGGACCAAAATGGACCAAAGTTGTCTCCATTCGAAGTTTGTTGAGTCTGAAACCATAAGTTCGTCCCCTAGAGGGAAGTTTTTCCTGATTAGACCAAGATGGACCAAAGTTGTCTCCAGTCGAAGTTTGTCGAGTCTGAAACCATAAGTTCGTCCCCGTCCCTAAGAGTGAAGTTCGCCTGTTTTGTCCAAGACGGACCAAAGTTGTCTCCATTCAAAGTTTGTCGAGTCTGATACCATAAGTTCGCCCCTAGAGGGAAGTTCATCCTGTTCGGACCAATATGGACCAAAGTTGTCCCATTCGAAGTTTGTCGAGTCTTAAAACATAAATTCCTCACCTAGTGCGAAGTTCGTCCTATTTGGACCAAGATGGACCAAAATTGTCTCTATTCAAAGTTTGTCAAGTCTGAAACCATAAGTTCGTCCCCTAGAGGGAAGTTCGCCCTGTTCGAACAAAGATGGACCAAAGTTCTCTCCATTCGAAGTTTGTCAAGTCTGAAACAATAAGTTCGTCCCATAGTGCGAAGTTCATCCTTTATGGACTAAGATGGACCAAAGTTGTCTCCATTCGAAGTTTGTCGAGTCTAAAACCATAAGTTGTCCCCTAGAGGGAATTTCGTCCTGTTTGGACCATGATGGACCAAAGTTGTCACCATTCGATGTTTGTTGAGTTCAATCATAAGTTCCTCCCCTAGTTCGAAGTTCGTCCTTTTTTAACCAAGATGGACCAAAGTTGTCTCCATTCGAAGTTTGTCGAGTCTGAAACCATAAGTTCACCCCCTAGATGGAAGTTCGTCCTTTTTAGACCAAGATAGACCAAAGTTGTCTCCATTCGAATTTTGTCTAGTATGGAATCATACTTTCATCCCCTTAGTGCGAAGTTCGTCCTGTTTGGACCAAGATGGATCAATGTTTTCTCTATTCGAAGTTTGTCGAGTCTGAAAGCATAAGTACGTACCCTCGTGCGAAGTTCGTCCTGTTTGGATCAAGTTGGACCAAAGTTGTCTCCATTTGATGTTTGTCCAGTCTGAAACCATAAGTTCGTCCCCTAGAGGAAAGTTCTTCCTGTTTGGACTAAGATGGACCAAAGTTCTCTGCATTCGAAGTTTGTCGAGTCTGAAACCATAAGTTCGTCCTGCTTGGAACAAGATGGACAAAAAATGTCTCCATTCGATTTTTGTCAATTTTGAAACCATATGTTCGTCCCTTAGAGCAAAGTTCGTCATGTTTTGACCAAGATGAACCAAAGTTGTCGCCATTCGAAGTTTGTCGAGTCTGAAACAATAAGTTCGTCCCCTAGAGGGAAGTTCGTCCTGTTCGGACCAAGATGGACCAAAATTGTCTCCATTCGAAGTTTGTTGAGCCTGAAACCATAAGTTCATCCCCTACTGTGAAGTTCATCCCATTTTGGCTAAAATGACCCAAAGTTGTCTCCATTCGAAGATTGTCGAGTCTGAAACCATAAGTTTGTCCCATAGAGGGAAGTTTGTCCTATTTGGTCCAAGATGGACAAATGCTGTCACCATTCGAAGTTTGTCGAGTCTGAAATCATAAGTACATCCCCTAGTCTGAAGTTCGTCCTGTATGGACAAAGATGGACCAAAGTTGTCTCCATTCGAAGTTTGTCGATTCTAAAACCAGAAGTTCGTCCCCCTAGAGGGAAGTTCATCCTGTTTGGACCAAGATGCACCAAAGTTGTCTCCTTTCGAAGTTTGTCGAGTTTGAAACCATAAGTTCGTCCCCAAGAGGGAAGTTTGTCTTGTTTGGACCAAGAAGGGCCAAAGTTGTCTCCATTCGAAATTTGTCGAGTCTGAAATCGTAAGTTGATCCCCTAGTCCGAATTTCGTCCTGCTCGAACCAAGATGGACCAAAGTGTTCTCCATTCGAACTTTCTCGACTCTAAACCATAAGTTTGTCCCCTAGTGCGAAGTTCGTCCTATTTGGACCAAGATGAAGCAAAGTTGTCTCCATTCGAAGTTTGTCGAGTCTAAGACCATAAGTTCGTTTCCTAGAGAGAAGTTGTCCTGTTTGGACCAAGATGGACCAAAGTTGTCACCATTCGAAGATGTCGAGTCTGAAATCATAAGTTCATCCCCTAGTGCGCAGTTTGGAGCAAGAAGAACATAAGTTGTCTCCATTCGATGTTTGTCGAGTCTGAAACCATAAGTTCATCCCCTAGATGGAAGTTCGTCCTGTTCAGACCAAGATGAACCAAAGTTGTCTCCTTTCGAAGTTTGTCGAGTTTCAAACCATAAGTTCGTCCTCTAGAGTGAAGTTCGTCCTGCTTGGAACAAGATTGACCAAAGTTGTCTCCATTCGAAGCTTATCGATTCTGAAACCATAAGTTCGTCCCCTAGAGCGAAGTTCGTCTTTTTTTGACCAAGATGGACCAAAGTTGTAAACCCGAGAATCATTCTTTGGAATTTTCTTTTAAAGAAAGAAAACAAAAGAAAAGAAGAAATGAATCCTTAAAACTTGGTTTTCCTTGTTTTAAAAAGAAAAGAAATGAAGTGAAAGATAAAAGGAAAACAAGGAAGGAAAAACTTAAACCATTTTGGTTTGGATTGCTTTAAGAATAATGAAGAAAAGAAAATGAAAGGAATGGTTATTATACTATGTTTTGTTTAGGAAATTCGGACTAGGGGATCAACTTACGATAAGTAACTCTTGATGATTTAAAATCTAACAACCTTGTTGAAGAACAAGACCTTTAGATCTAAAACTCAAAAACCCCAAACCTAGATGATTTCATCCCAAGGAAGAAGATAGAAACGGAATTTACCTTGATGATCAAGATCAAGAGTAGAGAAAACTTGTTTCTAAACTCAAGATTCGAATCACTCCACAAGTAGTTTGATCAACGCTACTTGAATGATCCTAGCATGCAAATCTAAACACAAGAAATGCAAAGAAACAAGCTCATGGCTTAAGTAGCAAAATAGATCTAAAACTCAAAAACCCCAAACCTAGATGATTTCATCCCAAGGAAGAAGATAGAAACGGAATTTACCTTGATGATCAAGATCAAGAGTAGAGAAAACTTGTTTCTAAACTCAAGATTCGAATCACTCCACAAGTAGTTTGATCAACGCTACTTGAATGATCCTAGCATGCAAATCTAAACACAAGAAATGCAAAGAAACAAGCTCATGGCTTAAGTAGCAAAATATGCAACTTTTCATCCAAAACATGATTCCAAGTCTCTTTTTACAATACATCTTTGATGGCTTTATATAGCCTTTAAATTGTAACCTAAAATAAGCTAAAATGGCATGTTTAATATTGAAACTTCCACAACTTTAATGCCATAACTATCCACTACTCAAATGTAACCTAAAACTTATGAAATATGCTTAAAAACTGAAAATTACATAATAGAGGGCCATAAATCCGAGAATGAATATTGCATTCATTCTTCTAGCTATTTGTAACCATCTATTAGTAAATGAAGCTCATGTTGAAGTAGTTTGAATGTAGTTCTATTAATTGATGGTTGACTTGCATTAAATGAACTTGAGATGTACTTGAGTTCATTTAATTCAACTTTGATTCCTTCAATGCAACTTGAGTTTATCATAAATGAAGCCATGGTGCATTTAATATATCTCCATCTTGAAGCTCTTCTTTATTCTTTATTGGCATTGTTGGGTTCATATCATCCTCCCTTTCTTCAAGAGGATTCGTCCTCGAATCAAAAAAAGGTTTCCAACATCAAATGGACGAAAATCAGGAGCATTATAAATGTAATTGACATCTTCTCCTTGTAGAGCAATCTTGTAGTCATGGGATGTCATAGGCAAAATGTGTCTTGAATTCCACTTAGTTTTCTTGTGAAATGAAGAACGATCCTTCCAAAAGTGTCTCCAAACCCAATCACCCGGTTTAAACACCTTATGCTTGTTGCCATGGATGAATTTAGAAGCAATTTTTAAGTTTTGCCTCTCAATAAATGCTTTGGCATTGACTTTTGAAGGAACTTTGAACAGAGCATCTCAATGAGTAATTTAGCATCTTGTAAAAACTTCAAAGAAACACTAGAGAAACATGGCTTGAGCTCATCCGTTAGAAAACAAGTTCCTTTATATAAAAGATCAAAAATATTTTGCTTTGAAAACAAAATAGATTTAAACTCACAACCTCTTTCACGCAAGCTACTATTATTGGCTTTTCTCTCATTTCTCTCTATAGGCCATAGACTTATCTCATACTTTTCTCTCTCATTCATTTTCTCACAAGATTCTTTTTTAAACAATTCATATGCTTTTGTCTCGACCTTCTTTGCCTTTTTCCCTAACTCACACACATCAACATGTACATCATCATGAGTAGGTGTTACAATAGTAGAATTGTTACAAACAAACAAGTATTTGCAATCTAATCTCCTAGTAAACTCACTAGCATGTATTGATACTAAATTACAAAGCATTTCATTTTGAATCTTACCACTTTCTACCTCAACAATAGGCTTATTTTCAGTAGGTAAACTAACCATTTCCAAAGTTGAACTAACATTGAAAATTTGTTTAGGTTTAGTGTACCTTGTAGACTTCCTTTGGAGACGTTTTTCAATCTTTATGGCTATGTGCACCATCCTTGTTAAGTCCTTTAAATAATCAAGCCATTGTAACCGTTTCATCCTCATAAATTTCAAGATCTTCAAGGAACGTTTGCATCTCCATGTAGTAAGCCTCCACACTTTTGCTCCCTTGTCTCAAAGTTCGCAAGTTATGGAAAAACTTAGGAACAAAGTGCTCCCGCATTATTTGCTTAAGAACATTCCATGATTCAATTGGACGGTTAAGGTTCCTCCTACTCAAAAACAATTTATCCCACCAAGTAGTGGCATAATCTCTAAGATGAGAAACAATGAGTTTTATCTTTTTCTCCTCATTTAAAGTGCAACAATGAAAGACATGCTCAACTTGCCTTTCCCATTGAATGTACTCCGTTGGATTTGTACTTCCATAGAATTTAGGAAATTTCAGCTTCATGTTATTTTTTTTTTGTTTCTGCAAAACTAAAATAAAAAAGGTAACACAAAAATGGACCTCACAAGCACTCCCTCACGTGTTTTCACTCGTTAAGGTATAGTCACTCGTGTTTACATTCAAAACAGAAAAAACACTCTCAACAAACTCACAATTTCACTCGCATGAGCCAATAAGCAAAGCTTGCAATCAAGTGATAGATAACACAATAAGAAAATAAAATAACATAAATATGGAGGAAAACGAATACCGAATAAGAAACAAGTTATGAAAGAAAGAAAATGACAGAATTGTAAAAAAAAAAATTGAAGGATAAGAGATGGAATGGGACAAAGGGTATAGGAGTTACAATATTAAACACCAACAACTAATGCAATATTCCAACAAATAACTCTTCCAAATTGAATGATCTATAGTCAATGTGTAATTGAAAGGAGTTACAATCTGATTTTATAACATGAAAAACAGATTGGAGTTACACACGACATAATCAATTTATTTATAAGCTTATGACTGGAACTTTTAATGTGTAACTGAGATGCATTTATTGCAAATGGAAATTTGTAACCTATATGGGAAAATCAAACAACAACATTCAGATTTAACATGGAAATATCAGATCTAAGCTCAAGATGTGAAAGATAGAAACAAAGAACACCATAGAACATCAAGAATCAAAGAAAACTCATGCACTCGATTTTTCTCGATTTTCCAGAATAAATTATCAAAATGAAGTATTTTCACCCTTAAGAAAGTTGAATTTGAAGAACAAGTAAAAGACAAAAATGAAGCATAGACCGAGTTCTATAACGTTGCAGAAGACACTAATACTAAAAGAAGAACGTAAATGACACTTTTTTTGGGTTTTATAAAAAAGGCAGAATGTGTCGAGATGAACAAAAAGGAACAAAAAAAATCATAATAAAAATAAAGGAAAGAACAAAAATAACGGAAACATATAATCCGATCTAGAACCTAAAGCTCTGATACCAAATGATAAGAGAAATTCAAAAAGGAATTTGAAATATCTAATCTACTTTGTTAAAACAAACAAGACTATTAACATCACAAAACCCAAAAATCTAGAAATCAAAATGAAATCAAAGAAGCCAAAGATTCTAATATCAAAATGTTAAGTAACCCTTGACAATTGGATCTAACAACCTTGTTTAAAGAAACAAGACCTTTAGATAACTCAATCTCAAAGACCCCAAAACGAATTTTGAAAATAAACTCAAGGAAAGTAAAATCGGATTACCTTGTGATCAAGCATCTCAAGGGCAAGAGAACTTGTATGAGATTCGAATCACTCCACAAGCAAGATTGATCAAGTCAAGCTTGAATGATTCTAGCATGCAACCTAATCTACATAGAATTGCAAAGACATAGCTCAAGGCTATAAAAAAGCACAATGGCCTCGAACTTAAATTGCAATTAAATGAAATTAAGTGTATCTCAAGCTTCATTTAATGCAAGTCAAGCATCAATTAATGGGTCTACACTTCAAGTTACTTCAAGTGGAGCTTCATTTACACCTTGGGAGGTTACAAAGACTAGAATTGTTGTTAGAAGATTAATTCTCGGATTTATACCTCATTTACTTGTAATTTCAGTTTTAAAGTTTCTATTTCAATGTTTTAGGTTACATTTGAGTAGTGGATGGTTATGACATTAAAGTTAGGGAAGTTACATTCTCAAACATGTCATTTTAGCTTAGTTTTAGGTTACAATTGGAAGGCTATATAAAGTCATCTAAGATGTATTGTAAGCAGACTTGGAATCATGTTTTGAATGAAAAAGTTGCATATGATCATTCAAAGAGCGTTGATCAAACTATCTGTGGAGTGATTCGAATCTTGAGTTTAGAAACAAGTTCTCTCTACTCTTGATCTTGATCATCAAGGTAAATCCGTTTCTATCTTCTTCCTTAGGATGAAATCATCTAGATTTGGGGGTTTCGAGTTTTAGATCTAAAGGTCTTGTTCGTGAACAAGGTTGTTAGATTTAAATTCTTAAGGATTACTTATAACTAGGGGTCAAACCTCAAGGTAAGAAAACTTACTTGAGATCTGAATCACTCCACAAGCAAGATTGATCTAGTCAAGCTTGAATGATTCTAAGCATGCAACCTAATCTACATAGAATTGCAAAGAAACATAGCTCTAGGCTATAAAAAAAGCTCAAAGCCTCTTTTGATTACATTTTTAATCTTTTTCTCTTCCTCATGGATTACATGTGGCGATTTATAGCCTTCAAAATTGAACCCTAAAGATAACCTATGGACATTTAAGAGTGGTAACTTACATCCCCATCAATACCATAATGCCCACTAACTATTTTGTAACCTAAAACATTGAAAACAAGACTTTAAAACTGAAATTTACATCAAATTAGCCATAAATCCGAGAATGGTGTCTCTTTGTTAGCTTTGTAACTCTTTGTAACCATCCAAGAGTAAATGAAGCACATCTTGAAGTATCTTGAAGCCCTTGTTCCATAAATGAAGCTTGTTATTCTTTAATAAATGATGAGTTGCACTTGAGTTCATTAAATGCAACTTGTGTTAAACTTTCATGAATTTGACTTCATTTAATGTGACTCCATGAGTTGCCTTGGTTCATATCATGGTCTTAATTATCTACTGTAGGATCCACCATGCATGACTATTTCGTTTGACGAGGTTTGACATCACGAAATCCCAAGAGGTGCAATCTGGACAACCACTTGTTCACATTTTCTGCACACTTTTTTTGTCCTCCGCGCCATCTTTCAAACTACACAACTTTTCCCGTGCCATCTTCACATTATTCTAATCTTGACTTGATGTACTAAAATTATAAAGAATTTTGGGCTCAAATATCTTTATCTCTCCTTGTGCATTAACGAGCTTTTGGAGATGCAATGTGAAAGCCTCTTGAATCTTCTTGGCCTTGCTCCTTGTTATTGCTCCTTCAGGTACATGCAATGGATCAATGGTTTAACATCATCCCCCCTTCTTTAAAAGAATTTATCCTCAAATCAAAGTCTTCATTTCCTACATCAAAAGGAGTCAAATCAGCAACATTAAAAGTAGAACTTACATTGTACTCACCTCGGAGATTTAGTTTGTATGCATTGTCATTGATATGCTCTAATACTTAAATGGACCATCTCCCCTAGGTTGAAGTTTAGACTTCCTTTGATCTGGAAACCGTTCCTTTCGTAGATGAACCCAAACCCATTCACCCGACTTAAAAATCAATTTCTTTTTCCCTTGGTTCTTTTGAGTGACTAGCTTTTGATTCTTCTTTTCAATCCTTTCCTTGACTTCTTTGTGCAAATTTTTGATGTATTCGGCTTTAGAAACAGCTGTATCACTAGAAAACATATTAGGTGGTAAAGGTGATAAATCTAGAGGTGTTAAGGGATTGAATCCATACACAACCTCAAAAGGTGAACAATGAGTGGTGCTATGTATCGCTCTATTGTATGCAAACTCCACAAAAGGTAGAGTCTCTTCCCAAGACTTAAGATTCTTAGAAATTAGCGATCTAAGCAATGCCCCTAAAGTTCTATTAACCACCTCAGTTTGCCCATCGGTTTGGGGTGACAAGTTGTAGAAAACAAAAGCTTAGTTCCCAATTTACCCCACAAAACTTTCCAAAAATGACTTAAAATTTGGCATCTCTATCACTTACAATGGTTTTTGGAATGCCATGCAATCTAACCACTTCCCTAAAGAATAGATTATCTATATTAGTTGCATCATCTGTTTTGTTACATGGAATGAAATGTGCCATTTTACTAAACCTATCAACCACCACAAAAATGCTATCCTGATGTCTCCTAGTCTTTGGCAATCCTAGAACAAAATCCATGCTAATGTCAACCCATGGTTCACTAGGAACATCTAAAGGTGTGTAAAGTCCATGTGGTTGTGTCTTAGACTTAGCTTCCTTACATTTGAAACATTGCTTACACACTTTATTCACATCCTTCCTCATTTTCAACCAATAAAAGTGTTCACACAACATGTTGTATGTTTTAAATTCCCCAAAATGTCCCATAAGACCTCCCCCATGAGCTTCCTTCACAAGTAACTCTCGAATAGAACACTTAGGAATGCAAAGTTTACCCTTCCTAAAAAGCATACCATCAAATACAACATGATCATGTACGTTGTTTCCTCCTAAACATTGCATATACACATCATGAAATTCAGATTTCTCAACTTTGTAAAGCTCAATCATATGTTTAAAGCCAAGAATCTTTGCACTAAGGGCAGAAAATAATGCATACCTTCTTGATAATGCATCGCCATACACATTATCCTTACCTTTTTGCAATGAATGACATAAGGAAATGTCTCAATGAACTCTACCCATTTTGCATGCCTCCTATTTAGCTTTGTTTGGCTTTTGAGGTGCTTCAAACTTTCATGATCAGTGTGGATGACAAACTCTTTTGGCCACAAGTAATGTTGCCAAACTTGCAAAGTCCTCACAAGTGCATGCAGCTTTGTCATATGTCGAGTAGTTGAGTTGTGCTCCATTTAGCTTCTCACTTTAGAACATGATTGGCCTCTTTTCTTGCATCAAAACAGCTCCTATACCTATCCCACTTGCATCACATTCAATCTCAAAAGATTTGTCAAAGTTAGGTAAAGCAAGACAAGGTGCATTGGTCAATTTATCTTTTAATTCATTGAATGCATCTTCTTGTTTTCTGTCCATTCAAATTTCACATGCTTTTTGACAAGTTCATTTAATGGTGAGGCTATACTACTGAAATTCTTAATAAACCTCCTATAAAAACTAGCGAAACCATAAAAAGATCTCACCTCATTTGCATTGGTAGGTGTTGGCCACTCTCGGATAGCCTTTACCTTTTCTTCATCAACTTGCACACCATTCCTTCCAACAATGAAACCTGAGAAATTGATTTGGTCTAGACAAAAACACTTTTTGAAGTTGGCATATAGCTTCTCTTCTCTAAGTTTAAGTAAAATTGTCTTAACATGCAAAATATGATCATCCAAGCTTTTTGAGTAAACAAGAAAGTACACAACAACAAATTTTCCAATGTACTCTCTCAACACATGATTCATTAGCCTCACAAAAGTACTTGGTGCATTAGTAAGGTCAAATGGCATAACAAGCCACTCATAAAGTCCAAATTTGGTTTTGAAAGTCGTTTTCCACTCATCTCCCACATGCAATCGAATTTGATGATAACCACTTTTAAGATCTATTTTTGAAAATAGATTAGCACCATGTAATTCATCTAGCATGTCATCTAATCTAGGAATGGGATGTCGATACTTTACCGTTATCTTGTTGATGGCTCGACAATCAACACACATTCTCCATGTGCCATCTTTCTTAGGTAACAAAATCACCGGAACTGAGCAAGGACTCATGCTTTCTCTAACATAACCTTTATCCATGAGTTCTTCTACTTGCCTTTGACTCTCCTTAGTTTCGGTTTGATTGGTCCTATAAGCTGCCATATTTGGAAGAGTTGCCCCGGGTATGAAGTCAATTTGATGTTCAATTCCTCTTAAAGGAGGTAATCCCGTAGGTGCATCTTCATGTGGAAACATATCATTAAATTCCTGCAAAAGAGACTTAAAAGAACTTGGCAAAACATCATTAGATTTTGGGTTAGTTGTTAAACACATTCTTTTGCAAATAAGTACAAATTTTTGTTGTTGTGTCAACAACACATTCCTCACTTCCCCTTTTTTTATAACCAAACTCACATTCTTTCTTTTTTCCTCAAAATCACTCTTTTTCTCTCTTGGTTTTCACTCACCTTTTGCCCCTCACTTCTCTCTTTCTTTTCACTCTTCTCTTTTTCTTTTAGCTTACTTTCTTCTCTCCTCTCTTGTTCTTCAAACTCTTTTCTTTTCTTCTCTAATTTCAAATGATCACAATATACTTCATATGGAGACAATGGAACTAAAGTAAATTTCTTCCCGTTGAAAGTAAACGAATACTTATTTTTCACTCCATCAAATGTGACCTCTCTATCATATTGCCAAGGTCGGCCTAACAATATATCTCCCGCATGCATAGGTAGAACATCACAAAGTACTTCATCCTTATATCTTCCCAAAGTAAAAGGAATAAGAACTTGAGAATTTACCTTAAGTTCTCCTTTGTTTGTCAACCATTGAAGTTTGTATGGTTTTGGATTTGGACGGGTAGTAAGTTGAAGTCTCTTTACAAGAAAACTACTTACCACATTTGTGCAACTCCCACTATCAACCACCAAACTGCATGGACTTCCTTTAATTAGGCATCTTGTGTGAAACAAGTTTTCCTTTTGGTTTGCAACTTTGTCTTCCTTGATTTGTATACTAAGGACCCTTCTTGTGATCAATGATATGGAGTTACCTTCTTCAACATACTCATCATCACATATTTCAGATTCTTCCTCAAATGGTGCATCATGCTCCTCACATTCATCCTCCGAATCAACTACACCATTTCTTATCACCATAACTCTTTTATTGACACATTCTTTGCTCATGTGTCCAAACCCTTTGCACTTCCAACATTGAATAGAACTAGACTTTTCCCTTACCTCCTTTGTCACACCCCCTCCCGAACCACTTGCTAACTTAGCCCAGGAGACGGCATGAAGCCAACAGACATTGTTACCTCTTAACAATACCTGCTGACACTACTTTACCTGAAAACAAACTATGTTCGCATATGGAACACTTTAAACTTAACTCAGCGGAAACTGGACATCTATAAGACGTACATGAGGAGAAACTCTTCTTAAGTCTCTCTTGGAAACTAAGATGAGCAAGAACATCAGAACCACAAACAATCCAAACCTCTAATTAAGCAACCACAACCTCTAAAGCACATACGACTATAATTACATAGTTCTCTTAAAATAATTTACAGACATAAGGACTTGCTAAACCACACCAGCCACGTACAAAATATCAGCATGTGAAGCTTCAGCAGACTATGGCAGGTTCTCAGGCACCGGGAGCTCGATCTCTACCTGAAAAGTGGGAAAAACACTGAAAGAATGAGCTATAAAGCTCAGTGAGTGACTTGAGTTTAAAAGAAAGCTATTAACTCGTAAATCATATCACCTGGCCATCTATGAGCATATGCATCTGTAATCAAGCGTTAAAAGTAATCGTGTAATCATTATAGCTTTTCATGAAAACAAGCAAGACACCGTTAAAATCTCGTAAGGCATGTAAATGATATAAACTCTTTTTAAAACATGTCACAAACTACGTTGTGTAGGGCACGCCCAGTACACCAACGTTTATTCTACGATGTAGTGGGGCCCGCCCAGGACTCCCATCGTCTTTGTAAATAGTGGGGCCCGCCCAAAGACTCACACAGCCTATTTGTTGTCACGGAGTACACTCAACGTCGACAACAGAATAAGACCTGTGTGCACACGGTACTACATAGCCTCGGGCTCAATATCTCAGAAGATCACATGAAAACATTTGAACATGCCAGCTTATCTTTTTCTTTCATAAAACTCAAGCTTACTTAGCTTGTTCATAAAACTGGAAATCTTTAAAACATACTTGCTAGTACATGCTTGCTTGAAATCATCACATTTTCATAAGTTTTGGCAACCATTGGACATATGCTCATGTATAAATTTTATAAAGACTTTTAGGCTCATCATGAACACTTTAAAACATTTCTAAGAAATCATGAATGCTCATAAACAAGTGTTCAAGAAAACAATAAACATCTAAACCATTTCGTTTTAGCAAAACCTTGCATTTCATAAGCATAATACAAGCCTATAAACCATTTTCAAGGTTTGTTTTGTCACTCACAGTGTTAGAACTAGAGTCTTGACCCGTACACTCGACTTATTTGCTCTTGGCCTGTCAAACAAACCAAATTCAACCATTAGAACCTCGAGCTCATGCTTTTTAACCTTAAACTTACAAGAAAACACACTTTCAAAAATTCCAGCATTTAACAGATTTTATGCCCTGTATTCAGATACTCATAACTTCTTTATTACTTATCCAAAAATAATGTACTTTATACCAAACTCTTCCTTTTTGAACCCTCTAAAACTATTATGAAGACATGAAAATGAGATTCCCAATAGATTGGTTCAGAAATACCTCGAAAGCTTCTTTCCCCGGAACCAACTTCTGCTATTCCAGAATCGATTTTCTGCTGCAACCCGAAACTTGACCTGCTATTTACAACATCTTCTAATCCTTTTCTAATCACGATTCCTTCATGGAAGTTGTAGGAAATTCAATAAGCTTTCCAACCATACCTAATAGAGCTTCGGATTCAAATTCTACAGGTCAGTACAACCAAAACATCAGAGACTTCTCGGATTTGACAGCAAATTCTGTCTTCTGTCTTCCTCTTCACAAAACAGCAACTTAACATCAGAATTGGCTCAAGCTTCCTTCACGACTTTTGTTCCAATATGAGTTAACTTTCATGAAACAAAATTTCAGCTCTTACCTCTTTCTGTGGAGTTCGTGATGAACAAAATAGCAGAACATGGCAGAGTGATTACCTTGCTGTCAAAAAGAATCCTCTTGAGTTCTCTCCCTCTCTTCTGCAAATCAAGCTCCAAAACGACCTTCTTCTTCTTCCTTAAAGCTTCTCCCATGGAAACCCTTGTCTTTACTTCATAAAATGAGGAGAAATCGATGGGGATAGCCTTTTTAAAAAGAGAGAAACAAGGTGGGGTCCCACCATCCACCATCCATCTTTCCTTTCCTTTCTTTTCTTTTCTTTTCTTTTTCCTTCCTTTATCTTTTCATTTCTTATCTTTTCTTTGCAAAACAAGGCAAACTTAGTATATTAAACATTGTTTCATTTCCCTTTCTTCTTTTGTCTTAAAAGCAATCCAAACCAAAATGGTTTAAACTTTCCTTCCTTGTTTTCCTTTTGCCTTTCACTTCATTTCTTTCCTTTTAAAACATGGAACAACCAAGTTTTAAACATTCATTTCTTCTTTCTTTTTGTTGCTTGTTAATAAGGAAGTTCCAAAGAGATCGGGTTTACATCCTTTGAAGCTTCATTCTTTTTAGCATTGGAGCTTTCGACCTCCACTCTTTTGGCAGCAACAAACTTGCTTCTTTGTTGTGTCGGTTCATTCCTATTCACAAAACTATCCTTGTTCCATGCATTAGTGTTTGAAAAGGTACTAGCTTTAGGTGTATACCTTTTTGAATGCTCCTTTTCTTCCTTCAATTGAGCTTCAATTTTGATAGCTTAATTGATATGAACCAAGACATCTCATGAAGGCACATTAAATGAAGTCAAATTCATGGAAGTTTAACTGAAGAATTTAAAAATCTAATCTACCTTGTTAACAACAAACAAGACTATTAGATCTAAAACTCCAAAAATCTCAAAGCCAAAATGAAATCAAAGAAGCCAAAGAATTCTAATATCAAAATGTTAAGTAACCCTTGACAATTGGATCTAACAACCTTGCTTAAATAAACAAGACCTTTAGATAACTCAATTTCAAATACCCCAAAACCAATTTTGAAAATCAACTCAAGGAAAGTAAAATCGGATTACCTTGTTGATCAAACATCTCAAGGCAAGAGAACTTGTATGAGATCCGAATCAGTCCACAAGCAAGATTGATCAAGTCAAGCTTGAATGATTCTAAGCATGCAACCTAATCTACATAGAATTGCAAAGACATAGTTCAGAGGCTATAAAAAAGTTCAAGGCCTCTTTTGATTACATTCTTAATCTCTTTTTTTTTTCCTACAAGGTACATGGCTTTATATAGCCTCAAAATCAACCCTAGAGTAACCTATGGTCAATTGAAAGGTTGTAACTTACATCCCCATCAATACCATGATCTCCACTAACCAAATTGTAACCTAAATTATTGAAAACAAGACTTTAAAACTGAAATTTACAGCAAAATATCCATAAATCCGAGATTGAAGTTTGTACTAATCTTGAAAGTCTTTGTAACCTTCCATGCATAAATGAAGCTTCACTTGATTTAAATTGAAACCCTTGTTGCATAAATGAAGCTTGAGTTATCTTTAAAGATACATTTATTGCACATGAGTTCATTAAATGCATCTTCAGTTCGTCATAAATGACGTTGGAGAACATTTATTTCAACTCCATTTTGAAGCTTTTTCTCTCGTTTTGGCATGATGATTCGTATCATTACCAAATGATGAGAAATTTAAGAAGAATTTAAAAATCTAATCTACCTTGTTAACAACAAACAAGACTATTAGATCTAAAACTCCAAAAATCTCAAAACCAAAATGAAATCAAAGAAGCCAAAGAATTCTAATATCAAAATGTTAAGTAACCCTTGACAATTGGATCTAACAACCTTGCTTAAATAAACAAGACCTTTAGATAACTCAATTTCAAAGACCCCAAAACCAATTTTGAAAATCAACTCAAGGAAAGTAAAATCGGATTACCTTGTCGATCAAACATCTCAAGGCAAGAGAACTTGTATGAGATCCGAATCAGTCCACAAGCAAGATTGATCAAGTCAAGCTTGAATGATTCTAAGCATGCAACCTAATCTACATAGAATTGCAAAGACATAGTTCAAAGGCTATAAAAAAGCTCAAGGCCTCTTTTGATTACATTTTTAATCTCCTTTTTTTTTTCCTACAAGGTACATGGCTTTATATAGCCTCAAAATCAACCCTAGAGTAACCTATGGTCAATTGAAAGGTTGTAACTTACATCCCCATCAATACCATGATCTCCACTAACCAAATTGTAACCTAAATTATTGAAAACAAGACTTTAAAACTGAAATTTACATCAAAATATCCATAAATCCGAGATTGAAGTCTTGTACTAATCTTGAAAGTCTTTGTAACCTTCCATGCATAAATGAAGCTTCACTTGATTTAAATTGAAACCCTTGTTGCATAAATGAAGCTTGAGTTATCTTTAAAGATACATTTATTGCACATGAGTTCATTAAATGCATCTTCAGTTCGTCATAAATGACGTTGGAGAACATTTATTTCAACTCCATTTTGAAGCTTTTTCTCTCGTTTTGCATAGCATGATGATTCGTATCATTAACATAAGTTGCATTTAATGAACTCAAGTGACCCATCATTTATTAAAGAACAACAATCTTCATTTATGGAACAAGGGCTTCAAGATACTTCAAGATGTGCTTCATTTACTCTTGGATGGTTACAAAGAGTTACAAAGCTAACAAATGAGACATCATTCTCGGATTTATGACTAATTTGATGTAATTTTCAGTTTTAAAGTCTTGTTTTCAATGTTTTAGGTTACAAAATAGCTAGTGTATGGCATTGATGGGGATGTAAGTTACAACCCTTAATTTTTCATAGGTTATCTTTAGGGTTTAATTTTGAAGGCTATAAATAGCCACACATGTAATCCATGGAGAAAAGAAAAAGAGATTGAAAAATGTAATCAAAATGAGCCTTTGTGCTTTTTTATAGCCTTGAGCTATGTCTTTGCAATTCTATGTAGATTAGGTTGCATGCTTAGAATCATTCAAGCTTGACTTGATCAATCTTGCTTGTGGAGTGATTCGAATCTCATACAAGTTCTCTTGCCTTGAGATATTTGATCGACAAGGTAATCCGATTTTACTTTTCTTTGAGTTGATTTTCAAAATTTGTTTTGGGGTCTTTGAAATTGAGTTATCTAAATGTCTTGTTTCTTTAAACAAGGTTGTTAGATTCAATTGTCAAGGGTTACTTAACATTTTGACATTATAATCTTTGGCTTCTTTCATTTCATTTTTTCATTTGAAATTTTTGGGTTTTTAGATCTAATAGTCTTGTTTGTTCCATAACAAGGTAGATTAGATTTTTCAAATCCTTCTTAAATTTCTTATCAATAATGATACATATCTTCAAGGTAAGGTGGTGGATTTCTATCAACCGGATGAGCAATTTCTCGATTCAAACCTCCAAGGAATCGGGACATGGTGTCTTCCTCTTCTTCTCGAATTTTTGCTCTTTCCATCAAGGACTCCATCTCTTGATAATATTCAGCAACACTTTTTGTTCCCTGTCTCAAAGATTGCAATTTAGTTTTCAAATCTCTTTCATAATGTTTTAGAACATACCTTTTTCTCATGGCTTCTTTAAGTTCTTCCCAAGTTTCTATTGGATCCCCCTCTTTCCTTCTTCTCTCAGATTTGAGATGTTGATACCATTCTCCCGCATGATTGGTGAATTCGGCAATGGCAAGTTTCATCTTCTTATTCTCACTATATGTATTACAATCAAATACATGTTCTATTTTTCTTTCCCATTGCAAGTATGCCTCGGAGTCCGCCGTACCACTAAAGGGTGGAATTCTGAGTTTCACTCCGCTATCCCTTTCTTCATTCACTCTTTCCACTCTTCTAGGTTGCACAATGTTTGCAACGTTATTTCTTCCTCTTCCCCTCACATTTCCTCTTCCTTCTAAGTTTCTTTCTTGTACCTGTAAATCAAACATGCCTTCATCTTCTTGCAAGATTCGTTCTTCTCTTTGTTGTTGTGCTCTCCTTTCTTCCCTTTCTTCCCTCATCATCTCCATCATACCGTGAAATGCTTGAAGAATAGCCATATTTGGATCTACAACTTGCGGAACTTTTTCTTTATTATCTTGTGACATTTTTTTTTATAAGGACCTCTCCACACTTCTCACCAAGATATCACTCAAGGACACCCTTGTCTATCACTCAAGGGTAGGCTTTTGGTACTAGGTCAAAGATGTAAGGGTTGGTTTAAAAAAATTTGGTGCAACCTTGCTTTTCAACTTGATATAAAACTAAATCAATGATAACCTTTCACAAGCTAAGACTAGAGAAACTGATCCTAAGGATCTACAACTCAAAGTTTGAGTATATACAATTCAAAAACAAGAACTTTTGTGATCCAAAATCCTTGATTACCTCTTTTTTTTGTGACTGTTTTTTTTTTGTGTTTTTTGCCACTGTTTTTTTTAAATTTTTGCTACTGATTTTTTTTTTTATGATCCAAGACCAAAATAAAAAGAAATTAAAGACAAGTTGCAGAATGCCTTGTGTTACACTGTAAATGCTTACGAAAAAAAATGACAGAAAAAAGTAACACAAATTGTTGATATTTTACCTCTAGAGAGTCGGCCAAAGGATGTCGACCAACGTGCTCTGATACCAAATGATAAGCGCCGAACTTGTTTGTTTAACAAAGCTAGAGGTCCTTCTAGGATATTTGCAAACGTCACGAACAAGGCTAACTTAACGAATTGATTCCAACCAAGAGTTTAGTTAGAAGATGAATCACTCTTAGATCAAATTTAGAATAAGGATGGTCACTCCTAGATCCTAAGACGACTCACTCCAGAATTAGTTTGATCGGGGCTAATCCAATGAATCGGTTAAACATCAAACCTAAAGCAAGATTTGGAAGAAAGTTAACACCAAATGGGGCTAAACAAAACACAAGTTTTTTTCATAAAGGTTCTGCCTTTTCCATGCCAATACAAGCCTTTAAATAGGCCAAAATGGTCGTGCAAAGCACCAAAGACCAAAAGTCTTCAATAAGCATTAAATGTAAAATGAAGAAAAAATTGACCTAGGAATTTAAAACTTGATTGCACAACGTTTGAGAGCTCTGAATATGGAACAAAAAACATAGAAATGCTTTAAATGGTCTTAAATATCTACTGTAGGATCCGCCATGCATGACTATTTCGTTTGACGAGGTTTGACATCACGAAATCCCAAGAGGTGCAATCTGGACAACCACTTGTTCACATTTTCTGCACACTTTTTTTGTCCTCCATGCCATCTTTCAAACTACACAAATTTTCCCGTGCCATCTTCACATCATTCTCATCTTGACTTGATCTACTAACATTATAAAGAATTTTGGGCTCAAATATCTTTATCTCTCCTTGTGCATTAAGGAGCTTTTGGAGATGCAATGTGAAAGCCTCTTGAATCTTCTTGGCCTTGCTCCTTGTTATTGCTCCTTCAGGTACATGCAATGGATTAATGGTTTGATTCACGTTGATACGAATCCTACCATGCTATGCAAGACGAGAGAAAAACTTCAAAATGGAGTTGAAATAAATGTTGTGATATGAATTGTATCATGCTATTCAAGATTTGAAAAGCTTCAAGATGGAGTTGAATTAAATGTTGTCAAGCTTCATTTATGATGAACAGAAGTTGCATTTAATTAACTCAAGTGCAACTCATGCTTCATTAAATACAAGTCAAGCTACATTTATGCAACAAAAGCTTCAAGCTACTTCAAGTGGGGCTTCATTTATTCATGGATGATTACAAAGTATTGATAGGCTTAATAGAAGTTTAAATCTCGGATTTATGGTCATTTCAATGTAATTTTCAGTTTTAAAGTTTGTTATCAATGTTTTAGGTTACAAAATAGCTAGTGGACATTATGGTATTGATGGGGATGTAAGTTGCAACCCTTAATTTGCCATAGGTTATCTTTAGGGTTTAATTTTGAAGGCTATAAATAGCCACATGTAATCCATGAAGAAAAAAAAAAGATTGAAAATGTAATCAAAAGAGGCCTTGAGCTTTTTTATAGCCTTTGAGCTATGTCTTTGCAATTCTATGTAGATTAGGTTGCATGCTTAGAATCATTCAAGCTTGACTTGATCAATCTTGCTTGTGGAGTGATTCGGATCTCATACAAGTTCTCTTGTCTTGAGATATTTGATCCACAAGGTAATCCGATTTTACTTTCCTTGAGTTGAATTTCAAAATTGGTTTTGGGGTCTTTGAGATTGAGTTATCTAAAGGTCTTGTTTCTTTAAGCAAGGTTGTTAGATCCAATTGTCAAGGGTTACTTAACATTTTGACATTAGAATCTTTGGCTTCTTTGATTTCATTTTGATTTTGAGATTTTTAGGTTTTGTGATCTAATAGTCTTGTTTGTTTTAACAAGGTAGATTAGATTTTTCAATTCCTCTTTAAATTTCTTATCACACGTCATATGGTCCAAACCAGACGAACTTCCCTCTAGGGGACGAACTTAGGGTTTCAAACTCGAGAAACTTTAACTGGAGACAACTTTCGTCCATCTTGGTTCAATCAGGACGACCTTCCCTCTAGGGGACGAACGGTTTCAGACTCGACAAACTTCAAATGGAGACAACTTTGATCGATTTTGGTCCAAACAGGAGGAACTTCGCAGTAGGGGATGAACATATGATTTCAGACTCGACAAACTTTGAATGGAGACAACTTTGGTCGATCTTGGTTCAAGTAGGGCGAACTTTCATCTAGGGGACGAACTTATGGTTTCAGACTGGACAACCTTCGAATGGAGACAACTTTGGCAGATCTTGGTTCAAACAGGACGAACTTTCATCTAGGGGACGAACTTATGGTTTCAGACTCGACAAACTTAGAATTGAGACAACTTTGGTCCATCTTGGTCCAAACATGACAAACTTCGAACTAGGGGACGAACTTATTGTTTCAGACTCAACAAACTTCGAATGGAGACAACATTGGTCCATCTTGGTTCAAACAGGACGAACTTTGCACTAGGGGATGAACTTTTGATTTCAGAATGGACAAACTTCGAATGGAGAACACTTTGGTCCATCTTCGTCAAAACAGAACGAACTTCCATCTAGGGGACGAACTTATGGTTTCAGACTCGACAAACTTCGAATGGAGACAACTTTGGTCCATCTTGACCCAAATAGGACGAACGTCGCAATAGGGGAGGAACTTATGATGTTAGACTCGACAAACATCGAATGGTGACAACTTTGGTCCATCTTGGTCCAAACAGGACAACTTCCCTCTAGGGGACGAACTTATGGTTTTAGACTCGACAAACTTCGAATGTAGACAACTTTGCTTCATCTTGGTCCAAACAAGACGAACTTCGCACTAGGGGACGAACTTATGGTTTTGACTCGAGAAAGTTCGAATGGAAAACACTTTGGTCCATCTTGGTCCGAGTAGGACGAAATTCGGACTAGGGGATCAACTTATGTTTTCAGACTCGACAAATTTCGAATGGAGACAACTTTTGTCCTTCTTGGTCCAAACAGGACAAACTTCACTCTTGGGGACGAACTTATGGTTTCAGACTCGACAAACTTCGAATGGAGACAACTTTGGTCCATCTTGGTCCAAACAGGATGAACTTCCCTCTAGGGGGACGAACTTATGGTTTTAGACTCGACAAACTTCGAATAGAGACAACTTTGGTCCATCTTTGTCCATACAAGACGAACTTCGGACTAGGGGATGTACTTATGATTTCAGACTCGACAAACTTCGAATGGTGACAACATTGGTCCATCTTGGGCCAAACAGGACGAACTTCCCTCTATGGGACAAACTTATGGTTAACTCGACAATCTTCGAATGGAGACAACTTTGGTCCATTTTAGTCGAAATGGGATGAACTTCACAGTAGGGGATGAACTTATGGTTTCAGACTCAACAAACTTCGAATGGAGACAATTTTGGTCCCTCTTGGTCCGAACAGCACGAACTTCCCTCTAGGGGACAAACTTATTGTTTCAGACTCGACAAACTTCGAATGGAGACAACTTTGGTCCATCTTGGTCCAAACAGGATGAACTTGCCTCTAGGGGGACGAACTTATGGTTTTAGGCTCGACAAACTTCGAATAGAGACAACTTTGGTCCATCTTTGTCCATACAGGACGAACTTCGGACTAGGGGATGTACTTATGATTTCAGACTCGACAAACTTTGAATGGTGACAACATTGGTCCATCTTGGGCCAAACAGGACGAACTTCGCTCTATGGGACAAACTTATGGTTTCAGACTCGACAATCTTCGAATGGAAACAACTTTGGTCCATTTTAGTCAAAATGGGATGAACTTCACAGTAGGGGATGTACTTATGGTTTCAGACTCAACAAACTTCGAATGGAGACAATTTTGGTCCCTCTTGGTCCGAACAACACGAACTTCCCTCTAGGGGACAAACTTATTGTTTCAGACTCGACAAACTTCGAATGGAGAACTTTGGTTCATCTTGGTCAAAACAGGTCGAACTTCGCTCTAGGAACATATGGTTTCAAAATCGACAAACATCGAATGGAGACATTTTTTGTCCATTTTGTTCCAAGCAGGATGAACTTATGGTTTCAGACTCGACAAACTTCGAATGGAGAGAACTTTGGTCCATCTTGGTCCAAACAGGAAGAACTTCCCTCTAGGGGACGAACTTATGGTTTCAGACATGACAAACATCAAATGGAGACAACTTTGGTCCAACTTGATCCAAACAGGACGAACTTTACACGAGGGGACGAACTTATGCTTTCAGACTCGACAAACTTCGAATGGAGAAAACATTGGTCCATCTTGGTCCAAAATGGACGAACTTCGCACAAGGGGATGAAAGTATGATTTCATACTTGACAAAATTTGAATGGAGACAACTTTTGTCTATCTTGGTCTAAAAAGGACGAACTTCCATCTAGGGGACGAACTTATAGTTTCAAACTCGACAAACTTCGAATGGAGACAACTTTGGTCCATCTTGGTCGAAAAAGAACGAACTTCGAACCAGGGGAGGAACTTATGATTGAACTCAACAAACATCGAATGGTGACAACTTTGGTCCATTTTGGTCCAAACAGGACGAAATTCCCTCTAGGGGACAACTTATGGTTTTAGACTCGACAAACTTCGAATGGAGACAACTTTGGTCCATCTTAGTCCAAAAAGGATGAACTTCGCACTATGGGACGAACTTATTATTTCAGACTCGACAAACTTCGAATGGAGAGAACTTTGGTCCATCTTTGTTCGAACAGGGCGAACTTCCCTCTAGGGGACGAACTTATGGTTTCAGACTCGCCAAACTTTGAATAGAGAAAATTTTGGTCCATCTTGGTCCAAATAGGACAAACTTCGCACTAAGTGAGGAACTTATGTTTTAAGACTCGACAAACTTCGAATGGAGACAACTTTGGTCCATATTGGTACAAACAGGATGAACTTCCCTCTAGGGGACGAACTTATGGTATCAGACTCGACAAACTTTGAATGGAGACAACTTTGGTCCGTCTTGGTCCAAACAGGCGAACTTCACTCTAGGGGACGAACTTATGGTTTCAGACTCGACAAACTTCGACTGGAGACAACTTTGGTCCATCTTGGTCTAATCAGGAAGAACTTCCCTCTAGGGGACGAACTTATGGTTTCAGACTCGACAAACTTCGAATGGAGACAACTTTGGTCTATTTTGGTCCAAAATGGACGCTACTCTTGTGTGCGCCTCCTTATCGATCTGGCGTTGCAACGCCATCACCACGGTTCTTCAATGCGGATATATTATCGAGATAGCGTTGTGACGCTGCAAAGCAGCGTTGCAACGCTACTGGCACGAGTCCTCTAAGCAACAAGGCATCAACAGCGGCGTTGCGATGCCCTACAGGGTGTTGCAATGCCATCACTTCGTGATATGAACCAAGGCATGTCATGAAGTCACATTAAATGTAGTCAAATTGATCAATGCTTAACATAAGTTGAATTTAATGAACTAATGTGCAACTCATCCATTATTAAAGAACACCAAACTTCATTATGGAACAACGGCTTCAAGATACTTCAAGATGTGCTTCATTCAGTCTTGGATGGTTACAAAGAGTTACAAACCTAACAAAGAGACATCATTCTCGGATTTATGGCTAATTTGATGTAAATTTCAGTTTTAAAGTCTTGTTTTCAATGTTTTAGGTTACAAAATAATTAGTGGACATTATGGTATTGATGGGGATGTAAGTTACAACCCTTAAATTGCCATAGGTTATCTTTAGGGTTCAATTTTGAAGGCTATAAGGGCCCGTTTGATAACGTTCCCGTTTCCTGTTTCTTGTTTTTGTTTCTCATTTTTTAAGAAACAAACTTGTTTGATAATCCATCTCGTTTCTTGTTCCAAAAATTTAAGAAACGTTTCAAAAATTTGGACTAAATTTTAGGAACTATATAAAGTAGTTTCTTTCTGTTCCGTTTCTTTTAATATATGAATGTTCCCAAATTTTCAGAAGTTACTCTCTAGCTTGTCAGTAAAATGTTTGCTAGTTTTTATCTCCTTCCCTAATCAATCTTGAGTTCGATCCCTAGAGAGTACAAATCATTGTTTTTTTTTGTTTTGTTTTTTTTTTTTATGAATTTCGGATTTTTGCAATATATAAGTTTTAGTTTTTATAAATAATAATAATATAATATATATAAATTTATTTATTTTTATTTTATTTCTTAATTTTACCATCTCTATATTTATATTATTTTAATTTAAAATTTAAAATTTTATATATATGTATTATTTAAATTTTGAATTTTAATTTTGCAATCTTTATATTTATATATTATTGTAATTTTGCAATAAATAAATTTTATTCACTAAAACATGTCTTTAGCCTCATTTTAATATTTTACAACCACTACATTTAACAATATAATTGAGTTTGATCTAAGTCGACATCATTTAAGACGAATGACTCGAGTAAGAGATAAGATTACAACTCAAATTTGAACAACATTTAAAGGATAAAACGATTTTATTTATTTACTTTTATTATTAGTTAATTTTGTATCGAGACTTGTTGGTATTTGATAATATAAATTTGTTATAATTAACTGTATATTTATATTTACAAGAAACAAGAAACAAGAAAGGGTTATCAAACAAGTTTATGTTTCTATTTCTTGTTTTCAAAGAAACAAGAAACAGAAATAGTTATCAAACATATTCTTGTTTCTTATTCTTAAAAATGAGAAACAAGAAACAAGGAACAAGAAACAAGAAATAGGAAACAAGAACGTTATCAAACGGGGTGTCACAGGGCTTGTAAAAGAACCTAAATTTTTCGCTTGCAAAGTGTGTGCCACCGTGCGGCCTAGGACGTCTGCCTAGTACAACCTTATAAATTTTGATCACCACGGCCTACTAATAGAGAACAAGGAAGAAGAAACATATAAAGGAGGAAGAGATGGTGGAATACTTGAACTTCTTATTGACAAAAGTACAAGGATTACACACTAGAACCTCTATGGGTGAGATTCCAAAATTACAAGGCATACTCCACCTTTGGAAGTCTCCTAGGTGGTGTATTTATAGGAACAAGGAGGTGGTTACGAATTTGACCCACTAACATCGTGGGGTCATGGGGTAGTTATGGATGGTTGAGTTGGTTGTAAGCCTCCCACTACCTAGGTGGTTGTCCAACGCCCCACTACTTGGTGGTTGTGGCCACTCTCCACTACTAGGTAGTTTTGAGCACCTCCCCACTATGTGGTGGTTAAGACAACCTCCCACTACTTGGTAGTTTTCGGCCAACTCTACTACTAATCCACTAACTTCTCCTAGCTAGTCCTATAAGTACCAGCTCCATTGATTCACCAAGTTTTGCTTCTCAGTTTCTTCTTGCCGCCCATCCTGCCCTCAGGCGTCCCCAAGTGTCGTGTCAAGCAAACACATGCCCGAACAATCTTCTGAACAGGTATGCCTCTTCAAACTGTTTGCTTCTTTAGGCTTTCTGAATTTACTGAGGAGCTTCTTTTGGCGTCCACATGCTCCAGGTCCATTGTTAGGACTGTAGAAGCCCTTTGCTGCAGCAAGGTCCTTGCTGGACGCAGTGGTGCGCAGGATTGCTTTCCACCACTGGGCGCGCTCGTCTGCGCGCGCCTCCCTACATGCACCTGTGCGGCGGCGCTGGATGCGCCGCGTGCTTTCTCCTGCTGTGCTGCATTGCGCGCGTCTGTCTCGCGCGCGCCTTCCGGTTTTTGGATCGCGTGTGCGCTCCTCGTACGGGCGCCGCCATTGTCGCGCGGTTTTTCTTGTCTGCATCCGCCGTCGCGCGCGCCCCGTCACGGCCGCCGTCGTCGCGTCTTCGCTTCGTTCGCCGCCGCCCACACGCACGTCGTCGCGGTTGCCATCCTCTCGTTGTCTCGGCGTGGCGCTTCTCACCATTGGGTTCGCGCCTGCGTGCTGGGCATGCAGCTAGTCTTGCCGCATCCGTCCGCCCGCTAACCTCACAGCTTATTGCTGCTTGGTCCCATCGGCAATGTGGGCTTGCAAGCCGCTCCCATCAATGCCTTCGACAACCTGTCGTGCGTTCGAACCACCTTACCTCCAACTTGTCAGCTCGGGGCCGGCCGACCCCATTCCTGCTAACCTCGCTTGGGGCTCCGGTACGCCAATTCGAGTTGTCGTGCCGCCATGCCTTGTTCTTCACCCGTGTGCCGCCCTACGCACACGCCTCGGCCGGGAGGGTCAAGGCGCTCCTCCGCCTAGCCGAGCGCTCATGGGTTAAGGTTGTGACAAACCTCCTCCGCTTGAGCTTGCCAACGTCCTCGTTGGTTCTGTCCTCTTCAGGTAATCCTGAATTTCGTTTTCAAATTGCCATAGTGTCACGTCTCTTTCCCACGACGCGTCTTCGGGTCCATCACCCTTCCATCTTACAAGAAAATCCGTTCGCCGATTCTTCTTGCTTGCACCCATTGTTCGATGATCGATGATCTCCTCGACCATTTATCGAATCATTTTGAATAATGTGGCGAGGCCCGCTTGGCTTGTTTGCGGTCTTGATCAAGCAAGTCTTGTGAGAAAGGTTTTAGGAAACTCACGTGGAAACTGGGGTGGATCTTTCGGCGATCCGGCAATTTGAGTCGATAGGCTGTGCCTATCCTTTTTATGACTTCGAATGGGCCATTGTACCTTGGGACTAGTCCTTTGTGCACGTTCTTCCCTCGGAGCTTCTTCCACATTTGAGGGGTTAACTTCAAGAGTACTTGGTCTCCTACATCGAACTCCAAAGGCCTTCTGCCTTTGTCCGCGTATTTCTTCATTCTACGCGCAGCCTTAGCAAGGTTGTCTCTAGCTAACTCTATCATCTCTTGCTGATCGTATGCGAAATGATAGGCGGCGGGGCATCTTCCAGTCGAGCCCGCGCCAAGAACCTCCCCGAGGACAAAGAGGTCATTGTCAGGTTGCCAATTCTCTGGGACTGCCGGCGGTAGAAGTGGACTTCTGTATATTATAACAGAATTGGGCCACATCGAGAAGCTCTACCCAATTCCTTTGGCTCGCCGTGACATCATGTCTCAAATATTCTTCTAGTAAAGCGTTGGTGTGTTCCGTCTGACCGTCTGTCTGGGGATGATTTGCAATTGAAAACTTCAATTCTGAACCCAATGTGTTGAATAGACTGGTCCAGAATCTCCCCGTAAAGCGCGCATCTCGGTCACTGACAATGTCTTGAGGAAGGCCGAAATACTTTACTATATTTTTGAAGAATAGTCCTGCGGCCACCTCCGCCGGACAAGCATGTGATGCGGCTATGAAGATTGCATACTTCGAGAACCGATCTACCACCACAAGGATTGAAGCGAACCCGTCGACCTTCGGTAGGCCGACAATGAAGTCCATTGAGACCGATATCCAGGGTCTCTCAGCAATGGGGAGAGGTTGCAGCAAGCCAGCTTCTCTCCTACGTTCTGTCTTGTCTAATTGGCACACTAGACATGTTTTGACATAAGCCTCCACGTCTTCGTACATCTTTGGCCAGTAGTAGGAACGAGATAGAAGGGCCATCATTCGTTCCACTCCTGGGTGTCCTGCCCATTGAGGGTCGTGCGTTTCCCTCAATAGTTCCTTTCGTAGTCCGCCTCCGCCGGGGACATACAATCGGTTTCCTTTAGCGTGAATGAGCCCATCCTCAAGCCAATATCTCCTCACTAATCCCTCCTGGATCTCACGCTGGATCTTAGTGTAGGAGTCATCAACCTTGGCTTGGTCTCTCAATCTGTCAAGAAAGTTAGTCTGTACAGAAGTAAGGGATGCAACATACTCACTTACTTCCTTTCGGCTCAAAGTCGACTCTGGCCATCGACTCGCTTGCTGGTTTGTGCATCCAGGTGAAGTCAAACTCTGCTAAGAATTCTTGCCATCTTGCTTGCTTTGGCGTCAGTTTCTTTTGAGTAGTGAAGTAGGTATTGGCCACATTGTCAGTCATCACGACAAATTTTGTGCCCAATAAATAGTGTCTCCATACATTGAGACAGTGCACTACTGCGGTCATCTCCTTCTCATGGGCCGAGTATCGCTACTCGACCTCCTTGAGCTTGCGGCTCTCAAAGGCGATCGGGTGTCCTGATTGCACCAGTACTCCACCAATGGCTCTGTCTGAGGCATCGGTCTGTACTTCAAATGGCAAAGAGAAATCAGGAAGTCTAAGAATGGGTTCGGAGGAAATAGCAAGTTTTACCTCCTCAAAAGCTTGTTGGCATTGAGTACTCCACTCCCATTTGGTGTCCTTCTTCAGCAAGTCTGTAAGCGGACTTACCTTCTTTGAGTATCCTTCAATGAACCGCCTATAGTAATTAGCAAGTCCAAGGAAGGATCTTAGTTTTGGCACCTTGGTGGGAGCACTCCAATCCACAATGGCTTGAATCTTCTTTTCGTCCATTCTGATCTTTCCCTTGCTCACCCAGTGACCTAGAAACATGACTTCAGTGCGGCAAAATTCGCACTTTTCCTTCTTGACAAACAGTTGGTTCTCTCTTAATTTAATGAACACCTTCCTCAGATGCTCGAGATAGTCGTCTAAAGAAATACTGTAAATGACAATATCATCGAGATACACCACAACAAAGTCATCTAAATATTCATATAAGACATCGTTCATCAAATTACAGAAAGTGGTCGGGGCATTCGTAAGCCCGAACGACATAACCAAGAACTCGTACGCCCCATACCGGGTTACACATGTAGTTTTTCCCTCGTCCCCACTGGCAATTCTAACTTGCCAATACCCTGACCTAAGGTCCAACTTGGTGAAGAAAGTGGCCTTAGATAGTCGATCAAACAAGTCGGCGGCATTGGGAATTGGATACTTGTTTTTGATCGTTACCTTATTCAGGGCTCTATAGTCCACGCACATACGCATGGATCCGTCCTGCTTCTTCTGAAAAAGGACTGGGGCACCAAAGGGGGCTCGGGATGGCTGGATCAATCCGGCATCTAACAGGTCGTCCAGTTGCTTCCTTAGCTCCTCTAGCTCAGAGGGACACATCCGGTAGGGCGCCTTGGATGGGGGCCTTGCACCAGGCTTCAACTCAATTCTGTGGTCGATGGTACGGCGGGGAGGAAGGTTCCTTGGCAACTCGGGAGGCATCACATCTGTGAATTCGCCAAGGATGCTTGCCACTGCATCCGGAACTTCCTCGAACTTATCTGGCTTAATCTCAATCAGGGCTGCCACATAAGTCTGCAAGCCATGCTTTAAACCCGCGGTTACTTGCTGGGCAGAAAGAAGCTTCTGGCCCATGCCATCTGCATTCACAGAACTCACTGTGTGTACGAAGCTCGGGGCCATCTCGTCCGAGATGAGCACCCCGTTCAAATAAGGCATTAGTGACACCTTAGCCTTAATACAAAATTCCATGCCTAAAATCAAATCAAAGTCATCGAGAGTCATTACGGAGAACCTGCATTGGCCCTCCCAGGATCCTACTTCCAACTTGACCATGGACACCCCAAGTATGGGTTGGGCGGCGGAGTTGACGGCCTTGATGCGTGCATCGCTCTTGGCCACCTTCATGCCCAAACTGTCGGTCACGCGGGATGCCGCAAAGTTGTTGGTCGCACCCGTGTCCATCATAGCTAGCGCCTCCATCCCATTAACCTTGACCGGGATGTACATGAGGCCTGAGCGGACTCGAGTCGGTGCGGTCGTCAAGGTGTTCAACAACTGTATGGGGTTGACTCTATGCGTCTCTCCCGTGGCATCTTCAGCTAGCAGGGCATTCAACTTCTCACGCCTCGGGCACTCGCGGGACGTGTGGGAGCCTTTACACAAAAAACAATTTCGAACATAATTAGAGGAGGAGGAATGGGAGTAATTGGTACCTTTCTTTTCTTTATCTCCATTCTGGGGAACCCTTTTCTTGCCCTTCTTCTCTTTGTGCCTTTTCCCATCATCCTTCTTCTTCTCATTTCCATGGTTCGAAGAGGAAGAGGGTTTGAAGTCACAAAGGGCATCGGCCGCAGCAAAGGCCGAAGGAAGGTCCCGCACCCCTTGTCTACGCAGCTCCATTTGCGCCCACTGTTGTAGTCCCGAGATGAAGTTGAACAACTTGTCCTCTTCGGACATGTTGTTGATGTCCAGGAGCAAAGAGCTAAACCCTTTGACATAGTCCCGAACCCCTCGCTTGATTTCTTGAGTGCATCTCGAGCAGCCCATGCCGTATTGCATGGTAGAAACTAATCTTTCAGCTCCTTCTTTAGTGACTCCCAGAGGCAGATCTTAGGTCTTCCCGCGCACTCATCATCCAGTGTGCGGGTGCGCCACCATAATTTGGCGTCTCCTGCCAGGTACATGCTTGCTATCCCAACCTAGGATTCGGCAGGTATTTTGGATGCCTTGAAGTACTCTTCCATGTCCCAAAGGAAGTTTTCCAACTCCTTTGCGTCTCGCGAACCTTTGAATGTGGAAGGTTCGAGAATTTTAACCTTTGAGCTCGTGGTCTCCCTAGGATGAGTGGTGGAGACCGCCTTCTTGACCAGGGATAAATCTTTGCTGGTCGCTTCGAGCTCATTCTTCATGTCCTCCATGTTCGCTACCAGACTGGAGGTTAGACTGCCCATCTCGGCAATGAAGGCGTCTAATTGGGACCTCGTACGGTCCATGAATTCCTTCATGGCGACCTCCAACGATAGGATGCGCTCATCGTGTTGTCTGGAAATGTCGCCCAGGGACGATTCTTCGGGAATTGTTCCCATCGTCTCCTCTAGTCTGGTGACCCTGTCTCTTAGAGTCTCGGACATGGCTATGTTGTTCTCTCACGTGGTGAAAACTTAAACACACGTTGCAACAAAAGGAAATTTTGCTGTATGCAAAAATAGTTAAGCAACGAAGTAGGCTGAGGAATACCAAACCTGGTTAAAACGAAAGCCTGGTTCGAAGGGAAACTTGGCTCTGATACCACTTGTCACACGGCTTGTAAAAGAACCTAAATTTTTCGCTTGCAAAGTGTGTGCACCGTGTATGCCTAGGACGTCCGCTTAGTACAAATCTGACCTTATAAATTTTGATCACCACTACTACTAATAGAGAACAAGGAAGAAGAAACATATAAAGGAGGAAGAGATGGTGGAATACTTGAACTTCTTATTGACAAAAGTACAAGGATTACACACTAGAACCTCTATGGGTGAGATTCCAAAATTACAAGGCATACTCCACCTTTGGAAGTCTCCTAGGTGGTGTATTTATAGGAACAAGGAGGTGGTTACGAATTTGACCCACTAACATCGTGGGGTCATGGGGTAGTTATGGGTGGTTGAGTTGGTTGTAAGCCTCCCACTACCTAGGTGGTTGTCCAACGCCCCACTACTTGGTGGTTGTGGCCACTCTCCATTACTAGGTAGTTTCGAGCACCTCCCCACTATGTGGTGGTTAAGACAACCTCCCACTACTTGGTAGTTTTCGACCAACTCTCCCACTAATCCACTAACTTCTCCTAGCTAGTCCTATAAGTACCAGCTCCATCGATTCACCAAGTTTTGCTTTTCAGTTTCTTCTTGCCGCCCATCCTGCCCTCAGGCGTCCCCGAGTGCCGTGTCAAGCAAACACATGCCCGAACAATCTTCTGAACAGGTATGCCTCTTCAAACTGTTTGCTTCTTTAGGCTTTCTGAATTTACTGAGGAGCTTCTTTTGGCGTCCACATGCTCTAAGTCCATTGTTAGGACTGTAGAAGCCCTTTGCTGCAGCAAGGTCCTTGTTGGACGCAGTGGTGCGCAGGATTGCTTTCCGCCGCTGGGAGCGCTGGTCTGCGCGCGCCTCCCTGCATGCGCCTGTGCGGCGGCGCTGGATGCGCCACGCGCTTCCTCCTGTTGTGCTGCGTTGCGCGCGTCTGTCTCGCGCGCGCCTTCCGATTTTTGGATCGCGCGTGCGCTCCTCGTACGGGCGCCGCCATTGTCGCGCGGTTTTCCTTGTCTGCATCCGCCGTCGCGCGCGCCTCGTCTGGGCCGTGCGTGCGTACGTCTTCGTTTCGCCAGCCCGCACACGTACGTGCGGTTGCCATCCCTGGCTGTCCGGCGTGGAACTTCTCACCATTGGGTCCGCGCCTGCGTGCTGGGCATGCAGCTAGTCTTGCCGCATCCGTTCGCCCGCTAAGCTCACAGCTTATTGCTGCTTGGTCCCATCGGCAATGTGGGCTTGCAAGCCGCTCCCATCAATGCCTTCGACAAGTTGCCGTGCGTTCGAACCACCTTACCTCCAACTTGTCAGCTCGGGGCCGGCCGACCCCATTCCTGCTAACCTCGCTTTGGGCTCCGGTACGCCAATTCGAGTTGTCGTGCCGCCATGCCTTGTTCTTCACCCGTGTGCCGCCCTACGCACACGCCTCGGCCGGGAGGGTCAAGGCGCTCCTCCGCCTAGCCGAGCGCTCATGGGTTAAGGTTGTGACACGGGGCCTAAATAGCCACATATAATCCATCAAAAGGAAAAAAAAAGATTGAAAATGTAATCAAAAGGAGCCTTTGTGATTTTTTATAGCCTTGAGTTGTTTCTTTGCAATTCTATGTAGATTAGGTTGCATGCTTAGAATCATTCAAGCTTGACTTGATCAATCTTAGTTGTGGAGTGGTTCGGATCTCATACAAGTTCTCTTGCCTTGAGATGTTTGATCGACAAGGTAATCCGATTTTACTTTCCTTGAGTTGATTTTCAAAATTGGTTTTGGGGTCTTTGAGATTGAGTTATCTAAAGGTCTTGTTTCTTTAAGCAAGGTTGTTAGATCCAATTGTCAAAGGTTACTTAACATTTTGATATTAGAATTTTTGGCTTCTTTGATTTCATTTTGATTTTGACATTTTTGGGTTTTGTGATCTAATAGTCTTGTTTATTGTTAACAAGGTAGATTAGATTTTTCACTTCCTTTCCAAATTTCTCATCATTTGGTATCAGAGTCTTAGGCTCAAGATCGTATCTATGTTTCCTTTCCGTTTATATTGAATTTGTTTTAAATTTTCATGTTTTAGTTTTTTTTTGTTTTGCAAACTGTCCAGTTTTCGTAGTCTCTGAAAAAGTACCGAAAAGTCATATTTCTGCAATCGTTTTCATCTTAATGTCTCCATCATTATTGTAGACATTAGGATCTAAGCTTGAACTTTGTCTTCTATGATATTTTCTAATTCAGCTTTCTTGAGGCTAAAAAGTATGCATTTTTACAACTGGTTCTGAAAAAACTGCTATACCCAAGAACATGTTTTTTTTTTGTTCTTGCTGTTTTTGCCTCTAAAGCATGCTAAATCCGAAAATTTCCAATTTGATCTGACCTTTTTGTTTCATATAACCATTTGGTATTCATTCTTAGTTGTTACACTTTGAAATTTTGCAAAAGTTGGTTGTTGAAATTTGGGCAGTTACATTTCTGCATAATGAATTTTTAAGCCATTAGTTTTCAAATTGTAACTCATATATTTTAAAAGTCCAACCATTGGTTTTTAAATAGTAACTCTTGTATTTAAAATTTCAGCCATTTTTCTTAATTTGTGAGAATTACATTCTTGTTCTTAATTTTTCTACCCTTAGATAAAATTTCCATAGGATCATCATTCTGAATTTTTATTTTCATAAGCCTTAGTTTTGCTTGTTTGTATTCAACGTGTGCTAATCCAAGGGATTGCAAATCTTGGCTTCTATACTTCAAAAAAAATTGAGAGGTAAGAATGAGAGCTTATATAGATTGATTTGTGAAAATGAGTGCAAACACAAGTGATCTACATTTCCTTGAGTGTAAACATGTGAGAGAGTGTTGTGAGGTCTTTTGTGTTTTCTTAACATGGTTTTGTAGCAATATTTCACAAGTAGATTCGAGGACGAATCTTTTTGAAGAAGGAGAGAATGATATGAACCAAGGCATGTCATGAAGTCACATTAAATGAAGTCAAATTGACCGTTGTTTAACATGAGTTGCATTTAATGAATTCATGTGCAACTCATCATTTATTAAAGAACACCAAGCTTCATTTATGGAACAACGACTTCTAGATACTTCAAGATGTGTTTCATTTACTCTTGGATGGTTACAAAGAGTTACAAAGCTAAAAAAGAGACATCATTCTCGGATTTATGGCTAATTTGATGTAAATTTCAGTTTTAAAGTCTTGTTTTCAATGTTTTAGGTTACAAAATAATTAGTGGACATTATGGTATTGATGGGGATGTAAGTTACAACCCTTAAATTGCCATAGATTATCTTTAGGGTTCAATTTTGAAAGCTATAAATAGCCACATATAATCCATGAAAAGGAAAAAAAAAAGATTGAAAATGTAATCAAAAGGAGCCTTTGTGCTTTTTAGAGCTATGTTTCTTTGCAATTCTATGTAGATTAGATTGCATGCTTAGAATCATTCAAGCTTGACTTGGTCAATCTTGCTTGTGGAGTGATTCGGATCTCATACAAGTTCTCTTGCCTTGAGATGTTTGATCGACAAGGTAATATGATTTTACTTTCCTTGAGTTGATTTTCAAAATTAGTTTTGGGGTCTTTGAGATTGAGTTATCTAAACGTCTTGTTTCTTTAAACAAGTTTGTTAGATCCAATTGTCAAGGGTTACTTAACATTTTGACATTAGAACCTTTGGCTTTTTTTATTTAATTTCGATTTGGGGTTTTGGGGTTTTATATCTAAAGGTCTTGTTTGTTCCATAACAAGGTTGTTAGATTTTTCAAATTCCTCTTTAAATTTCTCATCATTTTTTGAAAACAAACAAACTAACTTGACATTTGTAAAAATTTAAGGTCATAGCTAGATAAATGAAGAAGAAGCAATGTAATTTATGAACAATAATCGATGGCTGGAATTCGGGGTCTTATAGCTTGATTTGCTCATTCTCCTTCTATTTGCTGGTATTTACGCTCCAAAAGGCCTCAATTTGATCTCGAGTGAACAATAATACCTCCAAATGTCTTGTTTAAGCTCTTAACCTGAAATTGAATGATTAAAACACATAAAAGTCCTGAAATAATCATGAAACCTAGCAATAATTAAACCTAAAAGATAGCACATTTTGTGTGTTATCAAATATCCCAAACTTAAACTTTTGCTAGTCTCGAGCAAAAACATTTTGTGTGCTATCAAATACATACATTTGACTCAAGCCTGAGAGATTTAAAAGGAAATTTTTGCAATCACGGGAAACAATCAGACATGATACTTCAACAAGCAATTTAAAACTTTTCTAAGCGTTCCTACGTGTGTGTGTAATTAGCCTACGTTCCTTTCATCTTTACTAAGCCTAGATCAATTTTATTAGGTTCTCCATTCAACTTCCCCCTACACTGGTCATAATTACTAATCCTCAAGCCTCCCCACATTCAAGAAATAAACAACTTTACTCAACACTTAATCACTTTTTTTTTATGTAACTTTTTCTATTTTCTTCTCTTTTTTTTTTGTGCAAGGACACTAGCTTTCACACATCCATTGTAGGGACGGACCTAGAGCGCTCATTCAATGAGTGACCTAACTGATCATAGTGAAAGTAGCTCGTTTTGTCCTCACTATTTTTTCTTTATCAACAAAACAAACTTTTTAACATAATGCACATATTTTATAGATCATGCACTTCATATTGTCATTCACCCTAGCCTGCAGTTTAACTCTCAAATCAGTTCTTAGACCTATCGAGGTGACATCAAGCTTCTGAATCTAATAACTTTGTCCTAAGCATTTCAAAACTACAGGAACATAGGCTATGTGCAACATATTGCAGGAAAAACTCAAGAAATTTTTTAAATTAACTCAGATTCTTATCATGCTCTCAAGTTTCAACAAAATCACAAAAATTTTCAATTAAATCTCATCCTAGGCCATCCTAGTCATACTCATGCATAAGATCAATCAACAATTTAGTATATACTCAGGACAGTCACAACAGATAAACAACATCTCACCCCCAAACTTAATGATATGAACTGTATCATGTTATTCAAGACTAAAGAAAAGCTTCAAGATGAAGTTGAATTAATGTTGTCAAGCTTCATTTATGACGAACTCAAGATGCATTTAATGGACTCAAGTGCAACTCATGTTAAAGACAACTCAAGCTTCATTTATGCAACAAGAGCTTCAAGCTACTTCAAGGGGGCTTCATTTATTCTTGGATGGTTGCAAATTATTTATTGGTTTATTAGAAGTTTAATTCTCGGATTTATGGGGATTTTAATGTATTTTTCAGTCTTAAAGTGTTGTTTTCAATGTTTTAAGTTACAATATCGCTAGTGGACTATGGTATTGATGGGGATGAAAGTTACAACCTTTAAATTGACCATAGGTTACTGTAGAGTTGATTTTGAGGCTATATAAAGCCATGTAACTTGTATGTAGGGCAAGAAGATTGGAAAATGTAATCAAAAGAGGCCTTTGAGCTTTTTTATATAACTTTGAGCTATTTCTTTGCAATTCTATGTAGATTAGGTTGCATGCTTAGAATCATTCAAGTTTGACTTGATCAATCTTGCTTGTGGAGTGATTCGAATCTATACAAGTTCTCTTGCCTTGAGATACTTGATCGACAAGGTAATCCGATTTTACTTTCCTTGAGTTGATTTTCAAAATTTGTTTTCGGGTCTTTGAAATTGATTTCTAAAGGTCTTGCTTTTTTAAGCAAGGTTGTAAGATCCAATTGTCAATGGTTACTTAACATTTTGACATTAGAATCTTTGGCTTCTTTGGTTTCATTTTGATTTTGAGATTTTTTGGGTTTGTGATCTAATAGTCTTGTTTGTTGTTAACAAGGTAGATTAGATTTTTGAAAATCCTTTTAAATTTCTTATCATTTGATATCAGAGCCTTAGACTCAAGATCAGATATATGGTTCCTTTGCGTTTTTCATGAATTTTGTTTTGTTTTTCATGTTCTAGTTTTATTTTTTTATAACCTGTCTAGTTTTTATATTCTGTAAAAAAGCACAAAAAAGTCAAATTTACGTTTGTCCTTTCAATTTGATGTCTTCTTCAATATTGTAGATCTAGATCTTATCTACATTTTATTCATCTATGAGAAATTCTAATTCGGCTTTCGCCAATGTAGAAAATGTTCATTTTTACAAGTTGTTCTGGAAAACTACAACACCCGAGAACTTAGTTCTTCTTTTGTTCTTATTGTTTTTGCCTCCAAAAAATGCTAGATCTAGATTTCACATAAGTTATCTCTTTAAATGTGTTATAATCAAGCTGTTATTTACTCATAATATCAGTTACACATTGATTTCTAGCTGAAATAACCGTTACTCATCAATGTTTTGTCAGTTACAATTTTAGAAAATTCAATTTCTGTTGGAAGTTTAATGCTCTTGATGTTCTACTTCTTTGTAATGCACATATGTTTTAAGGTTATTTTAACTACATAACTTTTGAAGTAGCCATTGGAATTCATTGTTTTAAGAGTTATATTCTTGGGTTTTAAACTCCAATTATCAATAGCATTGAGTGTATCTTCAATCACTATCTTTCATAAACCTTGTTTAATATGCATATTTCTAAATATGCCCATCTGGTTACTTGTTTGAATTCTGAATGTTTCCATAAGTCGAGTTAACTTGTGTGATAAAAGTGTGCTACATCTCATTGGATTGCAAAGTTATCTTGGCTTCACTATTTCCAAATATGAGAGGTGAGATAAAGAGAAAATATTGAGTGATTTATGAAATTAAGTGTCTCTTCGAGTGTAAACACGTAAAGTAATGATAAAATATCCATTTTCTTTCACTTTACTTTCTTTTGCAGCATGTTCCATAAATACTTTAAATTCGTTGGATGACCAAAAGATACAAAGAAGAAATCCAAGAGAGTAAAACCAAAGGCTGAAATAATTACAAGATTGCATTACAAGGACATCCTTAGATTCGAGGACGAATGGATTGCACTTGAGTTCATTAAATGCATCTTTAGTTCGTCATAAATAAAGTTGGACAACATTTATTTCAACTCCATTTGAAGCTTTTCTCTCATCTTGCAAAGCATGGTAGGATTCGTATCATGAACCGTATCATGTTATTCAAGACTAAAGAAAAGCTTCAAGATGAAGTTGAATTAATGTTGTCAAGCTTCATTTATGACGAACTCAAGATGCATTTAATGGACTCAAGTGCAACTCATGCTAAAGACAAGTCAAGCTTCATTTATGCAACCAGAGCTTCAAGCTACTTCAAGGGGGCTTCATTTATTCTTGGATGGTTGCAAATTATTGATTGGTTTATTAGAAGTTCAATTCTCGGATTTATGGGGGTTTTAATGTATCTTTCAGTCTTAAAGTGTTGTTTTCAATGTTTGAAGTTACAATATGGCTAGTGGGCATTATGGTACTGATGGGGATGAAAGTTACAACCTTTAAATTGACCATAGGTTACTGTAGAGTTGATTTTGAGGCTATATAAAGTCATGTAACTTGTATGCAGGGTAAAAAGATTGGAAAATGTAATCAAAAGAGGCCTTTGAGATTTTTTATATAGTTTTGAGCCATTTTTTTGTAATTCTATGTAGATTAGGTTGCATGCTTAGAATCATTCAAGATTGACTTGATCAATCTTGCTTGTGGAGTGATTCGAATCTATACAAGTTCTCTTGCCTTGAGATGCTTGATCGACAAGGTAATCCGATTTTACTTTCCTTGAGTTAATTTTCAAAATTCGTTTTGGGGTCTTTGAAATTGATTTCTAAAGGTCTTGTTTTTTTAATCAAGGTTGTTAGATCCAATTGTCAATGGTTACTTAACATTTTGACATTAGAATCTTTGGCTTCTTTGGTTTCATTTTGATTTGAAATTTTTGGATTTGTGATCTAAAGGTCTTGTTTTATGAACAAGGTTGTTAGATTTTTTAATTCCTCATCAATTTCTCATCACATAAACTAAATATTGTCTCCAATGTTTGCAAAATAAGCTCAAAACAAGTATAAGGGTGAGGGTGAACGATACTATCCTAAGTGATGGAGATCATTATTATTTTCTGAGTTCCTTGGATAGCCAAGACATGTGAGTTGAAGTTCCATGGAACGGGAACATGGGTTTCAATGAGGGGTGGCATCAACAACCTAATAAAGTAAAACAGACAAACTAATAAACTAACATAAAATAAAAAATAACATAAAATAAAATAAAAATAAATAACATAAAAACTAAAACTTAAAACTTGGGTTGCCTCCTAAGAAGCGCTTTGTTTAACGTCTTTAGCTAGACTTAAACTCTTTCAAGGTGTGTTCTTTAAATCATGCAACTCATTGTCCTTCAAATCCCTTCCTGTTTCCTTTGTTATCCTGACTAAAGAATCACAAAAGAATGTCATTTCCTAACTCAAAAGGTAAAACATTAGTCAATTCAATCTTTAAACAGGAGATTATTTCAGATTCATCTTTCTGAGGGGTAAAGATTTGAAATTTAACCTCCTCTTGCCCTAAATGTAGCTTTAGGGTGACCTCATGCAAGCTTATGTGTTAAGTAACTCCCAAGAATTATACCTAACAACCTTGTTGAGAAAACAAGACCTTTAGATCTAAAACTTAAAAACCCCAAAACGACATGGAATCAACCCAAGGAAAAGTTTGGAACGGATTACCTTGATGATCAAGATCAAGAGTAAAGAAAACTCGTTTCTAAACTCGTGATTCGAATCACTCCACAAGAGGTACGATCAACACCACTTGAATGACTCTAGCATGCAAATTCTAAACACAAGAAATTGCAATAAGGAAAACTTAGCTCTCAACAAAGCTAAAAGAAAACTCAATTCATTCACTTTTAAAATTCTGTCTACAATGGAAGAAGAGAGGGCTTTATATAGCCTTTGAGACCCTTAACCTAATTGACAAATAGACACTAACCTTATGGGCTAGTTAGTGGGGAAAAGAGTAACCTATATGAGTTACAATTTAACCACAACTCCCATATTGAAAACAAACTTAAATGATAAACAAAACTGAAATTACATTTAAAACTAATAAAGGTGTTGTCTTGTAACCATTATTTTAACACTAATCCATAGCTTTAAATGGTTTGAACTTGTGTTCCATAATTGAAGCTTAGCTTGTCTTGAATGAAGCTTGTAATGATACTTGACTTCATTGAATCCATCTCCACCTCATTGAATGCAACTTCAGTTCAAACATCACCATATTAAATGTAACTTTAGTTCAACTTAGTTCTTTTAGGTGAAACCCAAGTTAAACTTAAGTCCCATAAATTTAGCTATGAGTTCATTAAGTGCAAGTTAGAATGCATTTAATGCGTCTCCATCTTGAAGTTCAACTTTGCACAACATGTAGGGAAAGACTCCAACATCTTCTAGAACCTCCTCTTTTGAGCTCACCATAGCTTGAATATGAGTGATTAAAGCTTGTTGTAGCTTCTTGGCTCTCGACCTTGTAATTGGACCTTCAGCATGACAATAGGTGGTCCTTGGTTCATATCATCCTCCCCCTCTTGAGAAGGATTCGCCTCGAATCATAACCATCACCTACATCAAAAGGACTCAAGTCAGCAACATTAAAGGTTGCACTAACACCATACTCACTGGTAAATCAATTTTATAAGCATTGTCATTGATTCTCTCAAGAACTTGGAAAGGTCCATCTCCTCGTGGTAAAAGCTTTGATTTTCTTTGATTAGGAAACCTTTCTTGTCGAAAATGTACCCAAACCCAATCTCCGGTTTGAAGACTAAGGGTTTACGCCCCTTATTGATTTTGAAGCAACCTTGAAATTTTGCTTCTCAATGTGCTCTTTAACTTTCTTGTGCAACTTATGAACAAACTCAACCTTTGCATTCGCATCAAGACTCACAAACTCATTAGGGGGCATAGGCAATAAATCAATAGGTGTTAAAGGATTAAAGCCATAAACAATTTCAAAAGGAGTGCATTTAGTAGTGCTATGAACAACCCTATTATATGCAAATTCTATGAATGGCAAACAATCCTCCCAAGTCTTAAGATTCTTATCAATAATAGCCCTAAGCATAGTAGTCATGGTTCTATTAACAACCTCGGTTTGACCATCCGTTTGAGGATGACATGTAGTTGAATACAATAGCTTAGTTCCCAACTTACCCCCACAAAACACGCCAAAAGTGGCTTAAAAATTTAACATCACGATCACTAACTATGCTTTTAGGAATACCATGCAATCTCACAACCTCCCTAAAGAATAAGTCAGCGATAAGTTTTGCATCATCTGTTTTGTGACAAGGAATAAAATGTGCAATTTTACTAAATCTATCGACCACAACAAATATGCTATCTCTACCTTTCCTAGTTCTAGGTAAGCCTAAAACAAAATCCATCGATATATCAATCCAAGGACCATTAGGAGCGGGTAAAGGAGAATACAAACCATGTGGTTGAAGCCTAGACTTAGCCTGTTTACATGCTATGCATCGAGCACAAACTTTATTAACATCATGCCTCATTTTAGGCCAGTAAAAATGTTCAACAAGCATATCATAAGTTTTAGAAACTCCAAAATGCGCCATTAAACCGCCTCCATGAGCTTCCTTTACCAATAACTCACGAATAGAACAAGATGGGATGCAAAGTTTTCCTTTCCTAAACAAAAATCCATCAAACAACATGTAATCATCCACAACAAGTCCTTTTTCACAAGATTCAACAAAAGGAGCAAAGAATGCATCATGAGGATACAAAGTCTTTATATGTTCAAACCCTAACAACTTAGCATTCAAAGCATTGAGTAAAGCATACCTTCGTGATAAAGCATCCGCAACAATGTTCTCCTTACCTTGTTTATACTTAATCACATAAGGGAATGTTTCAATAAACTCCAACCATTTGGCATGTCGTCGATTGAGTTTATTTTGTCCTCTCAAATGCTTTAAACTCTCATGATCCGTATGAATAACGAACTCCTTAGGCCAAAGATAATGTTGCCATGTTTGTAATGCACGAACCAAAGCATAAAGTTCTTTGTCATATGTTGGATACTTCAAAGAAGCACCATTCAATTTTTCACTAAAGAACATTAAAGGTCTGTTATTTTGCTTTAAAACAGCACCGATTCCTACACCACTAGCATCACATTCAATTTCAAAGGTTAACTCAAAATTAGGTAATGCAAGCAATGGAGCGGAACACAATTTTTCTTTCAAAATGTTAAAAGCATTTTCTTGGTCTTTTCCCCATATGAAAGAAACATTTTTCTTAACAAGTTCATTCAAGGGTGAAGCAATGGTACTAAAATCCTTAATGAACCGATTGATAGAAACCCATAAGACCATGAAAACTTCTTACCTCACTCACAGTTTTAGGTGTAGGCCAATCTTTTATTGCCTTTACCTTATCCTCATCAACCTCAACACCGTTAGATGAAACAACAAATCCAAGAAAATTAACTTTTTCCATGCAAAAGCTACACTTCTGTAAATTTGCATACAAACATTCTTTTCTCAAAGTAGACAAAACAGATCGTACATGTTCAACATGCTCATCTAAGGATTTAGAATAAACAAGAATATCATCAAAGTAGACAACCACAAACTTCCCTAAGTATTCTCGCAAGACATGATTCATTAACCTCATGAATGTACTAGGTGCATTAGTCAATCCAAAAGGCATAACTAACCATTCATAAAGGCCATACTTAGTTTTGAAAGCAGTTTTCCATTCATCACCAATATGCATGCGAATTTGATGATAACCTGATTTCAAATCAATCTTAGTAAAGAGACTACATCCATGCAACTCATCAAGCATATCATCTAATCTAGGAATTGGATGTCTATACTTAATAGTTATCTTGTTTATAGCCCTACAATCAATACACATACGCCATGACCCATCTTTCTTAGGCACAAGAATAACTGGAATAGAACATGGACTCAAACTCTCACGTACATACCCTTTAGCAAGGAGTTCACTCACTTGCCTTTGTATCTCTTCGGCCTCCTTTGGATTAGTCCTATATGCTGGACGGTTTGGAATGGTTGCTCCGGAATGAAGTCAATCTTATGCTCAATTTCTCTAAGTGGTGGCAAACCACTAGGCATCTCCTCAGAAATAAATCTTCAAACTCCTTCAAAAGTAAAACAAAAACACTAGGCAAAGAAGGGTTAAGCTCGTTAGTAAAGAAACAAGACCCTTTGCACATAAGTACAAGAATGGTCCTATTAGAAAGCAAAACATTCCTAGCCTCACTTGACCTAGCATACAAACTCACTATTTTGGCTTTTCTCTCATTTTTTCCTCTAGGCCGATTGCTACTCTCTTGCTTTTCACTCAAACTCTTTTTTTCTCTCGATTCTTTTCTATTATTTCATTTTCACTTTTTGCTTTTGCATCAGCCTCTTGCCTTTTCTTTTCAAGTTTGCATTGATCAATAAATACATCTTTTGGAGACAATGGAACAAGAGTAGTTTTCTACCATTATAAGTAAAAAGAGTAACGATTTGCATACCCATCATATACTACCCGGACGATCAAATTGCCAAGGCCTCCCCAACAATAAATCTCCAGCATGCATGGATACAACATCACACAAAACATCATCATTATACTTTCCAATGGTAAAAGAAACAAGAGCTTGCTTACTCACCCTTACTTGCGCACAATCATTCAACCATTGAAGTTTATATGGTCTAGGATGTGGTTTGGTCTCTAAATTAAGCCTCTTGACCAGAATTGTACTCACAACATTGGTGCAACTACCACTATCAATGACCACACTACAAGGCATAGATTGAATAAGGCACCTAGTGTGAAACAAGTTCTCTCTTTGGTCTAGACTATCCTCCTTAATTTGGGTGCTTAAAGCTCTCCTAGCAACTAAGGACAAGTTTGCGGGGATCCTCTTCGCTTAACTCATTCTCACTCTCATCATTTTCTTCCTTAACCTCATCTTCCTCTTCATCATCAGTCACAATCTCTCCCTCTCTAATGGTCATAATTCTCCTATTAGGGCAATCTCTACTATAGTGACCTACCCCTTGACATTTCCAACATTTCAAATCCCTATTTAGCACATTAGATTCATCTATCTTCTCTTTCCCCCTTTTAGAACTCTCCCCTTTCTCTACATTTGCTTTAGGTTTCTCATATATCTCTTGGTTTCTAAGCTTAGATTCAATCTTCTTACTATCCTTTTTCCATGTAGAACTAGAGTTGGAAAAATGTTTAGAAGAATACCGTCGAGACGTTCGTTGGATTTTCCTCTCGATCTTGATTGCAATATGCAACAACCCCTCAATGTCGGAGTAAGGTTGTAGGTCAACCTTGTGCGCAATCTCCGTGTTTAGCCCATTAAGAAACCGTGCCATGAGACTCTCCATATCCTCATCTAGATCAAGTCGATCCATCAATGTATCCATCTCCTTGTAATAATCCTCCACGGACTTGTTGCCTTGTTTCAATGCTTGAAGCTTTTGAGCCATGTCTCGTTGGAAATGTTTTGGAACAAAGCGCTTCCTCATGGACTCCTTGAACTCGTACCATGAATCGATTGGTGCTTCAAGATTCCTTCTCCTACTTGACATCAATTTATCCCACCACGTTTGAGCATATTGTTTAAATTGAGCAACACAAAGCATTACCTTCTTTTCTTCACTGAAATTATGGCAATTGAACACCGACTCCACTGTTTTCTCCCATTGAAGGTACTCCTCCGGATCAGTTTTGCCATAGAACTTGGAAGTTTCAATTTGATGCTTCCCACGTTTGGTCAATTCCTTCTTCATAAGGAACTCGCCTTTGTAAATGTTGATGTCTTCGTCCCTGACCTCTTCCCTATTCAAGCCCACGACCAACACGTCTTTTCTCCTTCGTGGTGCTGCTATTAATGTAACTTGGTCATCTTCTAGTTGATCAGAACTTCCTCCCTCATATTCGTTGTCATGGTCATCCTCACGTTGTTGTGGAGGGTGGAATTCTCCTCCTAGCGTGGTTTTGAACCTCCAACCTCCGTATACGCTCCGATAACTCTTCTATTCCACGAATCATTCTCTCCATGGTTCCTTGTTGTGCCTCCCTCATTCGGGCCGTTAATGTTAAGATCACCTTCTTGTGCCATGCTGCAAAATACGGTAAAGTAACAAAAAAAAAAAAAAAAAGGACCTCAGCAAGCACTCCCTCACGTATTTCACTCGTTAATGAAGTTCACTCGTGTTTAACACTCAACACTCTAATTAATGTATCACTCCCTTACCTCACAACCTCACAAAGCACTCAGAAACAGATTGGTGTATGAGTATAGCAAAGTCAAAGAGCTAAGTGCAATTCAAAGTGATTAGACAACACACTAAGAATACAAACAAGTGTATTGAAGGAGCAATCGAATAACAAAAAGAAACAAGTTTAAGAAAAAAATGACAAAATGAAAGGAACTCAAGAGGAAAACAAAAATAGACCTAGAACAAATGATCAAATATCAATTCATCAAGAGAGTACTATCAAAGGAATAATTGAATTCAAGTTACTTTGAAATGAATGAAAAAAAAAATTAAAACAGAAAATTTGCTCTCGGATATGCTGTCTTCTTTTGACAGATTTGCAAAATATGAATATTTCACTCTGAAGAAATCCGATTTTTGAAGATATCAAAGAATAACAAATTGTAGATCAGATCTAGATCTCAAATCTTGTAGAAGACGATATAATGAAATACGGAACGGAAAGGATATTTTTGTATTTTTATTCAGAATAAGAACATGCTCGGATCTGCAAAAACTGAAGCTAAAGAGAAAAGAACTCAAAGAGATAAATGCAAGGAAACATATGTCCGATCAAAGAGCCTAATGCTCTGATACCAAATGTTAAGTAACTCCCAAGAATTAGACCTAACAACCTTGTTGAGAAAACAAGACCTTTAGATCTAAAACTTAAAAACCCCAAAGCGACATGGAATCAACCCAAGGAAAAGTTTGGAGCGGATTACCTTGATGATCAAGATCAAGAGTAAAGAAAACTCGTTTCTAAACTGCGTGATTCGAATCACTCCACAAGAGTACGATCAACACCACTTGAATGACTCTAGCATGCAAATTCTAAACACAAGAAATTGCAATAAGGAAAACTTAGCTCTCAACAAAGCTAAAGAAAACTCAATTCATTCACTTTTAAAATTCTGTCTACAATGGAAGAAGAGAGGGCTTTATATAGCCTTTGAGACCCTTAACCTAATTGACAAATAGACACACTAACTTTATGGGCTAGTTAGTGGGGGAAAAGAGTAACCTATATGAGTTACAATTTAACCACAACTCCCATATTGAAAACAAACTTAAATGATAAACAAAACTGAAATTATATTTAAAACTAATAAAGGTGTTGTCTTGTAACCATTATTTTAACACTAATCCATAGCTTTAAATGGTTTGAACTTGTGTTCCATAATTGAAGCTTAGCTTGTCTTGAATGAAGCTTGTAATGATACTTGACTTCATTGAATCCATCTCCACCTCATTGAATGCAACTTCAGTTCAAACATCACCATATTAAATGTAACTTTAGTTCAACTTAGTTCTTTTAGGTGAAACCCAAGTTAAACTTAAGTCCCATAAATTTAGCTATGAGTTCATTAAGTGCAAGTTAGAATGCATTTAATGCGTCTCCATCTTGAAGTTCAACTTTGCACAACATGTGGGAAAGACTCCAACATCTTCTAGAACCTCCTCTTTTGAGCTCACCATAGCTTGAATATGAGTGATTAAAGCTTGTTGTAGCTTCTTGGCTCTCGACCTTGTAATTGGACCTTCAGGCATGACAATAGGTGGTCCTTGGTTCATATCATTATGTCTGCCTTACTGGTGGACAGGAATTGATATGAACCAAGGACCACCTATTGTCATGCCTGAAGGTCCAATTACAAGGTCGAGAGCCAAGAAGCTACAACAAGCTTTAATCACTCATATTCAAGCTATGGTGAGCTCAAAAGAGGAGGTTCTAGAAGATGTTGAGTCTTTCCTACATGTTGTGCAAAGTTGAACTTCAAGATGGAGACGCATTAAATGCATTCTAACTTGCACTTAATGAACTCATAGCTAAATTTATGGAACTTAAGTTTAACTTGGGTTTCACCTAAAAGAACTAAGTTGAACTAAAGTAACATTTAATATGGTGATGTTTGAACTGAAGTTGCATTCAATGAGGTGGAGATGGATTCAATGAAGTCAAGTATCATTACAAGCTTCATTCAAGACAAGCTAAGCTTCAATTATGGAACACAAGTTCAAACCATTTACAGCTATGGATTAGTATTAAAATAATGGTTACAAGACAACACCTTTATTAGTTTTAAATGTAATTTCAGTTTTGTTTATCATTTAAGTTTGTTTTCAATATGGGAGTTGTGGTTAAATTGTAACTCATATAGGTTACTCTTTTCCCCACTAACTAGCCCATATAGTTAGTGTCTATTTGTCAATTAGGTTAAGGGTCTCAAAGGCTATATAAAGCCCTCTCTTCTTCCATTGTAGACAAAATTTTAAAGTGAATGAATTGAGTTTTCTTTAGCTTTGTTGAGAGCTAAGTTTTCCTTATTGCAATTTATTGTGTTTAGAATTTGCATGCTAGAGTCATTCAAGTGGTGTTGATCGTACCTCTTGTGGAGTGATTCGAATCACGAGTTTAGAAACGAGTTTTCTTTACTCTTGATCTTGATCATCAAGGTAATCCGTTCCAAACTTTTCCTGGGTTGATTCCATGTCGCTTTGGGGTTTTTAAGTTTTAGATCTAAAGGTCTTGTTTTCTCAACAAGGTTGTTAGGTCTAATTCTTGGGAGTTACTTAACATTTGGTATCAGAGCATTAGGCTCTTTGATCGGACATATGTTTCCTTGCATTTATCTCTTTGAGTTCTTTTCTCTTTAGCTTCAGTTTTTGCAGATCCGAGCATGTTCTTATTCTGAATAAAAATACAAAAATATCCTTTCCGTTCCGTATTTCATTATATCGTCTTCTACAAGATTTGAGATCTAGATCAGATCTACAATTTGTTATTCTTTGATATCTTCAAAATCGGATATCTTCAGAGTGAAATATTCATATTTTGCAAATCTGTCAAAAAGAAGACAGCATATCCGAGAGCAAATTTTCTGTTTTAATTTTTTTGTTCATTGTTTCAAGGTAACTTGAATTCAATTATTCCTTTGATAGTACTCTCTTGATGAATTGATATTTGATCATTTGTTCTAGGTCTATTTTTGTTTTCCTCTTGAATTCCTTTCATTTTGTCATTTTTTTCTTAAACTTGTTTCTTTTTGTTATTTGGATTGCTCCTTCAATACACTTGTTTGTATTCTTAGTGTGTTGTCTAATCACTTTGAATTGCACTTTAGCTCTTTGATTTTGCTATACTCATACACCAATCTGTTTCTGAGTGCTTTGTGAGGTTGTGAGGTAAGGGAGTGATACATTAATTAGAGTGTTGAGTGTTAAACACGAGTGAACTTCATTAACGAGTGAAATACGTGAGGGAGTGCTTATGCAGGTCCTTTTTTTTTCTTTCTTTTGTTGCTTTACCGTATTTTTGCAGCATGGCACAAGAAGGTGATCTTAACATTAACGAAGCCCGAATGAGGGAGGCACAACAAGGAACCATGGAGAGAATGATTCGTGGAATAGAAGAGTTATCGGAGCGTATACGGAGGTTGGAGGTTCAAAACCACGCTAGGGAGGAGAATTCACCCTCCACAACAACGTGAGGATGACCATGACAACGAATATGAGGGAGGAAGTTCTGATCAACTAGAAGATGACCAAGTTACATTAATAGCAGCACCACGAAGGGGAGAAAGACGTGTTGGTCGTGGCTTGAATAGGGAAAGAGGTCAGGACGAAGACATCAACATTTACAAAGGCGAGTTCCTTATGAAGAAGGAATTGACCAAACGTGGGAAGCATCAAATTGAAACTTCAAGTTCTATGGCAAAACCGATCCGAGGAGTACCTTCAATGGGAGAAAACAGAGGAGTCGGTGTTCAATTGCCATAATTTCAGTGAAGAAAAGAAGGTAATGCTTTGTGTTGCTCAATTTAAACAATATGCTCAAACGTGGTGGGATAAATTGATGTCAAGTAGGAGAAGGAATCTTGAAGCACCAATCGATTCATGGTACGAGTTCAAGGAGTCCATGAGGAAGCGTTTTGTTCCAAAACATTTCCAACGAGACATGGCTCAAAAGCTTCAAGCATTGAAACAAGGCAACAAGTCCGTGGAGGATTATTACAAGGAGATGGATACATTGATGGATCGACTTGATCTAGATGAGGATATGGAGAGTCTCATGGCACGGTTTCTTAATGGGCTAAACACGGAGATTGGAGACAAGGTTGACCTACAACCTTACTCGACATTGAGGGGTTGTTGCATATTGCAATCAAGATCGAGAGGCAAATACAACGAACGTCTCGACGACGTATTCTTCTAAACATTTTTCCAACTCTAGTTCTACATGGAAAAAGGATAGTAAGAAGATTGAATCTAAGCTTAGAAACCAAGAGATATATGAGAAACCTAAAGCAAATGTAGAGAAAGGAGAGTTCTAAAAAGGGAAAGAGAAGATAGATGAATCTAATGTCTTGAAATAGGATTTGAAATGTTGAAATGTCAAGGGTAGGTCACTATAGTAGAGATTGCCCTAATAGGAGAATTATGACCATTAGAGAGAGGAGAGATTGTGACTGATGATGAAGAGGAAGATGAGGTTAAGGGAAGAAAATGATGAGAGTGAGAATGAGTTAAGCGAAGAGGATCCTGCAAACTTGTCCTTAGTTGCTAGGAGAGCTTTAAGCACCCAAATTAAGGAGGATAGTCTAGACCAAAGAGAGAACTTGTTTCACACTAGGTGCCTTATTCAATCTATGCCTTGTAGTGTGGTCATTGATAGTGGTAGTTGCACCAATGTTGTGAGTACAATTCTGGTCAAGAGGCTTAATTTAGAGACCAAACCACATCCTAGACCATATAAACTTCAATGGTTGAATGATTGTGCAAGTAAGTAAGGGTGAGTAAGCAAGCTCTTGTTTCTTTTACCATTGGAAAGTATAATGATGATGTTTTGTGTGATGTTGTATCCATGCATGCTGAGATTTATTGTTGGGGAGGCCTTGGCAATTTGATCGTCCGGGTAGTATATGATGGGTATGCAAATCAGTTACTCTTTACTTATAATGGTAGAAAACTACTCTTGTTCCATTGTCTCCAAAAGATGTATTTATTGATCAATGCAAACTTGAAAAAAAGGCAAGAGGCTGATGCAAAAGCAAAAAGTGAAAATGAAATAATAGAAAAAGAATCGAGAGAGAAAAAGAGTTTGAGTGAAAAGCAAGAGAGTAGCAATCGCCTAGAGGAGGAAAAATGAGAGAAAAGCCAAAATAGTGAATTTGTATGCTAGGTCAAGTGAGGCTAGGAATGTTTTGCTTTCTAATAGGACCATTCTTGTACTTATGTGCAAAGGGTCTTGTTTCTTTACTAACGAGCTTAACCCTTCTTTGCCTAGTGTTTTTGTTTTACTTTTGAAGGAGTTTGAAGATTTATTTCAGAGGAGATGCCTAGTGGTTTGCCACCACTTAGAGGAATTGAGCATAAGATTGACTTCATTCCGGGAGCAACCATTCCAAACCGTCCAGCATATAGGACTAATCCAAAGGAGGCCGAGAAGAGATACAAAGGCAAGTGAGTGAACTCCTTGCTAAAGGGTATGTACGTGAGAGTTTGAGTCCATGTTCTATTCCAGATTATTCTTGTGCCTAAGAAAGATGGGTCATGGCGTATGTGTATTGATTGTAGGCTATAAACAAGATAATTATTAAGTATAGACATCCAATTCCTAGATTAGATGATATGCTTGATGAGTTGCATGGATGTAGTCTCTTTACTAAGATTGATTTGAAATCAGGTTATCATCAAATTTGCATGCATATTGGTGATGAATGGAAAACTGCTTTCAAAACTAAGTATGGCCTTTATGAATGGTTAGTTATGCCTTTTGATTGACTAATGCACCTAGTACATTCATGAGGTTAATGAATCATGTCTCTGAGAGAATACTTAGGAAGTTTGTGGTTGTCTACTTTGATGATATTCTTGTTTATTCTAAATCCTTAGATGAGCATGTTGAACATGTACGATCTATTTTGTCTACTTTGAAAAAAGAATGTTTGTATGCAAATTTACAGAAGTGTAGCTTTTGCATGGAAAAAGTTAATTTTCTTGGATTTGTTGTTTCATCTAACGGTGTTGAGGTTGATGAGGAGAAGGTAAAGGCAATAAAAGATTGGCCTACACCTAAAACTGTGAGTGAGGTAAGAAGTTTTCATGGTCTTGCGGGTTTCTATCGTAGGTTCATTAAGGATTTTAGTACCATTGCTTCACCCTTGAATGAACTTGTTAAGAAAAATGTTTCTTTCATATGGGGAAAAGACCAAGAAAATGCTTTTAACACTTTGAAAGAAAAATTGTGTTCCGCTCCATTGCTTGCATTACCTAATTTTGAGTTAACCTTTGAAATTGAATGTGATGCTAGTGGTGTAGGAATAGGTGCTGTTTTAAAGCAAAATAACAGACCTTTAATGTTCTTTAGTGAAAAATTGAATGGTGCTTCTTTGAAGTATCCAACATATGACAAAGAACTTTATGCTTTGGTTCGTGCATTACAAACATGGCAACATTATCTTTGGCCTAAGGAGTTCGTTATTCATACGGATCATGAGAGTTTAAAGCATTTGAGAGGACAAAATAAACTCAATCGACGACATGCCAAATGGTTGGAGTTTATTGAAACATTCCCTTATGTGATTAAGTATAAACAAGGTAAGGAGAACATTGTTATGGATGCTTTATCACGAAGGTATGCTTTACTCAATGCTTTGAATGCTAAGTTGTTAGGGTTTGAACATATAAAGACTTTGTATCCTCATGATGCATTCTTTGCTCCTTTTGTTGAATCTTGTGAAAAAGGACTTGTTGTGGATGATTACATGTTGTTTGATGGATTTTTGTTTAGGAAAGGAAAACTTTGCATCCCATCTTGTTCTATTCGTGAGTTATTGGTAAAGGAAGCTCATGGAGGCGGTTTAATGGCGCATTTTGGAGTTTCTAAAACTTATGATATGCTTGTTGAACATTTTACTGGCCTAAAATGAGGCATGATGTTAATAAAGTTTGTGCTCGATGCATAGCATGTAAACAGAGCAAAGTCTAGGCTTCAACCACATGGTTTGTATTCTCCTTTACCCGTTCCTAATGGTCCTTGGATTGATATATCGATTGATTTTGTTTTAGGCTTACCTAGAACTAGGAAAGGTAGAGAGATAGCATATTTGTTGTGGTCGATAGATTTAGTAAAATGGCACATTTTATTCCTTGTCACAAAACAGATGATGCAAAACTTATCGCTGACTTTATTCTTTAGGGAGGTTGTGAGATTGCATGGTATTCCTAAAAGCATAGTTAGTGATCGTGATGTTAAATTTTTAAGCCACTTTTGGCGTGTTTGTGGGGTAAGTTGGGAACTAAGCTATTATATTCAACTACATGTCATCCTCAAACGGATGGTCAAACCGAGGTTGTTAATAGAACCATGACTACTATGCTTAGGGCTATTATTAATAAGAATCTTAAGACTTGGGAGGATTGTTTGCCATTCATAGAATTTGCATATAATAGGGCTGTTCATAGCACTACTAAATGCACTCCTTTTGAAATTGTTTATGGCTTTAATCCTTTAACTCCTATTGATTTATTGCCTATGCCCCTAATGAGTTTGTGAGTCTTGATGCGAATGCAAAGGTTGAGTTTGTTCACAAGTTGCACAAGAAAGTTAAAGAGCACATTGAGCAGCAAAATTTCAAGGTTGCTTCAAAAAATCAATAAGGGGCGTAAAACCCTTAGTCTTCAAACCGGGAGATTGGGTTTGGGTACATTTTCGACAAGAAAGGTTTCCTAATCAAAGAAAATCAAAGCTTTTACCACGAGGAGATGGACCTTTCCAAGTTCTTGAGAGAATCAATGACAATGCTTATAAAATTGATTTACAGGTGAGTATGGTGTTAGTGCAACCTTTAATGTTGCTGACTTGAGTCCTTTTGATGTAGGTGATGGTTATGATTCGAGGCTAATCCTTCTCAAGAGAGGGGAGGATGATATGAACCAAGGACACACCTATTGTCATGCCTGAAGGTCCAATTACAAGGTCGAGAGCCAAGAAGCTACAACAAGCTTTAATCACTCATATTCAAGCTATGGTGAGCTCAAAAGAGGAGGTTCTAGAAGATGTTGGAGTCTTTCCCTACATGTTGTGCAAAGTTGAACTTCAAGATGGAGACGCATTAAATGCATTCTAACTTGCACTTAATGAACTCATAGCTAAATTTATGGAACTTAAGTTTAACTTGGGTTTTCACCTAAAAGAACTAAGTTGAACTAAAGTAACATTTAATATGGTGATGTTTGAACTGAAGTTGCATTCAATGAGGTGGAGATGGATTCAATGAAGTCAAGTATCATTACAAGCTTCATTCAAGACAAGCTAAGCTTCAATTATGGAACACAAGTTCAAACCATTTACAGCTATGGATTAGTATTAAAATAATGGTTACAAGACAACACCTTTATTAGTTTTAAATGTAATTTCAGTTTTGTTTATCATTTAAGTTTGTTTTCAATATGGGAGTTGTGGTTAAATTGTAACTCATATAGGTTACTCTTTTCCCCCACTAACTAGCCCATATAGTTAGTGTCTATTTGTCAATTAGGTTAAGGGTCTCAAAGGCTATATAAAGCCCTCTCTTCTTCCATTGTAGACAGAATTTTAAAGTGAATGAATTGAGTTTTCTTTTAGCTTTGTTGAGAGCTAAGTTTTCCTTATTGCAATTTCTTGTGTTTAGAATTTGCATGCTAGAGTCATTCAAGTGGTGTTGATCGTACCTCTTGTGGAGTGATTCGAATCACGAGTTTAGAAACGAGTTTTCTTTACTCTTGATCTTGATCATCAAGGTAATCCGTTCCAAACTTTTCCTTGGGTTGATTCCATGTCGTTTTGGGGTTTTTAAGTTTTAGATCTAAAGGTCTTGTTTTCTCAACAAGGTTGTTAGGTCTAATTCTTGGGAGTTACTTAACAGGAATGGTCTTCCCAAGATAATGGGGATCTTTGCATCCTCTTCCATGTCCAGGACAAGGAAGTCCATGGGGAATACAAACTTATCTACTTTGACTAATATGTCCTCCACTATTCCCTGTGGGTATGTGATTGACCTGCCCGCCAGCTGCAGAAATTGTGGTGGGTTTTACCTCTCCCAAACTTAATCTTTTAAACACAGAGTAAGGCATTAAGTTTATACTAGCACCCAAATCAGATAAAGTATTAAAACTAAAGTTGCCTATAGAGCAGGGAACAGTAAAACTCCCTGGATCCTTCAGCGTTTGTGGCAAATTTTGCTCTATGATGACACTACATTCCTCAGATAAATTGATGGTTTCGTACTTCTTCAACTTCTGCTTCTTGGATAGGATATGTGATATGAACCAAGGCATCTCATGAAGTCACATTCAATGAAGTCAAATTCATGGAAGTTTAACATAAGTTGCATTTAATGAACTAAAGTGCAACTCATCATTTATTAAAGAACACCAAGCTTCATTTATGGAACACCAGCTTCAAGATGCTTCAAGATGTGCTTCATTTACTCTTGGATGGTTACAAAGAGTTACAAAGCTAACAAAGAGACATCATTCTCGGATTTATGGCTAATTTGATGTAAATTTCAGTTTTAAAGTCTTGTTTACAATGTTTAGGTTACAAAATAGTTAGTGGACATTATGGTATTGATGGGGATGTAAGTTACAACCCTTAAATTGCCATAGGTTATCTTTAGGGTTTAATTTTGAAGGCTATAAATAGCCACACATGTAATCCATGAAAAGGGAAAAAAAGATTGAAAATGTAATCAAAATGAGCCTTTGTGCTTTTTTTATAGCCTTGAGCTATGTTTTTGCAATTCTATGTAGATTAGGTTGCATGCTAGAATCATTCAAGCTTGACTTGATCAATCTTGCTTGTGGATTGATTCGGATCTCAAGTAAGTTTTCTTGCCTTGAGATGTGATACGAATCCTACCATGCTATGCAAGATGAGAGAAAAGCTTCAAAATGGAGTTTAAATAAATGTTGTCCAACTTTATTTATGACGAACTAAAGATGCATTTAATGAACTCAAGTGCAATCCATGCTTCATTAAAGACAAACCAAGCTTCATTTATGCAACTAGAGTTTCAAGCTACTCCAAGTGGGGATCTATTTATGCATGGAAGGTTACAAACTTTATGTAGGTTGATCAAAAAGTCAATTCTCGGATTTATGGCTAATTCCATGTAATTTTCAGTTTTAAAATCTTGTTTTCAATTATTTAGGTTACAAAATAGCTAGTGGAGATCATGGTATTGATGGGGATGTAAGTTACAACCTTTCAATTGACCATAGGTTACTATAGGGTTTATTTTGAGGCTATATAAAGGCATGTACCTTGAAAAAAAAAAAAGAAAAGAAAAGATTGAAAATGTAATCAAAAGAGGCCTTGAGCTTTTTTATAGCCTTTGAGCTATGTCTTTGCAATTCTATTGAATCATTCTTTGAGCTATGTCTTTGAATCATTCTTTGAAATTTTCTTTTAAAGAAAGAAAACAAAAGAAAAGAAGAAATGAATGCTTAAAACTTGGTTTTCCTTGTTTTAAAAAGAAAAGAAATGAAGTGAAAGATAAAAGGAAAACAAGGAAGGAAAAACTTAAACCATTTTGGTTTGGATTGCTTTAAGAATAATGAAGAAAAGAAAATGAAAGGAATGGTTATTATACTATGTTTTGTTTAGGAAAGAAAAGAAAAGAAAAGAAAAGGAAAGAAAAGAAAAGAAAAGAAAAGAAAGAAAAGGAAAGAAAGGAAAAGGATGAAAAAGGAAAGTGGGAGGTGGGACCCCCACCTTAGTTTTCTTTTTAAAGACTATCTTTCCATCGATTTTCTTCTTTATTTCTCAAAGAGGAGCAAGGGTTATCGTGGGAGTCCAAGGTTCATTAGGTACATTCAAGGGAGTATACAATCCATTTGGTTGTGATCTAGACTTAGCCTCTTTGCATTTAAAACATTGGCTACATACCTTATGCACATCATGTTTCATCTTAGGGCAACAAAAATGTTCATGCAACATATCATAAGTTTTATGAATCCCAAAATGTCCCATCAATCCACCCCCATGGGCTTCTTTAACAAGCAAATCTCTTATAGAACATTTAGGGATACAAAGCTTGCTTTTTTTAAACAAAAAGTCATAAAACACATAATAATCATCCACAACTTTTCCAGTAACACAAGATGCATAAATAATTCCAAAGTCATGGTCATCTCTGTATAACTCCTTGATATGCTCAAATCCAAGAATTTTTGCACTAAGAGAAGTAAAGAGATTATACCTTCTTGACAAAGTATCAACCACCACATTGTCCTTACCTTGCTTATATTTGATAATATAGGGAAATGTCTCAATAAACTCTACCCACTTTTCATGCCTACGATTCAACTTGCTTTGACCTTTAAGACGCTTCAAGCTTTCGTGATCAGTGTGGATCACAAACTCTCTCGGCCATAGGTAGTGTTGCCATACCTGCAATGTACGAACTAAAGCAAACAATTCTTTATCATAGGTAGGATAATTCAATGCGGCCCCATTTAGTTTTTCACTAAAATACATTAAGGGTCTTCCATCTTGCATTAAAACAGCACCTATGCCCAAACCACTTGCATCACACTCAATTTCAAACGCCTTATCAAAGTTAGGCAAGACAAGTAATGGAGCATTGATTAATTTTTCCTTCAGTTCATTAAAAGCTTTCTCTTGCATTTCCCCCCATTCAAAAACAACATTCTTTTTCACTAAGTCATTCAATGGTGCAGCTATAGTACTAAATTCCTTTATAAACCTTCTATAGAAACTAGCTAGACCATGAAAACTCCAAACCTCACAAGCATTTTTTTGTGTTGGCCAATCCCTAATTACCTTAACTTTCTCTTCATCTACTTCTACTCCATTTTTACCAAAAATAAAGCCAAGAAAGTTAACCTTTTCCAGACAAAAGCTACACTTATTAAAATTAGCATAAAGCCTCTCTTTTCTAAGTGTAATCAAAACTGAACTAACATGCTCCACATGCTCAAGCAAATTGTTTGAATAAATCAAAATATCATCAAAATACACAACAACATACTTCCCCAAGTATTCTCTCAAAACATGATTCATTAAGCGCATAAATGTACTAGGAGCATTAGTTAACCCAAAAGGCATAACAAGCCATTCATACAATCCAAACTTAGTTTTGAAAGTTGTTTTCCATTCATCTCCCACATGCATTCTAATTTGATGATATCCAAATTTCAAATCAATTTTTGTAAATAGGCAAGAACCATGCAATTCATCAAGCATATCATCTAGCCTAGGAATAGGATGGCGATACTTTACAGTGATTTTATTGATGACTCTACAATCCACACACATGCGCCAAGTTCCATCCTTCTTTGGCACTAGTATGACCAATACAGAACATGGACTCAAACTTTCTCGTACATACCCCTTATCTATGAGCTCCTCCACTTGCCTTTGAATTTCTTTTGTTTCAGTTGGATTTGCTCCATAAGCCGACCAATTTGGAATGATAGCCCCCGAAATGAAGTCTATTTGATGTTCGATACCTCTAAGTGGAGGTAATCCTTTAGGTATCTCATCTTGGATTAAGATGGGAATGAGATTAGAATCAAAAGATGAAGAACAATGAACGAAACGAACAGAATTGATGGAAGTTAAAAAAAAAAGAACAATGGAAATGGAAGATAGAATCAATTCTAGAGTAGGCCACAAAAGGCAACCTAACCTCTGATACCAAAATGATATGGCAACCCTAATTCTCAATCAAAAGATCCAAGCTATGGATAAGCAAGAACCATTAAACTAAGAGGTTAACACCTCCCTATACAATTTAGAATCAACCAAGAGGAAAGTGATAAGTAACACTTGATGTTTTTAAATCTAACAACCTTGTAGTGAACAAGACCTTTAGATCTAAAACTCAAAACCCCCAAATCTAGATGATTTCATCCCAAGGAAGAAGATAGAAACGGATTTACCTTGATGATCAAGATCAAGAGTAGAGAAAACTTGTTTCTAAACTCAAGATTCGAATCACTCCACAAGTAGTTTGATCAACGCTACTTGAATGATCCTAGCATGCAAATCTAAACACAAGAAATGCAAAGAAACAAGCTCATGGCTTAAGAAGCAAAATATGCAACTTTTCATTCAAAACATGATTCCAAGTCTTTTTTACAATACATCTTAGATGGCTTTATATAGCCTTCCAATTGTAACCTAAAACTAAGCTAAAATGACATGTTTGAGAATGTAACTTCCCTAACTTTAATGTCATAACCATCCACTACTCAAATGTAACCTAAAACATTGAAATAGAAACTTTAAAACTGAAATTACAAATAAATGAGGTATAAATCCGAGAATTTAATCTTCTAACAACAATTCAAGTCTTTGTAACCTTCCAAGGTGTAAATGAAGCTCCACTTGAAGTAACTTGAAGTGTAATCCTATTATTTGATGCTTGACTTGCATTAAATGAAGCTTGAGATGCACTTAATTTCATTTAATTGCAACTTAAGTTCTTTCAATGCAACTTGACTTCAACATTAATGCAACTTGAGTTCATCATAAATGAAGCCTTGATGCATTTAATGCAACTCCATTTTTAGCTCTTCTTTAGTCTTGAGTAGCGTTGTACGATTCATATCATCCTCCCCTTCTTCAAGAGGATTCGTCCTCGAATCAAAAGGGTCTCCAACATCAAATGGACGAAAATCAGCAGCATTATAAATGTAGACATCCTTCTCTCCTTGTAGAGCAATTTTGTAGTCATGGGACGTCATAGGTATATTGTGTCTTGAATTCCACTTAGGTTTCTTGTGAAATGAACAACGATCCTTCCAAAAGTGTCTCCAAACCCAATCACCCGGTTTGAACACCTTATGCTTGCTGCCATGGATGAATTTAGAAGCAATTTTGAAGTCTTGCCTCTCAATAAATGCTTTGGAATTAACTTTGGAGGGAAACTTTGAATCAAGCATCACAATGAGTACTTTGGCATCCTGTAAGAACTCAAAAGAAAAACTAGAAAAACATGGTTTGAGCTCACCCATTAGAAAACAAGTTCCTTTATACAAATGATAAAAAATATTTTGTTTTGAAAACAAAATAGATTTAACCTCACAAGTTCTTTCATATAAGCTCACCTTCTTGGCTTTTCTCTCTTTTTTCTCTATAGGCCATAGATTAGTCTCATGCTTTTCTCTCTCACTCATTTTCTCACAAGATTCTTTTTCAAACAATTGATATGCTTTTGTCTCGACCTTTTTTGCCTTTTTCCCTAACTCACACACATCAACATGTACTTCATCATGAGTAGGTGTTACAATAGTAGAAGTGTTACAAACAAACAAGTCTTTGCAATCTAATCTCCTAGTAAACTCACTAGCATGTGTTGACACTAAATTACAAAGCAAATCATTTTGAATTTTTCCACTTTCTACCTCAACAATAGACTTATTTTCAGTAGGTAAACTAACCCTTTCCAAAGTTGAACTGACATTTAAAATTGGTTTAGGTTTAGTGTACCTTGTAGACTTCCTTTGGAGACGTTTTTCAATCTTTATGGCTATGTGCACCATCCTCTCCAAATCCTCATAAGGTTGAAGATCAAGCTGAATTGCAATCTCCTTGTTAAGTCCTCTAAAGAATCGAGCCATTGTAACCCTTTCATCCTCATAAATTTCGAGTTCCTCAAGCAACGTTTGCATCTCCATGTAGTAAGCCTCCACACTTTTGCTCCCTTGACTCAAAGTTCGCAAGTTATGGAAAAACTTAGGAACAAAGTGCTCCCGCATTATTTGCTTAAGAACATTCCAGGATTCAATTGGACGGTTAAGGTTCCTCCTACTCAAAAACAATTTATCCCACCAAGTAATGGCATAATCTCTAAGATGAGAAACGATGAGTTTTACCTTTTTCTCCTCACATAAAGTGCAACAATCAAAGACATGATCAACTTGCCTTTCCCATTGAATATACTCCTTCGGATTTTTACTTCCATAGAATTTAGGAAGTTTTGGCTTCATGCTTCCCAAATCACGATCAACATTTTTAACTTCTCTTATGTTTCTCCCTTGGACAGCTTTGAAACCTCCATCATGTGCTCTTCCATTTACCTCCCAATACTCTTTGTGGTGCATTGGATTAGATCTCTCCATAGGCATGAAATAGGTTGATTGTTTCTCCATAGATTTGATCCTTGCATTCAATTTTGAGAATTGAATTGTCCTAAGCTCCATGATTATTTTTTTGTTGATTATGCAAAACTAAAAAAAAGTAACAAAAAAAATAGACCTCACAAGCACTCCCTCACGTGTTTTCACTCGTGTTTACACTCAAAAAGGAAAACACTCTCAACAAACTCACAATTTCACTCGCATGAGCCAATAAGCAAAGTTTGCAATCAAGTGATAGACAACACACTAAGAAAATAAAATAGCATAAATATGGAGCAACACGAATATTAAATGAGAAACAAGTTAAGAAAGAAAGGAAATGACAGAATTGAAACAAAAATTGACTCAAGATGAAAAAGATAGATATGGAAGTGGAACAAATGATAGTTACAACAGTAAATGCCAGCAACTAGTGAATACTCTAGCAAATAACTCTTCCAAATTGAATGATCTAATAGTCAATGTGTAATTGAAAGGAGTTACAATCTGATTTTATAACATGAAAAACAGATTGGAGTTACACAAGACATAATCAATGTATTTAAACAAACATGTGGCTGGAATTTTCAATGTGTAACAGACATGCATTTATTGAAAATAGAAATTTATAACATATATGGGAAAATCAAACAACAACATTCAGATCTAACATGGAAATATCAGATCTAAGCTCAAGATATGAAAGATAGAAACAAAGAACACCATAGAACATCAAGAATCAAAGAAAACTTATGCTCTCGATTTTCTCAGTTTTCCAAAATAGATTATCAAAATGAAATGTTTTCACTCTTAAGAGTGTTGAATTTGAAGGACTTATAAAAGATAAAACTGAAGCTTAGACAGAGATCTATAACTTAGAAGAAGACAAAAATACTAAAAGACTGACGCAATAAACACTTTGTTTGAGTTTTATATGAATGAACAGAATGTGACGAGATGAACAAAAAGGAACAAAAAAAAATCAGAATAAAAATTAAGGAAAGAACAGAAATAACGAAAACATATAATCCGATCTAGAACCTAAAGCTCTAATACCAAATGATAAGTAACCCTTGATGATTTAAATCTAACAACCTTGTTGAAGAATAAGACCTTTAGATCTAAAACTCAAAAATCTCAAATCTAAATGATTTCATCCCAAGGAAGAAGATAGAAACGGATTTACCTTGATGATCAAGATCAAGAGTAGAAAAAACTTGTTTCTAAACTCAAGATTCGAATCACTCCACAAGTAGTTTGATCAACGCTACTTGAATGATCCTAGCATGCAAATCTAAACACAAGAAATACAAAGAAACAAGCTCATAGCTTAAGGAGCAAAATATGCAACTTTTCATTCAAAATATGATTCCAAGTCTTTTTTTACAATACATCTTAGATGGTTTTTGTCACACCCCCTCCCGAACCACATGCTAACTTAGCCCGGGGGACGGCGTGAAGCCAACAGACATTGTTACCTCTTAACAATACCTGCTGACATTACTTTACCTGGAAACAAACTATGTTCGCATATGGAACGCTTTAAACTTAACACAGCGGAATCTGGACATCTATAAGACGTACATGAGGAGAAACTCTTCCTGGTCTCTCTTGGAAACTAAGATGAGCATGAACATCAAAACCACAAACAATCCAAACCACTAATTAAGCAACCACAACCTCTAAAGCACATACGACTATAACTACATAGTTCTCTTAAAATAATTTACAGACATATGGACTTGCTAAACCACACCAGCCACGTACAAAATATCAACATGTGAAGCTTCAGCAGACTATGGCAGGTTCTCAGGCACCGGGAGCTCGATCTCTACCTGAAAAGTGGGAAAAACACTGAAAGAATGAGCTATAAAGCTCAGTGAGTGACTTGAGTTTAAAAGAAAGCTATTAACTCGCAAATCATATCACACGCCATCTATGAGCATATGCATCTGTAATCAAGCGTTAAAAGTAATCGTGTAATCATTATAGCTTTTCATGAAAACAAGCAAGACACCGTTAAAATCTCGTAAGGCATGTAAATGATATAAACTCTTTTTAAAACATGTCACAATCTACGTTGTGTAGGGCACGCCCAGTACACCAACGTTTATTCTACGATGTAGTGGGGCCCGCCCAGCACTCCCATCGTCTTTGTCGTAGTGGGGCCCGCAAAGACACTCACGACAATGATCTTTGTTGTCACGAGTACACTCAACGTCGACAACGAATAAGACAAGACCGTGTGCACACGGTACTACATAGCCTCGGGCTCAATATCTCAGAAGATCACATGAAAACATTTGAACATGCCAGCTTATCTTTTTCTTTCATAAAACTCAAGCTTACTTAGCTTGTTCATAAAACTGGAAATCTTTAAAACATACTTGCTAGTACATGCTTGCTTGAAATTATCACATTTTCATAAGTTTTGGCAACCATTGGACATATGCTCATGTATAAACTTTATAAAGAATTTTAGGCTCATCATGAACACTTTAAAATATTTCTAAGAAATCATGAATGCTCATAAACAAGTGTTCAAGAAAACAATAAACATCTAAACCATTTCGTTTTAGCAAAACCTTGCATTTCATAAGCATAACACAAGCCTATAAACCATTTTCAAGGTTTGTTTTGTCACTCACAGTGTTAGAACTAAAGTCTTGACCCGTACACTCGACCTTTTGTTCTTGGCCTGTCAAACAAACCAAAACCATGTTTTAGAACCTCAAGCTCATGGTTTTAACCTTTAAACTACAAGAAAACACTCCAACAAAAATTCCAGCATTTAACAGATTTTATGCCCTGTATTCAGATACTCATAACTTCTTCATTACTTATCCAAAAATAATGTACTTTATACCAAACTCTTCCTTTTTGAACCCTCTAAAACTCTTATGAAGACATGAAAATAAGATTCCCAATAGATTGGTTCAGAAATACCTCGAAAGCTCCTTTCCCCGGAACCAACTTCTGCTATTCCAGATTCGAATTTCTGCTGCAACCCGAAACTTGACCTGCTATTTACAACATCTTCCAGTCATTTTCTATTCACAATTTCTTCATGAAAGTTGTAGGAAATTCAATAAGCTTTCCAACCATACCTAATAGAGCTTCTGATTCCAATTCTACAGGTCAGTACAACCAAAACATCAGAGACTTCTCGGATTTGACAGTAAATCCTGTGTTCTGTCTTCCTCTTCACAAATCAGTAGCTTAAGATCCGAATTTGCTCGAGCATCCTTCACGAATTTTGTTCCAATATGAGTTAACGTTCATGAAACAAAATTTCAAATCTTACCTCTTCCTGTGGAGCTCGAGATGAACAGAAAACCAGAATAGGATTGGAGTTGCTCACCTTGCTGCTAAATAATCAAACTTTGAGTTCTCCTCCCTCTCTTCTGCAATTCCAGCACCAAAACCCCTTCTTCCTCTTCCTTTCTGCTTCTCTCATGGAAACCCTTGCTGCTCCTTTGATAAATGAAGAAGAAGATCGAAGGATACATGGTTTTAAACAAAAGAAATTTAGGTGGTCCCACCATCCACTTCCTTTCCTTTTTTCCTTTTCCTTTTCTTTTCTTTTCTTTTTCCTTCCTTTATCTTTTCATTTCTTACCTTTTCTTTGCAAAACAAAGCAAACTTAGTATAATAAGCATTTGTTTCATTTCCTTTTCTTCTTTTGTTTTAAAAGCAATCCAAACCGAAATGGTTTAAACTTTCCTTCCTTGTTTTCCTTTTGCCTTTCACTTCATTTCTTTCCTTTTTAAAACATGGAAAACCAAGTTCTAAACATTCATTTCTTCTTCCTTTTTGTTGTTTGATAATAAGGAGGTTCCAAAGAAAGATCTCGGGTTTACAACTTACCTCCCCCTTATGAAATTTCGTCCTCGAAATTTAGTAGTTCTTAGGTGCAAGTTATTGGATACTTCCTCCTCATTTAGTCTTCTAACTCTCAGGTTCCCTCCTCCACTCCGTGATGTCTCCAACGAACCTTCACGAGTGGAATCGTCTTGTTTCTTAAAACTTGTTCTTTTCTGTCGAGGATTTGAACTGCATCCTCTACGTAACTCATGTTTTTTTCAGCTCAACGGGTTGTGCTTGTAGCACATGTGTCAGATCTGAAATATATTTCTCAACATGAACACATGAAAAACATCATGTACTCAAGATAGTTACGTTGGCAATTCTAGTCTGTATTTCTTTGGCCCAACTTGTCCGTTGTTACTTGATAAGGACCAATATATCTAGGGCTTAGTTTACCTTTCTTACCAAAACGAAGGACACCTCTCCATGGAGATAACTTCAAGAAAACTTGATCTCCAACCTGGAATTCTAAGTCCTTTCGTTGCTTATCTACATAACTCTTCTGACGGTCTTGTGCTACCCTCAGATTCTCTCTGATTACGTTAATATTGTTTGTCATAACTTGCACCAACTCAGGACCGATTAGCTTCCGCTCTTCCAGTTCATTCCAATATACGAAAGCGTTCTACACGGTCTTTTATCTAGAGCTTCAAATGGTGCCATGTCAAAACTAGAGGCGATAATTGTTATTGTAAGCAAATTCCATAAGTGATAGGTGTGTATCTCAACTTCCCTTAACTTGAAAGACACATGCTTGCAACATGTCTTCTAGGGTCCGGATGGTCCTCTCTGACCGCCCATCCGCTCTAAGGATGGAATGTTGTACTAAACTTCAGTTCTGTTCCCATAGCTTTCTGTAAACTAGGCCAAAACTTAGAAGTAAATCTCGGATCTCTATCTGATACTATGGACACTGGCACTCTGTATTGTTTCACAATTCTGTCGACGCATAGCTTAGCTAGCTGATTAAGCGTAGACATCGTGTCCTTTTGAAGTACGTGGTAATCTAAACAGAAAACCATAGTAATACGCTCCCATTTCCATTCTGACACTAGCAATGGGTTAAGGAGTCCTTTTTGCTTCTGTCTAACTGGTTTAACTTGTTGACAGATTAAACATCTATCAACATAATCAACTATCTCCCGCTTCATCCCAGGCCACCAATAAGTCCCATTCATGGTTTTACACATCTTGGTGCTTCCTGGATGCATAGCGTAAATTGAATCGTGAGCTTCTTCTAAAATAGCATTCTTAAGCTCACTAACACTCGGAACACATAGTCTTCCCTGTTTCTCTATGTCTCCGTCTGATCTCAATTTAAATTTTGCTTTTGGGCCCTGTTTGGACTTCCCAAACATTTTCTGCAAGTTACTATCCTCTGATTGTCTTCTCACAATCACTATTATGAGTGAAGGCCTGATCTGAAATTAAACTAGAAGACCCTCTGAATTCTCTGCAGTTACAACTGCCTTAGAATCCCTTAGAGTACTTAAAAATGTTGCTCGAAAACCACACAAGGCGTCCTTAGGAAGTCTTCACTTCCTGCTCAATGCAACTGCTACCACATTCACCTTACCAGAATGGTAGTCTATGGTACAATCATAATCTTTAATCAGTTCTAACCATCTTCTCTGTCTCATATTCAACTCCCTTTGATCAAAGATATATTTCAGACTCTTATGATCTGTGTAAATGTGACACCTTTCACCAAACAAGTAATGTTTCCAGATCTTGAGTGCTAAAATAACTGCTGCTAACTCAAGATCATGGGTAGGGTAATTACATTCGTGCTTTTCAATTGCCTTGACGTATAAGTTATTACTTTTCCTTCTTGCATCAGTACACACCCTAAATCTTTCCTTGGGGCATCACAGTAAACCACATACTCTTTTCCCGTTATAGGAAGTGTCAGAATAGGTGCTATAACTAATCTCTTTTTCAGCTCCTTAAAACTCTGTTCATACTTATCGACCATTCAAACTTAACATTTTTCTTTGTCAAAGCCATAAGGGTAATGCTATTCGTGAGAAATCCTCAACAAACCGCTTTGTAGTGTCCCGCCAAGCTTAGGAACTACGTATTGTCGCACTAACTGGTCTCTCCCAGGTTGACTACTGACTTTAACTTTATTTGGATCCACACTAACACCATTTCTTTGAGGCAACATGCCCCAAAAACACTACACAGTTCAACCAAAACTCACATTTGGTGAATTTAGCGTACAAATTGTTTATCTCGTAGTGTTTTGAGAATAATACTCATGTGTTCCTCGTGAGCTTTCTGTCAATCGAGTAAACAAGTATATCATCAATAATCACTATTACAAGATATCCAAATATCGTGGAAAACTCCGTCCATGGGGTCCATGAAAATCGCTAGTGCATTGTCAAACCGAATGGCATTACTAAACACTCGTAATGCTCGTACCTCATTATGAATGACGTCTTAGGAATATCTGATTCTCTGACCTTTAACTTATGATATCCTAATCTTAAATCAATCTTAGAAAACACTGATGCTCCTCCTCGTAACTGGTCAAACAAGTCATCTATACGGGGTAGAGGATACTTATTACGATCGTGACTTTGTTTAATCATCTATAATCAATGCATAATCTACGGATACCATCTTTTTCTTTTCACAGATAACCTTTGGAGCTCTCCAAGGCGATACACTAGGTCCGATGTATCCCTTATCAACTAGTCCTTGTAATCGCATCTTTAGCTTCCGATCTCACTTGGAGCCATTCTATCACGGCGCCATGTAAATAGGTGTTATTCATGGTAACAGTTCAATGGTGAACTCAACTTCCTATCGGTGGCAATCACGATAGATCTCGCTAGAAAACAACAAGAAAATTCATTCACAACAAGAACATTTTCTTGTTTTAGCTTTTCTTCTGCACCTCAACTACATGTGCAAGAAACGTCGTGCAACCTTCCCTCAATAACTTCTGAGCTTTGAATGCTGAAAACAAACTCGTAGGGATAGTCTTTCATTCATCCCATAAAACCACTTCAGGTAATCCTGGTTTCTTGAAAACAACTTCCGATATATGGCAATCTCTGGAAGCATAATGAGTAAATACGAAATCCATCCTTAAGATTGCATCCCACACCTGCAAGTCTAGTGGAAGAGGATCCACTAACATAATCAGACCTTCTATCAAGATCTCACAGTTTCGCAACACTGCATTGACTAGTAACACATCACGAACTAGAGTGTATATAGCTAACCTTTTACATATAGGTTCTAGCTTCCTGTTCAACTTAGTCAAGAACATACTAAAAACAAAGAAATGTGTAGCACCTTGTTCTATTAAAACAGGTGCAGGTACATTTCAAATAGTAATTGTACCAATAATCATATCTGGTGCATCCTCAGCTTCTTGCTGAGTCATAACCTAGACCTTTCCGTGTTACTTAGGCCTCCCTACAACTCTCTTTAGTCGAACACCACTGGTGCCCTCTCTTTTGCTCACTCTCTGAAACTCTCTCATTTGCTCAATTAATCTGGGACTCAACTCCCTAGTCCCTCTGTACGGCTGTCCATAGCTGTGGACAATCCCTCTTGACATGTCCTGGTTGTCAGCATTGGTAGCATGTACCAACACTCACAAGACAATGATCTTGATGATTCTTACAACAAATCACACATGGAGTTTTCCTTGTTATACTGGCATAGACTCTTGCCCTCTTTGCAGTCTTGCTGCTAATCAAACAAACTAATTAGGTTCTTTTTAACTCTGCCTCTGATAGGCACTACCCACAATCATCTCCCTCGATGCCTGGCTACTTGACTACTAGCTTGCTCCTTAAAGTCATATTGACTTGGAAACATTTACTCCAAGTGTGAACCTCCGCTGCTCACAATCTTGGAAACTGCTTGTTGTCGAAGCCTTCACAACTAGGCTTCACTCATCGATCGCACCTGCTGCATACTACTCGCTCAACACGTAGAGCGGTTTCTACCAGTGGGAGAAATCAATCCACTTAGCAATGGCTGTAACTGGGGTACGTATCTCAGGTCGTAACCCTCTTCCAAATCTTCGACACCTGTCACTCTCAGATGCCACAATCACATCAACATACCTCGACAACTCGGTATATCTTCTCTCATACTCAGCCACTGAAAGTGTATCTTGTTTTAGTTCTAACAAAATTCATCCCTCTCTGCCTCTCGGCACGTGCTAGGGTAATATTTATTTTCAAATATACTTACGAAAGTTTGCGGTGTGAAGTACGTGCATCACTACAACCGACTAACATCGATTTCCATCATCCTTTCCGCTTCTTTAGCAAAGCAAGAATGTGGCCAACTTAACATTTCGTTCCTCAGAGCAACTCATAACATCAAAACATTTATCAAGCTTATTCACCAAAACTCGGCTTGATTGGATCTTTGGAACCCTCAAACATTTGTGGCTCCTAACTCTTTTAGGTGATCTATTCTATATGTCTTATCTCGGATTACTTAGCCTCGCTCCCTATGGCTTACTTACCTCACGTGAGGAATTAGCATTTGCTTAATTCGGCCCCTATCCGAACTCTTGAGGCACTAGATCTCCACCGGGATTGATCTTGGGTAGGATCCTGCGTCCCGCCCCGATCTTGCCGCATCGCGTCGCTAGTACGTGGTGGCATGACTTCTATAACATATTAACATACTAGACATGTAATGAATACTCAACTCAACGCGCACAATTCAGACTTGTGTTCACATTCTAGTCCCGACTGGACTTACTCTTGTCCTTACTTGGACCATGCTCGACTAGTTCTATTGAACTAACTCAATAACTTGCTATTTACTTTTCGGTTTCTTCTAGAGCTAACTTGCTCGCGCCTCATTCCCATGGAAACTAAGCGCTCGATACCAAGTTGTCACACCCCTCCCGAACCACATGCTAACTTAGCCTGGGGCGGCGTGAAGCCAACAGACATTGTTACCTCTTAACAATACTGCCGACATTACTTTTACGAAACAAACTATGTTCGCATATGGAACGCTTTAAACTTAACACAATGGAACGGACATCTATAAGGCGTACATGAGGAGAAACTCTTCCCTGGTCTCTCTTGGAAACTAAGATGAGCATGAACATCAAAACCACAAACAATCCAAACCACTAATTAAGCAACCACAACCTCTAAAGCACATACGACTATAACTACATAGTTCTCTTAAAATAATTTACAGACATATGGACTTGCTAAACCACACCAAACCACGTACAAAATATCAACATGTGAAGCTTCAGCAGACTATGGCAGGTTCTCAGGCACCGGGAGCTCGATCTCTACCTGAAAAGTGGGAAAAACACTGAAAGAATGAGCTATAAAGCTCAGTGAGTGACTTGAGTTTAAAAGAAAGCTATTAACTCGCAAATCATATCACCTGGCCATCTATGAGCATATGCATCTGTAATCAAGCGTTAAAAGTAATCGTGTAATCATTATAGCTTTTCATGAAAACAAGCAAGACACCGTTAAAATCTCGTAAGGCATGTAAATGATATAAACTCTTTTTAAAACATGTCACAATCACGTTGTGTAGGCACGCCAAGATACACCAACGTTTATTCTACGATGTAGTGGGGCCCGCCCAAAGACTCCCATCGTCTTTGTCGTAAGTGGGGGGCCCAAAGACTCACTCACGGCAGTCTTTGTTGTCACGAGTACACTCAACGTCGACAACGAGAATAAGACTGTGTGCACACTGCGGTACTACATAGCCTCGGGCTCAATATCTCGAGAAGATCACATGAAAACATTTGAACATGCCACTTATCTTTTCTTTCATAAAACTCAAGCTTACTTAGCTTGTTCATAAAACTGGAAATCTTTAAAACATACTTGCTAGTACATGCTTGCTTGAAATTATCACATTTTCATAAGTTTTGGCAACCATTGGACATATGCTCATGTATAAACTTTATAAAGAATTTTAGGCTCATCATGAACACTTTAAAATATTTCTAAGAAATCATGAATGCTCATAAACAAGTGTTCAAGAAAACAATAAACATCTAAACCATTTCGTTTTAGCAAAACCTTGCATTTCATAAGCATAACACAAGCCTATAAACCATTTTCAAGGTTTGTTTTGTCACTCACAGTGTTAGAACTAAAGTCTTGACCCGTACACTCGACCTTTTGTTCTTGGCCTGTCAAACAAACCAAAACCATGTTTTAGAACCTCAAGCTCATGGTTTTTAACCTTTAAACTACAAGAAAACACTCCAACAAAAATTCCAGCATTTAACAGATTTTATGCCCTGTATTCAGATACTCATAACTTCTTCATTACTTATCCAAAAATAATGTACTTTATACCAAACTCTTCCTTTTTGAACCCTCTAAAACTCTTATGAAGACATGAAAATGAGATTCCCAATAGATTGTTTCAGAAATACCTCGAAAGCTCCTTTCCCCGGAACCAACTTCTGCTATTCCAGATTCGAATTTCTGCTGCAACCCGAAACTTGACCTGCTATTTACAACATCTTCCAGTCATTTTCTATTCACGATTTCTTCATGAAAGTTGTAGGAAATTCAATAAGCTTTCCAACCATACCTAATAGAGCTTCTGATTCCAATTCTACAGGTCAGTACAACCAAAACATCAGAGACTTCTCGGATTTGACAGTAAATCCTGTGTTCTGTCTTCCTCTTCACAAATCAGTAGCTTAAGATCCGAATTTGCTCGAGCATCCTTCACGAATTTTGTTCCAATATGAGTTAACTTTCATGAAACAAAATTTCAAATCTTACCTCTTCCTGTGGAGCTCGAGATGAACAGAAAACCAGAATAGGATTGGAGTTGCTCACCTCACCTTGCTGCTAAATAATCAAACTTTGAGTTCTCCTCCCTCTCTTCTGCAATTCCAGCACCAAAACCCCTTCTTCCTCTTCCTTTCTGCTTCTCTCATGGAAACCCTTGCTGCTCCTTTGATAAATGAAGAAGAAGATCGAAGGATACATGGTTTTAAACAAAAGAAATTTAGGTGGTCCCACCATCCACTTCCCTTTCCTTTTTCCTTTTCCTTTTCTTTTCTTTTCTTTTTCCTTCCTTTATCTTTTCATTTCTTACCTTTTTCTTTGCAAAACAAAGCAAACTTAGTATAATAAGCATTTGTTTCATTTCCTTTTCTTCTTTTGTTTTAAAAGCAATCCAAACCGAAATGGTTTAAACTTTCCTTCCTTGTTTTCCTTTTGCCTTTCACTTCATTTCTTTCCTTTTTAAAACATGGAAAACCAAGTTCTAAACATTCATTTCTTCTTCCTTTTTGTTGTTTGATAATAAGGAGGTTCCAAAGAAAGATCTCGGGTTTACAACTTACCTCCCCCTTATGAAATTTCGTCCTCGAAATTTAGTAGTTCTTAGGTGCAAGTTATTGGATACTTCCTCCTCATTTAGTCTTCTAACTCTCAGGTTCCCTCCTCCACTCCGTGATGTCTCCAACGAACCTTCACGAGTGGAATCGTCTTGTTTCTTAAAACTTGTTCTTTTCTGTCGAGGATTTGAACTGCATCCTCTACGTAACTCATGTTTTTTTCAGCTCAACGGGTTGTGCTTGTAGCACATGTGTCAGATCTGAAATATATTTCTCAACATGAACACATGAAAAACATCATGTACTCAAGATAGTTCTGTTGGCAATTCTAGTCTGTAGGCTGCTGGCCCAACTTGTCCCGTTACTTGATAAGGACCAATATATCTAGGGCTTAGTTTACCTTTCTTACCAAAACGAAGGACACCTCTCCATGGAGATAACTTCAAGAAAACTTGATCTCCAACCTGGAATTCTAAGTCCTTTCGTTGCTTATCTACATAACTCTTCTGACGGTCTTGTGCTACCCTCAGATTCTCTCTGATTACGTTAATATTGTTTGTCATAACTTGCACCAACTCAGGACCGATTAGCTTCCGCTCTTCCAGTTCATTCCAATATACGAGCGTTCTACACGGTCTTTTATCTAGTCTAGAGCTTCAAATGGTGCCATGTCAAAACTAGACTGATAATTGTTATTGTAAGCAAATTCCATAAGTGATAGGTGTGTATCTCAACTTCCCTTAACTTGAAAGACACATGCTTGCAACATGTCTTCTAGGGTGCGGATGGTCTCTCTCTGATTGCCCATCTGTCTAAGGATGGAATGTTGTACTAAACTTCAGGTCTGTTCCCATAGCTTTCTGTAAACTAGGCCAAAACTTAGAAGTAAATCTCGGATCTCTATCTGATACTATGGACACTGGCACTCTGTATTGTTTCACATTGCATCGACGCATAGCTTAGCTAGGCTGATTAAGCGTGAGACATCGTGTCCTTTTTGAAGTACGTGGTAATCTAAACAGAAAACCATAGTAATACGCTCCCATTTCCATTCTGACACTAGCAATGGGTTAAGGAGTCCTTTTTGCTTCTGTCTAACTGGTTTAACTTGTTGACAGATTAAACATCTATCAACATAATCAACTATCTCCCGCTTCATCCTGTGCCACCAATAAGTCCCATTCATGGTTTTACACATCTTGGTGCTTCCTGGATGCATAGCGTAGCTGAGCTGTGAGCTTCTTCTAAAATAGCATTCTTAAGCTCACTAACACTCGGAACACATAGTCATTTAATTGCAACTTAAGTTATTTCTTGATGCTTGACTTGCATTAAATGAAGCTTGAGATGCACTTAATTTCATTTAATTGCAACTTAAGTTATTTCAATGCAACTTGACTTCAACATTAATGCAACTTGAGTTCATCATAAATGAAGCCTTGATGCATTTAATGCAACTCCATTTTTAGCTCTTCTTTAGTCTTGACTAGCGTTGTACAATTCATATCAATTTAACTTCCCTTACATCAATGTCATAACTATCCACTACTCAAATGTAACCTAAAAACATTGAATTACAAACTTTAAAACTGAAATTTATATCAAATTAGCCATAAATCCGAGAATTGAATCTCCTATCAACAATTCTAGTCTTTGTAACCTCCTGATATGAACCGTATCATGTTATTCAAGACTAAAGAAAAGCTTCAAGATGAAGTTGAATTAATGTTGTCAAACTTCATTTATGACGAACTCAAGATGCATTTAATGGACTCAAGTTCAACCCATGCTTCATTAAAGACAAGTCAAGCTTCATTTATGCAACAAGAGCCTCAAGCTACTTCAAGGGGGCTTCATTTATTCTTGGATAGGTTACAAATTATGTATTGGTTTATTAGAAGTTCAATTCTCGGTTTTATGGGGGGTTTAATGTATTTTTCAGTCTTAAAGTGTTGTTTTTAATGTTTTAAGTTACAATTTGGTTAGTGGAGATCATGGTATTGATGGGGATGTTAGTTACAACCTTTCAATTGACCATAGGTTACTCTAGGGTTGATTTTGAGGCTATATAAAGCCATGTACCTTGAAGAGAAAAGAGATGAAAAATGTAATCAAATGAGCCTTTGAGCTTTTTTATAGCCTAGAGCTATGTTTCTTTGCAATTCTATGTAGATTGGGTTGCATGCTTAGAATCATTCAAGCTTGACTAGATCAATCTTGCTTGTGGAGTGATTCGGATCTCAAGTAAGTTTTCTTACCTTGAGGTATTTGCTTGTGGAGACGTCATCTCAGCTCGTGCAGTGGGAGATGCCAAGTTGTTTTTCGGAGATAGATTTATTTTATTAAAAAATCTGTATATAGTTCCTAAGATTAAGAGGAACTTAATTTCTATCTCTTGTTTAATAGAACTTAGTTATTGTATTTCTTTTTCTTTGAATGAATCGTTCATTTTAAAAGAGGGTGTCAATATTTGTTCTGCTAAATTGAAAAACGGCTTGTATGTACTTAAACCAAATCATACTAAAGCAATTTTAAATCATGAGATGTTTAAAAATGTTAATACTTGATATGAACCCAATAGAGCCAATCAAGAATAAAGAAGAGCTTCAAGATGGAGATACATTAAATGTACCATGGCTTCATTTATGATGAACTCAAGTTGCATTGAAGGAATTAAAGTTGAATTAAATGAACTCAAGTACATCTCAATTTCATTTAATGCAAGTCAATCATCAATTAATGGAACTACACTTCAACCTACTTCAACATGAGCTTCATTTACTAATGGATGGTTACAAATACCTAGAAGAATGAATGCAATATTCAATCTCGGATTTATGGCCCTCTATCATGTAATTTTCAGTTATTAAGCATATTTCATAAGTTTTAGGTTACATTTGAGTAGTGGATAGTTATGGCATTAAAGTTGTGGAAGTTTCAATATTAAACATGTCATTTTAGCTTATTTTAGGTTACAATTTAAAGGTTATATAAAGCCATCAAAGATGTATTGTAAAGAAGACTGGGAATCATGTTTTGAATGAAAAGTTGCATATTTTGCTTCTTAAGCCATGAGCTTGTTTCTTTGCATATCTTGTGTTTAGATTTGCATCTTAGGATCATTCAAGTAGCGTTGATCAAACTACTTGTGGAGTTATTCGAATCTTAAGTTTAGAAACAAGTTTTCTCTACTCTTGATCTTGATCCTCAAGGTAAATCCGTTTCTATCTTCTTCCTTGGGATGAAATCATCTAGGTTTGGGGTTTTTGAGTTTTAGATCTAAAGGTCTTGTTTCTCAACAAGGTTGTTAGATTTAAATCATCAAGAGTAGATCATTTGGTATCAGAGCTTTAGGTTCTAGATCGGATATATGTTTCCGGTGTTTCTGTTATTTTCTGAATTTTATTCTGATTTTTTTCCTTATGTTCATCTCGTCAGATTATGTCTTCTCATAAAAACTAAAAACAAGTGTCATTTGCGTCAATCTTTTATTATTTTTGTCTTCTGCGATGTTATAGATCCCTTTCTAATCTTCAACTTTGTCATAAGTTCTTTGAATTCAACTTGATTAAGGGTGAAAATGCTTCATTTTCATAATCTGTTCTGAAAATCGAGAAAACCGAGAGCATAAGTTTTCTTTGATTCTTGATGTTCTATGGTGTTCTTTGTTTATATCTTTCATTTCTTGAGCTTAGATCTAATATTTTCATTGTCACACCCCCTCCCGAACTACCCGCTAACTTAGCCCGGTAGACGGCGTGAAGCCAACAGACATCGTTCACCTCTCTAACGATACCTGTTGACTTCACGCCGTCTATCGGGCCAAGTTAAGTGTAGTTCGAGAGAGAGGGTGTGACAACAATATCGAGCGATTAGCTCCATGGGAATGAGACAGAGCAAGTTAGCTCTAGAAGAAACTGAAAAGTAAATAGCAAGTTATTGAGTTAGTTCAATAGAACTAGCAGAGCATGGTCCAAGTAAGGATAAGAGTAAGTCCAGTCAGGACTAGAATGTGAACACAAGTCTAGAATTGTGCATTTGAGTTGAGTACTCATTACATGTCTAGTATGTTGATATGTTATAGAAGTCATGTCACCACGCACTAGCAGGTGACGATGCAGCAAGATCGACGGGACGCGGATCCTACCCAAGATCAATCCCGGTGGAGATCTAGTGCCCCGAGAGTTCGAGATAGGGGGGGCGAGTAAGCAAACATGCTAATTCCTCACAGGAGGTAGGTAAGCCATAGGGAGCAGGGCTAAGTAATCCAAACAAGACATATAGAATAGATCACCTAAAAGAATTAGGAGTCGTGTTTGAGGGTTCCAAAGATCCAGCTGACGCTGAAGTTTGGTTGAATAAGCTTGATAAATGTTTTAATGTGATGAGTTGCTCTGAGGAGCGAAATGTTAAGTTGGCCACATTCTTGCTGCTAAAAAAAAAGCAGAAGGACGATGGAAATCGATGTTAGCCAGTTGTAGTGATGCACGTACTTTAGATTGGCAAACTTTCAGAAGTATATTGGAAGATAAATATTACCCTAGAACGTACCGAGAGGCAAAGAGGGATGAATTTTTAGAACTAAAACAAGAGACACTTTCAGTGGCTGAGTATGAGAGAATATATACCGAGTTGTCGCGGTATGTTGATGTGATTGTGGCATCTAAGAGTGATGTATCGAAGATTTGAAAAAGGGTTACGACACGAGATACGTACGATTCTGACCATTACCATTGCTAAGTGGATTGATTTTTCCCGGTGGTAGAGAGCGCTCTCACGTGTTGAGCAGAGTATAGCAGAGGCGCGATCGATGAGTGAAGCCTAGTTGTGGAGGCTTCGACAACAAGCGATTTCAAGGTCGTGGAGCGTGGAGGTTCACACTTGGAGTAAATGTTTCCAAGTCAATATGACTTTAAGGAGCAAGCTAGTAGCCAAGTAGCGGCATCGAGGCAGATGATTGTGGGTAGTGCCTATCAGAGGCAAAGTCAAAGAGCACCTAGTCAATCTGCCAGATCCACAAAGAAGACCACGCACAATGCAGGAGTGCATTGCGGTCTGGCAAGGAGAACTCCATGTGCAAATTGTGGTAAGAATCATCGAGGCCAATGTCTTGTTGGTGTCGGTGTGTGTTACCAGTGTGGGCAGCCAGGGCATTTCAAGAGGGATTGTCCACAGTTGAGAGTAGTCGCACGAGGGGACCAGGAGTTGGGTCCCAGAACAGTTGAGCAGCCGAGAGTTTCGATGAGTCGCAAGAGAGGCACCAGTGGTGTTAGACTAAAGAGAGTTGTAGGAGGCCAGGCAACACGGAAAGGTCTACGTTATGACTCAAAGAAGAAGCGAGGATGCACAGATGTGATTCTTCGGTACGATTACTATTTGAAATGTACCTGCACCTGTTTTAATAGAACCAGGTGCTACACATTTCTTTGTTTTTAGTATGTTCTTGACTAAGTTGAATGGGAAGCTAGAACCTTTATGTAAAAGGTTAGTTATATACACTCTAGTTGGTGATGTTTTATTAGTCGATGTAGTGTTGCGGAACTGTGAGATCTTTGTAGAAGGTCTTAATATGTTAGTGGATCTTCTTCCACTAGACTTGCAGGTGTGAGATGCAATCTTAAGGATGAATTTCGTATTTACTCATTATGCTTCCATGGATTGCCATAGAAAGGAGGTCGTTTTTAGAAAACCAGGGTTGGTTGAAGTGGTTTTCAGGGGTGAAAAGAAGATTATCCCTACGAGTTTGGTTTCAGCGTTCAAAGCTCAGAAGTTGTTGAGAAAAGGTTGCACGATGTTTCTTGCACACGTAGTGGAGGTGCAGGAAGAAAAGTTAAAACCAGAAGATGTTCTTGTTGTGAACGAGTTTCTTGATGTTTTCCAGTAGATCTGTCAGGGTTGCCACCTGATAGGGAAGTAGAGTTCACTATTGAATTGCTACTAGGAACAACACCTATTTCGCAAGCGCCGTATAGAATGGCTCCAAGTGAGATCAAGGAGCTAAAGATGCAGTTACAAGGACTAGTTGATAAGGGATATATCAGACCTAGTGTATCACCTTGGAGAGCTCCAGTGTTATCTGTGAAAAAGAAAGATGGTACCCATAGATTATGCATTGATTATAGACAGTTAAACAAAGTCACGATACGTAATAAGTATGCTTTACCCTGAATAGATGACTTGTTTGACCAGTTAAGAGGTGCATCGATGTTTTGTAAGATTAATTTAAGATCAGGATATCATCAGTTAAAGGTCAGAGAATCAGACATTCCTAAGACATTATTCAAATGCCATTCGGTTTAACAAGGTACTAGCAGTTTTCATGGACCTCATGGGCAGGTTTTCCACCAGTATTTGGATAACTTTGTAATAGTAATTATTGATGATATACTAGTTTACTCGATTGGCTGATGTGAAAGCCCACGGGGAACACATGAGGATTATTCTCGCAAACACTACGAGATAAGCGATTTATGCGCTAAATTCACCAAATGTGAGTTTTGGTTGAATCGGAGTAGTGTTTTTTGGGGCATGTTGTCTCAAAGAAATGGTGTTAGTGTGGATCCAAATAAAGTTAAAGTCGAGTCAACTGGGGGAGAGACCAGTTAGTACGACAGAGGTACGTAGTTTCCTAGGCTTGGCAGGATACTACAGGCGGTTTGTTGAGGATTTCTCAGGATTAGCATTACCCTTAACAGCTTTAACAAGAAAGAATGCTAAGTTTGAATGGTCAGATAAGTGTGAACAGAGTTTTCAGGAGTTGAAAAAGAGATTAGTTACAACACCTATTTTGACACTTCCTGTAACGGGAAAAGAGTATGTGGTTTACTGTGATGCCTCGAGGAAAGGTTTAGGGTGTGTACTGATGCAAGAAGGAAAAGTAATAGCTTATGCGTCAAGGCAATTGAAAAAGCACGAATGTAATTACCCTACCCATGATCTTGAGTTAGCAGCAGTTGTTTTAGCACTGAAGATCTGGAGACATTACTTGTTTGGTGAAAGGTGTCACATTTACACAGATCATAAGTGAAATATATCTTTGATCAGAGGGAGCTGAATATGAGACGACGAAGATGGTTAGAATTGCTTAAAGATTATGATTGTACCATATAATACCATCCTGGTAAGGTGAATGTGGTAGCAGATGCATTGAGCAGGAAGTCAAGATTTCCTAGGGATGTCTTGTGTGGTATTCGAGCAACATTTTTAAGTACTCTAAGGGATCCTAAGGCAACTGTGATTGCAAAGAATTCAGGAGGGGGGGTCTCTTAGCTCAATTCCAGATCAGGTCTTCACTCGTAACAGAGATTGTGACAAAACAACCAGAGATTTGTAACTTGCAGAAATGTTTGGAATGTCCAAACAGGGCCCAGAGGTATAATCTAGAATGAGAACAGATGAAACCATAGTTAAGCAGAGAAAACTATGTGTCCCGAGTATTAGTGAGCTTAAGATGCTATTCTAGAGGAAGCTCACAATTCAGCTACGCTATGCATCCAGGAAGCACCAAGATGTGTAAAACTGTGAAAGGGACTTATTGGTGGCCTGGGATGAAGCGGGAGATAGTTGATTATGTTGATAGATGTTTAATCATCGCCAAGTTAAAACGATTAGACAGAGAGACCTGGGAGGACTCCTTAATCCACTACTCGTGTCGGAGTGGAAATGAGAGCATATCGCTATGGATTTCCTGTTGTTTGTACATCATACTCCAAGAGGCATGATGGTATTTGGGTAATAGTGGATAGACTCACTAAGACAACACGGTTTATACCGATTAAAGCAACGTCTACACTTGATCAGGTAGCTAAGCTATACGTCGACAAAGTTGTGAGTCAATACGGAGTGCCAGTGTCCATAGTTTCAGATAGAGATCCGAGATTTACTTCTATGTTTTGGCCTAGCTTGCAGGAAACCATGGGGACAAAGCTGAGTTTTAGTACAACGCTCCATTCTCAGACAGATGGTCAGTCAGAGAGGACCATCCAGACCCTAGAAGACATGTTGAAAGCATGTGTCCTTCAAGTTAAGGGAAGTTGAGATACACACCTATCACTTATGGATTTCGCTTACAATAACAATTATCAGTCTAATTTTGACATGACACCATTTGAGTCTCTGGATAAAAGACCGTGTAGAACGCTCGTATATTGGAATGAACTAGAAGAGCGGAAGCTAATCGGTCCTGAGTTGGTGCAAGTTACGACAAACAATATTAAGGTAATCAGAGAGAATCTGAAGGTAGCACAAGACCGTCAGAAGAGTTATGCAGATAAGCGACGAAAGGACTTAGAATTCCAGGTCGGTGATCAAGTTTTCTTGAAGTTATCTCCATGGAGAGGTGTCCTTCGTTTTGGTAAGAAAGGTAAACTAAGCCCTAGATATATTGGTCCTTATCCGAAGAACGGGGACGAGTTGGGCTAGTGACCCTGCACTGAGAGTTACAGCAGAACTATCTCGAGTACATGATGTTTTCCATGTGTCCATGTTGAGGAAGTATATTCCAGATCAGACACATGTGTTGCAAGCACAACTAGTTGAACTGAAAGAAGACATGAGTTACGTAGAGGATGCAGTTCAAATCCTCGACAGAAAAGAACAAGTTTTGAGAAACAAGACGATCCCACTCGTGAGGGTTCATTGGAAACATCACGGAGTAGGGAAGGCAGCCTGGGAGTTAGAAGACTAAATGAGGAGGAAGTATCCGATGATCTTCACCTAAGCACTACTAAATTTCGAGGACGAAATTTCTTAAGGGGGAGGTAAGTTGTAAACCCGAGAATCATTCTTTGGAATTTTCTTTTAAAGAAAGAAAACAAAAGAAAAGAAGAAATGAATGCTTAAAACTTGGTTTTCCTTGTTTTAAAAAGAAAAGAAATGAAGTGAAAGATAAAAGGAAAACAAGGAAGGAAAACAAGGAAGGAAAAGCTTAAACTATTTTGGTTTCGTTTGCTCTAAGATTAATGAAGAAAGAAAATGAAAGGAAAGGTTATAATATTATGTTTTGTTTGGGAAAGAAAAGAAAAGAAAAGAAAGGAGAAAGGAAAAGAATGAAAAAGAGAAAGTGGGAGGTGGGACCCCACCTTTGTTTCCTTTTTTAAAAACACTTCTGATAAGAAATTTAAAGAGGAATTGAAAAATCTAATCTACCTTGTTAAAACAAACAAGACTATTAGATCACAAAACCTAAAAATCTCAAAATCAAAATGAAATCAAAGAAGCCAAAGATTCTAATGTCAAAATGTTAAGTAACCCTTGACAATTGGATCTAACAACCTTGCTTAAAGAAACAAGACCTTTAGATAACTCAATCTCAAAGACCCCAAAACCAATTTTGAAATTCAACTCAAGGAAAGTAAAATCGGATTACCTTGTGGATCAAATATCTCAAGGCAAGAGAACTTGTATGAGATCCGAATCACTCCACAAGCAAGATTGATCAAGTCAAGCTTGAATGATTCTAAGCATGCAACCTAATCTACATAGAATTGCAAAGACATAGCTCAAAGGCTATAAAAAAGCTCAAGGCCTCTTTTGATTACATTTCAATCTTTTTTCCTTTTTCTTTTCCTACAAGGTACATGGCTTTATATAGCCTCAAAATCAACCCTAGAGTAACCTATGGTCAATTGAAAGGTTGTAACTTACATCCCCATCAATACCATGATCTCCACTAACCAAATTGTAACTTAAAACATTAAAAACAACACTTTAAGACTGAAAAATACATTAAACCCCCCATAAATCCGAGAATTGAACTTCTAATAAACCAATACATAATTTGTAACCTATCCAAGAATAAATGAAGCCCCCTTGAAGTAGCTTGAAGCTCATGTTGCATAAATGAAGCTTGACTTGTCTTTAATGAAGCATGGGTTGAACTTGAGTCCATTAAATGCATCTTGAGTTCGTCATAAATGAAGTTTGACAACATTAATTCAACTTCATCTTGAAGCTTTTCTTTAGTCTTGAATAACATGATACGGTTCATATCATTCTCTCCTTCTTCAAGAAGATTCGTCCTCGAATCTAAGGATGTCTTTGTAATGCAAACTTGTAATTATTCCAGCCTTTTGGTCTTGCTCTCTTGGATTTATTCTTCGTATCTTTTGGTCATCCAATGAATTTAAAGTATTTGTGGAACATGCTCTCAAATTTGGAAATAGTGAAGCCAAGATAACTTTGCAATCAATGAGAAGTAGCCCACTTTTATCACACAAGTTAACTCGACTTATGAAAACATTCAAAATTCAAACAAGTAACCATATTGGAATATTGAGAAATATGCATATTAAACAAGGTTTATGAAAGATAGTGATTGAAGATAAACTCAATGCTATTGATAATTGGAGTTTAAAACCCAAGAATATAACTCTTAAAACAATTAATTCCAATGACTATTTGAGAAGTTATGGAATTAAAATAGCCTTAAAACATATGTGAGTTACAGAAAAGTAAAACATCAAGAGCATTAAACTTCCAGCAGAAATTGAATTTTCTAAAATTGTAACTGCCAAAACATTGATGAGTAAATAACAGCTTGATTGTAACACATTTAAAGAGATAACTTGTGTGCAATCTAGATCTAGCATTTTATGGAGGCAAAAACAATAAGAACAAAAGAAGAACTCATGTTCTCGTGTATAACAGTTTTCCAGAATAACTCGTAAAAATATATACTTTTCACCCCCAAGAAGACCAAACTAGAAATTCTCATAGAAGCATAAAATGTCGATAAGATCCAGATCTATGAAATCGAAGAAGACTCCAAGATGAAAAGATAGTTAGAAGTATGAGTTTTTATGCTTTTTGAAAGGCTATAAATCTGGACAGATTACGAAAAAAAAACTAAAACATAAAATTCAAAAACAAATAAAAGATAAGTGCAAAGGAAACATATATCCGATCTTGAGCCTAAGGCGCTCTGATACCAAATGATAAGAAATTTAAAGAGGAATTGAAAAATCTAATCTACCTTGTTAAAACAAACAAGACTATTAGATCACAAATCCTAAAAATCTCAAAATCAAAATGAAATCAAAGAAGCCAAAGATTCTAATATCAAAATGTTAAGTAACCCTTGACAATTAGATCTAACAACCTTGCTTAAAGAAACAAGACCTTTAGATAACTCAATCTCAAAGACCCCAAAACCAATTTTGAAATTCAACTCAAGGAAAGTAAAATCGGATTACCTTGTGGATCAAATATCTCAAGGCAAGAGAACTTGTATGAGATCCGAATCACTCCACAAGCAAGATTGATCAAGTCAAGCTTGAATGATTCTAAGCATGCAACCTAATCTACATAGAATTGCAAAGACATAGCTCAAAGGCTATAAAAAAGCTCAAGGCCTCTTTTGATTACATTTTCAATCTTTTTTCCTTTTTCTTTTCCTACAAGGTACATGGTTTTATATAGCCTCAAAATCAACCCTAGAGTAACCTATGGTCAATTGAAAGGTTGTAACTTACATCCCCATCAATACCATGATCTCCACTAACCAAATTGTAACTTAAAACATTAAAAACAACACTTTAAGACTGAAAAATACATTAAACCCCCCATAAATCCGAGAATTGAACTTCTAATAAACCAATACATAATTTGTAACCTATCCAAGAATAAATGAAGCCCCCTTGAAGTAGCTTGAAGCTCTTGTTGCATAAATGAAGCTTGACTTGTCTTTAATGAAGCATGGGTTGAACTTGAGTCCATTAAATGCATCTTGAGTTCGTCATAAATGAAGTTTGACAACATTAATTCAACTTCATCTTGAAGCTTTTCTTTAGTCTTGAATAACATGATACGGTTCATATCAACTTCCCCCATCGATTTCTTCTCATTTTATGAAGTAAAGGCAAAGGTTTTCGTGGGAGAAGCAGAAAGGAAGAGGAAGAAGAGGGTTTTTGAAGCTGAAGTTGCAGAAGAGAGGAGAAGAACTAAAGGTAAGTCTTTATGACAGCAAGTTAATCAATTCAATCCTATTCTGGTTTTCTGTTCATCTCGAGCTCCACAGGAAGAGGTAAGATTTGAGGTTTTGTTTCGTGAAAGTTAACTCATATTGGAACAAAATTCGTGAAGGAAGCTTGAGCAAATTCGGATCTTAAGCTACTGATTTGTGAAGAGGAAGACAGAAGACAGAATTTGCTGTCAAATCCGAGAAGTCTCTGGTGTTTTGGTTGTACTGGTCTGTAGAGTTGGAATCAGAAGCTCTATTAGGTATGGTTGGAAAACTTATTGAATTTCCTACAACTTTCGTGAAGAAATCGTGAGTAGAAAATGATTGGAAGATGTTATAAATAGCAGGTCCAGTTTCGGGTTGCAGCAGAAAATCGAATCTGGAATAGCAGAAGTTAGTTCCTGGGAAAGAAGCTTTCGAGGTGTTTCTGAACCAATCTATTGGGAATTTCAATTTCATGTCTTCATATCATTTTTAGAGGATTAAAAAAGGAAGATTTTGGTATAAATTTCACCCTGTTTGGCTAAGTAATGAAGAAGTTATGGCTGTCTGAAAACAGGGCAGAAATTCTGAAAATGCTGGAAAATTTGAAAGTGTGTTTACTTGTAATTTTAAGGTTAAAAAGCATGAGCTCGAGGTTCTAATGGTTGAATTTGGTTTGTTTGACAGGCCAAGAGCAAATAGGTCGAGTGTACAGGCCAAGGTTCTAGTTTAACACTGTGAGTGACAAAACGAACTTCAAAAATGTTCTATATGCTTGATTTATGTTTTAAGAAAATACAAGTTTTGCTTGTATGAAAGAGTTTAGATGTTTATTGTTTTCCTTGAACACTTGTTTATGAGCATTCATGATTTCTTAGAAATGTTTTAAAGTGTTCATGATGAGCTTAAATGTCTTGATGAAATTTATACACGAGCATATGTTTATTGCATTTTCGAAGTCTATGGAAATGTTATGATTTCGAGCAAGTATGTTTTAGCAAGTATGTTTTTGAAGATTTCCAGTTTTATGAACAAGCAAGTAAGCTTGAGTTTTATGAAAGGAAAAGATAAGTAGGCATGTTCAAAAGTTTTCATGTGATCTTCTGAAATATTGAGCCCGAGGCTTTATGGTACCGTGTGCACACAGGTCATTTCTGTTGTCGACGTTGAGTGAACTTCGTGATAACAGTGGCTGTGCGTGAGTCTTTGGGCGGGCCCCACTACGACAAAGACGATGGGAGTGCTGGGCGGGCCCCACTACATCGTAGAACAAAAAGAGATTGTGATATGTTTTAAAAAGAGTTTATCTCATTTACATGCCTTACGAGATTTTAACGATATACTTGCTGGTTTTCATGAAAAGCTATTATGATTACACAGTTACTTTTAACATTTGATTACAGATGCATATGCTCATAGATGGCCAGGTGATATGATTTACGAGTTAATAACTTTCTTTTAAACTCAAGTCACTCACTGAGCTTCATAGCTCATTCTTTCAGTGTTTTTCCCACTTTTCAAGTAGAGATCGAGCTCCCGGTGCCTGAAAACCTGCCATAGTCTGCTAGAAGCTTCTCAAGTTTGATATGTTGTACGTGGGTGGAGTTGTATAGAAAGTCTATATGATACGAATCATCATGCTATGCAAAACGAGAGAAAAAGCTTCAAAATGGAGTTGAAATAAATGTTCTCCAACGTCATTTATGACGAACTGAAGATGCATTTAATGAACTCATGTGCAATAAATGTATCTTTAAAGATAACTCAAGCTTCATTTATGCAACAAGGGTTTCAATTTAAATCAAGTGAAGCTTCATTTATGCATGGAAGGTTACAAAGACTTTCAAGATTAGTACAAGACTTCAATCTCGGATTTATGGATATTTTGATGTAAATTTCAGTTTTAAAGTCCTGTTTTCAATAATTTAGGTTACAATTTGGTTAGTGGAGATCATGGTATTGATGGGGATGTAAGTTACAACCTTTCAATTGACCATAGGTTACTCAAGGGTTGATTTTGAGGCTATATAAAGCCATGTACCTTGTAGGAAAAAAAAAAGGAGATTAAAAATGTAATCAAAAGAGGCCTTGAGCTTTTTTATAGCCTTTGAGCTATGTCTTTGCAATTCTATGTAGATTAGGTTGCATGCTTAGAATCATTCAAGCTTGACTTGATCAATCTTGCTTGTGGACTGATTCGGATCTCATACAAGTTCTCTTGCCTTGAGATGTTTGATCGACAAGATAATCCGATTTTACTTTCCTTGAGTTGATTTTCAAAATTGGTTTTGGGGTCTTTGAAATTGAGTTATCTAAGGGTCTTGTTTATTTAAGCAAGGTTGTTAGATCCAATTGTCAAGGGTTACTTAACATTTTAATATTAGAATTCTTTGGCTTATTTGATTTCATTTTGGTTTTGAGATTTTTTGGGTTTTAGATCTAATAGTCTTGTTTGTTGTTAACAAGGTAGATTAGATTTTTAAATTCTTCTTAAATTTCTCATCATTTGGTATCAGAGCCTTAGGCTCAAGATCGGATATATGTTTCCTTTGCGTTTATCTTGAATTTTTTCAAATTTTCATGTTTTGTTTCATTTTTTGTAATCTGTCCAGTTTTTGTAATCTGTCGAAAAGTACAAAAAACTCATATTTTCGTTTGTTATTTCAATTGCAAGTCTTCATCAATATTGTAGATCAGGCTCTGATCTATAAATGTGTCTTCTATGAAAATTTCTAGTTCGACTTTCTTTAGGCTGAAAAATATGCATGTTTATAACTTGTTCTGAAAAACTGCTAAAATCGAGAACATATGTTCTTGTGTTGTTCTTGCTGTTTTTTTCTTCTAAAGCATGCTAGATCTGAAAATTTCTCATTTGAACTGATCATTTTTGTTTAATATAACCATTTGGCATTCATTCATTGATGTTACACTTTTTGAAAGTTTTAAAAGTTGGTTGTTACATATTAAATATGGGCAGTTACATTTCTGCACATTGAACTTTCCAACCATTAGTTTCAAATAGTAACTCTTATATTTAAAAATTCCAGCCATCGGTTATTGTCCATAAGTTACATTGCTTCTTCTTCATTTATCTAACCATGACCTTAAATTTTTTCAAATGTCAAGTTAGTTTGTTTGTTTTCAAAGTGTGCAATTATCCATTGAATTGCAAATTATCTTGGCTTCTCCATACAAATTTTGAGACGTGAGATTGAGAATCAATGTGTTTTCTCAAAATTGAGTGCAAACATGAGTGACCTAAATATTATTGAGTGTAAACTTGTGAGGGAGTGTTGTGAGGTCATTTGTATTTTCTTAACTTGTTTTTGCAGCAATCTTTCACAAAGAAAATGATACGAGGAAGAAATTCTAGAAAGCAAGACTTCATTGAAATAAATTTTCAGTTTGTGTACAACAACATCATTAGATTCGAGGACGAATCTTCTTGAAGAAGGGGAGAATGATACGAATCATCATGCTATGCAAAACAAGAGAAAAAGCTTCAAAATGGAGTTGAAATAAATGTTCTCCAACGTCATTTATGACGAACTGAAGATGCATTTAATGAACTCATGTGCAATAAATGTATCTTTAAAGATAACTCAAGCTTCATTTATGCAACAAGGGATTCAATTTAAATCAAGTGAAGCTTCATTTATGCAACAAGGGATTCAATTTAAATCAAGTGAAGCTTCATTTATGCATGGAAGGTTACAAAGACTTTCAAGATTAGTACAAGACTTCAATCTCGGATTTATGGATATTTTGATGTAAATTTCAGTTTTAAAGTTTTGTTTTCAATAATTTAGGTTACAATTTGGTTAGTGGAGATCATGGTATTGATGGGGATGTAAGTTACAACCTTTCAATTGACCATAGGTTACTCTAGGGTTGATTTTGAGGCTATATAAAGCCATGTACCTTGTAGGAAAAAAAAAAAGAAGATTAAAAATGTAATCAAAAGAGGCCTTGAGCTTTTTTATAGCCTTTGAGCTATGTCTTTGCAATTCTATGTAGATTAGGTTGCATGCTTAGAATCATTCAAGCTTGACTTGATCAATCTTACTTGTGGACTGATTCGGATCTCATACAAGTTCTCTTGCCTTGAGATGTTTGATCGACAAGGTAATCTGTAAACCCGAGATCTTTCTTTGGAACCTCCTTAATATCAAACAACAAAAGAAAGGAAGAAATGAATGCTTAAAACTTGGTTTTCCTTGTTTTAAAAAGGAAAGAAATGAAGTGAAAGGCAAAAGGAAAACAAGGAAGGAAAGTTTAAACCATTTTGGTTTGGATTGCTTTTAAGACAAAAGAAGAAAAGGAAAAGAAACAAATGTTTTATTTGTTAAGTTATTTTGGTTTTGCTAAGAAAAGAAAAGAAAAGAAAAGAAAAGAAAGAAAGAAGATAAAGGAAAGAAAAGAAAAGGAAAAAGAAATGGAAAATGAAAAGAAAACAAAAGTGCAAAAAGACAAAACATTATCTTCCACCGATTGTTTTGTTTTAAAAAGTGTTTTCTCTTCAATTTCTTCTCTTTCATCACAAACTAAGGCTGAAGCTTCGTGGTTCAAGGAGAAAGGAAGAAGAAGGAGGCCATTTTTTGTGATTTTGAGCTGGAGTTGCAGAAGAAAAGGGGAAAACTCAAGAGGATTCTTTATTACAGCAAGAAAATCAACTCAGACAAGTTCTGATTTTCTGTTCATCTCGAGCTCCACAAGAAGAGGTAAGAGCTGAGCTTTTGTTTCATGAAAGTTAACTCATATTGGAACAAAATTTGTGAAGGAAGCTCGAGCCAATTCTGATTTTAAGTTGCTGTTTTGTTAAGAGGAAGGCAGAAGACAGAATTTTGCTGTCAAATCCGAGAAGTCTCTGATGTTTTGGTTGTTCTGATCTGTATACTTGGAGTTAGAAGCTCTGATTGGTATGGTTCGAAAGCTTATTCAATTTCCTACAAGTTTTGTGAAGGAATCGTGAGAAGAAAATGATTGGAAGATGTTGTAATCTTCAGGTTAAGTTTCGGGTTGCAGCAGAAAGTGAAATCTGGAACAGCAGCAGAATCATTTTAGGGGTTAAGCTACTGAGGTAATTTCTAACCAATACGTTAGGAATCTCATTTTCATGTCTTCATAAGAGTTTTAGAGGGTTCAAAAAGGAAGAGTTTGGTATAAATTTCACCCTGTTTGGCTAAGTAATGAAGAAGTTATGGCTGTCTAAAAACAGGGCAGAAAATCTGAAAATGCTGGAATTTTGAAAGTGTGTTTTCTTGCAAGTTTTAAGGTCAAAAATCATGAGCTCGAGGTTCTAATGATTGATTTGGCTTGTTTGACCGGCCAAGAGCAAATAGGTCAAGTTTACAAGCCAAGGTTCCAATTCTAATACGGTGAGTGACTCTATCTTAGAACTATGTTTGACCTATGTTTTTCTTCATGAACATAAGTGTTGATAATTACATCTTGATTGAACTAGTTGTGAATGGCTTCATAGAGTTTTCTAACATAAAGTCATGATGGAACCTAAGCATGCTTTGAATTAGTTGTAACTATAAATCCAGGTATGGAAACTAAATTATGAAAGTATGCTTTCCTTTAGAGAATGTTTTGTGTAAATCCACTTGGGAACATGTATAAATGACAATGTGAAAATGTCAAGAAACTGTTGTATGTGTTATAAAGACATGATTTCCATGGTACACAAATTATGCCCTTGTTTGGGGTTCACCCCTAATACTGAAGGACATTCGAGAAGGTACTTGGGGGGGGAATGAATCAGGATATCCCGATACTGAAGGACAATGAGAAGGTATCCGGGAAGTAAATGGTTTTACCTAAATACTGAAGGACAATGAGAAGGTATTCGGGTAGTAAATGGTTTTACCTTAATAACTTGAAGGACATAGAGAAGGTATTAGGAAAACCAAACGACCAAAGGTAATCCACGTGCACGTGAGAGAGAGAGAGAGAGGTATGAACCTTATTGGTATAAATGTAACTCTACCACCTCTATGGTTTGATGTGGTGTCATGTCATGTGTTTTATTGTTATGAGCTTCTATATTATTGATCTATCTACCCTCGATATGTTAGTACATTTCGAGTTGTGTGTTATGCACAAGTGGTGACTTAAACCTGTAAATTGGAAGCATGGTATGTTTATGTTTACAAACAGATGTTAAGCTATTTTCTACTTATAATCTGCCATTATTATGTTTCACCTGTGAGCTTATAATGTTTTAAAGATAGACACTCACTGAGCTTTTTAGCTCATTCTTCCAATGTTTTCAAACCTTTTTGGTGTAGAGATCGAGCTCCTTGTACCTGACATCCTGCCATAGTCTGCTGGAAGTTTCATAAGTTGTTAGTTTGTACGTGGCTGGTGTTGTATACCAAGTCGTTATGTAGTTATAGAAGTTTTGTACATTAGTGGTTGTATAAACATTGAGTTGTCTTGTGTTGTTTTGATGCACTTGACTTTTAGTTTCCAAGAGAGACTTATGAAGGGTTTTGATGTGAAATTAAGAGGAATTGAAATATCTAATCTACCTTGTTAACAACAAACAAGACTATTAGATCACAAAACCCAAAAAATCTCAAATTCAAAATGAAATCAAAGAAGCCAAAGATTCTAATGTCAAAATGTTAAGTAACCCTTGACAATTGGATCTAACAACCTTGCTTAAAGAAACAAGACCTTTAGATAACTCAATCTCAAAGACCCCAAAACCAATTTTGAAAATCAACTCAAGGAAAGTAAAATCGGATTACCTTGTCGATCAAATATCTCAAGGCAAGAAAACTTGTATGAGATCCGAATCACTCCACAAGCAAGATTGATCAAGTCAAGCTTGAATGATTCTAAGCATGCAACCTAATCTACATAGAATTGCAAAGACATAGCTCAAAGGCTATAAAAAAAGCTAAAGGCCTCTTTTTGATTACATCTTTCAATCTTTTTTTTTTCTCCTTGGATTACATGTGGCTATTTATAGCCTTCAAAATTAAACCTAAAGATAACCTATGGTAGTTTAAGAGTTGTAACTTACATCCTCATCAATACCATAGTGTCCACTAACTATTTTGTAACCTAAAACATTGAAAACAAGAGTTTAAAACTGAAATTTACATCAAATTTGCCATAAATCCGAGAATGATGTCTCTTTGCTAGTTTTGTAACTCTTTGTAACCTTCCAATAGTAAATGAAGCACATCTTGAAGTATCTTGAAGTCCTTGTCCCATAAATGAAGCTTGTTGTTCTTTAATAAATGATGAGTTGTACTCGAGTTCATTAAATGCAACTTATGTTAAACTTCCATGAATGACTTCATTTAATGCGACTTCGTGAGATGCCTTGGTTCATATCATTCTCCCCTTCTTCAAAAAGATTCGTCCTCGAATCTACTTGTGAAACATTGCTGCAAAACCATGTTAAGAAAACACAAAAGACCTCGCAACACTCTCTCACATATTTACACTCAAGGAAATATATACTTGTGTTCATTTTGAGAAATCAAATTATATAAGCTCTCATTCTTCTTACCTCTTTTTTTTTGAAGTATTGAGCCATGATTTGCAATCCCATGGATAGTAGCACACTTTGAATACAAATAAGCAAAACAAGGCTTATGAAAAGAAAAATTCAGAATGATGAACCTTTGAAACTTTTATCTAAGGGTAGAAAAATTAAGAACAAGATATGTAACTCTCACAAATTAAGAACAATTGCTGGAATTTTAAATACAAGAGTTGTTATTTAAAACCAATAGTTGGACTTTTAAAACATATGAGTTACAATTTGAAACTAATGGATAGAAAATTCAATGTGCAGAAATGTAACTGCCCATATTTAATATGTTTTAGCCAACTTTGCAAACTTTCAAAGTGTAACATCAAAGATTGAATATCAAATGGTTAAGTTTAAACATAATGATCAAATCTATTGGAAATTTTAAGATTGAGCATGCTTTAGAGGCAAAAACAACAAGAACAAAACAAGAACTCATGTTCTCGGATATAGCAGTTTTTTTTAGAACCAGTTGTAAAAATTCATACTTTTTACCCTCAAGAAAGCTGAATTAAAAAATCTCATAGAAGACAAAGTTAAAGCTTAGACCCTGATCTACAATAATGATGAAGACATCAAGATGCAAACAATTGCAGAAGTATGACTTTTCGGTGCATTTTCAGAGACTACGAAAACTGGACAGTTTGCAAAACAAAAGAAAAACTAAAACATGAAAATTTAAAGCAAATTCAATATAAACGCAATGGAAACATATATCCGATCTTGAGCCTAAGGCTCTGATACCAAATGATAAGAAATTTTTAGAGGAATTTGAAATATCTAATCTACCTTGTTAACAACAAACAAGACTATTAGATCACAAAACCCAAAAAAATCTCAAATTCAAAATGAAATCAAAGAAGCCAAAGATTCTAATGTCAAAATGTTAAGTAACCCTTGACAATTGGATCTAACAACCTTGCTTAAAGAAACAAGACCTTTAGATAACTCAATCTCAAAGACCCCAAAACCAATTTTGAAAATCAACTCAAGGAAAGTAAAATCGGATTACCTTGTCGATCAAATATCTCAAGGCAAGAAAACTTGTATGAGATCCGAATCACTCCACAAGCAAGATTGATCAAGTCAAGCTTGAATGATTCTAAGCATGCAACCTAATCTACATAGAATTGCAAAGACATAGCTCAAAGGCTATAAAAAAAGCTAAAGGCCTCTTTTTGATTACATCTTTCAATCTTTTTTTTTTTCTCCTTGGATTACATGTGGCTATTTATAGCCTTCAAAATTAAACCTAAAGATAACCTATGGTAGTTTAAGAGTTGTAACTTACATCCTCATCAATACCATAATGTCCACTAACTATTTTGTAACCTAAAACATTGAAAACAAGAGTTTAAAACTGAAATTTACATCAAATTTGCCATAAATCCGAGAATGATGTCTCTTTGCTAGTTTTGTAACTCTTTGTAACCTTCCAATAGTAAATGAAGCACATCTTGAAGTATCTTGAAGTCCTTGTCCCATAAATGAAGCTTGTTGTTCTTTAATAAATGATGAGTTGTACTCGAGTTCATTAAATGCAACTTATGTTAAACTTCCATGAATGGCTTCATTTAATGCGACTTCGTGAGATGCCTTGGTTCATATCAGGTTTCTCCTTGTTTATGTTTAATAGTTGTCCAGATTCTGTTGTGTTATGTTAAAATGTTCCAAATGCGAACATAGTATGTTTATCAGGAGAACAGGATCAGCAGATATTGTTAAGAGGTAAACAATGTCTGTTGGTTTCACGCCGCCTTTCGGGCTAAGTAGCAGGTAGTTCGGGAGGGGGTGTGACATAATCCGATTTTACTTTCCTTGAGTTGATTTTCAAAATTGGTTTTGGGGTCTTTGAAATTGAGTTATCTAAAGGTCTTGTTAATTTAAGCAAGGTTGTTAGATCCAATTGTCAAGGGTTACTTAACATTTTGATATTAGAATTCTTTGGCTTCTTTGATTTCATTTTGGTTTTGAGATTTTTGGGTGTTTAGATCTAATAGTCTTGTTTGTTGCTAACAAGGTAGATTAGATTTTACATTCCTCCTTAAATTTCTTATCACTATATGTATAGAAGAAGGACTATAAACTTATGTTTATGTGTACAACTTAGGTTGTGGTTGTGTGATCCATGGTTGGGTATGTTTTTTCAGTTTTCCAGAGAGTCATAAGTAGGGTTACCCCTTACGTAGATTACGTAATTGTCAATATTCCGCTATGTTGTGTTTTAGTTGTTTCTTATACAAGTTTAGTATGCTTATAAGGTAAAATAGGGTCAACAGGTATCGTTAGAGAGGTGAACGATGTCTGTTGGCTTCACGCCGTCTACCGGGCTAAGTTAGCAGGTAGTTCGGGAGGGGGTGTGACATTCATGTTAGATCTGAATGTTGTTGTTTGATTTCTCCATATATGTTACAACAATAAATGCATGTTAGTTACACATTAAAAGTTCCAGCCATAAGCTTATTTACATTGATTATGTCGTGTGTAACTCCAATCTGTTTTTCATGTTATAAACTCATATTGTAACTCCTTTCAATTACACATTGACTATAGATAATTCAATTTGGAAGAGTTATTTATTGGAATATTGCATTAGTTGTTGGTGTTTAATATTGGAATTCCTATACCCTTTGTCCCATTCCATCTCTTATCATTCCATTTTTTTTATTACAATCCTGTCATTTTCTTTCTTTCATAACATGTTTCTTATTGGATATTCGTTTTCCTCCATATTTATGCTATTTTATTTTCTTAGTGTGTTGTCTATCACTTGATTGCAAACTTTGCTTATTGGCTCATGTGAGTGAAATTGTGAGTTTGTTGAGAGTGTTTTTCTGTTTCGAGTGTAAACACAAGTGTCTATACCTTAACGAGTGAAAACACGTGAGGGTGCTTGTGAGGTCCATTTTTGTGTTACTTTTTTTTAGTTTTGCAGAAACAAACAAACAAAAAAACATGAAGCTGAAATTTCCTAAATTCTATGGAAGTACAAATCCAAAGGAGTACGAATGGGAAAGACAAGTTGATCATGTCTTTGAGTGTTGCACTTTCAACGAGGAGAAAAAGGTAAAACTCATTGTTTCTCATCTTAGAGATTATGCCATTACTTGGTGGGATAAATTGTTTTTGAGTAGGAGGAACCTTAACTGTCCAATTGAATGATGGAATGTTCTTAAGCAAATAATGCGGGAGCACTTTGTTCCTAAGTTTTTCCATAACTTGCAAACTTTGAGACATGGGAGCAAAAGTGTGGAGGCTTACTACATGGAGATGCAAATGTTGCATGAAGATCTCGAAATTTATGCGGATGAGACGGTTACAATGGCTCGATTCTTTAGAGGCTTAACAAGGAGATTGCAATTCAGCTTGATCTTCAACCTTATGAGGATTTGGAGAGGATGGTGCACATAGCCATAAAGATTGAAAAACATCTCCAAAGGAAGTCTACAAGGTACACTAAACCTAAAACAATTTTAAATGTTAGTTCAACTTTGGAAAGGGTTAGTTTACCTACTGAAGATAATTCTATTGCTGAGGTAGAAAGTGGAAAAATTCAAAATGATTTGCTTTGTAATTTCGTGTCAGCACATGCCTAGTGAGTTTACTTTACTAGGAGATTAAATTGCAAAGACTTATTTGTTTGTAACACTTCTACTATTGTAATACCTACTTTTGATGAAGTACATGTTGATGTGTGTGAGTTAGGGAAAAAGGCAAAAAAGGTCGAGACAAAAGCATGCCAATTGTTTGAAAAAGAATCTTGTGAGAAAATGTGTGATGTGAATCAAACCATTGATCCATTGCATGTACCTGAAGGAGCAATAACAAGGAGCAAGGCCAAGAAGATTCAAGAGGCTTTCACATTGCATCTCCAAAAGCTCGTGAATGCACAAGGAGAGACCAAGATTTTTGAGCCCAAAATTCTTTATAATGTTAGTACAACAAGTCAAGATGAGAATGAAGTGAAGATGGCACGGGAAAAGTTGTCTAGTTTGAAAGATGGCACGGAGGACAAAAAAAGTGTGCAGAAAATGTGAACAGGTGGCTGTCTAGATTGCACCTCTTGGGATTTCGTGATGTCAAACCTCGTCAAACGAAATAGTCATGCATGGCGGATCCTACAGTAGATAATTAAGACCATTTAAAGCATTTCTATGTTTTTTGTTTCATATTTAGAGCTCTCAAACGTTGTGCAATCAAGTTTTAAATTCCTAGGTCAATTTTTTCTTCATTTCACATTTAATGCTTTTTAAAGACTTTTGGTCTTTGGTGCTTTGCACGACCATTTTGGCCTATTTAAAGGCTTGTATTGGCATGGAAAAGGGAGAACCTTTATGAAAAAAACTTGTGTTTTGTTTAGCCCCATTTGGTGTTAACTTTCTTTCAAATCTTGCTTTAGGTTTGATGTTTAACCGATTCATTGGATTAGCCCCGATCAAGCTAATTCTGGAGTGAGTCGTCTTAGGATCTAGGAGTGACCATCCTTATTCTAAGTTTGATCTAAGAGTGATTCATCTTCTAACTTAACTCTTAGTTGGAATCAATTCGTTAAGTTAGTCTTGTTCGTGACGTTTGCAAAGATCCTAGAAGGACCTCTAGCTTTGTTAAACCAACAAATTCGGCGCTTATCAATGTGTGAGAGAGAAAAGCATGAGATTAGTCTATGGCCTATAGAGAAAAAAGAGAGAAAAGCCAAGAAAGTGAGCTTGTGTGAACGATCTTGTGAGGCTAAATCTATTTTGTTTTCAAAACAAAATATTTTTGATCTTTTGTATAAAGAAACTTGTTTTCTAACAGGGTGAGCTCAAACCATGTTTTTCTAGTTTTTCTTTGGAGTTCTTACAGGATGCCAAAGCACTCATTGAGAATCATGATTCCAAAGTTAATTCCATTTATTGAGAGGCAAGAGTTCAAAATTGCTTCTAAATTCATCTATGGCAGCAAGCATAAGGTGTTGAAACCGGGCAATTGGGTTTGGAGACACTTTTAGAAAGATCGTTGTTCATTTCACAAGAAACCTAAGTGGAATTCAAGAGAAAATTTACTGATGACATCCCATGATTACAAGATTGCTCTACAAGGAGATGTCAATTACATTTATAATGTTGTTGATTTCCGTTCATTTGATGTTGGAGACCCTTTTGATTCGAGGACGAATCCTCTTGAAGAAGGGGAGGATGATATGAACCCAATAGAGCCAATCAAGAATAAAGAAGAGCTTCAAGATGGAGATACATTAAATGTACCATGGCTTCATTTATGATGAACTCATGTTGCATTGAAGAAATTAAAGTTGGATTAAATGAACTCAAGTACATCTCAAGTTCATTTAATGCAAGACAACCATCAATTAATGGAACTACACTTCAACCTACTTCAACATGAGCTTCATTTACTAATGGATGGTTACAAATACCTAGAAGAATGAATGCAATATTCAATCTCGGATTTATGGCCCTCTATTATGTAATTTTCAGTTTTTAAGCATATTTCATAAGTTTTAAGTTACATTTGAGTAGTGGATAGTTATAGCATTAAAGTTGTGGAAGTTTCAATATTAAACATGTCATTTTAGCTTATTTTAGATTACAATTTAAAGGCTATATAAAGCCATCAAAGATGTATTGTAAAAGGACTTGGAATCATGTTTTGAATGAAAGTTGCATATTTTGCTTCTTAAGCCATGAGCTTGTTTCTTTGCATATCTTGTGTTTAGATTTGCATGCTAGGATCATTCAAGTAGTGTTGATCAAACTACTTGTGGAGTGATTCGAATCTTGAGTTTAGAAACAAGTTTTCTCTACTCTTGATCTTGATCATCAAGGTAAATCCGTTTCTATCTTCTTCCTTGGAATGAAATCATCTAGGTTTGGGGTTTTTGAGTTTTAGATCTTGGTCTTGTTTCTCAACAAGATTGATAGATTTAAATCATTAAGAGTTACTTATCAATACTCAAAGTAAAAGGAAAAAAAATTCTCCAAATAATAATACATCTATGGCATCTTAGACTTGGTCATATTAATCTCAACCAGATCGAGAGACTATCTAAAAATGGACTTCTAAATAAGTTAGAAGATGATTCTTTACCTCCTTGCGAATCTTGCTTGGAAGGTAAAATGACCAAGCGACCTTTTACTGGAAAAGGTTACAGAGCCATAGAAACCTTAGAACTTGTACATTCGGATCTTTGTGGTCCGATGAATGTTAAAGCTCGAGGAGGGTACGAATATTTCATCTCCTTCATAGATGATTATTCGAGGTATGGTTATCTATATCTAATGTCATCACAAGTCTGAGGCTCTTGAAAAGTTCAAAGGGTATAAGGCTGAAGGAGAGAATGCATAAGGGAAAACTATTGAAACACTTCGATCCAATCGAGGTGGAGAGTATATGGATTTGAGATTCTAGGACTATATGATAGAACATGTGATAAGAAATTTTAAGAAGGATTGAAAAATTCAATCTACCTTGTTAACAACAAACAAGACTATTAGATCTAAAACCCCAAAAATCTCAAAACCAAAATGAAATCAAAGAAGCCAAAGATTCTAATGTCAAAATGTTAAGTAACCCTTGACAATTGGATCTAACAACCTTGTTTAAAAAAACAAGACCTTTAGATAACTCAATCTCAAAGACCCCAAAACCAATTTTGAAAATCAACTCAAGGAAAGTAAAACCGGATTACCTTGTCGATCAAATATCTCAAGGCAAGAAAACTTACTTGAGATCTGAATCACTCCACAAGCAAGATTGATCAAGTCAAGCTTGAATGATTCTAAGCATGCAACCTAATCTACATAGAATTGCAAAGACATAACTCAAGGCTATAAAAAAGCTCAATGCCTCTTTTGATTACATTTTTCAATCTTTTTTTTCCTCCAAGGTACATGGCTTTATATAGCCTCAAAATCAACCCTAGAGTAACCTATGGTCAATTAAAAGGTTGTAACTTACATCCCCATCAATACCATGATCTCCACTAACCAAATTGTAACTTAAAACATTAAAAACAACACTTTAAGACTGAAAAATACATTAAACCCCCCATAAATCCGAGAATTGAACTTCTAATAAACCAATACATAATTTGTAACCTATCCAAGAATAAATGAAGCCCCCTTGAAGTAGCATGAAGCTCTTGTTGCATAAATGAAGCTTGACTTGTCTTTAATGAAGCATGGGTTGAACTTGAGTCTATTAAATGCATCTTGAGTTCGTCATAAATGAAGTTTGACAACATTAATTCAACTTCATCTTGAAGCTTTTCTTTAGTCTTGAACAACATGATACGGTTCATATCAACATGGAATTAAATCTCAACTCTCAGCACCTAATACACCACAACAAAATGGTGTGTCAGAAAGGAGAAATAGAACCTTGTTGGACATGGTTCGTTCTATGATGAGCTATGCTTAATTGCCTGCCTCGTTTTGGAGATATGCAGTAGAGACTGCAGTTCAAATCTTGAACACTATTCCATCAAAGAGTATTTTAGAAACACCTTTTGAATTGTGGAAGTGGCGTAAACCTAGCTTACAACACTTCAGGATTTGGGGTTGTCCGGCACACGTGCTAGTGACAAACCCAAAGAAACTGAAACCTCGTTCAAGATTGTGCCAATTTGTTGGCTATCCCAAAGAAATGAGAGGTGGTCTTTTCTACGACCTACAAGAAAACAAGGTGATTGTATCGATAAACGCCACTTTCTTGGAGGAAGATCACATGAGAAACCATAAACCTCGTAGTAAATTAGTGCTAAATGAAGCTACAGATGAACCAACAAGAGTTGTTGATTAAGCTGGACCTTCATCAAGAGTTGATGGAGGAGCCAACACCTCAAGTCAGTCTCGTCCTTCTCAATCGTTGGGAATGCCTCGACGCAGTGGGAGGGTTGTTTCCCAACCTGACCGCTACTTGGGTTTAGCTTAAACTCAAGTCGTCATACCTGATGATGACGTAGAAGATCCATTGCCTTATAAACAGGCAATCAATGACGTAGACAAAGACCAATGGATCAAAGCCATGGACCTTGAAATGGAGTCAATGGACTTGATGTGAATCCAACCATGCAATTCAAACACTAAAGAGCTTCAAAATGGAGTTGTTTTCAAGCTTCATTTATGATGAACTAAAGATGCATTTAATGAACTCAAGTGCAACACATGCTTCATTAAAGACAAACCAAGCTTCATTTATGCAACTACAGTTTCAAGCTACTTCAAGTGAGGATCCATTTATGCATGGAAGGTTACAAACTTTTTGTAGGTTGATCAAAAAGTCAATTCTCGTATTTATGGCTAATTTGATGTAAATTTCAGTTTTAAAGTCTTGTTTTCAATGTTTTAGGTTAAAAAAATAGTTAGTGGAGATCATGGTATTGATGGGGATGAAAGTTACAACCTTTCAATTGACCATAGGTTACTCTAGGGTTGATTTTGAGGCTATATAATGCCATGTAACTTGTAGAAAAAAAAAGAAAAAAAAAGATTGAAAATGTAATCAAAAGAGGCCTTTGTGCTTTTTTATAGCCTTGAGCTATGTCTTTGCAATTCTATGTAGATTAGGTTGCATGCTTAGAATCATTCAAGCTTGACTTGATCAATCTTGTGGAGTGATTCGGATCTCAAGTAAGTTTTCTTGCCTTGAGATATTTGATCGACAAGGTAATCCGGTTTTACTTTCCTTGAGTTGATTTTCAAAATTGGTTTTGGGGTCTTTGAGATTGAGTTATCTAAAGGTCTTGTTTCTTTAAGCAAGGTTGTTAGATCAAATTGTCAAGGGTTACTTAACATTTTGACATTACAATCTTTGGCTTCTTTGGTTTCATTTTGATTTTGAGATTTTTTGGGTTTTGTGAACTAATATGTTTGTTGTTAACAAGGTAGATTAGTTTTCAAATCCTACTTAAAATTTCTTATCAGGACTTCAATTCAGTATGGGAACTTGTAGACCAACCTGAAGGGGTTAAACCCATAGGGTGTAAATGGATCTATAAGAGAAAGAGAGATGCAACCGGAAAGGTACAGACCTTTAAGGCTAGACTTGTAGCAAAGGGTTTTACCCAAAGGGAAGGAGTTGATTATGAACAAACTTTTTCCCCTGTTGTTATGCCGAAGTCTATAAGGATACTCTTGTCCATAGCCGCATTTTACGATTATGAAATTTGGCAAATGGACGTCAAGACTGCCTTTTTGAATGGTAATCTTGACGAGAGCATCTATATGTCTCAACCCGAAGGGTTCATAATCCAAGGTCAGGAGCAAAAAGTTTGCAAGCTTAATCGATCCATTTATGGGTTGAAACAAGCATCCATATCTTGGAATATAAGATTTGATACTGCGATCATGTCTTATGGCTTTGACGAAAACATTGATGAGCCTTGTGTTTACAAGTGGATCATCAACGACAAAGTAGCTTTCTTAGTACTTTATGTGGATGATATCCTACTCATTGGGAATGATGTAGGATACCTAACTGACATAAAGAATTGGTTGGCGACCCAATTTCAAATGAAAGATTTGGGAGAAGCGCAATATGTTCTTGGGATTCAGATCTTCAGGAATCGCAAGAACAGAACGCTAGCTCTGTCTCAAGCGTCTTATATCGACAAAATGTTGTCTCGATATTCGATGCAGAATTCCAAGAGGGGCTTATTACCCTTCAGGCATGAAGTTCATCTGTCTAAGGAACAGTGTCCTAAGACACCTCAAGAAGTTGAGGATATGAGACGTATTCCCTATGCCTCTGCAGTAGGTAGCTTAATGTATGCTATGTTGTGCACGAGGCCAGACATTTGTTATGCAGTGGGAATAGTCAGTAGGTACCAGTCCAATCCAGGGTTAGACCACTGGACAACAGTTAAAAATATCCTCAAGTATCTTAGGAGAACGAGGGACTATACGCTTGTGTATGTGACTAAGGATTTGGTTCCAAAGAAGGATGGAACTTGGCGAATGTGTGTATGTAGAGCTATCAATAAGATTACGGTAAAATATCGTCATCCTATACCAAGACTTGATGATATGTTAAATGAATTGCATGGTTCTGTTTTATTTACTAAAATTGATCTTAAGTCTGTATAGCATCAAATTAGGATGAAAGTTGGTGATGAATGGAAAACTGCCTTTAAGACCAAACATGGATTATATGAGTGGTTAGCTATGCCGTTTGGTCTTACCAATGCACCTAGTACATTCATGCTAGAATGAATCATGTGTTGCGTGAATTTCTAGGAAAATTTGCGGTAGTTTATTTTGATGATATACTTGTTTATTCCAAGTCTTTGGAAGAACATGTGGAGCATGTTAGGAAGATTTTGCTTGCATTGAGGGAATCTCAATTATTTGCCAATGTAAAAAAGTGTGCTTTTTGCTTAGATAGGATTAATTTCCTTGGATTTATTGTTTCTGGAAATGGTATTGAAGTTGATAATGATAAAGTTAAGGCTATCCAAGAATGCCCACAACCTAAAAATGCTAGTGAAGTTAGATCTTTTCATGGCTTAGCTAGTTTTTATAGGAGATTCATTAAGGATTTTAGTACCATTGCTGCACCACTTAATGAGATGGTTAAAAAGAATGTTGTTTTCAAATGGGGAGAGAGTCTCGAAAAGGCATTTTATGTTTTAAAAGAAAAATTGACTTCTGCACCTTTGTTATCGTTGCCTAATTTTGAAAATACATTTGAAGTTGAATATGATGCTAGTGGTATAGGAATTGGAGCAGTTTTAATGTAGGAACAAAAGCCCATTATGTACTTTAGTGAGAAGTTGAATGGTGTTGCGTTGAACTATCCAACATATGACAAGGAGTTGTACGCTTTGCATTTGAAGGGACAACATAAGTTAAATCGCCGTCATGCTAAATGGGTTGAATTCATCGAATCATTTCTGTATGTTATAAGGTACAAATGTGGTAAGGAGATATAACTTGTTGTCATCATTATCTTCTAAATTGTTGGGATTTGAGTTCTTGAAAGAAATGTATGCCAGTGATGATGCTTTTGGAAACATATTTTCTCAATGTGTGAAGGGCATAGTTATAAATCATTTCTATATTTTTGACGGTTTTCTATTTAGATAAGATAAACTTTGCACTCCTAAGAGTTCATATAGAGTGTTACTTGTTAAGGAAGCACATGGTGGTGGACTTATGGGTCATTTTGGAGAACATAAAACATATGCTTCACTTAAGGATTATTTTTATTGGCCACACATGCAACGTGATGTTCACAAAGTTTGTAGTACATGCATTACATGTAGAGAAACTAAATCAAGGACTAGACCACATGGATTGTACACACCTTTACTTATTCCTAATATACCTTGGAATGATTTGTCTATGGATTTTATCCTTGGATTGCCTAGGTCTAGGGGAGGCCATGATAGCATCTTAGTGGTTGTTGATAGGTTTAGCAAAATGTCACATTTTATTGCTTGTCATAAAACTGATGATGCTAAGAATATTACTGACTTTATTCTTTAAAGAGATAGTGAGATTGCATGGCATTCCATTGTTAGTGATAGAGATGTAAAATTCTTAAGTTATTTTTGGAAAGTTTTGTGGGGGAAATTGGGAACTAAGTTGTTGTTTTCTACCACACAAACAAAGGTTGTAAATCATTAATCACTTTGCTTTGGTTAATACTTGACAAAAATCTTCATATATGGGAAGAAATGTTACCTTTTGTTGAGTTTGCTTACAATATGGTTGTTCATAGCACAACTAAGTGTTCACCTTTCGAGATAGTTTATGGATTTAACCCTAAAACACCTCTTGATTTGTTACATTTACCATCTAACAAGTTTGTTCATCTTGATGCCAAATCCAAAGCTGAGTTTGTCAAGAAACATAAGCATGTAAAAGAAAGAATTGAGAATCATAATGACAAAATTGCACAACGGGTAAATCGTGGAAGGAAACCTCTCATTCTAAATCCTGGAGATTGGGTTTGGGTTCATTTTCGAAAGGAGCGTTTTCCAAACAAAAGGAAGTCTAAGTTACACCCACGGGGAGATGGACCATTCCAAGTTTTAGAAAAGATCAATGACAATGCCTACAAAATTGATCTTCTTGGTAAGTATAATGTAAGTGCTACATTTAATGTTGCTGACTTATCTCGTTTTGATGTAGGTGATACAGATTCGAGGACGAATCCTTTTGAAGAGGGGGAGGATGATAAGGAAGTGAGCTATCAAGAAGATCACGAGGAAAGTCTAGAAGATGGGAATCTAGCTCAATCAGCTCAATCCAGCTCAATCGAAGCTCATTCTCAAAATCAATGGAAGTTAGCTCCAATTCAACCCAATCATGAGTCAATCATTATGCCACAAGGCACAATGACAAGAACTAGAGCTAAGAGACTTCAAGAGGCTTTGAATATTCATCTTCAAGCTAAGGTGTCAATACATAGTGAAGAGTTGCAACCTTTCAAGGTTGATAAGGCACCTCTTCATCCAAAAGTCACAATGAATTTAAAAATCCAGATTCATTCACATCTTGGTGATAAATTTAACGAGGAATTTGAAAATCTAACAACCTTGTTATGGAACAAACAAGACCTTTAGATCTAAAACCCCAAAACCCCAAATCGAAATGAAATCAAAGAAGCCAAAGATTCTAATATCAAAATGTTAAGTAATCCTTGACAATTGGATCTAACAACCTTGCTTAAAGAAACAAGACCTTTAGATAACTCAAAGACCCAAAACCAATTTTGATAATCAACTCAAGGAAAGTAAAATCGGATTACCTTGTCGATCAAACATCTCAAGGCAAGAGAACTTGTATGACATCCGAACCACTCCACAAGCAAGATTGATCAAGTCAAGCTTGAATGATTCTAAGCATGCAACCTAATCTACATAGAATTGCAAAGACATAGCTCAAGGCTATAAAAAAGCACAAAGGCTCCTTTTGATTACATTTTTCAATCTTTTTTTTTTCATGGATTACATGTGGCTATTTATAGCCTTCAAAATTGAACCCTAAAGATAACCTGTGGCAATTTAAAGATGGTAACTTACATCCCCATCAATACCATAATGTCTACTAACTATTTTGTAACCTAAAACATTGAAAACAAGACTTTAAAACTGAAATTTACATCAAACTAGCCATAAATATGAGAATGATGTCTCTTTGTTAGCTTTGTGACTCTTTGTAACCATCCAAGAGTAAATGAAGCACATCTTGAAGTATCTTGAAGTCGTTGTTCCATAAATGAAGCTTGGTGTTCTTTAATAAATGATGAATTGCACATGAGTTCATTAAATGCAACTTATGTTAAACATCGATCAATTTGACTTCATTTAATGTGACTTCATGCGATGCCTTGGTTCATATCACATCTTTAATGCATTATGTACCTATTAAATTCATGTATTTACATTTAAGAAGATACATGTATGGAAATGAAGGGTTAGGGAATGTATTTAGACTACAAGGGTGAAATGTTATGTCCTTTCAATTAGTATAAATAGGGTTGTATTTTGTCATTTGAAAGACATGATTTGATTGAATGAAAATTGTTCTCTCAAGATTGAGACCCTTCTCAGCTTTTCTTGTGATAGAAAGCAACCGAGCCATTCAATCCAACCTTGATCAAGTTAGATTGTGTGATATGAACCCAACAATGCCAATAAAGAATAAAGAAGAGCTTCAAGATGGAGATATATTAAATGCACCATGGCTTCATTTATGATAAACTCAAGTTGCATTGAAGGAATCAAAGTTGAATTAAATGAACTCAAGTACATCTCAAGTTCATTTAATGCAAGTCAACCATCAATTAATAGAACTACATTCAAGCTACTTCAACATGAGCTTCATTTACTAATAGATGGTTACAAATAGCTAGAAGAATGAATGCAATATTCATTCTCGGATTTATGGCCCTCTATTATGTAATTTTCAGTTTTTAAGCATATTTCATAAGTTTTAGGTTACATTTGAGTAGTGGATAGTTATGGCATTAAAGTTGTGGAAGTTTCAATATTAAACATGCCATTTTAGCTTATTTTAGGTTACAATTTAAAGGCTATATAAAGCCATCAAAGATGTATTGTAAAAAGAGACTTGGAATCATGTTTTGAATGAAAACTTGCATATTTTGCTACTTATGCCATGAGCTTGTTTCTTTGCATTTCTTGTGTTTAGATTTGCATGCTAGGATCATTCAAGTAGCGTTGATCAAACTACTTGTGGAGTGATTCGAATCTTGAGTTTAGAAACAAGTTTTCTCTACTCTTGATCTTGATCATTAAGGTAAATCCGTTTCTATCTTCTTCCTTGGGATCAAATCATCTAGGTTTGGGGTTTTTGAGTTTTAGATCTAAAGGTCTTGTTCTTCAACAAGGTTGTTAGATTTAAAATTCTCAAGAGTTACTTATCATTTGGTATCAGAGATGTAGGTTCTAGATCGGATATATGTTTCCGTTATTTTTGTTCTTTTCTTTATTTTTATTCTGAATTTGTGTTCTGTCCATTAATATAAAACCTAAAAAAAGTGTCAATTACTTTCTTCTTCGTCATATTTTTGTCTTCTTCCAAGTTATATAACTCTGTCTAAACTTCAATTTTGTCTTTTACAAGTCCTTCAAATTCAATTTTCTTAAGGGTGAAAACGTTCCATTTTGATAATCTTTTCAGGAAAACCGAGAAAACCAAGAGCATAAATTTTCTTTGATTCTTGATGTTCTATGGTGTTCTTTGTTTATATCTTTCAATCTTGAGCTTAGATCTGATATTTTCCTGTTAGATCTGAATGTTGGTGTTTGATTTTTCCATATATGTTACAAATTGTCAATTGCAATAAATGCACGAGTTACAAATTGAAATTTCCAGCCACATGATTTTAAAGTCATTGACTAATTGTGTTTGTAACACCAATTCATTTTGATGTTATAAAATCAGATTGTAACTCTTTTCAATTACACATTGACTAGATCATTCAATTTTGGAAGAGTTATTTGCTGGAATGTTCACTAGTTGTTGGCATTTACAGTTGTAACTATCATTTGTTCCACTTCCATATCTATCTTTCTCATCTTGAGTCAATTTTTGTTTCAATTCTGTCATTTCCTTTCTTTCATAACTTGTTTCTTATTCGATATTCGTTTTGCTCCATATTTATGCTATTTTATTTTCTTAGTGTGTTGTCTATCACTTGATTGCAAACTTTGCTTATTGGCTCATGCGAGTGAAATTGTGAGTTTGTTGAGAGTGTTTTTCTGTTTTGAGTGTAAACATGAGTGACTATACCTTAACGAGTGAAAACAAGTGAGGGAGTGCTTGTGAGGTCCATTTTTGTGTTACTTTTTTTAGTTTTGCAGAAACAAACCAAAAAAAAAAACCATGAAGCTAAAATTTCCTAAATTCTATGGAAGTACAAATCCGATGGAGTACATTCAATGGGAAAGGCAAGTTGAGCATGTCTTTCATTGTTGCACTTTGAATGAGGAGAAAAAGGTAAAACTCATCGTTTCTCATCTTAGAGATTATGCCATTACTTGGTGGGATAAATTGTTTTTGAGTAGGAGGAACCTTAACCGCCCAATTGAATCATGGAATGTTCTTAAGCAAATAATGCGGGAGCACTTTGTTCCTAAGTTTTTCCATAACTTGCGAACTTTGAGACAAGGGAGCAAAAGTGTGGAGGTTTACTACATGGAGATGCAAACGTTGCTTGAGGAACTCGAAATTTATGAGGATGAAATGGTTACAATGGCTCGATTCTTTAGAGGACTTAACAAGAAGATTGCAATTCAGCTTGATCTTCAACCTTATGAGGATTTGGAGAGGATGGTGCACATAGCCTTAAAGATTGAAAACCGTCTCCAAAGGAAGTCTACAAGGTACACTAAACCTAAACCAATTTTAAATGTTAGTTCAACTTTGGAAAGGGTTAGTTTACCTACTGAAAATAAGTCTATTGTTGAGGTAGAAAGTGGAAAAATTCAAAATGATTTACTTTGTAATTTAGTGTCAACACATGCTAGTGAGTTTACTAGGAGATTAGATTGCAAAGACTTATTTGTTTGTAACACTTCTACTATTGTAACACCTACTCTTGATGAAGTACATATTGATGTGTGTGAGTTAGGGAAAAAGGCAAACAAGGTCAAGACAAAAGCATGTCAATTGTTTGAAAAAGAATCTTGTGAGAAAATGAGTGAGAGAGAGAGAGAGAAAAGCATGAGATTAATCTATGGCCTATAGAGAAAAAAGAGAGAAAAGCCAAGAAGGTGAGCTTATGTGAAAGAACTTGTGAGGTTAAATCTATTTTGTTTTCAAAACAAAATATTTTTGATCATTTGTATAAAGGAACTTGTTTTCTAATGGGTGAGCTCAAACCATGTTTGTCTAGTTTTTCTTTTGAGTTCTTACAGGATGCCAAAGTACTCATTGTGATGCTTGATTCAAAGTTTCCCTCCAAAGTTAATGCCAAAGTATTTATTGAGAAGAAAAACTTCAAAATTGCTTCTAAATTCATCCATGGCAGCAAGCATAAGGTGTTCAAACCGGGTGATTGGGTTTGGAGACACTTTTGGAAGGATCGTTCTTCATTTCACAAGAAAACTAAGTGGAATTCAAGACACATTTTGCCTATGACATCCCATGACTACAAGATTGCTCTACAAGGAGAAGATGTCAATTACATTTATAATGCTGCTGATTTTCGTCCATTTGATGTTGGAAACCCTTTTTTGATTCGAGGACGAATCCTCTTGAAGAAGGGAGGATGATATGAACCCAACAATGCCAATAAAGAATAAAGAAGAGCTTCAAGATGGAGATATATTAAATGCACCATGGCTTCATTTATGATAAACTCAAGTTGCATTGAAGGAATCAAAGTTGAATTAAATGAACTCAAGTACATCTCAAGTTCATTTAATGCAAGTCAACCATCAATTAATAGAACTACATTCAAGCTACTTCAACATGAGCTTCATTTACTAATAGATGGTTACAAATAGCTAGAAGAATGAATGCAATATTCATTCTCGGATTTATGGCCCTCTATTATGTAATTTTCAGTTTTAAGCATATTTCATAAGTTTTAGGTTACATTTGAGTAGTGGATAGTTATGGCATTAAAGTTGTGGAAGTTTCAATATTAAACATGCCATTTTAGCTTATTTTAGGTTACAATTTAAAGGCTATATAAAGCCATCAAAGATGTATTGTAAAAAGAGACTTGGAATCATGTTTTGAATGAAAACTTGCATATTTTGCTACTTATGCCATGAGCTTGTTTCTTTGCATTTCTTGTGTTTAGATTTGCATGCTAGGATCATTCAAGTAGCGTTGATCAAACTACTTGTGGAGTGATTCGAATCTTGAGTTTAGAAACAAGTTTTCTCTACTCTTGATCTTGATCATTAAGGTAAATCCGTTTCTATCTTCTTCCTTGGGATGAAATCATCTAGGTTTGGGGTTTTTGAGTTTTAGATCTAAAGGTCTTGTTCTTCAACAAGGTTGTTAGATTTAAATCATCAAGAGTTACTGATAAGAAATTGATGAGGAATTGAAATATCTAATCTACCTTGTTAAAACAAACAAGACTATTAGATCACAAAACCCAAAAATCTCAAAAATCAAAATGAAACCAAAGAAGCCAAAGATTCTAATATCAAAATGGTAACCCTTGACAATTGGATCTAACAACCTTGCTTAAAAAAACAAGACCTTTAGATAACTCAATTTCAAAGACCCCAAAACCAATTTTGAAAATCAACTCAAGGAAAGTAAAACCGGATTACCTTGTCGATCAAACATCTCAAGGCAAGAGAACTTGTATGAGATCCGAATCACTCCACAAGCAAGATTGATCAAGTCAAGCTTGAATGATTCTAAGCATGCAACCTAATCTACATAGAATTGCAAAGAAATAGCTCAAAGGCTATAAAAAAGCTCAAGGCCTCTTTGATTACATTTTTAATCTTTTTTTTTTCCAAGGTACATGGCTTTATATAGCCTCAAAATCAACCCTATAGTAACCTATGGTCAATTGAAAGGTTGTAACTTATATCCCCATCAATACCATGATCTCCACTAGCTATTTTGTAACCTAAATCATTGAAAACAAGACTTTAAAACTGAAAATTACATGGAATTAACCATAAATCCGAGAATTGACTTTTTGATCAACCTACATAAAGTTTGTAACCTTCCATGCATAAATAGATCCCCACTTGGAGTAGCTTGAAACTCTAGTTGCATAAATGAAGGTTGGTTTGTCTTTAATGAAGCATGGGTTGCACTTGAGTTCATTAAATGCATCTTTAGTTCGTCATAAATAAAGTTGGACAACATTTATTTCAACTTCATTTTGAAGCTTTTCTCTCATCTTGTATAGCATGGTAGGATTCGTATCATTCTCCCCTTCTTCAAGAAGATTCGTCCTCGAATCTAAGGATGTGTTGTAACAGAAACTGAAAGTTTATTTCAATCTTCGGTCTTGCTCTCTTGAATTTCTTCCTTGTATCATTTTCTTTTTGAAAGATTGTTGCACAAATAAGCTAAGAAAATACAAAATACCTCACAACACTCCCTCACAAGTTTACACTCAATAATATTTAGGTCACTCATGTATGCACTCAATTTTGAGAAAACAAAATGATTCTCAATCTCACCTCTCAAAATTTGTATGAAGTAGTAGCCAAGATAATTTGCAATTCAATGGATAATTGCACACTTTAAAAACAAACAAACTAACTTGACAATTGAAAAATTTAAGGCCATGGCTAGAGAAATGAAGAAGAAATAATGTAACTCTTGGATAATAACCAATGGCTGGAATTTTTAAACATAGGAGTTACAAATTGAAATCTAATGGCTGAAAAATTCATGTGCAGAAATGTAACTACCCATTTTTAATATGTAACCACCAACTTGTCAAACTTTCAAAGTGTAACATCAAAGATTGAACACCAAATGGTTAAATTTAAACATAATGATACGATCTAATTGGAAATTTTCAGATTTAGCATGCTTTAGAGGCAAAAACAGAAAGAACAAAACAAGAACTCATGTTCTCGGGTATAACAGTTTTTTTCGGAACCAGTTGAAAAAATGCATCCCTTTCACCCTCAAGAATGCTGAATTAGAAAATCTCATAGAAGACAAAGTTCAAGCTTAGACCCTGATCTACAATAATGATGACGACATCAAGATGAAAATAATTACAGAAATATGACTTTTCGGTGCTTTTTCAGAGACTACGAAAACTGACAGTTTGCGAAACAAAAAAAAAAAAACTAAAACATGAAAATTTAAAACAAATTCAATATAAACGCAATGGAAACATATATCCGATCTTGAGCCTAAGGCGCTCTGATACCAAATGTTAAGAAATTTAAAAGGAATTTGAAAATATCTAAGAACCTTGTTATGGAACAAACAAGACTATTTGATCACAAAACCCAAAAATCTCAAAATCAAAATGAAATCAAAGAAGCCAAAGATTCTAATATCAAAATGTTAAGTAACCCTTGACAATTGGATCTAACAACCTTGCTTAAATAAACAAGACCTTTAGATAACTCAATTTCAAAGACCCCAAAACCAATTTTGAAAATCAACTCAAGGAAAGTAAAATCGGATTACCTTGTCGATCAAACATCTCAAGGCAAGAGAACTTGTATGAGATCCGAATCACTCCACAAGCAAGATTGATCAAGTCAAGCTTGAATGATTCTAAGCATGCAACCTAATCTACATAGAATTGCAAAGACATAGCTCAAAGGCTATAAAAAAGCTCAAGGCCTCTTTTGATTACATTCTTAATCTTTTTCTTTTCTTTTCCCTCATGGATTACATGTGGCTATTTATAGCCTTCAAAATTGAACCCTAAAGATAACCTATGGACATTTAAGAATGGTAACTTACATCCCCATCAATACCATAATGTCCACTAACTAATTTGTAACCTAAAACATTGAAAACAAGACTTTAAAACTGAAAATTACATTAAATTAGCCATAAATCTGAGAATAATGTCTCTTTGTTAGATTTGTAACTCCTTGTAACCATCCAAGAGTATATGAAGCACATCTTGAAGTATCTTGAAGCACTTGTTCCATAAATGAAGCTTGTTATGTCTTTAATAAATGATGAGTTGCACTTGAGTTCATTAAATGCAAGTTATGTTAAACTTCCATGAATTTTACTTCATTTAATGTGACTTCATGAGATGCCTTGGTTTATATCATTCTCCCCTTCTTCAAAAAGATTCGTCCTCGAATCTACTTGTGAAACATTGCTGCAAAACCATGTTAAGAAAACACGAAATACCTCACAACACTCTCTCACATGTTTACACTCAAGGAAATGTAGATCACTTGTGTTTGCACTCATTTTCACAAATCAAACTATATAAGCTCTCATTCTTACCTCTCAATGTTTTTTTGATCTATCGAAGCCAAGATTTGCAATCCCATGGATTAGCACACTTTGAATACAAACAGGCAAAACTAGGCTTATGAAAAGAAAAATTCAGAATGATTAACCTATGAAAATTTTATCTAAGGGTAGAAAAATTAAGAACAAGATATGTAACTCTCACAAATTAAGAACAATGGCTGGAATTTTAAGTACAAGAGTTGTTATTTAAAACCAATAGTTGGAATTTTAAAACATATGAGTTGCAATTTGAAACTAATGGATAGAAAATTCAATGTGCAGATATGTAACTGCCCATATTTAATATGTTTTAGCCAACTTTGCAAACTTTCAAAGTGTAAAATCAAAGATTGAATACTAAATGGTTAAATTTAAATATAATGATCAAATCTAATTGGAAATTTTCGGATTGAGCATGCTTTAGAGGCAAAAACAGCAAGAAGAAAACAAGAACTCATGTTCTCGGATATAGCAGTTTTTTTAGAGCCAGTTGTAAAAATGTATACTTTTTACCCTCAAGAAAGCTGAATTAGAAAATCTCATAGAAGACAAAGTTCAAGCTTAGACCCTGATCTACAATAATGATGAAGACATCAAGATGAAAATAATTACAGAACTATGACTTTTCGGTGCTTTTTCAGAGACTACGAAAACTGACAGTTTGCGAAACAAAAAAAAAAAAATCTAAAACATGAAAATTTAAAACAAATTCAATATAAACGCAATGGAAACATATATCCGATCTTGAGCCTAAGGCGCTCTGATACCAAATGTTAAGAAATTTAAAAGGAATTTGAAAATATCTAAGAACCTTGTTATGGAACAAACAAGACTATTTGATCACAAAACCCAAAAATCTCAAAATCAAAATGAAATCAAAGAAGCCAAAGATTCTAATATCAAAATGTTAAGTAACCCTTGACAATTGGATCTAACAACCTTGCTTAAATAAACAAGACCTTTAGATAACTCAATTTCAAAGACCCCAAAACCAATTTTGAAAATCAACTCAAGGAAAGTAAAATCGGATTACCTTGTCGATCAAACATCTCAAGGCAAGAGAACTTGTATGAGATCCGAATCACTCCACAAACAAGATTGATCAAGTCAAGCTTGAATGATTCTAAGCATGCAACCTAATCTACATAGAATTGCAAAGACATAGCTCAAAGGCTATAAAAAAGCTCAAGGCCTCTTTTGATTACATTTTTAATCTTTTTCTTTTCTTTTCCCTCATGGATTACATGTGGCTATTTATAGCCTTCAAAATTGAACCCTAAAGATAACCTATGGACATTTAAGAATGGTAACTTACATCCCCATCAATACCATAATGTCCACTAACTAATTTGTAACCTAAAACATTGAAAACAAGACTTTAAAACTGAAAATTACATCAAATTAGCCATAAATCCGAGAATAATGTCTCTTTGTTAGATTTGTAACTCCTTGTAACCATCCAAGCGTATATGAAGCACATCTTGAAGTATCTTGAAGCACTTGTTCCATAAATGAAGCTTGTTGTGTCTTTAATAAATGATGAGTTGCACTTGAGTTCATTAAATGCAAGTTATGTTAAACTTCCATGAATTTGACTTCATTTAATGTGACTTCATGAGATGCCTTGGTTTATATCATAATCCGATTTTACATTCCTTGAGCTGATTTTCAAAATTCGTTTTGGGGGCTTTGAAATTGAGTTCTAAAGGTCTTGTTTCTTTATTCAAGGTTGTTAGATCCAATTGTCAATGGTTACTTAACATTTTTGACATCAGAATCTTTGACTTCTTTGATTTCATTTTGATTTTGAGATTTTTGGGTTTTGTGATTTAATAGTCTTGTTTGTTGTTAACAAGGTAGATTAAATTTTCCAATTCCTTTTAAATTTCTTATCATTTGTCTTTAATGAAGCATAAATTGCACTTTAGTTCATTAAATGCATCATTAGTTCAACATAAATGAAGTTTGACAACATTTATTTAAACTCAATTTTGAAGCTTTCCTTTGGTCATGATGGCACGATAGAATTCATATCATTCTCCCCTTTAATTTAAAAGGAATTAAAAGATCTAATCTACCTTGTTAACAACAAACAAGACTATTAGATCACAAAACCCAAAAACTCAAAATCAAAATGAAATCAAAGAAGCCAAAGATTCTGATGTAAAAAATGTTAAGTAATCAATGACAATTGGATCTAACAACCTTGAATAAAGAAACAAGACCTTTAGAACTCAATTTCAAAGACCCCAAAACGAATTTTGAAAATCAACTCAAGGAAAGTAAAATCGGATTACCTTGTCGATCAAGCATCTCAAGGCAAGAGAACTTGTATGAGACCGAATCACTCCACAAGCAAGATTGATCAAGTCAAGCTTGAATGATTCTAAGCATGCAACCTAATCTACATAGAATTACAAAGACATATAGCTCTAGGCTATAATAAAGCACAAAGGCTCCTTTTGATTACATTTTCAATCTTTTTCTTTTTTTTTTTGGATTACATGTATGACTATTTATAGCCTTCAAAATTAAACCCTAGAGTAACCTATGACAATCTAAGGGTTATAACTCCCAATTACATGAATGCCTTAACACCCACTAACTCAAAAGTAACCTAAAAACTCATAAATATAATGTTTACAACTGCAATTACATCAATATAGCCATAAAAACGAGATTGAAGTCTCTTTGTTGACTTTGTAACTCTTTGAAACCATCTAAGAGTAAATGAAGATCCTCTTGAATTATCTTGAAGCCCTTGTTCCATAAATGAATCTTGATTGTTCTTTAATAAATGATGAGTTGCACTTGAGTTCATTAAATGCAACTTATGTTAAACTTCCATGAACTTGACTATATTTAATGTGACTTCATGAAATGCCTTGGTTGATATCATTCTCCCCTACTTCAAAATGATTCACCCTCGAATCTACTTGTAAAACATTGCTGCAAAACTATGTTAAGAAAACACAAAAGACCTCACAACACTCTCTCACGTGTTTACACTCAAGGAAATATAACTTGTGTTCATTTTGAGAAATCAAACTATATAAGCTCTCATTCTTACTTCTCAATTTTTTTTGAAGTATTGAGCCATGATTTGCAATCCCATGGATAGTAGCACACTTTGAATGCAAATAAGCAAAACAAGGCTTATGATAAGAAAAAATCAGAATGATGAACCTTTGAAAATTTTATGTAAGGGTAGAAAAATTATGAACTATGTAACTCTCACAAATTAAGAACACTGGCAGGAATTTTAAATACAAGAGTCACAATTTAAAACCAATGTGATATGAACCAAGGACCACCTATTGTCATGCCTGAAGGTCCAATTACAAGGTCGAGAGCCAAGAAGCTACAACAAGCTTTAATCACTCATATTCAAGCTATGGTGAGCTCAAAAGAGGAGGTTCTAGAAGATGTTGGAGTCTTTCCCTACATGTTGTGCAAAGTTGAACTTCAAGATGGAGACGCATTAAATGCATTCTAACTTGCACTTAATGAACTCATAGCTAAATTTATGGAACTTAAGTTTAACTTGGGTTTCACCTAAAAGAACTAAGTTGAACTAAAGTAACATTTAATATGGTGATGTTTGAACTGAAGTTGCATTCAATGAGGTGGAGATGGATTCAATGAAGTCAAGTATCATTACAAGCTTCATTCAAGACAAGCTAAGCTTCAATTATGGAACACAAGTTCAAACCATTTACAGCTATGGATTAGTATTAAAATAATGGTTACAAGACAACACCTTTATTAGTTTTAAATGTAATTTCAGTTTTGTTTATCATTTAAGTTTGTTTTCAATATGGGAGTTGTGGTTAAATTGTAACTCATATAGGTTACTCTTTTCCCCCACTAACTAGCCCATATAGTTAGTGTCTATTTGTCAATTAGGTTAAGGGTCTCAAAGGCTATATAAAGCCCTCTCTTCTTCCATTGTAGACAGAATTTTAAAGTGAATGAATTGAGTTTTCTTTTAGCTTTGTTGAGAGCTAAGTTTTCCTTATTGCAATTTCTTGTGTTTAGAATTTGCATGCTAGAGTCATTCAAGTGGTGTTGATCGTACCTCTTGTGGAGTGATTCGAATCACGAGTTTAGAAACGAGTTTTCTTTACTCTTGATCTTGATCATCAAGGTAATCCGTTCCAAACTTTTCCTTGGGTTGATTCCATGTCGTTTTGGGGTTTTTAAGTTTTAGATCTAAAGGTCTTGTTTTCTCAACAAGGTTGTTAGGTCTAATTCTTGGGAGTTATTTAACATTTGGTATCAGAGCATTAGGTGAGGTAAGGGAGTGATACATTAATTAGAGTGTTGAGTGTTAAACACGAGTGAACTTCATTAACGAGTGAAATACGTGAGGGAGTGCTTGCGAGGTCCTTTTTTTTTTTTTCTTTCTTTTGTTACTTTACCGTATTTTGCAGCATGGCACAAGAAGGTGATCTTAACATTAACGAAGCCCGAATGAGGGAGGCACAACAAGGAACCATGGAGAGAATGATTCGTGGAATAGAAGAGTTATCGGAGCGTATACGGAGGTTGGAGGTTCAAAACCACGCTAGGAGGAGAATTCCACCCCCTCCACAACAACGTGAGGATGACCATGACAACGAATACGAGGGAGGAAGTTCTGATCAACTAGAAGATGACCAAGTTACATTAATAGCAGCACCACGAAGGGGAGAAAGACGTGTTGGTCGTGGCTTGAATAGGGGAAGAGGTCATGGACGAAGACATCAACATTTACAAAGGCGAGTTCCTTATGAAGAAGGAATTGATCAAACGTGGGAAGCATCAAATTGAAACTTCCGAAGTTCTATGGCAAAACTGATCCGGAGGAGTACCTTCAATGGGAGAAAACAGTGGAGTCACTGTTCAATTGCCATAATTTCAGTGAAGAAAAGAAGGTAATGCTTTGTGTTGCTCAATTTAAACAATATGCTCAAACGTGGTGGGATAAATTGATGTCAAGTAGGAGAAGGAATCTTGAAGCACCAATCGATTCATGGTACGAGTTCAAGGAGTCCATGAGGAAGCGTTTTGTTCCAAAACATTTCCAACGAGACATGGCCCAAAAGCTTCAAGCATTGAAACAAGGCAACAAGTCCGTGGAGGATTATTACAAGGAGATGGATACATTGATGGATCGACTTGATCTAGATGAGGATATGGAGAGTCTCATGGCACGGTTTCTTAATGGGCTGAACACGGAGATTGCAGACAAGGTTGACCTACAACCTTACTCTGACATTGAGGGGTTGTTGCATATTGCAATCAAGATCGAGAGGCAAATCCAACGAAGCGTCTCGACGGTATTCTTCTAAACATTTTTCCAACTCTAGTTCTACATGGAAAAAGGATAGTAAGAAGATTGAATCTAAGCTTAGAAACCAAGAGATATATGAGAAACCTAAAGCAAATGTAGAGAAAGGGAGAGTTCTAAAAAGGGGAAAGAGAAGATAGATGAATCTAATGTGCGAAATAGGGATTTGAAATGTTGGAAATGTCAAGGGTAGGTCACTATAGTAGAGATTGCCCTAATAGGAGAATTATGACCATTAGAGAGGGAGAGATTGTGACTGATGATGAAGAGGAAGATGAGGTTAAGGAAGAAAATGATGAGAGTGAGAATGAGGAGTTAAGCGAAGAGGATCCCGCAAACTTGTCCTTAGTTGCTAGGAGAGCTTTAAGCACCCAAATTAAGGAGGATAGTCTAGACCAAAGAGAGAACTTGTTTCACACTAGGTGCCTTATTCAATCTATGCCTTGTAGTGTGGTCATTGATAGTGGTAGTTGCACCAATGTTGTGAGTACAATTCTGGTCAAGAGGCTTAATTTAGAGACCAAACCACATCCTAGACCATATAAACTTCAATGGTTGAATGATTGTGCACAAGTAAGGGTGAGTAAGCAAGCTCTTGTTTCTTTTACCATTGGAAAGTATAATGATGATGTTTTGTGTGATGTTGTATCCATGCATGCTGGAGATTTATTGTTGGGGAGGCCTTGGCAATTTGATCGTCGGGTAGTATATGATGGGTATGCAAATCGTTACTCTTTTACTTATAATGGTAGAAAAACTACTCTTGTTCCATTGTCTCCAAAAGATGTATTTATTGATCAATGCAAACTTGAAAAGAAAAGGCAAGAGGCTGATGCAAAAGCAAAAAGTGAAAATGAAATAATAGAAAAGAATCGAGAGAAAAAAGAGTTTGAGTGAAAAGCAAGAGAGTAGCAATCGGCCTAGAGGAAAAAATGAGAGAAAAGCCAAAATAGTGAGTTTGTATGCTAGGTCAAGTGAGGCTAGGAATGTTTTGCTTTCTAATAGGACCATTCTTGTACTTATGTGCAAAGGGTCTTGTTTCTTTACTAACGAGGTTAACCCTTCTTTGCCTAGTGTTTTTGTTTTACTTTTGAAGGAGTTTGAAGATTTATTTCCAGAGGAGATGCCTAGTGGTTTGCCACCACTTAGAGGAATTGAGCATAAGATTGACTTCATTCCGGGAGCAATGTTAAGTAACTCCCAAGAATTAGACCTAACAACCTTGTTGAGAAAACAAGACCTTTAGATCTAAAACTTAAAAACCCCAAAACGACATGGAATCAACCCAAGGAAAAGTTTGGAACGGATTACCTTGATGATCAAGATCAAGAGTAAAGAAAACTCGTTTCTAAACTCGTGATTCGAATCACTCCACAAGAGGCAATGATCAACACCACTTGAATGACTCTAGCATGCAAATTCTAAACACAAGAAATTGCAATAAGGAAAACTTAGCTCTCAACAAAGCTAAAAGAAAACTCAATTCATTCCCTTTAAAATTCTGTCTACAATGGAAGAAGAGAGGGCTTTATATAGCCTTTGAGACCCTTAACCTAATTGACAAATAGACACTAACTTTATGGGCTAGTTAGTGGGGAAAAGAGTAACCTATATGAGTTACAATTTAACCACAACTCCCATATTGAAAACAAACTTAAATGATAAACAAAACTGAAATTACATTTAAACTAATAAAGGTGTTGTCTTGTAACCATTATTTTAATACTAATCCATAGCTTTAAATGGTTTGAACTTGTGTTCCATAATTGAAGCTTAGCTTGTCTTGAATGAAGCTTGTAATGATACTTGACTTCATTGAATCCATCTCCACCTCATTGAATGCAACTTCAGTTCAAACATCACCATATTAAATGTTACTTTAGTTCAACTTAGTTCTTTTAGGTAAAACCCAAGTTAAACTTAAGTTCCATAAATTTAGCTATGAGTTCATTAAGTGCAAGTTAGAATGCATTTAATGCGTCTCCATCTTGAAGTTCAACTTTGCACAACATGTAGGGAAAGACTCCAACATCTTCTAGAACCTCCTCTTTTGAGCTCACCATAGCTTGAATATGAGTGATTAAAGCTTGTTGTAGCTTCTTGGCTCTCGACCTTGTAATTGGACCTTCAGGCATGACAATAGGTGGTCCTTGGTTCATATCATCCTCCCCCTCTTGAGAAGGATTCGCCCTCGAATCATAACCATCACCTACATCAAAAGGACTCAAGTCAGCAACATTAAAGGTTGCACTAACACCATACTCACCTGGTAAATCAATTTTATAAGCATTGTCATTGATTCTCTCAAGAACTTGGAAAGGTCCATCTCCTCGTGGTAAAAGCTTTGATTTTCTTTGATTAGGAAACCTTTCTTGTCGAAAATGTACCCAAACCCAATCTCCCGGTTTGAAGACTAAGGGTTTACGCCCCTTATTGATTTTTGAAGCAACCTTGAAATTTTGCTGCTCAATGTGCTCTTTAACTTTCTTGTGCAACTTATGAACAAACTCAACCTTTGCATTCGCATCAAGACTCACAAACTCATTAGGGGGCATAGGCAATAAATCAATAGGAGTTAAAGGATTAAAGCCATAAACAATTTCAAAAGGAGTGCATTTAGTAGTGCTATGAACAACCCTATTATATGCAAATTCTATGAATGGCAAACAATCCTCCCAAGTCTTAAGATTCTTATCAATAATAGCCCTAAGCATAGTAGTCATGGTTCTATTAACAACCTCGGTTTGACCATCCGTTTGAGGATGACATGTAGTTGAATACAATAGCTTAGTTCCCAACTTACCCCACAAAACACGCCAAAAGTGGCTTAAAAATTTAACATCACGATCACTAACTATGCTTTTAGGAATACCATGCAATCTCACAACCTCCTAAAGAATAAGTCAGCGATATGTTTTGCATCATCTGTTTTGTGACAAGGAATAAAATGTGCCATTTTACTAAATCTATCGACCACAACAAATATGCTATCTCTACCTTTCCTAGTTCTAGGTAAGTTAAAAAAACAAAATCCATCGATATATCAATCCAAGGACCATTAGGAACGGGTAAAGGAGAATACAAACCATGTGGTTGAAGCCTAGACTTAGCCTGTTTACATGCTATGCATCGAGCACAAACTTTATTAACATCATGCCTCATTTTAGGCCAGTAAAAATGTTCAACAAGCATATCATAAGTTTTAGAAACTCCAAAATGCGCCATTAAACCGCCTCCAGGAGCTTCCTTTACCAATAACTCACGAATAGAACAAGATGGGATGCAAAGTTTTCCTTTCCTAAACAAAAATCCATCAAACAACATGTAATCATCCACAACAAGTCCTTTTTCACAAGATTCAACAAAAGGAGCAAAGAATGCATCATGAGGATACAAAGTCTTTATATGTTCAAACCCTAACAACTTAGCATTCAAAGCATTGAGTAAAGCATACCTTCGTGATAAAGCATCCGCAACAATGTTCTCCTTACCTTGTTTATACTTAATCACATAAGGGAATGTTTCAATAAACTCCAACCATTTGGCATGTCGTCGATTGAGTTTATTTTGTCCTCTCAAATGCTTTAAACTCTCATGATCCGTATGAATAACGAACTCCTTAGGCCAAAGATAATGTTGCCATGTTTGTAATGCACGAACCAAAGCATAAAGTTCTTTGTCATATGTTGGATACTTCAAAGAAGCACCATTCAATTTTTCACTAAAGAACATTAAAGGTCTGTTATTTTGCTTTAAAACAGCACCTATTCCTACACCACTAGCATCACATTCAATTTCAAAGGTTAACTCAAAATTAGGTAATGCAAGCAATGGAGCGGAACACAATTTTTCTTTCAAAGTGTTAAAAGCATTTTCTTGGTCTTTTCCCCATATGAAAGAAACATTTTTCTTAACAAGTTCATTCAAGGGTGAAGCAATGGTACTAAAATCCTTAATGAACCCTACGATAGAAACCCGCAAGACCATGAAAACTTCTTACCTCACTCACAGTTTTAGGTGTAGGCCAATCTTTTATTGCCTTTACCTTCTCCTCATCAACCTCAACACCGTTAGATGAAAAAACAAATCCAAGAAAATTAACTTTTTCCATGCAAAAGCTACATTTCTGTAAATTTGCATACAAACATTCTTTTCTCAAAGTAGACAAAACAGATCGTACATGTTCAACATGCTCATCTAAGGATTTAGAATAAACAAGAATATCATCAAAGTAGACAACCACAAACTTCCTAAGTATTCTCGCAAGACATGATTCATTAACCTCATGAATGTACTAGGTGCATTAGTCAATCCAAAAGGCATAACTAACCATTCATAAAGGCCATACTTAGTTTTGAAAGCAGTTTTCCATTCATCACCAATATGCATGCGAATTTGATAATAACCTAATTTCAAATCAATCTTAGTAAAGAGACTACATCCATGCAACTCATCAAGCATATCATCTAATCTAGGAATTGGATGTCTATACTTAATAGTTATCTTGTTTATAGCCCTACAATCAATACACATACGCCATGACCCATCTTTCTTAGGCACAAGAATAACTGGAATAGAACATGGACTCAAACTCTCACGTACATACCCTTTAGCAAGGAGTTCACTCACTTGCCTTTGTATCTCTTCGGCCTCCTTTGGATTAGTCCTATATGCTGGACGGTTTGGAATGGTTGCTCCCGGAATGAAGTCAATCTTATGCTCAATTCCTCTAAGTGGTGGCAAACCACTAGGCATCTCCTCCTGGAAATAAATCTTCAAACTCCTTCAAAAGTAAAACAAAAACACTAGGCAAAGAAGGGTTAAGCTCGTTAGTAAAAAAACAAGACCCTTTGCACATAAGTACAAGAATGGTCCTATTAGAAAGCAAAACATTCCTAGCCTCACTTGACCTAGCATACAAACTCACTATTTTGGCTTTTCTCTCATTTTTTCCTCTAGGCCGATTGCTACTCTCTTGCTTTTCACTCAAAACTCTTTTTCTCTCGATTCTTTTTCTATTATTTCATTTTCACTTTTGCTTTTGCATCAGCCTCTTGCCTTTTTTTTTTCAAGTTTGCATTGATCAATAAATACATCTTTTGGAGACAATGGAACAAGAGTAGTTTTTCTACCATTATAAGTAAAAGAGTAACGATTTGCATACCCATCATATACTACCCGACGATCAAATTGCCAAGGCCTCCCCAACAATAAATCTCCAGCATGCATGGATACAACATCACACAAAACATCATCATTATACTTTCCAATGGTAAAAGAAACAAGAGCTTGCTTACTCACCCTTACTTGCGCACAATCATTCAACCATTGAAGTTTATATGGTCTAGGATGTGGTTTGGTCTCTAAATTAAGCCTCTTGACCAGAATTGTACTCACAACATTGGTGCAACTACCACTATCAATGACCACACTACAAGGCATAGATTGAATAAGGCACCTAGTGTGAAACAAGTTCTCTCTTTGGTCTAGACTATCCTCCTTAATTTGGGTGCTTAAAGCTCTCCTAGCAACTAAGGACAAGTTTGCAGGATCCTCTTCGCTTAACTCATTCTCACTCTCATCATTTTCTTCCTTAACCTCATCTTCCTCTTCATCATCAGTCACAATCTCTCCCTCTCTAATGGTCATAATTCTCCTATTAGGGCAATCTCTACTATAGTGACCTACCCCTTGACATTTCCAACATTTCAAATCCCTATTTCGCACATTAGATTCATCTATCTTCTCTCTTCCCCTTTTAGAACTCTCCCCTTTCTCTACATTTGCTTTAGGTTTCTCATATATCTCTTGGTTTCTAAGCTTAGATTCAATCTTCTTACTATCCTTTTTCCATGTAGAACTAGAGTTGGAAAAATGTTTAGAAGAATACCGTCGAGACGTTCGTTGGATTTGCCTCTCGATCTTGATTGCAATATGCAACAACCCCTCAATGTCAGAGTAAGGTTGTAGGTCAACCTTGTCTGCAATCTCCGTGTTTAGCCCATTAAGAAACCGTGCCATGAGACTCTCCATATCCTCATCTAGATCAAGTCGATCCATCAATGTATCCATCTCCTTGTAATAATCCTCCACGGACTTGTTGCCTTGTTCCAATGCTTGAAGCTTTTGAGCCATGTCTCGTTGGAAATGTTTTGGAACAAAACGCTTCCTCATGGACTCCTTGAACTCGTACCATGAATCGATTGGTGCTTCAAGATTCCTTCTCCTACTTGACATCAATTTATCCCACCACGTTTGAGCATATTGTTTAAATTGAGCAACACAAAGCATTACCTTCTTTTCTTCACTGAAATTATGGCAATTGAACACCGACTCCACTGTTTTCTCCCATTGAAGGTACTCCTCCGGATCAGTTTTGCCATAGAACTTGGAAGTTTCAATTTGATGCTTCCCACGCGTTTGGTCAATTCCTTCTTCATAAGGAACTCGCCTTTGTAAATGTTGATGTCTTCGCCCCCGACCTCTTCCCCTATTCAAGCCACGACCAACACGTCTTTCTCCCCTTCGTGGTGCTGCTATTAATGTAACTTGGTCATCTTCTAGTTGATCAGAACTTCCTCTCCTCATATTCGTTGTCATGGTCATCCTCACGTTGTTGTGAGGGGTGGAATTCTCCTCCTAGCGTGGTTTTGAACCTCCAACCTCCGTATACGCTCCGATAACTCTTCTATTCCACGAATCATTCTCTCCATGGTTCCTTGTTGTGCCTCCCTCATTCGGGCCGTTAATGTTAAGATCACCTTCTTGTGCCATGCTGCAAAATACGGTAAAGTAACAAAAGAAAGAAAAAAAAAAGGACCTCGCAAGCACTCCCTCACGTATTTCACTCGTTAATGAAGTTCACTCGTGTTTAACACTCAACACTCTAATTAATGTATCACTCCCTTACCTCACAACCTCACAAAGCACTCAGAAACAGATTGGTGTATGAGTATAGCAAAGTCAAAGAGCTAAGTGCAATTCAAAGTGATTAGACAACACACTAAGAATACAAACAAGTGTATTGAAGGAGCAATCCGAATAACAAAAAGAAACAAGTTTAAGAAAAAAATGACAAAATGAAAGGAATTCAAGAGGGAAAACAAAAATAGACCTAGAACAAATGATCAAATATCAATTCATCAAGAGAGTACTATCAAAGGAATAATTGAATTCAAGTTACCTTGAAACAATGAACAAAAAAAATTAAAACAGAAAATTTGCTCTCGGATATGCTGTCTTCTTTTGACAGATTTGCAAAATATGAATATTTCACTCTGAAGAAATCCGATTTTGAAGATATCAAAGAATAACAAATTGTAGATCAGATCTAGATCTCAAATCTTGTAGAAGACGATATAATGAAATACGGAATGGAAAGGATATTTTTTTGTATTTTTTATTCAGAATAAGAACATGCTCGGATCTGCAAAAACTGAAGCTAAAGAGAAAAGAACTCAAAGAGATAAATGCAAGGAAACATATGTCCGATCAAAGAGCCTAATGCTCTGATACCAAATGTTAAGTAACTCCCAAGAATTAGACCTAACAACCTTGTTGAGAAAACAAGACCTTTAGATCTAAAACTTAAAAACCCCAAAACGACATGGAATCAACCCAAGGAAAAGTTTGGAACGGATTACCTTGATGATCAAGATCAAGAGTAAAGAAAACTCTTTTCTAAACTCGTGATTCGAATCACTCCACAAGAGGTAACGATCAACACCACTTGAATGACTCTAGCATGCAAATTCTAAACACAAGAAATTGCAATAAGGAAAACTTAGCTCTCAACAAAGCTAAAAGAAAACTCAATTCATTCCCTTTAAAATTCTGTCTACAATGGAAGAAGAGAGGGCTTTATATAGCCTTTGAGACCCTTAACCTAATTGACAAATAGACACTAACTTTATGGGCTAGTTAGTGGGGAAAAGAGTAACCTATATGAGTTACAATTTAACCACAACTCCCATATTGAAAACAAACTTAAATGATAAACAAAACTGAAATTACATTTAAACTAATAAAGGTGTTGTCTTGTAACCATTATTTTAATACTAATCCATAGCTTTAAATGGTTTGAACTTGTGTTCCATAATTGAAGCTTAGCTTGTCTTGAATGAAGCTTGTAATGATACTTGACTTCATTGAATCCATCTCCACCTCATTGAATGCAACTTCAGTTCAAACATCACCATATTAAATGTTACTTTAGTTCAACTTAGTTCTTTTAGGTAAAACCCAAGTTAAACTTAAGTTCCATAAATTTAGCTATGAGTTCATTAAGTGCAAGTTAGAATGCATTTAATGCGTCTCCATCTTGAAGTTCAACTTTGCACAACATGTAGGGAAAGACTCCAACATCTTCTAGAACCTCCTCTTTTGAGCTCACCATAGCTTGAATATGAGTGATTAAAGCTTGTTGTAGCTTCTTGGCTCTCGACCTTGTAATTGGACCTTCAGGCATGACAATAGGTGGTCCTTGGTTCATATCAAGCAACCATTCCAAACCGTCCAGCATATAGGACTAATCCAAAGGAGGCCGAAGAGATACAAAGGCAAGTGAGTGAACTCCTTGCTAAAGGGTATGTACGTGAGAGTTTGAGTCCATGTTCTATTCCAGTTATTCTTGTGCCTAAGAAAGATGGGTCATGGCGTATTTGTATTGATTGTAGGGCTATAAACAAGATAACTATTAAGTATAGACATCCAATTCCTAGATTAGATGATATGCTTGATGAGTTGCATGGATGTAGTCTCTTTACTAAGATTGATTTGAAATCAGGTTATCATCAAATTCGCATGCATATTGGTGATGAATGGAAAACTGCTTTCAAAACTAAGTATGGCCTTTATGAATGGTTAGTTATGCCTTTTGGATTGACTAATGCACCTAGTACATTCATGAGGTTAATGAATCATGTCTTGCGAGAATACTTAGGGAAGTTTGTGGTTGTCTACTTTGATGATATTCTTGTTTATTCTAAATCCTTAGATGAGCATGTTGAACATGTACGATCTGTTTTGTCTACTTTGAGAAAAGAATGTTTGTATGCAAATTTACTGAAGTGTAGCTTTTGCATGGAAAAAGTTAATTTTCTTGGATTTGCTGTTTCATCTAACGGTGTTGAGGTTGATGAGGAGAAGGTAAAGGCAATAAAAGATTGGCCTACACCTAAAACTGTGAGTGAGGTAAGAAGTTTTCATGGTCTTATGGGTTTCTATCGTAGGTTCATTAAGGATTTTAGTACCATTGCTTCACCCTTGAATGAACTTGTTAAGAAAAATGTTTCTTTCATATGGGGAAAAGACCAAGAAAATGCTTTTAACACTTTGAAAGAAAAATTGTGTTCCGCTCCATTGCTTGCATTACCTAATTTTGAGTTAACCTTTGAAATTGAATGTGATGCTAGTGGTGTAGGAATAGGTGCTGTTTTAAAGCAAAATAACAGACCTTTAATGTTCTTTAGTGAAAAATTGAATGGTGCTTCTTTGAAGTATCCAACATATGACAAAGAACTTTATGCTTTGGTTCGTGCATTACAAACATGGCAACATTATCTTTGGCCTAAGGAGTTCGTTATTCATACGGATCATGAGAGTTTAAAGCATTTGAGAGGACAAAATAAACTCAATCGACGACATGCCAAATGGTTGGAGTTTATTGAAACATTCCCTTATGTGATTAAGTATAAACAAGGTAAGGAGAACATTGTTGCGGATGCTTTATCACGAAGGTATGCTTTACTCAATGCTTTGAATGCTAAGTTGTTAGGGTTTGAACATATAAAGACTTTGTATCCTCATGATGCATTCTTTGCTCCTTTTGTTGAATCTTGTGAAAAAGGACTTGTTGTGGATGATTACATGTTGTTTGATGGATTTTTGTTTAGGAAAGGAAAACTTTGCATCCCATCTTGTTCTATTCGTGAGTTATTGGTAAAGGAAGCTCATGGAGGCGGTTTAATGGCGCATTTTGGAGTTTCTAAAACTTATGATATGCTTGTTGAACATTTTACTGGCCTAAAATGAGGCATGATGTTAATAAAGTTTGTGCTCGATGCATAGCATGTAAACAAGGCTAAGTCTAGGCTTCAACCACATGGTTTGTATTCTCCTTTACCCGTTCCTAATGGTCCTTGGATTGATATATCGATGGATTTTGTTTTAGGCTTACCTAGAACTAGGAAAGGTAGAGATAGCATATTTGTTGTGGTCGATAGATTTAGTAAAATGGCACATTTTATTCCTTGTCACAAAACAGATGATGCAAAGCTTATCGCTGACTTATTCTTTAGGGAGGTTGTGAGATTGCATGGTATTCCTAAAAGCATAGTTAGTGATCGTGACGTTAAATTTTTAAGCCACTTTTGGCGTGTTTTGTGGGGTAAGTTGGGAACTAAGCTATTGTATTCAACTACATGTCATCCTCAAACGGATGGTCAAACCGAGGTTGTTAATAGAACCATGACTACTATGCTTAGGGCTATTATTGATAAGAATCTTAAGACTTGGGAGGATTGTTTGCCATTCATAGAATTTGCATATAATAGGGTTGTTCATAGCACTACTAAATGCACTCCTTTTGAAATTGTTTATGGCTTTAATCCTTTAACTCCTATTGATTTATTGCCTATGCCCCCTAATGAGTTTGTGAGTCTTGATGCGAATGCAAAGGTTGAGTTTGTTCATAAGTTGCACAAGAAAGTTAAGGAGCACATTGAGCAGCAAAATTTCAAGGTTGCTTCAAAAATCAATAAGGGGCGTAAACCCTTAGTCTTCAAACCGGGAGATTGGGTTTGGGTACATTTTCGACAAGAAAGGTTTCCTAATCAAAGAAAATCAAAGCTTTTACCACGAGGAGATGGACCTTTCCAAGTTCTTGAGAGAATCAATGACAATGCTTATAAAATTGATTTACCAGGTGAGTATGGTGTTAGTGCAACCTTTAATGTTGCTGACTTGAGTCCTTTTGATGTAGGTGATGGTTATGATTCGAGGCTAATCCTTCTCAAGAGGGGAGGATGATATGAACCAAGGACCACCTATTGTCATGCCTGAAGGTCCAATTACAAGGTCGAGAGCCAAGAAGCTACAACAAGCTTTAATCACTCATATTCAAGCTATGGTGAGCTCAAAAGAGGAGGTTCTAGAAGATGTTGGAGTCTTTCCCTACATGTTGTGCAAAGTTGAACTTCAAGATGGAGACGCATTAAATGCATTCTAACTTGCACTTAATGAACTCATAGCTAAATTTATGGAACTTAAGTTTAACTTGGGTTTCACCTAAAAGAACTAAGTTGAACTAAAGTAACATTTAATATGGTGATGTTTGAACTGAAGTTGCATTCAATGAGGTGGAGATGGATTCAATGAAGTCAAGTATCATTACAAGCTTCATTCAAGACAAGCTAAGCTTCAATTGTGGAACACAAGTTCAAACCATTTACAGCTATGGATTAGTATTAAAATAATGGTTACAAGACAACACCTTTATTAGTTTTAAATGTAATTTCAGTTTTGTTTATCATTTAAGTTTGTTTTCAATATGGGAGTTGTGGTTAAATTGTAACTCATATAGGTTACTCTTTTCCCCCACTAACTAGCCCATAAAGTTAGTGTCTATTTGTCAATTAGGTTAAGGGTCTCAAAGGCTATATAAAGCCCTCTCTTCTTCCATTGTAGACAGAATTTTAAAGTGAATGAATTGAGTTTTCTTTTAGCTTTGTTGAGAGCTAAGTTTTCCTTATTGCAATTTCTTGTGTTTAGAATTTGCATGCTAGAGTCATTCAAGTGGTGTTGATCGTACCTCTTGTGGAGTGATTCGAATCACGAGTTTAGAAACGAGTTTTCTTTACTCTTGATCTTGATCATCAAGGTAATCCGTTCCAAACTTTTCCTTGGGTTGATTCCATGTCGTTTTGGGGTTTTTAAGTTTTAGATCTAAAGGTCTTGTTTTCTCAACAAGGTTGTTAGGTCTAATTCTTGGGAGTTATTTAACACAATGGTTAGACTTTTAAAATATATGAGTTACAATTTGAAACTAATGGTTGGAAAATTCAATGTGCAAAAATGTAACTGCTCATATTTAATATGTAACAACAAATTTTTCAACCTTTCAAAGTGTAACATCTAAGAATGATTGCCAAATGGTTAAACTAAAACAACAAAGATAAGTTCAAATGAGAAATTTTTGGATTTAACATGCTTTAGAAGCAAAACAGCAAGAACAACAGAAGAACACATGTTCTCGGTTTTTGCAGTTTTTCCGAACAAGTTATAAACATGCATATTTTTCACCCTAAAGAATGCCGAATTAGAAATTCTCATAGAAGACAAAGTTATTGCTAAGAGCCTGATCTACAACATTGACGAAGACATAAAGATGAAAACAATTTCAGAATTATGACTTTTTGGTACTTTTTCAGAGACTTCGAAACTAGACCGTTTGAAAAAAAAAACTAAAACATGAAAATTTAAAACAAATTCAATATAAACGCAAAGGAAACATATATTCGATCTTGAGCCTGAGTCTCTGATACCAAATGATAAGAAATTTAAAAGGAATTGGAAAATCTAATCTACCTTGTTAACAACAAACAAAACTATTAGATCACAAAATCCAAAAATCTCAAAATCAAAATGAAATCAAAGAAGCCAAAGATTCTGATGTCAAAAATGTTAAGTAACCATTGACAATTGGATCTAATAACCTTGAATAAAGAAACAAGACCTTTAGAACTCAATTTCAAAGACCCCAAAACGAATTTTGAAAATCAACTCAAGGAAAGTAAAATCGGATTACCTTGTCGATCAAGCATCTCAAGGCAAGAGAACTTGTATGAGACTGAATCACTCCACAAGCAAGATTGATCAAGTCAAGCTTGAATGATTCTAAGCATGGAACCTAATCTACATAGAATTACAAAGACATATAGCTCTAGGCTATAATAAAGCACAAAGGCTCCTTTTGATTACATTTTCAATCTTTTTCTTTTTTTCTTTTTTTGGATTACATGTATGGCTATTTATAGCCTTCAAATTAAACACTAGAGTAACCTATGGTAATCTAAGGGTTATAACTCCCAATTACATGAATACCTTAACACCCACTAACTCAAAAGTAACCTAAAAACTCATAAATATAATGTTTACAACTGAAATTACATCAATATAGCCATAAAAACGAGATTGAAGTCTCTTTGTTGACTTTGTAACTCTTTGTAACCATCTAAGAGTAAATGAAGACCCTCTTGAATTATCTTGAAGCCCTTGTTCCATAAATGAATCTTGATTGTTCTTTAATAAATATGAGTTGCACTTGAGTTCACTTCCATGAACTTGACTATATTTAATGTGACTTCATGAGATGCCTTGGTTCATATCAGAAGATGAAGGCATGTTTGGTACAAGAAAGAAACTTAGGAGGAAGAGGAAATGTGAGGGGGAAGAGGAATAAATAACGTTGCAAACATTATGCAACCTAGAAGAGTGGAAAGAATGAATGAAGACAGGGATAGCGGAGTGAAACTCAAAATTTCACCCTTTAGTTGTACGGTGGACTCCGTGGCATACTTGCAATGGGAAAGAAAAATAGAACATGTATTTGATTGTAATACATATAATGAGAATAAGAAGATGAAACTTACCATTATATAATGAGAATAAGAAGATGAAACTTACTGTTAAGTAACTCCCAAGAATTAGACCTAACAACCTTGTTGAGAAAACAAGACCTTTAGATCTAAAACTTAAAAACCCCAAAACGACATGGAATCAACCCAAGGAAAAGTTTGGAACGGATTACCTTGATGATCAAGATCAAGAGTAAAGAAAACTCGTTTCTAAACTCGTGATTCGAATCACTCCACAAGAGGTACGATCAACACCACTTGAATGACTCTAGCATGCAAATTCTAAACACAAGAAATTGCAATAAGGAAAACTTAGCTCTCAACAAAGCTAAAAGAAAACTCAATTCATTCACTTTAAAATTCTGTCTACAATGGAAGAAGAGAGGGCTTTATATAGCCTTTGAGACCCTTAACCTAATTGACAAATAGACACTAACTTTATGGGCTAGTTAGTGGGGGAAAAGAGTAACCTATATGAGTTACAATTTAACCACAACTCCCATATTGAAAACAAACTTAAATGATAAACAAAACTGAAATTACATTTAAAACTAATAAAGGTGTTGTCTTGTAACCATTATTTTAATACTAATCCATAGCTGTAAATGGTTTGAACTTGTGTTCCACAATTGAAGCTTAGCTTGTCTTGAATGAAGCTTGTAATGATACTTGACTTCATTGAATCCATCTCCACCTCATTGAATGCAACTTCAGTTCAAACATCACCATATTAAATGTTACTTTAGTTCAACTTAGTTCTTTTAGGTGAAACCCAAGTTAAACTTAAGTTCCATAAATTTAGCTATAAGTTCATTAAGTGCAAGTTAGAATGCATTTAATGCGTCTCCATCTTGAAGTTCAACTTTGCACAACATGTAGGGAAAGACTCCAACATCTTCTAGAACCTCCTTTTGAGCTCACCATAGCTTGAATATGAGTGATTAAAGCTTGTTGTAGCTTCTTGGCTCTCGACCTTGTAATTGGACCTTCAGTGCATGACAATAGGTGGTCCTTGGTTCATATCATCCTCCCCCCTCTTGAGAAGGATTCGCCTCGAATCATAACCATCACCTACATCAAAAGGACTCAAGTCAGCAACATTAAAGGTTGCACTAACACCATACTCACTGGTAAATCAATTTTATAAGCATTGTCATTGATTCTCTCAAGAACTTGGAAAGGTCCATCTCCTCGTGGTAAAAGCTTTGATTTTCTTTGATTAGGAAACCTTTCTTGTCGAAAATGTACCCAAACCCAATCTCCCGGTTTGAAGACTAAGGGTTTACGCCCCTTATTGATTTTTGAAGCAACCTTGAAATTTTGCTGCTCAATGTGCTCTTTAACTTTCTTGTGCAACTTATGAACAAACTCAACCTTTGCATTCGTGATCAAGACTCACAAACTCATTAGGGGCATAGGCAATAAATCAATAGGAGTTAAAGGATTAAAGCCATAAACAATTTCAAAAGGAGTGCATTTAGTAGTGCTATGAACAGCCCTATTATATGCAAATTCTATGAATGGCAAACAATCCTCCCAAGTCTTAAGATTCTTATTAATAATAGCCCTAAGCATAGTAGTCATGGTTCTATTAACAACCTCGGTTTGACCATCCGTTTGAGGATGACATGTAGTTGAATACAATAGCTTAGTTCCCAACTTACCCCACAAAACACGCCAAAAGTGGCTTAAAAATTTAACATCACGATCACTAACTATGCTTTTAGGAATACCATGCAATCTCACAACCTCCCTAAAGAATAAGTCAGCGATATGTTTTGCATCATCTGTTTTGTGACAAGGAATAAAATGTGTCATTTTACTAAATCTATCGACCACAACAAATATGCTATCTCTACCTTTCCTAGTTCTAGGTAAGCCTAAAACAAAATCCATCGATATATCAATCCAAGGACCATTAGAACGGGTAAAGGAGAATACAAACCATGTGGTTGAAGCCTAGACTTAGCCTGTTTACATGCTATGCATCGAGCACAAACTTTATTAACATCATGCCTCATTTTAGGCCAGTAAAAATGTTCAACAAGCATATCATAAGTTTTAGAAACTCCAAAATGCGCCATTAAACCGCCTCCAGGAGCTTCCTTTACCAATAACTCACGAATAGAACAAGATGGGATGCAAAGTTTTCCTTTCCTAAACAAAAATCCATCAAACAACATGTAATCATCCACAACAAGTCCTTTTTCACAAGATTCAACAAAAGGAGCAAAGAATGCATCATGAGGATACAAAGTCTTTATATGTTCAAACCCTAACAACTTAGCATTCAAAGCATTGAGTAAAGCATACCTTCGTGATAAAGCATCCGCAACAATGTTCTCCTTACCTTGTTTATACTTAATCACATAAGGGAATGTTTCAATAAACTCCAACCATTTGGCATGTCGTCGATTGAGTTTATTTTGTCCTCTCAAATGCTTTAAACTCTCATGATCCGTATGAATAACGAACTCCTTAGGCCAAAGATAATGTTGCCATGTTTGTAATGCACACGAACCAAAGCATAAAGTTCTTTGTCATATGTTGATACTTCAAAGAAGCACCATTCAATTTTTCACTAAAAAGAACATTAAAGGTCTGTTATTTTGCTTTAAAACAGCACCTATTCCTACACCACTAGCATCACATTCAATTTCAAAGGTTAACTCAAAATTAGGTAATGCAAGCAATGGAGCGGAACACAATTTTTCTTTCAAAGTGTTAAAAGCATTTTCTTGGTCTTTTCCCCATATGAAAGAAACATTTTTCTTAACAAGTTCATTCAAGGGTGAAGCAATGGTACTAAAATCCTTAACGAAACCTACGATAGAAACCCGCAAGACCATGAAAACTTCTTACCTCACTCACAGCTTTAGGTGTAGGCCAATCTTTTATTGCCTTTACCTTCTCCTCATCAACCTCAACACCGTTAGATGAAACAACAAATCCAAGAAAATTAACTTTTCCATGCAAAAGCTACACTTCTGTAAATTTGCATACAAACATTCTTTTCTCAAAGTAGACAAAACAGATCGTACATGTTCAACATGCTCATCTAAGGATTTAGAATAAACAAGAATATCATCAAAGTAGACAACCACAAACTTCCCTAAGTATTCTCGCAAGACATGATTCATTAACCTCATGAATGTACTAGGTGCATTAGTCAATCCAAAAGGCATAACTAACCATTCATAAAGGCCATACTTAGTTTTGAAAGCAGTTTTCCATTCATCACCAATATGCATGCGAATTTGATGATAACCTGATTTCAAATCAATCTTAGTAAAGAGACTACATCCATGCAACTCATCAAGCATATCATCTAATCTAGGAATTGGATGTCTATACTTAATAGTTATCTTGTTTATAGCCCTACAATCAATACACATACGCCATGACCCATCTTTCTTAGGCACAAGAATAACTGGAATAGAACATGGACTCAAACTCTCACGTACATACCCTTTAGCAAGGAGTTCACTCACTTGCCTTTGTATCTCTTCGGCCTCCTTTGGATTAGTCCTATATGCTGGACGGTTTGGAATGGTTGCTCCCGGAATGAAGTCAATCTTATGCTCAATTCCTCTAAGTGGTGGCAAACCACTAGGCATCTCCTCTGAAATAAATCTTCAAACTCCTTCAAAAGTAAAACAAAAACACTAGGCAAAGAAGGGTTAAGCTCGTTAGTAAAGAAACAAGACCCTTTGCACATAAGTACAAGAATGGTCCTATTAGAAAGCAAAACATTCCTAGCCTCACTTGACCTAGCATACAAACTCACTATTTTGGCTTTTCTCTCATTTTTTCCTCTAGGCCGATTGCTACTCTCTTGCTTTTCACTCAAACTCTTTTTTTCTCTCGATTCTTTTTCTATTATTTCATTTTCACTTTTTGCTTTTGCATCAGCCTCTTGCCTTTTTTTTTTTCAAGTTTGCATTGATCAATAAATACATCTTTTGGAGACAATGGAACAAGAGTAGTTTTTCTACCATTATAAGTAAAAGATTAACGATTCGCATACCCATCATATACTACCCGACGATCAAATTGCCAAGGCCTCCCAACAATAAATCTCCAGCATGCATGGATACAACATCACACAAAACATCATCATTATACTTTCCAATGGTAAAAGAAACAAGAGCTTGCTTACTCACCCTTACTTGTGCACAATCATTCAACCATTGAAGTTTATATGGTCTAGGATGTGGTTTGGTCTCTAAATTAAGCCTCTTGACCAGAATTGTACTCACAACATTGGTGCAACTACCACTATCAATGACCACACTACAAGGCATAGATTGAATAAGGCACCTAGTGTGAAACAAGTTCTCTCTTTGGTCTAGACTATCCTCCTTAATTTGGGTGCTTAAAGCTCTCCTAGCAACTAAGGACAAGTTTGCAGGATCCTCTTCGCTTAACTCCTCATTCTCACTCTCATCATTTTCTTCCTTAACCTCATCTTCCTCTTCATCATCAGTCACAATCTCTCCCTCTCTAATGGTCATAATTCTCCTATTAGGGCAATCTCTACTATAGTGACCTACCCCTTGACATTTCCAACATTTCAAATCCCTATTTCGCACATTAGATTCATCTATCTCTCTTTCCCCTTTTAGAACTCTCCCCTTTCTCTACATTTGCTTTAGGTTTCTCATATATCTCTTGGTTTCTAAGCTTAGATTCAATCTTCTTACTATCCTTTTTCCATGTAGAACTAGAGTTGGAAAAATGTTTAGAAGAATACCGTCGAGACGCTCGTTGGATTTGCCTCTCGATCTTGATTGCAATATGCAACAACCCCTCAATGTCAGAGTAAGGTTGTAGGTCAACCTTGTCTGCAATCTCCGTGTTTAGCCCATTAAGAAACCGTGCCATGAGACTCTCCATATCCTCATCTAGATCAAGTCGATCCATCAATGTATCCATCTCCTTGTAATAATCCTCCACGGACTTGTTGCCTTGTTTCAATGCTTGAAGCTTTTGAGCCATGTCTCGTTGGAAATGTTTTGGAACAAAAACGCTTCCTCATGGACTCCTTGAACTCGTACTCATGAATCGATTGGTGCTTCAAGATTCCTTCTCCTACTTGACATCAATTTATCCCACCACGTTTGAGCATATTGTTTAAATTGAGCAACACAAAGCATTACCTTCTTTTCTTCACTGAAATTATGGCAATTGAACACCGACTCCACTGTTTTCTCCCATTGAAGGTACTCCTCCGGATCAATTTTGCCATAGAACTTGGAAGTTTCAATTTGATGCTTCCCACGCTTTTGGTCAATTCCTTCTTCATAAGGAACTCGCCTTTGTAAATGTTGATGTCTTCGTCCCTGACCTCTTCCCCTATTCAAGCCACGACCAACACGTCTTTCTCCCCTTCGTGGTGCTGCTATTAATGTAACTTGGTCATCTTCTAGTTGATCAGAACTTCCTCCTCATATTCATTGTCATGGTCATCCTCACGTTGTTGTGGAGGGGGTGGAATTCTCCTCCTAGCGTGGTTTTGAACCTCCAACCTCCGTGATACGCTCCGATAACTCTTCTATTCCACGAATCATTCTCTCCATGGTTCCTTGTTGTGCCTCCCTCATTCGGGCTTCGTTAATGTTAAGATCACCTTCTTGTGCCATGCTGCAAAATACGGTAAAGTAACAAAAGAAAGAAAAAAAAAAAGGACCTCGCAAGCACTCCCTCACGTATTTCACTCGTTAATGAAGTTCACTCGTGTTTAACACTCAACACTCTAATTAATGTATCACTCCCTTACCTCACAACCTCACAAAGCACTCAGAAACAGATTGGTGTATGAGTATAGCAAAGTCAAAGAGCTAAGTGCAATTCAAAGTGATTAGACAACACACTAAGAATACAAACAAGTGTATTGAAGGAGCAATCCGAATAACAAAAAAGAAACAAGTTTAAGAAAAAAAATGACAAAATGAAAGGAATTCAAGAGGGAAAACAAAAATAGACCTAGAACAAATGATCAAATATCAATTCATCAAGAGAGTACTATCAAAGGAATAATTGAATTCAAGTTACCTTGAAACAATGAACAAAAAAAATTAAAACAGAAAATTTGCTCTCGGATATGCTGTCTTCTTTTGACAGATTTGCAAAATATGAATATTTCACTCTGAAGAAATCCGATTTTGAAGATATCAAAGAATAACAAATTGTAGATCAGATCTAGATCTCAAATCTTGTAGAAGACGATATAATGAAATACGGAACGGAAAGGATATTTTTTTTTGTATTTTTATTCAGAATAAGAACATGCTCGGATCTGCAAAAACTGAAGCTAAAGAGAAAAGAACTCAAAGAGATAAATGCAAGGAAACATATGTCCGATCAAAGAGCCTAATGCTCTGATACCAAATGTTAAGTAACTCCCAAGAATTAGACCTAACAACCTTGTTGAGAAAACAAGACCTTTAGATCTAAAACTTAAAAACCCCAAAACGACATGGAATCAACCCAAGGAAAAGTTTGGAACGGATTACCTTGATGATCAAGATCAAGAGTAAAGAAAACTCGTTTCTAAACTCGTGATTCGAATCACTCCACAAGAGGTACGATCAACACCACTTGAATGACTCTAGCATGCAAATTCTAAACACAAGAAATTGCAATAAGGAAAACTTAGCTCTCAACAAAGCTAAAAGAAAACTCAATTCATTCACTTTAAAATTCTGTCTACAATGGAAGAAGAGAGGGCTTTATATAGCCTTTGAGACCCTTAACCTAATTGACAAATAGACACTAACTTTATGGGCTAGTTAGTGGGGAAAAGAGTAACCTATATGAGTTACAATTTAACCACAACTCCCATATTGAAAACAAACTTAAATGATAAACAAAACTGAAATTACATTTAAAACTAATAAAGGTGTTGTCTTGTAACCATTATTTTAATACTAATCCATAGCTGTAAATGGTTTGAACTTGTGTTCCACAATTGAAGCTTAGCTTGTCTTGAATGAAGCTTGTAATGATACTTGACTTCATTGAATCCATCTCCACCTCATTGAATGCAACTTCAGTTCAAACATCACCATATTAAATGTTACTTTAGTTCAACTTAGTTCTTTTAGGTGAAACCCAAGTTAAACTTAAGTTCCATAAATTTAGCTATGAGTTCATTAAGTGCAAGTTAGAATGTATTTAATGCGTCTCCATCTTGAAGTTCAACTTTGCACAACATGTAGGGAAAGACTCCAACATCTTCTAGAACCTCCTCTTTTGAGCTCACCATAGCTTGAATATGAGTGATTAAAGCTTGTTGTAGCTTCTTGGCTCTCGACCTTGTAATTGGACCTTCAGGCATGACAATAGGTGGTCCTTGGTTCATATCACTTACCATTGTCGAATTCACCAATCATGCGGGAGAATGGTATCAACATCTCAAATCCGAGAGAAGAAGGAAAGAGGAGGATCCAATAGAAACTTGGGAAGAACTTAAAGAAGCCATGAGAAAGTGGTATGTGCCAAAACATTATGAAAGAGATTTGAAAACTAAATTGCAATATTTGAGACAGGGAAGAAAAAGTGTTGCTGAATATTATCAAGAGATGGAGTCCTTGATGGAAAGAGCAAAATTTCGAGAAGAAGAGGAAGACACCATGTCTCGATTCCTTGGAGGTTTGAATCGAGAAATTGCTCATCCGGTTGATAGAAATCCTCCACCTACCTTGAAGATATGTATCATTATGCTATCAAAATTGAAGCTCAATTGAAGGAAGAAAAGGAGCATTCAAAAAGTTAAACACCTAAAGCTAGTACCTTTAAAAATTCTAATGCCTGGAACAAGGATAGTTTTGTGAATAGGAATGAATCGACGCAACAAAGAAGCAAGTTAGTTGTTGCCAAAAGAGTGGAGGCCGAAAGATGCAATGCTAAAAAGAATGAAGCTTTAAAGGAGGTAAGGGAGAAGTCTAGTTCTATTCAATGTTGGAAGTCATAGGGTTTGGACACATGAGCAAAGAATGTGTCAATAAAAGAGTTATGGTGATAAGAAATGGTAGTTGATTCGGAGGATGAATGTGAGGAGCATGATGCACCACTTGAGGAAGAATCTGAAATATGTGATGATGAGTATGTTGAAGAAGGTAACTCCATATCGTTGATCACAAGAAGGGTCCTTAGTATGCAAATCAAGGAAGACAAAGTTCAAGACCAAAGGGAAAACTTGATGAGAAATTGAAGAGGAATTGAAAAATCTAATCTACTTTGTTAACAACAAACTATTAGATCACAAAATCCAAAAATCTCAAAATCAAAATGAAATCAAAGAAGCCAAAGATTCTAATTTCAAAATGTTAAGTAACCCTTGACAATTGGATCTAACAACCTTGCTTAAGGAAACAAGACCTTTAGATAACTCAATCTCAAAGATCCCAAAACCAATTTTGAAAATCAACTAAGGGAAGTAAAATCGGATTACCTTATCGATCAAACATCTCAAGGCAAGAGAACTTGTATGAGATTCGAATCACTCCACAAGCAAGATTGATCAAGTCAAGCTTGAATGACTCTAAGCATGCAACCTAATCTACATACAATTGCAAAGAAATAGCTCAAAGGCTATAAAAAAAGCTCAAGACCTCTTTTGATTACATTTTTAATCTTTTTCTTTTTTCCTTTCTACAAGTTACATGGCATTATATAGCCTCAAAATCAACCCTAGAGTAACCGATGGTCAATTGAAAGGTTGTAACTGATATGAATCCTACAACGCTAGTCAAGACTAAAGAAGAACTAAAAATGGAATTGCATTAAATGCATCAAGAATTCATTTATGATGAACTCAAGTTGCATTAAAGTTAAAGTCAAGTTGCATTGAAAGAACTTAAGTTGCAATTAAATGAAATTAAGTGCATCTCAAGCTTCATTTAATGCAAGTCAAGCATCAATTAATGGGACTACTGATATGAATCCTATTATGCCATAAGAAAAAGATTAAAAATGTAATCAAAGAGGCCTTGAGCTTTTTTATAGTCTTTGAGCTATTTCTTTGCAATTCTATGTAGGGTTGCATGCTTAGAATCATTCAAGCTTGACTTGATCAATCTTGCTTGTGGAGTGATTCGGATCTCAAGTAAGTGTTTTCTTGCCTTGAGATATTTGATCGACAAGGTAATCTGATTTTACTTTCCTTGAGTTGATTTTCAAAATTGGTTTTGGAGTCTTTGAGATTGAGTTATCTAAAGGTCTTGTTTATTTAAGCAAGGTTGTTAGATCCAATTGTCAAGGGTTACTTAACATTTTGATATTAGAATCTTCGGCTCCTTTGATTTCATTTTGATTTGAAGTGTTTGGAATTTTTCAAATCCTTCTTAATTTCTCATATCATTTGGTATCAGAGCCTAGAACCTATAACTCTTGATGATTTAAATCTAACACCCTTGTTAAAAAACAAGACCTTTAGATCTAAAACTCAAAAACCCCAAACCTAGATGATTTCATCCCAAGGAAGAAGATAGAAACGGATTTACCTTGATGATCAAGATCAAGAGTAGAGAAAACTTGTTTCTAAACTCAAGATTCGAATCACTCCACAAGTAGTTTGATCAACGCTACTTGAATGATCCTAGCATGCAAATCTAAACACAAGATATGCAAAGAAACAAGCTCATGGCTTAAGAAGCAAAATATGGAAAGAAACATATATCCGATCTAGAACCTAAAGCTCTGATACCAAATGATGAGAAATTTTAAAGAGGATTTAAAATATCTAATCTACCTTGTTAACCACAAACAAGACTATTAGATCACAAAACCCAAAAATCTCAAAATCAAAATGAAATCAAAGGAGCCGAAGATTCTAATATCAAAATGTTAAGTAACCCTTGACAATTGGATCTAACAACCTTACTTAAATAAACAAGACCTTTAGATAACACAATCTCAAAGACCCCAAACCAATTTTGAAAATCAACTCAAGGAAAGTAAAATCGGATTACCTTGTCGATCAAATATCTCAAGGCAAGAAAACACTTACTTGAGATCCGAATCACTCCACAAGCAAGATTGATCAAGTCAAGCTTGAATGATTCTAAGCATGCAACCTAATCTACATAGAATTGCAAAGAAATAGCTCAAAGGCTATAAAAAAGCTCAAGGCCTCTTTGATTACATTTTTAATCTTTTTCTTTTGGTCTTGATGGCACAATGGGATTCATATCAACTACACTTCAAGTTACTTCAAGTGGAGCTACATTTACACCTTTGGAGGTTACAAAGACTAGAATTGTTGTTAGAAAATTAAATTCTCGGATTTATAGTTCATTAACATGTAATTTCAGTTTTAAAGTTCGTATTTCAATATTTTTAGGTTACATTTGAGTAGTGGATGGTTATGACATTGATGTTGGGGAAGTTACATTCTCAAACATGTCATTTTAGCTTAGTTTAGGTTACAATTGAAAGGCTATATAAAGCCATCTATGATGTATTGTAAAAAAAGACTTTGAATCATGTTTTAAATGAAAAGTTGCATATTTTGCTTCTTAAGCCATGAGCTTGTTTCTTTGCATATCTTGTGTTTAGATTTGCATGCTAGGATCATTCAAGTAGCGTTGATCAAACTACTTGTGGAGTGATTCGAATCTTGAGTTTAGAAACAAGTTTTCTCTACTCTTGATCTTGATCATCAAGGTAAATCCATTTCTATCTTCTTCCTTGGGATGAAATCATCTAGATTTGGGATTTTTAAGTTTTAGATCTAAAGGTCTTGTTCAACAACAAGGTTGTTAGATTTAAAATCATCAAGAGTTACTTATCAGTAACTTTCATCTCCATCAATACCATGATCTCCACTAGCTCTTTTTTAACCTAAAACATTGAAAACAAACTTTAAAACTGAAATTTACATCAAATTAGCCATAAATCCGACAATTGACTTTTTGATCAACCTACATAAAGTTTGTAAGCTTCCATGCATAAATGGATCCCCACTTGAAGTAGTTTGAAACTGTAGTTGCATAAATGAAGCTTGGTTTGTCTTTAATGAAGCATGTGTTGCACTTGAGTTCATTAAATGCATCTTTAGTTCGTCATAAATGAAACTTGACAACAACTCCATTTTGAAGCTATTTAGTGTTTGAATTGCATGGTTGGATTCACATCAAAACTTGTTTTACACGAGATTCCTAATTAAAGGAAGCCCATGCAGTTTGGTGATTTATCTGGGAGTTGGACAAATGTGGTAAGTAGTTTTCTTGTAAAGAGACTTCAACTTACTACCCGTCCACATCCAAAACCGTAATAACTTCAATGGTTGACAAACAAAGGAGAACTTAAGGTAAATTCTCAAGTTCTTATTCCTTTTACTTTGGAAAAATATAAGGATGAAGTACTTTGTGATGTTTTACATATGCATGCGGGGGATATATTGCTAGGCCGACCTTGGCAATATGATAGAGAGGTCACATTTGATAGAGTAAAAAATAAGTATTCTTTTACTTTCAACGGGAAGAAATTTACTTTGCTTCCATTGTCTCCATACGGAGTACATTGTGATCACTTGAAGATAGAAAAGAAAAGAAAAGAGTTTGAAGAACAAGAGAGGAGAGAAGAAAGTAAGTTAAGAGGGATTGAACATCAAATTGACTTCCAAAGAGTTTGAAGACAACTCTTCCTTTGGAGACGTTTTTCAATCTTTATGGCTATGTGCACCATCCTCTCCAAATCCTCATAAGGTTGAAGATCAAGCTGAATTGCAATCTCCTTGTTAAGTCCTCTAAAGAATCGAGCCATTGTAACCGTCTCATCCTCATAAATTTCGAGATCTTCAAGCAACGTTTGCATCTCCATGTAGTAAGCCTCCACACTTTTGCTCCCTTGTCTCAAAGTTCGCAAGTTATGAAAAAACTTAGGAACAAAGTGCTCCCGCATTATTTTCTTAAGAACATTCCATGATTCAATTGGACGGTTAAGGTTCCTCCTACTCAAAAACAATTTATCCCACCAAGTAATGGCATAATCTCTAAGATGAGAAACGATGAGTTTTACCTTTTTCTCCTCATTCAAAGTGCAACAATGAAATACATGCTCAACTTGCCTTTCCCATTAAATGTACTCCATCGGATTTGTACTTCCATAGAATTTAGGAAATTTCAGCTTCATGGTTTTTTTTTTTTTTTGGTTTGTTTCTGCAAAACAAAAAAAAAGTAACACAAAAATGGACTTCACAAGCACTCCCTCACGTGTTTTCACTCGTTAACGTATAGTCACTCGTGTTTACACTCAAAACAAAAAACACTCTCAACAAACTCACAATTTCACTCGCATGAGCCAATAAGCAAAGTTTGCAATCAAGTGATAGACAACACACTAAGAAAATAAAATACCATAAATATGGAGCAAAACGAATATCGAATAAGAAACAAGTTATGAAAGAAAGGAAATGACAGAATTGAAACAAAAATTGACTCAAGATGAGAAAGATAGATATGGAAGTGGAACAAATGATAGTTACAACTGTAAATGCCAACAACTAGTGAACATTCCAGCAAATAACTCTTCCAAAATTGAATGATCTAGTCAATGTGTAATTGAAAAGAGTTACAATCTGATTTTATAACATCAAAATGAATTGGTGTTACAAACACAATTAGTCAATAACTTTAAAATCATGTGGTTGGAAATTTCAATTTGTAACTCATGTGCATTTATTGCAATTGACAATTTGTAACATATATGGAAAAATCAAACACCACCATTCAGATCTAACAGGAAAATATCAGATCTAAGCTCAAGATATGAAAGATAGAAACAAAGAACACCATAGAACATCAAGAATCAAAGAAAACAAGCTCTCGGTTTTCTCAGTTTTCAGAACAGATTATGAAAATAAAGCATTTTCACCCTTAAGCTAGTTGAATTCGAAGAACATATGAAAGACAAAATTGAAGCTAAGACAGAGATCTAGAACTTCGCAGAAGACAACAATAATAGAAGATTGATGCAAATGACACTTTTTTGAGTTTTTATGAGAAGACAGAATCTGACGAGATCAACATAAGAAATAAAAATCAAAATAAAAATTAAGAAAATAACATAAACAACGGGAACATATATCCGATCTAGAACCTAAAGCTCTGATACCAAATGGTGAGTAATTAAAGATGATCTTAAATCTAACAACCTTGTTGAAGAACAAGACCTTTAGATCTAAAACTCAAAAACCCCAAACCTAGATGATTTCATCCCAAGGAAGAAGATAGAAACGGATTTACCTTGATGATCAAGATCAAGAGTAAAGAAAACTTGTTTCTAAACTCAAGATTCGAATCACTCCACAAGTAGTTTGTTCAACGCTACTTGAATGATCCTAGCATGCAAATCTAAACACAAGAAATGCAAAGAAACAAGCTCATAGCTTAAGAAGCAAAATATGCAACTTTTCATTCAAAACATCATTCCAAGTCTTTTTTTTTACAATACATCTTTGATGGCTTTATATAGCCTTTAAATTGTAACCTAAAATAAGCTAAAATGGCATGTTTAATATTGAAACTTCCACAACTTTAATGCCATAACTATCCACTACTCAAATGTAACCTAAAACTTATGAAATATGCTTAAAAACTGAAAATTACATAATAGAGGGCCATAAATCCGAGAATGAATATTGCATTCATTCTTCTAGCTATTTGTTATCTATTAGTAAATGAAGCTCATGTTGAAGTAGCTTGAATGTAGTTCTATTAATTGATGGTTGACTTGCATTAAATGAACTTGAGATGTACTTGAGTTCATTTAATTCAACTTTGATTCCTTCAATGCAACTTGAGTTTATCATAAATGAAGCCATGGTGCATTTAATATATCTCCATCTTGAAGCTCTTCTTTATTCTTTATTGGCATTGTTGGGTTCATATCATCCTCCCCTTCTTCAAGAGGATTCGTCCTCGAATCAAAAAAGGGTTTCCAACATCAAATGGACGAAAATCAGCAGCATTATAAATGTAATTGACATCTTCTCCTTGTAGAGAAATCTTGTAGTCATGGGATGTCATAGGCAAAATGTGTCTTGAATTCCACTTAGTTTTCTTGTGAAATGAAGAACGATCCTTCCAAAAGTGTCTCCAAACCCAATCACCCGGTTTGAACACCTTATGCTTGCTGCCATGGATGAATTTAGAAGCAATTTTGAAGTTTTTCTTCTCAATAAATACTTTGGCATTAACTTTGGAGGGAAACTTTGAATCAAGCATCACAATGAGTACTTTGGCATCCTGTAAGAACTCAAAAGAAAAACTAGACAAACATGGTTTGAGCTCACCCATTAGAAAACAAGTTCCTTTATACAAATGATCAAAAATATTTTGTTTTGAAAACAAAATAGATTTAACCTCACAAGTTCTTTCACATAAGCTCACCTTCTTGGCTTTTCTCTCTTTTTTCTCTATAGGCCATAGATTAATTTCATGCTTTTCTCTCTCACTCATTTTCTCACAAGATTCTTTTTCAAACAATTGACATGCTTTTGTCTTGACCTTTTTTGCCTTTTTCCCTAACTCACACACATCAATATGTACTTCATCAAGAGTAGGTGTTACAATAGTAGAAGTATTACAAATAAATAAGTCTTTGCAATCTAATCTCCTAGTAAACTCACTAGCATGTGTTGACACTAAATTACAAAGCAAATCATTTTGAATTTTTCCACTTTCTACCTCAAGAATAGACTTATTTTCAGTAGGTAAACTAACCTTTTCCAAAGTTGAATGAACATTTAAATTTGGTTTAGGTTTAGTGTACCTTGTAGTCTTCCTTTGGAGACGTTTTTCAATCTTTATGGCTATGTGCACCATCCTCTCCAAATCCTCATAAGGTTGAAGATCAAGCTGAATTGCAATCTCCTTGTTAAGTCCTCTAAAGAATCGAGCCATTGTAACCGTCTCATCCTCATAAATTTCGAGATCTTCAAGCAACGTTTGCATCTCCATGTAGTAAGCCTCCACACTTTTGCTCCCTTGTCTCAAAGTTCGCAAGTTATGAAAAAACTTAGGAACAAAGTGCTCCCGCATTATTTTCTTAAGAACATTCCATGATTCAATTGGACGGTTAAGGTTCCTCCTACTCAAAAACAATTTATCCCACCAAGTAATGGCATAATCTCTAAGATGAGAAACGATGAGTTTTACCTTTTTCTCCTCATTCAAAGTGCAACAATGAAATACATGCTCAACTTGCCTTTCCCATTAAATGTACTCCATCGGATTTGTACTTCCATAGAATTTAGGAAATTTCAGCTTCATGGTTTTTTTTTTTTTTTGGTTTGTTTCTGCAAAACAAAAAAAAAGTAACACAAAAATGGACTTCACAAGCACTCCCTCACGTGTTTTCACTCGTTAACGTATAGTCACTCGTGTTTACACTCAAAACAAAAAAACACTCTCAACAAACTCACAATTTCACTCGCATGAGCCAATAAGCAAAGTTTGCAATCAAGTGATAGACAACACACTAAGAAAATAAAATACCATAAATATGGAGCAAAACGAATATCGAATAAGAAACAAGTTATGAAAGAAAGGAAATGACAGAATTGAAACAAAAATTGACTCAAGATGAGAAAGATAGATATGGAAGTGGAACAAATGATAGTTACAACTGTAAATGCCAACAACTAGTGAACATTCCAGCAAATAACTCTTCCAAAATTGAGCCCCACTTGAAGTAGCTTGAAACTCTTGTTGCATAAATGAAGCTTGACTTGTCTTTAATGAATCATAATTGCACTTTAGTTCATTAAATGCATCATTAGTTTAGCATAAATGAAGTTTGACAACATTTATTTCAACTCAATTTTTGAAGCTTTTCTTTGGTCTTGATGGCACAATAGGATTCATATCATTCTCTCCTTCTTTGAAAAGATTCGCCCTCGAATCTAAGGATGTCGTTGTAACGCAAACTGATATTTATTTCAATCTTTGGTCTTGGTCTCTTCAATTTCTTCTTCGCATCATTTTCTTTGTGAAAGATTGCTGCAAAAATATGTTAAGAAAATACAAAAGACCTCACAACACTCCCTCACAAGTTTACACTCAAATATATTCAGGCCACTCATGTTTGCACTCAATTTTGAGAAAACACAATGATTCTCAATCTCACCTCTCAAAATTTGTATGGAGAAACCAAGATAATTTGCAATTCAATGGATAATTGCACACTTTGAAAACAAACAAACTAACTTGACATTTGAAAAATTTAAGGCCATGGCTAGATAAATGAAGAAGAAGCAATGTAGCTTGGATAATAACCAATGGCTGGAATTTTTAAACATAGGAGTTACAAATTGAAATCTAATGGCTGAAAAATTTATGTGCAGAAATGTAACTGCCCATTTTTAACATGTAAGCACCAACTTGTCAAACTTTCAAAGTGTAACATCTAAGATTGAACACCAAATGGTTAAATTTAAACATAATGATCAGATGTAATTGGAAATTTCGGATTTAGCATGCTTTAGAGACAAAAACAGCAAGAACAAAATAAAAACTCATGTTCTCGGGTATGGCAGTTTTTTCAGAACCAGTTGTAAAAATTCATCCTTTTCACTCTCAAAAAAGCTGAATTAGAAAATCTCTAAGAAGATAAAGTTGAAGCCTAGACCCTTATCTACAATATTTATAAAGACATCAAGATGAATTGACATACGGAAATATGACTTTCAGATAATTTTTGAGAGACTATGAAAACTGGACAGATTGTAGAACAAAAAAAAACTAGAACATAAAAATCAAAAACAAATAAAAGATAAGCGCAAAGGAAACATATATCCGATCTTGAGCCTAAGGCGCTCTGATACCAAATGATGAGAAATTACGAGGAATTGAAAAATCCAATCGACCTAATCAAGATTGATCAAGTCAAGCTTGAATGATTCTAAGCATGCAACCTAATCTACATAGAATTACAAAGAAATAGCTCAAGGCTATAAAAAAGCTCAAAGGTTGCTTTTGATTACATTTTCAAATCTTTTTTTTTTCTTTACAAGTTACATGGCTTTATATAGCCTCAAAACTAACCCTAAAGTAATCTATGGTCTATTGAAAGGTTGTAACTTATATCTCCATCAATACCATGATCTCCACTAACTATTTTGTAACCTAAATCATTGAAAACAAGACTTTAAAACCTAAAATTACATCAAAATTCCATAAATCCGAGAATTGATATTTTTTATCACCCTACATAAAGTTTGTAACTTCTCATACTTAAATGGAGCCCCACTTGAAGTAGCTTGAAACTCTTGTTGCATAAATGAAGCTTGACTTGTCTTTAATGAAGCATAATTGCACTTTAGTTCATTAAATGCATCATTAGTTCAACATAAATGAAGTTTGACAAAATTTATTTCAACTCAATTTTTGAAGCTTTTCTTTGGTCTTGATGGCACAATAGAATTCATATCACAACTACTCGACATATGACAAAAAACTACAAACACTTGTGAGGACTTTGCAAGTTTGGCAACATTACTTGTGCCCAAAAGAGTTTGTCATCCACACTGGATCATGAAAGTTTGAAGCACCTCAAAAGCCAAACAAAGCTAATAGGAGGCATGCAAAATGGGTAGAATTCATTGAGACATTTCTTTATGCCATTCATTACAAGAAAGGTAAGGATAATATGGTGGCCGATGCATTATCAAGAAGGTATGCATTATTTTCTGCCCTTAGCGCAAAAATTCTTGGTTTTAAACACATGATTGAGCTTTATAAAGTTGAGAAATCTGAATTTCATGATGTGTATATGCAATGTTTAGTAGGGAACAACGTACATGATCATGTTGTATTTGATGGTATGCTTTTTAGGAAGAGTAAACTTTGCATTCCTAAGTGTTCCATTCGAGAGTTACTTGTGAAGGAGGCTCATGGGGGAGGTCTTATGGGACATTTTGGGGAATTTAAAACATGCAACATGTTGTGTGAACACTTTTATTGGTTGAAAATGAGGAAGGATGTGAATAAAGTGTGCAAGCAATGTTTCAAATGTAAGGAAGCTAAGTCTAAGACACAACCACATGGTCTTTACACACCTTTAGATGTTCCTAGTGAACCATTGGTTGACATTAGCATGGATTTTGTTCTAGGATTGCCAAAGACTAGGAGACATCATGAAAGCATTTTTGTGGTGGTTGATAGGTTTAGTAAAATGACACATTTAATTCCATGTAACAAAACAGATGATGCAACTAACATAGCTAAACTATTCTTCAGGGAAGTGGTTAGATTGCATGGCATTCCAAAAACCATTGTAAGTGATGAGATGCCAAATTTTTAAGTCATTTTTGGAAAGTTTTGTGAGGAAAATTGGGAACTAAGTTTTTGTTTTCTACAACTTGTCACCCCCAAACTGATGGGCAAACTGAGGTGGTTATTTTATTAGGGGCATTGCTTAGATCGCTAATTTCTAAGAATTTTAAGTCTTGGGAAGAGACTTTACCTTTTGTAGAGTTTGCATACAATAGAGCAATGCATAGCACCACTCATTGTTCACCTTTTGAGGTTGTGTATGGATTTAATCCTTTAACTCCTCTAGATTTATCACCTTTACCACCTAATATGTTTTCTAGTGATGCAGTTGTTTCTATAAAGCCGAATACATAACAAATTTGCACAAAGAAGTCAAGGAAAGGATTGAAAAGAAGAATCAAAAGCTAGTCACTCAAAAGAACCAAGGGAGAAAGAAATTGATTTTTAAGCGGGTGAATGAGTTTGGGTTCATCTACGAAAGGAAAAGTTTCCGAATAAAGGAAGTCTAAACTTCAACCAAGGGGAGATGGTCCATTTCATGTATTAGAGCAGATCAATGACAATACATACAAACTAGATCTCCGAGGTGAGTACAATGTAAGTTCAACTTTTAATGTGGTTGATTTAACTCCTTTTGATGTAGGAAATGAAGACTTTGATTTGAGGACAAATCCTTTTAAAGATAGGGGGGATGATGTGAATCAAACCATTGATCCATTGTATGTACCTTAAGGAGCAATAACAAGAAGCAAGACAAAGAAGATTTAAGAGGCTTTCACATTGCATCTCCAAAAGCTCGTTAATGTACAAGGAGAGACAAAGCTTTTTTAGCCCAAAATTTTGTATAAAGTTAGTATAACAAGTCAAGATGAGAATGAAGTGAAGATGGCACGGGAAAAGTTGCTAAGTTTGAAAGATGGCACGGAGGACAAAAAAAGTGTGCAGAGAAATGTGAATATGTAGTTGTCCAGATTGCACCTCTTGGGATTTCGTGATGTCAAACCTCGTCTAAAGATATCTTCATGCATGGCGGATCCTAAAGTAGATATTTAAGACAATTTAAAGCATTTTAATATTTTTTGTTCCATATTTAGAGCTCTCAAACGTTGTGCAATCAAGTTTTAATTTCTTAGGTCAAATTTTCTTCATTTTACATTTAATGCTTTTGGTCTTTTGGTGCTTTGCACGACCATTTTCCTATTTAAAGGCTTGTATTTGGATGGAAAAGGGAGAACCTTTATGAAAAAACTTGTGTTTTGTTTAGCCCCATTTGATGTTAACTTCTTTTAAATCTTGCTTTAGGTTTGATGTTTAACCGATTCATTGGATTAACCCCGATCAAGCTAATTCTGGAGTGAGTCGTCTTAGGATCTAGGAGTGACCATCCTTATTGTAAGTTTGATCTAAGAGTGATTCATCTTCTAACTAAACTCTTGGTTGGAATCAATTCGTTAAGTTAGCCTTGTTCGTGACGTTTGCAAAGATCCTAGAAGGACCTCTGTCACGCCCCTTCCCGAACCACCTGCTAACTTAGCCCGGAAGACGGCATGAAACCAACAGACATTGTTACCTCTTAACAATACCTTATGACTCTGCTTTACCTGATTACTATGTAATATGGAACACTTTAAACTTAACACAACGGAAACTGGAAAACTATTAAACATACATAAGGAAAAACTCTTCTTAAGTCTCTCTTGGAAACTAAAACGACAAGTGTATCAGAAACAACACAAGACAACCCATTGTTTATAACACCTCTGATGTACAAACAACTACAACTGCATAGTCCTCTCAAAACTAACTAATACATAAGGACTTGTTATACAACCCAGCCACGTACAAAATATCAAACTTATGAAGCTTTCAGCAGAATATGGCAGGATGTCAGGAACCAGGAGCTCGATCTCTACCTGAAAAGTTTAAAGAACATTGAAAGAATTGATGAGAAATTTAAAAAGGAATTTGAAATCTAATCTACCTTGTTAACAACAAACAAGACTATTAGATCACAAAACCCAAAACTCTCAAAATCAAAATGAAATAAAAGAAACCAAAGATTCTAATGTCAAAATGTTAAGTAACCCTTGACAATTGGATCTAACAACCTTGCTTAAAGAAACAAGACCTTTACATGACTCAATTTCAAAGACCCCAAAACCAATTTGAAAATTAACTCAAGGAAAAGTAAAACCGGATTACCTTGTCGATCAAACATCTCAAGGCAAGAGAACTTGTATGAGATCCGAATCACTCCACAAGCAAGATTGATCAAGTCAAGCTTGAATGATTCTAAGCATGCAACCTAATCTACATAGAATTGCAAAGACATACCTCAAAGGCTATAAAAAAGCTCAAGGCCTCTTTTGATTACATTTTCAATCTTTTCTTTTTCTCCAAGATACATGACTTTATATAGCCTCAAGATCAACTCTAAAGTAACCTATGGTCTATTGAAAGGTTGTAACTTACATCCCAATCAATACCATGATCTCCACTAACTATTTTGTAACCTAAATCATTGAAAACAAGACTTTAAAACCTAAAATTACATCAAAATTCCATAAATCCGAGAATTGATATTTTTAATCACCCTACATAAAGTTTGTAACTTCTCATACTTAAATGGAGCCCCACTTGAAGTAGCTTGAAACTCTTGTTGCATAAATGAAGCTTGACTTGTCTTTAATGAAGCATAAATTGCACTTTAGTTCATTAAATGCATCATTAGTTCACCATAAATGAAGTTTGACAACATTTATTTCAACTCCATTTTTTAAGCTTTTCTTTGGTCTTGATGGCATGATAGGATTCATATCATTCTCCCCTTCTTCGAAAAGATTCGCCCTCGAATCTAAGGATGTCGTTGTAACGCAAACTGAAATTTATTTCAGTCTTTGGTCTTGGTCTCTTCAATTTTTTCTTCGCATCATTTTCTTTGTGAAAGATTGCTGCAAAAATAAATTAAGAAAATACAAAGGCCATCACAACACTCCCTCACAAGTTTACACTCATGTTTGCACTCAATTTTGAGAAAACACAATGATTCTCAATCTCACCTCTCAAAATTTGTATGGAGAAGCCAAGATAATTTGCAATTCAATGGATAAGTGCACACTTTGAAAACAAACAAACTAACTTGACATTTGAAAAATTCAAGGACATGGCTAGATAAATGAAGAAGAAGCAATGTAACTCTTGACCAATGGCTGGAATTTTTAAACATAAGAGTTACAAATTGAAATCTAATGGATAGAAAATTCAATGTGCTTATGTAACTGCCCATATTTAATATGTTTTAGCCAACTTTTAAAACTTTCAAAGTGTAACATCAATGAATGAATGCCAAGTGGTTGTATTAAACATTAATGATCAGTTCAAATGAGAGATTTTCAGATCTAGCATGCTTTAGAAGAAAAAACAGTCAGAACAACACAAGAACACATGTTCTCCGGTATAGCAGTTTTTCAGAACAAGTTATAACAATTCAGCTTTTTCAACGTAAAGAAATCCGGATTAGAAATTCTCATAGAAGACGAAGTTATAGATAAGATACTGATCTACAACATTGATGAAGACTTGAAATTTAAATAACAAACAGAAATATGAGTGTTTTGTGCTTTTCAATAGATTACAAAAACTGGACAGATTACAAAAAAAAAAAAAAAAACACAACATGAAAATTAAAAAAAAAATAAAGATCAACGCAAAGGAAACATATATCCGATCTTGAGCCTAGGGCTCTTTGATACCAAAAGATAAGAAATTTTAAGAAGGATTTAAAAAATCTAATCTACCTTGTCAACAACAAACAAGAGTATTAGATCAAAAATCCAAAAACTTCAAATCGAAATGAAATCAAAGAAGCCAAAGATTCTAATGTCAAAATGTTAAGTAACCCTTGACAATTGGATCTAACAACCTTGCTTAAAGAAACAAGACCTTTAGATAACTCAATTTCAAAGACCCCAAAACCAATTTGGAAATCAACTCAAGGAAAAGTAAAACCGGATTACCTTGTCGATCAAACATCTCAAGGCAAGAGAACTTGTATGAGATCCGAATCACTCCACAAGCAAGATTGATCAAGTCAAGCTTGAATGATTCTAAGCATGCAACCTAATCTACATAGAATTGCAAAGACATACCTCAAAGGCTATAAAAAAGCTCAAGGCCTCTTTTGATTACATTTTCAATCTTTTCTTTTTCTCCAAGATACATGACTTTATATAGCCTCAAGATCAACCCTAAAGTAACCTATGGTCTATTGAAAGGTTGTAACTTACATCCCAATCAATACCATGATCTCCACTAACTATTTTGTAACCTAAATCATTGAAAACAAGACTTTAAAACCTAAAATTACATCAAAATTTCATAAATCCGAGAATTGATATTTTTAATCACCCTACATAAAGTTTGTAACTTCTCATACTTAAATGGAGCTCCACTTGAAGTAGCTTGAAACTCTTGTTGCATAAATGAAGCTTGACTTGTCTTTAATGAAGCACAAATTGCACTTTAGTTCATTAAATACATCATTAGTTCAGCATAAATGAAGTTTGACAACATTTATTTCAACTCCATTTTTGAAGCTTTTCTTTGGTCTTGATGGCACGATAGGATTCATATCATTCTCCCCTTCTTCGAAAAGATTCGCCCTCGAATCTAAGGATGTCGTTGTAACGCAAACTGAAATTTATTTCAGTCTTTGGTCTTGGTCTCTTCAATTTTTTCTTTGCATCATTTTCTTTGTGAAAGATTGCTGCAAAAATAAATTAAGAAAATACAAAGGCCCTCACAACACTCCCTCACAAGTTTACACTCATGTTTGCACTCAATTTTGAGAAAACACAATGATTCTCAATCTCACCTCTCAAAATTTGTATGGAGAAGCCAAGATAATTTGCAATTCAATGGATAAGTCCACACTTTGAAAACAAACAAACTAACTTGACATTTGAAAAATTCAAGGCCATGGCTAGATAAATGAAGAAGAAGCAATGTAACTCTTGGATAATAACCAATGGCTGGAATTTTTAAACATAAGAGTTACAAATTGAAATCTAATGGATAGAAAATTCAATGTGCAGAAATGTAACTGCCCATATTTAATATGTTTTAGCCAACTTTTAAAACTTTCAAAGTGTAACATCAATGAATGAATGCCAAATGGTTGTATTAAACAAAAATGATCAGTTCAAATGAGAGATTTTCAGATCTAACATGCTTTAGAAGAAAAAACAGTAAGAACAACACAAGAACACATGTTCTCCGGTATAGCAGTTTTTCAGAACAAGTTATAACAATTCAGCTTTTTCAACGTAAAGAAAGCCGGATTAGAAATTCTTATAGAAGACGAAGTTATAGATAAGAGTCTACAACATTGATGAAGACTTGAAATTTAAATAACAAACAGAAATATGAGTGTTTTGTGCTTTTCAATAGATTACAAAAACTGGACAGATTACAAAAAAAATAAAACACAACATGAAAATTAAAAAAAATAAATAAAGATCAACGCAAAGGAAACATATATCCGATCTTGAACCTAGGGCTCTTTGATACCAAAAGATAAGAAATTTTAAGAAGGATTTAAAAAATCTAATCTACCTTGTCAACAACAAACAAGAGTATTAGATCTAAAATCCAAAAACTTCAAATCGAAATGAAATCAAAGAAGCCAAAGATTCTAATGTCAAAATGTTAAGTAACCCTTGACAATTGGATCTAACAACCTTGCTTAAAGAAACAAGACCTTTAGATAACTCAATTTCAAAGACCCCAAAACCAATTTGGAAATCAACTCAAGGAAAAGTAAAACCGGATTACCTTGTCGATCAAACATCTCAAGGCAAGAGAACTTGTATGAGATCCGAATCACTCCACAAGCAAGATTGATCAAGTCAAGCTTGAATGATTCTAAGCATGCAACCTAATCTACATAGAATTGCAAAGACATACCTCAAAGGCTATAAAAAAGCTCAAGGCCTCTTTTGATTACATTTTCAATCTTTTCTTTTTCTCCAAGATACATGACTTTATATAGCCTCAAGATCAACCCTAAAGTAACCTATGGTCTATTGAAAGGTTGTAACTTACATCCCAATCAATACCATGATCTCCACTAACTATTTTGTAACCTAAATCATTGAAAACAAGACTTTAAAACCTAAAATTACATCAAAATTCCATAAATTCGAGAATTGATATTTTTAATCACCCTACATAAAGTTTGTAACTTCTCATACTTAAATGGAGCCCCACTTGAAGTAGCTTGAAACTCTTGTTGCATAAATGAAGCTTGACTTGTCTTTAATGAAGCATAAATTGCACTTTAGTTCATTAAATGCATCATTAGTTCAGCATAAATGAAGTTTGACAACATTTATTTCAACTCCATTTTTGAAGCTTTTCTTTGGTCTTGATGGCACGATAGGATTCATATCAAGAATGAGCTATGAAGCTCAGTGAGTGATTGAGTTTAAAATCTATAACTCGTAAAACATTTCACCTGAAAAACTTATGAGCATATGTATTTGTAGTCAAGCGTTAAAAGTAAACATGAAATCAGAATAGATTTTCAGAAAACCAGCAAGTTTGTCGTTAAAATCTCGTAAGGCATATAAATGATATAAACCCTTTTAAAAGATGTCACAATCCACGTTGTGTAGGGCACGCCCAGTACAACCAACGTTTACTCTACGATGTAGTGGGGCCCGCCCAGCACTCCCATTGTCTTTGTCGTAGTGCGGCCCACCAAGCACTCACGACAGCATTGTTGTCACGGAGTACGCTCAACGTCGACAACAGTACATGACCTGTGTGCACACGGTACTATAAAGCCCCGGGCTAAATATCTTAGTCATTTACTCAATCGGGTCTTAGAAAACATCATAAAAATGTTTGAACATGTCTGCTTATCTTTTCTTTGATAAAACTCAAGCTTACTCAGCTTGTTTATAAAACTGAAAAATCTTAAATCATACTTGCTAGTACCTACTTGCTCGAAATCATAACATTTCCATAAATTTCGGCAATCAATAGACATATGCTCATGTATAAATTTCATCAAGACATTTAGGGTCACAATGAATACTTGAAACCATATCTAGGAAAATATTTATACTCATAAACATGTTGATAAGCGCCGAATTTGTTGGTTTAACAAAGCTAGAGGTCCTTCTAGGATCTTTGCAAACGTCACGAACAAGGCTAACTTAACGAATTGATTCCAACTAAGAGTTTAGTTAGAAGATGAATCACTCTTAGATCAAACTTAGAATAAGGATGGTCACTCCTAGATCCTAAGACGACTCACTCCAGAATTACCTTGATCGGGGCTAATCCAATGAATCGGTTCAACATCAAACCTAAAGTAAGATTTGAAAGAAAGTTAACACCAAATGGGGCTAAACAAAACACAAGTTTTTTTCATAAAGGTTCTGCCTTTTCCATGCCAATACAAGCCTTTAAATAGGCCAAAATGGTCGTGCAAAGCACCAAAGACCAAAAGTCTTCAATAAACATTAAATATAAAATGAAGAAAAAATTGACCTAGGAATTTAAAACTTGATTGCACAACGTTTGAAAGCTCTAAATATGGAACAGAAAACATAGAAATGCTTTAAATGGTCTTAATTATCTACTGTAGAATCCGCCATGCATGACTATTTCGTTTGACGAGGTTTGACATCACGAAATCCCAAGAGGTGCAATCTAGACAGCCATCTGTTCACATTTTCTGCACACTTTTTTTGTCCTCCGTGCCATCTTTCAAACTAGACAACTTTTCCGTGCCATCTTCACTCCATTCTCATCTTGACTTGTTGTACTAACATTATAAAGAATTTTAGGCTAAAAAATCTTGGTCTCTCCTTGTGTATTCACGAGCTTTTGGAGATGCAATGTGAAAGCCTCTTGAATCTTCTTGGCCTTGCTCCTTGTTATTGCTCCTTCAGGTACATGCAATGGATCAATGGTCAAAGTATATCGTGATAAGCGCCGAATTTGTTGGTTTAACAAAGCTAGAGGTCCTTCTAGGATCTTTGCAAACGTCACGAACAAGGCTAACTTAACGAATTGATTCCAACTAAGAGTTTAGTTAGAAGATGAATCACTCTTAGATCACACTTAGAATAAGGATGGTCACTCCTAGATCCTAAGACGACTCACTCCAGAATTAGCTTGATCGGGGCTAATCCAATGAATCGGTTAAACATCAAACCTAAAGCAAGATTTGAAAGAAAGTTAACACCAAATGGGGCTAAACAAAACACAAGTTTTTTTCATAAAGGTTCTGCCTTTTCCATGCCAATACAAGCCTTTAAATAGGCCAAAACTTCTATAAGCCTATCAATACTTTGTAACCATCCATGAATAAATGAAGCCCCACTTGAAGTAGCTCGAAGCTTTTGTTGCATAAATGTAGCTTGACTTGTATTTAATGAAGCATGAGTTGCACTTGAGTTATTAAATGCAACTTCGGTTCATCATAAATGAAGCTTGACAACATTTAACTCAACTCCATCTTGAAGCTTTTCAAATCTTGAATAGCATGATACAATTCATATCATTCTCTCGTTCTTCAAGAAGATTCGTCCTCGAATCTAAGAATGCCTTTGGTAGCGCAAAGTTGTAATTATTTCAGCCTTTAGTCTTGCTCTCTTGGATTTCTTCTTTGTTTCTTTTTGTCAGCCAATGAATTTAAATGATTTGTGGAACATGTTGCAAGAGAAAGTAAAGTAACAAGAAAATGGATATTTCCTCACTCCCTTACGTGTTTACACTCAAAGAGACACTCAATTTTACAAATCACACATTATTTTCTCTCTAACTAACCTCTCAAATTTGGAACAATGAAGCTCGATAATTTGCAATCCAATGTATGTTACATACTTTGAACACCTTAACTTGACTTATGGAAAGATTGAAGAAATCAAACAAGTAACAAGATGAACATATTAAAAAAAATGATGAACAAGGATTGGACTAAGACAACACTTTAAGCAAATTCAATGTTGGCCAATAAATGAGGGTACTTAGAATGAAACTCCTTTAGAACATGTATAAACTGATTATGGAAAAGAAGTTTCAATGATGTATTCAAGTAATGTGGAGTTACAACAAGGTTGAAAACAAAACAACTCATTGCATTTAAAAGAAAAAGTGTAACAGACAAGTAATTAATGCAAAATGGTTGTTCATAAAATGTATATTGTAACCGACATCAATGAGTTGAAAGTGGTAGATCTAAACAAAATTGAGAAATTTTAGTCATTAAAATAGCAGATCTAACACATACTTTTTTCAAGAACAATGCAAGAACAAAGCAAGAACAAATTCAGAACATTATGAGCAAGCTCTCGGGTTTGACAGTTTTTTTGGACAGATTATTGAAACTTGAATGTTTGACCAACAAAAACTAAACATTCGTAGCCCTCATAGGGAAAGAAAACGTAGATAAAACCTTGATCTACAATATTGAAGAAGACACCAAGATGAAACAACAAACGGAAGTATGATATTTTTGAGCTTTTTTAACAGATTATAAAAGCTGGGCAGATTGCAAGAAAAAGAAACTAGAACATGAAAATTTAAAACAAATTCAAGATAAACACAAAGGAAACATATATCCGATCTTGAGCCTAAGGCTCTGATACCAAATGATATGAGAAATTCAAAAAGGAATTTGAAAAATCCAATCTACCTTGTTAACAACAAACAAGACTATTAGATCTAAAACCCCAAAAAATCTCAAATTCAAAATGAAATCAAAGAAGCCAAAGATTCTAATGTCAAAATGTTAAGTAACCCTTGACAATTGGATCTAACAACCTTGCATAAAGAAACAAGACCTTTAGATAACTCAATCTCAAAGACCCCAAAACCAATTTTGAAAATCAACTCAAGGAAAGTAAAATCGGATTACCTTGTCGATCAAATATCTCAAGGCAAGAAAACTTGTATGAGATCCGAATCACTCCACAAGCAAGATTGATCAAGTCAAGCTTGAATGATTCTAAGCATGCAACCTAATCTACATAGAATTGCAAAGACATAGCTCAAAGGCTATAAAAAAGCTCAAGGCCTCTTTTGATTACATTTTTAATCTTTTTCTTTTTTCTTTCTTCTTCCCCCTTTTTCATGGATTACATGTGGCTATTTATAGCCTTCAAAATTGAACCCCTAAAGATAACCTATGGCAATTTAAGGGTTGTAACTTACATCTTCATCAATACCATAAAGTCCATTAACTATTTTGTAACCTAAAACATTGATAACAAACTTTGAAACTGAAAATTACATTGAAATGGCCATAAATCCGAGATTTAAACTTCTATAAGCCTATCAATACTTTGTAACCATCCATGAATAAATGAAGCCCCACTTGAAGTAGCTTGAAGCTTTTGTTGCGTAAATGTAGCTTGACTTGTATTTAATGAAGCATGAGTTGCACTTGAGTTAATTAAATGCAACTTCGGTTCATCATAAATGAAGCTTGACAACATTTAACTCAACTCCATCTTGAAGCTTTTCAAATCTTGAATAGCATGATACAATTCATATTAAAAATGGTCGTGCAAAGCACCAAAGACCAAAAGTCTTTAATAAACATTAAATGTAAAATGAAGAAAAAATTGACCTAGGAATTTAAAACTTGATTGCACAATGTTTGAGATGTCACACCCCCTCCCGAACTACCTGCTAACTAAGCCCGGTAGACGGCGTGAAGCCAACAGACATCGTTCACCTCTCCAACGATACCTGTTGACCCTATTTTACCTTATAAGCATACTAAACTTGTATAAGAAACACTTAAACATAACACAGCGGAAAATAGGCAATTACGTAACCTACGTAAGGGGTAACCCTACTTATGACTCTCTGGAAAACTGAAAGAGATAAGAACATCACAACCAAAAACATACCCAACCATTGATCACACAACCACAACCTAAAATGTACACATAAACATAACCTTATAGTCCTTCTACAATACATATAGACTTCCTATACATCTCCACCCACGTACAACATGTTATACTTGTGAAGCTTCCAGCAGACTATGGCAGGTTATCAGGCACCGGGAGCTCGATCCTACCTGAAAAGTGGGAAAACACTAAAAGAATGAGCTATGAAGCTCAGTGAGTGACTTGAGTTTAAAGGAAACTACTAACTCGTAAATCATAACACCTGGCCATCTATGAGCATATGCATCACGTAATCAAGCGTTGAAAGTAATTGTATAATCATAATAGCTTTTCAGAAAAACCAGCAAGTATATCGTTTAAATCTCGTAAGACATGTAAATGATATAAACTCTTTTTTAAACATTCACAATCTACTTTGTTCTACGATGTAGTGGGGCCCGCCCAGCACTCCCATTGTCTTTGTCGTAGTGGGGCCCGCCAAAGACTCACTCACATGGCACGTTGTCACACGGAGTTCACTCAACGTCGACAACAGAAATGACCTGTGTGCACACGGTACCATAAAGCCTCGGGCTCAATATTTCAGAAGATCACATGAAAACTTTTGAACATGCCTGCTTATCTTTCCTTTCATAAAACTCAAGCTTACTTAGCTTGTTCATAAAACTGGAAATCTTTAAAAACATACTTGCTAAAACATACTTGCTCAAAATCATAACATTTCCATAGACTTCGGAAATGCAATAAACATATGCTCGTGTATAAATTTCATAAAGACTTTTAGGGTCACAATGAACACTTGAAAACATTTCTAAGAAATCATGAATGCTCATAAACAAGTGTTCAAAGAAAACAATAATCTTCTAAACTCTTTCATTAAAGCAAACTTGTATTTTCTTAAAACATAATTCAAGCATATAGAACATTTTTGAAGTTCGTTTTGTCACTCACAGTGTTAAACTAGAACCTTGGCCTGTACACTCGACCTATTTGCTCTTGGCCTGTCAAACAAACCAAATTCAACCATTAGAACCTCGAGCTCATGCTTTTTAACCTTAAAATTACAAGTAAACACACTTTCAAATTTTCCAGCATTTTCAGAATTTCTGCCTTGTTTTCAGACAGCCATAACTTCTTCATTACTCAGCCAAACAGGGTGAAATTTATACCCAACTCTTCCTTTTTGAATCCTCTAAAAATATTATGAAGACATGAAATTGAAATTCCCAATAGATTGGTTCAGAAATACCTCGAAATCTTCTTTCCCAGGAATTAACTTCTGCTATTCCAGATTCGATTTTTCTGCTGCAACCCGAAACTTGACCTGATAGTTTCAACATCTTCCAATCATTTTCTATTGACGATTTCTTCATGAAAGTTGTAGAAAATCCAATAAGCTTTCCAACCATACCTATTAGAGCTTCTAACTCCAAGTATACAGATCAGAACAACCAAAACATCAGAGACTTCTCGGATTTGACAGCAAAATCTGTCATCTGCCTTCCCCTTCAAAAATCAGCAACTTAACATAAGAATTTGCTCGAGCTTCCTTCATGAATTTTGTTCAAATATGAGTTAAATTTCAAGAAAATCCAACCTCAACTCTTACCTTTTCCTTTGGAGCTCGAAATTAGTTATACAACAGAACTGGTCTGAGTTGATCAAAGAATTTCCATTGATGTTGAATGATTCTTCTTCTTTCTTCTTCAACCTCAAACCAGAAACTTTCTCCCCTCTTCTTCTCTCAAACCTCTCCCACGATGCTCTGCCCTTTCTTGGTTGAAATTGATAACAAAATGGGTTGGAAATCAATTTAAAAATGGTTTAATATAGTCAAACGGTTGTTTTTGTCTTTTTCTTCTTTTTCTTTTTCCTTTTCTCTTTTCCTTTATCTCTTTATTTTACTTTTCTTTCCTTTGCTTTTGTTTTCAAAGAAAAACCAAACCAAAATATATTCCTTTCTTGTTTTCTTTTGTTTTTTTTTGTAAGGAAATTCCAATGCTAGAACAACTGCTGCTAACTCAAGATCGTGGGTAGGGTAATTACACTCGTGCTTTTCAATTGCCTTAACGCATAAGCTATTACTTTTCCTTCTTGCAGGAACACACACCCTAATCCTTGTCCTGAAGCATAACAGTAAATCACATATTCTTTTCCCGTTACAGGAAGTGCTAGTATAAGTGTTGTAACTAATCTCTTTTCAGCTCCTGAAAAACTCTGTTCACATTTATCTGACCATTCAATCTTAACATTCTTTCTTATTAAAACTGTTAAGAGTAATACTAATCGTGAGAAGTTCTCAACAAATCATCTGCAGTATCCTGCCAAGCTTAGGAAACTACGTATTCACTGCCGCATTATTTGGTCTCACTAAGTTGACCATAACTTTTACTTTATTCGGATCAACACTAACTCCATTTGTTTGAAACAACTTACGCAAACACTACCGATTCAACCAAAACTCACCTTTGGTGAATTTAGCGATAAACCTTGTTTATCTCGTAGTGTTTGTAGAATAATACTCATGTGTTCCTCGTGGGCTTTTCTCACAACCGAATAAACTAGTATATCATCAAGTGAATACTATCACAAACTTATCCAAATATTGGTGGAAAAACCGCCCATGAGGTCCATGAAAACTGTTAGTGCATTGTTAAACCGAATGGCATTACTAAACACTCATAATGCTCGTACCTCATTCTGAATAATGTCTTAGGAATATCTGATTCTCTAACCTTTAACTGATGATATCCTGATCTTAAATCAATCTTACCAAACACCGATGCATCTCTTAACTGCTCAAACAAGTCATCTATTCAGGGTAAAGGATACTTGTTACGTATCGTGACTTGTTTAACTGTGTAAAATAAATGCATAAACTAAGGGTACCATCTTTCTTCTTCACAAATAACACTAGATATCCCCAAGGCGATACACTAGGTCTGATGTATCCCTTATCATCTAATTCTTGTAATTAAATCCTTAGCTCCTTGAATTCACTTGGAGCCATTCTATACGGCGCTTGCATAATAGATGCTGTTCCTGGTAGCAATTCAATAGTGAACTCTACCTCCCATCAGGTGGCAACCCTGACAGATCTGCTGGAAAACATCTAGAAATCCGTTCACAATAAGAAGATTTTCTGGTTTTAGCTTTTCCTCCTGCACCTCTACTACAAGTGCAAGAAATGTCGTACAACCTTTCCTCAATAACTTCTTCGCTTTTAATGCTGAAATCAAACTCGTAGGAATAATCTTCTCCTCACCCCTGAGAACCACTTTAGCCAATCCTGGTTTCCTGAAAACAACTTCCTTTCTATGGTAATCCATGGAAGCATAATGAGTGAATAAGAAATCCATTCCTAGGATTGCATCTAACACCTGCAACTCTAGTGGAAGAAAATCCACTAACATATTGAGACCTTCTACTAAGACCTCACAATTCCGCATCACTGAATTGACTAATAAAGCATCACCAACTGGAGTGTATATAATTAACCCCTCAAATAAAGGCTCTAGCTTCCTATTCAGCTTAGATAGGAACATACTGGAAACAAAGGAATGCGTAGCATCTGGATCTATTAAAACACGTGCAGGAACATTACAAATAGAGATCGTACCAGTAATCACGTATGATGCATCTTCTGCTTCTTACTGGGTCATAGCGTAGACCTTTCCGTGTTGACTAGGTCTATCTACAATTCTCTTTAATCTGACACCGTTGGTGCCCTCTCTTGCAGCTACTGAAACTCTTGGTTGCTCAACTGTCTAGGACTCAACTCCCTAGTCCCTCTGTGCGGTTGTCCATAGCTGTGGACAATCCCTCTTGACATGTCCTGGTTGTCAGCACTGGTAGCATGTACCAACACTCACAAGACAATGACCTTGATGATTCTTGGAACAAATCACACATGGAGTTTTCCTTGCTATATTGGCAATAGACTCTTGCCCTCCCTGCAACTTGCTGCCAATCAAACAAACTAACTAGGTCCTCTTTAACTCTGCCTCTGATAGGCACTACCCACAATCATCTGCCTCGATGCCTGGCTACTTGGCTACTAGCTTGCTCCTTAAAGTCATATTGACTTGGAAACATTTACTCCAGGTGTGAACCTCCGCTGCTCACGACCTTGGAAACTACTTGTTGCCGAAGCCCCCACATGATATGAACCAAGGACCACCTATTGTCATGCCTGAAGGTCCAATTACAAGGTCTAGAGCCAAGAAGCTACAACAAGCTTTAATCACTCATATTCAAGCTATGGTGAGCTCAAAAGAGGAGGTTCTAGAAGATGTTGGAGTCTTTCCCTACATGTTGTGCAAAGTTGAACTTCAAGATGGAGACGCATTAAATGCATTCTAACTTGCACTTAATGAACTCATAGCTAAATTTATGGAACTTAAGTTTAACTTGGGTTTCACCTAAAAGAACTAAGTTGAACTAAAGTTACATTTAATATGGTGATGTTTGAACTGAAGTTGCATTCAATGAGGTGGAGATGGATTCAATGAAGTCAAGTATCATTACAAGCTTCATTCAAGACAAGCTAAGCTTCAATTATGGAACACAAGTTCAAACCATTTAAAGCTATGGATTAGTATTAAAATAATGGTTACAAGACAACACCTTTATTAGTTTTAAATGTAATTTCAGTTTTGTTTATCATTTAAGTTTGTTTTCAATATGGGAGTTGTGGTTGAATTGTAACTCATATAGGTTACTCTTTTCCCCACTAACTAGCCCATAAAGTTAGTGTCTATTTGTCAATTAGGTTAAGGGTCTCAAAGGCTATATAAAGCCCTCTCTTCTTCCATTGTAGACAGAATTTTAAAGTGAATGAATTGAGTTTTCTTTTAGCTTTGTTGAGAGCTAAGTTTTCCTTATTGCAATTTCTTGTGTTTAGAATTTGCATGCTAGAGTCATTCAAGTGGTGTTGATCGTACCTCTTGTGGAGTGATTCGAATCACGAGTTTAGAAACGAGTTTTCTTTACTCTTGATCTTGATCATCAAGGTAATCCGTTCCAAACTTTTCATTGGGTTGATTCCATGTCGTTTTGACAACTAGGCTTTACTACTCATCGATCGCGCCTCTGCGCTATACTCTGCTCAACACGTAGAGCAGGCTCTACCAGCTAGGAGAAATCAATCCACTTAGCAATGGCTGTAACTGGGGTACGTATCTCAGGTCGTAACCCTTTTTCAAAACTTCGATACCTGTCACTCTCAGATGCCACAATTACATCAACATACCGCGAAAACTCGGTATATCTTCTCTCATACTCAACCACTAAAAGTGTCCCTTGTTTCAGTTCTAAAAATTCATCCCTCTTTCCCTGTCGGTACGTGCTAGGGTAATATTTATTTTCAAATATACTTCTGAAAGTTTGCCAGTGTGAAGTACGTGCATCACTACTGTAAACCCGAGATCTTTCTTTGGAACCTCCTTATTATCAAACAACAAAAGAAAGGAAGAAATGAATGTTTAAAACTTGGTTTCCCATGTTTTAAAAAGAAAAGAAATGAAGGGAAAGACAAAAGGAAAACAAGGAAAGAAAGTTTAAACCATTTTGGTTTGGTTTGCTTTTAAAGACAAAAGAAGAAAAGGAAATGAAACAAATGTTTTATTTGTTAAGTTATTTTGGTTTTGCTAAGAAAAGAAAGAAAGAAGATAAAGGAAAGAAAAGAAAAGGAAAAAGAAATGGAAAATGAAAAGAAAACAAAAGTGCAAAAAGACAAAACATTATCTTTCCACCGATTGTTTTGTTTTAAAAAGGGTTTCTCTCCATTTTCTTCTCTTTCATCACAAACCAAGCTGAAATTTCGTGGGAGAAGGAGAAAGGAAGAAGAAGGAAGCCATTTTTCATAAACTTGGAGCTGTAGTTGCAGAAGGAAAGAGGAAAACTCAAGGGAATTCATTATTACAGCAAGGAAATCAACTCAGACAAGCTCTGATTTTCTGTTCATCTCGAGCTCCACAAGAAGAGGTAAGAGTTGAGCTTTTGTTTCATGAAAGTTAACTCATATTTGAACAAAATTCGTGAAGGAAGCTCGAGCCAATTCTGATTTTAAGTTTCTGTTTTGTTAAGAGGAAGGCAGAAGACAGAAATTTGCTGTCAAATCCGAGAGGTCTCTGATGTTTTGGTTGTTCTGATCTGTATACTTAGAGTTAGAAGCTCTAATTGGTATGGTTCGAAAGCTTATTCAATTTCCTACAAGTTTTGTGAAGGAATCGTGAGAATAAAATGATTGGAAGATGTTGTAATCTTCAGGTTAAGTTTCGGGTTGCAGCAGGAAGTGAAATCTGGAATAGCAGCAGAATCATTTTAGGGGTTAAGCTACTGAGGTATTTTCTAACCAATACGTTAGGAATCTCATTTTCATGTCTTCATAAGAGTTTTAGAGGGTTCCAAAAGGAAGAGTTTGGTATAAAGTACATTCTTTTTGGATAAGTAATGAAGAAGTTATGGCTGTCTGAAAACAGGGCAGAAAATCTGAAAATGCTGGAATTTTTGAAAGTGTGTTTTCTTGTAGTTTTAGGGTTAAAAACCATGAGCTCGAGGTTATAATACATGAATTTGGTTTGTTTGACAGGCCAAGAGCAAATAGGTCAAGTGTACGGGCTAAGATTCTAGTTCAAGCACTGTGAGTGATAAAAGGAACTTCAAAAGTGTATATATGTTTGAATTATGTTCAAGAAATGCAAGTTTTGCTAGAATAAAGTTTTCAATGCATTATGTTTTCTTTTGAGTACATGTTTATGACTATTCATGTTTTCCTAGAAATGTGTCAAGTGTTCATTGTGACCCTAAAAGTCTTTATAAAGTTTATACATGAGCATATGTCCAATGGTTGCAAAATTTATGGTAATGTTATGATTTCAAGCAAGCATGTACTAGCAAGTATGTTTTCTGATTTCCAATTTTATGAACAAGCTGAGTAAGCTTGAGTTTTATGAAAGAAAATATAAGCAGGCATGTTCAAATGTTTTCATGTGATTTTCTGAGATATTGAGCCCGAGGTTTTATGGTACCGTGTGCACACAGGTCTTATTCTATTGTCGACGTTGAGTGTACTCCGTGACAACAGCGCTGTCGTGAGTGTTGGGCGGGCCCCACTACGACAAAGACGATGGGAGTGCTGGGCGGGCCCCACTACATCGTAGAGTAAACGTTGGTTGTACTGGGCGTGCCCTACACAACGTAGATTGTGAAATGTTTTTAAAAGAGTTTATTTCATTTACATGCCTTACGAGATTTTGATGATATACTTGTTGGTTTTCTGAAAGTCTATTATGATTCTACGTTTACTTTCAATGCTTGAATACAAATGCATATGCTCATAGTTTTCAGGTCACATGTTTTACAAGTTATAGAGATTAAACACAGTCACTCACTGAGCTTCATAGCTCATTCTTTCTATGTTTTCAAACTTTCAGGTAGAGATCGAGCTCCTGGCACCTGAGTTACTGCCATAGTCTGCTGAAGCTTCATAAGTTAAATACTTTGTACGTGGCTGGTTTTGTCTAGCAAGTCTCTATGTTTGTAAATTATTTTGAGAGGACTTTGGTGTTATAGTTGTTTGTACATTAGAGGTTGTATAAACATTTGGTTTGTCTTGTGTTGTTTCTGATGCACTAGACTTTTAGTTTCCAAGAGACTTGTGAATGGTTTCTCCTTGTATATGTTTAATAGTTGTCTAGTTTCCGCTATGTCATGTTTAAGTGTTCCATTTTCGAACATAGTATGTTTATCAGGTGAATCAGGGTCAACAGGTATTGTTAAGAGATAAACAATGTCTGTTGGCTTCACGCCGCTTTCGAAATGAGTTGTGTAGTTCGGAAGGGGTGTGACAACTACAATCCGGCTAACATCGATTTCCATCATCCTTCCGCTTTCTTTAGCAAGAATGTGGCCAACTTAACATTTCGCTCATCGAGCAACTCATAACATCAAAACATTTATCAAGCTTATTCACCAAACCTCACTTCAATTGGATCTTTGGAACCTCAAACATCGTGACTCCTAATTCTTTTAGGTGATCTATTCTATATGTCTTATTTGGATTACTTAGCCCCGCTCCCTATGGCTTACCTACCTCTGTGAGGAGGAATTAGCATCTTTGCTTAATTCGGCTCCTATCCGAACTCTCGGGGCACTAGATCTCCACCGGGATTGATCTTGGGTAGGATCCTCGCGCGTCCGCCCCGATCTTTGCTCGCATCGTGCGCTAGTACGTGGTGGCATGACTCCTATAACATATCAACATATTAGACATGCTATTGATACTTATCTCAAATACACAATACTAAACTTCTATTCACATTTTAGCCCTAACTGGACTTGCTCTTATCCTTACTTGAACCATACTCTACTAGTTCGATCTGAACTAACTCAATAACTTGCTATGACTTTTACTTTATTCTCAGAGCTAACTTGCCCTGTCTCATTCCCATGGAGCTAACTGCTCTGATACCAAGTTGTCACACCCCCTCCCGAACTACCTGCTAACTTAGCCCGATAGACGGCGTGAAGCCAACAGACATCATTCACCTCTCTAACGATACCTGTTGACCCTGTTTTACCTTATAAGCATACTAAACTTGTATAAGAAACACTTAAACATAACACAGCGGAAAATAGACAATTACGTAACCTACGTAAGGGGTAACCCTACTTATGACTCTCTGGAAAACTGAAAGAGATAAGAACATCACAACCAAAAACATACCCAACCATTGATCACACAACCACAACCTAAAATGTACACATAAACATAACCTTATAGTCCTTCTACAATACATATAGACTTCCTATACATCTCCACCCACGCATACAACATGTTATACTTGTGAAGCTTCCAGCAGACTATGGCAGTTATCGTGCACCGGAGCTCAATCCTACCGAAAAGTGGGAAAACACTAAAAGAATGAGCTATGAAGCTCAGTGAGTGACTTGAGTTTAAAGGAAACTACTAACTCGTAAATCATAACACCTGGCCATCTATGAGCATATGCATCTATAATCAAGCGTTGAAAGTAATTGTATAATCATAATAGCTTTTCGGAAAAACCAGCTAAGTATATCGTTTAAATCTCGTAAGGCATGTAAATGATATAAACTCTTTTTAAAACATGTCACAATCTACTTTGTTCTACGATGTGTAGTGGGGCCCCCAAAGACTCCCATCGCCTTTGTCGTAGTGGGGCCCGCCCAAGACTCACGACAATGGCTGTTGTCACGGAGTTCACTCAACGTCGACAATGAAATGACTGTGTGCACACGGTACCATAAAGCCTCTGCTCAATATTTCGTAAGATCACATGAAAACTTTTGAACATGCCTGTTTATCTTTCCTTTCATAAAACTCAAGCTTACTTAGCTTGTTCATAAAACTGGAAATCTTTAAAAACATACTTGCTAAAACATACTTGCTCAAAATCATAACATTTCCATAGACTTCGGAAATGCAATAAACATATGCTCGTGTATAAATTTCATAAAGACTTTTAGGGTCACAATGAACACTTGAAAACATTTCTAAGAAATCATGAATGCTCATAAACAAGTGTTCAAAGAAAACAATAATCTTCTAAACTCTTTCATTAAAGCAAACTTGTATTTTCTTAAAACATAATTCAAGCATATAGAACATTTTTGAAGTTCGTTTTGTCACTCACAGTGTTAAACTAGAACCTTGGCCTGTACACTCGACCTATTTGCTCTTGGCCTGTCAAACAAACCAAATTCAACCATTAGAACCTCGAGCTCATGCTTTTTAACCTTAAAATTACAAGTAAACACACTTTCAAAATTTCAGCATTTTCAGAATTTCTGCCCTGTTTTCAGACAGCCATAACTTCTTCATTACTCAGCCAAACAGGGTGAAATTTATACCAAACTCTTCCTTTTTGAATCCTCTAAAAATCATATGAAGATATGAAATTGAAATTCCCAATAGATTGATTCAGAAATACCTCGAAATCTTCTTTCCCAGGAACTAACTTCTGCTATTCTAGATTCGATTTTTCTGCTGCAACCCGAAACTTGACCTGATATTTTCAACATCTTCCAATCATTTTCTATTGACGATTTCTTCATGAAAGTTGTAGGAAATTCAATAAGCTTTCAAACCATACCTATTAGAGCTTCTAACTCCAAGTATACAGATCAGAACAACCAAAACATCAGAGACTTCTCGGATTTGACAGCAAAATCTGTCATCTGCCTTCCCCTTCAAAAATCCGCAACTTAACATAAGAATTTGCTCGAGCTTCCTTCATGAATTTTGTTCAAATATGAGTTAACTTTCAAGAAAATCCAACCTCAACTCTTACCTTTTTTTTTGGAGCTCGAAATTAGTTATACAACAGAACTGGTCTGAGTTGATCAAAGAATTTCCATTGATGTTGAATGATTCTTCTTCTTTCTTCTTCAACCTCAAACCAGAAACTTTCTCCCCTCTTCTTCTCTCAAACCTCTCCCACGATGCTCTGCCCTTTCTTGGTTGAAAATGATAACAAAATGGGTTGGAAATCAATTTAAAAATGGTTTAATATAGTCAAACGGTTGTTTTTGTCTCTTTCTTCTTTTTCTTTTTCCTTTTCTCTTTTCCTTTATCTCTTTATTGCTTTTCTTTCCTTTGCTTTTGTTTTCAAAGAAAAACCAAACCAAAATATATTCCTTTCTTGTTTTCTTTTGTTTTTTTTTTTGTAAGGAAATTCCAAAGAGAGATCTCGGGTTTACATGAGAGCTCTAAATATGAAACAGAAAACATAGAAATGCTTTAAATGGTCTTAATTATCTACTGTAGAATCCGCCATGCATGACTATTTCGTTTGACGAGGTTTGACATCACGAAATCCCAAGAGGTGCAATCTAGACAGCCACATGTTCACATTTTCTGCACACTTTTTTTGTCCTCCGTGTCATCTTTCAAACTAGACAACTTTTCCCGTGCCATCTTCACTCCATTCTCATCTTGACTTGTTGTACTAACATTATAAAGAATTTTAGGCTCAAAAATCTTGGTCTCTTCTTGTGTATTCACGAGCTTTTGGAGATGCAATGTGAAAGCCTCTTGAATCTTCTTGGCCTTGCTCCTTGTTATTGCTCCTTCAGGTACATGCAATGGATCAATGGTTTGATTCACATCATCCCCCCTTTCTTTAAAAGGATTTGTCCTCAAATCAAAGTCTTCATTTCCTACATCAAAAGGAGTTAAATCAGCAACATTAAAAGTAGAACTTATGTTGTACTCACCTCGGAGATCTAGTTTGTATGCATTGTCATTGATCCGCTCTAATACTTGAAATGGACCATCTCCCCTTGGTTGAAGTTTAGAGTTCCTTTGATTCAGAAACCGTTTCTTTCGTAGATGAACCCAAACCCATTCACCCGGTTTAAAAATTAATTTCTTTCTCCCTTGGTTCTTTTGAGTGACTAGCTTTTGATTCTTCTTTTCAATCCTTTCCTTGACTTCTTTGTGCAAATTTTTGATGTATTCGACTTTAGAAACAGCTGCATCACTAGAAAAAATGGTGGTAAAGGTGATAAATCTAGAGGAGTTAAGGGATTAAATCCATACACAACATCAAAAGGTGAACAATGAGTGGTGCTATGTATCGCTCTATTGTATGCAAACTCCACAAAAGGTAGAGTCTCTTCCCAAGATTTAAGATTCTTAGAAATTAGCGATCTAAGCAATGCCCCTAAAGTTCTATTAACCACCTCGGTTTGCCCATCGGTTTGGGGGTGACAAGTTGTAGAAAACAAAAACTTAGTTCCCAATTTACCCAACAAAACATTCCAAAAATGACTTAAAAATTTGGCATCTCTATCACTTACAATGGTTTTTGGAATGCCATGCAATCTAACCACTTCCCTAAAGAATAGATTAGCTATATTAGTTGCATCATCTGTTTTGTTACATGGAATGAAATGTGCCATTTTACTAAACCTATCAATCACCACAAAAATGCTATCATGATGTCTCCTAGTCTTTGGAAATCCTAGAACAAAATCCATGCTAATGTCAACCCACGGTTCACTAGGAACATCTAAAGGTGTATAAAGTCCATGTGGTGTCTTAGACTTAGTTTCCTTACATTTGAAACATTGCTTGCACACTTTATTCACATCCTTCCTCATTTTCAACCAATAAAAGTGTTCACACAACATGTTGTATGTTTTAAATTCCCCAAAATGTCCCATAAGACCTCCCCCATGAGCTTCCTTCACAAGTAACTCTCGAATAGAACACTTAGGAATGCAAAGTTTACCCTTCCTAAAATGCATACCATCAAATACAACATGATCATGTACGTTGTTTCCTCCTAAACATTGCATATACACATCATGAAATTCAGATTTCTCAACTTTGTAAAGCTCAATCATATGTTTAAAACCAAGAATCTTTGCACTAAGGGCAGAAAATAATGCATACCTTCTTGATAATGCATCGGCCACCACATTATCCTTACCTTTTTTGTAATGGATGACATAAGGAATTGACTCAATGAATTCTACCCATTTTGCATGCCTCCTATTTAGCTTTGTTTGGCTTTTGAGGTGCTTCAAACTTTCATGATCAGTATGTGATATGAATCCTACCATGCTAGAGAAAAGCTTCAAAATGGAGTTGAATTAAATGTTGACCAACTTCATTTATGGCAAACAAAAGATGCATTTAATGAACTCAAGTGCAATAAATGCTTCATTAAAGACAAGCCAAGTTACATTTATGCAACAAGAGCTTCAAGTTACTTCAAGTGTGGCTTCATTTATTCATGGATGGTTACAAAGTATTGATAGGATTAATAGAAGATAAATTCTCGGATTTATGGTAATTTTGATGTAATTTTCAGTTTTAAAGTTATCTTTTCAACGTTTTAAGTTACAATTTGGTTAGTGGAGATCATGGTATTGATGGGGATGTAAGTTACAACCTTTCAATTGACCATAGGTTACTCTAGGGTTGATTTTGAGGCTATATAAAGCCATGTACCTTGTAGGAAAAGAAAAAGAAAAGAAAAGATTGGAAAATGTAATCAAAAGAGGCCTTGAGCTTTTTTATAGCATTTGAGCTATGTCTTTGCAATTCTATGTAGATTAGGTTGCATGCTTAGAATCATTCAAGCTTGACTTGATCAATCTTGCTTGTGGAGTGATTCGGATCTCATACAAGTTCTCTTGCCTTGAGATGTTTGATCGACAAGGTAATCCTACTTTCCTTGAGTTGATTTTCAAAATTGGTTTCGGGGTCTTTGAAATTGAGTTATCTAAAGGTCTTGTTTATTTAAGCAAGGTTGTTAGATCCAATTGTCAAGGGTTACTTAACATTTTGATATTAGAATCTTTGGCTTCTTTGATTTCATTTCGATTTGAGATTTTTAGATTTTCCAAATTCTTCTTAAAATTTCTTATCAAATCTTTGGCTTCTTTGATTTCATAAGAAATTTTAAGAAGAATTTGGAAAATCTAAAAATCTCAAATCGAAATGAAATCAAAGAAGCCAAATGTACTCTCTCAACACATGATTCATTAGCCTCATAAAAGTACTTGGTGCATTAGTAAGGCCAAATGGCATAACAAGCCACTCATAAAGTCCAAATTTTGTTTTGAAAGCCGTTTTCCACTCATCTCCCACATGCATTCGAATTTGATGATAACCACTTTTAAGATCTATTTTTGAAAACAGATTAGCACCATGTAATTCATCTAGCATGTCATCCAATCTAGGAATGGGATGTCGATACTTTACCGTTATCTTGTTGATGGCTCGACAATCAACACACATTCTTCATGTGCCATCCTTCTTGGGTACCAAAATCACCGGAACCGAGCAAGGACTCATGCTCTCTCTAACATAACCTTTATCCATGAGTTCTTCTACTTGCCTTTGAATCTCCTTAGTCTCGGTTGGATTGGTCCTATAAGCTGCCATATTTGGAAGAGTTGCCCGGGTATGAAGTCAATTTGATGTTCAATCCTCTTAAAGGAGGTAAACCGTGTAGGTGCATCTTCATGTGGAAACATATCATTAAATTCCTGCAAAAGAGACTTAAAAGAACTTGGCAAAACATCATTAGATTTTGGGTTAGTTGTTAGACACATTCCTTTGCACATAAGTACAAATTTTGGTTGTTGTGTCAACAACACATTCCTCACTTCCCCCTTTCTTATAACCAAACTGATAAGTAACTCTTGAGAATTTAAATCTAACAACCTTGTTGAAGAACAAGACCTTTAGATCTAAAACTCAAAAACCCCAAACCTAGATGATTTCATCCCAAGGAAGAAGATAGAAACGGATTTACCTTAATGATCAAGATCAAGAGTAGAGAAAACTGGTTTCTAAACTCAAGATTCGAATCACTCCACAAGTAGTTTGATCAACGCTACTTGAATGATCCTAGCATGCAAATCTAAACACAAGAAATGCAAAGAAACAACCTCATGGCTTAAGTAGCAAAATATGCAACTTTTCATTCAAAACATGATTCCAAATCCCTTTTTTACAATACATCTTAGATGGCTTTATTTAGCCTTCCAATTGTAACCTAAAACTAAGCTAAAATGACATGTTTGAGAATGTAACTTCTCTAACTTTAATGTCATAACTATCCACTACTCAAATGTAACCTAAAACATTGAAATAGAAACTTTAAAACTGAAATTACAAGTAAATGAGGTATAAATCCGAGAATTAATCTTCTAACAACAATTCTAGTCTTTGTAACCTCCCAAGGTGTAAATGAAGCTCCACTTGAAGTAACTTGAAGTGTAGTCCCATTAATTGATGCTTGACTTGCATTAAATGAAGCTTGAGATGCACTTAATTTGATTTAATTGCAACTTAAGTTCTTTCAATGCAACTTGACTTCAACATTAATGCAACTTGAGTTCATCATAAATGAAGCCTTGATGCATTTAATGCAACTCCATTTTTAGCTTTTCTTTAGTCTTGACTAGCGTTGTACGATTCATATCATCCTCCCATTCTTCAAGAGGATTCGTCCTCGAATCAAAATGGTCTCCAACATCAAATGGACGGAAATCAGCAACATTATAAATGTAATTGACATCTTCCTCTCCTTGTAGAGCAATCTTGTAGTCATGGGACGTCATAGGTATATTGTGTCTTGAATTCCATTTAGGTTTCTTGTGAAATGAACAATGGTCCTTCCAAAAGTGTCTCCAAACCCAACCACCCGATTTTAACACCTTATGCTTGCTGCCATGTACAAAATTAGAAGCAATTTTGAAGAGTTGCCTCCCAATAAATGCTTTGGCATTAACTTTTGAATCAAGATTCTCAATGAGTGCTTTGGCATGCTGCAAGAACTCAAAAGAAAAACTAGAAAAACATGGTTTAAGCTCACCCGTTAGAAAACAAGTTTCTTTATACAAAAGATAAAAAATATTTTGTTTTGAAAACAAAATAGATTTAACCTCACAAGATCGTTCACACAAGCTCACTTTCTTGGCTTTTCTCTCTTTTTTCTCTATAGGCTATAGACTAATCTCATGCTTTTCTCTCTCACACATTTTCTCACAAGATTCGTTTTTAAACAATTGACATGCTTTTGTCTCGACCTTTTTTGCCTTTTTCCCTAACTCACACACATCAACATGTACCTCATCAAGAGTAGGTGTTACAATAGTAGAAGTGTTACAAACAAACAAGTCTTTGCAATCTAATCTCCTAGTAAACTCACTAGCATGTGTTGACAATAAATTACAAAGCATTTCATTCTGAATATTATCACTTTCTACTTCAACAATAGGCTTATTTTCAGTAGGTAAACTAACCCTTTCCAAAGTTGAACTAACATTTAAAATTGGTTTAGGTCTAGTGTACCTTGTAGACTTCCTTTGGAGACGTTTTTCAATCTTTATGACTATGTGCACCATCCTCTCCAAATCTTCATAAGGTTGAAGATCAAGCTGAATTGCAATCTTCTTGTTAAGTCCTCTAAAGAATCGAGCCATGGTAACAGTTTCATCCTCATAAATTTCGAGTTCCTCAAGCAACGTTTGCATCTCCATGTAGTAAGCCTCCACACTTTTGCTCCCTTGTCTCAAAGTTCGCAAGTTATGGAAAAACTTAGGAACAAAGTGCTCCCGCATTATTTGCTTAAGAACATTCCATGATTCAATTGGACGGTTAAGGTTCCTCCTACTCAAAAATAATTTATCCCACCAAGTAATGGCATAATCTCTAAGATGAGAAACGGTGAGTTTTACCTTTTTCTCCTCATTCAAAGTGCAACAATGAAAGACATGCTCAACTTGCCTTTCCCATTGAATGTACTCCATCGGATTTGTACTTCCATAGAATTTAGGAAATTTCAGCTTCATGGTTTTTTTTATTTTGGTTTGTTTCTGCAAAACTAAAAAAAGTAAACAAAAATGGACCTCACTAGCACTCCCTCACTTGTTTTCACTCGTTAAGGTATAGTCACTCGTGTTTACACTCAAAACAGAAAAACACTCTGTTTACACTCAAAACAGAAAAACACTCTGTTTACACTCAAAACAGAAAAACACTCTGTTTACACTCAAAACAGAAAAACACTCTGTTTACACTCAAAACAGAAAAATACTCTCAACAAACTCACAATTTCACTCGCATGAGCCAATAAGCAAAGTTTGCAATCAAGTGATAGACAACACACTAATAAAATAAAATAGCATAAATATGGAGTAAAACGAATATCGAATAAGAAACAAGTTATGAAAGAAAGGAAATGACAGAATTGAAACAAAAATTGACTCAAGATGAGAAAGATAGATATGGAAGTGGAACAAATGATAGTTACAACTGTAAATGCCAACAACTAGTGAACATTCCAGCAAATAACTCTTCCAAAATTGAATGATCTAGTCAATGTGTAATTGAAAAGAGTTACAATCTGATTTTATAACATCAAAATGAATTGGTGTTACAAACACAATTAGTCAATGACTTTAAAATCATGTAGCTGGAAATTTCAATTTGTAACTTATGTGCATTTATTGCAATTGACAATTTGTAACACATATGGAAAAATCAAACACCAACATTCAGATCTAACAGGAAAATATCAGATCTAAGCTCAAGATATGAAAGATAGAAACAAAGAACACCATAGAACATCAAGAATCAAAGAAAACTTATGCTCTCGATTTTCTCGATTTTCCAGAATAGATTATCAAAATGAAATGTTTTCACTCTTAAGTAAGTTGAATTTGAAGAACTTGTAAAAGACAAATTTGAAGCTTAGACAGAGATCTATAACTTTGCAGAAGACGCAAATAGCAAACAAATGACGCAAATGACACTTTTCTGAGATTTATGTGAATAGATAGAATCTGACGAGATGAACAAAATGAATAAAATTCAGAATAAAAATGAAGAAAAGAAAAAAAATAACGGAAACATATAATCCGATCTAGAACCTAAAGCTCTGATACCAAATGATAAGTAACTCTTGATGATTTAAATCTAACAACCTTGTTGAAGAACAAGACCTTTAGATCTAAAACTCAAAAACCCCAAACCTAGATGATTTCATCCCAAGGAAGAAGATAGAAACGGATTTACCTTAATGATCAAGATCAAGAGTAGAGAAAATTGATTTCTAAACTCAAGATTCGAATCACTCCACAAGTAGTTTGATCAACGCTACTTGAATGATCCTAGCATGCAAATCTAAACACAAGAAATGCAAAGAAACAAGCTCATGGCTTAAGTAGCAAAATATGCAACTTTTCATTCAAAACATGATTCCAAATCCCTTTTTTACAATACATCTTAGATGGCTTTATTTAGCCTTCCAATTGTAACCTAAAACTAAGCTAAAATGACATGTTTGAGAATGTAACTTCCCCAACTTTAATGTCATAACTATCCACTACTCAAATGTAATCTAAAACATTGAAATTGAAACTTTAAAACTTAAATTACAAGTAAATGAGGTATAAATCCGAGAATTAATCTTCTAACAACAATTCTAGTCTTTGTAACCTCCCAAGGTGTAAATGAAGCTCCACTTGAAGTAACTTGAAGTGTAGTCCCATTAATTGATGCTTGACTTGCATTAAATGAAGCTTGAGATGCACTTAATTTGATTTAATTGCAACTTAAGTTCTTTCAATGCAACTTGACTTCAACATTAATGCAACTTGAGTTCATCATAAATGAAGCCTTGATGCATTTAATGCAACTCCATTTTTAGCTCTTCTTTAGTCTTGACTAGCGTTGTACGATTCATATCACAAACTCACATTCTTTTTTTTTTCCTCAAAATCACTCTTTTTTCTCTCTTGGTTTTCACTCACCTTTTGCCCCTCACTTCTCTCTTTCTTTTCACTCTTCTCTTTTTCTTTTAGCTTACTTTCTTCTCTCCTCTCTTGTTCTTCAAACTCTTTTCTTTTCTTCTCTAATTTCAAATGATCACAATGTACTTCATATGGAGACAATGGAAGTAAAGTAAATTTCTTCCCGTTGAAAGTAAACGAATACTTATTTTTCACTCCATCAAATGTGACCTCTCCATCATATTGCCAAGGTCGACCTAACAATATATCTTCCGCATGCATAGGTAAAACATCACAAAGTACTTCATCCTTATATCTTCCCAAAGTAAAAGGAATAAGAACTTGAGAATTTACCTTAAGTTCTCCTTTGTTTGTCAACCATTGAAGTTTGTATGGTTTTGGATGTGGACGGGTAGTAAGTTGAGTCTCTTTACAAGAAAACTACTTACCACATTTGTGCAACTCGCACTATCAATCACCAAACTGCATGGACGTCCTTTAATTAGGCATCTTGTGTGAAACAAGTTTTCCCTTTGGTCTTCAACTTTGTCTTCCTTGATTTGCATACTAAGGACCCTTCTTGTGATCAACGATATGGAGTTACCTTTTTCAACATACTCATCATCACATATTTCAGATTCTTCCTCAAATGGGGCATCATGCTCCTCACATTCATCCTCCGATTCAACTACACCATTTCTTATCACCATAACTCTTTTATTGACACATTCTTTGCTCATGTGTCCAAATCCTTTGCACTTCCAACATTGAATAGAACTAGACTTTTCCCTTACCTCCTTTGAAGCTTCATTCTTTTTAGCATTGGAGCTTTCGGCCTCCACTCTTTTGGCAGCAACAAACTTGCTTCTTTGTTGTGTCGGTTCATTCCTATTCACAAAACTATCCTTGTTCCATGCATTAGAGTTTGAAAAGGTACTAGCTTTAGGTGTATACCTTTTTGAATGCTCCTTTTCTTCCTTCAATTGATCTTCAATTTTGATAGCATAATGATACATATCTTCAAGGTAAGGTGGTGGATTTCTATCAACCGGATGAGCAATTTCTCGATTCAAACCTCCAAGGAATCGAGACATGGTGTCTTCCTCTTCTTCTCGCATTTTTGCTCTTTCCATCAAGGACTCCATCTCTTGATAATATTCAGCAACACTTTTTGTTCCCTGTCTCAAAGATTGCAATTTAGTTTTCAAATCTCTTTCATAATGTTTTGGAACATACCTCTTTCTCATTGCTTCTTTAAGTTCTTCCCAAGTTTCTATTGGATCCTCCTCTTTCCTTCTTCTCTCGGATTTGAGATGTTGATACCATTGTCCCGCATGATTAGTGAATTCGACAATGGCAAGCTTCATCTTCTTATTCTCACTATATGTATTACAATCAAATACATGTTCTATTTTTCTTTCCCATTGCAAGTATGCCTCGGAGTCCGCTGCGTACTCACTAAAGGGTGGAATTCTGAGTTTCACTCCGCTATCCCTTTCTTCATTCACTCTTTCCGCTCTTCTAGGTTGCACAATGTTTGCAACGTTATTTCTTCCTCTTCCCCTCACATTTCCTCTTCCTCCTAAGTTTCTTTCTTGTACTTGTAAATCAAACATGCCTTCATCTTCTTGCAAGATTCGTTCTTCTCTTTGTTGTTGTGCTCTCCTTTCTTCCCTTTCTTCTCTCATCATCTCCATCATACCTTGAATTGCTTGAAGAATAGCCATATTTGGATCTACCACTTGCGGAACTTTTTCTTTATTATCTTGTGACATTTTTTTTATAAGGACCTCTCCACACTTCTCACCAAGATATCACTCAAGGACACTCATGTTTATCAAGGGTAGGCTTTTGGTACTAGGTCAAAGATGTAAGGGTTGGTTTAAAAATTTGGTGCAACCTTGCTTTTCACCTTGATATAAAACTAAATCAATGATCCTTTCACAAGCTAAGACTAGAGAAACTGATCCTAAGGATCTACAACTCAAAGTTTGAGTAAATACAATTCAAAAAAAGAGAACTTTTGTGTGCCTTGGATCCTTGATTACCTCTTTTTTCTTTTTTTGCTACTGTTTTTTTTTTAACTTTTTGCTACTGACTTTTTTTTTTTTTATGATCCAAGAACAAAATACAAAGAAATTAAAGACAAGTTGTAGAATGCCTTGTGTTACACTTTGTAAATGCTTACGAAAAAAAAATGACAGAAAAAAGTAACACAAATTGTAGATATTTCACCTCTAGAGAGTCGGCCAAAAGATGTCGACCAACGAGCTCTGATACCAAATGATAAGCGCCGAATTTGTTGGTTTAACAAAGCTAGAGGTCCTTCTAGGATCTTTGCAAACGTCACGAACAAGGCTAACTTAACGAATTGATTCCAACTAAGAGTTTAGTTAGAAGATGAATCACTCTTAGATCACACTTAGAATAAGGATGGTCACTCCTAGATCCTAAGACGACTCACACCCGAGAATTAGCTTGATCGGGGCTAATCCAATGAATCGGTTAAACATCAAACCTAAAGCAAGATTTGAAAGAAAGTTAACACCAAATGGGGCTAAACAAAACACAAGTTTTTTTCATAAAGGTTCTGCCTTTTCCATGCCAATACAAGCCTTTAAATAGGCCAAAATGGTCGTGCAAAGCACCAAAGACCAAAAGTCTTCAATAAACATTAAATGTAAAATGAAGAAAAAATTGACCTAGGAATTTAAAACTTGATTGCACAACGTTTGAGAGCTCTAAATATGAAACAGAAAACATAGAAATGCTTTAAATGGTCTTAATTATCTACTGTAGAATCCGCCATGCATGACTATTTCATTTGACGAGATTTGACATCACGAAATCCCAAGAGGTGCAATCTAGACAGCCACCTGTTCACATTTTCTGCACACTTTTTTTGTCCTCCGTGCCATCTTTCAAACTAGACAACTTTTCCCGTGCCATCTTCACTCCATTCTCATCTTGACTTGTTGTACTAACATTATAAAGAATTTTAGGCTCAAAAATCTTGGTCTCTCCTTGTGTATTCACGAGCTTTTGGAGATGCAATGTGAAAGCCTCTTGAATCTTCTTGGCCTTGCTCCTTGTTATTGCTCCTTCAGGTACATGCAATGGATCAATGGTTTGATTCACATCAAACATAAAACATTTGAAATCTTTCATTCTAGCAAAACTTGCATTTCTTAAAGCATATTTCAAGCATATAGTTCATTTTCGAAGTTCGTTTTGCCACTCACAGTGTTAGAACTAGAACCTTGGCCTGTACACTCAACCTGTCTCCTCTTGGCTTGTCAAACAAACCAAATCCATGTATTAGAACCTCGAGCTCATGATTTTTAACCTTAAAATTACAAAAACCACACCATCCAATTTTCCAGCATTTCACAGATTTTATACCCTGTATTCAAACAATCATAACTTCTTTATTACTTATCCAAAAAGGATGTACTCTATACCAAACTCTTCCTTTTTGAACCCTTAAAACCATATGAAGAAATGAAATTGATATTCCCAACGGATTGGTTCGAAAATACCTCGATAGTTTTTTCCCTAAAAACAACCTGCTGTTGTTTCTAGATTCAATTTCCTGCTGAACAACAAACTTAACCTGAAATTGAAAACATCTTCCAATCGTTTTCTACTCACGATGTCTTCATGAAAGTTGTAGGAAAGTCAATAAGCTTTCCAACCATACGTATTAGAGCTTCTGATTCCAACTCTACAGATCAAAACAACCAAAACACCATAGGCTTCTCGGATTTGACAACAAATTATGTATTCTGCCTTCCTCTTCACAAAACAGTAACTTAAGGTCAGAATTGGCTCGAGCATCCTTCACGAACTTTGTTCAAAAATGAATTAGCTTTCGAGAAAACCAAACCTCAACTCTTACCTCTTCCTGTAGAGCTCGATATGATCAGAAAATCAGAACAGGGTTGAGTTCATCACCTTGCTGCTATACAAACAAGCTTTGAGTTCTCCTCCCTTCTTCTGCAACTCTAACTCACGAAAATCACCTTCTTCTTCTTCCTTTCTCCTTCTCCCACGAAACTCTCAGCTCCTCTTTGTTGAAATGAGAAGAAGATCGAAAGAAAATGAGTTATTTAAAAAAAAAAAATAGGTGGGGTCCCACCTTGCACTTTCCTTTTTCCTTTTTTTCATTTTGCTTTCTTTTATTTTCTTTTCTCTTCTTTTCTTTTTAAAACAAAACCAACCATAATATATTAACCTTTTCTTTCTTGTTTTCTTTTGTTTTTTTTCCTTTTCTTTCTTGAATTCCAAAGAATGATCTCGGGTTTACAACCTCTTGTCACACCCCCTCCCAAACAACTTGCTAACTTAGCCCGGGAGACGGCATGAAGCCAACAGACATTGTTACCTCTTAACAATACCTGCTGACACTACTTTACCTGAAAACACACTATGTTCGCATATGGAACACTTTAAACTTAACACAGCGGAAACTGGACATCTATAAGACGTACATGAGGAGAAACTCTTCTTAAGTCTCTCTTGGAAACTAAAACGAGCAAGAACATCAGAACCACAAGCAGTCCAAACCACTAATTAAACAACCACAACCTCTAAAGCACATACGACTATAACTACATAGTTCTCTTAAATAATTTACAAACATATGGATTTACTAAACCACACCAACCACGTACAACATATCAAACATGAGAAGCTTCCAACAGACTATGGCAGGTTATCAGGCACCGGGAGCTCGATCTCTACCTGAAAAGTGGGAAAACACTGAAAGAATGAGCTATAAAGCTCAGTGAGTGACTTGAGTTTAAAAGAAAGCTATTAACTCGTAAATCATATCACCTGGCCAACTATGAGCATATGCATCTGTAATCAAGCATTAAAAGTACTGTGTAATCCGAATAGCTTTTCATGAAAATCAGCAAGTATACCGTTAAAATCTCGTAAGGCATGTAAATGATATAAACTCTTTTAAAACATGTCACAATCTACGTTGTGTAGGGCACGCCCAGTACACCAACGTTTATTCTACGATGTAGTGGGGCCCGCCCAGCACTCCCATCGTCTTTGTCGTAGTGGGGCCCGCCCAAGACTCACGAGCAATACTGTTGTCACGGAGTACACTCAACGCCGACAATGAATAAGACCTGTGTGCACACGGTACTATATAGCCTCGGGCTCAATATCTCAGAAGATCACATGAAAACATTTGAACATGCCAGCTTATCTTTTTCTTTCATAAAACTCAAGCTTACTTAGCTTGTTCATAAAACTAGAAATCTTTAAAACATACTTGCTAGTACATGCTTGCTTGAAATCATAACATTTCCATAAGTTTTGGCAATCATTAGACATATGCTCATGTATAAATTCCTTCAAGACATTTAGGCTCACAACGAGCACTTGAAATCATTTCTTAGAAAATATGAATACTCATAAACATGTGTTTCAAGGAAAACATTAAGCATTCAAACCATTTCGTTTTAGTAAAACCTTGCATTTTCATAAACATAATACAAGCCTATAAACCATTTTCCAGGTTCGTTTTGTCACTCATAGTGTTAGAACTAGAGTCTTGACCCGTACACTTGACCTTTTGTTCTTGGCCTGTCAAACAAACCAAAATCATGTTTTAGAACCTCGAGCTCATGGTTTTTAACCTTAAAACTACAAGAAAATACTCCAACAAAAATTCCAGCATTTAACAGATTTTATGCCCTGTATTCAGACAGCCATAACTTCTTCATTACTTAGCTAAACAGGGTGAAATTTATACCAAACTCTTCCTTTTTGAATCCTCTAAAAATCATGTGAAGACATGAAATTGAAATTCCCAATAGATTGGTTCAGAAATACCTCGAAAACTTCTTTCCCAGGAACTAACTTCTGCTATTCCAGATTCGAATTTCTGCTGCAACCCGAAACTTGACCTGCTATTTACAACATCTTCCAATCATTTTCTATTCACGATTTCTCCATGAAAGTTGTAGGAAATTCAATAAGCTTTCCAACCATACCTATTAGAGCTTCTGATTCCAACTCTACAGACCAGTACAACCAAAACATCAGAGACTTCTCGGATTTGACAGCAAATTCTGTCTTCTGTCTTCCTCTTCACAAAACAGTAGCTTAAGATCTGAATTTGCTCGAGCTTCCTTCACGAATTTTGTTCCAATATGAGTTAACTTTCGTGAAACAAAATCTCAAATCTTACCTCTTTCTGTGGAGCTCGTGATGAATAAAATAGCAGAACTGGTCTGAGTTGTTCACCTTGCTGCTACACAAGTAATCTTTGAGTTCTCCTCCCTCTCTTCTGCAATTCCAGCACCAAAAACCCCTTCTTCCTCTTCCTTTCTGCTTCTCTGATAAAAACCCTTGCTTTCCTTTTGATAAATGAAGAAGAAGATCGAAGGAACATGGTTTTAAAAAGAAAATTAGGTGGGGTCCCACCATCCACTTCCCTTTTTCATTTTTCCCTTTTCATTCTTTTCCTTTTCCTTTCTTTTCTTTTCTTTTCTTTTCTTTACTTTTAAAAACAAAACTTAGTATTATAACCTTTCCTTTCATTTTCTTTCTTCATTATTCTTAGAGCAAACCAAACCCAAAATGGTTTATGTTTTTCCTTCCTTGTTTTCCTTTTGCCTTTCACTTCATTACTTTTCTTTTTAAAACAAGGAAAACCAAGTTTTAAGCATTCATTTCTTCCTTTCTTTTGTTGTTTGATAATAAGGAAGTTCCAAAGAAAGATCTCGGGTTTACACCTCTAGCTTTATTAAACCAACAAATTCGACGCTTATCAAATCATGTTCTTTAGTGAGAAGCTAAATGGAGCACAACTCATGATGAGAAATTAAGAGGAATTGAAAAATCCAATCTACCTTGTTAACAACAAACAAGACTATTAGATCACAAAACCCAAAAATCTCAAAATCACAATGAAATCAAAGAAGCCAAAGATTCTAATGTCAAAATGTTAAGTAACCCTTGACAATTGGATCTAACAACCTTGCTTAAAGAAACAAGACCTTTAGATAACTCAATTTCAAAGACCCCAAAACCAATTTGAAAATCAACTCAAGGAAAAGTAAAACCGGATTACCTTTTCGATCAAACATCTCAAGGCAATGTATGAGATCCGAATCACTCCACAAGCAAGATTGATCAAGTCAAGCTTGAATGATTCTAAGCATGCAACCTAATCTACATAGAATTGCAAAGAAATATAGCTCAAAGGCTATAAAAAAAGCTCAATGCCTCTTTTGATTACATTTTTAATCTTTTTCTTTCTTTTCCTCCAAGGTACATGGCTTTATATAGCCTCAAAATCAACCCTAGAGTAACCTATGGTCAATTGAAAGGTTGTAATTTACATCCCCATCAATACCATGATCTCCACTAACCAAATTGTAACTGAAAACATTAAAAACAACACTTTAAGACTGAAAAATACATTAAACCCCCCATAAATCCGAGAATTGAACTTCTAATAAACCAATACATAATTTGTAACCTATCCAAGAATAAATGAAGCCCCCTTGAAGTACCTTGAAGCTCTTGTTGCATAAATGAAGCTTGACTTGTCTTTAATGAAGCATGGGTTGAACTTGAGTCCATTAAATGCATCTTGAGTTCGTCATAAATGAAGTTTGACAACATTAATTCAACTTCATCTTGAAGCTTTTCTTTAGTCTTGAATAACATGATACGGTTCATATCAACTCAACTACTCGATTTATGACAAAGAACTAAATGCACTTGTAAGGACTTTGCAAGTTTGACAACATTACTTGTGGCCAAAAGAGTTTGTCATCCATACAGATCATGAAAGTTTGAAGCACCTCAAAAGCCAAACAAAGGTAAAGAGGAGGCATGCAAAATGGATAGAATTCATTGAGATATTTCCTTATGTCATTCATTACAAGAAAGGTAAGGATAATGTGGTGGTCGATGCATTATCAAGAAGGTATGCATTATTTTCTGCCCTTAGTGTAAAGATTCTTGGTTTTAAACACATGATTGAGCTTTACAAAGTTGAGAAATCTGAATTTCATGATGTGTATGCAATGTTTAGGAGGGAACAACGTACATGATCATGTTGTATTTGATGGTATGCTTTTTAGAAAGGGTAAACTTTACATTCCCAAGTGTTCCATTCAAGAGTTACTTGTGAAGGAGGCTCATGGGCCGTCTTATGGGATATTTTGGAGAATTTAAAACATATAGCATGTTGTGTGAACACTTTTATTGGTTGAAAATGAGGAAGGATGTGAATAAAGTTTGCAAGCAATGTTTCAAATGTAAGGAAGCTAAGTCTAAGACACAACCACAAGGCCTTTACATACCTTTAGATATTCCTAGTGAACCATGGGTTGACATTAGCATGGATTTTGTTCTAGGATTGCTAAAAACTAGGAGACATCATGATAGCATTTTTGTGGTGATTGATAGGTTTAGTAAAATGGCACATTTCATTCCATGTAACAAAACAAATGATGCAACTAACATAGCTAATCTATTCTTTAGGGAAGTTGTTAGATTGCATGGCATTCCAAAAACCATTGTAAGTGATAGAGATGCCAAATTTTTAAGTCATTTTTGGAAAGTTTTGTTGGGAAAATTGGGAACTAAGTTTTTGTTTTCTACAACTTGTCACCCCCAAACTGATGGGCAAACTGAGGTGGTTATTTTATTAGAGGCATTGCTTAGATCGCTAATTGCCAAGAATCTTAAGTCTTGGGAAGAGACTTTACCTTTTGTGGAGTTTGCATACGAGCGATACATAGCACCACTCATTGTTCACCTTTTTAGGTTGTATATGGATTTAATCCCTTGACTCCTCTAGATTTATCACCTTTACCACCCAATATGTTTTCTCGTAATGCAGTTGTTTCTAAAGCCGAATACATAAAAAATTTGGACAAAGAAGTCAAGGAAAGGATTGAAAAGAAGAATCAAAAGCTTACTCAAAAGAACCAAGGGAGAAAGAAAATTGATTTTTAAGGCGGGTGAATGGGTTTAGGTTCATCTACGAAAGGAAAGCTTCCCAGATCAAAGGAAGTCTAAACTTCAACCAAGGGGAGATTGTCCATTTCAAGCATTAGAGCGGGTCAATGACAATGCATACAAACTAGAAGGTGAGTACAATGTAAGTTCTACTTTTAATGTGGCTGATTTGACTCCTTTTGCTGTAGGAAATGAAGACTTTGATTTGAGGACAAATCCTTTTAAAGATAGGGGGGATGATGTGAATCATGCCATTGATCCATTTCATGTACCTGAAGGAGCCATAACAAGAAGCAAGACCAAGAAGATTCAAGAGGCTTTCACATTGCATCTCCAAAAGCTCGTTGATGCACAAGAAGAGACAATGATTTTTGAGCCCAAAATTCTTTATAATGTTAGTTCAACGAGTCAAGATGAAAATGAAGTGAATATGGCACAGGAAAAGTTGCTTAGTTTGAAAGATGACACGGAGGATAAAAAGTGTGCAGAAAATGTGAACAGGTGGTTGTCCAGATTGCACCTCTTGGGATTTCGTAATGTCAATCCTTGTCTAACGATATCTTCATGCATTGCGGATCCTACAGTAGATATTTAAGACAATTTAAAGCATTTCTATGTTTTTTTGTTCCATATTTAGTAATAGGAAATTTAAGAGGAATTTGAAATCTAACAACCTTGTTCATAAAACAAGACCTTTAGATCACAAATCCAAAAACTCCAAATCAAAATGGAATCAAAGAAGCCAAAGATTCTAATGTCAAAATGTTAAGTAACCCTTGACAATTGGATCTAATAACCTTGCTTGAAGAAACAAGACCTTTAGATAACTCAATTTCAAAGACCCCAAAACCAATTTTGAAAATCAACTCAAGGAAAAGTAAAATCGGATTACCTTGTCGAGCAAACATCTTAAGGCAAGAGAACTTGTATGAGATCCGAATCACTCCACAAGCAAGATTGATCAAATCAAGCTTGAATGATTCTAAGCATGCAACCTAATCTACATAGAATTGCAAAGACATAGCTCAAGGCTATAAAAAGCACAAAGCCTCCTTTTGATTACATTTTCCAATCTTTTCCTCAAGGTACATGACTTTATATAGCCTCAAAATCAACCCTAGAGTAACCTATGGTCAATTGAAAGGTTGTAACTTACATCCCCATCAATACCATGATCTCCACTAACCAAATTGTAACCTAAATTATTGAAAACAAGACTTTAAAACTGAAATGTACATCAAAATATCCATAAATCCGAGATTGAAGTCTTATACTAATCTTGAAAGTCTTTGTAACCTTCCGTGCATGAATGAAGCTTCACTTGATCTAAATTGAAACCCTTGTTGCATAAATGAAGCTTGAGTTATCTTTAAGGATGCATTTATTGCACTTGAGTTCATTAAATGCATCTTCAGTTCGTCATAAATGAAGTTGGACAACATTTATTTCAACTCAATTTAGAAGCTTTTCTCTCATATTGCATAGCATGGTAGGATTCGTATCATTTAGAGCTCTCAAACGTTGTGCAATCAAGTTTTAATTTCCTAGGTCAAATTTTCTTCATTTCACATTTAATGCTTTTGGTCTTTTGGTGCTTTGCACGACCATTTTGGCCTATTTAAAGGCTTGTATTGACATGTTAAAGGCAGAACCTTTATGAAAAAAACTTGTGTTTTGTTTAGCCCCATTTGGTGTTAACTTCTTTCAAATCTTGCTTTAGGTTTGATGTTTAACCGATTCATTAGATTAGCCTCGATCAAGCTAATTCTGGAGTGAGTCGTCTTAGGATCTAGGAGTGACCATCCTTATTCTAAGTTTGATCTTGTCACGCCCCCTCCCGAACCACTTGCTAACTTAGCCCAGGAGACGGCATGAAGCCAACAGACATTGTTACCTCTTAACAATACCTGCTGACACTACTTTACCTGAAAACAAACTATGTTCGCATATGGAACACTTTAAACTTAACTCTCGTGAAGCTGGACATCTATAAGACGTACATGAGGAGAAACTCTTCTTAAGTCTCTCTTGGAAACTAAGATGAGCAAGAACATCAGAACCACAAACAGTCCAAACCACTAATTAAGCAACCACAACCTCTAAAGCACATACGACTATAACTACATAGTTCTCTTAAAATAATTTACAGACATATGGACTTGCTAAACCACACCAACCACGTACAACATATCAACATGAGAAGCTTCCAGCAGACTATGGCAAGTTATCGTGCACCGGAGACTCGATCTCTACCGAAAAAGTGGGAAAAACTTTGGAAGAATGAGCTATAAAGCTCGAGTGAGTGACTTGAGTTTAAAAGAAAGCTATTAACACGTAAATCATATCACCTGGCCATCTATGAGCATATGCATCTGTAATCAAGCGTTAAAAGTAATCGTGTAATCATTATAGCTTTTCATGAAAACAAGCAAGACACCGTTAAAATCTCGTAAGGCATGTAAATGATATAAACTCTTTTTAAAACATGTCACAATCTACGTTGTGTAGGGCACGCCCAGTACACCAACGTTTATTCTACGATGTAGTGGGGCCCGCCCAGCACTCCCATCGTCTTTGTCGTAGTGGGGCCCGCCCAAAGACTCACGACAATAACGTTGTCACGGAGTACACTCAACGTCGACAACAGAATAAGACCTGTGTGCACACGGTACCATAAAACCTCGGGCTCAATGTCAGAAGATCACATGAAAACATTTGAACATGCCAGCTTATCTTTTTCTTTCATAAAACTCAAGCTTACTTAGCTTGTTCATAAAACTGGAAATCTTTAAAACATACTTGCTAGTACATGCTTGCTTGAAATCATCACATTTTCATAAGTTTTGGCAACCATTGGACATATGCTCATGTATAAACTTTATAAAAACTTTTAGGCTCATCATGAACACTTTAAAACATTTCTAAGAAATCATGAATGCTCATAAACAAGTGTTCAAGAAAACAATAAACATCTAAACCATTTCGTTTTAGCAAAACCTTGCATTTCATAAGCATAATACAAGCCTATAAACCATTTTCAAGGTTTGTTTTGTCACTCACAGTGTAAGAACTAAAGTCTTCACCCGTACACTCGACCTTTTGTTCTTGGCCTGTCAAACAAACCAAAACCATGTTTTAGAACCTCGAGCTCATGGTTTTAACTTTAAAACTACAAGAAAACACTCCAACAAAAATTCCAGCATTTAACAGATTTTATGCCCTGTATTCAGATATTCATAACTTCTTCATTACTTATCCAAAAATAATGTACTTTATACCAAACTCTTCCTTTTTGAACCCTCTAAAACTCTTATGAAGACATGAAAATGAGATTCCCAATAGATTGGTTCAGAAATACCTCGAAAGCTCCTTTCCCCGGAACCAACTTCTGCTATTCCAGATTCGAATTTCTGCTGCAACCCGAAACTTGACCTGCTATTTACAACATCTTCCAGTCATTTTCTATTCACGATTTCTTCATGAAAGTTGTAGGAAATTCAATAAGCTTTCCAACCATACCTAATAGAGCTTCTGATTCCAATTCTACAGGTCAGTACAACCAAAACATCAGAGACTTCTCGGATTTGACAGTAAATTCTGTGTTCTGACTTCCTCTTCATAAATCAGTGGCTTAGGGTCCGAATTTGCTCGAGCATCCTTCACGAATTTTGTTCCAATATGAGTTAACTTGCACGAAACAAAATTTCAGCTCTTACCTCTTTCTGTGGAGCTCGAGATGAACCAAATAGCAGAACATGGCAGAGTGATTACCTTGCTGTCATACTAATTTGCTTGAGTTCTCTCCCTCTCTTCTTCAATTTCCAGCTGAAACCCTCTTCTTCTTCTTCCTTTAAGCTTCTCCCACGAAAACCCTTGCCTTTCATTTGATAAAATGAAGAAGAAGATCGATAGAAGCTTGTTTTAAAGAAGAACTTAGGTGGGGTCCCACCACCCACCATCCTTTCTTTTCTTTTCTTTCTTTTTCCTTTTCTTTTCTTTTCCTTTCTTTTCTTTTCTTTCCTTTTCTTTCCTTTTCTTTTCTAAACATAACAAACTTAGTATATTAAACATTTGTTTCATTTCCTTTTCTCCTTTTGTTTTAAAAGCAATCCAAACCGAAATGGTTTAAACTTTCCTTCCTTGTTTTCCTTTTGTCTTTCACTTCATTTCTTTCCTTTTTAAAACATGGAAAACCAAGTTTTAAGCATTCATTTCTTCCTTTCTTTTGTTGTTTGATAATAAGGAGGTTCCAAAGAAAGATCTCGGGTTTACAGATCTAAGAGTGATTCATCTTCTAACTAAACTCTTGGATGGAATCATTAAGTTAGCCTTGTTCGTGACGTTTGCAAAGATCCTAGAAGAACCTCTAGCTTTGTTAAACCAACAAATTCGGCGCTTATCATTCGGTATCAGAGCCCGTTGGTCGACATCCTTTGGCCGACTCTCTAGAGGTGAAATATCTTCAATTTGCTTTACTTTTTTTTCTGTCATTTTTTTTTTATCATTTACAAAGTGTAATACAAGGCATCCTACAACTTTTCTTCCATTTCCTTGTGTTTTGTTCTTGGATAAAAGAAATGAGTAGCAAAAAGCATATAAAAAAAACAGTAGCAAAGGGTGAAAAAAATACATGATATGAACCAAGGACCACCTATTGTCATGCTTGAAGGTCCAATTACAAGGTCGAGAGCCAAGAAGCTACAACAAGCTTTAATAACTTATATTCAAGATATGGTGAGCTCAAAAGAGGAGATTCTAGAAGATGTTGGAGTCTTTCCCTACATGTTGTGCAAAGTTGAACTTCAAGATGGAGACGCATTAAATGCATTCTAACTTGCATTTAATGAACTCATAGCTAAATTTATGGAATTTAAGTTTAACTTGGGTTTCACCTAAAAGATCTAAGTTGAACTAAAGTTACATTTAATATGGTGATGTTTGAACTCAAGTTGCATTCAATGAGGTGGAGATGGATTCAATGAAGTCAAGTATCATTACAAGCTTCATTCAAGACAAGCTAAGCTTCAATTAAAATAATGGTTACAAGACAACAACCTTTATTAGTTTAAATGTAATTTCAGTTTTGCTTATCATTTAAGTTTGTTTTCAATATGGGAGTTATGATTGAATTGTAACTCAATAGGTTACTCTTTTCCCCCACTAACTAGCCCATAAAGTTAGTGTCTATTTGTCTCATTTGTCAATTAGGTTAAGGGTCTCAAAGGCTATATAAAAGCCCTCTCTTCTTCCATTGTAGACAGAATTTTTAAAGTGAATGAATTGAGTTTTCTTTTAGCTTTGTTGAGAGCTAAGTTTTCCTTATTGCAATTTCTTGTGTTTAGAATTTGCATGCTAGAGTCATTCAAGTGGTGTTGATCGTACCTCTTGTGGAGTGATTTGAATCACGAGTTTAGAAACGAGTTTTCTTTACTCTTGATCTTGATCATCAAGGTAATCCGTTCCAAACTTTTTCTTAGGTTGATTCCATGTCGTTTCGGGGTTTTTAAGTTTTAGATCTAAAGGTCTTGTTTTCTCAACAAGGTTGTTAGGTCTAATTCTTGGGAGTTACTTAACAATACAGTAGCAAAAAAAAAAGTATTCAAGGAACCAAGGCACACAGAAGTTCTTGATTTAAAATTTTATTTGTTCAAAACTTTGAGTTGTAGATCCTTAGGATGAGTTTCTCTAGTCTTAGCTTGTGAAAGGTTATCATTGATTTATTTTTATATCAAGTTGAAAAGCAAGGTTGCACCAAATTTTTAAACCAACAAATCTTTGACCTAGTACCAAAAACCTACCCTTGAGTGATAAACAAGAGTGTCCTTGAGTGATATCTTGGTGAGAAGTGTGGAGAGGTCCTTATAAAAAAAAATTTCTCATCATTTGGTATCAGAGCCTTAGGCTCAAGATCGGATATATGTTTCCTTCGCGTTTATATTAAATTTGTTTTAAATTTTCATGTTTTAGTTTTTTTTTTTTGTTTTGCAAACTGTCCAGTTTTCGTAGTCTCTAAAAAAGCACCAAAAAGTCATATTTCTGCGATTGTTTTCATCTTGATCTCTTCATCATTATTGTAGATCAAGGTCTAAGCTTGAACTTTGTCTTCTATGAGATTTTCTAATTCAGCTTTCTTGAGGGTAAAAAGTATGCATGTGTACAACTGGTTCTGAAAAAACTGCTATATACGAGAACATGAGTTCTTGTTTTGTTATTGTTATTTTTGCCTCTAAAGCATGCTCAATCCGAAAATTTCCAATTAGATTTGATCATTATGTTTAAACTTAACCATTTGATATTCAATCTCTGATGTTACACTTTGAAAGTTTGCAAAGTTGGCTAAAACATATTAAATATGGGCAGTTACATTTCTGCACATTGAAATGGAGCCTTTGTGCAGAAATGGAGCCTTTGTGCTTTTTTATAGCCTTCAAAATTGAACCCTAAAGATAACCTATGGACATTTAAGAGTGGTAACTTACATCCCCATCAATACCATAATGTCCACTAACTATTTTGTAACCTAAAACATTGAAAACAAGACTTTAAAACTGAAATTTACATCAAATTAGCCATAAATCCGAGAATGGTGTCTCTTTGTTAGCTTTGTAACTCTTTGTAACCATCCAAGAGTAAATGAAGCACATCTTGAAGTATCTTGAACCTCTTGTTCCATAAATGAAGCTTGTTATTCTTTAATAAATGATGAGTTGCACTTGAGTTCATTAAATGCAACTTGTGTTAAACTTTCATGAATTTGACTTCATTTAATGTGACGCCATGAGTTGCATTGGTTCATATCAGAGGGGTGGGCCCATTGTTCAAGACCCGAAGTCATACTTAAGGGAACAACCTCTCTACTAATCTCTAAAGTGGGTAGGAGTGAATTTCATCTTGCAGAACTATGTTCCCAGCTATCTACCCGGTTTTATCCCTGAAATGGGAGGCTTATTGAGTCGGCAGTCTCGTGCCACTCTCACCCATGCAAATCTAAGGATAATCCGAATAAACAGGAGTCCATAGAACGCTCAGGATTAAGATCGAGTTACCTAGGTCATCGTATGAATATAGTCAGTTAAGACAGTAAACGGAGTTATAAAGTCTAAGTGACTATTTCGCGGTCCAGTCTTATGCAAACTCATTGCATAGGGCACCCCCACTCACATGTCTCCACATGAACGATTTAGGATCACATCGTTTGTTCTCTACAAAGTGGGCCGCGTCCATAGTGTCCCCAGGATAAGGTACCCAACCCTATCCTTATACTATAGACTGTTCTGGCTATAACTTGAACTTGATCCACTTTTATGTCACACATAAAGTTCAAGTATTCATCCTATAGCCAAGGGTTCTTTATTGGATTAAGGTTACACAATACACAATAGTCAATAACACCTTTACTGAATAAATTTCAATAACAACTTTATTGTGAAATAGAATATACATTCAGTTTACAAAACCACGAGTTTTAGGACATAAAACCCAACATAAACTACCATAGGTTATCTTTAGGTTTAATTTTGAAGGCTATAAATAGCCACATGTAATCCATGAAAAGAAAAAAAAAGATTAAAAATGTAATCAAAAGAGGCCTTGTGCTTTTTTTATAGCCTTTGAGCTATGTCTTTGCAATTCTATGTAGATTAGGTTGCATACTAGAATCATTCAAGCTTAACTTGATCAATCTTTCTTGTGGAGTGATTCGAATCTCATACAAGTTCGAGCCTTGAGATGCTTGATCACAAGGTAATCCGATTTTATTTTCCTTGAGTTTATTTTCAAAATTCGTTTTTGGGTCTTTGAGATTGAGTTATCTAAAGGTCTTATTTCTTTAAACAAAGTTGTTAGATCTAATTGTCAAGGTTACTTAACATTTTGACATTAGAATCTTTGGCTTCTTTGATTTCATTTTGATTTTGCGATTTTTGGGTTTTGTGATCTAATAGTCTTGTTTGTTTTAACAAGGTAGATTAGATTTTTCAAATCCTCCTTAAATTTCTCATCATTTGGTATCAGAGCCTTAGGCTCAAGATCAGGTATATGTTTCCTTTGCGTTTATATTGAATTTGTTTTAAATTTTCATGTTTTTGTTTTTTTTTTTGTTTTGCAAACTGTCCAGTTTTCGTAGTCTCTGAAAAAAGCAACGAAAAGTCATATTTCTGCAACTGTTTTCATCTTAATGTCTTCATCATTATTGTAGATCAGGGTCTAAGCGTCACTTTTGTCTTCTATGAAATTTTCTAATTCGGCTTTCTTGAGGGCAAAAAGAATGCATTTGTACAACTGGTTCAGAAACAAACTGCTATACCCGAGAACATGAGTTCTTGTTTTGTTCTTGCTGTTTTTGCCTCTAAAGCATGCTAAATCTGAAAATTTCTCATTCGAACTGATCTTTTTTGTTTTAGTTTAACCATTTGGCATTCATTCTTAAATGTTACACTTTGAAAGGTCGAAAAATTGGTTGTTACATATTAAATATGAGCAGTTACATTTCTACACATTGAATTTTCCAACCATTAGTATCAAATTGTAACTCATATTTTAAAAGTCCAATCATTGGTTTTAAATTGTGACTCTTGTATTTAAAATTCCAGCCATTGTTCTTAATTTGTGAGAGTTATATATCTTGTTCTTAATTTTTTTACCCTTAGATAAAATTTTCATAGGTTCATCATTCTGAATTTTTCTTTTCATAAGCCTTGTTTTGCTTATTTGTATTCAAAGTGTGCTACTATCCATGGGATTGCAAATCATGGCTCAATACTTCAAAAAAAAAAATTGAGAGGTAAGAATGAGAGCTTATATAGTTTGATTTCTCAAAATGAACACAAGTGATATTTCCTTGAGTGTAAACATGTGAGAGAGTGTTGTGAGGTCTTTTGTGTTTTCTTAACATGGTTTTGCAGCAATGTTTCACAAGTAGATTCGAGGACGAATCTTTTTGAAGAAGGGGAGAATGATATGAACCAAGACATCTCACGAAGTCGCATTAAATGAAGTCATTCATGGAAGTTTAACATCAGTTGCATTTAACGAACTCAAGTGCAACTCATCATTTATTAAAGAACAACAAGCTTCATTATGTGACAAAGACTTCAAGATACTCTAAGATGTGCTTCATTTACTATTGGAAGGTTACAAAGAGTTACAAAGCTAGCAAAGGGACATCATTCTCGGATTTATGGCTAATTTGATGTAAATTTCAGTTTTAAACTCTTGTTTTCAATGTTTTAGGTTACAAAATAGTTAGTGGACATTATGGTATTGATGAGGATGTAAGTTAAAACCCTTAAACTACCATAGGTTATCTTTAGGTTTAATTTTGAAGGCTATAAATAGCCACATGTAATCCATGAAAAAAAAAAACAAAAGATTAAAAATGTAATCAAAAGAGGCCGCCTTGTGCTTTTTTTATAGCCTTTGAGCTATGTCTTTGCAATTCTATGTAGATTAGGTTGCATGCTAGTTATTCAAGCTTGACTTGATCAATCTTGCTTGTGGAAGTGATTCGAATCTGATACAAGTTCTCTTGCCTTGAGATGCTTGATCACAAGATAATCCGGTTTTATTTTCCTGGAGTTTATTTTCAAAATTCGTTTTTGGGTCTTTGAGATTGAGTTATCTAAAGGTCTTGTTTCTTTAAACAAATTTGTTAGATCTAATTGTCAAGGTTACTTAACATTTTGACATTAGAATCTTTGGCTTCTTTGATTTCATTTTGATTTTGCGATTTTTGGGTTTTGTGATCTAATAGTCTTGTTTGTTTTAACAAGGTAGATTAGATTTTTCAAACCCTCCTTAAATTTCTCATCATTTGGTATCAGAGCCTTAGGCTCAAGATCGGGTATATGTTTCCTTTGCGTTTATATTGAATTTGTTTTAAATTTTCATGTTTTTGTTTTTTTTTTGTTTTGCAAACTGTCCAGTTTTCGTAGTCTCTGAAAAAAGCAACAAAAAGTCATATTTCTGCAACTGTTTTCATCTTAATGTCTTCATCATTATAGTAGATCAGGGTCTAAGCGTCACTTTTGTCTTCTATGAAATTTTCTAATTCAGCTTTCTTGAGGGCAAAAAGAATGCATTTGTACAACTGGTTCAGAAACAAACTGCTATACCCAAGAACATGAGTTCTTGTTTTGTTCTTGTTGTTTTTGCCTCTAAAGCATGCTAAATCTGAAAATTTCTCATTCGAACTGATCTTTTTTGTTTTAGTTTAACCATTTGGCATTCATTCTTAGATGTTACACTTTGAAAGGTCGAAAAATTGGTTGTTACATATTAAATATGAGCAGTTACATTTCTGCACATTGAATTTTCCAACCATTAGTATCAAATTGTAACTCATATTTTAAAAGTCCAATCATTGGTTTTAAATTGTGACTCTTGTATTTAAAATTCCAGCCATTGTTCTTAATTTGTGAGAGTTACATATCTTGTTCTTAATTTTTTCTACTGATATGAATCCTATCGTGCCATCAAGACCAAAGAAAAGCTTCAAAATTTGAGTTGAAATAAATGTTGTCAAACTTCATTTATGCTGAACTAATGATGCATTTAATGAACTAAAGTGCAATTTATACTTCATTAAAAATAAGTCAAGCTTCATTTATGCAACAAGAGTTTCAAGCTACTTCAAGTGGGGCTCCATTTAAGTATGAGAAGTTAAAACTTTATGTAGGGTGATTAAAAATATCAATTCTCGGATTTATGGAATTTTGATGTAATTTTAGGTTTTAAAGTCTTGTTTTCAATGATTTAGGTTACAAAATAGTTAGTGGAGATCATGGTATTGATGGGGATGTAAGTTACAATCTTTAAATAGACCATAGGTTACTTTAGGATTGATTTTGAGGCTATATAAAGTCATGTATCTTGTAGAATAAAACAAAGGAGATTGAAAATGTAATCAAAATGAGCCTTTGTGCTTTTTTATAGCCTTGAGCTATGTCTTTGCAATTCTATGTAGATTAGGTTGCATGCTTAGAATCATTCAAGCTTGACTTGATCAATCTTGCTTGTGGAGTGATTCGGATCTCAAGTAAGTTTTCTTGCCTTGAGATATTTGATCGACAAGGTAATCCGGTTTTACTTTCCTTGAGTTGATTTTCAAAATTGGTTTTGGGGTCTTTGAAATTGAGTTATCTAAAGGTCTTGTTTATTTAAGCAAGGTTGTTAGATCCAATTGTCAAGGGTTACTTAACATTTTGATATTAGAATTCTTTGGCTTCTTTGATTTCATTTTGGTTTTGAGATTTTTGGGTGTTTAGATCTAATAGTCTTGTTTGTTGCTAACAAGGTAGATTAGATTTCAAATTCCTCTTCAATTTCTCATCAATGAGAAATTGAAGAGGAATTTGAAATCTAATCTACCTTGTTAGCAACAAACAAGACTATTAGATCTAAACCCCAAAAAAACTTCAAATGAAAATGAAATCAAAGAAGCCAAATATTCTAATGTCAAAATGTTAGTAACCCTTGACAATTGGATCTAACAACCTTATTTAAAGAAACAAGACCTTTAGATAACTCAATCTCAAAGACCCCAAAACGAATTTTGAAAATAAACTCAAGGAAAGTAAAATCGGATTACCTTGTGATCAAGCATCTCAAGGCAAGAGAACTTGTATGAGATTCGAATCACTCCACAAGCAAGATTGATCAAGTCAAGCTTGAATGATTCTAAGCATGCAACCTAATCTACATAGAATTGCAAAGACATAGCTCAAAGGCTATAAAAAAGCTCAAGGCCTCTTTTGATTACCTTTTCAATCTCCTTTTTTTTATTCTACAAGATACATGACTTTATATAGCCTCAAAATCAATCCTAAAGTAACCTATGGTCTATTTAAAGATTGTAACTTACATCCCCATCAATACCATGATCTCCACTAACTATTTTGTAACCTAAATCATTGAAAACAAGACTTTAAAACCTAAAATTACATCAAAATTCCATAAATCCGAGAATTGATATTTTTAATCACCCTACATAAAGTTTTAACTTCTCATACTTAAATGGAGCCCCACTTGAAGTAGCTTGAAACTCTTGTTGCATAAATGAAGCTTGACTTATTTTTAATGAAGTATAAATTGCACTTTAGTTCATTAAATGCATCATTAGTTCAGCATAAATGAAGTTTGACAACATTTATTTCAACTCAAATTTTGAAGCTTTTCTTTGGTCTTGATGGCACGATAGGATTCATATCATCTACCCTAGATAAAATTTTCATAGGTTCATCATTCTGAATTTTTCTTTTCATAAGCCTTGTTTTGCTTATTTGTATTCAAAGTGTGCTACTATCCATGGGATTGCAAATCATGGCTCAATACTTCAAAAAAAAAAATTGAGAGGTAAAATGAGAGCTTATATAGTTTGATTTCTCAAAATGAACACAAGTGATATTTCCTTGATTGTAAACATGTGAGAGAGTGTTGTGAGGTCTTTTGTGTTTTCTTAACATGGTTTTGCAGCAATGTTTCACAAGTAGATCGAGAGGACGAATCTTTTGAAGAAGGGGAGAATGATATGAACCAAGACATCTCACGAAGTCGCATTAAATGAAGTCATTCATGGAAGTTTAACATAAGTTGCATTTAACGAACTCAAGTGCAACTCATCATTTATTAAAGAACTACAAGCTTCATTATGTGACAAAGACTTCAAGATACTCTAAGATGTGCTTCATTTACTATTGGAAGGTTACAAAGAGTTACAAAGCTAACAAAGAGACATCATTCTCGGATTTATGGCTAATTTATGTAAATTTCAGTTTTAAACTCCTGTTTTCAATGTTTTAGGTTACAAAATAGTTAGTGGACATTATGATATTGATGAGGATGTAAGTTAAAACCCTTAAACTACCATAGGTTATCTTTAGGTTTAATTTTGAAGGCTATAAATAGCCACATGTAATCCATGAAAAAAAAAACAAAAGATTAAAAATGTAATCAAAAGAGGCCTTGTGCTTTTTTTAAAGCCTTTGAGCTATGTCTTTGCAATTCTATGTAGATTAGGTTGCATGCTAGAATCATTCAAGCTTGACTTGATCAATCTTGCTTGTGGAGTGATTCGAATCTCATACAAGTTCTCTTGCCTTGAGATGCTTGATCACAAGGTTATCCGATTTTATTTTCCTTGAGTTTATTTTCAAAATTCGTTTTGGGGTCTTTGAGATTGAGTTATCTAAAGGTCTTGTTTCTTTAAACAAGGTTGTTAGATCCAATTGTCAAGGGTTACTTAACATTTTGACATTAGAATCTTTGGTTTCTTTGATTTCATTTTGATTTTGAGATTTTTGGGTTTTGTGATCAAGTCTTGTTTGTTTTAACAAGGTAGATTAGATTTTTCAAATCCTCCTTATATTTCTCATCCTATGCTATACCTAAGGAGAGATCTAATGCAATGCACCACAAGGAGTACTGGGAGGAAAAAGGAGGAACACATTATGGAGGTTTCAAAGCTGTCCAAGGGAGAAATATAAGAGAAGTTCAAAATGTTGATCGTGATTTGGGAAGCATGAAGCCAAAACTTCCTAAATTCTATCGAAGTAAAAATCCGAAGGAGTATATTCAATGGGAAAGGCAAGTCGATCATGTCTTTGATTGTTGCACTCTAAGTGAGGAGAAAAAGGTAAAACTCATTGTTTATCATCTTAGAGATTATGTCATTACTTGGTGGGATATATTGTTTTTGAGTAGGAGGAACCTTAACCGTCCAATTGAATCATGGAATGTTTTTAAGCAAAAAATGCGGGAACACTTTGTTCCTAAGTTTTTCCATAACTTGCAAACTTTGAGACAAGAGAGCAAAAGTGTGGAGGTTTACTGCATGAAGATGCAAACGTTGCTTGAGGATCTCGAAATTTATGAGGATGAGACGGTTACAATGACTCGGTTCTTTAGAGGACTTAATAAGGAGATTTCAATTCAGCTTGATCAAACCTTATGAGGATTTGGAGAGGATGGTGCACATTGCCATAAATATTGAAAAACGTCTCCAAAGAAAGTCTACAAGGTACACTAAACCTAAAACAATTTTAAATGTTCATTCAACTTTGGAAAATGTTAGTTTACCTACTGAAAATAAGTCTATCGTTGAGGTAGAAAGTGGAAAAATTCAAAATGATTTGCTTTGTAATTTAGTGTCAACACATGCTAGTGAGTTTACTAGGAGATTAGATTGCAAAGACTTATTTGTTTGTAACACTTCTACTATTGTAACACCTACTCTTGATGAAGTACATGTTGATGTGTGTGTGTTAGGGGAAAAGGCAAAAAAGGTCGAGACAAAAGCATGTCAATTGTTTGAAAAAGAATTTTGTGAGAAAATGCGAGAGAGAGAAAAACATGAGATTTGTCTATGGCCTATAGAGAAAAAAGAGAGAAAAGCCAAGAAAGTGAGCTTGTGTGGACGATCTTGTGAGGCTAAATCTATTTTGTTTTCAAAACAAAATATTTTTGATCTTTTGTATAAAGAAACTTGTTTTCTAATGGGTGAGCTCAAACCATGTTTTTCTAGTTTTTCTTTTGAGTTCTTATAGGATGCCAAAGCACTCATTGAGAATCTTGATTCAAAAGTTAATGCCAAAGCATTTATTGGGAGGAAAATCTTCAAAATTGCTTTTAATTTCATACATGGCAGCAAGCATAAGGTGTAATCAGGTGATTGGGTTTGGAGACACTTTTTGAAGGATCGTTGTTCATTTCAAAAGAAACCTAAGTGGAATTCAAGACACAATATACCTATGACGTCCCATGACTACAAAATTGCTCTACAAGGAGAGGAGGAAGTCAATTACATTTATAATGCTGCTGATTTTCGTCCATTTGATGTTGGAGACCAATTTGATTCGAGGACGAATCCTCTTGAAGAAAGGGAGGATGATATGAATCCTACAACGCTAGTCAAGACTAAAGAAGAGTTCAAATGGAGTTGCATTAAATGCATCGAGGCTTCATTTATGATGAACTCAAGTTGCATTGAAGGAATTAAATTTAAATTAAATGAACTCAAGTACATCTCAAGTTCATTTAATGTAAATCAACCATAAATTAATGGGACTACACTTCAAGTTACTTCAAGTGGAGCTTCATTTACACCTGTGGAGGTTACAAAGACTAGAATTGTTGATAGAAGATTCAATTCTCAGATTTTAGCTCATTTACATGTAATTTCAGTTTTAAAGTTTGTATTTCAATGTTTTTAGGTTACATTTAAGTAGTGGATGGTTATGACATTGATGTAAGGGATGTTACATTCTCAAACATGTCATTTTAGCTTAGTTTAGGTTCCAATTGAACGGCTATATAAAGCCATCTAAGATGTATTGAAAAAAGAGACTTAGAATCATGTTTTGAATGAAAAGTTGCATATTTTGCTTCTTAAGCCATGAGCTTGTTTCTTTGCATATCTTGTGTTTAGATTTGCATGCTAGGATCATTCAAGTAGCGTTGATCAAACTACTTGTGGAGTGTTTCGAATCTTGAGTTTAGAAACAAGTTTTATCTACTCTTGATCTTGATCATCAAGGTAAATCTGTTTCTATCTTCTTTCTCGGGATGAAATCATCTAGATTTGGGATTTTTGAGTTTTAGATCTCAAGGTCTTGTTCTTCAACAAGGTTGTTAGATTTAAAATCATCAAGAGTTACTCATCAAATGTTGCCAAACTTGCAAAGTCCTCACAAGTGCATGTAGTTCTTTGTCATAAGTTGAGTAGTTGAGTTGTGCTCCATTTAGCTTCTCACTAAAGAACATAATTGGTCTCTTTTCTTGCATCAAAACAACTCCTATACCTATCCCACTTGCATCACATTCGATCTCAAAAGATTTGTCAAAGTTAGGTAAAGCAAGACAAGGTGCATTGGTCAACTTATCTTTTAATTCATTGAAGGCATCCTCTTGTTCTTTGTCCATTCAAATTTCACATGCTTTTTGACAAGTTCATTTAATGGTGAGGCTATACTACTGAAATTCTTAATAAACCTCCTATAAAAGCTAGCCAAACCATGAAAAGATCGCACCTCATTTGCATTGGTAGCTGTTGGCCACTCTCGGATAGCCTTTACCTTTTCTTCATCAACTTGCACTTCATTCCTTCCAACAATGAAACCTAGGAAATTGACTTGGTCTAGAAAAAACTGCACTTTTTGAAGTTGACTTATAGCTTCCCTTCTCTAAGTTTAAGTAAAATTGTCTTAATATGCAAAATATGATCATTCAAGCTTTTTGAGTAAACAAGAATATCATCAAAGTACACCAACAACAAATTTTCCAATATACTCTCTCAACACATGATTCATTAGCCTCATAAAAGTACTTGGTGTATTAGTAAGGCCAAATGACATAACAAGCCACTCATAAAGTCCAAATTTAGTTTTGAAAGTCGTTTTCCACTCATCTCCCACATGCATTCGAATTTGATGATAACCACTTTTAAGATCTATTTTTGAAAACAGATTGCCACCATGTCATTCATCTAGCATGTCATCCACTCTAAGAATGGGATGTCGATACTTTACCGTTATCTTGTTGATGATTCGACAATCAACACACATTCTCCATGTGCCATCCTTCTTGGGTACCAAAATCACCGGAACCGAGCAAGGACTCATGCTTTCTAACATAACCTTTATCCATGAGTTCTTCCACTTGCCTTTGAATCTCCTTAGTCTCGATTGGATTGGTCCTATAAGCTGCCATATTTGGAATAGTTGCACCGGGTATGAAATCAATTTGATGTTCAATCCCTCTTAAAGCAGGTAAACAAGTATGTGCATCTTCACGTGGAAACATATCATTAAATTCCTGCAAAAGAGACTTAAAAAAATGTGGCAAAACATCATTAGATTTTGGGTTAGTTGTTAAACACATTCCTTTGCACATAAGTACACATGCTTGTTGTTGTGTCAACAACACATTCCTTACTTCCCTCTTTCTCATAACCAAACTCACATTATTTTTTTTCCTCAAAATCACTCTTTTTTCTCTGTTGGTTTTCACTCACCTTTTGACCTAGGAATTTAAAACTTGATTGCACAATGTTTGAGATGTCACACCCCCTCCCGAACTACCTGCTAACTTAGCCCGGTAGACGGCGTGAAGCCAACAGACATCGTTCACCTCTCCAACGATACCTGTTGACCCTATTTTACCTTATAAGCATACTAAACTTGTATAAGAAACACTTAAACATAACACAGCGGAAAATAGGCAATTACGTAACCTACGTAAGGGGTAACCCTACTTATGACTCTCTGGAAAACTGAAAGAGATAAGAACATCACAACCAAAAACATACCCAACCATTGATCACACAACCACAACCTAAAATGTACACATAAACATAACCTTATAGTCCTTCTACAATACATATAGACTTCCTATACATCTCCACCCACGTACAACATGTTATACTTGTGAAGCTTCTAGCAGACTATGGCAGGTTATCAGGCACCGGGAGCTCGATCCTACCTGAAAAGTGGGAAAACACTAAAAGAATGAGCTATGAAGCTCAATGAGTGACTTGAGTTTAAAGGAAACTACTAACTCGTAAATCATAACACCTGGCCATCTATGAGCATATGCATCTGTAATCAAGCGTTGAAAGTAATTGTATAATCATAATAGCTTTTCAGAAAAACCAGCAAGTATATCGTTTAAATCTCGTAAGGCATGTAAATGATATAAACTCTTTTTTAAAACATGTCACAATCTACTTTGTTCTACGATGTAGTGGGGCCCGCCCAGCACTCACGACAGCGCTGTTGTCACGGAGTTCACTCAACGTCGACAACAGAAATGACCTGTGTGCACACGGTACCATAAAGCCTCGGGCTCAATATTTCAGAAGATCACATGAAAACTTTTGAACATGCCTGCTTATCTTTCCTTTCATAAAACTCAAGCTTACTTAGCTTGTTCATAAAACTGGAAATCTTTAAAAACATACTTGCTCAAAATCATAACATTTCCATAGTCTTCGGAAATGCAATAAACATATGCTCGTGTATAAATTTCATAAAGACTTTTAGGGTCACAATGAACACTTGAAAACATTTCTAAGAAATCATGAATGCTCATAAACAAGTGTTCAAAGAAAACAATAATCTTCTAAACTCTTTCATTAAAGCAAACTTGTATTTTCTTAAAACATAATTCAAGCATATAGAACATTTTTGAAGTTCGTTTTGTCACTCACAGTGTTAAACTAGAACCTTGGCCTGTACACTCGACCTATTTGCTCTTGGCCTGTCAAACAAACCAAATTCAACCATTAGAACCTCGAGCTCATGCTTTTTAACCTTAAAATTACAAGTAAACACACTTTCAAATTTTCCAGCATTTTCAGAATTTCTGCCCTGTTTTCAGACAGCCATAACTTCTTCATTACTCAGCCAAACAGGGTGAAATTTATACCAAACTCTTCCTTTTTGAATCCTCTAAAAATCATATGAAGACATGAAATTGAAATTCCCAATAGATTGGTTCAGAAATACCTCGAAATCTTCTTTCCCAGGAACTAACTTCTGCTATTCCAGATTCGATTTTTCTGCTGCAACCCGAAACTTGACCTGATATTTTCAACATCTTCCAATCATTTTCTATTGACGATTTCTTCATGAAAGTTGTAGGAAATTCAATAAGCTTTCCAACCATACCTATTAGAGCTTCTAACTCCAAGTATACAGATCAGAACAACCAAAACATCAGAGACTTCTCGGATTTGACAGCAAAATCTGTCATCTTCCTTCCCCTTCAAAAATCCGCAACTTAACATAAGAATTTGCTCGAGCTTCCTTCATGAATTTTGTTCAAATATGAGTTAACTTTCAAGAAAATCCAACCTCAACCCTTACCTTTTTTTTTGGAGCTCGAAATTAGTTATACAACAGAACTGGTCTGAGTTGGTCAAAGAATTTCCATTGATGTTGAATGATTCTTCTTCTTTCTTCTTCAACCTCAAACCAGAAACTTTCTCCCCTCTTCTTCTCTCAAACCTCTCCCACGATGCTCTGCCCTTTCTTGGTTGAAAATGATAACAAAATGGGTTGGAAATCAATTTAAAAATGGTTTAATATAGTCAAACGGTTGTTTTTGTCTTTTTCTTCTTTTTCTTTTTCCTTTTCTCTTTTCCTTTATCTCTTTATTTTACTTTTCTTTCCTTTGCTTTTGTTTTCAAAGAAAAACCAAACCAAAATATATTCCTTTCTTGTTTTCTTTTGTTTTTTTTTTGTAAGGAAATTCCAATGCTAGAACAACTGCTGCTAACTCAAGATCGTGGGTAGGGTAATTACACTCGTGCTTTTCAATTGCCTTAACGCATAAGCTATTACTTTTCCTTCTTGCAGGAACACACACCCTAATCCTTGTCCCAAGCATATGAAGAAATCACATATTCTTTTCCCCATTCAGGGAAGTGCTAGTATAAGTGTTGTAACTAATCTCTTTTTCACTCTGAAAAACTCACATTCACATTTATCTGACCATTCAATCTTAACATTCTTTCTTATTAAAACTGTTAAGAGTAATACTAATCGTGAGAAGTTCTCAACAAATCATCTGCAGTATCCTGCCAAGCTTAGGAAACTACGTACCTCTGTCGCATTAGCTGGTCTCACTAAGTTGACCATAACTTTTACTTTATTCGGATCAACACTAACTCCATTTGCTGAAACAACTTACCGCAAACACTACCTGATTCAACCAAAACTCACCTTTGGTGAATTTAGCGTACAACTGTTTATCTCGTAGTGTTTGTAGAATAATACTCATGTGTTCCTCGTAGGCTTTCCTGTCAACCGAATAAACTAGTATATCATCAGTGAATACTATCACAAACTTATCCAAATATTGGTGGAAAACCTGTCCATGAGGTCCATGAAAACTGTTAGTGTATTGTTAAACCGAATGGCATTACTAAACACTCATAATGCTCGTACCTCATTCTGAATAATGTCTTAGGAATATCTGATTCTCTAACCTTTAACCGATGATATCCTGATCTTAAATCAATCTTACCAAACACCGATGCATCTCTTAACTGCTCAAACAAGTCATCTATTCAGGGTAAAGGATACTTGTTACGTATCGTGACTTGTTTAACTGTGTAAAATAAATGCATAAACTAAGGGTACCATCTTTCTTCTTCACAAATAACACTAGAGCTCCCCAAGGCGATACACTAGGTCTGATGTATCCCTTATCATCTAATTCTTGTAATTAAATCCTTAGCTCCTTGAATTCACTTGGAGCCATTCTATACGGCGCTTGCGTAATAGATGCTGTTCCTGGTAGCAATTCAATAGTGAACTCTACCTCCCTATCAGGTGGCAACCCTGACAGATCTGCTGGAAAACATCTAGAAATCCGTTCACAATAAGAAGATTTTCTGGTTTTAGCTTTTCCTCCTGCACCTCTACTACAAGTGCAAGAAATGTCGTACAACCTTTCCTCAATAACTTCTCCGCTTTTAATGCTGAAATCAAACTCGTAGGAATAATCTTCTCTCTCACCCCGAGAACCACTTCACCAATCTGGTTTCTGAAAACAACTTCCTTTCTATGGTAATCCATGGAAGCATAATGAGTGAATAAGAAATCCATTCCTAGGATTGCATCTAACACCTGCAACTCTAGTGGAAGAAGATCCACTAACATATTGAGACCTTCTACTAAGACCTCACAATTCCGCATCTTTGAATTGACTAATAAAGCATCACCAACCTGGAGTGTATATAATTAACCCCTCAAATAAAGGCTCTAGCTTCCTATTCAAGCTTAGATAGGAACATACTGGAAACAAAGGAATGCGTAGCATCTGGATCTATTAAAAAACACGTGCGGGAACATTACAAATAGAGATCGTACTCAAGAATCACGTATGATGCATCTTCTCGCTTTTATTGGGTCATAGCGTAGACCTTTCCGTGTTGACTAGGTCTATCTACAATTCTCTTTAACTCGACACCGGTGCCTCTCTGCAGACTCATGAAACTCTTGGTTGCTCAACTGCATCAGGACTCAACTCCCTAGTCCCTCTGTGCGGTTGTCCATAGCTGTGGACAATCCCTCTTGACATGTCCTGGTTGTCAGCACTGGTAGCATGTACCAACACTCACAAGACAATGACCTTGATGATTCTTGGAACAAATCACACATGGAGTTTTCCTTGCTATATTGGAGATGGAGATGGAGATGGATTCAATGAAGTCAAGTATCATTACAAGCTTCATTCAAGACAAGCTAAGCTTCAATTATGGAACACAAGTTCAAACCATTTAAAGCTATGGATTAGTATTAAAATAATGGTTACAAGACAACACCTTTATTAGTTTTAAATGTAATTTCAGTTTTGTTTATCATTTAAGTTTGTTTTCAATATGGGAGTTGTGGTTGAATTGTAACTCATATAGGTTACTCTTTTACCCCACTAACTAGCCCATAAAGTTAGTGTCTATTTGTCAATTAGGTTAAGGGTCTCAAAGGCTATATAAAGCCCTCTCTTCTTCCATTGTAGACAAAATTTTAAAGTGAATCAATTGAGTTTTCTTTTAGCTTTGTTGAGAGCTAAGTTTTCCTTATTGCAATTTCTTGTGTTTAGAATTTGCATGCTAGAGTCATTCAAGTGGTGTTGATCGTACCTCTTGTGGAGTGATTCGAATCACGAGTTTAGAAACGAGTTTTCTTTACTCTTGATCTTGATCATCAAGGTAATCCGTTCCAAACTTTTCCTTGGGTTGATTCCATGTCGTTTTGACAACTAGGCTTTACTACTGACTGCGCCTCTGCTATACTCTGCTCAACACGTAGAGCAGGCTCTACCAGCTAGGAGAAATCAATCCACTTAGCAATGGCTGTAACTGGGGTACGTATCTCAGGTCGTAACCCTTTTTCAAAACTTCGATACCTGTCACTCTCAGATGCCACAATTACATCAACATACCGCGAAAACTCGGTATATCTTCTCTCATACTCAACCACCCAAAGTGTCCCTTGTTTTCGATTCTAAAAATTCATCCTCTCTTTCTCGCTTGATGACGTGCTAGGGTAATATTTATTTTCAAATATACTTACGAAAGTTTGCGGTGTGAAATACGTGCATCACTACAAGCGGCTAACATCGATTTCCATCATCCTTCTGCCTTCTTTAGCAGCAAGAATGTGGCCAACTTAACATTTCGCTCCTCAGAGCAACTCATAACATCAAAACATTTATCAAGCTTATTCAGCCAAACCTCAGCTTCAGCTGGATCTTTGGAACCCTCAAACACTGTGGCTCCTAATTCTTTTAGGTGATCTATTCTATATGTCTTATCTGGATTACTTAGCCCTGCTCCCTATGGCTTACCTACCTCCTGTGAGGAATTAGCATGCTGTTTAATTCTGGCTCCTATCTGAACTTTCGGGGCACTAGATCTCCTTTGGGATTGATCTTGGGTAGGATCTGTGTCCCGCCCCGATCTTGCTGCATAAATGCGCTAGTACGTGGTGGCATGACTCCTATAACATATCAACATATTAGACATGCTATTGATACTTATCTCAAATACACAATACTAAACTTCTATTCACATTTTAGCCCTAACTGGACTTGCTCTTATCCTTACTTGAACCATACTCTACTAGTTCGATCTGAACTAACTCAATAACTTGCTATGACTTTTACTTTATTCTCAGAGCTAACTTGCCTGTCTCATTCCATGAAGCTAATCGCTCGATACCAAGTTGTCACACCCTCCCGAACTACCGCTAACTTAGCCCGATAGGGCGGCGTGAAGCCAATGCAGACATCATTCACCTCTCTAACGATACCTGTTGACCCTATTTTACCTTATAAGCATACTAAACTTGTATAAGAAACACTTAAACATAACACAGAGGAAAATAGACAATTACGTAACCCACGTGGGGTAACCCTACTTATGACTCTCTGAAAACTCGAAAGAGATAAGAACATCACAACCAAAAACATACCCAACCATTGATCACACAACCACAACCTAAAATGTACACATAAACATAACCTTATAGTCCTTCTACAATACATATAGACTTCCTATACATCTCCACCCACGTACAACATGTTATACTTGTGAAGCTTCCAGCAGACTATGGCAGGTTATCAGGCACCGGGAGCTCGATCCTACCTGAAAAGTGGGAAAACACTAAAAGAATGAGCTATGAAGCTCAGTGAGTGACTTGAGTTTAAAGGAAACTACTAACTCGTAAATCATAACACCTGGCCATCTATGAGCATATGCATCTATAATCAAGCGTTGAAAGTAATTGTATAATCATAATAGCTTTTCAGAAAAACCAGCAAGTATATCGTTTAAATCTCGTAAGGCATGTAAATGATATAAACTCTTTTTTAAAACATGTCACAATCTACTTTGTTCTACGATGTAGTGGGGCCCGCCCAGCACTCCCATCGTCTTTGTCGTAGTGGGGCCCGCCCAGCACTCACGACAGCGCTGTTGTCACGGAGTTCACTCAACGTCGACAACAGAAATGACCTGTGTGCATACGGTACCATAAAGCCTCGGGCTCAATATTTCAGAAGATCACATGAAAACTTTTGAACATGCCTGCTTATCTTTCCTTTCATAAAACTCAAGCTTACTTAGCTTGTTCATAAAACTGGAAATCTTTAAAAACATACTTGCTCAAAATCATAACATTTCCATAGTCTTCGGAAATGCAATAAACATATGCTCGTGTATAAATTTCATAAAGACTTTTAGGGTCACAATGAACACTTGAAAACATTTCTAAGAAATCATGAATGCTCATAAACAAGTGTTCAAAGAAAACAATAATCTTCTAAACTCTTTCATTAAAGCAAACTTGTATTTTCTTAAAACATAATTCAAGCATATAGAACATTTTTGAAGTTCGTTTTGTCACTCACAGTGTTAAACTAGAACCTTGGCCTGTACACTCGATCTATTTGCTCTTGGCCTGTCGAACAAACCAAATTCAACCATTAGAACCTCGAGCTCATGCTTTTTAACCTTAAAATTACAAGTAAACACACTTTCAAATTTTCCAGCATTTTCAGAATTTCTGCCCTGTTTTCAGACAGCCATAACTTCTTCATTACTCAGCCAAACAGGGTGAAATTTATACCAAACTCTTCCTTTTTGAATCCTCCAAAAATCATATGAAGACATGAAATTGAAATTCCCAATAGATTGGTTCAGAAATACCTCGAAATCTTCTTTCCCAGGAACTAACTTCTGCTATTCCAGATTCGATTTTTCTGCTGCAACCCGAAACTTGACCTGATATTTTCAACATCTTCCAATCATTTTCTATTGACGATTTCTTCATGAAAGTTGTAGGAAATTCAATAAGCTTTCCAACCATACCTATTAGAGCTTCTAACTCCAAGTATACAGATCAGAACAACCAAAACATCAGAGACTTCTCGGATTTGACAGCAAAATCTGTCATCTTCCTTCCCCTTCAAAAATCCGCAACTTAACATAAGAATTTGCTCGAGCTTCCTTCATGAATTTTGTTCAAATATGAGTTAACTTTCAAGAAAATCCAACCTCAACCCTTACCGTTTTTTTTGGAGCTCGAAATTAGTTATACAACAGAACTGGTCTGAGTTGATCAAAGAATTTCCATTGATGTTGAATGATTCTTCTTCTTTCTTCTTCAACCTCAAACCAGAAACTTTCTCCCCTCTTCTTCTCTCAAACCTCTCCCACGATGCTCTGCCCTTTCTTGGTTGAAAATGATAACAAAATGGGTTGGAAATCAATTTAAAAATGGTTTAATATAGTCAAACGGTTGTTTTTGTCTTTTTCTTCTTTTTCTTTTTCCTTTTCTCTTTTCCTTTATCTCTTTATTTTACTTTTCTTTCCTTTGCTTTTGTTTTCAAAGAAAAACCAAACCAAAATATATTCCTTTCTTGTTTTCTTTTGTTTTTTTTTTGTAAGGAAATTCCAAAGAGAGATCTCGGGTTTACATGAGAGCTCTAAATATGAAACAGAAAGCATAGAAATGCTTTAAATGGTCTTAATTATCTACTGTAGAATCCGCCATGCATGACTATTTCGTTTGACGAGGTTTGACATCACGAAATCTCAAGAGGTGCAATCTAGACAGCCACATGTTCACATTTTCTACACACTTTTTTTGTCCTCCGTGCCATCTTTCAAACTAGACAACTTTTCCCGTGCCATCTTCACTCCATTCTCATCTTGACTTGTTGTACTAACATTATAAAGAATTTTAGGCTCAAAAATCTTGGTCTCTCCTTGTGTATTCACGAGCTTTTGGAGATGCAATGTGAAAGCCTCTTGAATCTTCTTGGCCTTGCTCCTTGTTATTGCTCCTTCAGGTACATGCAATGGATCAATGGTTTGATTCACATCATCCCCCCTTTCTTTAAAAGGATTTGTCCTCAAATCAAAGTCTTCATTTCCTACATCAAAAGGAGTTAAATCAGCAACATTAAAAGTAGAACTTACGTTGTACTCACCTCGGAGATCTAGTTTGTATGCATTGTCATTGATCCGCTCTAATACTTGAAATGGACCATCTCCCTTGGTTGAAGTTTAGAGTTCCTTTGATCCGAAACCGTTCCTTTCGTAGATGAACCCAAACCCATTCACCCGGTTTAAAAATTAATTTCTTTCTCCCTTGGTTCTTTTGAGTGACTAGCTTTTGATTCTTCTTTTCAATCCTTTCCTTGACTTGTTTGTGCAAATTTTTGATGTATTCGGCTTTAGAAACAATTTGCATCACTAGAAAACATATTAGGTGGTAAAGGTGATAAATCTAGAGGAGTTAAGGGATTAAATCCATACACAACCTCAAAAGGTGAACAATGAGTGGTGCTATGTATCGCTCTATTGTATGCAAACTCCACAAAAGGTAGAGTCTCTTCCCAAGACTTAAGATTCTTAGAAATTAGCGATCTAAGCAATGCCCCTAAAGTTCTATTAACCACCTCGGTTTGCCCATCGGTTTGGGGGTGACAAGTTGTAGAAAACAAAAGCTTAGTTCCCAATTTACGCACAAAACTTTCCAAAAATGACTTAAAAATTTGGCATCTCTATCACTTACAATGGTTTTGGAATGCCATGCAATCTAACCACTTCCCTAAAGAATAGATTAGCTATATTAGTTGCATCATCTGTTTTGTTACATGGAATGAAATGTGCCATTTTACTAAACCTATCAACCACCACAAAAATGCTATCATGATGTCTCCTAGTCTTTGGCAATCCTAGAACAAAATCCATGCTAATGTCAACCCACGGTTCACTAGGAACATCTAAAGGTGTATAAAGTCCATGTGGTTGTGTCTTAGACTTAGCTTCCTTACATTTGAAACATCGCTTGCACACTTTATTCACATCCTTCCTCATTTTCAACCAATAAAAGTGTTCACACAACATGTTGTATGTTTTAAATTCTCCAAAATGTCCCATAAGACCTCCCCCATGAGCTTCCTTCACAAGTAACTCTCGAATAGAACACTTAGGACCATCAAATACAACATGATCATGTACGTTGTTTCCTCCTAAACATTGCATATACACATCATGAAATTCAGATTTCTCAACTTTGTAAAGCTCAATCATATTAAAACCAAGAATCTTTGCACTAAGGGCAGAAAATAATGCATACCTTCTTGATAATGCATCGGCCACCACATTATCCTTACCTTTTTTGTAATGGATGACATAAGGAAATGTCTCAATGAATTCTACCCATTTTGCATGCCTCCTATTTAGCTTTGTTTGGCTTTTGAGGTGCTTCAAACTTTCATGATCAGTATGGATGACAAACTCTTTTGGCCACAAGTAATGTTGCCAAACTTGCAAAGTCCTCACAAGTGCATGTAGTTCTTTGTCATAAGTTGAGTAGTTGAGTTGTGCTCCACGAGAGGTCTCTGATGTTTTGGTTGTTCTGATCTCTATACTTGGAGTTACAAGCTCTAATTGGTATGGTTAGAAAGCTTATTCAATTTCCTACATGTTTTGTGAAGGAATCGTGAGAAGCAAAATGATTGGAAGATGTTGTAATCTTCTGAGTTAAGATTCGGGTTGCAGTGAGGAAGTGAAATGCGGAACAGCAGAGAATCAATTTAGGGGTTAAGCTTACGAGGTAATTTCTAACTAATACGTTAGGAATCTCATTTTCATGTATTCATAAGAGTTTTAGAGGTTCAAAAAGGAAGAGTTTGGTATAAAGTACATTCTTTTGGAAAAGAAATGAATAAGTTATGGCTGTCTCAAAAACAGGCAGAAAATCTGAAAATGCTGGAATTTTTGAAAGTGTGTTTTCTTGTAGTTTTAGGGTTAAAAACCATGAGCTCGAGGTTCTAATACATGAATTTGGTTTGTTTGACAGGCCAAGAGCAAATAGGTCGAGTGTACGGGCTAAGATTCTAGTTCAAGCACTGTGAGTGATAAAAGGAACTTCAAAAGTGTATACATGTTTGAATTATGTTCAAGAAATGCAAGTTTTGCTAGAATAAAGTTTTCAATGCATTATGCTTTCTTTTGAGTACATGTTTATGACTATTCATGTTTTCCTAGAAATGTTTCAAGTGTTCATTGTGACCCTAAAAGTCTTTATAAAGTTTATACATGAGCATATGTTCAATGGTTGCCAAAATTTATGGAAATGTTATGATTTCAAGCAAGCATGTACTAGCAAGTATGTTTTTAAGTTTTCAAATTTTATGAACAAAGTTGAGTAAGCTTGAGTCTATGAAAGAAAAGATAGCGGGCATGTTCAAATGTTTTCATGTGAAAATTCGAGATATTGAGCCCGAGGCTTTATGGTACCGTGTGCACACAGGTCTTATTCGTTGTCGACGTTGAGTGTACTCTCGTGATAACAAATATTGCCGTCGTGAGTCTTGGGCGGGCCCCACTCACGACAAAGACGATGGGAGTCTTTGGGCGGGCCCCACTACATCGTGAGAGTAAACGTTGGTTGTCTTTGGCGTGCCCTACACAACGTGGATTGTGAAATGTTTTTAAAAGAGTTTATTTCACTTACATGCCTTACTTAGATTTGATGATATACTTGTTGGTTTTCGAAAGTCTATTATGATTCCACGTTTACTTTCAATGCTTGAATACAAATGCATATGCTCATAGTTTTCAGGTCACATGTTTTACAAGTTACAGATATTTAACATCAGTCACTCACTGAGCTTCATAGCTCATTCCTTCTATGTTTTCAAACCTTTCAGGTAGAGATCGAGCTCCTGGCACCCGAAAGTTATTGCCATAGTCTCTTTGAAGCTTCATAAGTTAAATACTTTGTACGTGGGTGGTTTTGTCTAGCAAGTCTCTATGTTTGTAAATTATTTTGAGAGGACTTTGGGGTTATAGTTGTTTGTACATTAGAGGTTGTATAAACACCGTTTGTCTTGTGTTGGTTCGATGCACTAGACTTTTAGTTTCAAGAGAGACTGTGAATGGTTTCTCCTTGTATATGTTTAATAGTTGTCCAGTTTCCGCTATGTCATGTTTAAGTGTTCCATTTTCGAACATAGTATGTTTATCAGGTGAATCAGGGTCAACAAGTATTGTTAAGAGCTAAACAATGTCTGTTGGCTTCACGCCGCCTTTCGTGCTGAGTTAGCAGGTAGTTCGGGAGGGGGTGTGACAACTTGGTATCAGAGCAGTTAGCTCCATGGGAATGAGACAGGGCAAGTTAGCTCTGAGAATAAAGTAAAAGTCATAGCATGTTATTGAGTTAGTTCAGATCGAACTAGTAGAGTATGGTTCAAGTAAGGGTAAGAGCAAGTCCAGTTAGGGCTAAAATATGAATAGAAGTTTAGTAGTGTGTATTTGAGTTAAGTATCCATAGCATGTCTAATATTTTGATATGTTATAGGAGTCATGCCACCACGTACTAGCAGACGACGCAGGCAGGATCAGGGCAAGACACAGGATCCTACCCAAGGCCAACTCGAGAGGGGATCTAGTGCCCCGAGAGTCCAAGCCGAGGCCGAGATCAGCAAAGATGCCATTTCCTCACAGGAGGTAGGCAGCGAGAGAGAGCGAGGCCAAGTGATCCGAAAAAGGCGTATGAAATAGAACGTCTGAAGAAATTGGGAGCCACAGTGTTTGAGGGTTCCACAGATCCAGCTGACGACGAGTTGTGGCTGAATAAACTTGAGAAATGTTTTGATGTGATGAGCTGCCCTGAAGAGCGTAAAGTCAAGCTAGCCACATTCCGCTAGAGAAAGAAGCGGAGGATGGTGGAAGTCAATTTTAGCTTGATTTGAGTGATGCACGCACTTTAGATCGGCAAACTTTCGAGAGGCATATTTGAAGATAAATATTACCCGCACATACCGCATGGTTAAGAGAGATGAATTTTAGAATTAAAGCAAGGGTCACTATCGGTGGAGAGAAGGTATACCGAGTTTGTGACAGTGTCGACGATTTGAAAGAGGGTTACGACACGAGATCACGTACTCCCGCGATTCTGACCATTGCTAAGTGGACCGACTTCTCTCGGTGGTAGAGACCGCTCACGTGTTGAGCGAGTATATAGCAGAGGCGATCGATGTAGTGGAGCCTACTCGTGGGCCTTCAACGACGGGTAGTTTTGGGTCGCGAACAAGTGAAGATTCACACAGGGTGAATGTTTCAAGTCGTCGAGGACTTTAAGAATCGAAATGGCGCGGATGTCGAGGCGGATGAATGTTAGTGGTGCCTATCGAGGCAGAGTCAAAGAGCACCTAGTCGATGCGGATCCATAGCAAGACCACGCACAATGCAGAGAGTCTGCTTGCGGTCGCGAAAAGGAGAACTCCATGTGCAAATTGTGGCAAGAATCATCGAGGCCAATGTCTTGTTGGTGTCGGTGTGTGTTACCGATGTGGGCGGCCAGGGCATTTCAAGAGGATTGTCCACGGCCAGAGAGCAAACGCACAGAGGGACCAGGAGTTGGGTCCCAGAGCAGTTGAGCAAAATGAGAGTTCCGGTAGAGCTGCAGGAGAGGGCACGATGGTGCAAAGCAGAGAAGGAGTTGTAGGGAGACCCAGGCAGCAGTGGAAAGGTCTACGCTATGACTCACAGAAGTAGAGGATGCACGGATGTGATTCATCGGTACGATTTCTATTTGTAATGTACCTGCTTGTGTTTTGATAGATCCAGTGCTACGCATTCCTTTGTTTTCGATTTATTCCTAACTAAGCTTAGTAGGAAGCTAGAGCCTTTATTTGAGGAGTTAGTTATATACACTCCAGGTTGGTGATGCTTTACTAGTCAATTCGGTGTTGCGAGACCGTGAGGTCTTAGTAGAAGGTCTCAATATGTTAGTGGATCTTCTTCCACTAGAGTTGCAGATGTTAGATGCAATCTTAGGGATGGATTTCTTATTCACTCATTATGCTTCCATGGATTGCCATAGAAAGGAAGTTGTTTTTAGAAAACCAGGTTGGTGAAGTGGTTTTCGGGGTGAAAAGAAGATTATTCCTACGAGTTTGATTTCAGCATTCAAGGCTCGAGAAATTGTTGAGAAAAGGATGCACGGCTGCTTCTTGCTCACGTAATGGAGGTGCAGGGAAGAAAAGCTAAAACCGAAGATGTTCTTGTTGTGAGCGAATTTCTAGATGTTTTTCCAAATAGATCCATCCCGGGTTTGCACTGATAGGAGGTAGAGTTCACTATTGAATTGCTACCAGGAACAAACCTATTTCACAGTGCGCAGTATAGAATGGCTCCAAGTGAGCTCAAAGAGTCAAGATGCAATTACAAGAACTAGTTGATAAGGGATACATCGGACCTAGTGTATCGCCCCGGGAGCTCGGTGTTATTTGTAAAGAAGAAAGATGGTACCACGAGATTATGCATTGATTACTGACGGTTAAACAAAGTCACGACACGTAACAAGTATCCTTTTACCCCCGTATTGATGACTTGTTTGACCGATTCTGAGAGCATCGGTATTTTCTAAGATTGATTTAAGATCAGGATACCATCAGTTAAAGGTAAGGGAATCAAGATATTCCTAAGACACCATTAAGAACAGGGAACGGGCATTATGAGTTTCTAGTAATGCCATTCGGTTTGACGAATGCACCGCAGTTTTCATGGACCTCATGAACAGGATATTCCACCCGATATTTGGATCGATTCGTGATAGTATTTATTGATGATATACTAGTTTACTCAATTGACAGAAAGCTCATGAGGAACATCTAAGGATTATTCTGCAAACACTACAAGATAAACAGTTGTACGCTAAATTCACCAAATGTGAGTTTTGGTTGAATCAGGTAGTATTTTTGGGGCATGTTGTCTCAGCAAATGGAGTTTGTGTGGATCCAAATAAAGTTAAAGTGTGTAGTCAATCGGGAGAGACCGGCCGCAATGCGACAGAGGTAACGTAGTTTCCTAGGCTTGGCGGGGATACTACAAAGCGGTTTGTTGAGGATTTCTCACGATTAGCATTACCCTTATAACGGCTTTGACAAGAAAGAATGCTAAGTTTGAGTGGTCGGATAAGTGTGAGCAGAGTTTTTGGAGTGAAAAAGAGATTAGTTCTGGCACCTATTTCGACACTTCACATACGGGAAAAGAGTATGTGATTTCTTGTGATGCCTCGAGACAAGGTTTAGGGTGTGTTCGATGCAAGAAGGAAAAGTAATAGCTTATGCATCAAGGCAATTGAAAAAGCATGAATGTAATTACCCTACCCACGATCTTGAGTTAGCAAAGCAGATTGTTCTAGCAGATGAAGATCCGGAGACATTACTTGTTTGGTGAAAGGTGTCACATCTACACAGATCATAAGAGTCCAAGTATATCTTTGATCGAGAGGAGTTGAATATGAGCAGAGAAGATGGTTAGAACCGATTAAAGATTATGATTGTACTATAGAATACCATCCCGGTAAGGCGAATGTGGTAGCAGATGCATTGAGCGGGAAGTCAAGACTTCCTAGGGATGCCTTGTGTGGTATTCGAGCAACATTTTTAAGAACTCTAAGGATTCTAAGGCGGTTGTGAATGCAGAGAGTTCAGTGGAGTCTTTAGCTCGGTTCCAGTCAGTCTTCACTCGTAGCGGAGGTTGTGAGAAGACAAGCGAGAGGATAGTAACTTGCGAGAAAATGTTTGAAAGTCCAAACAAGGCCTGAAGAGAGTTTAAGATGAGATCGAGGCGGGGCCATAGGAAGGCAAGGAAGACTATGTGTTCGAATTTTAGTGAGCTTAAAGATGCTATTCTAGAGGAAGCTCACATTCGACTACGCTATGCATCCAGGAAGCACCAAGATGTACAAAACTTTGAAGGGAACGTATTGGTGGCACGGGATGAAACGAGAGAGATAGCTGATTATGTTGATAGATGTTTGATCGCCAATGAGTTAAACCGATTTAGACAGAGGCCAGGAGGACTCCTTAACCCACTGCCAGTGCCGGAGTGGAAATGGGAGCATATCACTATGGATTTTCTGTTTGGATTACCACGTACTTCAAGTGGGCATGATGGTATATGGGTAATAGTGGATAGACTCACTAAAACAGCACGGTTTGTACCGATCAAAGCGACGTCTACGCTTGATCAGCTTGCTAAGCTATACGTCGACAGAATTGTGAGTCAGTACGGAGTACCAGTGTCTATCGTTTCTGATAGAGATCCAAGATTTACTTCTAAGTTTTGGCCTAGTTTACAGAAAGCTTTGGGAACAAAGCTGAAGTTTAGTACAACATTCCATCCTCAGACGGATGGGCGATCGAGAGAGGACCATCCGGACCTAGAGAGGACATGTTGAGAGCATGTGTCCTTCAATTTAAAGGGAGTTGGGATACACACCTATCGCTTATGGAATTTGCTTACAATAATAGCTACTACGATCGAGTATTGGTATGGCACCATTTGAGGCTCTGTATGGAAGACCATGTAGAACGCCGTGTATGTTGGAATGAAGTTGGAGAGCGGAAGCTTATCGGTCCTGAATTGGTGCAAGTTACAACAGATAATATTAAGTTAATCAGGGAGAATCTAAAGGTAGCTCAAGACCGTCAGAAGAGTTACGCAGATAAGCGACGAAAGGACTTAGAATTCCAAGTTGGAGATCGAGTTTTCTTGAAATTATCTCCATGGAGAGGTGTCCTTCGTTTGGCAAGAAAGGTAAACTAAGCCCTAGATATATTGGTCCTTATCAAGTAACGGGGACGAGTTGGACCAAAGTGACCTCTGATTGGAGTTGCAGTGAGAACTATCTCGAGTACATGATGTTTTTCATGTGTCCATGTTAAGGAAGTATATTCCGGATCCAGACACATGTTTTGCAAGCACAACCAGTTGAGTGAAAAAGAAGACATGAGTTACGTAGAGGATGCAGGTTCAAATCCTCGATAGGAAAGAACAAGTTTTGAGGAACAAGACAATCCCACTCGTGAAGGTTCGTTGGAGACATCACGGAGTGGAGGAGGCACACCGGGAGTTAGAGGATCTAATGAGGAGGAAGTACCCAATGATTTTCACTTAAAGACTACTCAATTTCGAGGACGAAATTTCTTAAGGGGGAGGTAAGTTGTAAACCCGAGATCTTTCTTTGGAACTTTCTTATTATCAAACAACAAAAAGAAAGAAGAAATGAATGTTTAAAACTTGGTTTCCCATGTTTTAAAAAGAAAAGTAATGAAGTGAAAGACAAAAGGAAAACAAGGAAGAAAAAGTTTAAACCATTTTGGTTTGGTTTGCTTTTAAACACAAAAGAAGAAAAGGAAATGAAACAAATGTTTTATATTAAGTTATTTTGGTTTTGTTAAGAAAAGAAAAGAAAAGAAAAGAAAGGAAAGAAAGAAGATAAAGGAAAGAAAAGAAAAGGAAAAAGAAATAGAAAATGAAAATAACAAAAGTACAAAAAGACAAATGAATGCCTCTTCCATAGTTTGACTTTTTATTAAAAAGAGTTTCTCTCCATTTTCATCTCTTTCATCACAAACCAAGCTGAAATTTCGTGGTTGAAGGAGAAAGGAAGAAGAAGAAGGCCATTTTTGGTGATTTTGAAATGGAGTTGCAGAAGGAAAGAGGAAAACTCAAGGGAATTCATTATTGCGGTAGGGGAATCAACTCGGACAAGCTCTGATTTTCTGTTCATCTCGAGCTCCACAAGAAGAGGTAAGAGTTGAGCTTTTGTTTCATGAAAGTTAACTCATATTGGAACAAAATTCGTGAAGGAAGCTCGAGCTAATTCTGATGTTAAGTTTCTTTGTTTTGTTAAGAGGAAGGCAGAAGACAGAAATTTCTTCATCAAATCAGAGAGGTCTCTCGATGTTTTGGTTGTTCTCGATCTCTATACTTGGAGTTACAAGCTCTAATTGGTATGGTTCGAAAGCTTATTCAATTTCCTACATGTTTTGTGAAGGAATCGTGAGAAGAAAATCAATTTAGGGGTTAAGCTTCTGAGGTAATTTCTAACCAATACGTTAGGAATCTCATTTTCATGTATTCATAAGAGTTTTAGAGGGTTCAAAAAGGAAGAGTTTGGTATCAAGTACATTCTTTTTGGAAAAGAAATGAATAAGTTATGGCTGTGTCTGAAAGCAGGCGAGAAAATCTGAAAATGCTGGAATTTTTGAAAGTGTGTTTTCTTGTAGTTTTAGGGTTAAAACCATGAGCTCGAGGTTCTAATACATGAATTTGGTTTGTTTGACAGGCCAAGAGCAAATAGGTCGAGTGTACGGGCTAAGATTCTAGTTCAAGCACCGTGAGTGATAAAAGGAACTTCAAAAGTGTATAAATGTTTGAATTATGTTCAAGAAATGCAAGTTTTGCTAGAATAAAGTTTTCAATGCATTATGCTTTCTTTTGAGTACATGTTTATGACTATTCATGTTTTCCTAGAAATGTTTCAAGTGTTCATTGTGACCCTAAAAGTCTTTATAAAGTTTATACATGAGCATATGTTCAATGGTTGCCAAAATTTATGGAAATGTTATGATTTCAAGCAAGCATGTACTAGCAAGTATGTTTTTAAGTTTTCCAATTTTATGAACAAGTGAGTAAGCTTGAGTCTATGAAAGAAAAGATAGCGGGCATGTTCAAATGTTTTCATGTGAAATTTCGAGATATTGAGCGAGGCTTTATGGTACCGTGTGCACACAGGTCTTATTCTGTTGTCGACGCGTTGAGTGTACTCGTGTGAACACGCATATTTGTCGTGAGTGTTGGGCGGGCCCCACTACGACAAAGACGATGGGAGTCTTGGGCGAGCCCCACTACATCGAGAGTAAGCGTTAGTTGTCTTTGGGCGTGCCCTACACGCGTGGATTGTGAAATGTTTTTAAAAGAGTTTATTTCACTTACATGCCTTACGAGATTTGATGATATACTTGTTGGTTTTACGAAAGTCTATTATGATTCCACGTTTACTTTCAATGCTTGAATACAAATGCATATGCTCATAGTTTTGAGTCACATGTTTTACAAGTTCTGAGATATTTAACATGATCACTCTTGAGCTTCATAGCTCATTCCTTCTATGTTTTCAAACCTTTGGTAGAGATCGAGCTCCCGGCTTTGAGTTATTGCCATAGTCTGCTGAAGCTTCATAAGTTAATACTTTGTATGTGGTTTGGTTTTGTCTAGCAAGTCTCTATGTTTGTAAATTATTTTGAGAGGACTTGGGGTTATAGTTGTTTGTACATTAGAGGTTGTATAAACACCGGTTTGTCTTGTGTTGGTTACGATGCACTAGACTTTTAGTTTTCAAGAGAGAGACTCGTGAATGGTTTCTCCTTGTATATGTTTAATAGTTGTCCGATTTCCGCTATGTCATGTTTAAGTGTTCCATTTTGAACATAGTATGTTTATCGGTGAATCAGGTCACTGTGTATTGTTAAGAGCTAAACAATGTCTGTTGGCTTCACGCCGCCTTTCGTGCTGAGTTAGCAGGTAGTTCGGGAGGGGGTGTGACATATATCATATATACCTTTTCACTCCCACTAAGTATTTTAAACAGTTTGGGTATACTTTTACTTAGGCATATTCCGGCTAAAATAATATGACCTAAGTCTACCAATATAATAATTATACTGAAATTACCTAAGTCTATTAACCATTTAATAAACCTAAGTCTATGAGTTCAATTTATTAACATTTAATAAACGCCACTCACGAAAGATAATTTATAAACCTATGGATTAAATTCACTCCTAGGTCAGTTCCCAGGTAGGGGTGGTTCCATTTCCGTCAGCTTAAGTACCCCAACCTAGCCAGAACCTTCCTTAGTCAGAGTCTCTCTTTAATCAAAGTTTATAAATTATTGGTTTCCTAATTCTAATCTTATTAGAACTAGATAACCTTAGGTCTAATTAATTTCCAGTTCTAAAACCATTTTAAAACTAATTAATTAACCTTAGGTTACATGCATTTCTATGTTTTAAATTATTTCATCATTCATCACATGAATAAACATACATTTATAACAAATTCATTACATGAATAAATGCATAGCAATTATATGTTTAATTTTTAATTAATATAACCCTTATATTAATTATAATTAAAACATATAATATTTGTTTCATAAATTAATATAACTCTTATATTAATTCTTATGAAACCCAATTAACATGCATACAATATATTATAACACTTATAACATACTTTCAATGCATGGAGCATGCTTCCTATGGTGGGATTTTAAAATCTATATGGCATACTTTATGCACATATAATCAGGGATTTTAATTAAAACATACATTCACAATGCATAATTAATTAAACACACTAAAGTGCGGTTTTGGCATCTAATGCAAGCAAACTACTAAATTATTACAATAATAATCTAGAATTAACATCGAGCCACTTCGAACTCTTCGAATTTGGGTCGAACCAGCTTGTAAATGTGTGAACCGGACCTTCAAAAGGTTAAACCGGGCTGTAAAAGGCTGAATCGGGCCCCCAATTGATGAAACGGACCCCTAAAATGAAAAAACCGACCTCGAAATAGTCAGAACCGGTCTTAAACCACCCGAACCGGACAAAAAATGAGCCGAACCGGTCCAAAAACTATTAACCGGTCAAAGTCAACCAAACCGGAGTCAAAGTCAACGGTCAAATGGCTGGTCAACTCTTTCTTCCACAAAGTCACGGGCTGAAGCTTACTTTACTGTAGCAGAAAAAAAAAATCCAGCAACTCTGTTTTCAGATTTCTTGACCTTTCAATCTTCTTTCTTCAAATAGAAGGCCTTCCCGAATTCCGATCGACCCAAAATTTTTACAGCTTAGTCTACACACATTAATGCTCAAATACACTTGAGCAATTTAAAAATAAAGCACAAATTGATGCTCAATTTAAATGCCAAAGTCAGAAGAACACTTTAGACGCCCAGAAAAATTGTATTTAAAAAAACACCCACCACAGAACACAATTGATCAAATTGAGTATTCAAAATTGCTCTGATACCAATTGAAAGAGTCTAGATTAAGAAAGAAGAAGCAATTTTGGATCTTGAACACTCTAAGTTGATCAATTTTGTAAAATAAAAAACATGCTCAAAGCTGGAAAAACAGAGGGATAGAAAACTCAACTTTGAAGATCAAATTCTCTACACCCGATGGATGGTTTTCAACACGAACACTTCGTGGACAACCGTTAGAGTCTTCCCTACTATCCTCAGGCCTTGGAACGGATTGTGGGATCCTAGGTTGAGAGAATTTGGAAGAAAAGACCTCAAAGGTCACTAATTTGAGAATTTAGTATTTTCTGCAAAATTCTCTCAAAACACCTCAAAGTACCATTAAATAAAGCTTCATCAAGCTTCATTTGAGTGACAACTCAAGTGTGATGAGGATGGTTTGAGATGGAGGTGGCTAATTTTGGTGAATTTTGAAAATGAGTAGGATTGGGCAAGTTATAATTTGATTTTCATGAAAATCATGAAAATCCCCATTTTACAATTAATTTTAATTCTAAAAATAATATTAAATTATTTTTTAATTAAAATTAATATAATTAATTAAATAATTCAAAATTAATTTAATTAATTAATTTTTAATTTAATTTAATATCAAATATTAAATTAAATAAATTGCCCGATCGATCGATCGATTTTAGAACATGAATCCTTATTCATGCTATAAACCGATCCGATATTTAAATCATATTTAAATATATCCACCTCCTGTTAATCATAGTTTAATTCATAATTAAGCTATGATTCGTTAAATATATCACATATAATTAACGCTTTCTCCCAAACTCGAATTTGAACAATTCAAATTCTTTTCTCTCAAAATGTTACAAGGCTTAGTCCGAGCTAGTAAGGGGGACCTAATGGACCTACAGATCATGAGCTCCAACGATACGAGATTAACCGACCAAACTCTTTAGCCTAGCTAATCAACATTCGTTAACCACCGGGACACTCCACTAAAGCCCAGTGGCTGCACTCTCCTCACTGTAGATATATTTCTGTCCACTCGATATAACCATGATTAGTAAGTCGATCCTTCACATGTCATTCGTAATTACAGTTGGGTCAAAATTACCGTTTTACCCCTGTAATTACCTCTTGTTCCTTAAGTTCCACTGATCCTCTAATGAACAATTGGTTTGTGGTCCAACCAGCAAACCGAATCCCTCTCGGGCCAATGAGAGGGGTGGGCCCATTGTTCAAGACCCGAGTCAGTACTTAAGGGAACAACCTTTCTACTAATCCCTAAAGCGGGTAGGAATGAATTCCATCTTGTCGAACTATGTTCCCAGCTATCTACCCGGTTTTATCCCTGAAATGGAGGCTTATTGAGTCGGCAGTCTCGAGCCACTCTCACCCATGCAAATCTAAGGATAATTCGAATAAACAGGAGTCCATAGAACGGCTCAGGATTAAGATCGAGTTACCTAGGTCATCGTATGAATATAGTCGATTAAGACAAGAAATGTGAGTTATAAAGTCTAAGTGACTATTGCGCTGATCGATCTTATGCAAACTCATTTGCATAGGCGCCCCACTCACATGTCTCCACATGAACGATTAAGGATCACATCGTTTGTTTTCTACAAAGTGGGTCGCGTCCATAGTGTCCCCATGATAAGGTACCCAACCCTATCCTTATACTATAGACTGTTCTGGCTATAACTTGAGCTTGATCCACTTTTATGTCACACATAAAGTTCAAGTATTCATCCTATAGCCAAAGGTTTTTTTATTGGATTAAGGTTACATAATACACAAAAGTCAATAACACCTTTACTGAATAAATTTCAATAACAACTTTATTGTGATATAGAATATACATTCAGTTTACAAAACCACGAGTTTTAGGACATAAAACCCAACAAAATGGTCGTGCAAAGCACCAAAGACCAAAAGTCTTTAATAAACATTAAATGTAAAATGAAGAAAAAATTGACCTAGGAATTTAAAACTTGATTGCACAACGTTTGAGAGCTCTAAATATGGAACAGAAAACATAGAAATGCTTTAAATAGTCTTAATTATCTACTGTAGAATCCGTCATGCATGACTATTTCGTTTGACGAGGTTTGACATCACGAAATCCCAAGAGGTGCAATCTAGACAGCCACCTGTTCACATTTTTTGCACACTTTTTTTGTCCTCCGTACCATCTTTCAAACTAGACAACTTTTTCCGTGCCATCTTCACTCCATTCTCATCTTGACTTGTTGTACTAACATTATAAAGAATTTTAGGCTAAAAAATCTTGGTCTCTCCTTGTGTATTCACGAGCTTTTGGAGATGCAATGTGAAAGCCTCTTGAATCTTCTTGGCCTTGCTCCTTATTATTGCTCCTTCAGGTACATGCAATGGATCAATGGTTTGATTCACATCAATGGTTTAAGCTTTTCCTTCCTTGTTTTCCTTTTATCTTTCACTTCAATTCTTTTCTTTTTAAAACAAGGAAAACCAAGTTTTAAGCATTCATTTCTTCTTTTCTTTTGTTTTCTTTCTTTAAAAGAAAATTCCAAAGAATGATTCTCGGGTTTACATATGGTCAATCTTTTGGGCTTAAGAAGACCCAAAAGAAGAAGATAGGAGGGAAAGGGAAGGCACATGTTGATGATAAGGGTAAGGAAAAGGCCAAGGTTGCAGACAAAGGAAAGTGTTTCCACTGCAACATGGACGGGCACTGGAAGCGAAACTGCCCAAAGTACCTTGTTGAGCTCAAAGAGAAGAAAGGTAAATACGATTTACTTGTTCTTGAAACTTGTTTAGTGGAAAATGATGATTTTACCTAGATACTTGATTCAGGAGCCACTAATCACATTTGCTCTTCTTTACAGGAAACTAATTCCTTCAAGGAGCTCGAAGAGGGTGAGATGACGCTCAGGATCAGAACGGGAGACGTCGTCTCAGCTCGTGCAGTGGGAGATGCCAAACTGTTTTTTAGAGATAGATTTTTATTTTTAGAAAATCTTTACATAGTTTCCAAGATTAAGAGGAACATGATATCTATCTCTTGTCTAATTGAACATCATTATTGTATTTCCTTTTCTAGAAATGAAGCGTTCATTTTAAAGAAAGGTGTCAATATTTGTTCTGCTAAGTTAGAAAACGACTTGTATGTACTTAAACTGAACCAAACTAAAGCAATTTTAAATCATGAGATGTTTAAAACTACAAATACTCAAAGTAAAAGGCAAAGAATTTCTCCAAATAATAATGCCTATCTTTGGCATCTTAGACTTGGTCATATAAATCTCAATCGGATTGAGAGACTATCAAGGAATGGACTTCTAAATAAGTTAGAAGATGATTCTCTACCTCCTTGTGAATGATGCTTGGAAGGTAAAATGACTAAGCGACTTTTTTCTGGAAAATGTTATAGAGCCAAAGAACCCATGAACCTATACATTCGGATTTTTGTGGTCCGGTGAATGTTAAATCTTGTGGAGGGTACAAATATTTCATCTCTTTCATAGATGATTATTCGAGGTATGGTTATCTATACCTAATGCATCATAAGTCTGAGGCTCTTGAAAAGTTCAAAGAGTATGAGGCTGAAGTAGAGAATGCATTAGGAAAAACCATTAAGACACTTCGATCCGATCGAGGTGGAGCTTATGGATATAAGATTCTAGGACTATTTGATAGAACATGAAATCCAATCTCAACTCTCAACACCTAATACACCTCAGCATAATGGTATATCTGAAAGGAGAAATAGAACTCTGTTAGACATGGTTCGATCTATAATGAGCTATGCTCAATTGCCTGCCTCGTTTTGGGGTTACATAGTAGAGACTGCGGTTCAAATCTTGAACACTGTTCCATCAAAGAGTGTTTCGAAATACCTTTTGAGTTTGGAAAAGGGCGTAAACCTAGTTTACAACACTTCAGGATATGGGGGTTGTCCGACACACGTGCTGGTGACAAACCCAAAGAAATTAGAACCTCGTTCAAGATTATGCCAATTTATTGTCTATCCCAAAGAAACGAGAGGTGGTCTTTTCTACGACTCATAAAAAAACAAGGTGATTGTATCGACAAACGTCACTTTCTTGGAGGAAGATCACATGAGGAACCATAAACCGCGTAGTAAGTTAGTATTAAATGAAGCTACAGATGAGTCAACAAGAGTTGTTGATCAAGTTGGATCTTCATCAAGAGTAAAAGAAGCCGACACATCGAGTCAGTCTCGTCCTTCTCAATCGTTGGGAATGCCTCGACGCAGTGGGAGGGTTTTCCCAACCTGACCGCTACTTGGGTTTAGCTGAAACTCAAGTTGTCATACCTGATGACGGTGTAGAGGATCCATTGTCCTATAAACAGGCAATGAATGACGTAGATAAGGACCAATGGATCAAAGCCATGGACCTTGAAATGGAGTCAATGTACTTCAATTCAGTTTGGGAACTTGTAGACCAACCTGAAGGGGTAAGACCCATAGGGTGCAAATGGATCTATAAGACAAAGAGAGATGCAACCAGAAAGGTACAGACCTTTAAGGTAAGACTTGTAGCAAAAGGTTTTACCCAAAGGGAAGGAGTTGACAATGAGGAAACCTTTTCCCCTGTTGTTATTCTTAAGTCTATAAGGATACTCTTGTCCATAGCCGCCTTTTATGATTATGAAATTTGGCAAATAGACGTCAAGACTGCCTTTTTGAATGGTAATTTTGACGAGAGCATCTATATGTCTCAGCCTGAAGGGTTCATAACTCAAGATCAGGAGCAAAATGTAAACCCGAGAATCATTCTTTGGAATTTTCTTTTAAAGAAAGAAAACAAAAGAAATGAAGAAATGAATGCTTAAAACTTGGTTTTCCTTGTTTTAAAAAGAAAAGAAATGAAGTGAAAGATAAAAGGAAAACAAGGAAGGAAAAACTTAAACCATTTTGGTTTGGATTGCTTTAAGAATAATAAAGAAAAGAAAATGAAAGGAATGGTTATTATACTATGTTTTGTTTAGGAAAGAAAAGAAAAGGAAAGGAAAGAAATGAAAAGAAAAGAAAAGAAAAGAAAGAAAATGAAAGAAAGGAAAAGGATGAAAAAGGAAAGTGGGAGGTGGGACCCCCACCTTAGTTTTCTTTTTAAAGACTATCTTTCCATCGATTTTCTTCTTCATTTCTCAAAGAGGAGCAAGGGTTTTCGTGGGAGAAGCAGAAAGGAAGAGGAAGAAGGTAGTTTTTGGAGCTGAAGTTGCAGAAGAGAGGAGAAGAACTAAAGGTAAGTCTTTATGACAGCAAGTTAATCAATTCAATCCTATTGTGGTTTTCTGTTCATCTCGAGCTCCACAGGAAGAGGTAAGATTTGAGATTTTGTTTCGTGAAAGTTAACTCATATTGGAACAAAATTCGTGAAGGAAGCTCGAGCAAATTCGGATCTTAAGCTACTGATTTGTGAAGAGGAAGACAGAAGAAAGAATTTGCTATCAAATCTGAGAAGTCTCTGGTGTTTTGGTTGTACTGGTCTGTAGAGTTGGAATCAGAAGCTCTATTAGGTATGGTTGGAAAGCGTATTGAATTTCCTACAACTTTCGTGAAGAACTCGTGAATAGAAAATGATTGGAAGATGTTGTAAATAGCAGGTCAAGTTTCGGGTTGCAGCAGAAAATCGAATCTGGAATAGCAGAAGTTAGTTCCTGGGAAAGAAGCTTTCGAGGTATTTCTGAACCAATCTATTGGGAATTTCAATTTCATGTCTTCATATGATTTTTAGAGGATTCAAAAAGGAAGAGTTTGGTATAAATTTCACCCTGTTTGGCTAAGTAATGAAGAAGTTATGGCTGTCTGAAAACAGGGCAGAAAATCTGAAAATGCTGGAAAATTTGAAAGTGTGTTTACTTGTAATTTTAAGGTTAAAAAGCATGAGCTCGAGGTTCTAATGGTTGAATTTGGTTTGTTTGACAGGCCAAGAGCAAATAGGTCGAGTGTACAGGCCAAGGTTCTAGTTTAACACTGTGAGTGACAAAACAAACTTCAAAAATGTTCTATATGCTTGAATTATGTTTTAAGAAAATACAAGTTTTGCTTGAATGAAAGAGTTTAGAAGATTATTGTTTTCCTTGAACACTTGTTTATGAGCATTCATGATTTCTTAGAAATGTTTTAAAGTGTTCATGATGAGCTTAAATGTCTTGATGAAATTTATACACGAGCATATGTTTATTGCATTTCCGAAGTCTATGGAAATGTTATGATTTCGAGCAAGTATGTTTTAGCAAGTATGTTTTTAAAGATTTCCAGTTTTATGAACAAGCTAAGTAAGCTTGAGTTTTATGAAAGGAAAGATAAGCATGCATGTTAAAAAGTTTTCATGTGATCTTCTGAAATATTGAGCCCGAGACTTTATGGTACCGTGTGCACACAGGTCATTTCTGTTGTCGACGTTGAGTGAACTCCGTGGATAACAGTGTATACGTAAATGAGTCGTGAGGGCGGGCGGGCCCCACTACGACAAAGACGATGGGAGTGCTGGGCGAGCCCCACTACATCGTAGAACAAACGTAGATTGTGACATGTTTTTAAAAGAGTTTATATCACTTACATGCCTTACGAGATTTTAACGATATACTTGCTGGTTTTCATGAAAAGCTATTATGATTACACAGTTACTTTTAACATTTGATTACAGATGCATATGCTCATAGATGGCCAGGTGATATGATTTACGAGTTAATAGCTTTCTTTTAAACTCAAGTCACTCACTGAGCTTCATAGCTCATTCTTTCAGTGTTTTTTCCACTTTTCAGGTAGAGATCGAGCTCCCGATGCCTGAAAACCTGCCATAGTCTGCTGGAACCTTCTCAAGTTTGATACGTTGTACGTGGGTGGAGTTGTATAAAAAGTCTATATGTATAGAAGAAGGACTATGAACTTATGTTTATGTGTACAATTTAGGTTGTGGTTGTGTGATCCATGGTTGGGTATGTTTTTGGTTGTGATGTTCATATCTCTTTCATTTTCCAGAGAGTCATAAGTAGGGTTACCTTACACGTAGGTTACGTAATTGTCAATATTCCGCTGTGTTGTGTTTTAGTTGTTTCTTATACAAGTTTAGTATGCTTATAAGGTAAAATAGGGTCAATAGGTATCGTTAGAGAGGTGAACGATGTCTGTTGGCTTCACGCCGTCTACCGGGCTAAGTTAGCAGGTAGTTCGGGAGGAGGTGTGACACAAAAAGTTTGCAAGGTCAATCGATCCATTTATGGGTTGAAACAAACATCCAGATCTTGGAACATAAGATTTGATACTGTGATCAAGTCTTATGGCTTTGACCAAAACGTTGATGAGCCTTGTGTTTACAAGAGGATCATCAACAACAAAGTAGCTTTCTTAGTACTTTATGTAGATGATATCCTACTCATTGGGAATGATGTAGGATACCTAACTGACATAAAGAAGTGGTTGGCGACCCAATTTTAAATGAAAGATTTGGGAGAGGTGCAATATGTTCTTGGGATTCAAATTTTCAGGGATCGCAAGAACAGAACGCTAGTTTTGTCTCAAGCATCTTATATCGATAAAATGTTGGCCCAATATTCTTCGATGCAGAATTCCAAGAGGGGCTTATTTCCCTCAGGCATGGAGTTTACTGTTTAAGGAACAATGTCCTAAGACACCTCAAGAAGTTGAGGATATGAGACGTAATCCCTATGCTTCTGCAGTAGGTAGCTTAATGTATGCTATACTGTGCACGAGGGGCAGATATTTGTTATGGAGTGGGAATAGTCAGTAGGTACCCATCTAATCCAGGGTTAGACCACTGGACCGCAGTTAAAAATATCCTCAAGTATCTTAGGAGAACGATGAACTATACGCTTGTGTATGGGTCTAAGGATTTGATCCTCAGATACATTGATTCTGATTTTAAGACCGATAAGGATTCTAGGAAATCCACATTGGGATCAGTTTTCACCCTTAACGGGGGAGCTATAGTGTGGTGAAGCATCAAGCAAAGATGCATCGTTGACTCCACGATGGAGGTTGAGTATATCGCTGCTTGTGAAGCAGCTAAAGAGGTTGTTTGGCTAAGGAAATTCCTTATTGATTTGGAAGTTGTTCCAAATATGGAATTTTTCATCACCTTATACTGTGACAATAGTGATGCGGTAGCCAATTCAAAGGAACCTCGCAACCATAAGCGAGACAAGCACATCGAGACGAAGTATCACCTGATACGAGAAATAGTGCAACGAGGAAATGTGGCAGTCATGAAGATCGCTTTAGAGCACAACATTGTTGATCCGTTTACAAAGACTCTCACGACTAAAGTGTTCGAGTGTCATCTGGAAAGTCTAGGTCTACGAGATATGTACGTAAGCTAATCTAAGGAAAGTGGGAGATATGTAATGGGTATATGGATGCCCTAGTTTATTGTTTTTGTATCTATGTAACCACTGTTTTAGGTTGTGATGTACCCCAATAGAGTTTTAGTTCAAGTTGGAGTTTGTTGGGGTTTTTGCCCTAAAACTCGTAGTTTGTAATTTTTGTTCTAATTATTGTAATAAAAAGTTATTGTTCATTATTTACGATATTGCCCTTGTTTTAACCCTAAATCCAATAAACTAAACATCCAAGGTTGTAAAATGTCTCTTGAAATGAATGTAATGTACATATAAAGGATCTCGGTTCGAGATACAGCCTAAAGGTTCTAAAGTAAGTGGATAAGGTTTGGGTACCTTACCCTGGTAATACTATGGATGTGACCCACTTTGTATTTGATACAAACACTGTGATCCTAACGTGTTCGTGTAGATGGCATGTGAGTGGAGATATCCTAATGTAATGAGATTACATAAGACCGGACGGCGAAATAGTAACCACTAGATGTAACTCCGTTGACTAGCTAGGTTTCTATTTCACTAGGATGACCTAGGCAACTTGATCTCAATCTTGAGCAGGTTACGAACTCCTGTTTGCTAGGGATTGTCCTTTGACTATATGGGTGAGAGTGGCCAGATTCGCCGACTCAATATGTCGACCTTCTTGGGGACATGACCGAGTGAGCGGTTGGGGGCTTAACTTAGCAAGATGGAATTCACTCCTTCCCGCCTACTAGGGTAAGTAGATGAATGTTTCCTTAAGTGGTGTCTCCAAGACTTGAACAAAGGGCCCAACCCTCTCATTGGCCCGAGAGGATGATGAGAAATTTTAAATAGGAATTGAAATATCTAATCTACCTTGTTAAAACAAACAAGACTATTAGATCACAAAACCCAAAAATCTCAAAATCAAAATGAAATCAAATAAGCCAAAGATTCTAATGTCAAAATGTTAAGTAACCCTTGAAAATTGGATCTAACAACCTTGCTTAAAAAAACAAGACCTTTAGATAACTCAATCTCAAAGACCCCAAAACCAATTTTGAAAATCAACTCAAGGAAAGTAAAACCAGATTACTTTGTCGATCAAATATCTCAAGGCAAGAAAACTTACTTGAGATGCGAATCACTCCACGAGCAAGATTGATCAAGTCAAGCTTGAATGATTCCAGCATGCAACCTAATCTACATAGAATTGCAAATACATAGCTCAAGGCTATAAAAAAGCTCAAGGCCTCTTTTGATTACATTTTCAATCTTTTTCTTTTTTCTTCCTACAAGATACATGTGGCTATTTATAGCCTTCAAAATTAAACCTAAAGATAACCTATGGTAGTTTAAAGGTTGTAACTTACATCCTCATCAATACCATAATGTCCACTAACTATTTTGTAACCTAAAACATTGAAAACAATAGTTTAAAACTGAAATTTACATCAAATTAGCCATAAATCTGAGAATGATGTCTCTTTGCTAGCTTTGTAACTCTTTGTAACCTTCCAATAGTAAATGAAGCACATCTTGAAGATTTTCAAAGTCCTTGTCCCATAAATGAAGCTTGTTGTTCTTTAATAAATGATGAGTTGCACTTGAGTTCATAAATGCAACTTATGTTAAACTTCCATGAATGACTTCATTTAATGCGACTTCGTGAGATGTCTTGGTTCATATCAGAGGACTTCTATTTGTTGGTAGTACCACAAACAAATTGTTCATTAGAGGAGCACTGGTACTTAAGGTACAAGATGTAACCCAGGGATAAAACGGTAATTTGACCCACCTGGTGTTACGAACATTCGTGAAGGATTGACTTGCTGTTATTGGTCAATATCTGTGGACATAGAAATATATCTGCAGTGAGAAGAGTGCAGTTGTGGGCCTTTAGTGGAGTGTTCTCGCAGTTAACGAATGTTGATTAGGAGGTTAATGAGATTAACCGAATAATCTCGTATCGTTGGAGCTTCTGATCCGTAGGTCCATTAGGTCCACCTTCTATCTCGTTAAGGGTTCTTAGATCGTTTGAATTTGAAATCTTCAAATTTATTATGGAATAAATCAATGTATATAGATACATTATAATATAAAGTTTTGGAACTTTATATTATAAATTAAATGTGAATATGATTAATATTAAATTATGTGAGAGAATTAAATTTTTAAAAGAGTTCAAATATTAATTTAAATGTGAATGAGATTCATATTTGGAAATCTATAGCTTAAAATTTAATGTGCATAAGATGTGTATCTAGAGGTTAAGGGATTATAATTAAATAATAAAATTAAACATATGATATTTAATTAATTAATTAAAGAGTTAATTAAATGCATTAATTAAATATGATTTAATTAATGATTATTTATATAATATGATTTAATATGATTAAATTAATATTATTATTAATATTATTTAATTAATTAAAATGGAAAACGTGTGTGAGACACGTTTCCCACTACCCTTCTATCTCTCCCACTCCCATCGATAAGTATGGGAGGGAGGGGAGAGTTATGGTTAATCGATCATTTCTTATTGCTGGTGAAAAAGCTCTCTCTCTCAAGATCTCAATTTCCCTCTTCCTTACCAAAGAGTTGGTTTCCTTCCCACCAAGGAACTGATCTAAGTTTCTCAAAGTCATAGGAGGTTCTCTTTGTAGTAGTGTCCTGTTGAAAGAACAGAGGAGAAGAATTTTGCTGTGTTGCTGCAAATTTTGGAGGAGCAAGGAGTTGCTGCTGTTGAGAAACTACAAATGTAATTTCGAATTTCCTTTAGTTTAGTTATTTTTACAGAATGTGTTTGCATGTAGATCCATGCTTAATTTAATTAGATTAGATTTACTGCTCATCCTCTGTAATTTAACCAATGTATTGGTATTTGTATTAAACCAAAACAAACGAGCAATTACGATTTTAATCACGTTTTCGCTGCTCAAGGGGGGATCTGATTCCCATCAAAATTACCTAGGAGACCCTATCCATTTCTGGAATTCGCGGTATTCTGATCCCTATAGTTAGACTTTCCGTAGGGTTTAGTTGCTCCAGGGCAACCTAGCAGGCGGAATATAGAAATCTCACGATGCGACCTAATGGAGGAGACCGTAGTATACGTTGACACGCGCCCTTCTACCATTTAGTATAGACACTTTCCTCATTCACCTTGGTATTGAACCATGCAAACACCTACCGTAGGGGGACACCCTATTGACGTCGCGTGGCTGAGCATGGAACTCATGGTGTGAACCTTGAGGACGTGTGATATGAACCAAGGCAACTCATGGCGTCACATTAAATGAAGTCAAATTCATGAAAGTTTAACACAAGTTGCATTTAATGAACTCAAGTGCAACTCATCATTTATTAAAGAATAACAAGCTTCATTTATGGAACAAGGGCTTCAAGATACTTCAAGATGTGCTTCATTTACTCTTGGATGGTTACAAAGAGTTACAAAGCTAACAAAGAGACACCATTCTCGGATTTATGGCTAATTTGATGTAAATTTCAGTTTTAAAGTCTTGTTTTCAATGTTTTAGGTTACAAAATAGTTAGTGGACATTATGGTATTGATGGGGATGTAAGTTACCACTCTTAAATGTCCATAGGTTATTTTTAGGGTTCAATTTTGAAGGCTATAAATAGCCACATGTAATCCATGAGGAAAAAAGAAAAGATTGAAAAATGTAATCAAAAGAGGCCTTGAGCTTTTTTTATAGCCTTTGAGCTATTTCTTTGCAATTCTATGTAGATTAGGTTGCATGCTTAGAATCATTCAAGCTAGACTTGATCAATCTTGCTTGTGGAGTGATTCGAATCTCATACAAGTTCTCTTGCCTTGAGATGCTTGATCACAAGGTAATCCGATTTTACTTTCCTTGAGTTTATTTTCAAAATTCGTTTTGGGGTCTTTGAGATTGAGTTATCTAAAGGTTTTGTTTCTTTAAACAAGGTTGTTAGATCCAATTGTCAAGGGTTACTTAACATTTTGACATTAGAATCTTTGGCTTCTTTGATTTCATTTTGATTTTGAGATTTTTGGGTTTTGTGATCTAATAGTCTTGTTTGTTGGTAACAAGGTAGATTAGATTTTACATTCCTCCTTAAATTTCATATCATTTGAGAGCTAAAACTCGGTGTGTACATCTCGTTTTCTCCCACTAAAGTATCTTAATTATTTAGGGTTTAGATTTAACTTAGGTGGATTCTGGCTAAAGGAATATATCTAAGTCTTGTCCTATTATAACTTTTATAACTAGGTCTTTTTAGCTTATGTCTAGGTGAATAAACATTTTAATAACCTAGATATACTGCATGCTAACAAGACTATGGTTAATTCAACTCAATTTCCAGGTCAATTCCAAGTAGGAGGTGTTCCGTTAACCGTCAGCTTAAGTACCTCCAACCTTAGACAGAACATCACCGGTAGAGTTCCCTTATAATTGGATTGTAATTGGATCATAATTGCATGTTTTGTTTTGGTTTACTTAAAAAAACCAAAGGGAATAAACAGAGATTGGCTATAAAAGTATGGATAAACAAAATAAGATATGTTGTAGTTATCTCAACTAAAAAGAAAGGAGTATACCTTTGTAGTTTCACAAGATCAACAACTCCTTGCTTTTCTCCTCTAGCAATTTGACAGCACAACAACCTTTGCTTCTTTTCTCAGCAAGACACCACCAACAGAGAGCACCTTTGGTGCTAATAAGGAGTGTTAATGAATTTAGTCAAAAACACCTCAATATGTGCAAGTATACACAATCTTGTTGCAACAAGTGATAAGATCGATCCCACAGGGAATTGTATTAGAAAAGTTAAGATATTGAGTTGTTCTTAATAAAATTGAGCTAACCAATGTTTCAAATTGCATAAGGTAGAAATAGGAATTATCTTGGAAATAACAAAGACAAGCTTAAGGTATAGATCTCTAACAACAATTAACTTCAAATGACTAAGGCAGAGGTTGAATTAGGGGGATGGTTATGCTTCAGCAGGCTAAATGCTACAACAATGAGATTGCTCCAGCTCTTAATGCAAGTTCCCACAGACTCCTTCCAGAGATCTTGATTCACAACAACTAATTCCCATTACTTGCCTAATTGTTAATCCTATCCTTGCATTCATTAGGTGAGTTACTATCCCTACTATCCTCAATTACCCTGGGGCTAGCCCCTAATCAGAACTAATCCTAGTCAATGAATTCAGCTTATCCCTCCACTTCCCAGATTCAGAACAAACACAACTTAAATCGGCTTGATACAAATCCTACCATGCTATGCAAGACGAGAGAAAAGCTTCAAAATGGAGTTGAAATAAATGTTGTCCAACTTCATTTATGACGAACTGAAGATGCATTTAATGAACTCGAGTGCAATAAATGCATCTTTAAAGATAACTCAAGCTTCATTTATGCAACAAGAGTTTCAATTTAAATCAAGTGAAGCTTCACTTATGCATGGAAGGTTACAAAGACTTTCAAGAATGAGTGAACCTATCTGATTCCCTAATTCAGGAATGAGTGAATTCCATCTTTCATAGTTAAGTTCCCATCTACTTATAAAGTTATGTCCCTAAGAAGGTAGGCTTATTGAGTCGACTATAGGCCACTCTCACCCATACACTAAGGACAAACCTCACAAACAGGAGTCCATAGCATGCTCAGGATTCAGGTCAAGTCACAAATGATCATCTATGAATTATTATACCTATCTTGATAACGGTGTTACACTAGTAGGTTTCACGGTCCGGACTTGTATAATCTCATTATACAGGATGCCCCCACTCGCATGTCTACCACATGAACGAGTTTGGATTACCTCGTTTGTACCAAATCCAAAGTGGGTCGCATCCACGGTGTTACCAGTATAAGGACAAACCCTATGCATATACATAGACCTTTTAGGTTATACTTGAACAAGTTAATCCAACTTATGTCTACTACACAAATGTTCAAGATCTATCATTATAACCTTGGAACATAGTTTATTGGATTTAGATTTATATGTAAGAATATAATAAATAACATCTTTATTTATTTGAAACAAAACTACACTTGGTTAGGACATAAATCCCAACAATCTCCCACTTGTCCTAAAGCTAGTGGAGCACATAATGAAGATTACAGTAATGTAAATACAATAAACTAGGGCTTGAATACCCTGTGTACAACATACTCCCACTTGCCCTAGTTAGGGTAAGATACGCAGTCCTAAACCTTCTAGGTGACTCTCAAACACTTTAGCCGAGAGGGCCTTTGTAAATGGGTCAGTAATATTGTGCTCCGAAGCTATCATTGTGACGATCACATCTCCTCGATGCATGATAGCACACAAAATGTGCTATCATTAGGCTTAATTATTGCTAGTTTTATGATAATTTTAGGGCTTTTATGTGTGTTAATCATTGAATTTCAGATTAAGAGCTTAAATAGAACACTTGGAGACATTATGGATCACTCGGGATCGAATCGAGGCTTTTTGGAGCTTAAAATAACATCAATTGGAGATAGAAGAACCAATCCAAGCTAGAGGACCCAAGGTGATGGCGTTGCAACGCCATGCAGAGCGTTCAACGTCGAGCTTGCTGCTTTGAGGCGTTGAAGGACCATACCGATAGCGTTGCAATGCTGCCTTACAACGTCGGAACGCTATCTCGATGAGAAGACTCATATGAAGGGTCGTGGCGACGGCGTAGCAACGCTGCCTTGCAGCGTCGCAGCGCTAGATCGATAAGGACGCGCACGCTTAGGGTAGCGGCGTTGCAACGCTGAACGCCATCGATAGTTTCCATATTTGCTACACGTTTAGGGCATAACGTTGCAATGTTGTCCCTAGTATCTTCTTTCAAAGGGAGCCGAATTTGATAGAGATTGCACCCTCAATTCGAAATACACCCTGTAGGAAGAGAAAGTGAGCATTCCTTGGGAGCCAAATCATTCGTGGAGGTTCGAGATCGTGACGGGAGCTTGGAGACGAGGGACCGACATCGACACATAAGTTTATTTCTTCTTTCTTTCAGATTGTAACACCCTTCTAAGACGTTTTCTACACTTTTATTTGGGTTTATTGTGATTTAGAGTGGCTAAAAGTTGTAGTTAGGATTTGATTTGATTGTTTAAGACTTGTTTGCTTATGTATTGAATTATGTTTTGTTATTTATTTTTGGCAATTCATTCTTTAATTCTCTGATATTGTTGGTTTAAGTGGACTCGAGAGAAAAAGCTTAGATTAGAGCAAAGTTGTCAAAACTCTTAGAAGTCTGCATGAGAATGACCTAGAAGTCTAAGGGAAACACATAAAGAAGTTGCTTAATGTCGTGTATGCTTTAGATTTATATGGAGACTATAGAATTTATTGTGTGTGCGAGGCTCACTAAGATCGAGAGATTTTCTTGAGTATCTTATTTCTTGTTTATAAATTCATCATGTTAGTTCATTGCATGTGTTAAATAAGTGTTAACTTGTGAAGTCAATTTTCTACAATTCTATCATATTCGTGTTTCCACTTGTTTGTCTATCGTTTATCTTTGTTTTCACCATCTATCCATGTTATGTTACTTTAGCTAAAATTGAGAATTAATATCTTGGTAATTAATTAATCTAGAAACTCATTCTCGAGGACGATACTTGGAACTCTCAAATCACTATACTAAAACTTGATCCGTACACTTGTAGTATTGCAATATCATTTTACGCAACAAGTTTTTAGCGTCGTTTCCGGGGAATGACGATTATTTAGACTAATTAATATTAGGAGAAAATTTGAGATTTTAGACTAAAGTTTATTTGTGTTTTCTTTCCTTATTTGTTTTCTTTGTGTGTTTGTTGTTTGGTTCCTTATTTGTCTTATTTTAGTGTTGTGTGTATTTGAGTCTTTGTCTCCTGTTTTTTGTTGTGTTGCTACTGTGTAAAGTCTTGATTTGAATTACTGATTTTCAAGTATGACTTTTCATGATTTTGATCGCAGGACCCTAGGTATGTGCATCATGATTTTTCTGGATACCTTTTGCCTAATCCTTACCATTCTAAACCTATGATCGATGAAAATTCTTTTCATGGTAATCATATAGGCACTTGGAACCAAAATTTCTCATACCCTGACCAACCTATAGAAAACTCTTCTCTTATGTACCTATTAATGGAATATACGTTAGAGTTGCAAATTAAAAATTTGGTTCATGATGAAAGAAAGGTTGGATAGGTTAGAGGCTAAAGTGGTAGAGCTTTGAGAAATAGTACATAAAAGAACTCATTATCTCAATCAACTGGTAAATTCCCTTAAAGCCTTACAGGAACAGTTTCTTATTCTTACCACTAAGGAGGAGCCACCTAGGAGGACTTATTCATATGATAGTGAGGATGGGTTGGAGGAGACTGAAACACACTAGAAACAGGTTTGTGAGGTAGACAATGGTAATACAATCACTTCCTCGGAGGAAATTCAGGTGATAGAGTTCGAGGCTAAAAAGTCATTTCCCTTTTTATCTCCAGAAACTTCCTTTAATATTGATAACCATTTGTCCTATACTCACGAGTCTTGTTTTGATTTTTGTTCTTTTATTTCAATACACAAAAATACCAAAACTAATCTCCAGGCAACTACTTGAGGCCTGGGACCGTTATAAGGACATGCTCAGGAGATGTCCACAACATGATTACCCAGATTGGCTCCAGGTACAATTATTCTATAATGGACTTGCAGGTAAGACCAGAACCATTCTGGATGCAATTGCTGGAGGGCTTTCATGGCAAAGACTGTGCCAGAAGCACGTGCCCTCCTTGAGGAAGTGTCAACTGCCAGCTACCAATGGCCCATAGACAACGACAGATCTAAGGCAGTAGCTGGATTGTATCAATTGGATGAGGTAACTTCCCTTAATCACATATGGCATCCCTCACTCATGCTCTGAATAATTTTGCAGGATCACCCCAAACAGTGGTACCCTCTCAATGCTCCCAGGCCAATGGAGAATCTACTTTGGAGCAAATACATTATCTAAACAACAGAAACAACACTTATGGAGGAAACCAGACTCAGAATACCCTTCCAACACATTATAACCCAAGTTTGAGGTATCATGAAAACTTCTCTTATGCTAACAATAAAAATGTGTTGAACCCTCCTACAGGATATGCTTCTACATCTGAGAGGAAACCATCTCTGGAAGAGACAGTGCACTTCTTTATAGCTGAATCCAGAAATAGGTCCAATCAGCTGGAGAATGCAGTCACCAGTCTAATTGGCATAGTAACCAATCATGGAGCTGTCATAAAGAATATTGAGACCCATATCAGCCAGATGAATGTATCAATTCGAGCGCTGCAGGATAAGAAAGAGACACCTTGAGGGAGTGCAGTCTACCTAAAGACGTTAAAGAAAACACTTCTTGGGAGGCAACCCAAGCTTTACATTTTTGTTATTTCTATTTTCTGTTTGTTTTTTCAGCTCTTAGTTTACTTATTAGTCTGTTTGTTTTGCTTTGTTAGGTTACTATGGATGCCACCCGTCATTGAAACTCATGCTCCCGTTCAGTGGAACTTCAACTCACGTATTTTGGCTATCCAAGGAACTCAGAAAATAATGAAGATCTCCATGACTCAGGACAGTATTGTTCACTCTTACCCTTATACTTGCTTTGAGCTTATTTTTGCAAACATTGGGGATGTTGTTTATCTGTTGTGACTGTCATGAGCATATGCTGAATTGATGATTGATATTTTGCATAAGTATGATTATGATAGCCTAGGATGAGAATTAATTGAAAATTTTTGTGATTCTGCTGAAATTGAGAGCATGATATGAATTTGAGTCAATTTAAAAATTTTCTTGAGTTTTTCCTTCACTATTATGCACATAACATGTGTTCCTGTAGTTTTGAATTGCTTAGAACAAAGTTATTAGGTGTAGAAGTTCGATGTCACCTCGATAGGTCTAAGAGCTAATTTGAGAGTTAAACTGCAGGATAGGATGAATGACAATACAAAGTGCATGATCTGTATAATATGTGCGTTTTTTGAAAGAGTAGTTTGTTTCTTTTGTTTGTTAAAGAAAAAATCGTGAGGACAAAAAGAGCTATCTTCACTGTGATCAGTTAGGCCACTCATTGAGTGAGTGCTCTGGGTAAGGGTTCCTGCAGTGGATGTGTGAAAGCTAGTGTCCTTGCACAAAAAAAAGAAGAAAATAGAAAAAAAAAGTGATAAAAAGTGATTAAGTGCTGAGTAGAGTTATTTATTTCTTGAATGTGAGGATGCTCAAGGATTAGTAATTAGGACCAGAGTAGGGGGAAGTTGAATGGAGAGCCTAAGAAAGTTGATCTGGGCTTAGTAAAAATGATAGGAACATAGGCTAATCACACACACACACGTAGGAACACTTAGAAAAAATTCTAAATTGCTAATTGAAGTATTATGTTTGAGTGTTTCTTGTGATTGCCAAAATTTTCTTTTAAATCTTTGAGGTTTGAATCAAATATATGTAGAAGAACAATCTCATGTTTAATTCTGTTTTTGCTCGGGACTAGCAAAAGTGTAAGTTTGGGGGTGTTTGATAGCACACAAAATGTGCTATCCTTAGGCTTAATTATTGATAGTTTTATGACAATTTTAGGGCTTTTATGTGTGTTAATCATTTAATTTCAGGTTAAGAGCTTAAACAGAACACTTGGAGACATTATCGATGACTCGGGATCGAATCAAGGCTTTTTGGAGCTTAAAATAACATCAATTGGAAGTAGAAAGACCAATCCAAGCTAGAGGACCCGAGGTGATGGCGTTGCAACGCCGAGCTTGCTGCTTTGAGGTGTTGAAGAACCATATCGATAGCGTTGTAACGCTGCCTTGCAACGTCGCAACGCTATCTTGATAAGAAGACTCATATGAAGGGTCGTGGTGAGGGCGTTGCAACGCTGCCTTGCAGCGTCGCAACGCTAGATCGATAAGGACGCGCGCGCTTAGGGTAACGACGTTGCCCTTAGCGGTGCAACGCCATTGACAGTGACCATATTTGCTACATGTTTAGGGCATAGCGTTGCAACGCTGTCCGTAGTATCTTCTTGCAAAGGTAACCGAATTTGATAGAGATTGCACCCTAATTTCGAAATACACCCTGTAAGAAGAGAAAAGTGAGCATTCCTTGGGAGCCAAAGAATTCGTGGAGGTTCGAGATCGTGACAGGAGCTCGGGGACGGGGGACCGACATCGACACATAAGTTTATTTCTTCTTTCTTTCAGATTGTAACACCCTTCTAAGACGTTTTCTACACTTTTAGTTGGGTTTTATTGTGATTTAGAGTGGCTAAAAGTTGTAGTTAGGATTTGATTTGCTTGTTTAAGACTTGTTTGCTTATGTATTGAACTATGTTTTGTTATTTATTTTTGGCAATTCGTTCTTTAATTCTCTAATATTGTTGGTTTAAGTGGACTCGAGAGAAAAAGCTTAGATTAGAGCAAAGTTGTCAAAACTCTTAGAAGCCTGCATGAGAATGACCTAAAAGTCTAAGGGAAACACATAAAGAAGTTGCTTAATGTCGTGCATGCTTTAGATTCATATGGAGACTATAGAATTTATTGTGTGTGCGAGGCTGACTAAGAATCGAGAGATTTTCTTGAGTATCTTACTTCTTGTTTATAAATTCATCATGTTAGTTCATTGCATGTGTTAAATAAGTGTTAACTTGTGAAGTCAATTTCCACAAATTCTATCATATTCGTGTTTCCACTTGTTTGTCTATCGTTTATCTTTGTTTTTACCATCTATTCATGTTATGTTACTTTAGCTAAAATTGAGAATTAGTATCTTGGTAATTAATTAATCTCGAAACTCACTCCCAAGGACGATACTTGGAACTCTCAAATCACTATACTAAAACTTGACCCGTACACTTGCGGTATTGCAATATCATGTTACGCAACACTGCACTATCTCCCTGATTATGTGATACTTTCGCTCAATGTGTTTACCCCTCTTGTGACTTCGGGGTTCTCTTGAATTTGTCACAGCATCACTGTTATCACAATAATGTGTGATCGGCAAACTCATGTTTGGAATAACTTCCAAATCCATCATGAATTTCCTTAGTCATACGACTTCTTTAGTTGCTTCACAAGTTGCTACATATTCAGCTTCCATAGTTGAATCTGCGATGCATCCTTGCTTGATGCTTCACCAAACTATAACCCCTCTGTTAAGAGTGAAAACTGACCCCGACTTAGATTTCCTCGAATCTTTGTCAGTTTAGAAGTCAGAATCTGTGTATCCTGTAAGGATCAAATCCTTAGCACCATACACAAGCATGTAGTCCCTCGTTCTCCGAAGATACTTGAGGATTATCTTAACCATTGTCCAGTGTTCTGATCCTGGATTAGATTGATATCTACTGACCATTCCCCTCTGCAAAGCATATGTCTGACCTAATACACAACATTGCGTACATCAGGCTACCAACAGTTGATGCATAAGGAATTCGTCTCATATCCTCAACTTCTTAAGGCGTCTTAGGACATTGTTCCTTAGACAAATGAACTCCATGCCTGAAAAGTAATAAACCTTTCTTGGAATCTTGCATCTTAAATCTTGACAACACTCTGTCGATATAAGATGTTTGAGACAATGCTAGAGTTTTGTTCTTGCGATTTCGGACAATCTAGATTCCAAGAACAAACTACGCCTCTCCCAAATCATTCATTAGGAATTGCGCAACTAGCCATTTCTTAATGTCAGTAAGATAACCTACATCATTCCCAATGAGTAGGTTATCATCTACATATAAGACTAGGAAAACGACAGAACTATTAATGATTTTCTTATAGACACAAGGTTCATCATTATTTTGATCAAAGCCATAAGATTTGACTTTCTCATGAAATCTTATATTCCAGGACCTAGAAGCTTGTTTCAGTCCATAGATGGACCTTTTAAGCTTGCAAACCTTTTGCTCTAGTCCTGGTTGTATGAACCCTTTGGGTTGGTCCATGTAGATGTTTTTGTCAAGATTCCCATTTAAGAATGTTGTCTTGACATCCATTTGTCATACCTCATAGTCATAATATGCGTCAATGGAAAGTAGAATACGAATAGACTTTACCATAGCAACAGGTGAAAAGGTTTCCTCAGAGTCCACCTTTTCTACCTTGGTATAACCCTTTGCTACTAGTCTAGCCTTAAAAGTTTGCACTTTTCCATCTACACCACGTTTTCTCTTGTAGATCAACTTACAACCTATAGGTTTTACCCCATCAGGTTTATCTACACGATCCCAAACAGAATTGAAGTGCATAGACTCCATTTCTTGGTTCATGGCTATGACCCATTTGTCTTTGTCTTTGTCAACCATTGTTTGGTTATAAGCTAATGGATCCTCACAATCATCATTTGATATGACAATTTTGGTTTCAGTTAAACCCATGTAACGGTCAGGTTGTATTAAAACCCTCCCAATACGTCGAGGCACTCTCAACCCTTGAGGTGGACCTGACAAATTTGTATCAACAACCTTTGTTGATGTTTTATCAGCAACTTTTGTTGTTGTTCCGTCTAATTCACTTAACACAACTTTACTTCTTGGTTGGTGATCCTTTATGTGGTCCTCCTCTAGATTCACAAATTAACTATATACTTATGAGAGAATGAATGAGGGATAGGATGGTAATTTCTATCCTATTTTCCTATAAATAGTTGCATGGGATGCAACTTTGAGCTAAGCCATTTTGGAATAACCCTAAAGCTCACTTTGAGATTGTTGTTGGAAAAGTTCCAAAAACACATCTCTCAAATTCTCCACACCTCATCCTAAAAAAACCCACCTTCCTCCCTCACCTAGAGAACAACAGAGAATATCTAGTGGTTAATCTTCGTACGTGTCGGGTTTGGGTCGTTGAGATTGTGAGATCATTGGAGAAGGAATACAAGAAGAAAACGTTCTTCAAAGGTAAATTTCTTGTCGTCCTATCTAGTTATGCATGCTAATCTAAATTTTATATTCTTGATATGAATCTATGTAACATGATCATGAACACGCTATTCGCAATGCTTCCACTGCGGGATTCGATCCCATCATGATTTTAAACTCATTTGCTATTTGACCAAGCTGAATTTCAATGCTCCTCAATGAGGTTGAATGACTTTGGACCACTGCATCTGTTTTTGTCATATAATCCTTCCATACATTTTCTGGAGGTGCACTAGATGCTTGTGGAGGATGCACATGCCTTTGATTCCCAAATCCTTGTTTATTCTGGTTTCCAAAACCTGGAGGATGATTCACTGGTCTTCGTAGTTGTGGTGCTTGAACAACACTGCTTTGGCCTCCCCAAGAGAAGTTCAGATGATTTCTCCATCCAAGGTTGTAAGTATTAGAGTATGGGTTGTTCATGTGGTTGGCTTGTTGATTGCCTACATAACAGACTGATATTGGATTATGAGGACAATATTCATAGACATGGCCTTCCCCACAATATACACACACATCTTGACTTCCCACTTGATTCACAGTGGTTAAAACTTGTACAGTTGACACATTCTTGGTTGCATTCCCCAAAGATAAGTTCTTCAGCATGTTTGCCATGGATGCCATTTGAGCATTCAAGGCATATAGAGCATCCAATTCCAACACTCCCTTGGCCTTCCTGCTTGGGTTGTTTCTCATATCTTCCCACTGGCAATTGTTGGAAGATATCCTTTCAGAAATTTCAAATGCTTCATTATAAGTCTTGGATAGAAGGGCTCCACTGGCTGAAGCATCTACAACTTGTTTGGTAGTTGTATTCAATCCATGGTAAAATGTCTCCATCTAGATGCAATGAGGAAGTCAATGATGAGGGCATCTCCTCAGCAAATTTTTGAATCTTTACCAGGCTTCACTCACTGTCTCATCCTCATTCTACTGAAAGGAAACTATATCACTCCTTAGCCTTGCATTCTTAGTTGGAGGGAAATATTTGATAAGGAGCTTCTCAGTCAATGTATTCCATGAATCAATAGCTCCTGCTGGTAAAGAATCTAACCATACCTTGGCACCATCCCTCAATGAATAAGGGAAAAGATTAAGCCTCAAAGCTTCCTTAGATACTCCAGGCATAATAAAGGAATCACTCACTCCCAAAAAGGCTCTCAAATGTGCATGTGGTTCCTCAACAGATAACCCATGATACTGCCCTATTGACTGCAACATCTGAAATATCACTGCTTTCAATTCAAAGGAAGGAACTTCAATTTCAGGTCTCACTATCTTTGGATTTAACTCATCAACCAAGGGATTGGCATAGGTTCTGATGACTCTTTCCCTGTCATCTGCTAAAAGTATAACATTAGCAAGGATCATAGCCTGACTGACTACCTCAGCTTGCCTCAATTCAGGTTGTTGAGTTGGTTGAACTAAAGGATCTCTTGGATATTGAGGATTTGCCATTGTGTCTCTCTGATCTCTCAATCTTCTTCTGAAGGTTCTTTCTATTTCTGGATCTAGAATGAATTCAAAACCTGGTTGATCGTTCATGCACAACTCAGTCCAATTCACCTGTAATTAAGCAACAACTCAATCAGTTCACCTGCAAGCACTAGTCTACTAAAAATAACTAAAAATCAATAACTTCTTGAAACAACTCCCCAGCAACGACACCAAAAACTTGGTTATGATAAGTAGTGTTAATGAACTTAGTCAAAAACACATTAATATGTGCAAGTATACACAACCTTGTTGCAACAAGTGATAAGAAAAGTATCGATCCCATTGGGAATTGTATTAGAAGAATTAAGATATTGAGTTGTTCTTAATAAACTTGAGGTAACCAATGTTTCAAATTGCATAAGGTATAAAAAGGATTTATCTTGAAAATGGCAAAGACAAGCTTAAGGTCTAGATCTCTAACAACAATTAACTTCAAACGACTAAGACAGGGGTTGAATTAGGGGGATGGTTATGCTTTAGCAGGCTATATGCTACAACAATGAGATTGCTCCAGCTCTTAATGCAAGTTCCCACAAACTCCTTCCAGAGATCTTGATTCACATCAACTAATTCTCATTACTTGCCTAATTGTTAATCCCATCCTTGCATTCATTAGGTGAATTACTATCCCTAGTATCCTCAATTACCGTGGGGCTAGCCCCTAATCAGAACTAATCCTAGTCAATGAATTCAGCTTATCCCTCCTCTACCCAGATTCATAACAAACACAACTTAAATCGACTGGCCAAACGGATCTAAGCTAGTATTAGCACACATAGACTAGAAGAGGGGATAAATGCAACTTATGTCTTCACAGAAAGCTCACATTCACAAACCTCCCCTAATTCTTCCCCTTAATTAGATTAACTCATGACGATAGAAGATAAATAACAAAGTAAACTTGCATTGAACTTGAAAAACATGGCAAGGTCTAACAACAAAAAAATTTAGAAAGAAGAATCTAGCTCTAATTTAAACTTTAGAATGTAAAGAATGAAAGAAGAAAACAAAGATGGAGAGACTGCAACTCCCAGTTGTGAGATCAGCTTCTTTCTCAAGGCAGCTTCCTCTCCCGATTGGTAGCCTCAGTCCTTGCTGAATTAAAAAGAAATTCAGGAAGGCAAAACCACACTAGACTGAAAGAGATATGATATTCATTCATTTCAATAACCTCCCAACAATTAGATCTACTCCCATCTCTATCCTAATGAAAGAGTAGATGGATAAAAGATAGTTGGACAGATAACATACTGGACCATCACAAAGCAGTAGATAAAAGCAAAAGAAACTAAACCAAGGAGTCAAACATAAACATAAACAATGAAACTCAATGCAAGCACACAACAGGATAAGAGCAACACAACTCCCCTCTCTCTAATCTTCATCACCAGGCAGATGTTCTTCTTTCTAATCTCCATCTAGATTGGGAGAATTCCATTGATTGAACACTGCATTTGGAAACTCTGGGAATGGAGGGTACGGGTTGTTGAAGTTAGACATCATGGCTTCTTGAATTGAAGCATCCCTTGCTTTGGCACAGGACCAATAGGCTTGGTGCTGCCCTTCAGAGTGGTCCCATTTTTGCATGAGTTGAGATTGTTGCTCCAGAAGTGTGTTGATCCCCACGGCTAGTCCTCCTGCGCCCTTACTTCCTCCTCTAGTTAGCCTTTGAATGCAACCTAGGTCAATTGTAGCTTGATCTCCTAACATGTCTTCATTTGGCTGAAAGGGAACTCTAGCTTGCAGGCATAGTTTAGTGATGGTGCTGGGAAAGAAAAGCTTGCCCACTTTTTTCTTAGCACAAGATTGGATCTCCCTTGCAATAATGCGACCCACATCAATGTTTAAGACTCTTAAGATTGCAAAAGTAAGGATAACTCTATCCTTAGATAGAATGTTGTCATTAGTGGTTGGAAGCAGTCGACTCTTCACAAAAGACATCCAAACGTTAGCTTCATTAGTGAGATAGGCAGATTCTAGGCTTCTGATGCCTGTGGTGGAGACTCTCACTGTGCCCCTCGAAATCTCACTACTTTGATGGCAGAGTTAAGGTATGAGTATGGACTGGCTACTTCAATTTGATTATAGATTGCATTGGGTGTATCCTGTAAATTAAAAAGTTCATTTATAGTAGATGGGGATCAATCTACTAACCTGCCTCTAACCATAGTTTGGAAGTTGGAGTCTGCATCTAAGTTTGGATAGAATTCTTGCACGATTGGTATGATAGCTGGCTCAGATTGCTGACAATGCTCCCATCCATGATTGATTATATTGGTCTTAACAAAAACAGGAAGACTTGAGAAAGGTTGAGCAAAGCCTTTCTCAAGCAGCATCTCTTTCGTCATAAAGAGTTAAATCAATTTTTAGCTGCTGCATTCACAAACTTCTCCACAGAAGATCTCTTTGAGGATTTGGCTATCTTCTTATCTTTCTTTTTGGAAGCTCGCAGTGGAGGAGGCAACACTAGCTGTTCTACTTGCTCAGGATCTGTGGAAGCATCATAACCAACTTCACCTTCAGCAGTTTCTTCAACTACCTTGTCACACCCCCTCCCGAACCACCTGCTAACTTAGCCCGAAAGACGACATGAAGTCAACAGGTATTGTTTGAACGATGACTGTTGGCTTCACGCCGCCTCTGTCTGTCGGGCTAAGTTAGCAGGTAGTTCGAGAGGGGGTGTGACATACCTTCTTCTTTCCTTTGGACTTTGATGATTTAGACCTGCTTTCCCATGAGAATGCCTTGAGTTCTCCGTTTCTTCCAGTGGTTCCTGAATTGGAACCTCCTCTTCAGCTGGTTCCACGAACAACTTCTTCTTCCCCTTTTGCTTTGATGGAGCCATATCACTTGCCTACTTCACTCTTCCTTCTTTTTCTCTGTCTTCTATTACTTAGAAGCTTGAAGATGGGATGCCAAAACACCTTACCGAGCTGCTCTATTTAAAGGCCAAGCATCTAGAAGGTGGTTGAGATATTAATAATATATTAAAATCTTCTACATCAGGATCATCCTTTCCAATACATCTCTGCACTACAACTTTTCCTTTATCCCCAAATCTTCTTGGCAGAGGTGATCTTTGACTTATCTGAAAAAGAAAGAGCAAGCTCGGCAGACAACTTTATCTCTGAAAGCTGCAGCATTGCCTAATTGGGAAAACTGGCTGACAGATGCCACTGACATGCTCTAGCTAGCTGTACAGCCCTTGAAGCCTAGCAAAAAGCAAATAACAACTAATCACTCGGAAGAAAAGCTAAAAGAATTTTTTTAAAAAAAGCTAACTACCAACAAAAACACTTAAAGTAAAGATGAAATGACTTTGGCTCTCGAGAATAATTGAATTTTCAGAAAGTAAATATTCCCCTTGCGTGGCCTTGGTAAGAATGCTTGATCAATCCGAGAGTAGCCTCCTAGAGGCTATTCCTCTTTTGCAATCTTCTCCCCAATAATGCTTTAGCCTCTGACCATTGACTTTGAATTCTCTTCCATTTTTTTTCATCCTTCAAGGTAACAACACCATGTGGATATGCTTCAATAACTCGAAAAGGGTCAGACCATTTTGACTTTAATTTGCCAGAGAAAAACTTCAACCTTGAATTAAATAACATCACATCTTGCCCCTTTTCAAAAGACTTAGGGACATGTTTTTTATCATGTCAACCCTTGGTTTTTTCCTTGTAGACTTTAGTATTTTCATAAGCCAGGAGTCTAAACTCTTCGAGCTCATTAAGTTGCAACATTCTTGTGGCCCCTGTTGTCGCTAAGTCTAGGTTTAACTCTTTTATGGCCCAAAAAGCCTTATGCTCCAACTCAAGAGGTAAATGACATGCCTTACCATAAACCATTTTGAAAGGAGACATGCCTAATGGATTTTTGAAGGTGGTTCTATAGGCCCATAATGAGTCATCTAGCTTGATGGACAAGTCTTTTCTATTAGAATTCACCACTTTTTCCAAGATACTTTTGATTTCTCTGTTAGAACTTCTACCTGCCCATTGGCTTGGGGGTGGTATGGTGTTGAGATTTAATGCTTGACATTATACTTCCCAAGGAGAGTGCTCATTGCTCTAGTCACAAAGTGTGAGCATTCATCACTGTTGAGAGCTCTTGGTGTCCCAAACCGAGTGAAAATATGCTTGTGCAAGAACTTCATTACTGTCTCGGCATCATTTGCTGCACATGCCATGGCTTGAACCCACTTTGACACATAATCAACTGCCAAAAGGATGTAAAGGTTGCCAAAAGATGGTGAGAAGGAGCCCATGAAATCAATCCCCCAAACATCAAATAACTCCACCTCAAGGATATAAGTTACGTGCATTTCATCACTTTTCCCTATATTGCCCCTTCTTTGGAATTTTTCACAAATTTTGTTGAATAGATGTGCATCCTTAAAAACAGTTGGCCAATATAAACCACTCTGAAAGACCTTAGCTATTGTTCTTTGTCCATTGAAATGTCCACCATAAGGAGAGTTGTGACAATGTTCCAAAATGGATGTGAATTCACTCTCCTCAGCACATCTTCTCAAAATTCCATCAGCACACTGTTTGTATAGAAACGGTTCATTCCAAAAATAAGATTTAACATCATGAAGGAATTTCTTGAGTTGTTGTCCCTTGATATCCTCTGGTATCACTCCACTCGCAACAAAATTGGCAAAGTCAGCAAACCAAGGACTTTGTATCACTTGCACTTGGGCAACCAGGAGCAGCTGCTCATCAGGAAAAGCATCATTGATATCAGAATGCTGCAACATTTGAGATGCTGGCTCAATTCTGGACAAATGATCAGCTACCTGGTTTTCTGTCCCCTTTCTGTCTTTAATCTCCACATCAAATTCTTGCAACAACAACACCCAACGAATTAAGCGAGGCTTGGCATCTTTCTCTGCTAAGAGGTACTTAATAGCTGCATGATCAGTGTACATTGTTACTCTTATTCCAACTAAATAGGCTATGAATTTCTCAAAGGCAAAAACAACAGCTAGCAGTTCCTTTTCAGCAGTTGTGTAGTTCAGTTGGGCTTCATTCAAGGTCCATCTTACATAATAGATTGGATGATTCAATTTTCCCTGCCTTTGCCCCAACATAGCTCCTACTGCATAGTAACTAACATTAGTCATCACCTCAAAGGGTAGTTCCCAAATAGGACTTGAGATTACAGGTTTTGTGAGTAAGGCCAATTTCAAATTATGGAAAGCCTTTAAACACTCTTCATTGAACTCAAATTGTTTGTTTATCTCCAACAATGTACACAAAGGCTTGGCTATTCTTGGAAAGTCCTTGATAAATCTTCTATAGAACCCAGCATGACTCAAAAAACTCTTAACTCCCTTCACAGATGAAGGAGGTTTTAATTGAGCAATGACTTCAATTTTTGCCTTGTCTACTTCAATACCTTCTTTTGAAACCTTATGACCCAAAACTATTGGGTTTTATGTCCTAAAACTCATGGTTTTGTAAACTGAATGTATATTCTATTTCGCAATAAAGTTGTTATTGAAATTTATTCAGTAAAGGTGTTATTGAATAAATTGAATTGTGTATTGTGTAACCCTAATCCAATAAAGAACCCTTGGCTATAGGATGAATACTTGAACTTTATGTGTGACATAAAAGTGGATCAAGTTCAAGTTATAGCCAGAACAATCTATAGTATAAGGATAGGGTTGGGTACCTTATCTTGGGGACACTATGGATGCGACCCACTTTGTAGAGTACAAACGATGTGATCCTAAATCGTTCATGTGGAGACATGTGAGTGGGGGCGTCCTATGCAATGAGTTTGCGTAAGACTGGACCACGAAATAGTCACTTAGACTTTATAACTCCGTTTACTGTCTTAACTGACTATATTCATACGATGACCTAGGTAACTCGATCTTAATCCTGAGCGTTCTATGAACTCCTGTTTATTCGGATTATCCTTAGATTTGCATGGGTGAGAGTGGCCCGAGATTGCCGACTCAATAAGCCTCCCATTTCAGGGATAAAATCGGGTAGATAGCTGGGAACATAGTTCTGCAAGATGGAATTTACTTCTACCCGCTTTAGGGATTAGTAGAGAGGTTGTTCCCTTAAGTCTTGACTCCGGGACTTGAACAAAGGGCCCACCCCTCTCATTGGCTCGAGAGGGATTCGGTTTGCTGGTTGGACCACAAACCAATTGTTCATTAGAGGATCAGTGAGACTTAAGGAACAAGAGGTAATTACATGGGTAAAACGGTAATTTTGACCCAGCTGTAATTACAAACGACCTGTGAAGGATCGACTTACTAATCATGGTTATATCGAGTGGACAAAAATATATCTACAGTGAGGAGAGTGCAACCACTGGGCTTTAGTGGAGTGTCCCGGTGGTTAACGAATGTTGATTAGCTAGGCTAAAGAGTTTGGCCAGTCAATCTCGTATCATTGGAGCTCATGATCTGTAGGTCCATTAGGTCCTCCTTACTAGCTCGGACTAAGGCTTGTAACATTTTGAGAGAAAAGAATTTGAATTGTTCAAATTCGAGTTTGGGAGAAAGCGTTAATTATATGTGATATATTTAACGAATCATAGCTTAATTATGAATTAAACTATGATTAAAAAGAGGTGTATATATTTAAATATGATTTAAATATTAGATCGGTTTATAGCATGAATAAAGATTCATGTTCGGAAAATCGATCGGGATCGGGCAATTTATTTAATTTAATATTTGATATTAAATTAAATTAAAAATTAATTAAATTAATTAATTAATTAATAATTTAATTAATTAAAATAATTTTAATTAAAAATCAATTTAATATTGATTTTTGAATTAAAATTAAATGAAAAATCAAGGATTTCCATGAAACCCAACTTGGCAACTTGCCCAATCTTACTCATCATCAAATTTACCAAAATTGGCCACCTCCATCTCAAACCATCCTCATCATACTTGAGTTGTCACTCAAATGAAGCTTGATGAAGCTTTATTTAAAGGTGTTTTGAGGTGTTTTGAGAGGATTTTGGAAAAACATAAGAATTTCCGAGTTGTTGACCTTTGAGGTCTTTTCTACCAAATTCTCTCAACCTAGGATCCCACAATCCGTTCCAAGGCCTGAGGATAGTAGGGAAGACTCTAACGGTTGTCCACGAAGTGTTCGTGTTGAAAACCATCCACCGGGTGAAGAGAATTTGATCTTCAAAGTTGAGTTTTCTATCCCTAGTTTTTTTCCAGCTTTGAGCATGCATTTTATTTTACAAAATTGATCAACTTAGAGTGTTCAAGATCCAAAATTGCTTCCGCTTTCTTAATCTAGACTCTTTCAAGAACAATGTCTTCTGTCACCATGAACTGACATTTTTCTCAATTCAAGACCAAGTTGGTTGATAAGAAATTTTAAGAAGAATTTGGAAAATCTAAAAATCTCAAATCGAAATGAAATCAAAGAAGCCAAAGATTCTAATATCAAAATGTTAAGTACCCCTTGACAATTGGATCTAACAACCTTGCTTAAATAAACAAGACCTTTAGATAACTCAATTTCAAAGACTCCAAAACCAATTTTGAAAATCAACTCAAGGAAAGTAAAATCGGATTACCTTGTCGATCAAACATCTCAAGGCAAGAGAACTTGTATGAGATCCGAATCACTCCACAAGCAAGATTGATCAAGTCAAGCTTGAATGATTCTAAGCATGCAACCTAATCTACATAGAATTGCAAAGACATAGCTCAAATGCTATAAAAAAACTCAAGGCCTCTTTTGATTACATTTTCCAATCTTTTCTTTTCTTTTTCCTACAAGGTACATGGCTTTATATAGCCTCAAAATCAACCCTAGAGTAACCTATGGTCAATTGAAAGGCTATAACTTGCATCCCCATCAATACCATGATCTCCACTAACCAAATTGTAACCTAAATTATTGAAAACAAGACTTTAAAACTGAAATTTACATCAAAATATCCATAAATTCGAGATTGAAGTCTTGTACTAATCTTGAAAGTTTTTGTAACCTTCCATGCATAAATGAACCTTCACTTGATTTAAATTGAAACCCTTATTGCATAAATGAAGCTTGAGTTATCTTTAAAGATACATTTATTGCACATGAGTTCATTAAATGCATCTTCAGTTCGTCATAAATGACGTTGGACAACATTTATTTCAACTCCATTTTGAAGCTTTTTCTCTCGTTTTGCATAGCATGATGATTCGTATCATTGGTGTCTTCACATCTTTTCAAAACTTTTTCCAAATTGCTCAGGCAATCTTCAAATGTCTTCCCAAATACTAAAAAGTTATCCATAAACACTTCCATAATGTTTTCTACTAAATCAGAGAAGATGACCATCATGCATCTTTGGAATGTGGTTGGAGCATTACACAACCTAAATGGCATCCTTCTAAAGGCAAAGGTGCCATAGGGACAGGTAAAGGTAGTTTTTCTTGGTCTTGTGAGGTTATTGTTATCTGATTGTACCCACTATAACCATCAAGGAAACAATAATAGGCTTGTCCAGCCAACTTGTCTAGTATTTGGTCAATAAATCGCAAAGGAAAGTGGTCTTTTCTAGTGGCTTTGTTTAGTCTTCTATAATCCATACAAATCCTCAAGCCACTAACTGTCCTTGTAGGAATCAACTCATTTGCTGCATTTGCTACCACAGTGACCCCTCCTTTCTTTAGGACACGCTGGATTGGACTAACCCAGTTGCTATAAGAGATTGGGTATATGATGCTAACATCTAACCATTTGATAATCTCCTTTTTCACCACTTCTTTCATAACTGGATTTAATCTTCTCTGTTGCTATACTGATTTGAAATTTCCTTCCTCTAAGTTGATCTTATGCATGCAGTAAGTGGGACTGATTCCCTTAATGTCTGCTAAAGTTCAACCAATTATTTTTTTGTACTGTTTCAACAAATTAATCAGCATTATTTCATTATTAGGCATCAAGTCTACTGTTATGACAATAGGCAGAGTTTTCTTTTTCTCCCAAAAAGGCATACTTGAGATGCTTAGGAAATGACTTGAGCTCTAGTATAGGGGGCACTTGAATAGATGGTTGCAATGACAATTTACTTTTACCTCCCAGTTCTAAAGACTCAAAAACTGGCTTGCTCTAGCCACTTTTGATTCTTCTGCCTCATTCTGATTCCCAATGATCACCTCTGATGTTCCCCACAATTCTTCATCTATGATTGTGTTTGAAGGGATCGAATCCCACAGCGGAAGCAATTGTCAATCGTGTGTTCATGATTTTGTTACACGAATCTAATACAAGAACTAGATATAAGATTAAACATGCATTTCTAATTTGGACAGCAAGATAACGTACCTTTGAAGAACACTTTCTTCACGATTTTCTCTTCCAACGATCACGATCTCAGCAACAAACCCGAGCCGTATGAAGATCCACCACTAGGTCTTCTCCGTTGTTCTCTAGGTGAGGGAGGAATGTGGGTTCCTTTAGGATGAGGTGTGAAGGTTTTTGAGAGAAGTTGTGTTTGGAACTTTTCCAACAACACAACAATGTGGAACTCTAGGGTTACAACCAAAAGCTTAGTCTCAAAGTAGCATCTTATGCAACTATTTATAGGGAAATAGGATGGAAATTACCATCCTATCCCTCCTTCATTCTCTCACTAGTATTATAGTTAATGTGTGAATCTAATTCACATTAAAACTATATATTATATCAATTATATCACATATAATTGATATAACACATCATATATGAAATTGAACACTTCAATCTCATTCCTAACTTTATACCCTCAATATTACCATGTTGAGCCAACGGAGGGACCTAATGGACCTACAGTTCTTGAGTTTCAATGATGTGAGATTAATTGATCAAACTCTTTGATCCAGTTAATCAATATTCATTAACTACAAGTCACTCCACTATAGACTTGTAGTTGCACTCTCCTCACTATAGATTATATTGTGTCCATTGATATAATCATTACCCATGAGTCGACCCTTCACAGATTGTTCGTAATCACAATTTGATCAAATTACCGTTTTACTCTTGTGATTACCTCTTTGTTCCTTAAGCACCACTGATCCTCTAATGAACAACAAGTTTATGGTCCTACCATAAACTCATACCCTCTTAAGCTTGTTTAGAGGGCGGGGCCCCATTGTTCAAGACCTGGACTCAGTTCTTAATGGAACAACCTATCTAATTCGTTAGTGTAGGAATGAGTGAATTCCATCTTGCATAGTTAAGTCTCCAACTACCTACGAGGTTCTGTTCCTGATAAGGTAGGCTTATTGAGTCAGCTACAAGCCACTCTCACCCACTAGTCTAAGGACAAACCCATATAAGCAGGAGTTTTTAACTTGCTCAGGATTTAGCTCGAGTCACTAATGACCATCTATAAATTATCAGTCTTATCTCATTACTTGGCGTTATATCGGTCGGACTAATAATTTGCATTCCGGTCTTGTATGAACTCTTCATACAGGATGCCTCCACTCGCATGTCATCCACATGAATGAGTTGGATTACTTCATTTGTACTAACTACAAAGTGGGTTGCATCCATGGTGTTACCAGAATAAGGTTTCCAACCTTATTCTTATACTATAGACCATTTAGGTTATATTCTTGAACACAATCCAAATAGTGTCACTACACTGGTTTTCAAGATATATTATAACCTTGGAGCTTAGTTTATTGGATTTTATAAAACGAGAATATAATTTTATCAAAACAAATAACTCTTTATTTATTTGACCAAAATTACATAAGTTTTAGGGCACATATCCCAACAGGGTTGTGATGCTCATTTATCCCTTCTTCAAAAACTTCAGTTATCAGTTCTTCCATCAAATGTATTGCAAAGCATTGCTCCATATCATCAGGGTATTTCATGGAGTCATACACACTGAATTTTACCTCTTGATCATTCATTCTCAATGTGATTGTTCCTTCATAGACATCCACTAAGGTTCTTCCTGTTTTTAAAAAGGGTCTTCCCAAAATGATTGGGGCATCCTGATTAGCTTCATAATCAAGAATGATGAAATCCACTGGAAATATGAATTGCCTCACTTGAATCAAAATATCTTCAATTTTCCCTTCTGGATAAGTGACCTGTCAACCAATTGGAGAGTGATTGTTGTCGGCCTAGCTTCACGTATACCTAATCCTTTGTAAATGGATAGAGGCATAAGGTTTACACTTTCTCCCAAATCACAGAGGGCTCTTCCCAGCTTTTTACCTCCAATAGACATTAGAATTGTGAATGATCCTGGGTCTTTCTCCTTATGAGGGATTCTATTTCTAAAGACTGCACTGCATTCTTCACTTAAGGATACCACCTTGAATTCCTGAAACCTTTCCCTTTCTGAACACACATCTTTGAGAAACTTCATATAGTTGGGCATCTGTCTTAAAGCATCAATGAGTGGTATATTGATGTGTATCTCCTTCAAAATATCCAAGAATTTTTCAAAATGAGCTTCCTTGGATTTTTTCTTGTTCAATCTCTGTGGGAAGGGAGGGGGTGGAGGTGTAAATCCTATGATTGTCTCAAGTCTGATCTCAGAGAGCTTAGCCTTTCCTTTTTCAGATTCCTTCTCTTCTGTTGTTGTTCTCTCAGGTTCTGATTCAACCATTCCCCTCTGCTCACTTTCTGGATTAACTTGCTTGTTCAATCTTGCTTTTTCATTTCTTTCTACTGCCTTACCACTTCTGAGCTCTATTGATTGATTTTGTTCTTTCCCTTCTCTCTTTGGTGGTTCAGTGTCAGCTGGTAATCTGCCTTGAGGTCTGATTTTCAACTCATTAGCTATCTGGCCAAGCTGAATCTCAATACTCCTTAGTGAAGTTGAGTGACTTTGGACTACTGCATTTATTTTTGCCATATACTCTTTCCATGCATTTTCTGGTGGTTCATAAAGTGTTTGTGAGGGCTGCACTGGTCTTTGGTTCAGAAAGCCTTGCTGATTTTGGTTTCCAAAACAAGGGGATGAGTCATAGTTCTCTATGGTTGAGGTACTTGAGCAGCACTACTTTGACCTCCCCAAGAAAAATTTGGATGATTTCTCCACCTAGGGTTGTAGTCTTGGGGGTTGTGCCCTAAAACTCGTAGTTTGTAATTTTGTTCTAATTATTGTAATAAAAAGTTATTATTACAATAAAGAGTTATTGTTCGTTATTTACGATATTGCCCTTGTTACCCTAAATCCAATAAACTAACATCCAAGGCTGTAAAATGTTTCTTGGACTGAATGTAGTGTACATATAAAGGATCTCGATTCGAGATACAACCTAAAGGGTCTATAGTAAAGGGATAAGGTTTGGGTACCTTACCTAACACGGATGTGACCCACTTTGTATATGATACAAACACTGTGATCCTAACGTGTTCGTGTAGATGACATGTGAGTGGGGATATCCTATGTAATGAGATTACATAAGACCAGACCGCGAAATAGTAACCGCTAGATGTAACTCCGTTGACTAGTTAGGTTTCTATTTCACTAGGATGACCTAGGCAACTTGATCTCAATCCTGAGCAGGTTACGAACTCCTGTTTGCGAGGGATTTTTCTTTGACTAGTATGGGTGAGAGTGGCCAGATTCGTCGACTCAATATGCCTACTTTCTTGGGGACAAGACCGAGTGAGCAGCTGGGGACTTAACTTCGCAAGATGGAATTCACTCTTTCCCGCCTACTAGACGTAGATGAATGTTCCCTTAAGTGGTGTTTTCGGGACTTGAAAAAAAGGTTTGACCCTCTCATTGGCCCGAGAGGGACTTCTGTTTGTTGGTTGGACCACGAACCATTAGAGGAGCTTGGTACTTAAGGTACAAGATGTAACCTGTGGGTAAAGCGGTAATTTGACCCGGTGGTGTTACGAACATTCGTGAAGGATTGACTTCTTTGTTATTGGTCAATATCCGTGGACACGCGAAATATATCTGCAGTGGTGAGAAGAGTGCGATTATGGGACTTTAGTGGAGTGTTCTGCGCGATTAATGAATGTTGATTAGGAGGTTAATGAGATTAACCGAATAATCTCGTATCGTTGGAACTTCTGATCTGTAGGTCCATTAGGTCCACCTTCTAGCTCGTAAAGGGTTCTTAGATTGTTTGAATTTGAAATGTTCAAATTCAATTAGGGAATAAATTTAATGTATATAGATACATTATAATATAAAGTTTTAGAACTTAATATTATAAATTTAATGTGAATATGATTCATATTAAATTATGTGAGAGAATTAGGGCTTGTCTGGTAGGCAATCCGAAAACAGAAATTTGAAAACAAGGGATTTAATGAAAACAAAGTTGTATTTCATGTTTTCAAATATGTGTTTGGTAACAGATTTAGAAATTTAATTTCATTTTAAACAGTAATTTGAAGTGTGTTCTATAATATATTTATAGATCATAAAACTAGTTGTAGTTGCAAAGCTAAATATTAGGTTGAATATAAAACATTATTAATTAATTTATGAACATGTTTTTTTTAATAAATTTTATATTATTATTATTTTATAATATAATATTTTATAATATAATATTTTATAATATATTATATTATACATATTTTTATATATCAAAAGCAAATTAAGTTTATAAACATGAAATACTATATTTATTAAGATTTTATCTTTTTTTAATACAATTCTGCATTTTAAAATTTCAAATTCAGAATCTGGATACAATGAAAACATAAAAATGTTGTTTTTAGAATTTCTAATATTTTGATCACAGAATCCGAAAATAGTTTTCAAAAATACGTCTGCCAAACATGTATTCACTGAATTCAGTGAATCTGAAAACATAAAACAGAATTCGGATTGCCTACCAAACAAGCCTTAAATATTCGAAGGAGTTCAAATATTATTTTAAATGTGAATGAGATTCATATTTAAAAACTATAGGTTAAATTTTAATGTACATAAGATGTACATTAAAACTATAGGTTAGAGGGAAATTGATTAAATGTGATTTATTCTAATTAAATATATGATATTTAATTCATTTATAAATTAAATATATGATATTTAATTTAAAGTTAATTAAATATGTTTTAATTAATTAAATGTATTATTTAATAATGAAATTGGTTATTTATTAAATAATAAAATAAAAAGGAGGGAACATGTCAGGAGGACACGTTCCCCACTTCCCCACTAAACCCCCTATCGATAGGAGTGGGGAAGTGCCCCTCTTTATCTTCTGGTTTGACAGAAAGAAATTATTGATCGATCATTTTTTTGAGAAATTGGTGAATTGCTAGAATTTTCTCAATCTCTCAAATTCTCTTTCCTCTTCCAATTTGTTGGCTTCTTCCCACCAAGGAGAAATCTAACTTGATATCCAGAGTGATATGAGGTTTTCACTGGTGGTGTTGTCCTACTAAACATCACAGAGGAAAGTTGTTGTGCAAAAAGAAGCAAGGAGTTGTTGTTGAGAAACTACAAATGTAATCACCTCTTTCCTTTTAGTTTAATTGTTATACAACATGTGTTTGCATGTTTTAGTTTCATGCCTAATTACATTAGATTACTGCTTATTCTTTGTTTTTTTATCCAATGTACTGGTATTTGGAATAAACCAAAACAAACGAGCAATTTCGATCTTAAAACACGTTTCCGCTGCTCAAGGGAATAAGATCTCCATCATGTAGGTGTTAGAGTAAGGGTTGTTCCTGTAATGAGCTTGTTGATTGCTTACATAGCGTACTGTGCTGGATTATGAGAACAATATTCGTAGACATGACCTTCCCCACAATATACACAAACTTCTTGACTGCCAACTTCATTCACAGTGGTTTGGGCTTGCACAGATGACACAGTCTTGGGGGTATTTCCTGATGTAAATCAAACCATTGATCCATTGCATGTACCTGAAGGAGCAATAACAAGGAGCAAGCCCAAGAAGATTCAAGAGGCTTTCACATTGCATCTCCAAAAGCTCGTGAATGCACAAGAAGAGACCAAGATTTTTGAGCCCAAAATTTTTTATAATGTTAGTACAACAAGTCCAGATGAGAATGGAGTGAAGATGACACGAGAAAAGTTGTCTAGTTTGAAAGATGGCACGGAGGACAAAAAAAGTGTGCAGAAAATGTGAACAGGTGGCTGTCTAGATTGCACCTCTTGGGATTTCGTGATGTCAAACCTCGTCAAACAAAATAGTCATGCATGGCGGATCCTACAGTAGATAATTAAGACCATTTAAAGCATTTCTATGTTTTTTGTTCCATATTTAGAGCTCTCAAACGTTGTGCAATCAAGTTTTAAATTCCTAGGTCAATTTTTCTTCATTTTACATTTAATGTTTATTAAAGACTTTTGGTCTTTGGTGCTTTGCACGACCATTTTGGCCTATTTAAAGGCTTGTATTGGCATGGAAAAGGCAGAACCTTTATGAAAAAAACTTGTGTTTTGTTTAGCCCCATTTGGTGTTAACTTTCTTTCAAATCTTGCTTTAGGTTTGATGTTTAACCGATTCATTGGATTAGCCCCGATCAAGCTAATTCTGGAGTGAGTCGTCTTAGGATCTAGGAGTGACCATCTTTATTCTAAGTGTGATCTAAGAGTGATTCATCTTCTAACTAAACTCTTAGTTGGAATCAATTCGTTAAGTTAGCCTTGTTCGTGACGTTTGCAAAGATCCTAGAAGGACCTCTAGCTTTGTTAAACCAACAAATTCGGCGCTTATCATTTGGTATCAGAGCTCGTTGGTCGACATCTTTTGGCCGACTCTCTAGAGGTGACCTCTAGCTTTGTGTTACTTTTTTCTGTCATTTTTTTTCGTAAGCATTTACAAAGTGTAACACAAGGCATTCTACAACTTGTCTTTAATTTCTTTGTATTTTGTTCTTGGATCATAAAAAAAAAAAAAAAGTCAGCAGCAAAAAGTTAAAAAAAAACAGTAGCAAAAAGAAAAAAACTAAAAAAAATACAGTAGCAAAAAAAAAAAAAGAGGTAATCAAGGATCCAAGGCCACAAAAGTTCTCTTTTTTTGAATTGTATTTACTCAAACTTTGAGTTGTAGATCCTTAGGATCAGTTTCTCTAGTCTTAGCTTGTGAAAAGTTATCATTGATTTAGTTTTATATCAAGTTGAAAAGCAAGGTTGCACCAAATTTTTAAACCAACCCTTACATCTTTGACCTAGTACCAAATGCCTACCCTTGAGTGATAAACACGAGTGTCCTTGAGTGATATCTTGGTGAGAAGTGTGGAGAGGTCCTTATAAAAAAAATGTCACAAGATAATAAAGAAAATGTTTGGCAAGTGGTAGATCCAAATATGGCTATTCTTCAAGCAATTCAAGGTATGATGGAGATGATGAAAGAAGAAAGGGAAGAAAGGAGAGCACAACAACAAAGAGAAGAACGAATCTTGCAAGAAGATGAAGGCATGTTTGAATTACAGGTACAAGAAAGAAACTTAGGAGGAAGAGGAAATGTGAGGGGAAGAGGAAGAAATAACGTTGCAAACATTGTGCAACCTAGAAGAGCGGAAAGAGTGAATGAAGAAAGGGATAGCGGAGTGAAACTCAAGATTCCCACCCTTTAGTGGTACGGCGGACTCGAGGCATACTTGCAATGGGAAAGAAAAATAGAACATGTATTTGATTGTAATACATATAGTGAGAATAAGAAGATGAAACTTGCCATTGCCGAATTCACCAATCATGCGGGAGAATGGTATCAACATCTCAAATCCGAGAGAAGAAGGAAAGAGGAGGATCCAATAGAAACTTGGGAAGAACTTAAAGAAGCAATGAGAAAGAGGTATGTTCTAAAACATTATGAAAGAGATTTGAAAACTAAATTGCAATCTTTGAGACAGGGAACAAAAAGTGTTGCTGAATATTATCAAGAGATGGAGTCCTTGATGGAAAGAGCAAAAATTCGAGAAGAAGAGGAAGACACCATGTCTCGATTCCTTGGAGGTTTGAATCGAGAAATTGCTCATCCGGTTGATAGAAATCCACCACCTTACCTTGAGATATGTATCATTATGCTATCAAAATTGAAGCTCAATTGAAGGAAGAAAAGGAGCATTCAAAAAGGTATACACCTAAAGCTAGTACCTTTTCAAACTCTAATGCATGGAACAAGGATAGTTTTGTGAATAGGAATGAACCGACACAACAAAGAAGCAAGTTTGTTGCTGCCAAAAGAGTGGAAGTCGAAAGCTCCAATGCTAAAAAGAATGAAGCTTCAAAGGAGGTAAGGGAAAAGTCTAGTTCTATTCAATGTTGGAAGTGCAAAGGATTTGGACACATGAGCAAAGAATGTGTCAATAAAAGAGTTATGGTGATAAGAAATGGTGTAGTTGATTCGGAGGATGAATGTGAGGAGCATGATGCCCCATTTGAGGAAGAATCTGAAATATGTGATGATGAGTATGTTGAAGAAGGTAACTCCATATCGTTGATCACAAGAAGGGTCCTTAGTATGCAAATCAAGGAAGACAAAGTTGAAGACCAAAGGGAAAACTTGTTTCACACAAGATGCCTAATTAAAGGAAGTCCATGCAGTTTGGTGATTGATAGTGGGAGTTGCACAAATGTGGTAAGTAGTTTTCTTGTAAAGAGACTTCAACTTACTACCCATCCACATCCAAAACCATACAAACTTCAATGGTTGACAAACAAAGGAGAACTTAAGGTAAATTCTCAAGTTCTTATTCCTTTTACTTTGGGAAGATATAAGGATGAAGTACTTTGTGATGTTTTACCTATGCATGCGGGGGATATATTGTTAGGCCGACCTTGGCAATATGATAGAGAGGTCACATTTGATGGAGTGAAAAATAAGTATTCGTTTACTTTCAACGGGAAGAAATTTACTTTACTTCCATTGTCTCCATATGAAGTACATTGTGATCATTTGAAATTAGAGAAGAAAAGAAAAGAGTTTGAAGAACAAGAGAGGAGAGAAGAAAGTAAGCTAAAAGAAAAAGAGAAGAGTGAAAAGAAAGAGAGAAGTGAGGGGCAAAAGGTGAGTGAAAACCAAGAGAGAAAAAAGAGTGATTTTGAGGAAAAAGAAAGAATGTGAGTTTGGTTATAAGAAAGGGGGAAGTGAGGAATGTGTTGTTGACACAACAACCAAAATTTGTACTTATGTGCAAAGGAATGTGTCTAACAACTAACCCAAAATCTAATGATGTTTTGCCAAGTTCTTTTAAGTCTCTTTTGCAGGAATTTAATGATATGTTTCCACATGAAGATGCACCTACGGGTTTACCTCCTTTAAGAGGAATTGAACATCAAATTGACTTCATACCCGGGGCAACTCTTCCAAATATGGCAGCTTATAGGACCAATCCAACCGAGACTAAGGAGATTCAAAGGCAAGTAGAAGAACTCATGGATAAAGGTTATGTTAGAGAGAGCATGAGTCCTTGCTCGGTTCCGGTGATTTGGTACCCAAGAAGGATGGCACATGGAGAATGTGTGTTGATTGTCGAGCCATCAACAAGATAACGGTAAAGTATCGACATCCCATTCCTAGATTGGATGACATGCTAGATGAATTACATGGTGCTAATCTGTTTTCAAAAATAGATCTTAAAAGTGGTTATCATCAAATTCGAATGCATGTGGAGATGAGTGGAAAACGGCTTTCAAAACAAAATTTGGACTTTATGAGTGGCTTGTTATGCCATTTGGCCTTACTAATGCACCAAGTACTTTTATGAGGCTAATGAATCATGTGTTGAGAGAGTACATTGGGAAATTTGTTGTTGTGTACTTTGATGATATTCTTGTTTACTCAAAAAGCTTGGATGATCATATTTTGCATGTTAAGACAATTTTACTTAAACTTAGAGAAGAGAAGCTATATGCCAACTTCAAAAGTGTAGTTTTTGTCTAGACCAAGTCAATTTCTAGGTTTCATTGTTGGAAGGAATGGTGTGCAAGTTGATGATGAAAAGGTAAAGGCTATCCGAGAGTGGCCAACACCTACCAATGCAAATGAGGTGAGATCTTTTCATGGTTTGGCTAGTTTTTATAGGAGGTTTATTAAGAATTTCAGTAGTATAGCCTCACCATTAAATGAACTTGGCAAAAAGCATGTGAAATTTGAATGCACAGAAAAACAAGAAGATGCATTCAATGAATTAAAAGATAAATTGACCAATGCACCTTGTCTTGCTTTACCTAACTTTGACAAATCTTTTGAGATTGAATGTGATGCAAGCGGGATAGGTGTAGGAGCTATTTTGATGCAAGAAAAGAGACCAATCATGTTCTTTAGTGAGAAGCTAAATGGAGCACAACTCAACTACTCAACTTATGACAAAGAACTACATGCACTTGTGAGGACTTTGCAAGTTTGGCAACATTACTTGTGGCCAAAAGAGTTTGTCATCCATACTGATCATGAAAGTTTGAAGCACCTCAAAAGCCAAACAAAGCTAAATAGGAGGCATGCAAAATGGGTAGAATTCATTGAGACATTTCCTTATGTCATCCATTACAAAAAAGGTAAGGATAATGTGGTGGCCGATGCATTATCAAGAAGGTATGCATTATTTTCTGCCCTTAGTGCAAAGATTCTTGGTTTTAAACATATGATTGAGCTTTACAAAGTTGAGAAATCTGAATTTCATGATGTGTATATGCAATGTTTAGGAGGAAACAACGTACATGATCATGTTGTATTTGATGGTATGCTTTTTAGGAAGGGTAAACTTTGCATTCCTAAGTGTTCTATTCGAGAGTTACTTGTGAAGGAAGCTCATGGGGAGGTCTTATGGGACATTTTGGGAATTTAAAACATACAACATGTTGTGTGAACACTTTTATTGGTTGAAAATGAGGAAGGATGTGAATAAAGTGTGCAAGCAATGTTTCAAATGTAAGGAAGCTAAGTCTAAGACACAACCACATGGACTTTATACACCTTTAGATGTTCCTAGTGAACCGTGGGTTGACATTAGCATGGATTTTGTTCTAGGATTGCCAAAGACTAGGAGACATCATGATAGCATTTTTGTGGTGGTTGATAGGTTTAGTAAAATGGCACATTTCATTCCATGTAACAAAACAGATGATGCAACTAATATAGCTAATCTATTCTTTAGGAAGTGGTTAGATTGCATGGCATTCCAAAACCATTGTAAGTGATAGAGATGCCAAATTTTTAAGTCATTTTTGGAAAGTTTTGTGGGGTAAATTGGGAACTAAGCTTTTGTTTTCTACAACTTGTCACCCCCAAACCGATGGGCAAACCGAGGTGGTTAATAGAACTTTAGGGGCATTGCTTAGATCGCTAATTTCTAAGAATCTTAAGTCTTGGGAAGAGACTCTACCTTTTGTGGAGTTTGCATACAATAGAGCGATACATAGCACCACTCATTGTTCACCTTTTGAGGTTGTGTATGGATTTAATCCCTTAACTCCTCTAGATTTATCACCTTTACCACCTAATATATTTTCTAGTAATGCAGCTGTTTCTAAATCCGAATACATCAAAAATTTGCACAAAGAAGTCAAGGAAAGGATTGAAAAGAAGAATCAAAAGCTAGTCACTCAAAAGAACCAAGGGAGAAAGAAATTAATTTTTAAACCGGGTGAATGGGTTTGGGTTCATCTACGAAAGGAACGGTTTCCGGATCAAAGGAAGTCTAAACTTCAACCAAGGGGAGATGGTCCATTTCAAGTATTAGAGCGGATCAATGACAATGCATACAAACTAGATCTCCGAGGTGAGTACAATGTAAGTTCTACTTTTAATGTTGCTGATTTAACTCCTTTTGATGTAGGAAATGAAGACTTTGATTTGAGGACAAATCCTTTTAAAGAAAGGGGGGATGATGTGAATCAAACCATTGATCCATTGCATGTACCTGAAGGAGCAATAACAAGGAGCAAGGCCAAGAAGATTCAAGAGGCTTTCACATTGCATCTCCAAAAGCTCATGAATGCACAAGGAGAGACCAAGATTTTTGAGCCCAAAATTCTTTATAATGTTAGTACAACAAGTCAAGATGAGAATGGAGTGAAGGTGACACGAGAAAAGTTGTCTGGTTTGAAAGATGGCACGGAGGACAAAAAAAGTGTGCAGAAAATGTGAACAGGTGGCTGTCTAGATTGCACCTCTTGGGATTTCGTGATGTCAAATCTCGTCAAACGAAATAGTCATACACGGCAGATCCTACAGTAGATAATTAAGACCATTTAAAGCATTTCTATGTTTTTTGTTCCATATTTAGAGCTCTCAAACGTTGTGCAATCAAGTTTTAAATTCCTAGGTCAATTTTTTCTTCATTTTACATTTAATGTTTATTAAAGACTTTTGGTCTTTGGTGCTTTGCACGACCATTTTGGCCTATTTAAAGGCTTGTATTGGCATGGAAAAGGCAGAACCTTTATGAAAAAAACTTGTGTTTTGTTTAGCCCCATTTAGTGTTAACTTTCTTTCAAATCTTGCTTTAGGTTTGATGTTTAACCGATTCATTGGATTAGCCCCGATCAAGCTAATTCTGAAGTGAGTCGTCTTAGGATCTAGGAGTGACCATCCTTATTCTAAGTGTGATCTAAGAGTGATTCATCTTCTAACTAAACTCTTAGTTGGAATCAATTCGTTAAGTTAGCCTTGTTCGTGATGTTTGCAAAGATCCTAGAAGGACCTCTAGGTTTGTTAAACCAACAAATTCGGCGCTTATCATTTCCCAATGATAAATTCTTTAGCATATTTTCCATAGAGGCCATTTGAGCATTCAAGGAAGATAGAACATCCAGTTCCAACATTCCCTTAGTCTTCCTACTAGGGTTGTTTCTAATATCTGCCCATTGACAATTGTTGGATGAGATCCTTTCTAAAATCTCAAATGATTCATTATAAGTCTTGGACAGGAGGGCTCCATGGTAAAATGCCTCCATTTGGATGCAATGAGGCAGACCATGATGAGGGCATCTTCTCAACAGATCTTTAAACCTTTCCCAAGCTTCACTCACTGTTTCATCTGCATTCTGCTGAAATGACACTATATCACTCCTTAGTTGTGCATTCTTGCTTTGAGGAAAGTACTTGATAAGTAATTTCTCAGCCAATGTGTTCCATGAATCAATTGCTCCTGGTGGTAAAGAGTCTAGCCATGCCTTAGCACCATCCCTTGAAGAATAAGGGAAAATATTAAGCCTTAAAGCTTATTTGGATACTCCAGGCATGATAAAAGAATCACTCACTCCCAAAAAGGCTCTTAATTGTGCATGTGGGTCCTCAGCAGATAAACCATGATACTGCCTAATTGACTGCAACATCTGAAACATCACTCCTTTCAACTCAAAGGAGGGAGCTTCAATTTCAGGCCTGACTATCCCTGGATTCAACTCATCAACCAAGGGATTGACATTGGTTCTGATGGCTCTTTCCCTGTCATCTGCCAAAAGAATGGTATTAGCGGGGCCAATAGTCCGATTAATCTGGTTCAATTTTGTCTCATTTCAAAGTTCTTTGGAATGGTTGAGCCAAAGGATCCCTAGGAAATTGAGGATTTGTCATTGTTTCTCTCGAATCTCTCAATCTCCTTCTGAATGTCCTTTCAATCTCTGGATCTAGAATAAATTCCAGTCCTAGCTGATCGTTCATTCACAACTTTTTCCAAATACCTAAAACAAAAACACAACTTAATCAGGTATACTTATGCAACACAAATTCACCAAAACTAACTCAATTTCAATCATTCTTGCTACTAATCCCCAGTAACGACGCCAAAAACTTGTTGGTTTAAAGGAGTGCAACTAAAGTTGTGGTGACAACACCTTAACATGTGCAAGTGTACACAACCTTATTCCAACAGGTGATAAGTAATTTAATCGATTCACAGGGATTGGTGTCTATAAGAATTGCAAAAATAGAATTAGTTTCAATGAACCAAGGGTAACCAATCATCAATCAAGTACTTAAAAGCTTAGAAACAAACTTGCTAAATAACCTTGAGACTCTATTAAGTGAGATAGTGGTCGAATTAGGGGATCAGTTATGCTCTTAGCAAATCAAATGTTGCAGCATTAAGACTACTCCAACACTTAATGCAAGTTTTCATAGACTCTTCCCAGAGATCTTTGATTACAACAACTAATTCCCATTAATCTGCTTTCAAATACTCCTCTCCTTGCATTCATTAGGTGAGTTACTACTCCTAGTATCCTCAATTACCCTGGAGCAAGCTCATAATCAGAACTAATCCTAGTCAATGAAATCAGTTCATTCCTCCTCTTCCCAAATTAAGAATAAACAAACTAAAACCGGTTGGCCAGACGGATCTTAGTTGGGATTAAGCTCACAATGACTAAAAGTGAGGATGTGTGTAGCTCATGTTGTGCATTTGACTCAGAATTACATAACCTTCCCTAATTCTCCCCCTTAGTTATTTAGTTCATGATTAAGAAAGACAAACGACAACTACTAGAACTAGAATTCATTCTACTAAGCATTACAATGTCCAAAATACAAACAAGGATTTAGAAAAGGAAATAAAACAATACACTTAACAGACACTAAAATTAACCAAAACTAAGAATAAAGAAGCAAATAGTATGTGTAGCTCTTTGAGAAGAGATCAGCTCCTTTCCCAAGAATCTTCTATGCTTCCTTCCAGCCAGTGGTGAATCCAGAATTTGTCTCGAGGGGAGGCTTGAATATGACATTGAAAAAAATATTGAACATTGCTTGAACTTGGGACTTGAGGGATAGTTAATGACATATTTACCACTATGCCAAAAGGCTTTTTTGTTATTTGATATGACTTTTTCTATACATATTATTAAAGGTAAAAAATTTGAGGGGAGGGGGGGGGCTCGAGCCCCCCCTGGGCCCATGGTAAATCCACCCCTGCTTCTAGCTCCACGAGGTCTTCCAAGTTCATTATCGAGAAAATGACCTAACTAAAATTCTAAAATGGGCTCTCCTTCCAAAAGTGGTAAGAAAGGGCTTAAATAGCTCCTTGCCACATAAGGATCAGGGCTTTTGTGGCAATGGTCATTGAATAAGAAACTTCTGAATGATCCAACTAAGTCCAATTGTCAGCTTCATTAATTAAGGTGGCTGCCACGTACTCCAATTGCTTAGACTTCCACACAAAATGCTTCTGACACAGCTCAAGCTTCAACATTCTTGCATATCTTTGCTCCAACAATTGGAATGCTGCTTCAACATTAAAATGCTTCACCATTCACTGCTATCTCTTCATGCTTAACAGATGCTAGAACATTCCTCCATTCTGTAATCAACATTTGTATAAAATGCTACAACATTTGTTCTGCAAAGAGCATTACAACCAGTAAGCCTCAAATGGCTTAAATTACTAACCAATGAACTTCTATAATGAAAAAGATAATCAAACAACTTAAACAACACACTCCTTAGCTTTAAAATGTGAATGCCCATACTAAAAAATAAAGGGAATCGAAGTCCCCGCAGCGGAAGCGATTGCGAATCGCGCGCTCTTGATTTAGTTACATCGATAAATTCAAGAACATACAAAACTAGATTAAGCATAAAAGTAAAATGGACAACAAGAATTTATCTTTGAAGAACCTTTCTTCAAGTGCTCCACTCTCCCACGGTCACGATCTCAGCAACAGGAACTCCGACGTACGAAGACACGACCACCGAATCTTCTCCGTTGTTCTCTTGGTGAGGGAGGAAGGTGGGTTTCCTTTAGGAGATGTGAGGTATTTTGAGAGAGATGTGTGTGTCTTGGAACTCTTCCAACAACACAACAAGAGAGCTTATCAAACCTTAGAATGTCTTTTTAATAGCTTAACCTAGTTGCATCTCATGCAACCATATATATAGGGGAATGGGATGGAAATGACCATCCTACCCCTCCTTTAATCTCTCTTTAATATATAGTTTATATATGAATCTAATTCACATTAAAACTATATATTATATCAATTACATCATATATAATTGATATAACTCCTCATGTATGAAATTGAACACTTCAATTTCACTCTTAACTTTATACCCTCAATATTACCATATTGAGCCAACGGAGGGATCTAATGGACCTACAGATCATAAGCTCCAATGATGTGAGATTAACTGATCAAACTCTTTGTTCCAGTTAATCAATATTCATTAACTACAAGTCACTCCACTATAGACTTGTAGCTGCACTCTCCTCACTGTAGATATTATTGTGTCTATTGATATAGTCATTACCCATGAATCGACCCTTCACAGGTTGTTCGTAATCACAGCTGGGTCAAATTACCGTTTACCCCTGTGATTACCTCTTTGCTCCTTAAGCAACACTGATCCTCTAATGAACAACAAGTCTAAGGTCCTACCTTAGACTCATACCCTCATAGAGGGCGGGGCCCTGTTGTTCAAGACCGAGTCGATTCTTAAGGGAACAACCTATCTAATTCCTCGAGAGAGGAATGAGTGAATTCCATCTTGCACAGTTAAGTTCCCGGCTACCCACGAGGTTCTCGTCCCCGAGAAGGTAGGCTTATTGAGTCTGGCTCTGTGCCACTCTCACCCATACTAGTCTAAGGACAAACCCCTATAAGCAGGAGTTCTTAACTTGCTCAGGATTCAGGTCGAGTCACTAATGACCATCTATAAATTACTAGTCTTATTCTGTTAACGTTGTTATACTGGTTAGACTAATAATTTGCGATCCAGTCTTGTATGAACTCTTCATACAGGATGCCCCCACTCGCATGTCAACTACATGAATGAGTTGGATTACCTCATTTGTACTAATTACAAAGTGGGTCGCATCCATGGTGTTACCAGAATGAGGTTTCCAACCTTATTCTTATACCATAAACTATTTAGGTTATAATCTTGAACTCAACCCAAATAGTGTCCACTACACCGATTTCAAGATAAAAGTTATAACCTTGGAGCTTAGTTTATTGGATTTATAAAAGCAAGACTGTAATCTTATCAGAACAAATAACATTTTATTTAATTGATCAAAATTACACAAGTTTAGGGCATAAATCCCAACAATCTCCCACTTGACCTAAAGCTTGTGGAGTACTAAACATTACATTAATGTAAATACAATAAACTAGGGCATTTAAACCCCTTTGTACAAAATACTCCCACTTGCCCTAGTTGGGGAAGACGTGTAAACCTAGACCTTCTAGGTGACTCTCAAATACTTTAGCCGTGAGAGCCTTTGTAAAAGGATCAACAATATTGTGCTCTGAGGCTATCTTCGTGACAATCACGTCTCCTCTATGCACAATCTCCCGGATGAGATGATACTTCCGCTCTATGTGATTTCCCCTCTTGTGACTTCGGGGTTCACTCGAATTTGCCACTGCACCACTGGTATCGCAATACAGCGTGATGGGCAAAGTCGTATTTTGAACAACTTCCAAATTTAGCACAAATTTCCTTAACCAAACGACCTCTTTAGCTGCTTCACAAGCTGCTACATATTCGTCCTCCATGGTGGAATCAACGATGCATCCTTGGAATCAACGATGCATCCTTACTTGACGCTTCGCCATACTACAGCTCCTCCATTAAGAGTAAAAACTGACCCTGATGTAGATTTTCGAGAATCTTTATCAGTCCGAAAGTCAGAATCCGTGTATCCTGTAAGGATCAAATCCTTAGCCCCATACACAAGCATGTAGTTCCTTGTTCTCCGAAGATACTTAAGGATTGTTTTAACCGCTGTCCAGTGTTCAAGTCCTGGATTGGATTGATACCTACTGACCATCCCAACTGCAAAACAGATGTCAGGCCTAGTACATAACATGGCGTACATCAGGCTCCCAACAGCTGATGCGTAAGGAATCCGTCTCATATCCTCAACTCCTTGAGGTGTCTTAGGACACTGTTCCTTAGACAAATGAATTTCATGTCTAAAAGGCAACAAGCCCTTTTTGGAATCTTGCATCTTAAACCTTGACAACACTTTGTCTATGTATAATGCTTGAGACAAAGCTATAGAAATTCTTGCGGTTTCGGACAATCTGGATCCCAAGAACAAACTGCGCATCACCCAAATCTTTCATTTGGAATTGCGTAGCAAGCCATTCCTTGATGTCAGTAAGATAACCTACATCATTCCCAATGAGTAGGATATCATACACATAGAGAATTAGGAAAGCGACAGAACTATTGATGATTTTCTTGTAGACACAAGGTTCATCATCATTCTAGTCAAAACCATAAGATCTGATAGCCTCATCAAATCTTATATTTCAGGACCTAGAGGCTTGTTTCAGTCCATAAATCGACCTTTTAAGCCTGCAAACCTTTTGCTCTTGTCCTGGTTTAATAAACCCTTTGGATTGGTCCATGTAGATGTTTTCCTCAAGATTGTCATTCAAAAAAGTTGTCTTGACATCCATTTGCCATACCTCATAGTCATAATATGCGGCAATGGCAAGAAGGATACGGATAAACTTTACCATAGCAACAGGTGAAAAGGTCTCCTCATAGTCAACCCCTTCAACCTGGGTATAATCCTTTGCTACTAGTCTGCCTTTAAAGGTTTGCACCTTCCCATCTACACCACGTTTTCTCTTGTAGATCCACTTACAACCTATAGGTTTTACCCCATCAGGCTTATCTACAAGATCCCAAACAGAATTGAAGTGCGTAGACTCCATTTCTTGGTCCATGGCTATGACCCATTTGTCTTTGTCTTTGTCAACCATTGCTTGATTATAAGTCAATGGATCCTCGCAGTTGTCATCTTGTATAACAACTTGGGTTTCAGCTAAACCCATGTAACGGTCTGAAATAGTCTAGATTAAGAAAGCGGAAGCAATTTTGGATCTTGAACACTCTAAGTTGATCACTTTTGTAAAATGAAAAACATGCTCAAAGCTGGAAAAACATAGAGATAGAAAACTCAACTTTGAAGATCAAATTCTCTTCACCCGGTGGATGGTTTTCAACACGAACACTTCGTGGACAACCGTTAGAGTCTTCCCTACTATCCTCAGGCCTTAGAACGGATTGTGGGATCCTAGGTTGAGAGAATTTGGAAGAAAAGACCTCAAATGTCACTAATTCGGGAATATTGAATTTTCTGTGTAACTCTCCCAAAACACCTCAAATCACCATTAAATAAAGTTTCATTAAGCTTCAATAGAGTGACATCTCAATAGTGATGAGCATAATTTGAGATGGAGGTGGCCAAATTTGGTGAATTTGAAGATGAGAGAGATTTGGCAAGTTGCCAATTTGCTTTCCATGAAAATCCTCTATTTTTCATTTAATTTTAATTCAAAAATCAATATTAAATTGATTTTTAATTAAAATTAATTTAATTAATTAAATTATTAAATAATTAATTTAATTAATTAATTTTTAATTTAATTTAATATCAAATATTAAATTAAATAAATTGCCCGATCCCGATCGATTTTTCGAACATGGATCTTTATTCATGCTATAAACCGATCCAATATTTAAATCATATTTAAATATATCCACCTCTAATTAATCATAGTTTAATTCATAATTAAGCTATGATTCGTAAAATATATCACATATAATTAACGCTTTCTTCCAAACTCGAATTTGAACAATTCAAATTCTTTTCTCTCAAAATGTTATAAGGCTAAGTCCGAGCTAGTAAGGAGGACCTAATGGACCTACAGATCATGAGCTCCAACGATACGAGATTAACCGGCCAAACTCTTTAGCCTAGCTAATCAACATTCGTTAACCACCGGGACACTCCACTAAAGCCCAGTGGCTGCATTCTTCTTCATAGATAGATTTATTTGTCACTTTCGATATAACCATGATTAGTAAGTCGATCTTTCATAGGTCGTTCATACAGCTGGGTCAAAATTACCGTTTTATCCCTGTAATTACCTCTTGTTCCTTAAGTCCCACTGATCCTCTAATGAACAATTGGTTTGTGGTCCAACTAGCAAACCGAATCCTTCTCGGGCCAATGAGAGGGGTGGACCCATTGTTCAAGACCCGGAGTCAGTACTTAAGGGAACAACTTCTCTACTAATCCCTAAAGCGGGTAGGAATGAATTCCATCTTGCAGAACTATGTTCCCAGCTATCTACCCGATTTTATCCCTGAAATGGGAGGCTTATTGAGTCGGTAGTCTTGAGCCACTCTCACCCATGCAAATCTAAGGATAATCCGAATAAACAGGGGTCCATAGAACGCTTAGGATTAAGATCGAGTTACCTAGGTCATCGTATGAATATAATCAGTTAAGACAGTAAACGGAGTTATAAAGTCTAAGTGACTATTTTGCGGTCCAGTCTTATGCAAACTCATTGCATAGGACGCCCCCACTCACATGTCTCCACATGAACGATTTAGGATCACATCGTTTGTACTCTACAAAGTGGGTCGCGTCCATAGTGTCCCCAGGATAAGGTACCCAGCCCTATCCTTATACTATAGACTGTTCTGGCTATAACTTGAACTTGATCCACTTTTATGTCACACATAAAGTTCAAGTATTCATCCCATAGCCAAAGGTTCTTTATTGGATTAAGGTTACATAATACACAACATTCAATAACACTTTTACTGAATAAATATCAATAACAACTTTATTGCAAAATAGAATATACATTCAGTTTACAAAACCACGAGTTTTAGGACATTAAACCCAACACGGTTAGGCTGTATCACAACCCTCCCACTACGTCGAGGCATACTCAACTCTTGAGATGGACCCTCTTGACTAGACAAACTAGTATCAACAACTCTTGTTGACATACTAGTGTTCTTATTAGCAACCTTTGCTATTGTTCTGTCTAACTCACTCAACACTACCTTACTTTTTGGTTTGTGGTCCCTTATGTGGTCCTCCTCCAAGAAAATGGCATTTGTCGATACCAAAACCTTATCTTCCTTAGGATCATAGAATAAACCACCTCTTGTTTCTTTTGGGTATCCTACGAATAGGCACAACTTTGAACGTGAATCCAACTTCTTTGGATTTGTCACAAGCACATGTGCTGGACAACCCCATATTCTGAAGTGACATAAACTACCTTTACGTCCTTTCTAGAGTTCAAAAGGTGTTTCAGAAACACTTTTGGAGGACACACTATTCAAAATGTATACTGCAGTCTCCACTGCATATAAAAGGAACTAGGGAGATGAGCATAACTCATCATTGATCGAATCATGTCCAATAAGGTTTTATTTCTCCTTTCTGATACACCGTTTTGTTGTGGTGTGCCGGGAGCTGAGAGTTGGGATGTAATTCCATGTTCTATCATATAGTTCTGAAATTTTAAATCCATGTACTCTCCACCTCGATCCGATCGAAGTGTTTTAACTCTTTTACCTAATTGATTTTCAACCTCAGTCTTAAATTCCTTGAACTTTTCAAGTGCTTCAGACTTGTGGTGCATTAGGTAAATATGCCCATATCTGGAATAATCATCTATAAAAGAGATGAAATATTCATATCCTCCCATGGCTTTAACATTCATCGGACCACAAAGGTCTGAATGTATAAGCTCTAGAGGATCTTTGGCTCTATAATCTTTCCACTAAAAGGTCTTTTAGTCATTTTGCCTTCTAGGCAGGATTCACATACTGGCAAGAAATTTTCTTCTAACTCGTTTAGAAGTCCGTTCTTTACCAATCTCTCAATCCTATTGAGATTAATGTTACCCAATCTTAGATGCCAAAGATGAGTATTTTCTTTAGGAGAAATTAGTTCGTGTAATTGCAATTCTGTAAAATTCACTTGTTAAAACTATTTTAACTGAATTAAACCATTTGCAAATAATTCTCAAGAAGAGCAACACATAGTACAATACTTTTCCAATGAATAAACACTTTATTCAATTGAAAAGACAGAGAAGTACAATGTTCGCTAAGGCAAGAAATGAGGTTTCTAATAAACCCTTAAGCTACATGTTATCAAATAATAGCTTTTTCTTTGTCAGACGATTGCTCTATATCTGCTCCTTTTCCTCTTCTTCTGTATCTTCTTAAGTCCAGAAGGATGACTGATGTGAATCAAACCATTGATCCATTGCATGTACCTGAAGGAGCAATAACAAGGAGAAAGGCCAAGAAGATTCAAGAGGCTTTCACATTGCATCTCCAAAAGCTCGTGAATGCACAAGGAGAGACCAAGATTTTTGAGCCCAAAATTCTTTATAATGTTAGTACAACAAGTCAAGATGAGAATGGAGTGAAGATGGTACGAAAAAAAGTTGTCTAGTTTGAAAGATGGCACGGAGGACAAAAAAAGTGTGCAGAAAATGTGAACAACTGGCTGTCCATATTGCACCTCTTGGGATTTCGTGATGTCAAGCCTCGTCAAACGAAATAGTCATGCATGGCGGATCCTACAGTAGATAATTAAGACCATTTAAAGCATTTCTATGTTTTCTGTTCCATATTTAGAGCTCTCAAACGTTGTGCAATCAAGTTTTAAATTCCTAGGTCAATTTTTTCTTCATTTTTACATTTAATGCTTATTGAAGACTTTTGGTCTTTGGTGCTTTGCACAACCATTTTGGCCTATTTAAAGGCTTGTATTGGCATGGAAAAGGCAGAACCTTTATGAAAAAAACTTGTGTTTTGTTTAGCCCCATTTGGTGTTAACTTTCTTTCAAATCTTGCTTTAGGTTTGATGTTTAACCGATTCATTGGATTAGCCCTGATCAAGCTAATTCTAGAGTGAGTCGTCTTAGGATATAGGAGTGACCATCCTTATTCTAAGTTTGATCTAAGAGTGATTTATCCTCTAACTTCTTGGTTGGAATCAATTCGTTAAGTTAGCCTTGTTCGTGAAGTTTGCAAAGATTCTAGAAGGCCCTCTAGCTTTGTTAAGCCAACAAGTTCGGCGCTTATCATTTGGTATCAGAGCTCGTTGGTCGATATCCTTTGGCCAGCTCTCTAGAGGTGAAATATCTAAAATTTTTGTTATTTTTTTTTCTGTCATTTTTTTAAGCATTTACAAAGTGTAATACAAGGCATCCTACAACTTGTCTTTAATTTCTTTGTATTTTGTTCTTGGATCATAAAAAAAATAATTAGTAGCAAAAAGTTAAAAAAAATACAGTAGCAAAAAAAAACCAAAAAAAAAAGTAGCAAAAAAAAGAAAGAGGTAATCAAGGATCAAAGGCACACAAAAGTTCTTGTTTTTGAATTTTATTTACTCAAACTTTGAGTTGTAGATCCTTAGGATCAGTTTCTCTAGTCTTAGCTTGTGAAAGGTTATCATTGATTTAGTTTTATATCAAGTTGAAATGCAAGGTTGCACCATTTTTTTTTTAAACCAACCCTTACATCTTTGACCTAGTACCAAATGCCTACCCTTGAGTGATAAACACGAGTGTCCTTGAGTGATATCTTGGTGAGAAGTGTGGAGAGGTCCTTATAAAAAAAATGTCACAAGATAATAAAGAAAAAGTTCCGCAAGTGGTAGATCCAAATATGGCTATTCTTCAAGCAATTCAAGGTATGATGGAGATGATGAGGGAAGAAAGGGAAGAAAGGAGAGCACAACAACAAAGAGAAGAACGAATCTTGCAAGAAGATGAATGCATGTTTGATTTACAGGTACAAGAAAGAAACTTAGGAGGAAGAGGAAATGTGAGGGGAAGAGGAAGAAATAATGTTGCAAACATTGTGGAACCTAGAAGAGTGGAAAGAGTGAATGAAGAAAGGGATAGCGGAGTGAAACTCAGAATTCCACCCTTTAGTGGTACGGCGAACTCCGAGGCATACTTGCAATGGGAAAGAAAAATAGAACATGTATTTGATTGTAATACATATAGTGAGAATAAGAAGATGAAACTTGCATGTTTTACATAATAAGGTATTTGATACCTTATATTATGCATTTATGCAAATTGATTTTGCATAAGGCATAATTAGTGGAAATATTGTTGGGGTGTATGCCCTATTCTTGGGTAGTTTGTAATAATTCTTGATGTAATAAATAAAACTTATTTATTTATCAAACTTTGTATCTCACATTTTTATAAACTTAATCTAATAAACTAAACTCCATGGTATGACATTATATGAGAGAACTAAAACTTGAACGGTGTGTAGTTGACACACGGAGAGGATCACGTTCGAGTTAATGACTCGAACGGTCTACAGTATATGGATAGGGTTGGAAACCTCATCCTGGGGACACTGGGGATGCAACCCGCTGTGTATTAGACACGAACAAGGTGATCCAACCCGTTCATGTTGTTGACATGCGAGTGGGGGCATCCTGTGCAATGAATTGTACAAGGCTGGAACGTGAATTATTAGACCTACTGATGTAATACCGTTAACAGTATAGGACTAATAACTTCGTAGATGATCATTAATGACTCATCCTTAATCCTAAGCGTGTTACGGACTCCTGTCTGTGGGGGTCTATCCTTTGACTAGTACGGGTGAGGTTGGTCACAGTTGCTTGCCTAATATGCTTACCTTCTTGGGGACAGGACCTCGTGGGGAGATGGGAACTTAACTACTCAAGATGGAATTCACTCGTTCCCGAGCTAGGGAAACTAAAGGGGTTGTTCCCTTAAGTGTTGTCTCAAGGCTTGGACAACAGGGTCTCACTCTCTCATTGGTACGAGAGGGATGTTGTTTATGGTAGGACTATGCAACAAAGTTGTTCATTAGAGGAGCAGTGAGACTTAAGGAGCAAAAGGTAGACAAAGGGATAAAATGGTAATTTGACCCAGCTGTGACTACGAATAACCTGTGAAAGATCGACTCACAGGTATTGGTTATATCGATGGACACAACTTATCCTACAGTGATGAGAGTGCAACTACGGGCTTTAGTGGAGTGTTACCGTAATTCATGAATGTTGATTAACTGGGTCAAAGAGTTTGATAGGTTAATCTCGTATCATTGGAGCTCATCATCTATAGGTCCATTAGATCCCTCGGTTGACTCAAATTGGATTGAATGATGGTTTACAGTTTAGAGTGGATTTGAAGTATTCAAATTCATTAAAATGGAAATGTCATTTATATGTGATATGATAGACATAATATATAGTTTAATATGAATGAGATTCATAATAAACTATAGTCTAACCTAATTTATTAATTAGGACTAATTGGAGAAATTGGATTGAGAGAAATTAAATTGAATATGATTCAATTTAAAATTCCACAACTATGCAAATGTGATTTGTATAATAAGGTATGAGATACCTTATATTATATGATATGCAAATATGATTTGCATATTATATAGTTGTGGTATTTTGGTGAATTGGTAGAGATTTTAACTCCACCACACCCCATTATATATAGGTGCTTGGAGAAGCACTTGTTATGACAAGTTCTCATTTTTTGGATTTTGAACCAAAAGAGAAAGAAGAATTCTCTCTAGCTCTCTCAATTCTCTCTACCTTCTCCAAACCCAATTCCAAAAATAGTCCCACAACTCTACCTCTACCTCCCGAGAACAACCAAGAAGATCAAGTGGAAGTGTCCGACTTGATTCGTTCGTGGTACGAGTTCGTGAGTTCGTTGGATCGAGAGAGATCGTGATCGAGGAGGAAATCAAAGAAACGTTCTTCAAGAGGTTAGTAATCCTTTACTTATTGTTTTTCCTTCTCGAAAACCATGCTTAGCCTATTTAGTATGTTCATACTTTTAGTTTTAAAAAAATTAGAACTACAACGAATCAACGACGATTCACGTCGCTTCCACTGTGGGAAATCCATTCCCTTCAAATAGTGGCATAATGGGTGGAGAATTTTTCTCCACCCACATTGGCTATATAAGCATCCATTTGGATGCAAATTCGAACATTTAAGTCATTTGCAAAGATTTGACATTCTAGCAAATCACTTTCTCTCACAAAATCTCTCTACAAAATTCCTATTCCAAGAAGGCATTTCCACTTCTCTCCCTCTCCTAGAGAACAACCGAGAAGACTCATCGGAGGTGTTCGATTATTGAGAACGTGGAGATCGTAGACGACAGGAGGATTACGAGAAGAATTGTGTCTTCAAAGGTAATCCCTAATCTAGTATGCTTTCATAGTTAGACTTAGCCTTTAGTTTTCTGTTCTTGGTAATTTCTATGTGAACATAATCCAGAACAAAGGCGATCAATCGCTTCCGCATTGAGATTTCATCCCTTTAATTAGTATCAGAGCCAGGTTGCTCTTGATTATGTTCGAAATTTCTCAAAAACTAGGTGGGTATAACATTCAATTTGGTAAAATTGTTGTGGTTTGCAAAAATGGATGATTTCACAATTTGACATTTAGATTTACAATTTTGTTGAATCGTTCAATGTAAGGGCCCATTGTTTTAGGCAAATATGTTGTAAATCGAGTCTGTAAGTTCGTGTCCGTCATGGCAAGGAGTTGTTGTGAAGAAATAGAGTGGAAACGGACAAAAGGTGAGCTTGTTGTTCTGGAAAAGAGCACGGCGTTGCAACACGGTTCATCACCGTTGCAACGTCGCACAAACGGATTTTGGCACGCTGCAGGCGCGACATTACAACACGAGGTACAACGTTGCAACGTCGTGGGCGTTGAGCACGCTGCAAGGCATTCAGGTGCACAACGTTGCAACGTCGTGCAATAGTGGGCAGTGGACGCGCGAGAGATTCGCAGGAAGAATGGCTTAGTGGCGTGCATAATGGAGGTTTTTCCATTTTTGGTGAGTGGGAGCGGGACTTGTGCAAACGAGTCCCACGATTTGTTCTATTTGTTTGATTCGTAAGATTCTTATGATCGACCTGCTAGTTTGACCTGAACCAAACAATTCGTTCGGAGGGCCTGATCATAGGAGTTGGAACAAAGCCAACTCCCGAAAGGGATAGGGTTATCTTAGTTTGTTTTTTAACTTAGTCCTACCTTCGGTGGATTTTGTTCGATCGAAACTCTGGGATCTAAAGTTAGAGGGTAACACTCACTTGATACATTAAAAGTTAATGAATCCATACCGAAAATGGTATAGTGTAAACCCGAGATCTTTCTTTGGAACTTCCTTATTAACAAACAACAAAAAGAAAGAAGAAATGAATGTTTAAAACTTGGTTTCCCATGTTTTAAAAAGAAAAGAAATGAAGTGAAAGACAAAAGGAAAACAAGGAAAGAAAGTTTAAACCATTTTGGTTTGGTTTGCTTTTAAAGACAAGAAGAAAAGGAAATGAAACAAATGTTTTATATATTAAGTTATTTTGTTTTGTTAAGAAAAGAAAAGAAAAGAAAAGAAAAGAAAGAAAGAAGATAAAGGAAAGAAAAGAAAAGGAAAAAGAAATGGAAAATGAAAAAGCAAAAAGGTGCAAAAGGACAAAACCCTCCACCGTTTGATTTTTTTAAAAGAAGTTCTCTCCATTTTCTTCTCTTTCATCACAAACTAAGGCTGAAGCTTCATTGTTGAAGGAGAAAGGAAGAAGAAGGAGGCCATTTTTGGTGATTTTGAAGCTGGAGTTGTTGAAGAAAAAGAGGAGAACTCAAGGAAGTCAATATTACAAAGAAGGAAATCAACTCAGACAAGTTCTGATTTTCTGTTCATCTCGAGCTCCACAAGAAGAGGTAAGAGTTGAGGTTTTGTTTCATGAAAGTTAACTCATATTGGAACAAAATTCGTAAAGGAAGCTCGAGCCAATTCTGATTTTAAGTTGTTGTTTTGTTAAGAGAAGAAGGAGAAGACATAATTTCTTTGTCAAATCCGAGAAGTCTCTAATGTTTTGGTTGTTCTGATCTATATACTTAGAGTTAGAATCTCTATGGTTCGAAAGCTTATTGAATTTCCTACAAATTTTGTGAAGAAAGCATGAGAAGAAAATGATTGGAAGATGTTGTAATCATCAGGTTACGTTTCGGGTTGCAAAGAGAAGTGAAATCTGGAACAAAGAAGCAGGATCATTTTAGGGATTAAGCTACTGAGGTATTTTCTAACCAATACGTTAGGAATCGCATTTTCATGTCTTCATAAGAGTTTTAGAGGGTTCAAAAAGGAAGAGTTTGGTATAAAGTACATTTTTTTTGGATAAGTAATGAAGAAGTTATGGCTGTCTGAAAACAGGCAGAAAATCTGAAAATCTTTGGAAAATTTGGAAGTGTGTTTTCTTGTAGTTTTAAGGTTAAAAGCATGAACTCGAGATTCTAATGGTTGATTTGGTTTGTTTGACAGGCCAAGAGGAGATAGGTCGAGTGTACGGGCTAAGATTCTAGTTCTAACACTGTGAGTGACAAAACGAACTTCGAAAATGAACCAAATGCTTGAAATATGCTTATATGCTTTAAGAAATGCAAGTTTTGCTAGAATGAATTGTTTCAAAGCTTGTGTTCTATTTTTTTTTGAACACATGTCTATGAGTATTCTTGTTTTCCTAGAAATGCTTCAAGTGTTCATTGTGACCCTAAGAGTCTTTATAAAATTTATACATGAGCATATGTCCAATGGTTGCCAAAATTTATGGAAATGTTATGATTTCAAGCAAGCATGTACTAGCAAGTATGTTTTAAAGATTTCCAGTTTTATGAACAAGCTGAGTAAGCTTGAGTTTTATGAAAGAAAAAAGATAAGCAGGCATGTTCAAATGTTTTCATGTGATTTTCTGAGATATTGAGCCCGAGGCTTTATGGTACCGTGTGCACACAGGTCTTATTCTGTTGTCGACGTTGAGTGTACTCCGTGACAACAGCGCTGTCGTGAGTGCTGGGCGGGCCCCACTACAACAAAGACGATGGGAGTGCTGGGCGGGCCCCACTACATCGTAGAGTAAACGTTGGTTGTACTGGACGTGCCCTACACAACGTGGATTGTGACATGTTTTTAAAAGAGTTTATATCATTTACATGCCTTACGAGATTTTGATAATATACTTGTTGGTTTTCTAAAAGTCTTTTATGAGTCTACGTTTATATTCAACGCTTGAATACAAATGCATATGCTCATAGTTTTCAGGTGACATGTTTTACAAGTTATAGATCTTAAACACGGTCACTCACTGAGCTTCATAGCTCATTCTTTCAATGTTTTCAAACTTTTCAGGTAGAGATCGAGCTCCTTGCACCTGAGTTACTGCCATAGTCTGCTGAAGCTTCATAAGTTTAATACTTTGTACGTGGCTGGTTTTGTATAGCAAGTCTCTATGTTTTGTAGATTATTTTGAGAGGTCTATGTTGTTATAGAAGTTTTGTACATTAGTGGTTGTATAAGCAATGAGTTGTCTTGTGTTGATTTGTTGCACTTGACTTTTTAGTTCTAAGAGAGACTTATGAAGGGTTTCTCCTTGTATATGTTTAATAGTTGTCCAGTTTCCGCTATGTTATGTTAAAGTGTTCCATATGCGAACATAGTATGCTTATCAGGTGAAACAGGGTCAACAGGTATTGTTAGGAGTTAAATAATGTCTGTTGGCTTCACGCCGCCTTTCGGGCTAAGTAGCAGGTAGTTCGGGAGGGGGTGTGACATATAGGGAATAAGAGTTGTTCCGGTAATAGGGTCTGGTCGAGACTTTCTCGTCCCGAAGGAGGAGTGATTCGACTACCCTTCGGTGGCAGTCATTCTAAACCTGTGGGGTATCATTGCAAATTAATTGACTAGGGATCATAGATTAATTTTGCTAAAACATGATTGGATTAAATATAGGTTTGTGCGAGAAAGTAATACAAGTTTTTTCATATTTCAACAAAAATGTCCAATTCGATTATTTCACTTTTGACTGTCGAAAAACTCATAGGAAATAATTACCAGGGTTGGAAAAACAACATTAACACGATATTGCTTGTGGACGACCTGAAGTTCGTTCTCACTGAGGACTGTCCTCAGGTGTCAGGGCCGACAGCGGCACGAAATGTTTGTGACACATTCGATAGATGGACCAAGGCCAATGACAAGACCAAGGTTTACATCTTAGCCAGTATATTTGATATATTGGTTAAGAAGCATGAGAACATGGTCACCGATAAGGAGATCATGACATCGTTGCAGGACATGTTTGGGTAACAGTCTTTTCAGGTCAGGCACGATGCTCTCAAGCACATTTTAAATGTCAGGATGAAGGACGGGGCGTCTGTCAGGGAACATGTTCTTGACATGATGGTCCACTTCAATGTGGCAGAGATGAATGGAGTATCAATCGATGAGTCGAGTCAGGTCGGCTTCATACTGGAAACTCTACCAGATAGTTTACTACAGTTTCGTAGCAACGTTGTTATGAACAAGCTAAGCTACACCCTAACCACCCTACTCAACGAGCTACAAACCTTTCAGTCTCTGATGAAAGTCAGGAGACAGGAGGGTGAGGTAAATGTTGCCCAACGGTCTTTTCACAGGGGTTTGTCCTCGGGGACCAAATCTGTAGCCTCGTCTTCTTCAAGCCCGAAAGGGAAGAAGAAGAATATGAAAAAGGTGGCCAAAGGAAAACAAGTTGACCGTGTTGTCGCCCAAAAGGACAAGAAGGTCAAGAATGCTGTAGAAAAAGGAAAATATTTCTACTGCAACGTAGATGGGCACGAGAAGTGTAACTGCCCTAAGTACCTGACCGATAAGAAGAAAGAAGGTAAATGTGATTTTCTTTGTGTTGAAACCTATTTAGTGGGAATGATAACTCTACCTGGATACTGGATTCAGGATCCACTAACCACGTTTGTTCTTCTTTTCAGGGAATTAGTTCCTGGCAGCAGCTGCAGGAAAGGGAGATAACACTAAGAGTTGGTATTCGGGATGTTGTCTCAGCTATAACAGTAGGTATGTGTTGGGATTTGTGCCCTAAAACTCGTAGTTTGTAATTATGTTCTAATTAATGTAATAAAGTGTTATTATTTCAATAAAGTGTTATTGTTCGTTATCTACGAGTTTGCCTTTATTTAAACCCTAAATCCAATAAACTAAACATCCCAGGCTGTTAAATGAATCTCTAAACTGAATGTAATGTACATAAAAAAGATCTCGGTTCGAGATACAACCTAAAGGGTCTACAGTTAGGGGATAAGGTTTGGGTACCTTACCCTGGTTAAACTATGGATGTGACCCACTTTGTATTTGATGCAAACATAGTGATCCTAACGTGTTCATGTAGATGACATGTGAGTGGGGATATCCTATGTAATGAGATTACATAAGACCGGACCACGAAATATTAATCTCTAACTGTAACTCCGTTGACCAGTTAGGTTTCTATTTCACTAGGATGACCTAGGCAACTTGATCTCAATCCTGAGCAGGTTACGAACTCCTGTTCGCAAGGGATTGTTCTTTGACTAGTATGAAGGGAATGAGAATCCCCGCGCAGCGGAAGACGATCGAATCGTCATGGTATCATTACGCAACTCAGATTTGTTAAAAACGATCTACTATAGATCTAGGCTAAACATGCAGAAAAGGAAGAAAAATACAGTAAGATTAGAGGTACTTACTTGTTGAAGACTTTCTTCAAGGTTTCTTCCTCAGATCACGAACTCTTCGTGCTTCTCGATCTGATATGAACCAAGGACCACCTATTGTCATGCCTGAAGGTCCAATTACAAGGTCGAGAGCCAAGAAGCTACAACAAGCTTTAATCACTCATATTCAAGCTATGGTGAGCTCAAAAGAGGAGGTTCTAGAAGATGTTGGAGTCTTTCCCTACATGTTGTGCAAAGTTGAACTTCAAGATGGAGACGCATTAAATGCATTCTAACTTGCACTTAATGAACTCATAGCTAAATTTATGGGACTTACGTTTAACTTGGGTTTCACCTAAAAGAACTAAGTTGAACTAAAGTTACATTTAATATGGTGATGTTTGAACTGAAGTTGCATTCAATGAGGTGGAGATGGATTCAATGAAGTCAAGTATCATTACAAGCTTCATTCAAGACAAGCTAAGCTTCAATTATGGAACACAAGTTCAAACCATTTAAAGCTATGGATTAGTGTTAAAATAATGGTTACAAGACAACACCTTTATTAGTTTTAAATGTAATTTCAGTTTTGTTTATCATTTAAGTTTGTTTTCAATATGGGAGTTGTGGTTAAATTGTAACTCATATAGGTTACTCTTTTCCCCACTAACTAGCCCATAAAGTTAGTGTCTATTTGTCAATTAGGTTAAGGGTCTCAAAGGCTATATAAAGCCCTCTCTTCTTCCATTGTAGACAGAATTTTAAAGTGAATGAATTGAGTTTTCTTTTAGCTTTGTTGAGAGCTAAGTTTTCCTTATTGCAATTTCTTGTGTTTAGAATTTGCATGCTAGAGTCATTCAAGTGGTGTTGATCGTACCTCTTGTGGAGTGATTCGAATCACGAGTTTAGAAACGAGTTTTCTTTACTCTTGATCTTGATCATCAAGGTAATCCGTTCCAAACTTTTCCTTGGGTTGATTCCATGTCGTTTTGGGGTTTTTAAGTTTTAGATCTAAAGGTCTTATTTTCTCAACAAGGTTGTTAGGTCTAATTCTTGGGAGTTACTTAACATTTGGTATCAGAGCATTAGGCTCTTTGATCGGACATATGTTTCCTTGCATTTATCTCTTTGAGTTCTTTTCTCTTTAGCTTCAGTTTTTGCAGATCCGAGCATGTTCTTATTCTGAATAAGAATACAAAAAAAATATCCTTTCCGTTCCGTATTTCATTATATCGTCTTCTACAAGATTTGAGATCTAGATCTGATCTACAATTTGTAATTCTTTGATATCTTCAAAATCGGATTTCTTCAGAGTGAAATATTCATATTTTGCAAATCTGTCAAAAGAAGACAGCATATCCGAGAGCAAATTTTCTGTTTTAATTTTTTTTGTTCATTGTTTCAAGGTAACTTGAATTCAATTATTCCTTTGATAGTACTCTCTTGATGAATTGATATTTGATCATTTGTTCTAGGTCTATTTTTGTTTTCCTCTTGAATTCCTTTCATTTTGTCATTTTTTTCTTAAACTTGTTTCTTTTTTGTTATTCGGATTGCTCCTTCAATACACTTGTTTGTATTCTTAGTGTGTTGTCTAATCACTTTGAATTGCACTTAGCTCTTTGACTTTGCTATACTCATACACCAATCTGTTTCTGAGTGCTTTGTGAGGTTGTGAGGTAAGGGAGTGATACATTAATTAGAGTGTTGAGTGTTAAACACGAGTGAACTTCATTAACGAGTGAAATACGTGAGGGAGTGCTTGCGAGGTCCTTTTTTTTTTTTTTCTTTCTTTTGTTACTTTACCGTATTTTGCAGCATGGCACAAGAAGGTGATCTTAACATTAACGAAGCCCGAATGAGGGAGGCACAACAAGGAACCATGGAGAGAATGATTCGTGGAATAGAAGAGTTATCGGAGCGTATACGGAGGTTGGAGGTTCAAAACCACGCTAGGAGGAGAATTCCACCCCTTCCACAACAACGTGAGGATGACCATGACAACGAATATGAGGGAGGAAGTTCTGATCAACTAGAAGATGACCAAGTTACATTAATAGCAGCACCACGAAGGAGAAAGACGTGTTGGTCGTGGCTTGAATAGGGGAAGAGGTCGGGGGCGAAGACATCAACATTTACAAAGGCGAGTACCTTATGAAGAAGGAATTGACCGAAACGTGGGAAGCATCAAATTGAAACTTCCGAAGTTCTATGGCAAAACTGATCCGGAGGAGTACCTTCAATGGGAGAAAACAGTGGAGTCGGTGTTCAATTGCCATAATTTCAGTGAAGAAAAGAAGGTAATGCTTTGTGTTGCTCAATTTAAACAATATGCTCAAACGTGGTGGGATAAATTGATGTCAAGTAGGAGAAGGAATCTTGAAGCACCAATCGATTCATGGTACGAGTTCAAGGAGTCCATGAGGAAGCGTTTTGTTCCAAAACATTTCCAACGAGACATGGCTCAAAAGCTTCAAGCATTGAAACAAGGCAACAAGTCCGTGGAGGATTATTACAAGGAGATGGATACATTGATGGATCGACTTGATCTAGATGAGGATATGGAGAGTCTCATGGCACGGTTTCTTAATGGGCTAAACACGGAGATTGCAGACAAGGTTGACCTACAACCTTACTCTGACATTGAGGGGTTGTTGCATATTGCAATCAAGATCGAGAGGCAAATCCAACGAGCGTCTCGACGGTATTCTTCTAAACATTTTTCCAACTCTAGTTCTACATGGAAAAAGGATAGTAAGAAGATTGAATCTAAGCTTAGAAACCAAGAGATATATGAGAAACCTAAAGCAAATGTAGAGAAAGGGAGAGTTCTAAAAAGGGAAAGAGAAGATAGATGAATCTAATGTGCGAAATAGGGATTTGAAATGTTGGAAATGTCAAGGGTAGGTCACTATAGTAGAGATTGCCCTAATAGGAGAATTATGACCATTAGAGAGGAGAGAGATTGTGACTGATGATGAAGAGGAAGATGAGGTTAAGGAAGAAAATGATGAGAGTGAGAATGAGTTAAGCGAAGAGGATCCTGCAAACTTGTCCTTAGTTGCTAGGAGAGCTTTAAGCACCCAAATTAAGGAGGATAGTCTAGACCAAAGAGAGAACTTGTTTCACACTAGGTGCCTTATTCAATCTATGCCTTGTAGTGTGGTCATTGATAGTGGTAGTTGCACCAATGTTGTGAGTACAATTCTGGTCAAGAGGCTTAATTTAGAGACCAAACCACATCCTAGACCATATAAACTTCAATGGTTGAATGATTGTGCGCAAGTAAGGGTGAGTAAGCAAGCTCTTGTTTCTTTTACCATTGGAAAGTATAATGATGATGTTTTGTGTGATGTTGTATCCATGCATGCTGGAGATTTATTGTTGGGGAGGCCTTGGCAATTTGATCGTCGGGTAGTATATGATGGGTATGCAAATCGTTACTCTTTTACTTATAATGGTAGAAAAACTACTCTTGTTCCATTGTCTCCAAAAGATGTATTTATTGATCAATGCAAACTTGAAAAGAAAAGGCAAGAGGCTGATGCAAAAGCAAAAAGTGAAAATGAAATAATAGAAAAGAATCGAGAGAAAAAAAGAGTTTGAGTGAAAAGCAAGAGAGTAGCAATCGGCCTAGAGGAAAAAATGAGAGAAAAGCCAAAATAGTGAGTTTGTATGCTAGGTCAAGTGAGGCTAGGAATGTTTTGCTTTCTAATAGGACCATTCTTGTACTTATGTGCAAAGGGTCTTGTTTCTTTACTAACGAGCTTAACCCTTCTTTGCCTAGTGTTTTTGTTTTACTTTTGAAGGAGTTTGAAGATTTATTTCTCGAGGAGATGCCTAGTGGTTTGCCACCACTTTTAGAGGAATTGAGCATAAGATTGACTTCATTCAGGAGCAACCATTCCAAACCGTCCAGCATATAGGACTAATCCAAAGGAGGCCGAAGAGATACAAAGGCAAGTGAGTGAACTCCTTGCTAAAGGGTATGTACGTGAGAGTTTGAGTCCATGTTCTATTCCAGTTATTCTTGTGCCTAAGAAAGATGGGTCATGGCGTATGTGTATTGATTGTAGGGCTATAAACAAGATAACTATTAAGTATAGACATCCAATTCCTAGATTAGATGATATGCTTGATGAGTTGCATGGATGTAGTCTCTTTACTAAGATTGATTTGAAATCAGGTTATCATCAAATTCGCATGCATATTGGTGATGAATGGAAAACTGCTTTCAAAACTAAGTATGGCCTTTATGAATGGTTAGTTATGCCTTTTGGATTGACTAATGCACCTAGTACATTCATGAGGTTAATGAATCATGTCTTTGCGAGAATACTTAGGAAGTTTGTGGTTGTCTACTTTGATGATATTCTTGTTTATTCTAAATCCTTAGATGAGCATGTTGAACATGTACGATCTGTTTTGTCTACTTTGAGAAAAGAATGTTTGTATGCAATTTTATGAAGTGTAGCTTTTGCATGGAAAAAGTTAATTTTCTTGGATTTGTTGTTTCATCTAACGGTGTTGAGGTTGATGAGGATAAGGTAAAGGCAATAAAAGATTGGCCTACACCTAAAAGCGTGAGTGAGGTAAGAAGTTTTCATGGTCTTGCGGGTTTCTATCGTCGGTTCATTAAGGATTTTAGTACCATTGCTTCACCCTTGAATGAACTTGTTAAGAAAAATGTTTCTTTCATATGGGGAAAAGACCAAGAAAATGCTTTTAACACTTTGAAAGAAAAATTGTGTTCCGCTCCATTGCTTGCATTACCTAATTTTGAGTTAACCTTTGAAATTGAATGTGATGCTAGTGGTGTAGGAATCGGTGCTGTTTTAAAGCAAAATAACAGACCTTTAATGTTCTTTAGTGAAAAATTGAATGGTGCTTCTTTGAAGTATCCAACATATGACAAAGAACTTTATGCTTTGGTTCGTGCATTACAAACATGGCAACATTATCTTTGTCCTAAGGAGTTCGTTATTCATACGGATCATGAGAGTTTAAAGCATTTGAGAGGACAAAATAAACTCAATCGACGACATGCCAAATGGTTGGAGTTTATTGAAACATTCCCTTATGTGATTAAGTATAAACAAGGTAAGGAGAACATTGTTGCGGATGCTTTATCACGAAGGTATGCTTTACTCAATGCTTTGAATGCTAAGTTGTTAGGGTTTGAACATATAAAGACTTTGTATCCTCATGATGCATTCTTTGCTCCTTTTGTTGAATCTTGTGAAAAAGGACTTGTTGTGGATGATTACATGTTGTTTGATGGATTTTTGTTTAGGAAAGGAAAACTTTGCATCCCATCTTGTTCTATTCGTGAGTTATTGGTAAAGGAAGCTCATGGAGGCGGTTTAATGGCGCATTTTGGAGTTTCTAAAACTTATGATATGCTTGTTGAACATTTTTACTGGCCTAAAATGAGGCATGATGTTAATAAAGTTTGTGCTCGATGCATAGCATGTAAGCAAAGCTAAGTCTAGGCTTCAACCACATGGTTTGTATTCTCCTTTACCCGTTCCTAATGGTCCTTGGATTGATATATCGATGGATTTTGTTTTAGGCTTACCTAGAACTAGGAAAGGTAGAGATAGCATATTTGTTGTGGTCGATAGATTTAGTAAAATGGCACATTTTATTCCTTGTCACAAAACAGATGATGCAAAACTTATCGCTGACTTATTCTTTAGGGAGGTTGTGAGATTGCATGGTATTCCTAAAAGCATAGTTAGTGATCGTGATGTTAAATTTTTAAGCCACTTTTTGGCGTGTTTTGTGGGGTAAGTTGGGAACTAAGCTATTGTATTCAACTACATGTCATCCTCAAACGGATGGTCAAACCGAGGTTGTTAATAGAACCATGACTACTATGCTTAGGGCTATTATTGATAAGAATCTTAAGACTTGGGAGGATTGTTTGCCATTCATAGAATTTGCATATAATAGGGCTGTTCATAGCACTACTAAATGCACTCCTTTTGAAATTGTTTATGGCTTTAATCCTTTAACACCTATTGATTTATTGCCTATGCCCCTAATGAGTTTGTGAGTCTTGATGCGAATGCAAAGGTTGAGTTTGTTCATAAGTTGCACAAGAAAGTTAAAGAGCACATTGAGAAGCAAAATTTCAAGGTTGCTTCAAAAATCAATAAGGGGCGTAAACCCTTAGTCTTCAAACCGGGAGATTGGGTTTGGGTACATTTTCGACAAGAAAGGTTTCCTAATCAAAGAAAATCAAAGCTTTTACCACGAGGAGATGGACCTTTCCAAGTTCTTGAGAGAATAAATGACAATGCTTATAAAATTGATTTACCAGGTGAGTATGGTGTTAGTGCAACCTTTAATGTTGTTTGACTTGAGTCCTTTTGATGTAGGTGATGGTTATGATTCGAGGCGAATCCTTCTCAAGAGGGGGAGGATGATATGAACCAAGGACCACCTATTGTCATGCTGAAGGTCCAATTACAAGGTCGAGAGCCAAGAAGCTACAACAAGCTTTAATCACTCATATTCAAGCTATGGTGAGCTCAAAAGAGGAGGTTCTAGAAGATGTTGGAGTCTTTCCCTACATGTTGTGCAAAGTTGAACTTCAAGATGGAGACGCATTAAATGCATTCTAACTTGCACTTAATGAACTCATAGCTAAATTTATGGGACTTAAGTTTAACTTGGGTTTCACCTAAAAGAACTAAGTTGAACTAAAGTTACATTTAATATGGTGATGTTTGAACTGAAGTTGCATTCAATGAGGTGGAGATGGATTCAATGAAGTCAAGTATCATTACAAGCTTCATTCAAGACAAGCTAAGCTTCAATTATGGAACACAAGTTCAAACCATTTAAAGCTATGGATTAGTGTTAAAATAATGGTTACAAGACAACACCTTTATTAGTTTTAAATGTAATTTCAGTTTTGTTTATCATTTAAGTTTGTTTTCAATATGGGAGTTGTGGTTAAATTGTAACTCATATAGGTTACTCTTTTTCCCCACTAACTAGCCCATAAAGTTAGTGTCTATTTGTCAATTAGGTTAAGGGTCTCAAAGGCTATATAAAGCCCTCTCTTCTTCCATTGTAGACAGAATTTTAAAGTGAATGAATTGAGTTTTCTTTTAGCTTTGTTGAGAGCTAAGTTTTCCTTATTGCAATTTCTTGTGTTTAGAATTTGCATGCTAGAGTCATTCAAGTGGTGTTGATCGTACCTCTTGTGGAGTGATTCGAATCACGAGTTTAGAAACGAGTTTTCTTTACTCTTGATCTTGATCATCAAGGTAATCCGTTCCAAACTTTTCCTTGGGTTGATTCCATGTCGTTTTGGGGTTTTTAAGTTTTAGATCTAAAGGTCTTATTTTCTCAACAAGGTTGTTAGGTCTAATTCTTGGGAGTTACTTAACACGATCTCAACGAACTCTTCCCATGACGGAACCCGAACACCACCACTTGGAGTCTCGGTTGTTCTCTTTTGGAGAAGGGAAGTTTGTGGGAACTTTTGGAGTTTTGGAGAGGGAGGAGAATTGAGAGAGAATAGAGAGAATTCTTCTTCTCTTCTTTGATGAAAATCAAAAAAATGAGAGAATGGTTCACAAATTCCTTCTTGCAAAGGGTTTAAATAGTGGAATGATGGAGTTAAAATCTCCACATTATTACCACTTTACCACAACCATAGGTTATGCAAAACTCATTTGCATAACCACATAATATAAGATATCTCATATCTCATATTACAAATCTCATTTGGATTAATTGTGGATTAATTAAATTGAATCACATCCAATTTAATTGCTCTCAATTAAATTCTCCAATTAGCCCTAATTCAACAATTAGGCTAACCTATAGTTTATTATGAATCTCATTCACATTAAACTATATATTATATCGTTCATATCTCATATAAATTACATAAATGCCCTTAAAGTGAAATTGAACATTTCAATTTCATACCAAAACATTAACCCTTCTTTTAACCTGATTGAGCCAACCGAGGGGACCTAATGGACCTACTGATGGCGGGCTCCAATGATCTCGAGATTAACTGTCAAACTCTTTGACCCGGTTAACCAACATTCATTAGCTACGGTAACACTCCACTATAGCCCGTAGCTGCACTCCCGTCAGTGCAGAATATTACGTGTCCACTGATATAACCAATGCCCATGAGTCGACCCTTCACAGGTTGTTCGTAGACACGCTGGGTCAAATTACCGTTTTACCCCTGTGTCTACCTCTTGTTCCTTAAGTCCCTACTGCTCCTCTAATGAACAACATATTGTGATGGTCCAACCATACACAACACCCTTCTCGGCCGGTGAGAAGGTGGGCGCCGTTGTCCAAGCCCCGGAGACAACACTTAAGGGAACAACCCCTCTAGTTTCCCTAAAGGCGGGAACGAGTAAATTCCATCTCGCATAGTTAAGTTCCCAGCTCCCTACTTGGTTCTGCCACTGAGAAGATAGGCATATTGGGCGAGTAACTGTGACCACGCTCACCCGTACTAGTCAAAGGATAGACCCCCGCAGACAGGAGTCCGTAACACGCTCAGGATTCAGGTCAAGTCACTAATGGTCATCTACAAAGTTATTAGTCCTCATCTTGTCAGCGAGTTGTTACATCGAGAGGTCTAATAATTCACGGTCCGGTCTTGTACAATCTCATTGCACAGGATGCCCCCACTCGCATGTCAACCACATGAACGAGTCAGATCACCTCGTTTGTATCTAATACAAAGCGGGTCGCATCCACAGTGTATCTAGGATTAGGTCTCCAACCCTATCGATATACTGTAGACCGTTCGGGTCATTAACTCGAATGTGATCCTCCCTGCGTGTCCACTACACACCGTTCAGGTTTTAGTTCTTTCATAAATTCAATGACCCTGGAGCTTAGTTTATTGGAAAAGTTTATAAATATTGTGAGACACAAAGTGATGAAATGAATAACTCTTATTTATTTCAAACAATATATTACAAATACGAGATTAGGACAAAAATCCCAACAAACTCCCACTTGAACTAAGCTAGTGGAGAAAATACATTTCTGAAATGTACATAAATTACAATGAAGTAATACAATAAACTAGGGCATTGAATACCCGTTTACACATTTCCCATGATATGAAATTTAAGGAGGAATGTAAAATCTAATCTACCTTGTTAACAACAAACAAGACTATTAGATCACAAAACCCAAAAATCTCAAAATCAAAATGAAATCAAAGAAGCCAAAGATTCTAATGTCAAAATGTTAAGTAACCCTTGACAATTGGATCTAACAACCTTGTTTAAAGAAACAAGACCTTTAGATAACTCAATCTCAAAGACCCCAAAACGAATTTTGAGAATAAACTCAAGGAAAGTAAAATCGGATTACCTTGTGATCAAGCATCTCAAGGCAAGAGAACTTGTATGAGATTCGAATCACTCCACAAGCAAGATTGATCAAGTCTAGCTTGAATGATTCTAAGCATGCAACCTAATCTACATAGAATTGCAAAGAAATAGCTCAAAGGCTATAAAAAAGCTCAAGGCCTCTTTTGATTACATTTTTAATCTTTTTTTTTTTTCTTCCAAGTTACATGGCTTTATATAGCCTCAAAATTAACCCTAAAGTAACCTATGGTCTATTGAAAGGTTGTAACTTACATCCCCATCAATACCATGATCTCCACTAGCTGTTTTGTAACCTAAATCATTGAAAACAAGACTTTAAAATCTAAAATTACATCAAAATTCCATAAATCCGAGAATTGATATTTTTAATCACCCTACATAAAGTTTGTAACTTCTCATACTTAAATGGAGCCCCACTTGAAGTAGCTTGAAACTCTTGTTGCATAAATGAAGCCTGACTTGTCCTTAATGAAGCATAAATTGTACTTTAGTTCATTAAATGCATCATTAGTTCAGCATAAATGAAGTTTGACAACATTTATTTCAACTCAATTTTTGAAGCTTTTCTTTGGTCTTGATCGCACGATAGGATTCATATCATCCCACTTGCCCTAGTCAGAATGTCACACCCCCTTCCGAACTACCTGCTAACTCAGCCCGAAAGGCGGCGTGAAGCCAACAGACATTGTTTATCTCTTAACAATACCTGTTGACCCTGATACACCTGATAAACATACTATGTTCGAAAATGGAACACTTAAACATGACATAGCGGAAACTGGACAACTATTAAACATATACAGGGAGAAACCATTCACAAGTCTCTCTTGGAAACTAAAAGCCTAGTGCATCAGAAACAACACAAGACAAACCATAATTTATACAACCTCTAATGCACAAACAACTATAACACCAAAGTCCTCTCAAACATAATTTACAAACATAGAGACTTGCTAGACAAAACCAGCCACGTACAAAGTATTTAACTTATGAAGCTTCAAATGAGACTATGGCAGTAACTCAGGTGCAGGAGCTCGATCTCTACCTGAAAAGTTTGAAAACATAGAAAGAATGAGCTATGAAGCTCAGTGAGTGGCTGTGTTTAATATCTATAACTTGTAAAACATGTGACCTGAAAACTATGAGCATATGCATTTGTATTCAAGCATTGAAAGTAAACGTAGAATCATAATAGACTTTCGGAAAACCAACAAGTATATCACCAAAATCCCGTAAGGCATGTAAATGAAATAAACTCTTTTAAAAACATTTCACAATCTACGTTGTGTAGGGCACGCCCAGTACAACCAACGTTTACTCTACGATGTAGTGGGGCCCGCCCAGCACTCCCATCGTCTTTGTCGTAGTGGGGCCCGCCCAAAGACTCACGGCAATGGCTGTTGTCACGGAGTACACTCAACGTCGACAACGAGAATAAGACTGTGTGTGCACACGGTACCATAAAACCTCGGGCTCAATATCTCAGAAAAACCACATGGAAACATTTGAACATGCCTGCTTATCTTTTCTTTCATAAAACTCAAGCTTACTCAGCTTGTTCATAAAATTGGAAATCTTTAAAACATATTTGCTAGTACATGCTTGCTTGAAATCATAACATTTCCATAAATTTTGGCAACCATTGACATATGCTCATGTATAAACTTTATAAAGACTTTTAGGGTCACAATGAACACTTGAAACATTTCTAGGAAAACATGAATACTCATACACATGTGTTCGAAAGAAAGCATAAATGCATTGAAAATTTTATTCTAGCAAAACTTGCATTTCTTGAACATAATTCAAACATCTATACACTTTTGAAGTTCCTTTTATCACTCACAGTGCTTGAACTAGAATCTTAGCCCGTACACTTGACCTATTTGCTCTTGGCCTGTCAAACAAACCAAATTCATGTATTAGAACCTCGAGCTCATGGTTTTTAACCCTAAAACTACAAGAAAACACACTTTCAAAAATTCCAGCATTTTCAGATTTTCCGCCCTGTATTCAGACAGCCATAACTTCTTCATTACTTATCCAAAAAGAATGTACTTTATACCAAACTCTTCCTTTTTGAACCCTCTAAAACTCTTATGAAGACATGAAAATGAGATTCTTAACGTATTGGTTAGAAATTACCTCAGTAGCTTAACCCCTAAATTGATACTTCTGCTGTTCCAGATTTCACTTCCTGCTGCAACCCGAAACTTAACCTGAAGATTACAACCTCTTCCAGTCATTTTCTTCTCATGATTCCTTCACGAAACTTGTAGGAAATTGAATAAGCTTTCGGACCATACCAATTAGAGCTTTTAACTCCAAGTATACAGATCAGAACAACCAAAACATCAGAGACCTCTCGGATTTGACAGCAAATTTCTGTCTTCTGCCTTCCTCTTAACAAAACAGCAACTTAACATCAGAATTAGCTCGAGCTTCCTTCACGAATTTTGTTCCAATATGAGTTAACTTTCATGAAACAAAAGCTCAACTCTTACCTCTTCTTGTGGAGCTCGAGATGAACAGAAAATCAGAGCTTGTCTGAGTTGATTTTCTTGCTGTAAAAATGAATTCCCTTGAGTTTTCCTCTTTCCTTCTGCAACTCCAGCCCAAAATCACCAAAAATGGCCTCCTTCTTCTTCCTTTCTCCTTCAACCACGAAGCTTCAGCCTTAGATTGTGATGAAAGAGAAGAAAATGGAGAGAAACCCTTTTTAAAAAAAAGTCAATCGGTGGAAGAGTTTGTCTTTTTGCACTTTTGCTTTTTCATTTTCTATTTCTTTTTTCCTTTTCTTTTCTTTCCTTTATCTTCTTTCTTTCTTTTCTTTTCTTTTCTTTTCTTTTCTTAACAAAACCAAAATAACTTAATATAAAACATTTGTTTCATTTCCTTTTCTTCTTTTGTGTTTAAAAGCAAACCAAACCAAAATGGTTTAAACTTTTTCTTCCTTGTTTTCCTTTTGTCTTTCACTTCATTACTTTTCTTTTTAAAACATGGGAAACCAAGTTTTAAACATTCATTTCTTCTTTCTTTTTGTTGTTTGATAATAAAGAAGTTCCAAAGAGATCGGGTTTACAACTTACCTCCCCCTTAAGAAATTTCGTCCTCGAAATTGAGTAGTCTTTAAGTGAAAATCATTGGGTACTTCCTTCTCATTAGATCCTCTAACTCCCAGGTTGCCTCCTCCACTCCGTGATGTCTCCAATGAACCTTCACGAGTGGGATCGTCTTGTTCCTTAAAACTTGTTCTTTCTCGCCGTGGATTTGAATCTGCATCCTCAACGTAACTCATGTCTTCTTTGGCTCAAGCTGGTTGTGCTTGCAACACATGTGTCGGATCTGGGATATACTTCCTCAACATGGACACATGAAATACATCATGTACTCGAGATAGTTCTGCTGGCAACTCCAGTCTGTAGGCTGCTGGCCCAACTCGTCCCGTTACTGGATAAGGACCAATATATCTAGGGCTTAGTTTACCCTTCTTACCAAAACGAAGGACACCTCTCCACGGAGATAACTTCAAGAAAACTTGATCTCCGACTTGGAATTCTAAGTCCTTTCGTCGCTTATCTGCGTAACTCTTACGAGCGGTCTTGAGCTACCTTGATTCTCTTTGATTACCTTAATATTATCCGTAGTAACTTGTACCAACTCGGGACCGATAAGCTTCCGCTCTCCAACTTCATTCCAACATACGGGCGTTCTACATGGTCTTCCATACAGAGCCTCAAATGGTGTCATACCAATACTCGATTGTAAGCTGTTGTTGTAAGCAAATTCCATAAGCGATAGGTGAGTATCCCAACTCCCTTAAAACCTGAAGGACACATGCTCTCAACATGTCCTCTAAGGTGCGGATGGTCCTCTCTCGATTGCCCATCCATGCGAGGATGGAATGTTGTACTAAACTTGACTTTGTTCCCATAGCTTTACGTAAACTAGGCCAAAACTTAGAAGTAAATCTTGGATCTCTATATCGAAACGATAGACACTGGCACTCCGTATTGACTCACAATTTTATCGACGTATAGCTTAGCAAGCTGATCAAGCGTAGACGTCGCTTTAATCAGTACAAATCGTCTTTGTTTTAGTGAGTCTATCCACTATTACCCAAATACCATCATGTCCACCGAAGTGCGTGGTAATCCAAACAGAAAATCCATAGTGATATGCTCCCATTTCCACTCGCTTTGGCGATGGGTTAAGGAGTCCTCCGGCCTCTGTCTAATCGGTTTAACTTTGTTGGCGAGATCAAACATCTATCAACATAATCAGCTATCTCTCATTTCATCCCAGGCCACCAATACGTTCCCTTCAAAGTTTTGTACATCTTGGTGCTTCCTGGATGCATAGCGTAAGCTGAACTGTGAGCTTCCTCTAGAATAGCATCTTTAAGCTCACTAAAATGGAACACATAGTCTTCCTTGCCTTTCTATGGCCCCGTCTGATCTCATCTTAAACTCGCTTCGGGCCTTGTTTGGACTTTCCAAACATTTTTCGCAAGTTACTATCCTCTCGCTTGTCTTCTCACAAACCTGCACTTACAGTGAAGACTGACACTGGGCCGAGCTAAAAGACTCCCTGAACTCTCTGCATTCACAACTGCCTTAGAATCCCTTAGAGTTCCTAAAAATGTTGCTCGAATACCACACAAGGCATCCCTAGGAAGTCTTGACTTCCTGCTCAAAGCATCTGCTACCACATTCGCCTTCCCTGGATGGTATTCTATAGTACAATCATAATCTTTAATCAGTTCTAACCATCTTCTCTGTCTCATATTCAAATCCCTCTGATCAAAGATATACTTCAGACTCTTATGATCCGTGTAGATGTGACACCTTTCACGAAACAAGTAATGTCTCAAGATCTTCAGTGCTAGAACAACTGCTGCTAGCTCGAGATCGTGGGTAGGGTAATTACATTCATGCTTTTTCAATTGTCTTGACGCATAAGCTATTACTTTTCCTTCTTGCATCGTAACACACCCTAAACCTTGTCTCGAGGCATCACAAGAAATCACATACTCTTTTCCCGTTACAGGAAGTGTCAGAATAGGTGCTGTAATTAATCTCTTTTTCAGCTCCTGAAAACTCTGTTCGCACTTATCTGACCACTCAAACTTAGCATTCTTTCTTGTCAAATCTGTTAAGGGTAATGCTAATCGTGAGAAATCCTCAACAAACCGCCTGTAGTATCCTGCCAAGCCTAGGAAACTACGTACCTCTGTCATGAGTTGGTCTTTCCCAGTTGTCTCTGACTTTAACTTTATTTGGATCCACACTAACACCATTTCTTTGAGACAACATGCCCCAAAAAACACTACTCGATCCAACCAAAACTCACATTTGGTGAATTTAGCGTATAAATTGTTTATCTCGTAGTAGTGTTTGCGAGAATAATCCTCAAATGTTCCTCATGAGCTTTCTGTCAATCGAGTAAACTAGTATATCATCAATAAATACTATCACGAATCGATCCAAATATTGGTGGAATATCCTGTTCATGAGGTCCATGAAAGCTCTTTGGTGCATTCGTCAAACCGAACGACATTACTAGAAACTCATAATGCGTGCACTGGTTTCGAATGCTATCTTAGGAATATCTCGATTCCCTTACCTTTAATCGATGGTATCTCGATCTCAAATCAATCTTAGAAAACAACGATGCTCCTCGAATCGGTCAAACAAGTCATCAATACGGGGTAAAGGATACTTGTTACGTATCGTGACTTTGTTCAACCGTATCGTAATCAATGCATAATCTAAGGGTACCATCTTTCTTCTTTACAAATAACACTGGAGCTCCCCAGGGCGATACACTAGGTCGATGTATCCCTTATCAACTAGTTCTTGTAATTGCATCTTGACTCTCTCGAGCTCACTTGGAGCCATTCTATACGGCGCTGCGAAATAGAGTCTTTGTTCTGGTAGCAATTCAATAGTGAACTCTACCTCCTATCAGTGGCAACCACAGACAGATCTCACTGGAAAAACATCTAGAAATTCGTTCACAACAAGAACATCTTACGGTTTTAACTTTTCTTCCTGCACCTCCATATTACGTGAGCAAGAAACGCCGTGCATCCTTTTCTCAACAATTTCTGAGCTTTGAATGCTGAAATCAAACTCGTAGGAATAATCTTCTTTTCACCCCTGAAAACCACTTGAGCAACCACGGTTTTCTAAAAACAACTTCCTTTTATGGCAATCCATGGAAGCATAATGAGTGAATAAGAAATCCATCCCTAAGATTGCATCTAACATCTGCAACTCTAGTGGAAGAAGATCCACTAACATATTGAGACCTTCTACTAAGACCTCACAATCTCGCAACACTGAATTGACTAGTAAAGCATCACCAAGCTGGAGTGTATATAACTAACTCTTCAAATAAAGGCTCTAGCTTCCTACTAAGCTTAGTTAGGAATAAAGCGGAAACAAAGGAATGCGTAGCACTTTGGATCTATCAAAACACATGCGGTACATTACAAATAGAAATCGTACTCAATAATCACATCTGGTGCATCCTCTGCTTCTTGCTGAGTCATAGCGTAGACCTTTCCCTGTTGCCTAGGTCTCCCTACAACTCCCTTCTGTTTTGCACCACTGGTGCCCTCTCCTGCAGACTCTCTGGAACTCTGGCCGCTCAACCGTATCGGGATCCAACTCCTCGGTCCTCTCTGTGTGGTTTGCTCTAAGCCGTGGACAATCCCTCTTGAAATGCCCCGCCGCCCACACTGGTAACACACACCGACACCAACAAGACATTGGCCTCGATGATTCTTGCCACAATTTGCACATGGAGTTCTCTCTTGCCGCACCGCAGCAGATTCTGCATTGTGCGTGGTCTTCTGCGTGGATCCGCAGATTGACTAGGTGCTCTTTGACTCTGCCTCGATAGGCACCACTAACATTCATCGCCTCGATATCGGCGCCGGCTCGATTCTTAAAGTCTCGACGACTTGAAACATTCACCCAGTGTGAATCTTCATTGTTCGCGACCCGAAAACTACTCGTTGTTGAAGGCCCACGAGTAGGCTCCACTCATCGATCGCGCCTCTGCTATACTCGCGCTCAACACGTAGGGCGGCTCTCTACCGGTGTGAGAAATCAGTCCACTTAGCAATGGTCGTGGCGGGAGTGCGTATCTCGTGTCGTAACCCTCTTTCAAATCGTCGACACACTGTCACTCTCGGATGCCACAATTACTTGAAGATACCGTGATAGCTCGGTGATACCTTCTCTCATCACTCATTGCGATAGTGACCCTTGCTTTAATTCTAAAAATTCATCTCTCTTTGCTTCGCGGCAGATGTGCAGGGTAATATTTATCTTCAAATATTCCTCGAAAGTTTGCCAATCTAAAGTGCGTGCATCACTCCGTCAGCTAAAATTGACTTCCACCATCCCTCCGCTTCTTTCTCTAGCGGGAATGTGGCTAGCTTGACTTTACGCTCTTGAGGTACTCATCACGTCAAAACATTTCTCAAGTTTATTCACCACACCTCGGCCACCGGTGGATCTGTGGAACCCTCAAAGACTGTGGCTCCCAATTTCTTGAGACGTCTATTCCATACGCCGCCTTTTACGGATCACTTGGCCTCGCTCTCTCTCGGCTCGCCTACCTCGTGAGGAAATGGCATGCTGATGATCTCGGCCTCGGTTTGGACACTCGGGGCACTAGATCCCCTCTCGAGTTGGCCTTGGGTAGGATCTCGCGTCGCCTACGATCCTCCTGCGTCAAGGCTGCGCTAGTACGTGGTGGCATGACTCTATAACATATCAACATATTAGACATGGTATGGATACTTAACTCAAATACACAATACTAAACTTCTATTCATATTATAGCCCTAAGCTGGACTTGCTCTTATCCTTACTTGAACCATACTCTACTAGTTCGATCCGAACTAACTCAATAACTTACTATGACTTTCACTTAATTCTCGAGCTAACTTGCCCTGTCTCATTCCCATGGAGCTAATCGCTCTCGATACCAAGTTGTCACACCCCTTCCGAACTACACCGCTAACTCACTAAAGAAGGCGGCGTGAAGCCAACAGACATTGTTTATCTCTTAACAATACCATTGACCACGATACACTGATAAACATACTATGTTGAAAATGGAACACTTAAACATGACATAGCGGAAAGCTGGACAACTATTAAACATATACAGGGAGAAACCATTCACAAGTCTCTCTTGGAAACTAAAAGCCTAGTGCATCAGAAACAACACAAGACAAACCATAATTTATACAACCTCTAATGCACAAACAACTATAACACCAAAGTCCTCTCAAACATAATTTACAAACATAGAGACTTGCTAGACAAAACCAGCCACGTACAAAGTATTTAACTTATGAAGCTTCAGCAGACTATGGCAGTAACTCAGGTGCCAGGAGCTCGATCTCTACCTGAAAAGTTTGAAAACATAGAAAGAATGAGCTATGAAGCTCAGTGAGTGACTGTGTTTAATATCTATAACTTGTAAAACATGTGACCTGAAAACTATGAGCATATGCATTTGTATTCAAGCATTGAAAGTAAACGTAGAATCATAATAGACTTTCAGAAAACCAACAAGTATATCACCAAAATCTCGTAAGGCATGTAAATGAAATAAACTCTTTTAAAAACATTTCACAATCTACGTTGTGTAGGGCACGCCCAGTACAACCAACGTTTACTCTACGATGTAGTGGGGCCCGCCCAGCACTCCCATCGTCTTTGTCGTAGTGGGGCCCGCCCAGCACTCACGACAGCGCTGTTGTCACGGAGTACACTCAACGTCGACAACAGAATAAGACCTGTGTGCACACGGTACCATAAAACCTCGGGCTCAATATCTCAGAAAAACCACATGGAAACATTTGAACATGCCTGCTTATCTTTTCTTTCATAAAACTCAAGCTTACTCAGCTTGTTCATAAAATTGGAAATCTTTAAAACATATTTGCTAGTACATGCTTGCTTGAAATCATAACATTTCCATAAATTTTGGCAACCATTGACATATGCTCATGTATAAACTTTATAAAGACTTTTAGGGTCACAATGAACACTTGAAACATTTCTAGGAAAACATGAATACTCATACACATGTGTTCGAAAGAAAGCATAAATGCATTGAAAACTTTATTCTAGCAAAACTTGCATTTCTTGAACATAATTCAAACATCTATACACTTTTGAAGTTCCTTTTATCACTCACAGTGCTTGAACTAGAATCTTAGCCCGTACACTTGACCTATTTGCTCTTGGCCTGTCAAACAAACCAAATTCATGTATTAGAACCTCGAGCTCATGGTTTTTAACCCTAAAACTACAAGAAAACACACTTTCAAAAATTCCAGCATTTTCAGATTTTCCGCCCTGTATTCAGACAGCCATAACTTCTTCATTACTTATCCAAAAAGAATGTACTTTATACCAAACTCTTCCTTTTTGAACCCTCTAAAACTCTTATGAAGACATGAAAATGAGATTCTTAACGTATTGGTTAGAAATTACCTCAGTAGCTTAACCCCTAAATTGATACTTCTGCTGTTCCATATTTCACTTCCTGCTGCAACCCGAAACTTAACCTGAAGATTACAACCTCTTCCAGTCATTTTCTTCTCATGATTCCTTCACGAAACTTGTAGGAAATTGAATAAGCTTTCGGACCATACCAATCAGAGCTTCTAACTCCAAGTATACAGATCAGAACAACCAAAACATCAGAGACCTCTCGGATTTGACAGAAAATTTCTGTCTTCTGCGTTCCTCTTAACAAAACAGCAACTTAACATCAGAATTAGCTCGAGCTTCCTTCACGAATTTTGTTCCAATATGAGTTAACTTTCATGAAACAAAAGCTCAACTCTTACCTCTTCTTGTGGAGCTCGAGATGAACAGAAAATCAGAGCTTGTCTGAGTTGATTTTCTTGCTGTAAAAATGAATTCCCTTGAGTTTTCCTCTTTCCTTCTGCAACTCCAGCCCAAAATCACCAAAAATGGCCTCCTTCTTCTTCCTTTCTCCTTCAACCACGAAGCTTCAGCCTTAGATTGTGATGAAAGAGAAGAAAATGGAGAGAAACCCTTTTTAAAAAAAAGTCAATCGGTGGAAGAGTTTGTCTTTTTGCACTTTTGCTTTTTCATTTTCTATTTCTTTTTTCCTTTTCTTTTCTTTCCTTTATCTTCTTTCTTTCTTTTCTTTTCTTTTCTTTTCTTTTCTTAACAAAACCAAAATAACTTAATATAAAACATTTGTTTCATTTCCTTTTCTTCTTTTGTGTTTAAAAGCAAACCAAACCAAAATGGTTTAAACTTTTTCTTCCTTGTTTTCCTTTTGTCTTTCCCTTCATTACTTTTCTTTTTAAAACATGGGAAACCAAGTTTTAAACATTCATTTCTTCTTTCTTTTTGTTGTTTGATAATAAAGAAGTTCCAAAGAGATCGGGTTTACACAGAAAGCTCTCGAAGACCTAGACTCTCTAGGTGACCCTCAAACACCTTAGCCATGAGGGGCTTTGTAAATGGATCAGCTACGTTGTGCTCCAACGTTATCTGCGTGACCGTCACGTCTCTGCGGTGCACAATCTCCCGTATCAGATGATACTTGCGCTCAATGTGTTTGCCTCTCTTATGGCTCCGAGGCTCACGTGAGTTGGCTACTGCACCACTGTTATCACAGAACAGTGTGATTGGCAAGTTCATATTTGGAACAACTTCAAAATCTGTCATGAACTTCCTAAGCTAAACAGCTTCCTTTGCAGCTTCACAAGCCGCAACATACTCCGCTTCCATAGTGGAATCAGCGATGCATCCCTGCTTGATGCTTCGCCATACTACAGCTCCTCCATTCAGAATGAAGGTTGACCCCGAAGTGGATTTCCTAGAATCCTTATCGGTCTGAAAGTCAGAATCTGTGTATCCCGTAAGGATCAAATCCCCACTCCCATACACAAGGCTGTAGTTCCTCGTTCTCCTAAGATACTTGAGGATTGCCTTTACGGTTGTCCAGTGATCTAATCCTGGATTGGACTGATATCTAGTGACGATTCCTACTGCATAACAGATGTCGGGCCTAGTACACAACATGGCATACATCAGGCTCCCTACAGCTGAAGCATATGGAATTCGTCTCATATCCCCAACATCTTGAGGAGTCTTAGGACACTGATCCTTAGACAAGTGAACCCCATGCCTGAAAGGTAGCAAGCACTTCTTGGAGTTCTGCATCTTATATCTAGACAACATCTTGTCAATATAAGACGTCTGAGACAAGGCTAGCGTTCTGTTCTTCCAGTTCCGGACAATCTGGATACCTAGATATGAGCTTCTCCCAAATCTTTCATTTGGAATTGCGAAGCTAGCCACTTCTTAACGTCAGTAAGAAATTCTACCTCATTCCCAATGAGAAGAATGTCGTCCACATACAACACCAAAAATGCGAATGTTTTGTCAACGATTTTCTTGTAAACACAAGGCTCGTCGACATTTTGATCAAAACCATAAGATTTGATCGCATCATCAAACCTTATATTCCAAGACCTCGAAGCTTGTTTCAGCCCATAAATGGACCTATGAAGCGGGCAAACCTTTTGCTCCTGGCCTTGGGTAATGAACCCTTTGGGCTGGTCCATGTAGATGGTCTCATCAAGTTTTTCATTCAGAAAGGCTGTCTTGACGTCCATCTGCCATACCTCGTAGTCATAATACGCGGCAATGGCCAGAAGAATCCTGATCGACTTTACCATGGCAACAGGTGAAAAGGTCTCCTCATAGTTAACCCCTTCAACCTGGGTAAAACCCTTTGCCACTAGTCGGGCTTTGAAGGTTTGCACCTTCCCATCTACGCCACGTTTACGCTTGTAGATCCATTTGCAACCAATAGGTTTTACCCCATCCGGTTGATCCACAAGCTCCCATATAGAATTGAAGTACATAGACTCCATTTCCTGGTCCATAGCTTTAATCCATTCGTCTTTGTCAACATCAACCATTGACTGATCATAGGTCAATGAATCCTCACAGTCATCATCAAGAGCGACAACTGAGGTTTCAGCTAAATCCATGTAGCAATCAGGTTGTCTCACAACCCTCCCACTACGTCGAGGCATTCCCAACTCTTGGGAACGGATTTGACTAGACGTGTTAGGATCAACAACACTTGTTGACGTACTAGTCCCATCAGCAACTCTTGCTGATGTACTGTCCATTTCATTCAACACAATTTTACTCCTTGGTAAATGATCCCTGACGTGGTCTTCCTCTAGAAAAGTGGCGTTTGTCGACACAAGCACCCTATTTTCCTTAGAATCGTAAAATAGACCACCCCTAGTCTCTTTAGGGTAACCTACGAATAGGCACAATTTCGAACGGGGTTCCAACTTTTTCGAGTTTGACACTAACACGTGGGTCGGGCATCCCCAAATTCTGAAGTGATGTAAATTGCCTTTACGTCCACTCCAGAGCTCGAAAGGTGTTTCACAAACACTCTTCGACGGAACATTGTTCAAAATATAAACCGTAGTCTCCACTGCGTACCCCCAAAAAGAATCAGGGAGACGAGCATAGCTCATCATCGACCGAACCATGTCCAACAAGGTTCTGTTTCTCCTCTCCGATACACCATTTTCTTTGTGGCATACGGTATTTGAGAGTTGGGACGTAATTCCGTTTTCTATCATATAGTCCTGGAATTCAGTGTCCATGTACTCTCCACCTCGATCCGATCGAAGTGTTTTAAGCGATTTACCTAAGAGGTTCTCAACCTCAGTCTTGTACTCCTTGAACTTTTCAAGAGTTTCAGACTTCTTGTGCATTAGGTAAATATACCCATATCTGGAGTAATCGTCTATGAAAGACACGAAATACTCATAACCGCCCCGAGTTTTAACATTCATTGGACCACAGAGGTCAGAATGTACTAACTCAAGAGGCTCTTTGGCTCTATATCCTTTTCCACTAAAAGGATGTTTGGTCATTTTGCCCTCAAGGCATGACTCACACACCGGCAAAGAGTTTTTTTCCAACTCGTTTAGAAGTCCACTCTTCACTAGCTTCTCAATCCTATTGAGATTAATGTGGCCTAACCGTAGATGTCAAAGATGGGCATTTTCTTTTTGAGAAACTTTTGCTTTCTTTGTTCGTGTTTCTCCAGTTTTAAACCATTCAGTATTCAAAACACTTTTGACCGAATTAGGTTTCAAAACATACAAATTATGTTCGAGTGAAGCTGAACAAATAAGATTGCCTTTGAAAGAAATAAACGCTTTACTTGATTCAAAGGAAACAGATATACAATGTTCAATTAAGCAGGAAATGGAAACAAGGTTTCTAGTAAACCCTGGAACTATGTACAAATTGTCCAACAATAAGTATTTCCCGCCAAAGTGTAGCTTCACCGTGCCGATCGCTGCAGCAGAGACAAACTCCTCGGATCCAACCCGTAGAGTCATCTCACCCTCTCGCGTGTTTGCGTGAGAATCAATCCCCTGAAAAGAAGAACAAACGTGGTTAGTGGCGCCCGAATCCAATATCCAGGCAGAGTCACTACTTTCCACTAAACATGTTTCTGTCATAAGTAAATCACATTTACCTTGATTCTTCCTCTCGGCCAGGAATTTGGGACAGTTCCTCTTCCAGTGTCCGCCCCCATTGCAGTGGAAAGACTTTCCTTTCTCTGCAGCTCGGTCAGTTTTACCTCTCTTCGTCCTCTTCTTCTCTTTCGAGCGTGAAGGAGCAACAGGTTTCGTCCCAGAGGTCGAACCCCTGTGATAAGACCTGTAGGCAACATTTGCCTCAGATTCCTTGACCCTGTTCAAGGATTGGAAATTCTGTAACTCATTGAGGAGAGTAGTCAGAGTGTAACTAATTTTGTTCATAACAGATTGTTATTTAAACCGAAGGAAACTCTTGGAAGAGTCTCGAATAAAATCGACCTGACTCGACTCGTCGATCGAAGCTCCATTCATCTCGGCGATTAAAGTGGGTCATCATGTCTAGAACATGTTCACGGATGACGACCCTCTTTCATCCGTAAGGCGTTGAAGACGTATTTGTGCGATCATCTGCCGGACTGAAAAGGATCGTTGTCCAAACATTTCTTGCAAGGACTCCATGATCTTCTTGGCGGAAACCATCAGCTCATGCTTCTATGCCTAGACATCAGACATGCTGGCAATTATGTAGACCTTGGCCTTTTCATTGGCCCTGATCCACCGATCGTACGCATCGCGAACACTTCGCGACGCTGTCGAGCCCGGCATCTGAGGACACTCCTCAGACAGCACGAACTTTATGTCGTCAGTTACCAAAATCGTGTTAATGTTGTTTTTCTAACTTTGGTAATTATCTCCCACTAACCTATCGGACACGAGTAGTGCTATTATTGCACTAGACATGTTTTAAGCTGAAAAATAAAAAAAACTTTGTATTAGTCTCGCAAAAAACTTTTTGAAATCCAATCAAGTTTTAGCAAAATTGTTTCATGATCCCTAGGTCATTCAAAAATTTTGCAGTTGTAAGCCCAACCTCTTTGGAACTTCCTTAATATCAAACAACAAAAGAAAGGAAGAAATGAATGTCTAAAACTTGGTTTTCCTTGTTTTAAAAAGAAAAGTAATGAAGTGAAAGGCAAAAGGAAAACAAGGAAGGAAAAACATAAACCATTTTGGTTTGGTTGCTCTAAGAATAATGAAGGAAAGAAAATGAAAGCTATGGTTATTATATTATGTTATGTTTAAAAAAAAAAGAAAACAAAAGAAAACAAGAAAGGAATAGTTTGGTTTGGTTTCTCTTTGAAAACAAAAGCAAAGGAAAGAAAAGTAAAATGAAGAGATAAAGGAAAAGAGAAAAGGAAAAAGAAAAAGAAGAAAAAGACAAAAACAACCGTTTGGGCTTTTATTAAACCATTTCCAATTAATTTCTAACTCATTTTGTTATCATTTTCAACCAAGAAAGGGCAGAGCATCGTGGGAGAGGTTTGAGAGAAGAAGAGGGGAGAAAGTTTCTGGTTGAGGTTGAAGAAGAAAGGAGAAGAATCGTTCAACTTCCATGGAAATTCTTTGATCAACTCAGACCAGTTATGTTATTTTGTTCATCTCGCGCTCCACAAGAAGAGGTAAGAGTTGAGCTTTTGTTTTATGAAAGTTAACTCATATTGGAACAAAATTCGTGAAGGAACCTCGAACCAATTCTGATGTTAAGTTGCTGTTTTGTTAAGAGGAAGGCAGAAGACAGAAATTTGCTGTCAAATCCGAGAGGTCTCTGATGTTTTTGTTGTTCTGATCTGTATACTTGGAGTTATAAGCTCTAATTAGTATGGTTCGAAAGCTTATTCAATTTCCTACAAGTTTCATGAAGGAATCGTGAGAAGAAAATGATTGGAAGATGTTGTAATCTTCAGGTTAAGTTTCGGATTGCAGCAGGAAGTGAAATCTGGAACAGCAGCAGAATCATTTTAGGGGTTAAGCTACTGAGGTATTTTCTAACCAATACGTTTGGAATTTCAATTTCATGTCTTCATATGATATTTAGAGGGTTCAAAAAGGAAGAGTTTGGCATAAATTTCATTATTTTTGGATAAGTAATGAAGAAGTTATGGTTGTCTGAAAACAGGGCAGAAAATCTGAAAATGCTGGAATTTTGAAAGTGTGTTTTTTTGCAAGTTTTAAGGTCAAAAATCATGAGCTCGAGGTTCTAATGATTGATTTGGCTTGTTTGACAGGCCAAGAGCAAATAGGTCAAGTTTACAAGCCAAGGTTCCAATTCTAATACGGTGAGTGACTCTATCTTAGAACTATGTTTGACCTATGTTTTTCTTCATGAACATAAGTGTTGATAATTACATCTTGATTGAACTAGTTGTGAATGGCTTCATAGAGTTTTCTAACATAAAGTCATGATGGAACCTAAGCATGCTTTGAATTAGTTGTAACTATAAATCCAGGTATGGAAACTAAATTATGAAAATATGCTTTCCTTTAGAGAATGTTTTGTGTAAATCCACTTGGGAACATGTATAAATGATAATGTGGAAATGTCAAGGAATTGTTGTATGTGTTATAAAGACATGACTTCCATGGTACACAAATTATGCCCTTGTTTGGGGTTAACCCCTAATACTGAAGGACATTCGAGAAGGTACTTAGGGGGGGAATGAATCATGATATCCCGATACTGAAGGACAATAAGAAGGTATCCGGGAAGTAAATAGTTTTACCTAAATACTGAAGGACAATGAGAAGGTATTCGGGTAGTAAATGGTTTTACCTTAATACTGAAGGACATAGAGAAGGTATTAGAGAAAACCAAACGACCAAAGGCATTCCACGTGCACGTGAGAGAGAGAGTGGTACGAACCTTATTGGTATAAATGTAACTCTACTACCTCTATGGTTTAATGTGGTATCATGTCATGTGTTTTATTGTTATGAGTTTCTATTTTATTGATCTATCAACCCTCAATATGTTAGTACATTTCGAGTTTTGTGCTATGCACAAGTGATGACTTAAACCTGTAAATTGGAAGCATGATTTGTTTATGTTTACAAACAGATGTTAGGCTATTTTCTACTTATAATCTGCCATTATTATGATTCACCTGTGAGCTTATAATGTTTTAAAGATAGACACTCACTGAGCTTCTTAGCTCATACTTTCAATGTTTTCAAACCTTTTTGAGGTAGAGATCAAGCTCACTGTACTCGACATCCCGCCATAGTCCTTTGGAAGTTTCATAAGTTGTTAGTTTGTACGTGGTGGTGTTGTATAGCAAGTCGTTATGTAGTTATAGAAGTTTTGTACATTAGTGGTTGTATAAACATTGAGTTGTCTTGTGTTGTTTTGATGCACTTGACTTTTAATTTCCAAGAGAGACTTATGAAGAGTTGTCCAGATTCTGTTGTGTTATGTTAAAATGTTTCAAATGCGAACATAGTATGTTTATCAGGAGAATAGGGTCAACAGGTATTGTTAAGAGGTAAACAATGTCTGTTGGTTTCACGCCGCCTTTCGGGCTAAGTAGCAGGTAGTTCGAGAGGGGGTGTGACAGCAATGATACCCTAAAGGTTTAGAATGACCGCCACCGAAGGGTGAACATAACACTCCTCCTCTAGGACGAGACTTTCTCGATCAGACCCTAATCCCAGAATAACTCTTATTCTATTAGGCGTCCAATTACCATTGTTTGGTCGAATTCATTAACCCTTAACGAATTCTGTGAGTGTCACCCTCAATCTTTAAGTTTCCAAGCATCCGTCCAAACAATAGCCACCGAAGGGTGAACCAAGAAGGAAAACCAACCAGAAAACTGTATCCCTTTCTCATTCACGGTGTTCTCACTCCCATAATCAAGCCCTTCGAAGGGATTGTCTGGTCCAGGCACAACTAGCAGGCAGATCATAGGCGTCTCACGGTGTGAATTGAAAGAAGAGACTGTGGGTCTCGTTTTCACAAGTCCCGCTCCCACTCACTATAAGTACTCTCTCCATCCACGATGATATTGACCTATACAAATGCCACCCGAAGAGGGACGCTCCCATTTGCGCCATGAGGCCGAGTATAAATCTCACGGTGCGGACTTAAAGGAGATTTGTGATTGGAAATTCAAATGTATCTCATACACTATATTTCCTCCAACTCAGCACTTTAATTTTAATAGGGATTGACCTAGATAAACCACCTAAAATTTACCTAAGTCTACCAATATAACTCTTATATGGTATTTACCTAAGTCTATAATCACATTATAACTTAGGTCTATGTGAGTAAATTAATTAACTCTTAATTAACGACACTCACGAGAATATAACCTAAGAACTCCGGACCGAATTCACTCCCAGGTCGGTTTCCAGGTAGGGGTGTTCCGCAAGCGTCAACTTAAATACCCCAACCTTAGACAAAACCTTCCTTAGACAGAGTTACTTATCAGTCTCCATTCAAAGGTTATATTTGATTTCCTAATTTCTAATTTCATTAGAAAATAGAAAACCTAAGTCTAATTATTCAAGTTCTAAACTCTTTAAAACTAATAATTAACTTAGGTTGCATGCATTTCTATGTTATAGTGCTTGATCATTCATCACATGAATAAAATGCATGAGCATGCTTTTAATTTAAAAATATAACACTTATATTTAAATAAATTAAATCATGCATACATTATATTATAACTCTTATAATATAATCCTATCATGCATACTATATATTATAACTCTTATAATATAATTATGATGCATGAAATGTTTAACCTAAGGTGGGAATTTAAATCTATATGACATACATTATGCACATAGAAATTAATTAAAATATACATCTAATGCATAAAATAATTAAACAATAAAAATGGACCGGTTTTTGGCACCTAGGAGCAATTATTTAATTAAATAACATTAATATAACACTTATATTAAAATTATTTAATAAAATAATTAAATTTAATTAATTAATTATATTTTACAAAATATAAAATAAATTAAAAATAAAAAAAAATGAATGCCCACTACAAATAACCGTTCACGCTCGCGAAACCGCCAAAGAATCGCTCCTCAGCGCGTGCGGCGTTTTGTAACGTCATGCGCCTCCAGCGTCAAGCTGCGTTCTCAACGTCAGCGGCGTTGCAACGCTGCTCTGTTGCAGGGCGTCCGTCCGCTACGCCGCCATCGACAGAACAACAAACTCTTTGCTGTTCTTTCACCGAAATTCGCCTGTTTCCGCTCCGATTTCTTCACAGCAACTCTTGCCACGAACGACCCGGACTTATAGACTCGATTTATTTTCTAAAATGCCCAAAAAATACGGGCCCTTTACATTTGATCTCATCAAACAGAAAATAAATCTAAAATGCCAAAAACCGAAACATCCATTTAAGCAAACCAACATTCATCTCATGAAATTAATTAAGGCAATTTACCCACCTAATTTTAACAAAAACAGTGCATAAATGAAGAACCATCGAAATGGCTCTGATACCAATTGAAGGGAATGAGAGCCCACGCAGCGGAAGACGATCGAATCGTCATGGTATCATTACGCAACTCGGATTTGTTAAAAACGATCTACTATAGATCTAGGAAAAACATGCAGAAAAGGAAGAAAAATACAGTAAGATTAGAGGTACTTATTTGTTGAAGACTTTCTTCAAGGTTTCTTCCTCAGATCACGAACTCTTCGTGCTTCTCGATCTCAACGAACTCTTCCCACGAACGGAACCCGAACACCACCACTTGGAGTCTCGGTTGTTCTCTTTTGGAGAAGGGAAGTTTGTGGGAACTTTTGGAGTTTTGGAGAGGGAGGAGAATTGAGAGAGAATAGAGAGAATTCTTCTTCTCTTCTTTGATGAAAATCAAAAAAATGAGAGAATGGTTCACAAATCCCTTCTTGCAAAGGGTTTAAATAGTGGAATGATGGAGTTAAAATCTCCACATTATTACCACTTTACCACGACCATAGGTTATGCAAATCTCATTTGCATAACCACATAATATAAGATATCCCATATCTCATATTACAAATCTCATTTGGATTAATTGTGGATTAATTAAATTGAATCACATCCAATTTAATTGCTCTCAATTAAATTCTCCAATTAACCCTAATTCAACAATTAGGCTAACCTATAGTTTATTATGAATCTCATTCACATTAAACTATATATTATATCGTTCATATCTCATATAAATTACATAAATGCTCTTAAAGTGAAATTGAACACTTCAATTTCATACCAAAACATTAACCCTTCTTTTAACCCAGATTGAGCAAACCGAGGGACCTAATGGACCTACAATGACGGGCTCCAATGATCCGAGATTAACCTGTAACTCTTTGACCCGGTTAACCAACATTCATTAGCTACGGTAACACTCCACTATAGCACGTAGCTGCACTCCCGTCAGTGCAGAATATTACGTGTCCACTGATATAACCAATGCCCATGAGTCGACCCTTCACAGGTTGTTCGTAGACACGGCTGGGTCAAATTACCGTTTTGTCCCTGTGTCTACCTCTTGTTCCTTAAGTCCTCATTGCTCCTCTAATGAACAACATATTGTGATGGTCCAACCATACACAATACCCTTCTCGGCCAGTGAGAAGGCGGGCGCGCTGTCCAAGCCACGGAGACAAAGACTTAAGGAACAACCTCTAGTTTCCCTAAAGGTGGAACGAGTGAATTCCATCTCGCATAGTTAAGTTCCCGGCCTCCTACTTGGTTACGTCCACGAGAAGATAGGCATATTGGGCGAGTAAGCGTGACCACCCTCACCCGCGTTTAGTCAAAAGACGGACCCGCAGATGTAAGTCCGTAACACGCTCGTGATTTGTGTCGAGTCACTAATGGTCATCTACGAAGTTATTAGTCCCATCTTGTCAGCGAGTGTTACATCGATGGGTCTAATAATTCACGATCGATCTTGTACAATCTCATTGCACAGGATGCCCCCCCACTCGCATGTCAACCACATGAACGAGTCGATCACCTCGTTTGTATCTAATACAAAGCGGGTCGCATCCACAGTGTATCCAGGATTAGGTCTCCAACCCTATCCATATACTGTAGACCGTTCGGGTCATTAACTCGAACGTGATCCTCCCTGTGTGTCCACTACACACCGTTCAAGTTTTAGCTCTCTCATAAATTCAATGACCCTGGAGCTTAGTTTATTGGAAAAGATTATAAATATTGCGAGACACAAAGTAATGAAATGAATAACTCTTATTAATTTCAAACAATATATTACAAACACGAGATTAGGACAAAAATTCCAACATAGTATGGGTGAGAGTGGCCAGATTCGCCGACTCAATATGCCTACCTTCTTGGGGACAAGACCGAGTGAGCGGCTGGAAACTTAACTTAGCAAGATGGAATTCACTCCTTCCCGCCTACTAGGGTAAGTAGAGTAATGTTCCCTTAAGTGGTGTCTCTGGGACTTGAACAAAGGGCCCGACCCTCTCATTGGCCCGAGAGGGACTCTGTTTGTTGATAGGACCACAAATAAATTGTTCATTAGAGAGCACCTGGTACTTAAGGCACAAGATGTAACCTGGGGTAAAATGGTAATTTGACCCGGTGGTGTTCTGAACATTCTTGAAGGATTGACTTGTGTTATTGGTCAATATCCATGGACACGTAAATATATCTGCGCGGTGAGAAGAGTGCAAGCGTGGGACTTTAGTGGAGTGTTCCGCAGATTAACGAATGTTGATTGGGAGGTTAATGAGATTAACCGAGCAATCTCGTATCGTTGGAGCTTACGATCCAGTAGGTCCATTAGGTCCACCTTCTAGCTCAGTAAAGGGTTCTTAGATCATTTGAATTTGAAATGTTCAAATTCATTAGGAATATATTTAATGTATTTAGATACGATATAATATATAGTTTTGGAACTATATATTATAAATTTAATGTGAATGTGATTCATATTAAATTATATGAGAGAATTGAATATTTGAAAGAGTTCAAATATTATATTAAATGTGAATGTGATTCACATTTGAAAACTATAGGTTAAAATTTAATGTGTGCTTTGGATGTACATTAAAACTATAGGTTAAAGGGGTAATATGATTAAATGAGATTTAATCCAAATTAAATATATGATATTTAATTTGTATTATTTAAATATGATTTAAAATTAATAATTAAATTTGATTTAATTATTATTTAATTATTATTATTATTATTAATTTAATAATAAAATAAGGGAACGTGTCATCCAGACACGTTCCCACTACCCTTCCTTCTTCTCTCTATCGACAGTTTAACAGGGAGAAGAGGGTTGATGTTCAATCGATCGATCATTTGCTGGTTTTTGCAATTTGGAGAATTGCTGCAAGAATTCTCTCTCTCTCACACTCTCATATTCCCAAACTTCTTCCAAAAGTTGGAATCCTTCCCACCAAGGAGGATCTAAGGATTCAGAGATATAGAAGGTGATCTCTGGTGGTTGTGTTCTTGCTGGAAAGGTAATTTCCTCTCCATTCTTAGTTTAATTGTTAAACTAAGAATTTAGTCTACAAAGGTAATTTCCTAAGGTAATTTAGTCTACAAAGGTAATTTCCTTTCCATTCTTAGTTTAATTGTTAAACTTTAATCATGTTTACATGTGTATCTCCATGCCTAATTAGATTAGAATTATCATGCTTGTTCTGTATGTTTTTGTCAATGTACTGGTTTTTGTTTTAATTAAAACAATCAAGCAATTTACGATCCCAAACATGTTTTCGCTGCTCAAGGAGATCAGATCTCCATCAATATGGTAGAGCTGTTGTTCGGCAAGAGAATACTGTTATTAGATAACGTATATGTAGTTCCAGGGTTTACTAGAAACCTCATTTCTATTTCTTGCATAGATGATTCTTTACCTCCATGTGAGTCTTGTTTAGAAGGAAAAATTACTAAGCGACCTTTTATTGGAAAAAGGTTATAGAGCAAAAGAGCCCTTAGAGCTTATACATTAGGATCTTTGTGGTTGATAGCTCTGTAAAAGAGAGATTTAATGGATCACTCTATGTAATTTAAGTCTTTTTTGTTGGGATTTATGCCCTAAACTTGTGTAATTTTGATCAATTAAATAAAGTGTTATTTGTTTTGATAAGATTACAGTCTTGCTTTTATAAATCCAATAAACTAAGCTCCAAGGTTATAACTTTTATTTGGGTTGAGTTCAAGATTATAACCTAAATAGTCTATGGTAAATAAGGTTGGAAACCTCATTCTGGTAACACCATGGATGCAACCCACTTTGTAATTAGTACAAATGAGGTAATCCAACTCATTCATGTAGTTGACATGCGAGTGGGGGCATCCTGTATGAAAGTTCATACAAGACTGGATCGCAAATTATTAGTCTAACGAAGATAACACCGTTAATGAGGATAAGACTAGTAATTTATAGATGGTCATTAGTGACTCGACCTGAATCCTGAGCAAGTTAAGAACTCCTGCTTATAGGGGTTTGTCCTTAGACTAGTATGAGTGAGAGTGGTCTGTAGCCGACTCAATAAGCCTACCTTCTCATGGACAGAACCTCGTAGGTAGCTGAGGACTTAACTGTGGAAGATGGAATTCACTCATTCCTCTACTGAGGAATTAGATAGGTTGCTCCTTTAAGAACTGACTCCAGGTCTTGAACAACGGTGCCCCGCCCTCTATGAGGGTATGAGTCTAAGGTAGGACTTTAGACTTGTTGTTCATTAGAGGATCAATGGTGCTTAAGGAGCAAAGAGGTAATCACAGGGGTAAAATGGTAATTTGACCTAGCTGTGATTACGAACAACCTGTGAAGGGTCGACTCATGGGTAATGACTATATCAGTTGACACAATAATATCTACAGTGAGGAGAGTGCAACTACAAGTCTATAGTTGAGTGACTTGTAGTTAATGAATATTGATTAACTGGATCAAAGAGTTTGATCAGTTAATCTCACATCATTGGAGCTCATGATCTGTAGGTCCATTAGATCCCTTCGTTGGCTCAATATGGTAATATTGAGGGTATAAAGTTAGGAGTGAAATTGAAGTGTTCAATTTCATACATGAGGAGTTATATCAATTATATATGATGTAATTGATATAATATATAGTTTTAATGTGAATTAGATTCATATATAAACTATATATTAAAGAGAGATTTAAGGAGGGGTAGGATGGTCATTTCCATCTCATTCCCCTATATATATGGTTGCATGAGATGCAACTACGTTAAGCTATTAAAAAGACATTCTAAGGTTTGATAAGCTCTCTTGTTGTGTTGTTGGAAGAGTTCCAAGACACACACATCTCTCTCAAAATACCTCACATCTCCTAAAGGGAACTCACCTTCCTCCCTCACCTAGAGAACAACGGAGAAGATCCGGTGGTCGTGTCTTCGTACGTCGGAGTTCCTGTTGCTGAGATCGTGACCGTGGGAGAGTGGAGCACTTGAAGAAAGGTTCTTCAAAGGTAAATTCTTACTGCCCATTTTACTTTTATGCTTAATCTAGTTTTGTATGTTCTTGAATTTATCGATGTAACTAAATCAAGAGCGCGCGATTCGCAATCGCTTCCGCTGCGGGGACTTCGATTCCCTTTAATTGGTATCAGAGCCCAATTGCGTTCTTGATTTATGCTCTGGATTTTTCAAGAACAAGGTGGGATTTACTGTTTTTGCATGAAATGTATGAACAGTTTTGCAAAATTAGATGTTTTCAATCTTGGCACTTAGATTTACAATTTCATTGAAATGTTCAATGTAAGGGCCCGGTGTTTTGGGCAAATTTAATTGTAAATCGAGTCTGTAAGTTCGTGTCGATCGAGGCAAGGCGGTTGCTGAGAAGATCGGAGCAAAAACGAGCCAAAAACAATGGAGCCAAAAATAAGGAGCAGCGTTGCAACGCTTCGCTATAATGGTAACGCCAGAGGAGGCGTTTCGCGAATTTCAAAGAAGCGTAAAACGGAATTTTTATTATATATTAATTATAAAAACGTTTTATATTTAATATATTTAATATATTTAATTTTAATTAATATAATTAGATTATATTAATTAAAATTATTTCTAGGGTGCCAAAATTGGTTTAATTTTTGCTATTTTAATTATGCAATTGTTGTGTAATTATTGCCATGCATAGTGTATGCTTATATTTTAGAAATCCCACCTTAGGTTAAGCATTTTCATGCATCATTTATAATATAAGGAGTTATATTATATAGTTTGCATGATTAATTAATATAAGGTTGTTATATTAATTTTTGGACAACATTGACATGCATTATTTTTCATGAGATGAATATGCTATGAATTTCTTATTATTCATGTGATGAATGATCAAGCACTATAACATAGTATGCATGTCACCTAATGTTAATTATTAGTTTTAAAGTGTTTAGAACTTGGAAATAATAGATCTTAAGTTATCTAGTTCTAATTAGATTAGAATTAGAAACCACGTAATTTATAAGCTATGATTAAAAGAGGAACTCTGTCTAAGGAAAGTTCTGTCTAGGCTGGGGTATTTAAGTCGACTTTAAACGGAACACCCCTACACGGGAGGCGACACGGGAGTGAAATTTAATCGAGAGTCTTATAAATTACAAGAGCGTCAACGGGGTTTATTAAGAGGTTAATAAACTAGAAATCCTAGGTTTAATATAAGGAGTTATATTAACAAACTTAGGATAAAATCAATATAAGAGTTATATTGATCATCAATATAAAGAGTTATGTTGATAGAGTTAGGTAAAACCATTAGTCGGGTTTTAGCCTAAGAAAGATTCCTATAGACTTAAAGTATTCAGTGGGAGGAAAAGTGTATGAGATACATATTTTTCCACCTACGCTATCTCCGGGAAGTTCACACCGTGAGATTCATACTTGGCCTCGTGGCGCAAACGGGAGCGTCCCCCTTCGAATGGTGTTTGTATGAGTCAATACCAAGGTGAATGGAGAGGGTACTTATAATGAGTGGGAGCAGGTTTAGTGAAAACAAAACCTACGGTCTCTTTTGTCGGTTTACACCATTAGACCACTATGATCAGCCTGCTAGTTTGGCCTGGACCAGACAATCCCTTCGGAGGATTTGATCATAGGGGATCTAACACAATAGACACCTGAAAGGGATAAAGATTTCCTTAGACTATTTTTCAATCTAGTCCTCCCTTCGATGGATTTTATTGGATCGAGACTCTGAGATCTAAAGACAAAGGGTTACACTCACGGGGTACATAAGTTGTGTATGTATCCAAACTGAAAAATGGTAACTAAAACCTATAGGAATAAGAGTTATTCTGGTGTTAGGTTTTGGTCAAGAATGTCTTGATCCAGAGGAGAAGTGTTTTTTATTACCCTTCGGTGTCATACATTCTAAACCTTTGGAGTATCATTGCAAATTATAAATGGCCTAGGAATCATTTGATAATTAGCTCAAACATGATTGGATTAGAGTTATAGCAAGAAACTCATACAAGTTTGTTTGTAAAATTTTCAGCAAAATGTCTAGCTCTATGATTTCTTTATTGGGTGCGAAAAAGTTAACCGGAGAGAACATAGTGAATTGGAGGGATGGACTCAACATAATCTTGGTTACACATGATCTTAAGTTCGTTCTCAATGAGGAGTGTCCTCAATTTTCTGCTCAAAATGCATCTCAAGTTGTTGAGGATGCGTATGACCGCTGGATTAATGCCAACGAAAAGGCGAAAACCTATATCCTGGCTAGCATACCTGATGCTTTAGCCAGGAGGCTGGAGGGCAAGGTCTCATCTCGAGAGATCATGGATTTTGTGCTAAATTTGTCTAGACAACCGTCCAAACAAATTTGGCATGAAGCCCTAAAATTCGTTTATAACGCACGTATGAAGGAAGGAACATCAGTGAGAGAACATGTTCTCAATCTGATTGCCCACTTCAATATAGCGGAATTAAGCGGAGCGGTCATAGATGAAAAATGTCGATTTTGTTCATCCTAGAATCTCTTCCAAGAGTTTTCACGATTAAAGTAGCAATGCAAATGATGAACAACATAGAGTATGATCGACTTCTCTCGCTACATGAGCTTGAATTATCGATTTCTTATGGATGATAAGAGACAACAAAATGGAGAAGCAAATTTGTTTGCTCATTCCAAAAGTTCTATGGAGGATTCATCCTCTGGGAAAAAGAACTGCAGTCATTGATAAGCGCTGAACTTGTTGGTTTAACAAAGCTAGAGGTCCTTCTAGAATCTTTGCAAACTTCACGAACAAGGCTAACTTAACGAATTGATTCCAACCAAGAGTTTAGTTAGAGGATGAATCACTCTTAGATCAAACTTAGAATAAGGATGGTCACTCCTAGATCCTAAGACGACTCACTCCAGAATTAGCTTGATCGGGGCTAATCCAATGAATCGGTTAAACATCAAACCTAAACCAAGATTTGAAAGAAAGTTAACACCAAATGGGGCTAAACAAAACACAAGTTTTTTTCATAAAGGTTTTACCTTTTCTATGCCAATACAAGCCTTTAAATAGGCCAAAATGGTCGTGCAAAGCACAAAAGACCAAAAGTCTTCAATAAGCATTAAATGTAAAAATGAAGAAAAAATTGACCTAGGAATTTAAAACTTGATTGCACAACGTTTGAGGGCTCTAAATATGGAACAAAAAACATAGAAATGCTTTAAATGGTCTTAATTATCTACTGTAGGATCCGCCATGCATGACTATTTTGTTTGACGAGGCTTGACATCACGAAATCCCAAGAGGTGCAATATGGACAGCCACATGTTCACATTTTCTGCACACTTTTTTTGTCCTCTGTGCCATCTTTCAAACTAGACAACTTTTCCCGTGCCATCTTCACTCCATTCTCATCTTGACTTGTTGTACTAACATTATAAATAATTTTGGGCTAAAAAATCTTGGTCTCTCCTTGTGCATTCACGAGCTTTTGGAGATGTAATGTGAAAGCCTCTTGAATCTTCTTGGCCTTTCTCCTTTTTATTGCTCCTTCAGGTACATGCAATGGATCAATGGTTTGATTCACATCATCCCCCCTTTCTTTAAAAGGATTTGTTCTCAAATCAACGTCTTCATTTCCTACATCAAAAGGAGTCAAATCAGCCACATTAAAAGTAGAACTTACATTGTACTCACCTCGGAGATCTAGTTTGTATGCATTGTCATTGATCCGCTCTAATACTTGAAATGGACCATCTCCCCTTGGTTGAAGTTTAGACTTCCTTTGATCCGGAAACCTTTCCTTTCGTAGATGAACCCAAACCCATTCACCCGGCTTAAAAATCAATTTCTTTCTCCCATGGTTCTTTTGAGTGACTAGCTTTTGATTCTTCTTTTCAATCCTTTCCTTGACTTCTTTGTGCATATTTTTTATGTATTCGGCTTTAGAAACAGCTGCATCACTAGAAAACATATTAGGTGGTAAAGGTGATAAATCTAGAGGAGTTAAGGGAATAAATCCATACACAGCCTCAAAAGGTGAACAGTGAGTGGTGCTATGTATCGCTCTATTGTATGCAAACTCCACAAAAGGTAGAGTCTCTTCCCAAGACTTAAGATTCTTAGAAATTAGCGATCTAAGTAATGCCCCTAAATTTCTATTAACCACCTCGGTTTGTCCATCGGTTTGGGGGTGACAAGTTGTAGAAAACAAAAGCTTAGTTCCCAATTTACCCCACAAAACTTTCCAAAAATGACTTAAAAAATTGGCATCTCTATCACTTACAATGGTTTTTGGAATGCGATGCAATCTAACCATGTAACGACCACAGCCACAGGTACTAATTAATTATTTTATTTAACGTCCTATCAACCTTGGTGTTTAGTCGGTTTAGTCAATTGTCATCAGGCTCTCGGTGAGTGAGTCTTTGATTTTATTTAGTTTAAGTGAATTGTTTCTTTTTAAGATGGAATGATTTGTAAAATTAAAGGAAAAAGAAGTAGCAATGGCACTTTGGTTATTAATACCTAAATGAGGGTTACATGGGACTTTTGAATGTTGGCCTAATTTTGCAGTATTTAAGCTCCTTAAGTTGCAAATTAAAGCAAACCCTAACCCTAAACTCATTGAGACAAGCCCTAACCCTAAACTCATTTTCTTCATCCCTTCCTTGCCTAGTCGCTGACCATCTCCTAGTGCTACGCTGCGCGCCGACGAGCCGACCGGAAACTACTGACTACCACGACCATTCGGTGCTACTACCGCCGATCCACGAAGCCCTTGCACGCAGCGGCTTCCGCCGGCAGATCAACGAACGAGGTTTAATCGTCCCGGGTGCCACGCCGCGAGGATTCACCGGACTCACGTCGCCGCCGCCGCAAGCCGCCGCTCACGTCTGCAGCCGAAACCTCTCCAGCCACGAACGCCGGCAACACCGAGAGCCCCACGTAAGCAGCCACTCGCGAGCTGCTCTTTCAGCCGCAACTGTCGATCGAGACTACACGCCACTCGTGAACTCTTTTCCTTCACCGCCGATCGTGACCACAGCGCCGGCCATCACCGTTTACAGCAGCGGAGTTTACAGCCGGTGAGCGTTCGTGTTAAGCTTCGATTTTGTTGAAGGACTATTTGTGACCTATCGTTTATCTAAGAGTCTAATTGAGAGTGTAAAACTACGGTTTCGAACACAATTTGTAGGAACGAACTGAATTTCAGGATCAAGACTTCCAAGTTTTGGAGCAACCAAATCCACGTTCGGTTTATTATTCGGAGTCGAGGTAATTGGAGCAAAGTGAGAATTATAGACGCTTTCGTACTTAGACTCTTTATATTGAATGAGTTGTGTAGTAGGATAACGAATAGAAGAATTCTTGGTTGACAGGTTATTTGGAAAGGACCGTTAATTTAAGAATTAGAAGGAAAGAGTGAGATCAAAGCTCGAGGTAAGGGACCTTGTGCCGAACTTTTTAAATGGAATTAAGAAAACGAATTTCATTATTTTATGTGAAATTAGTACGTTATTTTACTTAAAAAGATTTAATGATTTTACACGAGAATATTTCAAGATTTTATGTGAGAATGCTTTGATATTCGACGTGAAGATATCTCAATATTTTATGTGAGTATAATCTAGTATTTTATGCGAAAATATCTTTGCATTTTATGTAAGAATAATCCAAATTATCTTATGTAAGGATATTACATTATTTTCTATGAGAATATTGCATGATTATATACGTGAGTATTATATCCTATCTGATGTGTAAAGTCATGATTTGCATATCAATGATAATGGATGTGGCATGTACACTATGGTTATGTTGAATGATGGGACCTCATGCATGTTATGTATGCCATGAAATGATTTAATGAAAAATGTGGAAATTGGTCTCCTGAGTGCATTGTGTGCATGGTCAAACATGCATTAGAGACCCTATGAGTCAAATTACGAGGGTGCGTGAGGGACTCAATCTATACAGGGGTCTGTGAGGGACTCAAACCATACAGGGGTCTGTGAGGGACTCAAATTATTACAGGGGTCTGTGAGGGACTCAAAATGAAATGACTCAGGATGACCAATTGGCCACTTAAAAGAAAAAGGAAGTCATGTGTTAAAGTCATGATGATATGAGAAAGTTTTAGGTCCCGTGATATGTACATTTCGACAAGGTTTAAAAGTCATGATTGTATGTGTTTGCATATTCCAAACCTCGGTAGCGAGGTCACTTACTGGGTATTGTTTTGCAATACTCACCCTTTCTTTTAAAAATGTTTTTCAGGTAAGGCTAATGTCACACCCCCTCCCGAACTACCTGCTAACTCAGCTCGAAAGGCGGCGTGAAGCCAACAGACATTGTTTATCTCTTAACAATACTTGTTGACCCTGATACACCTGATAAACATACGATGTTCGAAAATGGAACACTTAAACATGACATAGCGGAAACTGGACAACTATTAATCATATACAAGGAGAAACCTTTCACAAGTCTCTCTTGGAAACTAAAAGTCTAGTGCATCAGAAACAACACAAGACAACCATTGTTTATACAACCTCTAATGTACAAACAACTATAACACCCAAGTCCTCACAAATAATTTACAAACATAGAGACTTGCTAGACAAAACCAGCCACGTACAAAGTATTTAACTTATGAAGCTTCAGCAGACTATGGCAGTAACTCAGGTGCCAGGAGCTCGATCTCTACCTGAAAGGTTTGAAAACATAGAAGGAATGAGCTATGAAGCTCAAGTGAGTGGATTGTGTTAAATATCTCAGAATTTGTAAAACATGTGACCTGAAAACTATGAGCATATGCATTTGTATTCAAGCATTGAAAGTAAACGTGGAATCATAATAGACTTTCAGAAAACCAACAAGTATATCATCAAAATCTCGTAAGGCATGTAAATGAGATAAACTCTTTTAAAAACATTTCACAATCCACGTTGTGTAGGGCACGCCCAGTACAACCAACGTTTACTCTACGATGTAGTGGGGCCCGCCCAGCACTCCCATCGTCTTTGTCGTAGTGGGGCCCGCCCAGCACTCACGACAGCGCTGTTGTCACGGAGTACACTCAACGTCGACAACAGAATAAGACCTGTGTGCACACGGTACCATAAAACCTCGGGCTCAATATCTCAGAAATTCACATGAAAACATTTGAACATGCCTGCCTATCTTTTCTTTCATAAACTCAAGCTTACTCAGCTTGTTCATAAAATTGGAAAACTTTAAAACATACTTGCTAGTACATGCTTGCTTGAAATCATAACATTTCCATAAATTTTGGCAACCATTGAACATATGCTCATGTATAAACTTTATAAAGACTTTTAGGGTCACAATGAACACTTGAAACATTTCTAGGAAAACATGAATATTCATAAACATGTGTTCAAAAGAAAGCATAAATGCATTGAAACTTTATTCTAGCAAAACTTGCATTTCTTGAACATAATTCAAACATATATACACTTTTGAAGTTCCTTTTATCACTCACAGTGTTTGAACTAGAATCTTAGCCCGTACACTCGACCTATTTGCTCTTGGCCTGTCAAACAAACCAAATTCATGTATTAGAACCTCGAGCTCATGGTTTTTAACCCCAAAACTACAAGAAAACACACATTAAAAAATTCCAGCATTTTCAGATTTTCTGCCCTGTTTTCAGACAGCAATAACTTCTTCATTACTTATCCAAAAAGAATGTACTTTATACCAAACTCTTCCTTTTTGAACCCTCTAAAACTCTTATGAAGACATGAAAATGAGATTCCTAACGTATTGGTTAGAAAATACCTCAGTAGCTTAACCCCTAAAATGATTCTGCTGCTGTTCTAGATTTCACTTCCTGCTGCAACCCGAATCTTAACCTGAAGATTACAACATCTTCCAATCATTTTCTTCTCACGATTCCTTCACAAAACTTGTAGGAAATTGAATACGCTTTCGAACCATACCAATTAGAGCTTCTAACTCCAAGTATACAGATCAGAACAACCAAAACATCAGAGACCTCTCGGATTTGACAGCAAATTTCTGTCTTCTGCCTTCCTCTTAACAAAACAGCAACTTAACATCAGAATTGGCTCGAGCTTCCTTCACGAATTTTGTTCCAATATGAGTTAAATTTCATGAAACAAAAGCTCAACTCTTACCTCTTCTTGATGAGCTCGAGATGAACAGAAAATCAGAGCTTGTCCGAGTTGATTTCCCTCTTTGCTATAATGAATTCCCTTGAGTTTTCCTCTTTCCTTCTGCAACTCCAGCCCAAAATCACCAAAAATGGCCTCCTTCTTCTTCCTTTCTCCTTCAACCACGAAATTTCAGCTTGGTTTGTGATGAAAGAGAAGAAAATGGAGAGAAACCCTTTTTAACAAAAAGTCAATCGGTGGAAGAAGCATCCATTTGTCTTTTTGCACTTTTGATATTTTCATTTTCTATTTCTTTTTCCTTTTCTTTTCTTTCCTTTATCTTCTTTCTTTCTTTTCTTTTCTTTTCTTTTCAAAACCAAAATAACTTAATATAAAACATTTTTTTCATTTCCTTTTCTTCTTTTGTCTTTAAAAGCAAAACAAACCAAAATGGTTTAAACTTTTTCTTCCTTGTTTTTCTTTTGTCTTTCACTTTATTACTTTTCCTTTTAAAACATGGGGAACCAAGTTTTAAACATTCATTTCTTCTTTCTTTTTGTTGTTTGATAATAAGAAAGTTCCAAAGAAAGATCTCGGGTTTACAACTTACCTCCCCCTTAAGAAATTTCGTCCTCGAAATTGAGTAGTCTTTAAGTGAAAATCATTGGGTACTTCCTCCTCATTAGATCCTCTAACTCCCAGGTTGCCTCCTCCACTCCGTGATGTCTCCAACGAACCTTCACGAGTGGGATTGTCTTGTTCCTCAAAACTTGTTCTTTCATGTCGAGGATTTGAACTGCATCCTCTACGTAACTCATGTCTTCTTTCAGCTCAACTGGTTGTGCTTGCAAAACATGTGTCGGATCTGGAATATACTTCCTTAACATGGACACATGAAAAACATCATGTACTCGAGATAGTTCTCACGGCAACTCTAGTTCAGAGGTTTCTTTGGTCCAACTCGTCCAGTTACTTGATAAGGACCAATATATCTAGGGCTTAGTTTACCCTTCTTACCAAAACGAAGGACACCTCTCCATGGAGATAACTTCAAGAAAACTTGATCTCCAACTTGGAATTCTAAATCCTTTCGTCGCTTATCAGCATAACTCTTCTGACGGTCTTGTGCTACCTTCAAATTTTCTCTGATTACCTTAATATTGTCGGTACTTGTACCAACTCAGGGCCGATCAGCTTTCGCTCTCCAACTTCATTCCAACATACGGGCGTTCTACATGGTCTTCCATACAGAGCCTCAAATGGTGCCATACCAATACTCGACTGGTAGCTGTTATTGTAAGCAAATTCCATAAGCGATAGGTGAGTATCCCAACTCCCTTTAAACTGAAGGACACATGCTCTCAACATGTCCTCTAAGGTCTGGATGGTCCTCTCTGACTGCCCATCTGTCTGAGGATGGAATGTTGTACTAAACTTCAGCTTTGTTCCCATAGCTTTCTGTAAACTAGGCCAAAACATAGAAGTAAATCTTGGATCTCTATCTGAAACGATAGACACTGGCACTCCGTATTGACTCACAATTCGCCGACGATAGCTTAGCAAGTCGATCAAGCGAGACGCCGCTTTAATCGGTACAAACCGCGTCTTTGTTTTAGTGAGTCTATCCACTATTACCCAAATACCATCATGCTCACTTGAAGTACGTGGTAATCCAAACAGAAAATCCATAGTGATATGCTCTCACTTCCACTCCGGCACTGGCAGTAGGTTAAGGAGTCCTCCTGGCCTCTGTCTAACTGGTTTAACTTGTTGGCAGATCAAACATCTATCAACATAATCAGCTATCTCTCGTTTCATTCCAGGCCACCAATACGTTCCCTTCAAAGTTTTGTACATCTTGGTGCTTCCTGGATGCATAGCGTAAGCTGAACTGTGAGCTTCCTCTAGAATAGCATCTTTAAGCTCACTAAAATTCGGAACACATAGTCTTCCTTGCCTTTCTATGGCCCCGTCTGATCTCATCTTAAACTCTGCTTCTGGGCCTTGTTTGGACTTTCCAAACATTTTCTGCAAGTTACTATCCTCTGGTTGTCTTCTCACAACCTCTGCTACGAGTGAAGACCTGACCTGGAACTGAGCTAAAAGGCTCCCTGAACTCTCTGCATTTACAACTGCCTTAGAATCCCTTAGAGTTCTTAAAAATGTTGCTCGAATACCACACAAAGCATCCCTAGGAAGTCTTGACTTCCTGCTCAAAGCATCTGCTACCACATTCGCCTTCCCTGGATGGTATTCTATAGTACAATCATAATCTTTAATCAGTTCTAACCATCTTCTCTGTCTCATATTCAACTCCCTCTGATCAAAGATATACTTGGACTCTTATGATCATGTGTAGATGTGACACCTTTCACCAAACAAGTAATGTCTCCAGATCTTCAGTGCTAGAACAACTGCTGCTAACTCAAGATCGTGGGTAGGGTAATTACATTCATGCTTTTTCAATTGTCTTGATGCATAAGCTATTACTTTTCCTTCTTGCATCAGAACACACCCTAAACCTTGTCTCGAGGCATCACAGTAAATCACATACTCTTTTCCCGTTACAGAAGTGTCGAATAGGTGTCAGAACTAATCTCTTTTTCAACTTCCAAAAAACTCGTTCTCGCACTTGTCGACCATTCAAACTTAGCATTCTTCTTTGTTAAAGCCGTTAAGGGTAATGCTAATCGTGAGAAATCCTCAACAAACCGCTTTGTAGTATCCCCGCCAAGCCTAGGAAACTACGTACCTCTGTCGCACCGGCTGGTCTCTCCCGATTGACTACGACTTTAACTTTATTTGGATCCACACTAACACCATTTCTTTGAGACAACATGCCCCAAAAACACTACCGATCCAACCAAAACTCACACTTGGTGAATTTAGCATATAATCATTTATCACGTAGTGTTTGTAAAATAATCCTCAACTGTTCCTCATGAGCTTTCACCGCCAACCGAGTAAACTAGTATATCATCAATAAATACTATCACGAATCGATCCAAATCATGGTGGAATATCCTGTTCATGAGGTCCATGAAAATCTTTGGTGCATTCGTCAAACCGAACGACATTACTAGAAACTCATAATGCCGTGCACTGTTACGAATCTTTGTCTTCTTAGAATATCGATTCCCTTACCTTTAACTGATGGTATCCTGATCTCAAGTCAATCTTAGAAAACACTGATGCTCCTCGTAACTGGTCAAACAAGTCATCAATACGGGGTAAAGGATACTTGTTACGTATCGTGACTTTGTTCAACTGTCTGTAATCAATGCATAATCTAAGAGTACCATCTTTCTTCTTTACAAATAACACTGGAGCTCCCCAGGGTGATACACTAGGTCTGATGTATCCCTTATCAACTAGTTCTTGTAATTGCATCTTGACTCTTTGAGCTCACTTGGAGTCATTCTATACGGCGCTGCCGCGAAATAGGTGTGTTGTTCTCGGTAGCAATTCAATAGTGAACTCTACCTCCCTATCAGGTGGCAACCCTGACAGATCCGCTGGAAAAACATCTAGAAATTCGTTCACAACAAGAACATCTTCTGGTTTTAACTTTTCTTCCTGCACCTCCATTACGTGAGCAAGAAACGCCGTGCATCCCTTTCTCAACAACTTCTGAGCTTTGAATGCTGAAATCAAACTCGTAGGAATAATCTTCTTTTCACCCCTGAAAACCACTTCAGCCAACCCTGGTTTTCTAAAAACAACTTCCTTTCTATGGCAATCCATGGAAGCATAATGAGTGAATAAGAAATCCATTCCTAAGATTGCATCTAACATCTGCAACTCTAGTGGAAGAAGATCCACTAACATATTGAGACCTTCCACTAAGACCTCACAATCTCGCAACACTGAATTGACTAGTCATCACCAACGGGAGTGTATACAACTAACTCCTCAAATAAAGGCTCTAGCTTCCTATTAAGCTTAGTTAAGAATATACTGGAAACAAAGGAATGCGTAGCACCTGGATCTATCAAAACACATGCAGGTACATTACAAATAGAGATCGTACCAGTAATCACGTCTGGTGCATCCTCTCGCTCTCTTTGAGTCATAAGCGTAGACCTTTCCTGTTGCTCAGGTCTCCCTACAACTCCCTTTTGTTTTGTACCACTGGTGCCTCTCTCCGCAGCTCACTGGAACTCTTGGCCGCTCAACTATGCCGGGATCCAACTCCCCGGTCCCTCTGTGTGGTGGTCTCTAAGCCGTGGACAATCCTCTTGAAATGCCCTCGTTGCCCACATCGGTAACACACACCGACACCAACAAGACATTGGCCTCGATGATTCTTGCCACAATTTGCACATGGAGTTCTCCTTGCTGCATGACCGGCAATGCACTCGCATTGTTTGTGGTCTTGCCGTGGATCCGCAGATTGAGTAGGTGCTCTTTGACTCGCCTCGATAGGCACCACTAACATTCATCCGCCTCGACATCCGCCGCCACTCGATTCTTAAACTCCCGACGACTTGAAACATTTACTGTGTGTGAATCTTCGTTGTTCGCGACCGAAAACTACTCGTCGTTGAAGGCCCACGAGTAGGCTCCACTCATCGATGCGCCTACCGCTATACTCGCTTTCAACACGTAGGCGGTCTCCACCGGTGAGAAAAATCAGTCCACTTAGCAATGGTCAGAATCGGGTACGTATCTCGTGTCGTAACCCTCTTTCAAATCTTCGACACTGTCACTCTCGGATGCCACAATTACTTCAAAGATACCTCGATAACTCAAGATACTTCCTCTCGTATTCACCACGTAAAGTGATCCTTGCTTGATTCTAAAAATTCATCTCTCTCTTCGCGGTATATGTGTCGTGGTAATATTTATCTTCAAATATGCTCTCGAAAGTTTGCGATCTAAAGTGCGTGCATCACTCTCGTCTGGCTAAAATTGACTTCCACCATCCTCTCGCTTCTTTCTCTAGCAGAATGTGGCTAGCTTGACTTTACGCTCCTCGGGGCGCTCATCACGTCAAAACATTTCTCAAGTTTATTCACCACACCTCGGCATCGGTGGATCTCGTGGAACCCTCAAACACTGTGGCTCCCAATTTCTTGAGACGTTTCTATTCCATACGCCTTTTTCGGATCACTTGGCCTCGCTCTCTCGCGCCGCCTACCTCCCCTGTGAGGAAATGACATCTTTGCTGATCTCCGCCTCAATTTGGACTCTCGGGGCACTAGATCCCCTCTCGATTGGCCTTGGGTAGGATCTCGTGTCACCGCTCGATCCCGCTCAAGGCGTCGCCGCTAGTACGTGGTGGCATGACTCCTATAACATATCAAAATATTAGACATGCTATGGATACTTAACTCAAATACACACTACTAAACTTCTATTCATATTTTAGCCCTAATCTGGACTTGCTCTTACCCTTACTTAAACCATACTCCACTAGTTCGATCTCGAACTAACTCAATAACATGCTATGACTTTTACTTTATTCTCGTGAGCTAACTTTGCCTGTCTCATTCCCATGGAGCTAATCGCTCGATACCAAGTTGTCACACCACCTCCCGAACTACCGCTAACTTTCGGCTCGAAGCGGCGTGAAGCCAATGACATTGTTTATCTCTTAACAATACACCATTGACCACGATACACTGATAAACATACGATGTTCGAAAATGGAACACTTAAACATGACATAGCGGAAACTGGACAACTATTAATCATATACAAGGAGAAACCTTTCACAAGTCTCTCTTGGAAACTAAAAGTCTAGTGCATCAGAAACAACACAAGACAACCATTGTTTATACAACCTCTAATGTACAAACAACTATAACACCCAAGTCCTCACAAATAATTTACAAACATAGAGACTTGCTAGACAAAACCAGCCACGTACAAAGTATTTAACTTATGAAGCTTCAGCAGACTATGGCAGTAACTCAGGTGCCAGGAGCTCGATCTCTACCTGAAAGGTTTGAAAACATAGAAGGAATGAGCTATGAAGCTCAGTGAGTGACTGTGTTAAATATCTCAGAACTTGTAAAACATGTGACACGAAAACTATGAGCATATGCATTTGTATTCAAGCATTGAAAGTAAACGTGGAATCATAATAGACTTTCAGAAAACCAACAAGTATATCATCAAAATCTCGTAAGGCATGTAAATGAGATAAACTCTTTTAAAAACATTTCACAATCCACGTTGTGTAGGGCACGCCAAAGACAACCAACGTTTACTCTACGATGTAGTGGGCCCGCCCAAAGACTCCCATCGTCTTTTTGTAAGTAGTGGGCCCGCCAAAGACTCACGCAATACTGTTGTCACGAAGTACACTCAACGTCGACAACGAGAATAAGACCTGTGTGCACACGGCACCATAAAACCTCGGGCTCAATATCTCGTAAATTCACATGAAAACATTTGAACATGCCCGCCTATCTTTTCTTTCATAAACTCAAGCTTACTCAAACTTGTTCATAAAATTGGAAAACTTTAAAACATACTTGCTAGTACATGCTTGCTTGAAATCATAACATTTCCATAAATTTTGGCAACCATTGAACATATGCTCATGTATAAACTTTATAAAGACTTTTAGGGTCACAATGAACACTTGAAACATTTCTAGGAAAACATGAATATTCATAAACATGTGTTCAAAAGAAAGCATAAATGCATTGAAACTTTATTCTAGCAAAACTTGCATTTCTTGAACATAATTCAAACATATATACACTTTTGAAGTTCCTTTTATCACTCACAGTGTTTGAACTAGAATCTTAGCCCGTACACTCGACCTATTTGCTCTTGGCCTGTCAAACAAACCAAATTCATGTATTAGAACCTCGAGCTCATGGTTTTTAACCCCAAAACTACAAGAAAACACACATTCAAAAATTCCAGCATTTTCAGATTTTCTGTCCTGTTTTCAGACAGCCATAACTTCTTCATTACTTATCCAAAAAGAATGTACTTTATACCAAACTCTTCCTTTTTGAACCCTCTAAAACTCTTATGAAAACATGAAAATGTGATTCCTAACGTATTGGTTAGAAAAAACCTCAGTAGCTTAACCCCTAAAATGATTCTGCTGCTGTTCCAGATTTCACTTCCTGCTGCAACCCGAATCTTAACCTGAAGATTACAACATCTTCCAATCATTTTCTTCTCACGATTCCTTCACAAAACTTGTAGGAAATTGAATAAGCTTTCGAACCATACCAATTAGAGCTTCTAACGCCAAGTATACAGATCAGAACAACCAAAATACCAGAGACCTCTCGGATTTGACAGCAAATTTCTGTCTTCTGCCTTCCTCTTAACAAAACAGCAACTTAACATCAGAATTGGCTCGAGCTTCCTTCACGAATTTTGTTCCAATATGAGTTAACTTTCATGAAACAAAGCTCAACTCTTACCTCTTCTTGATGAGCTCGAGATGAACAGAAAATCAGAGCTTGTCTGAGTTGATTTCCGCCTTTGCTATAATGAATTCCCTTGAGTTTTCCTCTTTCCTTCTGCAACTCCAGCCCAAAATCACCAAAAATGGCCTCCTTCTTCTTCCTTTCTCCTTCAACCACGAAATTTCAGCTTGGTTTGTGATGAAAGAGAAGAAAATGGAGAGAAACCCTTCTTAACAAAAAGTCAATCGGTGGAAGAAGCATCCATTTGTCTTTTTGCACTTTTGATATTTTCATTTTCTATTTCTTTTTCCTTTTCTTTTCTTTCCTTTATCTTCTTTCTTTCTTTTCTTTTCTTTTCTTTTCAAAACCAAAATAACTTAATATAAAACATTTTTTTCATTTCCTTTTCTTCTTTTGTCTTTAAAAGCAAAACAAACCAAAATGGTTTAAACTTTTTCTTCCTTGTTTTCCTTTTGTCTTTCACTTCATTACTTTTCTTTTTAAAACATGGGGAACCAAGTTTTAAACATTCATTTCTTCTTTCTTTTTGTTGTTTGATAATAAGAAAGTTCCAAAGAAAGATCTCGGGTTTACAGCTAAGGAGGTGCAGGGCGAGTGACGGAGGCGCGTTGCCAGGACCATGGGAATAGACATGTCTTCCGCATATTTTTCTTTTAAAACTGATGTTGTCATTTTATGTTTTCGTAGTTTAACTTTACTTTTTAGATTTTAAATATGCCATGTTTAAACTGCTTCTTTTGCGCGTTTTGAATGTTTTAATGGGATCCCTAAAGACAATTTGTTTTCAGTGGAGTTTTTTTGAGATCGTTTTGTATCTTTTGGCCTATTAATGCATGCATGTGTAGTAATGTCCCTAAGAGTTTAGTTAAGAAAGAATAGGGCGCATATAGTTGGTCGTGAGCCCTAGGTTTAAGGGTTTCAGAGACTTGCTTACTGAGTAAGCACAAAGTAGTTCCCATGGTTGAGTAACGCAGCGTTGGCCACCGCTGTGCACGTTTTGGTAATTTATATACGAAGTAAAGGATTATGATGTAATTATGTTTTGTGAATGTAAATGAATTTAAACCTTAAGGGTGATCCTACCTTACAATGAGAAAGTGATGAAAACTAAACTGGAAATTCTCTGCATTGTAGTACTAACAAAAATGCCACCTAGAGGTCGAGGGAGAGGTAGGGGACGTGGTAGGGGTCGGAGGGCAAGAGAAAACGTTGACACCCAACCAGAATTACCACTGGAACAGGAAGAGATTGCTCCACCCGTACCGACCTCCCCCAGGACCAGCCTGGTCGCAAGGAGGATGCACCTCTGATCGCTCCAAATGGCGGATCAAGGGAACCCTAATGTTATGACTATGATGGTAGAGGCTATGCAGACTCTTGTGCGAGCTACAGTAGCCACTCAGCTGGCCCAAGCAAGTCAGGGGCGGAATGATGCAACTCTGGAGTCTCGATATCTGAAGGACTTCAGGAAATATGATCCCAGATCTTTTGATGGGTCTTCTAGTGACCCTACTGTGGCTGAGTTATGGCTGTCATCTATTGAGACCATCTTCAGATTGATGAACTGTCCTGAGGACCAGAGGGTGTCCTGTGCTACATTTATGCTGAGAGACGACGTTTATTTATGGTGGGAGTCCGCCCAGGGAACCATAGTCGCCAGCGGAGAAACGATTACCTGGAATCTGTTTAAGGAAGCATTCTGGCGGAAATTTTACCCTGCTGCAGCTCGATACAGGAAGCAAGCAGAATTCTTACAACTTAGCCAGAACAGGAGAGCAGTGGAGGTATATGAGAGAGAATTCACCCGCTTGTCACGCTTTGCCCCCGAGCTAGTAGACACAGAGGCGAAGAAAACAGAGCGTTTCATTATGGGACTAGATGAAAATGTTCGAGGCTTCATACAGCACTAGCACCTCTCGACTATGCCTCCGCAGCGGTGAGAGTGGCGGAACTGATTTGGAGTGCAGCCATGATCGCACGCAGTGATGGTTAACCCGGGGCAGCCCATAGCAAATCATAAGAGGAAATGGGACCAGCCAAATTCAAGCTCGCAGCGTCCCCAGCGTACACCGCATAGACCAGGAAACGTTCGTGCAGGTTCAGGTCAGAAACCACAGGGCAGGACAGGAACTAACAGTGGAGATAAGCCACAATGCAAAGACTGCGGTAAGCACCATTGGGGTAAGTGTTTGGCCCGGTCCGGAGTGTGCTTCAGATGTGGGAAAGAAGGGCACAGAGCTAATAGCTGTCCGAGTCAAGCCAGTGCTAGCCAACCTCAGGTTATCAATAGTGGGACTGCTGTGAAGCCCGTAATACATCAAGGAAGAGCTTATGCAAGCACAAGTAGAAGCATCCAGGGCACAGACTCAGTGGTTACAGGTACACTTCCATTAATTGGGCACCTTGCCTTTGTATTATTTGATTCTGGTTCTACACACTCTTTTATTTCTGCATCCTTCGTAAGTCAAGCTGAGTTAGAGTTAGAACAGTTACAGTATGCTTTGTCTGTCTCCACTCCTGCGGGGATAAACTTGTTAGCCACTATGAAAGTCAAGGATGGTAGGGTGACTATCACAGATCATGAGTTAGAAGTAAACCTAGTAGTCCTAGACATGATTGACTTTGATGTGATATTGGGTATGGACTGGTTAGCGCAGAACCATGCTTGCATTGATTGCTTCAGGAAGGAGGTAGTGTTTACTCCTCCTGACCAACCCAAGCACTGAGTTTGAGAGGCACGTTAGCGTGAAGTAGGCCTAAGGTAATTACTGCCCTTAAGGCCAGGAAGTTATTACATCGGGGAGCTTGGGGCATCTTAGCTTGCATACTAGATGCAAGATGTACGGAGATCTCAGTATCATCGGTACCAGTGGTGAATGAATTTCTAGACGTGTTTCCCGAGGACCTCCCCGGAGTACCTCCGGTCAGGGAGGTGGATTTTAACATCGGTTTGGAGTTAGGAACGACTCCGATATCCAAGGCACCATACAGAATGGCACCGGCAGAGTTGAAAGAACTGAAACTACAGTTGCAAGACTTCTTACATGGACAAGGGGTTTTACGCCCAAGCGTTTCGCCTTGGGGAGCCCCAGTATTGTTCGTGAAAAAGAAAGATGGGTCCATGCGCCTGTGTATAGATTACAGGGAGTTGAATAAAGTTACAATCAAGAATAAATACCCTCTTCCCAGAATAGATGATTTGTTCGATCAGTTGCAAGGAGCAACAGTGTTCTCCAAGATTGATCTGAGATCAGGCTACCATCAGTTGAGAATCAGTGAAGAGGATATTCCTAAGACAGATTCAGATCACGTTATGGGCATTACGAGTTCACAGTGATGCCGTTTGGTTTGACCAACGCCCCTGCCGCTTTCATGGACTTGATGAACCGTCTATTCAAAGAGTTTCTAGATACGTTCGTGATTGTGTTTATTGACGATATCCTGATATACTCCAGGTGTGATGAAGATCATGAAAGGCACCTAAGAAAAGTTTTACTCACGCTGAGAGAGAATAAGTTATATGCAAAATTTTCCAAGTGTGAATTTCCGCTCGCATGTATCCTTCTTAGGGCATGTGGTGTCCGGTCGAGTCTCTGTTGACCCAAATGAAAGTGGAGGCCGTCACACGCTGGCCCCGCCCGACCACCACCACGCAGAGGTACGTAGTTTTCGGGTCTTCTTGCAGTTACTATAGACGTTTCGTGTAGGACTTCGCCAAGATAGCCATGCCCATGACTCAGCTGACGCGCAAGGGTAACTCATTTGTTTGGGATGATGCTTGCGAGGCGAGTTTCCGGGAGCTCAAGTGTAGATTAGTGTCACCCCGATTCTTACAAATTCCCGAGGAACGAGGAGCTTTGTGGTTTCTGGTGATGCTTCTAAGAAAGGTTTGGGTGTGTACTAATGCAACACGGTAATGTAATAGCCTATGCATCCCGACAATTGAAGATTTACGAGAGGAACTATCCAACTCATGACTTGGAATTAGCAAAGAAGTGGTCTTTGCATTAAAGATCCGGAGACATTACTTTTATGGCGAGAAAATTGATTTTTACAGATCATAAAAGTTCAAGTACTTGTTCACCCAGAAAGAGCTGAACATGAGGCAACGCAGATGGTTGGAATTAGTGAAGGATTACGACATAGACATTCAATACCACCCCGGTAAGGCTAATGTCGTGGCCGATGCCCCTCGAGAAAGCAGTTCATACTTCAAAGACGAGTTACTGACAGAGCAGAGTTACAGGCAGAGTTTGCACGAGCTGAAATCGCAGTACTAGTAGGAAAGACCACGGCTCAGTTAGCTCAGTTAACGGTGCAACCAACTTTGAGACAACGTATCGTTGAGGCTCAACAGGTGGACCCTCAGTTAGTAGAGAAGCTTACGGCAGTAACTACAGGCGAGTTGACAGAGTTTTCACTATCCACAGATGGAGGATTACTATTTCAGGGTCGATTATGTGTGCCAGACGACGACAAACTGAAAACTGAAATCTTGAACGAAGCCCATAACTCGCCATTCTCTATGCACCCTGGTAGCACCAAGATGTATCGAGATCTGAAACAGGCATTCTGGTGGTGTAACATGAAGCGCGACGTGGCAGAGTTTGTCAGCAAGTGTTTGACTTGTCAGCAGGTGAAGGCACCGAGACAGAGGCCCGCAGGACTACTGCAACCTTTACATGTGCCCCAGTGGAAATGGGAGGAGATCTCTATGGACTTCATAGTCGGACTGCCTAGAACCTTACGAGGTTACTCAGTAATTTGGGTCATTGTGGACAGATTAACCAAGTCAGCACATTTCATACCAGGGAAACCCACCTATTCGACGGATAAGTGGGCGCAGCTTTACCTGGAAGAGATAGTCCGTCTGCATGGGATTCCAGCCAAGATTATCTCAGACAGGGATCCACGTTTCACCTCCAACTTTTGGAGGAGTTTACAGAAAGCGTTAGGTTCACAGTTGAACTTTAGTACAGCTTTTCATCCACAGACGGATGGGCAGACAGAACGTTTAAACCAGATATTAGAAGACATGTTGCGAGCTTGCACCTTAGACTTTCCAGGTAGTTGGGACACTCATTTGCATTTGATGGAGTTTGCTTATAATATGACTACCGATCGACCATCGGAATGGCTCCATTTGAAGCTCTCTATGGAAAACGTTGCGAGAACTCCCGTTTTTACGGGAGGAAGTCGCACTAACGCCGATTATTGGGTCCAGAGTTAGTACAGGTCACAAATAGTGCAATACAAAAGATTAGGGTGCGAATGCAGACCGCTCAAAGCAGACAAAAGAGTTATGCTGATTCGAGACGAAGGGACCTAGAATTCAAAGTTGGGGACCACGTATTCCTTAAGGTGGCCCCAATGAAAGGGATACTAAGGTTTGGTCGGAAAGGGAAGTTGAGTCCGCGCTTCATAGGACCATTTGAGATTTTAGAGAGGGTTGGTGCGGTGGCCTACAGGCTAGCATTGCCGCCTTCCCTATCAGCAGTTCATAACGTATTCTGATATGAACCAAGGACCACCTATTGTCATGCCTGAAGGTCCAATTACAAGGTCGAGAGCCAAGAAGCTACAACAAGCTTTAATCACTCATATTCAAGCTATGGTGAGCTCAAAAGAGGAGGTTCTAGAAGATGTTGGAGTCTTTCCCTACATGTTGTGCAAAGTTGAACTTCAAGATGGAGACGCATTAAATGCATTCTAACTTGCACTTAATGAACTCATAGCTAAATTTATGGAACTTAAGTTTAACTTGGGTTTCACCTAAAAGAACTAAGTTGAACTAAAGTAACATTTAATATGGTGATGTTTGAACTGAAGTTGCATTCAATGAGGTGGAGATGGATTCAATGAAGTCAAGTATCATTACAAGCTTCATTCAAGACAAGCTAAGCTTCAATTATGGAACACAAGTTCAAACCATTTACAGCTATGGATTAGTATTAAAATAATGGTTACAAGACAACACCTTTATTAGTTTTAAATGTAATTTCAGTTTTGTTTATCATTTAAGTTTGTTTTCAATATGGGAGTTGTGGTTAAATTGTAACTCATATAGGTTACTCTTTTCCCCACTAACTAGCCCATATAGTTAGTGTCTATTTGTCAATTAGGTTAAGGGTCTCAAAGGCTATATAAAGCCCTCTCTTCTTCCATTGTAGACAGAATTTTAAAGTGAATGAATTGAGTTTTCTTTTAGCTTTGTTGAGAGCTAAGTTTTCCTTATTGCAATTTCTTGTGTTTAGAATTTGCATGCTAGAGTCATTCAAGTGGTGTTGATCGTACCTCTTGTGGAGTGATTCGAATCACGAGTTTAGAAACGAGTTTTCTTTACTCTTGATCTTGATCATCAAGGTAATCCGTTCCAAACTTTTCCTTGGGTTGATTCCATGTCGTTTTGGGGTTTTTAAGTTTTAGATCTAAAGGTCTTGTTTTCTCAACAAGGTTGTTAGGTCTAATTCTTGGGAGTTACTTAACATTTGGTATCAGAGCATTAGGCTCTTTGATCGGACATATGTTTCCTTGCATTTATCTCTTTGAGTTCTTTTCTCTTTAGCTTCAGTTTTTGCAGATCCGAGCATGTTCTTATTCTGAATAAAAATACAAAAAATATCCTTTCCGTTCCGTATTTCATTATATTGTCTTCTACAAGATTTGAGATCTAGATCTGATCTACAATTTGTTATTCTTTGATATCTTCAAAATCGGATTTCTTCAGAGTGAAATATTCATATTTTGCAAATCTGTCAAAAGAAGACAACATATCTGAGAGCAAATTTTCTGTTTTAATTTTTTTGTTCATTGTTTCAAGGTAACTTGAATTCAATTATTCCTTTGATAGTACTCTCTTGATGAATTGATATTTGATCATTTGTTCTAGGTCTATTTTTGTTTTCCCTCTTGAATTCCTTTCATTTTGTCATTTTTTTTTTCTTAAACTTGTTTCTTTTTTGTTATTCGGATTGCTCCTTCAATACACTTGTTTGTATTCTTAGTGTGTTGTCTAATCACTTTGAATTGCACTTAGCTCTTTGACTTTGCTATACTCATACACCAATCTGTTTCGAGTGCTTTGTGAGGTTGTGAGGTAAGGGAGTGATACATTAATTAGAGTGTTGAGTGTTAAACACGAGTGAACTTCATTAACGAGTGAAATACGTGAGGGAGTGCTTATGAGGTCCTTTTTTTTTTTTTTTTTCTTTCTTTTGTTACTTTACCGTATTTTGCAGCATGGCACAAGAAGGTGATCTTAACATTAACGAAGCCCGAATGAGGGAGGCACAACAAGGAACCATGGAGAGAATGATTCGTGGAATAGAAGAGTTATCGGAGCGTATACGGAGGTTGGAGGTTCAAAACCACGCTAGGAGGAGAATTCCACCCCCTCCACAACAACGTGAGGATGACCATGACAACGAATATGAGGGAGGAAGTTACGATCAACTAGAAGATGACCAAGTTACATTAATAGCAGCACCACGAAGGGGAAAAAGACGTGTTGGTCGTGGCTTGAATAGGGAAGAGGTCGGGGACGAAGACATCAACATTTACAAAGGCGAGTTCCTTATGAAGAAGGAATTGATCAAACGTGGGAAGCATCAAATTGAAACTTCCAAGTTCTATGGCAAAACCGATCCGGAGGAGTACCTTCAATGGGAGAAAACAGTGGAGTCGGTGTTCAATTGCCATAATTTCAGTGAAGAAAAGTAGGTAATGCTTTGTGTTGCTCAATTTAAACAATATGCTCAAACGTGGTGGGATAAATTGATGTCAAGTAGGAGAAGGAATCTTGAAGCACCAATCGATTCATGGTACGAGTTCAAGGAGTCCATGAGGAAGCGTTTTGTTCCAAAACATTTCCAACGAGACATGGCTCAAAAGCTTCAAGCATTGAAACAAGGCAACAAGTCCGTGGAGGATTATTACAAGGAGATGGATACATTGATGGATCGACTTGATCTAGATGAGGATATGGAGAGTCTCATGGCACGGTTTCTTAATGGGCTAAACACGGAGATTGCAGACAAGGTTGGCCTACAACCTTACTCTGACATTGAGGGGTTGTTGCATATTGCAATCAAGATCGAGAGGCAAATCCAACGAACGTCTCGACGGTATTCTTCTAAACATTTTTCCAACTCTAGTTCTACATGGAAAAAGGATAGTAAGAAGATTGAATCTAAGCTTAGAAACCAAGAGATATATGAGAAACCTAAAGCAAATGTAGAGAAAGGGGAGAGTTCTAAAAAGGGGAAAGAGAAGATAGATGAATCTAATGTGCGAAATAGGGATTTGAAATGTTGGAAATGTCAAGGGGTAGGTCACTATAGTAGAGATTGCCCTAATAGGAGAATTATGACCATTAGAGAGGGAGAGATTGTGACTGATGATGAAGAGGAAGATGAGGTTAAGGAAGAAAATGATGAGAGTGAGAATGAGTTGTTTTTAAGAGGATCCTGCAAACTTGTCCTTAGTTGCTAGGAGAGCTTTAAGCACCCAAATTAAGGAGGATAGTCTAGACCAAAGAGAGAACTTGTTTCACACTAGGTGCCTTATTCAATCTATGCCTTGTAGTGTGGTCATTGATAGTGGTAGTTGCACCAATGTTGTGAGTACAATTCTGGTCAAGAGGCTTAATTTAGAGACCAAACCACATCCTAGACCATATAAACTTCAATGGTTGAATGATTGTGCGCAAGTAAGGGTGAGTAAGCAAGCTCTTGTTTCTTTTACCATTGGAAAGTATAATGATGATGTTTTGTGTGATGTTGTATCCATGCATGCTGGAGATTTATTGTTGGGGAGGCCTTGGCAATTTGATCGTCGGGTAGTATATGATGGGTATGCGAATCGTTACTCTTTTACTTATAATGGTAGAAAAACTACTCTTGTTCCATTGTCTCCAAAAGATGTATTTATTGATCAATGCAAACTTGAAAAAAAAAGGCAAGAGACTGATGCAAAAGCAAAAAGTGAAAATGAAATAATAGAAAAGAATCGAGAGAAAAAGAGTTTGAGTGAAAAGCAAGAGAGTAGCAATCGGCCTAGAGGAAAAAATGAGAGAGAAAAGCCAAAATAGTGAGTTTGTATGCTAGGTCAAGTGAGGCTAGGAATGTTTTGCTTTCTAATAGGACCATTCTTATACTTATGTGCAAAGGGTCTTGTTTCTTTACTAACGAGCTTAACCCTTCTTTGCCTAGTGTTTTTGTTTTACTTTTGAAGGAGTTTGAAGATTTATTTCAGAGGAGATGCCTAGTGGTTTGCCACCACTTAGAGGAATTGAGCATAAGATTGACTTCATTCCGGGAGCAACCATTCCAAACCGTCCAGCATATAGGACTAATCCAAAGGAGGCCGAAGAGATACAAAGGCAAGTGAGTGAACTCCTTGCTAAAGGGTATGTACGTGAGAGTTTGAGTCCATGTTCTATTCCAGTTATTCTTGTGCCTAAGAAAGATGGGTCATGGCGTATGTGTATTGATTGTAGGGCTATAAACAAGATAACTATTAAGTATAGACATCCAATTCCTAGATTAGATGATATGCTTGATGAGTTGCATGGATGTAGTCTCTTTACTAAGATTGATTTGAAATCAGGTTATCATCAAATTCGCATGCATATTGGTGATGAATGGAAAACTGCTTTCAAAACTAAGTATGGCCTTTATGAATGGTTAGTTATGCCTTTTGGATTGACTAATGCACCTAGTACATTCATGAGGTTAATGAATCATGTGTCTTATGAGAATACTTAGGAAGTTTGTGGTTGTCTACTTTGATGATATTCTTGTTTATTCTAAATCCTTAGATGAGCATGTTGAACATGTACGATCTGTTTTGTCTACTTTGAGAAAAGAATGTTTGTATGCAAATTTACAGAAGTGTAGCTTTTGCATGGAAAAAGTTAATTTTCTTGGATTTGTTGTTTCATCTAACGGTGTTGAGGTTGATGAGGAGAAGGTAAAGGCAATAAAAGATTGGCCTACACCTAAAACTGTGAGTGAGGTAAGAAGTTTTCATGGTCTTATGGGTTTCTATCATCGTAGGTTCATTAAGGATTTTAGTACCATTGCTTCACCCTTGAATGAACTTGTTAAGAAAAATGTTTCTTTCATATGGGGAAAAGACCAAGAAAATGCTTTTAACACTTTGAAAGAAAAATTGTGTTCCGCTCCATTGCTTGCATTACCTAATTTTGAGTTAACCTTTGAAATTGAATGTGATGCTAGTGGTGTAGGAATAGGTGCTGTTTTAAAGCAAAATAACAGACCTTTAATGTTCTTTAGTGAAAAATTGAATGGTGCTTCTTTGAAGTATCCAACATATGACAAAGAACTTTATGCTGTGGTTCGTGCATTACAAACATGGCAACATTATCTTTGTCCTAAGGAGTTCGTTATTCATACGGATCATGAGAGTTTAAAGCATTTGAGAGGACAAAATAAACTCAATCGACGACATGCCAAATGGTTGGAGTTTATTGAAACATTCCCTTATGTGATTAAGTATAAACAAGGTAAGGAGAACATTGTTGCGGATGCTTTATCACGAAGGTATGCTTTACTCAATGCTTTGAATGCTAAGTTGTTAGGGTTTGAACATATAAAGACTTTGTATCCTCATGATGCATTCTTTGCTCCTTTTGTTGAATCTTGTGAAAAAGGACTTGTTGTGGATGATTACATGTTGTTTGATGGATTTTTGTTTAGGAAAGGAAAACTTTGCATCCCATCTTGTTCTATTCGTGAGTTATTGGTAAAGGAAGCTCATGGAGGCGGTTTAATGGCGCATTTTGGAGTTTCTAAAACTTATGATATGCTTGTTGAACATTTTTACTGGCCTAAAATGAGGCATGATGTTAATAAAGTTTGTGCTCGAAGCATAGCATGTAAACAAAGCTAAGTCTAGGCTTCAACCACATGGTTTGTATTCTCCTTTACCCGTTCCTAATGGTCCTTGGATTGATATATCGATGGATTTTGTTTTAGGCTTACCTAGAACTAGGAAAGGTAGAGATAGCATATTTGTTGTGGTCGATAGATTTAGTAAAATGGCACATTTTATTCCTTGTCACAAAACAGATGATGCAAAACTTATCGCTGACTTATTCTTAGGGAGGTTGTGAGATTGCATGGTATTCCTAAAAGCATAGTTAGTGATCGTGATGTTAAATTTTTAAGCCACTTTTGGCGTGTTTTGTGGGGTAAGTTGGGAACTAAGCTATTGTATTCAACTACATGTCATCCTCAAACGGATGGTCAAACCGAGGTTGTTAATAGAACCATGACTACTATGCTTAGGGCTATTATTGATAAGAATCTTAAGACTTGGGAGGATTGTTTGCCATTCATAGAATTTGCATATAATAGGGCTGTTCATAGCACTACTAAATGCACTCCTTTTGAAATTGTTTATGGCTTTAATCCTTTAACTCCTATTGATTTATTGCCTATGCCCCCTAATGAGTTTGTGAGTCTTGATGCGAATGCAAAGGTTGAGTTTGTTCATAAGTTGCACAAGAAAGTTAAAGAGCACATTGAGCAGCAAAATTTCAAGGTTGCTTCAAAAATCAATAAGGGGCGTAAACCCTTAGTCTTCAAACCGGGAGATTGGGTTTGGGTACATTTTCGACAAGAAAGGTTTCCTAATCAAAGAAAATCAAAGCTTTTACCACGAGGAGATGGACCTTTCCAAGTTCTTGAGAGAATCAATGACAATGCTTATAAAATTGATTTACCAGGTGAGTATGGTGTTAGTGCAACCTTTAATGTTGCTGACTTGAGTCCTTTTGATGTAGGTGATGGTTATGATTCGAGGGCGAATCCTTCTCAAGAGGGGGAGGATGATATGAACCAAGGACCACCTATTGTCATGCCTGAAGGTCCAATTACAAGGTCGAGAGCCAAGAAGCTACAACAAGCTTTAATCACTCATATTCAAGCTATGGTGAGCTCAAAAGAGGAGGTTCTAGAAGATGTTGGAGTCTTTCCCTACATGTTGTGCAAAGTTGAACTTCAAGATGGAGACGCATTAAATGCATTCTAACTTGCACTTAATGAACTCATAGCTAAATTTATGGAACTTAAGTTTAACTTGGGTTTCACCTAAAAGAACTAAGTTGAACTAAAGTAACATTTAATATGGTGATGTTTGAACTGAAGTTGCATTCAATGAGGTGGAGATGGATTCAATGAAGTCAAGTATCATTACAAGCTTCATTCAAGACAAGCTAAGCTTCAATTATGGAACACAAGTTCAAACCATTTACAGCTATGGATTAGTATTAAAATAATGGTTACAAGACAACACCTTTATTAGTTTTAAATGTAATTTCAGTTTTGTTTATCATTTAAGTTTGTTTTCAATATGGGAGTTGTGGTTAAATTGTAACTCATATAGGTTACTCTTTTCCCCACTAACTAGCCCATATAGTTAGTGTCTATTTGTCAATTAGGTTAAGGGTCTCAAAGGCTATATAAAGCCCTCTCTTCTTCCATTGTAGACAGAATTTTAAAGTGAATGAATTGAGTTTTCTTTTAGCTTTGTTGAGAGCTAAGTTTTCCTTATTGCAATTTCTTGTGTTTAGAATTTGCATGCTAGAGTCATTCAAGTGGTGTTGATCGTACCTCTTGTGGAGTGATTCGAATCACGAGTTTAGAAACGAGTTTCTTTACTCTTGATCTTGATCATCAAGGTAATCCGTTCCAAACTTTTCCTTGGGTTGATTCCATGTCGTTTTGGGGTTTTTAAGTTTTAGATCTAAAGGTCTTGTTTTCTCAACAAGGTTGTTAGGTCTAATTCTTGGGAGTTACTTAACATTTGGTATCAGAGCATTAGGCTCTTTGATCGGACATATGTTTCCTTGCATTTATCTCTTTGAGTTCTTTTCTCTTTAGCTTCAGTTTTTGCAGATCCGAGCATGTTCTTATTCTGAATAAAAATACAAAAAATATCCTTTCCGTTCCGTATTTCATTATATTGTCTTCTACAAGATTTGAGATCTAGATCTGATCTACAATTTGTTATTCTTTGATATCTTCAAAATCGGATTTCTTCAGAGTGAAATATTCATATATTTTGCAAATCTGTCAAAAGAAGACAACATATCGAGAGCAAATTTTCTGTTTTAATTTTTTTGTTCATTGTTTCAAGGTAACTTGAATTCAATTATTCCTTTGATAGTACTCTCTTGATGAATTGATATTTGATCATTTGTTCTAGGTCTATTTTTGTTTTCCCTCTTGAATTCCTTTCATTTTGTCATTTTTTTTTCTTAAACTTGTTTCTTTTTTGTTATTCGGATTGCTCCTTCAATACACTTGTTTGTATTCTTAGTGTGTTGTCTAATCACTTTGAATTGCACTTAGCTCTTTGACTTTGCTATACTCATACACCAATCTGTTTCTGAGTGCTTTGTGAGGTTGTGAGGTAAGGGAGTGATACATTAATTAGAGTGTTGAGTGTTAAACACGAGTGAACTTCATTAACGAGTGAAATACGTGAGGGAGTGCTTGCGAGGTCCTTTTTTTTTTTTTTCTTTCTTTTGTTACTTTACCGTATTTTGCAGCATGGCACAAGAAGGTGATCTTAACATTAACGAAGCCCGAATGAGGGAGGCACAACAAGGAACCATGGAGAGAATGATTCGTGGAATAGAAGAGTTATCGGAGCGTATACGGAGGTTGGAGGTTCAAAACCACGCTAGGAGGAGAATTCCACCCTCCACAACAACGTGAGGATGACCATGACAACGAATATGAGGGAGGAAGTTCTGATCAACTAGAAGATGACCAAGTTACATTAATAGCAGCACCACGAAGGGGAAAAAGACGTGTTGGTCGTGGCTTGAATAGGGGAAGAGGTCAGGGACGAAGACATCAACATTTACAAAGGCGAGTTCCTTATGAAGAAGGAATTGACCGAAACGTGGGAAGCATCAAATTGAAACTTCCGAAGTTCTATGGCAAAACTGATCCGGAGGAGTACCTTCAATGGGAGAAAACAGTGGAGTCGGTGTTCAATTGCCATAATTTCAGTGAAGAAAAGTAGGTAATGCTTTGTGTTGCTCAATTTAAACAATATGCTCAAACGTGGTGGGATAAATTGATGTCAAGTAGGAGAAGGAATCTTGAAGCACCAATCGATTCATGGTACGAGTTCAAGGAGTCCATGAGGAAGCGTTTTGTTCCAAAACATTTCCAACGAGACATGGCTCAAAAGCTTCAAGCATTGAAACAAGGCAACAAGTCCGTGGAGGATTATTACAAGGAGATGGATACATTGATGGATCAACTTGATCTAGATGAGGATATGGAGAGTCTCATGGCACGGTTTCTTAATGGGCTAAACACGGAGATTTGCAGACAAGGTTGGCCTACAACCTTACTCTGACATTGAGGGGTTGTTGCATATTGCAATCAAGATCGAGAGGCAAATCCAACGAACGTCTCGACGGTATTCTTCTAAACATTTTTCCAACTCTAGTTCTACATGGAAAAAGGATAGTAAGAAGATTGAATCTAAGCTTAGAAACCAAGAGATATATGAGAAACCTAAAGCAAATGTAGAGAAAGGGGAGAGTTCTAAAAAGGGGAAAGAGAAGATAGATGAATCTAATGTGCGAAATAGGGATTTGAAATGTTGGAAATGTCAGGGGTAGGTCACTATAGTAGAGATTGCCCTAATAGGAGAATTATGACCATTAGAGAGGGAGAGATTGTGACTGATGATGAAGAGGAAGATGAGGTTAAGGAAGAAAATGATGAGAGTGAGAATGAGTTAAGCGAAGAGGATCCTGCAAACTTGTCCTTAGTTGCTAGGAGAGCTTTAAGCACCCAAATTAAGGAGGATAGTCTAGACCAAAGAGAGAACTTGTTTCACACTAGGTGCCTTATTCAATCTATGCCTTGTAGTGTGGTCATTGATAGTGGTAGTTGCACCAATGTTGTGAGTACAATTCTGGTCAAGAGGCTTAATTTAGAGACCAAACCACATCCTAGACCATATAAACTTCAATGGTTGAATGATTGTGCGCAAGTAAGGGTGAGTAAGCAAGCTCTTGTTTCTTTTACCATTGGAAAGTATAATGATGATGTTTTGTGTGATGTTGTATCCATGCATGCTGGAGATTTATTGTTGGGGAGGCCTTGGCAATTTGATCGTCGGGTAGTATATGATGGGTATGCGTATGCGAATCGTTACTCTTTTACTTATAATGGTAGAAAAACTACTCTTGTTCCATTGTCTCCAAAAGATGTATTTATTGATCAATGCAAACTTGAAAAAAAGGCAAGAGACTGATGCAAAAGCAAAAAGTGAAAATGAAATAATAGAAAAGAATCGAGAAAAAAAGAGTTTGAGTGAAAAGCAAGAGAGTAGCAATCGGCCTAGAGGAAAAAATGAGAGAAAAGCCAAAATAGTGAGTTTGTATGCTAGGTCAAGTGAGGCTAGGAATGTTTTGCTTTCTAATAGGACCATTCTTATACTTATGTGCAAAGGGTCTTGTTTCTTTACTAACGAGCTTAACCCTTCTTTGCCTAGTGTTTTTGTTTTACTTTTGAAGGAGTTTGAAGATTTATTTCAGAGGAGATGCCTAGTGGTTTGCCACCACTTAGAGGAATTGAGCATAAGATTGACTTCATTCCGGGAGCAACCATTCCAAACCGTCCAGCATATAGGACTAATCCAAAGGAGGCCGAAGAGATACAAAGGCAAGTGAGTGAACTCCTTGCTAAAGGGTATGTGTACGTGAGAGTTTGAGTCCATGTTCTATTCCAGTTATTCTTGTGCCTAAGAAAGATGGGTCATGGCGTATGTGTATTGATTGTAGGGCTATAAACAAGATAACTATTAAGTATAGACATCCAATTCCTAGATTAGATGATATGCTTGATGAGTTGCATGGATGTAGTCTCTTTACTAAGATTGATTTGAAATCAGGTTATCATCAAATTCGCATGCATATTGGTGATGAATGGAAAACTGCTTTCAAAACTAAGTATGGCCTTTATGAATGGTTAGTTATGCCTTTTGGATTGACTAATGCACCTAGTACATTCATGAGGTTAATGAATCATGTCTTGCGAGAATACTTAGGAAGTTTGTGGTTGTCTACTTTGATGATATTCTTGTTTATTCTAAATCCTTAGATGAGCATGTTGAACATGTACGATCTGTTTTGTCTACTTTGAGAAAAGAATGTTTGTATGCAAATTTACAGAAGTGTAGCTTTTGCATGGAAAAAGTTAATTTTCTTGGATTTGTTGTTTCATCTAACGGTGTTGAGGTTGATGAGGAGAAGGTAAAGGCAATAAAAGATTGGCCTACACCTAAAATCGTGAGTGAGGTAAGAAGTTTTCATGGTCTTGCGGGTTTCTATCGTAGGTTCATTAAGGATTTTAGTACCATTGCTTCACCCTTGAATGAACTTGTTAAGAAAAATGTTTCTTTCATATGGGGAAAAGACCAAGAAAATGCTTTTAACACTTTGAAAGAAAAATTGTGTTCCGCTCCATTGCTTGCATTACCTAATTTTGAGTTAACCTTTGAAATTGAATGTGATGCTAGTGGTGTAGGAATAGGTGCTGTTTTAAAGCAAAATAACAGACCTTTAATGTTCTTTAGTGAAAAATTGAATGGTGCTTCTTTGAAGTATCCAACATATGACAAAGAACTTTATGCTGTGGTTCGTGCATTACAAACATGGCAACATTATCTTTGTCCTAAGGAGTTCGTTATTCATACGGATCATGAGAGTTTAAAGCATTTGAGAGGACAAAATAAACTCAATCGACGACATGCCAAATGGTTGGAGTTTATTGAAACATTCCCTTATGTGATTAAGTATAAACAAGGTAAGGAGAACATTGTTGCGGATGCTTTATCACGAAGGTATGCTTTACTCAATGCTTTGAATGCTAAGTTGTTAGGGTTTGAACATATAAAGACTTTGTATCCTCATGATGCATTCTTTGCTCCTTTTGTTGAATCTTGTGAAAAAGGACTTGTTGTGGATGATTACATGTTGTTTGATGGATTTTTGTTTAGGAAAGGAAAACTTTGCATCCCATCTTGTTCTATTCGTGAGTTATTGGTAAAGGAAGCTCATGGAGGCGGTTTAATGGCGCATTTTGGAGTTTCTAAAACTTATGATATGCTTGTTGAACATTTTTACTGGCCTAAAATGAGGCATGATGTTAATAAAGTTTGTGCTCGAAGCATAGCATGTAAACAGGCTAAGTCTAGGCTTCAACCACATGGTTTGTATTCTCCTTTACCCGTTCCTAATGGTCCTTGGATTGATATATCGATGGATTTTGTTTTAGGCTTACCTAGAACTAGGAAAGGTAGAGATAGCATATTTGTTGTGGTCGATAGATTTAGTAAAATGGCACATTTTATTCCTTGTCACAAAACAGATGATGCAAAACTTATCGCTGACTTATTCTTTAGGGAGGTTGTGAGATTGCATGGTATTCCTAAAAGCATAGTTAGTGATCGTGATGTTAAATTTTTAAGCCACTTTTGGCGTGTTTTGTGGGGTAAGTTGGGAACTAAGCTATTGTATTCAACTCTGCATGTCATCCTCAAACGGATGGTCAAACCGAGGTTGTTAATAGAACCATGACTACTATGCTTAGGGCTATTATTGATAAGAATCTTAAGACTTGGGAGGATTGTTTGCCATTCATAGAATTTGCATATAATAGGGCTGTTCATAGCACTACTAAATGCACTCCTTTTGAAATTGTTTATGGCTTTAATCCTTTAACTCCTATTGATTTATTGCCTATGCCCCCTAATGAGTTTGTGAGTCTTGATGCGAATGCAAAGGTTGAGTTTGTTCATAAGTTGCACAAGAAAGTTAAAGAGCACATTGAGCAGCAAAATTTCAAGGTTGCTTCAAAAATCAATAAGGCGTAAACCCTTAGTCTTCAAACCGGAGATTGGGTTTGGGTACATTTTCGACAAGAAAGGTTTCCTAATCAAAGAAAATCAAAGCTTTTACCACGAGGAGATGGACCTTTCCAAGTTCTTGAGAGAATCAATGACAATGCTTATAAAATTGATTTACCAGTGTGAGTATGGTGTTAGTGCAACCTTTAATGTTCTTGACTTGAGTCTTTTGATGTAGGTGATGGTTATGATTCGAGGGCGAATCCTTCTCAAGAGGGGAGGATGATATGAACCAAGGACCACCTATTGTCATGCTGAAGGTCCAATTACAAGGTCGAGAGCCAAGAAGCTACAACAAGCTTTAATCACTCATATTCAAGCTATGGTGAGCTCAAAAGAGGAGGTTCTAGAAGATGTTGGAGTCTTTCCCTACATGTTGTGCAAAGTTGAACTTCAAGATGGAGACGCATTAAATGCATTCTAACTTGCACTTAATGAACTCATAGCTAAATTTATGGAACTTAAGTTTAACTTGGGTTTCACCTAAAAGAACTAAGTTGAACTAAAGTAACATTTAATATGGTGATGTTTGAACTGAAGTTGCATTCAATGAGGTGGAGATGGATTCAATGAAGTCAAGTATCATTACAAGCTTCATTCAAGACAAGCTAAGCTTCAATTATGGAACACAAGTTCAAACCATTTACACTATGGATTAGTATTAAAATAATGGTTACAAGACAACACCTTTATTAGTTTTAAATGTAATTTCAGTTTTGTTTATCATTTAAGTTTGTTTTCAATATGGGAGTTGTGGTTAAATTGTAACTCATATAGGTTACTCTTTTCCCCACTAACTAGCCCATATAGTTAGTGTCTATTTGTCAATTAGGTTAAGGGTCTCAAAGGCTATATAAAGCCCTCTCTTCTTCCATTGTAGACAGAATTTTAAAGTGAATGAATTGAGTTTTCTTTTAGCTTTGTTGAGAGCTAAGTTTTCCTTATTGCAATTTCTTGTGTTTAGAATTTGCATGCTAGAGTCATTCAAGTGGTGTTGATCGTACCTCTTGTGGAGTGATTCGAATCACGAGTTTAGAAACGAGTTTTCTTTACTCTTGATCTTGATCATCAAGGTAATCCGTTCCAAACTTTTCCTTGGGTTGATTCCATGTCGTTTTGGGGTTTTTAAGTTTTAGATCTAAAGGTCTTGTTTTCTCAACAAGGTTGTTAGGTCTAATTCTTGGGAGTTACTTAACATATTCCATGTATCTATGCTGAGAAAATACGTCCCAGATCCGACTCACGTCGTAGACTTTGAACCGTTACATTTAGCAGAAGATTTGAGTTATGGCGAACGACCTGTACAGATTATTGCTAGAGATCAAAAGACCCTCCGTAACCGTGAGATCAGCTTAGTTAAAGTGTTATGGCAAAACCATCGCACGGAAGAAGCTACTTGGGAGCGAGAAGAAGAGGTGCGAGCTAAATATCCAGAATTATTTCAAGAATAGGAACTTTCGAGGACGAAAGTTCTTAAGGAGGGAAGATTGTAACGACCACAGCCACAGGTACTAATTAATTATTTTATTTAACGTCCTATCAACCTTGGTGTTTAGTCGGTTTAGTCAATTGTCATCAGGCTCGGTGAGAGTGAGTCTTTGATTTTATTTAGTTTAAGTGAATATTTTCTTTTTAAGATGGAATGATTTGTAAAATTAAAGGAAAAAGAAGTAGCAATGGCACTTTGGTTATTAATACCTAAATGAGGGTTACATAGGACTTTTGAATGTTGGCCTAATTTTGTAGTATTTAAGCTCCTTAAGTTGCAAATTAAAGCAAACCCTAACCCTAAACTCATTGAGACAAGCCCTAACCCTAAACTCATTTTCTTCATCCCTTCCTTGCCTAGCCGACAGCCATCTCTTAGTGCTACCGCTGCCGCCGACGAGCTGACCGGAAACTACAGCTACCCACGACCATTCCAGTGCTACCGCCGGCCGATCCACGAAGCCCTTGCGCAGCAGCTTCCGCCGGCAGATCAACGAACGAGGTTTAATCGTCCCAGCTGCTCACGCTCGCGAGGATTCACCGGACCTCACGCCGCGCGCAAGCCGCGCTCACGTCTGCAGCCGAAACCTCTCCAGCCACGAACGCCGGCAACACCGAGATCCCCACGTAAGCAGCCACTCGCGAGCTGCTCTTTCAGCCGCAACTGTCGATCGAGACTACACGCCACTCGTGAACTCTTTTCCTTCACCGCCGATCGTGACCACAGTGGCGCGGCCATCACCGCATAAAGAATGAGAGTTTACATGTGGTGAGCGTTCGTGTTAAGCTTCGATTTTGTTGAAGGACTATTTGTGACCTATCGTTTATCTAAGAGTCTAATTGAGAGTGTAAAACTACGGTTTCGAACACAATTTGTAGGAACGAACTGAATTTCAGGATCAAGACTTCCAAGTTTTGGAGCAACCAAATCCACGTTCGGTTTATTATTGAGTCGAGGTAATTGGAGCAAAGTGAGAATTATAGACGCTTTCGCATTACTTAGACTCTTTATATTGAATGAGTTGTGTAGTAGGATAACGAATAGAAGAATTCTTGGTTGTGAGTTATTTGGAAAGGACCGTTAATTTAAGAATTAGAAGGAAAGAGTGAGATCAAAGCTCGAGGTGTAAGGACCTTGTGCGAACTTTTTAAATGGAATTAAGAAAACGAATTTCATTATTTTATGTGAAATTAGTACGTTATTTTACTTAAAAAAGATTTAATGATTTTACACGAGAATATTTCAAGATTTTATGTGAGAATGCTTTGATATTCGACGTGAAGATATCTCAATATTTTATGTGAGTATAATCTAGTATTTTATGCGAAAATATCTTTGCATTTTATGTAAGAATAATCCAGTATCTTATGTAAGGATATTACAGTATTTTCTATGAGAATATTGCATGATTATATACGTGAGTATTATATCCTATCTGATGTGTAAAGTCATGATTTGCATATCAATGATAATGGATGTGGCATGTACACTATGGTTATGTTGAATGATGGGACCTCATGCATGTTATGTATGCCATGAAATAATGAAAAATGTGGAAATTGGTCTCCTGAGTGCATTGTGTGCATGGTCAAACATGCATTAGAGACCCTATGGGTCAAATTACAGGGGTCTGTGAGGGACTCAATCTATACTGGGAGTGTGAGGGACTCAAACCATACAGGGGTCTGTGAGGGACTCAAATTATTACAGGGGTCTGTGAGGGACTCAAAATGAAATGACTCAGGATGACCAATTGGCCACTTAAAAGAAAAAGGAAGTCATGTGTTAAAGTCATGATGATATGAGAAAGTTTTAGGTCCCGCATATGTACATTTCGAACAGGTTTAAAAGTCATGATTGTATGTGTTTGCATATTCCAAACCTCGGTAGCGAGGTCACTTACTGGGTATTGTTTTGCAATACTCACCCTTTCTTTTAAAAATGTTTTTGTGTAAGGCTAAGGACGTGCGGGCGAGAGTGCGGAGGCGCGTTGCCGGGACCATGGAAATAGACATGTCTTCCGCATATTTTTCTTTTAAAACTGATGTTGTCATTTTATGTTTTCGTAGTTTAACTTTACTTTTCAGATTTTAAATAGGCCATGTTTAAACTGCTTCTTTTGCGCGTTTTGAATGTTTTAATGGGATCCCTAAAGACAATTTGTTTTCAGTGGAGTTTTTTTGAGATCGTTTTGTATCTTTTGGCCTATTAATGCATGCATGTGTAGTAATGTCCCTAAGAGTTTAGTTAAGAAAAAATAGGGGCGTTACAAACACTTCCCTAAAGAATAGATTAGCTATATTAGTTGCATCATCTGTTTTGTTACATGGAATGAAATGTGCCATTTTACTAAACCTATCAACCACCACAAAAATGTTATCATGATGTCTCCTAGTCTTTGGCAATCCTAGAACAAAATTCATGCTAATGTCAACCCACAGTTCACTAGGAACATCTAAAGGTGTATAAAGTCCATGTGGTTGTGTTTTAGACTTAGCTTCCTTACATTTGAAACATTGCTTGCACACTTTATTCACATCCTTCCTCATTTTCAACCAATAAAAGTGTTCACACAACATGTTGTATGTTTTAAATTCCCTAAAATGTCCCATAAGACCTCCCCCATGAGCTTCCTTCACAAGTAACTCTCGAATAGAACACTTAGGAATGCAAAGTTTACCCTTCCTAAAAAGCATACCATCAAATACAACATGATCATGTACGTTGTTTCCTCCTAAACATTGCATATACACATCATGAAATTCAGATTTCTCAACTTTGTAAAGCTCAATCATATGTTTAAAACCAAGAATCTTTGCACTAAGGGCAGAAAATAATGCATACCTTCTTGATAATGCATCGGCCACCACATTATCCTTACCTTTTTTTGTAATGAATGACATAAGGAAATGTCTCAATGAATTCTACCCATTTCGCATGCCTCCTATTTACCTTTGTTTGGCTTTTGAGGTGCTTCAAACTTTCATGATCAGTGTGGATGACAAACTCTTTTGGCCACAAGTAATGTTGCCAAACTTTCAAAGTCCTCACAAGTGCATGCAGTTCTTTGTCATATGTCGAGTAGTTGAGTTGTGCTCCATTTAGCTTCTCACTAAAGAACATGATTGACCTTTTTTTCTTGCATCAAAACAGCTCCTATACCTATCCCACTTGCATCACATTCAATCTCAAAAGATTTGTCAAAGTTAGGTAAAGCAAGACAAGGTGCATTGGTCAATTTATCTTTTAATTCATTGAATGCATCTTCTTATTTTTCTGTCCATTCAAACTTCACATGCTTTTTGACAAGTTCATTTAATGGTGAGGCTATACTACTGAAATTCTTAATAAACCTCCTATAAAAACTAGCCAAACCATGAAAAGATCTCACCTCATTTTGCATTGGTAGGTGTTGGCCACTCTCAGATAGCCTTTACCTTTTCTTCATCAACTTGCACACCATTCCTTCCAACAATGAAACCTAGGAAATTGACTTGGTCTAGACAAAAACTACACTTTTTGAAGTTGGCATATAGCTTCTCAAGTAAAATTGTCTTAACATGCAAAATATGATCATCCAAGCTTTTTGAGTAAACAAGAATATCATCAAAGTACACAACAACAAATTTTCTAATGTACTCTCTCAACACATGATTCATTAGCCTCATAAAAGTACTTGGTGCATTAGTAAGGCCAAATGGCATAACAAGCCATGCATAAAGTCCAAATTTTGTTTTGAAAGCCGTTTTCCACTCATCTCCCACATGCATTCGAATTTGATGATAACCACTTTTAAGATCTATTTTTGAAAACAGATTAGCACCATGTAATTCATCTAGCATGTCATCCAATCTAGGAATGAGATGTCGATACTTTATCGTTATCTTGTTGATGGCTCGACAATCAACACACATTCTCCATGTGCCATCCTTCTTGGGTACCAAAATCACCGGAACTGAGCAAGGACTCATGCTTTCTCTAACATAACCTTTATCCATGAGTTCTTCCACTTGCCTTTGAATCTCCTTAGTTTCGGTTGGATTGGTCCTATAAGCTGCCATATTTGGAAGAGTTGCCCCGGGTATGAAGTCAATTTGATGTTCAATCCCTCTTAAAGGAGCTAAACCCGTAGGTGCATCTTCATGTGGAAACATATCATTAAATTCCTGTAAAAGAGACTTAAAAGAACTTGGCAAAACATCATTAGATTTTGGGTTAGTTGTTAAACACATTCCTTTGCACATAAGTACAAATTTTGGTTATTGTGTCAACAACACATTCCTCACTTCCCCCTTTCTTTTTTCCTCAAAATCACTCTTTTTTCTCTCTTAGTTTTCACTCACCTTTTGCCCCTCACTTCTCTCTTTCTTTTCACTCTTCTCTTTTTCTTTTAGCTTACTTTCTTCTCTCCTCTCTTGTTCTTCAAACTCTTTTCTTTTCTTCTCTAATTTAAAATGATCACAATGTACTTCATATGGAGACAATGGAAGTAAAGTAAATTTCTTCCCGTTGAAAGTAAACGAATACTTATTTTTCACTCCATCAAATGTGACCTCTCTATCATATAGCCAAGGTCGGCCAAACAATATATCTCCGCATGCATAGGTAAAACATTACAAAGTACTTCATCCTTATATCTTCCCAAAGTAAAAGGAATAAGAACTTGAGAATTTACCTTAAGTTCTCCTTTGTTTGTCAACCATTAAAGTTTGTATGGTTTTGGATGTGGACGGGTAGTAAGTTGAAGTCTCTTTACAAGAAAACTACTTACCACATTTGTGCAACTCCCACTATCAATCACCAAACTGCATGGACTTCCTTTAATTAGGCATCTTGTGTGAAACAAGTTTTCCCTTTGGTCTTCAACTTTGTCTTCCTTGATTTGCATACTAAGGACCCTTCTTGTCATCAACGATATGGAGTTACCTTCTTCAACATACTCATCATCACATATTTCAGATTCTTCCTCAAATGATGCATCATGCTCCTCACATTCATCCTCCGAATCAACTACACCATTTCTTATCACCATAACTCTTTTATTGACACATTCTTTGCTCATGTGTCCAAACCCTTTCCACTTCCAACATTGAATAGAATAGACTTTTCCCTTACCTCCTTTGAAGCTTCATTCTTTTTAGCATTGGAGCTTTCGGCCTCCACTCTTTTGGCAGCAACAAACTTGCTTCTTTGTTGTGTCGGTTCATTCCTATTCACAAAACTATCCTTGTTCCATGCATTAGAGTTTGAAAAGATACTAGCTGTAGGTGTATACCTTTTTGAATGCTCCTTTTCTTCCTTCAATTGAGCTTCAATTTTGATAGCATAATGATACATATCTTCAAGGTAAGGTGGTGGATTTCTATCAACCGGATGAGCAATTTCTCGATTCAAACCTCCAAGGAATCGAGACATGGTGTCTTCCTCTTCTTCTCGAATTTTTGCTCTTTCCATCAAGGACTCCATCTCTTGATAATATTCAGCAACACTTTTTGTTCCCTGTCTCAAAGATTGCAATTTAGTTTTCAAATCTCTTTCATAATGTTTTGGAACATACCGCTTTCTCATGGCTTCTTTAAGTTCTTCCCAAGTTTCTATTGGATCCTCCTCTTTCCTTCTTCTCTCGGATTTGAGATGTTGATACCATTCTCCCGCATGATTGGTGAATTCGAAGGGAAAATTAAATTGAATCATATTCAATTTACATATCTCTTAAATTAATTTCTCTAATTATGCCTTAATTCCATAATTAGATAATAATATAGTCAATATGAATCATATTCACATTAAACTATATTATATATCCATTACATCATATATAATTAATATAATTCCCTACATTGAATTTGAACACTTCAACTTCATTCCAAAACTTTATACCCTCATTATTTCCATATTGAGCCAACTAAGGGACCTAATGGACCTACAGATCATGAGCTCCAATGATATGAGATTAACTAATAAACTCTTTGAACCTGTTAATCAACATTCGTTAACTACGAGTCACTCCACTAAAGACTCGTAGTTGCACTCTCCTCACTGTAGGACAAGTTGTGTCCATTGATATAACTACTGCCCGTGAGTCAACCCTTCACAGGTCGTTCGTAGTCACAGTTGGGTTAATTTATCGTTTTACCCCTATGAGTACTTCTTGCTCCTTAAGCTCGACTAATCCTCTAATGAAAAAAAAGTTTATTGTCCGACCATAAACAATATCCCTCTCGGGCAAGCAAGAGGGAGGGGCCCTGTTGTTCAAGACCTGGATACAGTTCTTAAGGGGACAACCTATCTAGTTACCCTAGTTCGAGAACGAGGGAATTCCGTCTTGCGAAGTTAAGTCTCCAACTCCTTACGAGGTTTCATCCCTGAGAAGGTAGGTATATTGAGTCGGCAACTGTGGCCACTCTTACTCGTATTAGTCTAAGGATATTCCCCCACAGACAGGAGTTCGTAACTCACTCAGGATTCAGGTTGAGTCACTAATGGTCATCATTGAATTATTAGTCCTAATCTATCAACGACGTTATTAGAGTTTTCTAGTAATTCTCGGTCCAGTCTTGTATAATCTCATTGCACAAGATGCCCCCACTCGCATGTCAACTACATGAACGAGCTGGATCACCTCGTTTGTATCAAATACAAAGTGGGTCGCATCATAGTGTTACTAGGATGATCCATGTACTATAGACAGAAAACTCTAAAACGTCGTTGATAGATTAGGGTTAATAATTCAATGATGACAATTAGTGACTCAACCTGAATCCTGAGCGAGTTACGAACTTCTATCTGTGGGGGTTTATCCTTAGACTAGTACGAGTAAGAGTAGCCACAGTTGCCGACTCAATATGCCTACCTTATCCATGTACTATAGACCATTTGGGTCATCTACTTGAACTTGATCCTAGCTATGTGTCAACTACACACAGTTCAAGATCTTCTAAATGTGGCCCTGGAGCTTAGTTTAATGGATTTAAGTTTGTAATTGCGAGAATACAAGGTTTAAGAAAAAAAAATAACACTTTTATTCATTTCCTTGAATAAATTACAAATACACGAGTTTAGGGCATAAATCCCAACAACACGAACATGTAGGATCACTGTGTTTGTATCAAATACGAAGTGGGCCATATCCATAGTATTACCAGGATGAGGTACCCAACCGTATTCCCTTACTATAGACCCTTTAGGTTGTATGTCGAACTGAGATCCTTATATGTCCACTACATTCAGTTCAAGATACATACAACAACCTCGGATGTTAGTTTATTGAATTTAGGGTTAACTTAAGGCAATACAGAAAATAATGAATTAAAAAATAACACTTTATTGATCGCAATAACACTTTCTTGATTTAATTAGAACATTATTACAAACTACAAGTTTTAGGGCATAAATCCCAACAAAGACCACCTCTCATTTCCTTGGGATAGCCTACAAATAGACGTAATCTTGAACGGGATTCCAGTTTCTTCGGATTTGTCACTAACACGTGTGCAGGACAACCCCAAACCCTGAAGTGACGCAAACTAGGTTTACGCCCCTTCCATAACTCAAAAGGTATTTCTAAAACACTTTTTGATGGAACGGTGTTCAAGATTTGCACTTCAGTATTGACTGCATGACCCTAAAACGAGTAAGGCAACTGAGCAATCTCATCATAGAGAGAACGATGTCTAACAAGGTTCTATTTCTACTTTCTAACACTCCATTCTGTTGTGGTGTGTTGGCGCTGAGAGTTGTGACTGGATTCCATGTTCCATCAAATAGTCCTAGAATCTTAAGTCCATGTACTCTCCACCTCGATCAGATCGAAGTGTTTTAATGGTTTTCCCTAATGCATTCTCAACTTCAGCTTTAAACTCTTTGAACTTTTCAAGAGCTTCAAACTTATTGTGCATCAGGCATAGATAATTATACCTCGAATAATCATCTATAAAAAAGATGAAATATTCGTATCCTCCTCTAACTTTTACATCCATTCGACCACAAAGATCTGAATGCATAAGTTCTAAGGGTTCTTTTGCTCTATAAACTTTTTCAGTAAAAGGTCTTTTAGTCATTTTTCCTTCTAGACAGGATTCACATGGTGGTAAAGAATCATCTTCTAACTCATTTAGAAGTTCATTCTTTACTAGCCTCTTAATCCAGTTGAGATTGATGTGACCTAGTCTTCGATGCCAAAGATAGGTATTTTTATTTGGAGAAATCTTTTGCCTCTCATTGAGTGTCTGCAGTTTTAAACATTTCATGATTTAAAAGTGCCTTTGATTCATTAGTCTTAACACATACAATTTATTTTCAAGTTTAGCTGAACAAATAACACCACCTTTCTTAGAAATGAACGCTTCATTAACATTGAAAGAAATAAAATATCCTTGTTCAATCAAACCTGAGATAGATAATAAGTTCCTCTTAATTTTAGGAGCTATGTACATGTTTTCTAAAAACAGAAACCTATCTCTAAAAAACAACTTAACATCTCCCACTGCACGAGCTGAGACAATGTCTTCTATTTCGACCCTTAGCGTCATCTCACCCTCTTCAAGCTCCCTGAAGGAACTAATTCCCTTTAAAGAAGACAAACATGATTAGTGGCTCCTGAATCAAGTATCCAGGTGGAATTATCATTTTCCACTAAAAAACCTTCTAGAACGAGTAAATCATATTTACCTTTCTTCTCTTTGAGCTAAGTTAGGTACTTTGGGCAGTTGCGCTTCTAATGCCCATCCACGTTGCAGTGGAAACATTTTCCTTTGTCTGCAACTTTGGCCTTCCCTTTGCCTTTATCAGCAACGGCATGAGCCTTCTCTTTCCCTCCTTTCTTCTTCTTCTGTATCTACTTAGGACCAGAAGAATGACTACAGTACTTAGTCCCAGAAGACGAACCCTTCTGGAACTTTCTGGAATGGGCTATGGTTAATTCAACTCAAGCTCTGGGTCAGTTCCCAAGTAGGAGGTGTTCTGTTAACCGTCAACTTAAATACCCCCAACCTTAGACAGAACTTCACTGGTAGAGTTCCCTTATAACCAAAGTTCTATTGTCCTACTATATTTTAAACTATTTAAAATACTATGTAAGACAAACTTCTAATCCTATTAGAAAATAAAACTTAGGTTTAAATTAATTTTAAATAATTTAAAACTAATTTAATTTAACCCAAGTTCCTATGTTTGCATGTAATTCTTTGTTATAGGTTATGGTTTCTAAAACCCCTTAATTTATAAGTTTTATAAATTTTAATAATTAACCTATGACAAGGAACTATATTATAAAACCAACCATTAATTTCAAATTTGGATTATAAAAGAAATTATATTTATTTTTAACTAAGTAATTTCATGCTCCATGCAATTTATTTTCCATATTATCTAATTATAATAATTATAAATAAATACTTATGAAAAATAAATTAGATCATGCATTTCTACCATATTTATATAACAATTATACAAATAAAATGCATGAACATGCTTATCCTAAGGTGGGAAAAATTCTAAATGACAATCATAAAGAAAAATAGTTGTAAAACTCGAAAACATTGGCCCCTAAAGTGTAAAAATAATAAAATTACACTAATCTTATTACAAAACCGGTCCAAAACTCCTTGAACCAGGTTCAAACCGCTGAACCGAACAAAAATTGAACCGAACCGCCCAAAAGAGATCTGCATCTTCAGGTTGGTGTCACGACATTGCAACGCTAAAGGGAGCGTTGCAACGCAAGCTTCATTCGCGCGCGCGCTTGGCATCGGGGTAGCGTTGCAACACTGCTGACCCCTGGAACTTCTGCATCGATAGGGAGCCTTGGCGTTGTGACGCCGTTCCTCAGCATTGTAACACTGATGAACGGCGTTGCAACGCTGCTGGTAGCGTTGCAACGTTGTTGCTTCGGTAACAACAATTTTCTTCGAACACAACAACTTCATTTGTTAATTTCTCCTTCGATATTAATCCAAATAGCACGAAACTGGTCCCGAACGACTCATAACACGATTACAGACTCGATTTTTCACTTAATTGCCCAAAACGGAGGGGCTTTTACATTTAATTTTATCAAATCAAAGGAAACTAAGGTCAAAAATTCTAAACAGTTTTACAGCAAACCAAAATGTAATTCTCACCTAACCAATGCAAATTTGTTTCAACCAAAACAAAACAAACCTGGCTCTGATACCAATTGATGGAGATCCGATCTCCTTGAGCAGCGGAAACGTAATTTGAAATCGTAATTGCTTGTTTATTTTGATTAAACACAAATACCAGTACATTGGAAAAAATACAGAGAATAAGCATACATTTCCTAATTTAATTAGGCATGGAACTAATCATGCAAACATGTTGTGTAAAACATTAAACTCAAAGGGAATTAGAAATATTACCTTTGTAGTTTTTCAACAACAACTCTTGCTCCAATTGGACAGCAACACAACAACAAGAAGTCTTCTCTGTTTTTACAGAACACCACCACTTGGAAAACCTCCTATGTCTCTGAGTTCTTTTGATCCAAGCTTTTGTGGGAAAGCCTCCAACAATTTGGATGGGGGAGGGAATTTTTGAGAGAGAGTTTTCACAACAATTCATCAATTGCACAAAAAAATTGAAATGATCGATCAGTTTCCTCACTGATCCCCTCTCACCTGTTTATCTATCGATAGGGAGAGGAAGATGGGTAGTGGGAACGTGTCATCCTAACAAGTTCCCTTAATTAATTTAATAATAATATAAATTAATTAATTTAATTAATAAGTAAATCATATTTAATTATAAATTAATTTTAATTTTAATTAAATCACATTTAACCAAAATGAAATTAAATATCATATATTTAATTATGATTAAATCATATTTAATCAATTTTTCCCTCTAACCTATAGTTTTAATGTACATCTTATGCACATTAAATTATAACCTATAGTTTTCAAATATGAATAACATTCACATTTAAATATAACATTTGAACTCTTTCAAATATATAATTCTTTCATATAATTTAATATGAATCATATTCACATTAAATTTATAATATATAGTTCCAAAACTTTGTATTATATCACATTTATATACATTATTATTCCCTTATGAATTTAAACATTTCAAATTCAAACGATCTAAGAACCCTTTTACGAGCTAGAAGGTGGACCTAATGGACCTACAGATCAGAAGCTCCAACGATACGAGATTACTCGGTTAATCTCATTAACCTCCTAATCACCATTCGTTAACTGCAGGAACACTCCACTAAAGTCCCGCAGCTGTACTCTTCTCACTGCATATATATTTATGTGTTCACGGATATTGACCAATAACAGCAAGTCAATCCTTCACGAATGTTCGTAACACCAACTGGGTCAAATTACTGTTTTACCCCTGGGTTACATCTTGTACCTTAAGTATCAGTGCTCCTCTAATGAACAATTTGTTTGTGGTCCTACTAACAAACAGAAGTCCCTCTCGGGCTAATGAGAAGGTCAGACCCTTTGTTCAAGTCCCGGAGACACCACTTAAGGGAACATTCATCTACTTACCCTAGTACTCGGGAAGGAGTGAATTCCATCTTGCTAGGCTAAGTCCCCAGCTGCTCACTCGGTCTTGTCCCCAAGAAGGTAGGCATATTGAGTCGGCGAATCTGGCCACTCACACTCATACTAGTCAAAGGACAATCTCTCGCAAACAGGAGTTCGTAACCCGCTCAGGATTAAGATCAAGTTGCCTAGGTCATCCTAGTGAAATAGAAACCTAGCTAGTCAACGGAGTTACATCTAGTGGTTACTATTTCGCGGTCCGATCTTATGTAATCTCATTACATAGGATATCCCCACTCACATGTCATCTACATGAACACGTTAGGATCACAGTGTTTGTATCATATACAAAGTGGGCCACATCCATAGTTTTACCAGGGTAAGACACCCAAAACTTATCCCCTTACTATAGACCCTTTAGGCTGTATCTCGAACCGAGATTCTTTATATGTACATTACATTCAGTTAAAGATACATTTTACAACCTTGGATGTTTAGTTTATTGGATTTAGGGTTAAAATAGGAGCAATATCGTAAATAACGAACAGTAACTCTTTATTGAAATAATAACACTTTATAACAATAATTAGAACAAAAAATACAAACTACGAGTTTTAGGGCATAAACCCCAACAATGAGTTTATGGTAGGACCATAGACTTGTTGTTCATTAGAGGATTAGTGGTGCTTAAGGAACAAAGAGGTAATCACAGGGGTAAAACGGTAATTTGACCCAACTGTGTATACGAACAACCTATGAAGGGTCGACTCATGGGTAATGATTATATCAATGGACACAATATAATCTACAGTGAGGAGAGTGCAACTACAAGTCTATAGTTGAGTGACTTGTAGTTAATGAATATTGATTAACTAGATCAAAGAGTTTGATCAGTTAATGAACTGTAGGTCCATTAGGTCCCTCCGTTAGCTCAAATTGGTAATATTGAGGGTATAAAGTTAGGAATGAGATTGAAGTGTTCAACTTCATATATGAGATGTTATATCAATTATATGTGATATAATTGATATAGTATATAGTTTTAATGTGAATTAGATTCACATATTAACTATATACTAATGAGAGAATGAAGGAAGGATAGGATGGTAATTTCTATTCTATTTGCCTATATTGTTGAATGAGATGCAACTTTGGGTTAAGGCTTTTTGACATAAAATCCTAGAGTTCCATTTTTGTGTTGGAAAGAGTTCCAAACAAAAACCTCTCTCAAACCTCCACATCTCATCCTAAAGGAACCCACTTTCCTCCCTCACCTAGAGAACAACGGAGAAGATCTAGTGGTGAATCTTCATACGTTCGGGTTCATGTTGTTGAGATCGTGATCGTGGGAGAAGGAGCTCGTGAAGAAAGCAATCTTCAAAGGTATATTACTTGTTGTCCTATGTTATATTACATGCTTAATCTTAATTATTTTGTTCTTGAATGAAATCTGCGTAACAAAATCATAAACACATTGACAATCGCTTCCGCTGCGGGATTCGATCCCTTCATCATACGCGTCCTTAACTGTTTGAGGCGCGTTACAGGCAGGGATTTGATGGTATTCCTTTGTTGTTCTTGTGTGCACCAAAAGGTGTTTGTTGTACTGTGTGTAGCAAAAGGTGTTTGCTATACTGTGTGCAACAAAAGAATGGATAAAAACGAGCAAAAATAGCAAAAGGTGTTTGTTGTACTGTGTGCAGCGTTGCAACGCTGTTCTTCAGCGTTGCAACACCAATGGTAGGTGCAGCATTGCAACGCGCCTCCCAGCGTCACAATGCTTGGACGATGAGGCCTTGACATTGCAACGCTTGCACGACCGTCACAACGTTGAAGCCGAAGGCGTTATACAGCGCGCTCCAACTGGTAGAAACGGACAAAATACAACGTTGCAACGCTGCCATCAGCGTTGCAACGCCAAAGGCGTTTCAGTACATGCAACGACCGAAAAACGTTTTTATATATATATTAAATATAAAATTGTTTAATATTTAATTATATTTAATTTCCTTAATTTTAATTAATATAATTAGATTATATTAATTAAAATTAATTTTAAGGGTACCAAAAAATTATCTAATTTTGCTATTTAATTTATGCAATTGTTGTATAATTATTGTCATGCATAATGTATGCTTTTATTTAGTCATCCCACCTTAGGTTAAGCATTTAGATGCATCATTTATAATATAAAGTGTTATATTATATAGTTTGCATGTATAATTAACATATAATTAATATAAGGAGTTATATTAATTTATGGACAACATTGACATGCATATTTTTCATGAGATGAATGTGTTATGTATGTGTTATTATTCATGTGATAAATGATCAAGCACAATAACATAGAATTGCATGTCACCTAAGGTTAAATTCATTAGTTTTAAAATGTTTAGAACATGAAATTAATAGACCTTAGGTTATCTAGTTCTAATTAGATTAGAATTAGGAACCATGATTTTTAAACAATGATTAAAAGAGGAACTCTGTCTAAGGAAGGTTCTGTCTAGGCTTGGGTATTTAAGCTGACGAAAATGGAACACCCCTAACTGGTAACTGACCTGGGAGTGAATTTTAATCAGAGAGTTTATAAATTATAGTAGCGTCAACAGGTTTATTAAGGGGTTAATAAACTAGATATCCTAGGTTTAATATAAAGAGTTATATTAGCAAACTTAGGATAAAATCAATATAAGAGTTATATTGATTATCAATATAAGAGTTATATTGATAAGTTTAGGTAAAACCATTAGCCGGGTTTAGCCTAAGTCATTTTCCTATAAAGTTAAAGTATTCAGTGGGAGGAAAAGTGTATCATATTTTTCCACCTACATTTCTCCAGGAAATTCACACCGTGAGACTCATACTTGACCTCGTGGCGCAAATGGGAGCGTCCCCCTTCAGATGGTATTTGTATGAGTCAATATCAAGGTGAATGGAGAGGGTACTATATAGTGAGTGGGAGCAGGTTTAGTGAAAACAAAACCTATGGTCTCTTCTGTCGGTTCACACCGTAAGATCACTATGGTCAGCATGCTAGTTTGGCTTGGACCAGACAATCGCTTCGGAGGGCTTAATCATAGGGGATCGAACACAGTGGACACCTAAAAGGGATAAAGATTTCCTTAGTCTATTTTTCAACCTTGTCTTCGCTTCGGCGGATTTTGTTGGATGGGAACTCTGGGTCTAATGACAGAGGGTTACATTCACAAGGTACATAAGAAGTGTATGAATCATGACCAAATAATGGTAACTAAAACCTATAGAAATAAATAGAAATAAGAGTTATTCTGGCATTAGGTTTTGGTCAAGAATGTCTTGATCCAAAGGAGGAGTGTTTTTTATTACCCTTCGGTGTCATACATTCTAAACTTTTGGAGTATCATTGCAAATTATTAATGACTTAGGAATCATTAGATAATTAGCTAAAATGTGATTGGATTAGAAAGTTTTCTAGCAAGAAACTTATACAAGTTTTATTTGTAAATTTCAGCAAAATGTTTAGCTCAATTATTTCCTTACTAGGTGCGGAAAAATTAACCGGGGAGAACATAATGACTTGGAAGAAACTCAACATAATCTTGGTTTCACATGATCTTAAGTTCGTTCTCAATGAGGAGTGTCCTCAATTCCCTGCTCAAAACGCACCTCAAGTTATTAAGGATGCATATGAGCGCTGGATCAATGCCAATGAAAAGGCAAAAGCCTATATCCTGGCTAGCATACCTGATGTTTTAGCTAGGAGGCTGGAGGCAAGGTCTCAGCTCATGAGATCATGGATTTTATGCTAAATTTGTCTAGACAACCATCCAAACAAATTTGGCATGAAGCCCTAAAGTACGTTTTACCAATCTCAATTCTTCCAAGTACACACACACATGGAGGAGAGAACGTCAGTAAGAGAACATGTTCTCAATCTGATGGCTCACTTCAACATAGCGGAAATGAACGGAGCGGTCATAGACGAGAAAAGTCAGGTATCGTTCATCCTAGAATCTCTTTTGAAGAGTTTTCTGCAATTCCGCAGCAATGCAGCGATGAACAACATAGAGTATGATCTGACTTCTCTGCTAAATGAGCTGCAGACTTACCAATCTCTTATTGATAACAAGGGACAACGGAATGGAGAGGCAAATCTGTTTGCTCATTCCAAAATTTCTCAAAAGGGTTCATCCTCTGGAATTAAGTACTGCAGTTATTCTTCTGAACTTAAGAAAATACAGAAGAAAAAGAAAATGAGCATAAGAGCAATTGTCTAGCAAGAAAATGTTGTTATTTGATAACATGTATGTAGTTTCAGGGTTTATTAGAAACCTTATTTCTATTTCTTGCCTTAACGAACAATGTACTTCAATTTCTTTTCAATTAAATAAAGTGTTTATTTCTTTGGAAAAGTATTGAACTATGTGTTGCTTTTCTTGAGAATTATTTGCAATGGTTTAATTCAGTTAAAATAGTTTTAAACACAGAATTATTCAAAATAGCAAGTACACGAACTGATTTCTCCTAAAGAAAATGCTCATCTTTGGCATCTTAGATTGGGTCACATTAACCTCAATAGCATTGAGAGATTGGTAAAGAATGAACTTCTAAATGAGTTAGAAGAAAATACTTTACCTGTATGTGAATCCTGCCTAGAAGGCCAAATGACTAAAAGACCTTTTAGTGGAAAAGGTTATAGAGCCAAAGAACCTCTTGAGCTTATACATTCAGACCTTTGTGGTCCGATGAATGTTAAAGTCAGAGGAGGTTATGAATATTTCATCTCTTTCATAGATGATTATTCCAGATTTTGGCATATTTACCTAATGCATCATAAGTCTGGAGCACTTGAAAAGTTCAAGGAATTCAAGACTGAAGTTGAAAATCAATTAGGTAAAACAATTAAAACACTTCGATTAGATCGAGGTGGAGAGTACATGGATTTAAAATTCCAGAACTATATGATAGAACATGGAAGTACATCCCAACTCTCAGCACCCGATACTCTCCAGCAAAATGGTGTATCAGAAAGGAGAAATAGAATCTTGATGGACATGGTTCGATCAATGATGAGTTATGCTAATCTCCCTGATTCCTTTTGGGGTTACGCAGTAGAGACTGCGAGATACATTTTGAACAATGTGCCATCAAAGAGTGTTTCTGAAACACCTTTTGAACTCTGGAAATGACGTAAAGGTAGTTTATGTCATTTCGAAATTTGGGGTTGTCTAGCGAATGTGCTTGTGACAAATCCAAAGAAGTTGGATTCACGTTCAAAATTGTGCCTATTAAGTAGGCTAAAAAAAAAACAAGAGGTGGATTATTCTATGATCCTAAGGAAGATAAGGTACTTGCGTCGACAAATGTCACTTTCTTAGAGGAGGACCACATCAGGGACCATAAAACCAAGGAGTAAAGTTGTCTTAAGTGAGTTAGACGGAACAATAGCAAAGGTTGTTAATAAAGCTAGTACGTCAACAAAATTTATTGATACTAGCTTGTCTAGTCATGAGAGTCCATCTCAAGAGTTAAGTATGCCTCGACGTAGTGGGAGGGTTATAACACAATCTGACCGTTACATGGGTTTATCTGAAACCCAAGTTGTTATACCAGATGACAACTGTGAGGATCCATTGACTTATAACCAAGCGATGGTTGACAAAGACAAAGACAAATGGGTCATAGCCATGGACCAAGAAATTGAGTCTATGTACTTCAATTCTGTTTGGGATCTTGTAGATAAACCTGATGGGGTAAAACCTATAGGTTGTAAGTGGATCTACAAGAGAAAGCGTGGTGTAGATGGAAAGGTGAAAACCTTTAAAGCTAGACAAGTAGCAAAGGGTTATACCCAGGTTGAAGGGGTTGACTACGAGGAAACTTTTTCGCCTGTTGCTATGGTAAAGTCTATTCGTATCCTACTTGTCGTTGCCGCATATTATGACTATGAGGTATGGCAAATCGATGTCAAGACAACATTCTTGAATGTCAATCTTGACGAGAACATCTACATGGACCAACCCAAAGGGTTCATTGAACCAGGACAAGAGCAAAAGGTTTGCAGGCTTAAAAGATCAATCTATGGACTGAAACAAGCCTCTAGGTCCTGGAATATAAGATTTGATGAGGCAATCAAATCTTTTGGCTTTGATCAGAATGATGATGGACCTTGTGTCTACAAGAAAATCATCAATAGTTCTGTCGCATTCCTAGTTCTATATGTGGATGATATCCTACTCATTGGGAATGATGTAGGTTATTTTACTGACATTAAAAATTGGCTAGCAACGCAATTTCAAATGAAAAATTTGGGTGAAGCGCAGTTTGTTCTTGGGATCCAGATTGTCCGGAACCGCAAGAATAAAACACTAGCCTTGTCTCAGACATCTTACATCGACAAAGTGTTGTTGAAGTTTAAGATGCAAGACTCCAAAAAGGGTTTATTGCCTTTTAGATATGGAGTTCATTTGTCTAAGGAACAATGTCCTAAGACACCTCAAGGAGTTGAGGAGATGAGACGGATTCCTTATGCATCGGCTGTTGGGAGCCTGATGTACGTCATGTTGTGTACTAGGCCAAACATCTGTTTTGTAGTTGGAATGATCAGTAGGTATCAATCCAATCTAGGACCTGAACACTAGACAACGGTTAAAACGATCCTTAAGTATCTACGGTCAACAAGGAACTACATGCTTATGTATGGGGTTAAGGATTTGATCCTTATAGGATACACGGATTCTGACTTTCAAACTGATAAAGATTCTCGAAAATCTACATCAGGGTCAGTATTTACTCTTAACGGATGAGCTGTAGTATGGGGAAGCATCAAACAAGGATGCATCGCTGGTTCCACCATGGAGGTCGAATATGTAGCAGCTTGTGAAGCATCTAAAGAGGTCGTTTGGTTAAGGAAATTCATATTAGTTTTGGAACTTGTTCCAAATATGAGTTTTCCTATCACGCTATATTGTGATAACAGTGGTGTTGTGGAAAATTCAAGGGAACCCCGAAGTCACAAGAGGGGTAAGCATATTGAGCGGAAATATCATTTCATCCGAGAGATCGTGCATCGAGGAGACGTGATCGTCACGAAGATAGCCTCAGAGCACAACATTGTTGATCCTTTTACAAAGGCTCTCACGGCTAAAGTATTTGAGAGTCACCTAGAAGGTCTAGGTTTACAAGTCTTCCCAACTAGGACAAGTGGGAGTATATTGTACAAAGGGTTTCAATGCCCTAGTTTATTGTATTTACATTATTGTAATGTTTAGTACTCCACAAGCTTTAGGTCAAGTGGGAGATTGTTGGAATTTGTGTCCTAAACTTATGTAATTTTGATCAAATAAATAAAGAGTTATTTGTTTTGGTAAAATTATATTCTCGCTTTATAAATCCAATAAACTAAGCTCCAATGTTATAATATATATCTTGAACATCGATGTGTAGTAGACACTATTTGGATTGTGTTCAAGAGTATAACCTAAATGGTCTATGATATAAGAATAAGATTGGAAACCTTATTCTGGTAACACCATGGATGCGACCCACTTTGTAATTAGTACAAATAAGGTAATCCAACTCATTCATGTGGATGATATGCGAGTGGGGGCATCCTGTATGAAGAGTTCATACAAGACCAGACTGCAAATTATTAGTCTGACCAGTATAACGTCATTAACAGGATAAGACTGATAATTTATAGATGGTCATTAGTGACTCGACCTGAATCCTTAGCAAGTTAAGAACTCATGCTTATAGAGGCTTGTCCTTAGACTAGTATGGGTGAGAGTAGCCTGTAGCCGACTAAATAAGCCTACCTTCTCAGGGACAAAACCTCGTAGGTAGCTGGAGACTTAACTATACAAGATGGAATTCACTCATTCCTACACTAAGGAATTAGATAGGTTGTTCCCTTAAGAACTTAGTCCAGGTCTTGAACAACGGGGCCCCACCCTCTAAATTGGCTTAAGAGGGTATGAGTTTATGGTAGGACCATAGACTTGTTGTTCATTAGAGGATCAGTGGTGCTTAAGGAACAAAGAGGTAACCATAGACTAGTAGTTAATGAAAATTGATTAACTGGATCAAAGAGTTTGATCAGTTAATATCACATCATTGGAGCTCATGAACTGCAGGTCCATTAGGTCCCTTCGTTGGCTCAACATGGTAATATTGAGGGTATAAAGATATGAATGAGATTGAAGTGTTCAATTTCATATAAGAGATGTTATATCAATTATATGTTATATAATTGATATAATATATTGGTTTAATGTGAATTAGATTCACATATTAACTATATACTAATGAGAGAATGAAGGAGGGATAGGAGGGTAATTTTTATTCTATTTCCCTATAAATAGTTGCATGAGATGCACCTTTGGGTTAAGGCTTTTTGACATAAAACCCTAGAGTTCCATTTTTGTGTTGGAAAGAGTTCCAAACAAAAACCTCTCTCAAACCTCAACATCTCATCCTAAAGGAACCCACCTTCCTCCCTCACCTAGAGAACAACGGAGAAGATCTAGTAGTGAATCTTCATACGTTCAGGTTCATGTTGCTGAGATCGTGATCGTGGGAGAAGGAGCTCGTGAAGAAAGCAATCTTCAAAGGTATATTACTTGTTGTCCTATGTTATATTACATGCTTAATCTTAGTTATTTTGTTCTTGAATGAAATCTGCGTAACAAAATCATGAACACACGATTGACAGCTTCCGCTGCGGGATTCGATCCCTTCATCATACACATCCTTAACTGTTTGAGGCGCGTTACGGGAAAGGATTTGAGGGCATTCCTTTGTTAAAACAAATCGAAGTTCGTCTACAAACAGAATCATATTCAGTTGGACTTCCATGTAGCGTATGAAAGAGTCTAGATTAAGAAACCAAGCAATCTTGGATCTTGAACACTCTAAGTTGATCAATTTTGTAAAATAAAATGCATGCTCAACGCTGGAAAAATAGGGAGTTAAGAAACTCAACTTTGTAGATCAAATTCTCTTCACCGGTGGATGGTTTTCAACACGAACACTTCGTGGACAACCGTTAGAGTCTTTCCTACTATCCTCGGGCCTTGGAGCGGATTGTGGGATCCTAGGTTGAGAGAATTTGGAAGAAAATACCTCAAAGGTCACTAATTCGTGAATTTAGAATTTTTTCATAAAATTCTATCAAAACACCTCAAAACACCATTAAAGAAAGCTTCATCAAGTTTCATTTGAGTGACAACTCAAGTGTGATGAGGATGGTTTGAGATGGAGGTAGCCAATTTTGGTGAATTTGAAGATGAGAGGGATTGGGCAAGTTGCAATTTGGATATTATGAAAATCCATGAAAATCCACTAATTTTCATTTAATTTTAATTCAAAAAATCAATATTAAATTGATTTTTAAATAAAATTAATATAATTAATTACATAATTCAAAATTAATTTAATTAATTAATTTTTAATTTAATTTAATTTAATATCAAATATTAAATTAAATAAATTGCCGATCGATCGATTTTTGAACATGAATCCTTATTCATGCTATAAACCGATCCAATATTTAAATCATATTTAAATATATCCACCTCCTATTAATCATAGTTTAATTCATAATTAAGCTATGATTAGATTAAATATATCACATATAATTAACACTTTCTTTCAAACTCGAATTTGAACAATTCAAATTCTTTTCTCTCAAAATGTTACAAGGCTAAGTCAGAGAGCTAGTAAGAGGACCTAATGGACCTCTGGATCATGAGCTCCAACGATACGAGATTCGACCAAACTCTTTAGCCTAGCTAATCAACATTCGTTAACCACCGGGGCACTCCACGAAAGCCCAGTGGTTGCACTCTCCTCACTGTTGATATATTTTTGTCCACTCGATATAACCATGATTAGTAAATCGATCCTTCACAGGTCGTTCATAATTACAGCTTGGTCAAAATTACCGTTTTACCCCTATAATTACCTCTTGTTCCTTAAGTCCAACTGATACTCTAATGAACAATTGGTTTGTGGTCCAACTAGCAAACCGAATCCCTCTCGGGCCAATGAGAGGGGTGGGCCCTTTGTTCAAGACCCGGAGTCAGCACTTAAGGGAACAACCTCTCTACTAATCCCTTAAGCGGATAGGAGCGAATTTCATCTTGCATAACTATGTTCCCAGCTATCTACCCAGACTTATCCTTGAAATGGGAGGATTATTGAGTCGGCAGTCTCGAGCCACTCTCACCTATGCAAATCTAAGGATAATCCGAATAAACAGCAGTCCATAGAACGCTCAGGATTAAGATCGAGTTACCTAGGTCATCGTATGAATATAGTCAGTTAAGACAGTAAACGGAGTTATAAAGTCTAAGTGACTATTTCGCGGTCAAGTCTTATGCAAACTCATTGCATAGGGCGCCCCACTCACATGTCTCCACATGAACGATTTAGGATCACGTCGTTTGTACTCTACAAAGTAGGTCGTGTCCATAGTGTCCCCAGGATAAGGTATCCAACCCTATCCTTATACTATAGATCATTGCAGCTAGAACTTGAACCTGATCTAGATTTATGTCACACATAAAGTTCAAGTATTCATCCTATAACTAAGGGGTTTTTATTGAATTAACGTTACACAATACACAATTCACTTTATTCAATAACACCTTTACTGAATAAATCTCAATAACAACTTTTTTGCAAAATAGAATATACATTCGGTTTACAAAACCACGAGTTTTAGGAAATAAAATCCAATAAACTCCCACTTGGACTAAAGCGTATGTGGGGTAAAATATGTTGAGTAAAGAAAAAGCGCCCTACTATACAACCCATAGTCGTAGACTTTCTTTTATCTCTCCAAACGATAGCTCCTCCGTTAAGAGTGAACATTGATCACGATGTGGATTTACTCGAATCTACACCAGTCTGAAAATCAGAGTCAGTGTATCCTGCAAGGATCAAATCCTTTGCGCCATACATAAGCATATAGTCTCTCGTTCTCCTAAGATACTTGAGGATGTTCTTAACTTGGCGATCCGGTGATCATATCACGGATTAGGCGATACCTGTGACTATTCCCCTTTGCATAGCATATGTCGGATCGAGGACATAACATGACATACATCGGACTACCGAAAGTAGATGCATAGGGAATGCGTCTCATATCCTCAACTTCTTGAGGTGTCTTCGGACACTATTCCTTAGACAAATGAATTTCATGCCTGAAAGGTAATGAACCCTTCTTGGAATTCTGCATCTTATTTCTAACGAACATCTTGTCAATATAAGATGCCGAGAGACGGCATGCTAGCGTTTTGTTCTTGCGATTCGAACGATTTGGATTCCAAGAAGCGTGAGCCTCTCCCAAATCTTTCATTTGGAATTGGGTCGCTAGTCATTGCTTAACGCTTGATCGAGAATCCTTCATCATTCCCAATGAGCAAGATATCGTCTACATATATAACTATGAAAGCTACAGTGGTATTGACTATCTTCTTGTAAACACAAGGCTCGTCAATATTCTGTTCAAAGCCATAAGATTTGATCGCAGTATCAAATCTTATATTCCAGGATCTAGAAGCTTGCTTCAATCCATAGATGGATCATTTAAGCTTGCAAACCTTTTGCTCTTAACCCTGAACTATGAACCCCTCTGGCTGATCCATAAGATGCTCTCTTCAAGATTGTCATTCAGAAAGGTTGTCTTGACATCCATTTGCCAAATTTCATAATTATAAAACGTGGCAATGGACAAGAGTATTCTAATGGACTTAAGCATGGCAATAGGGGAGAAGGTTTCTTCATAGTCCACCCCTTCCCTTTGGGTATAACCATTTGCCACAAGTCGAGCCTTAAAGGTTTGCACCTTACCGGCTTGATCTCGTTTCCTCTTGTAGATCCACTTGCAACCGATAGGTCTTTCACCATCTGGTTGATCTACAAGTTCCCAGACTAAATTGAAGTACATTGATTCCATTCCAAGGTTCATGACTTTAATCCACTGGTCCCTATCTATATCATACATTGTCTGTTTATAGGTCAATGGATCCTCAACACCATCATCAGGTATGACGACTTGGGTTTCAGTCAAACCCATGTAATGGTCAGGTTGTCTAACATCCCTCCCACTACGTCGAGGTATTCTCAACACTTGAGAAGGACCAGGTTGATCAACAACTCTTGTTGATTTATCTGTAGCTTCCCTGGAAATTTCGCTCAAGATAATCCTGCTTCGAGGTTGATGATCTCTCATGTGGTCTTCCTCTAAGAACGTGGCGTTTGTCGACACAAACACCTTGTCCTCTTGAGGATCATAAAAAATACCACCTTTCGTTTCTTTGGAATATCCTACGAATAGGCATAATTTTGAACGATGTTCCAATTTCTTTGGATTGGACACCAACACATGTGTCAGACATCCCTAAATCCTGAAGTGACGTAAACTCCCTTTACGCCATTTCTATAACTCATAGGGTGTTTCTGAAAACTCTTAGAGGGAACCATGTTCAAAATATATACAGCAGCTTCTACTGCATATCCCCAAAACGAACTAGGCAGCTGAGCATAGCTCATCATGGATCGAACCATGTCTAACGAGGTTCTATTTCTCCTCTCGGATACACCATTCTATTTGAGGTGTACTGAGTCTTGAGAGTTGGGATACGATTCCATGTTCTATCATATAGTCTTGGAATCTCAAATCCATATACTCTCTACTTCGATCTGATCGAAGTGTTTTAATCGTTTTACCTAATGTGTTCACAACTTCTGCCTTATATTCCTTGAACTTTTCAAGGGTTTCAGACTTATGATGCATTAGGTAAAGATAACCATACCTAGAATAATCATCAATGGCGATGAAATATTCATACCCTCCTCATGCCTTGACATTCATAGGACCATAGAGATCCAGAATGCACAAGTTCCAAGGGTTCTTTGGCTCTCTATAACTTTTTTGGAAAAGGTCTTTTAGTCATTTTCCTTCGAGACAGGACTCACATGGTGGTAAAGAGTTGTCCTCTAACTGACTTAGGAGACCACTCTTGACCAATCTCCCAATCCTATTAAGATTAATGTAGCCTAATCTTAAGTGCCAAAAATAGGTACTAGGAGAAATTTTTTGCCTTTTATTTTGAGTATCAATTTGTTTTAAACATCTCGGTGTTCAAAATACCTTTTACTTTTGTTGGTCTTAACACATATAAGTTGTTTTCAAATTTAGCAGAACATATTCGTACACCTCTTTTGCAAATGAACGCTTCATTATGATCAAAAGATACTTTATACATATGTTCAAGTAAACAAGAGATAGATACAAGATTTCTTTTGTTTCCAGGAACCAAAAGTACATTTTCTAATAAAACGAATCTATCTCTAAACAACAACTTCACTGCTCCCACTGCTTTGGCTGAGACAACCTCTCCCGTTCCAACCCTGAGAGTTATTTCCCCATCTGCAAGCTGCTACCAGAAACTAGTTTCCTAAAAAGAAGAACAAACATGGTTAGTGGCTCATGAATCTAATATCCAGGCGGAATCATCATGTTCCACTAAACATGTTTCAAGAACAAGTAAATCATATTTAACTTGTTTTTCCTTCTCAGCTTTCTTTTCTGTAAGGTACTTTGAGCAATTCCTCTTCCAGTGCCCGTCACCACCACAATGGAAACATTTTCCTTTGGCCTTAGCCTTGCGTGTGGGAGTTGGTCCCTTCCCTTTGTCCTTCTTCTTCTTCTGAATACCCTTATTCTTGGTAAAAGATGATAAGCGCCGAATTTGTTGGTTTAACAAAGCTAGAGGTCCTTCTAGGATCTTTGCAAACGTCACGAACAAGGCTAACTTAACGAATTGATTCCAACTAAGAGTTTAGTTAGAAGATGAATCACTCTTAGATCAAACTTAGAATAAGGATGGTCACTCCTAGATCCTAAGATGACTCACTCCAGAATTAGCTTGATCGGGGCTAATCCAATGAATCGGTTAAACATCAAACCTAAAGCAAGATTTGAAAGAAGTTAACACCAAATGAGGCTAAACAAAACACAAGTTTTTTTCATAAAAGTTCTGCCTTTTCCATGCCAATACAAGCCTTTAAATAGGCCAAAATGGTCGTGAAAAGCACCAAAGACCAAAAGTCTTTAAAAAGCATTAAATGTGAAATGAAGAAAAAATTGACCTAGGAATTTAAAACTTGATTGCACAACGTTTGAGAGCTCTAAATATGGAACAAAAAACATAGAAATACTTTAGATGGTCTTAATTATCTAATGTAGGATCCGCCATGCATGACTATTTCGTTTGACGAGGTTTGACATCACGAAATCCCAAGAGGTACAATCTAGACAGCCACCTGTTCACATTTTCTGCACACTTTTTTTGTCCTCCGTGCCATCTTTCAAACTAGACAACTTTTCCCGTGCCATCTTCACTCCATTCTCATCTTGACTTGTTGTACTAACATTATAAAGAATTTTAGGCTCAAAAATCTTGGTCTCTCCTTGTGCATTCATGAGCTTTTGGAGATGTAATGTGAAAGCCTCTTGAATCTTCTTGGCCTTGCTCCTTGTTATTGCTCCTTCAGGTACATGCAATGGATCAATGATTTGATTCACATCAAAAGAAGGACCAGACTTGGTCCCTGAGGACGATCCTTTTAGGAACTTCTTCGAAGTGACAACATTTGCCTCCTTCTCTTTCGTTTTGATTTCATCAGGGATTCAAAAGTCTGAAGCTCATTGAGGAGGGTAGTCACGTTATACTCTATTTTATTCATCACCGCATTGGTGCGAAATGGCAAGAAACTCTTCGAAAGAGATTCCATAATAAAGGTTACCTGACTTTTCTCATCTATGACAACCCCATTTACTTCAGCCATATTGAAGTGGACCACCATGTCAAGGACATGTTCCCTAATAGAGGCTCCCTCCTTCATATGGGAGTTGTAAACGTATTTGAGAGCATCATAATGGACCGATGAGGACGGTTGTCCGAACAACGCCTGTAATGATCCCATGATCTCCTTAGCGGTGACCATGCTCTCATGTTTCTTAGACAACACATCAGATATGCTGGCTAAGATATAGACTTAGGCCTTCTCATTAGCCCTAATCCATCTGTCATAAGCATCCCGAACAATTCGGTTTGTTGTCGAGTTGGAAGGGGAGGACATTCCTCCGTTAAGGCGAACCTCGGATCATCAAAAACTAGAATCGTATTCAAGTTTGATTTCCGAGTTCCATAATTATCACATTGAATATATTGAAGGCGAGTAATTGGATAAAAGAGTTCGACATGCTGAAAACGAATGAATTCTATTAGTGAATTATTTGTAACCTATCCAATTTAAGAATTTAGCAAAAGTAATAATGTACCCATAAACTCATTATTGTTTTTGCAATGATAATTCAGTGAGTTAGAGCAACCGCTACCGAGGCGATCAATCACTCCTTCACCGAACCAAGACATTCTTGACTAAATGCTAATACAGGAATAACTCTTATTCCTATAGCATTCTAGTTATCATAACTTTGGTCAAGAATTTACTAAAACTTAGCAATTCTTGTAAGTGTGACCCGTCATTTTCGGACCGAGAGGTCGGCCCCAAGAGTTGTTAGAATCCCATGTTACATCCCTCCGAATGAATGGTGCTACTTGGGCAACTGCGCAGCGCAACATGGGAATCTCACGGTCCAACCTAATGGAGGAGACCGTAGGATGTGTTGACACACTTCCTTCTCCCACTTACTATAAATACTTTCTCCATTCACCTTGCTCTTGATTTATGCAAACACCATCCGAATGGGGATGCCCTATTGACATCACGAGGTGAGCATAAATCTCTTTGTGTGAACCGCGGAGCGTAAGAGGAAATTCATATGTCATATATATCTTTTCACTCCGACTAAGTATTTTAAACAGTTTGGGTATACTTTTACTTAGGCATATTCCGGCTAAAACAATATAACCTAAGTCTACCAATATAACAATTATACTAGAATTACCTAAGTCTATTAACCATTTAATAAACCTAGGTCTATGAGTTCAATTTAATAACTTTTAATAAATGCCACTCACGAAAGATAATTTATAACCTGTAGATTAAATTCACTCCCAGGTCAGTTTCCAGGTAGGGGTGTTCTGTTTCATCAGCTTAAGTACCCTAACCTAGCCAAAACCTTCCTTAGTCAGAGTCCATCTTTAATCAAAGTTTATAAATTATTAGTTTCCTAATTCTAATCTTATTAGAACTAAATAACCTTATGTCTAATTAATTCCAGTTTAAAATCATTTTAAAACTAACTAATTAACCTTAGGTTACATGCATTTCTATGTTATAAATTGTTTGATCATTCATCACATGAATAAACATACAGTTATAACAAATCCATCACATGAATAAATGCATAGCAATTATATGTTTAATTTTTAATTAATATAACCCTTATATTAATTAATAATTAAAACATATAATATTTGTTTCATAAATTAATATAACTCTTATATTAATTCATATGAAACCAATAAACATGCATACAATATATTATAACACTTATAACATACTTTCAATGCATGGAGCATGCTTCCTATGGTGGGATTTTAAAATCTATATTGCATACTTTATGCACATACAATAAGAGATTTTAATTAAAATATACATTCACAATGCATAATTAATTAAACACACTAAAGTGGACTGGTTTTGGCATCTAATGCAAGCAAACAACTAAATTATTACAATAATAATCTAGAATTAACATCGAACCACTTCGAACTTTCGAATTTGGGTCGAATCAGCTTGCAAATGTGTTAATGGACCTTCAAAAGGTTGAACCGGACTGTAAAATAGTGAATCGAGCCTCCAAATGGTGAAACGGACCTCCAAAATGGAAAACCCGACCTCAAAATAGTCATAACCGACCGAAAAACACCCGAACTGGGCCAAAATCGAGCCGAACCGGTCTAAAATGACTTGAACCGGTCAAAGTCAACGGTCAAAAGTCAGCTTCATCTTCAACAAATTGCAATTCACAAAAGTGGGACAGAAATTCACTGTAGCATATTTGAAAAACAACAACCTCTGTTTCAGTTTTTAGGACCATTCGAGTTTCTCTCTTCAAATTGAAGGCCTTCCAGAACTCGATCGACCCAAAACTTTTAAAGATTATTCTTCGCACATTAATGCTCAAACACACTTTAGCAATTAGAAAATAAAGCACGAATTGATGCTCAATTTAAATGCCAAATCCAAAATTTCACTTTAGCCTTGAAAAAATAGATTTCAAAAAACACCCACCACAGAACAAAATAGATCAAAGTGAGTGCTCAAAATTGCTCTGATACCAATTGAAAGAGTCTAGATTCAGAAAGCGGAAGAAATTTTAGATCTTGAACACTCTAAGTTGATCAATTTTGTAAAATAAAATGCATGCTCAAATTTGGAAAAGCAGGGAGTTCAGAAACTCAACTTTGTAGATCAAATTCTCTTCACCCGGTGGATGGTTTTCAACACTAACACTTCGTGGAAAACCGTTAGAGTCTTCCCTACTATCCTCAGGCCTTGGAACGGATTGTGGGATCCTAGGTTGAGAGAATTTGGAAGAAAAGACCTCAAGGGTCACTAATTCGGGAATTTAGAATTTTTCGCAAAATTCTATCAAAAGCGCCTCAAAACACCATTAAATAAAACTTCATCAAGTTTCATTTGAGTGACAACTCACGTGTGATGAGGATGGTTTGAGATGGAGGTGACCAATTTTGGTGAATTTTGAAGATGAGAGGATTGGGCAAGTTGCAATTTGGATTTTATGAAAATCCACTAATTTTCATTTAATTTTAATTAAAAAATCAATATTTAATTGATTTTTAATTAAAATTAATATAATTAATTAAATAATTCAAAATTAATTTAATTAATTAATTTTTAATTTAATTTAATATCAAATATTAAATTAAATAAATTGTCCGATCCGATCGATTTTTGAACATGAATCCTTATTCATGCTATAAACCGAACTAATATTTAAATCATATTTAAATATATCCACCTCCTATTAATCACAGTTTAATTCATAATTAAGTTATGATTCGTTAAATATATCACATATAATTAACACTTTCTTCCAAACTCGAATTTGAACAATTCAAATTCTTTTTCTCTCAAAATGTTACAAGGCTTAGTCCAGAGCTAGTAAGGAGGACCTAATGGACCTCTGAGATCATGAGCTCAAGCGATACGAGATTAACCGGCCAAACTCTTTAGCCTAGCTAATCAACATTCGTTAACCACCGGCGCACTCCACTAAAGTCCAGTGGCTGCACTCTCCTCACTGTAGATATATTTCTGTCCACTCGATATAACCATGATTAGTAAGTCGATCCTTCACAGGTCATTCGTAATTACAGTTGGGTCAAAATTACCGTTTTACTCCTGTAATTACCTCTTGTTCCTTAAGTCTCACTGATCCTCTAATGAACAATTGGTTTGTGGTCCAACCAGCAAACCAAATCCCTCTCGGGGCAATGAGAGGGGTGGGCCCTTTGTTCAAGACCCGGAGTCAGCACTTAAGGGAACAACCTCTCTACTAATGCCTTAAGCGGGTAGGAGTGAATTCCATCTTGCAGAACTATGTTCCCAGCTATCTACCCAGACTTATCCATGAAATGGGAGGCTTATTGAGTCGACAGTCTCAAGCCACTCTCACCCATGCAAATCTAAGGATAATCCGAATAAGCAGGAGTCCATAGAACGCTCAGGATTAAGATTGAGTAACCTAGGTCATCATATAAATATAGTCGGTTAAGGCGATGCTGAGTTATAAAGTCTAAGTGACTATTTTCGTGATCGATCTTATGCAAACTCATTGCATAGGGCGCCCCCACTCACATGTCTCCACATGAACGATTTAGGATCACATCGTTTGTACTCTTCAAAGTGGGTCGTGTTCATAGTGTCCCCAGGATAAGGTACCCAACCCTATCCTTATACTATAGACTATTCTGGCTATAACTTGAACCTGGTCCAGATTTATGTCACACATAAAGTTCAAGTATTCATCTTATAGCCAAGGGTTCTTTATTGAATTAAGGTTACACAATACACAATTCACTTTATTCAATAACACCTTTATTGAATAAATCTCAATAACAACTTTATTGCAAAATAGAATATACATTGATTTACAAAACCACGAGTTTTAGGACATAAAACCCAACATCGTAATTATCCCAATTAACTTTTCACTAGCACGCAATGCAATTATTGAGGACGACATGCTGAAATAAAAAAAAATTCAAATTAGTGATGCCTTAAACCCATTACAGAACCAATCAATTTTAGCAAAATTACTTACAAAGAACCCTAGTGTTTAAATGTAAACCTTACTTCAACGGTTTAGAACAAAAGCCACCGCCGGGTGGTCAGTCACTCCTCCCCTGAATTGAGACATTCTCAGCTAACTACTATTCCTAGAACATCTCATGTCCCAATGATCTTTAACTACTGTTATTTGGTCATGGAATTGTTAACTAGCTTAACACATCCTGTAAATATAACCCTACCATTTTAAGATCCAATAGGCCCGAGCCAATAGGATACCGTTAGGAAAGACAACTGTTGGCAAATAACCTAGGAGTCCCTATCCATTTCAGGAGTTCGCGATATTCTGATCCCTATGGTCAGACCTCCGTAGGGGTGGTTGCTCCTAGGGCAACACACAGGCAGACCATAGAAATCTCTTGATGTGACCTAATGGAGGAGACCGTGAAGGGAATCGTAGTAGTCACTTGTGAGCGATTGCGAATCACGCGCTCTTGATTTAGTTACAACGATAAATTCAAGAACAAATAAAACTAGATTAAGCATACAAATATAATGGACAACAAGAGAATTACCTTTGAAGAACCTTTCTTCAAGTGCTCCACTTTCCCACGATCACGATCTCAACAATAGCAACTCCAACGTACGAAGACACGACCACCGGATCTTCTCCGTTGTTCTCTAGGTGAAGGAGGAATGTGGGTTCCCTTTAGGAGATGTGAGGTATTTTGTGAGAGATGTGTGCTTTGGAACTCTTCCAACAACACAACAAGAGAGAGCTTATAATTCTTTTCAAATACCTTCACCTAGTTGCATCTCATGCAACCATATATATAGGGGATTGGGATGGAAATGACTATCCTACCCTCCTTTATTCTCTCTTTAGTATATAGTTTATATATGAATCTCATTCACATTACAACTATATATTATATCAATTATATCATATATAATAGATATAACACCTCATGTATGAAATTGAACACTTCAATTTCACTCCTAACTTTATACCCTCAATATTACCATATTGAGCCAGCGGAGGGATCTAATGGACCTGCAGATCATGAGCTCCAATGATGTGAGATTAACTGATCAAACTCTTTGATCCAGTTAATCAATATTCATTAACTACAAGTCACTCCACTATAGACTTGTAGCTGCACTCTCCTCTCTGTAGACAATATTGTGTCCACTGATATAGTCATTACCCATGAGTCGACCCTTCACAGGTTGTTCGTAATCACAGCTGGGTCAAATTACCGTTTTACCCGTGTGATTACCTCTTTGCTCCTTAAGCACCACTGATCCTCTAATGAACAACAAGTCTAAGGTCCTACCTTAAACTCATACCCTCATAGAGGGTGGGGCCTCGTTGTTCAAGACCTAGAGTCAGTTCTTAAGGGAACAACCTATCTAATTCCTTAGTGTAGGAATGAGTGAATTCCATCTTGCACAGTTAAGTTCCCAGCTACCTACGAGGTTACGTCACGAGAAGGTAGGCTTATTATTGAGAGTCGGCTATAGGCCACTCTCACCCATACTAGTCTAAGGACAAACCCCTATAAGTAGGAGTTCTTAACTTGCTCGAGGATTGAGTCGAGTCACTAATGACCATCTATAAATTACTAGTCTTATCACATTAGCTTGCGGTGTTACCTTTGGTTAAACTAATAATTTGCGATCCAGTCTTGTATGAACTCTTCATACAGGATGCCCCCACTCGCATGTCAACTACATGAATGAGTTGGATTACCTCATTTGTACTAATTACAAAGTGGGTCGCATCCATGGTGTTACCAGAATGAGATTTCCAACCTTATTCTTATACCATAGACCATTTAGGTTATATTCTTGAACTCAACCCAAATAGTGTCTACTACACTGATTTCAAGATAAATGTTATAACCTTTTAGTTTATTGGATTTATAAAAGCAAGACTGTAATCTTATCAAAACAAATAACACTTTATTTAAAATATCAAAATTACACAAATTTATGGCATAAATCCCAACAATCTCCCACTTGACCTAAAGCTTGTGGAGTACTAAACATTACAGTAATGTAAATACAATAAACTAGGGCATTTAAATCCCTTTGTACAAAATACTCCCACTTGCCCTAGTTGGGGAAGACTTGTAAACCTAGACCTTCTAGGTGACTCTCAAATACTTTAGCCATGAGAGTCTTTGTAAAAGGATCAACAATGTTGTGCTCTGAGGCTATCTTCGTGACAATCACGTCTCCTCTATGCGCGATCTCCCGGATGAGATGATATTTTCGCTCTATGTGCTTTCCCCTCTTGTGACTTCGGGGTTCCCTCGAATTTGCCCTCTGCACCACTTTATTATCGCAATCTGACGTGATGGGCAAAGTCATATTTGGAACAACTTCCAAATTTAGCATGAATTTCATTAACCAAACGACCTCCTTGCATTTGCTTCACAAAAGCTGCTACATATTTGGCCTCCATGGTGGAATCAACGATGCATCATTGCTTGACGCTTCACCATACTCTGACTCCTCCGTTAAGAGTGATCACGACGACACGATGTAGATTTTGAGAATCTTTATCGATCGAAAGTCGTCGAATCAGTGTATCTGTAAGGATCAAATCCTTAGCCCCATACACAAACATGTAGTTCCTTGTTCTCAGAAGATACTTAAGGATTGTTTTAACCGTTGTCCGGTGTTCAAGTCTGGATTGGATTGATATCATCGACCATCCCAAGCGCAAAGCGGATGTCGGGCCTAGTACACAACATGGCGTACATAAGGCTCCCAACGGTGATGCGTAAGAATCCGTCTCATATCCTCAACTCCTTGAGGTGTCTTAGGACACTGTTCCTTAGACAAATGGATTCCATGTCTAAAAGGCAACAAACCATTTTTGGAATCTTGCATCTTAAACCTTGACAACACTTTGTCTATGTAGGATGCTTGAGACAAGGCTAGTGTTTTATTCTCGCGGTTCTGGACAATCTGGATCCCAAGAACAAACTGCGCATCACCCAAATCTTTCATTTGGAACTGCGTAGCTAGCCATTCCTTGATGTCAGTAAGATAACCTACATCATTCCCAATGAGTAGGATATCATCCACATAGAGAATTAGGAAAGCGACAGAACTGTTGATGATTTTCTTGTAGACACAAGGTTCATCATCATTCTGGTCAAAACCATAAGATCTGATTGCCTCATCAAATCTTATATTCCAGGACCCAGAAGCTTGTTTCAGTCCATAAATTGACCTTTTAAGCCTGCAAACCTTTTGCTCTTGTCCTGGTTCAATGAACCCTTTGGGTTGGTCCATGTAGATGGTTTCCTCAAGATTGCCGTTCAAAAAGGCTGTCTTGACATTCATTTGCCATACCTCATAGTCATAATATGCAGCAATGACAAGAAGGATACGGATAGACTTTACCATATCAATAGGTGAAAAGGTTTCCTCATAGTCAACCCCTTCAACCTGGGTATAACCCTTTGCTACTAGTCTAGTTTTAAAGGTTTGCACCTTCTCATCTACACCACATTTTCTCTTGTAGATCCACTTATAACCTATAGGTTTTACCCCATCAGGCTTATCTATAAGATCCCAAACAGAATTGAAGTACATAGACTCCATTTCTTGGTCCATGGCTATGACCCATTTGTCTTTGTCTGTGTCAACCATTGCTTGATTATAAGTCAATGGATCCTCTGCATGATTGTCATACGGTATAACTTGGGTTTCATTAAACCCATGTAGCAGTCGTTGTATTACAACCCTCCCACTACGTCGAGGCATACTCAACTCTTGAGATGGACTCTCTTGACTAGACAAACTAGTATCAACAACTCTTGTTGACGTACTAGTGTTCTTATTAGCAACCTTTTGCTATTGTTCCGTCTAACTCACTCAACACTACTTTGCTTTTTGGTTTGTAGTCCCTTATGTGGTCTGTAAGAGTCTAGATTAAGAAAGCGGAAACAATTTTGGATCTTGAACACTCTAAGTTGATCAATTTTGTAAAATAAAAAACATGTTCAAAGCTGGAAAAACAGAGGGATAGAAAACTCAACTTTCAAGATCAAATTCTCTTCACCCAGTGGATGGTTTTCAACACGAGCACTTCGTCGACAACCGTTAGAGTCTTCCCTACTATCCTCAGGCCTTAGAACGGATTGTGGGATCCTAGGTTGAGAGAATTTGTAAGAAAAGACCTCAAAGGTCACTAATTCGGGAATATTGAATTTTCTGTAAAAATCTCACAACATCCCTCAAATCACCATTATATAAAGGTTCAATAAGCTTCAATAGAGTGACACCTCAAGGGTGATGAGAATGCTTTGACATGGAGGTGGCCAATTTTGGTGAATTTGATGATGAGTAAGATTGGGCAAGTTGCCAAGTTGGGTTTCATGGAAATCCTTGTTTTTTCATTTAATATTAATTCAAAAATCAATATTAAATTAGTTTTTAATTAAAATTAATTTAATTAAATAAATTATTAAATAATTAATTTAATTAATTAATTTTTAATTTAATTTAATATCAAATATTAAATTAAATAAATTGCCTGATCTTGATCGATTTTTCGAACATGAATCTTTATTCATGCTATAAATCGATCCAATATTTAAATCATATTTAAATATATACACCTCATTTTTATCATAGTTTAATTCATAATTAAGCTATGATTCGTTAAATATATCACATATAATTAACGCTTTCTCCCAAACTCGAATTTGAACAATTCAAATTCTTTTCTCTCAAAATGTTACAAGGCTTAGTCCGAGCTAGTAAGGGGGACCTAATGGACCTACAGATCATGAGCTCCAACGATACGAGATTAACTGGCCAAACTCTTTAGCCTAGCTAATCAACATTCGTTAACCACCGACGCACTCCACTAAAGCCCAGTGACTGCACTCTCCTCACTGTAGATATATTTCTGTCCACTCAATATAACCATGATTAGTAACCTTCACAGGTCGTTCGTAATTACAGCTGTGTCTAAATTACCGTTTTACCCCTGTAATTACCTCTTGTTCCTTAAGTATCACTGATCCTCTAATGAACAATTGGTTTGTGGTCCAATCAGCAAACCGAATCTCTCTCGGGCCAATGAGAGGGGTGGGCCCATTGTTCAAGACCTGGAGTCAGCACTTAAGGGAACAACCTCTCTACTAATCCCTAAAGCGGGTAGGAGTGAAGTCCATCTTGCAGAACTATGTTCCCAGCTATCTACCCGGTTTTATCCCTGAAATGGGAGGCATATTGAGTCGGCAGTCTCGGGCCACTCTCACCCATGCAAATCTAAGGATAATCTGAATAAACAGGAGTTCATAGAACGCTCAGGATTGAGATTGAGTTACCTAGGTCATCGTATGAATATAGTCAGTTAAGGCGATGGCGGAGTTATAAAGTCTAAGTGACTATTTCGAAGTCCAGTCTTATGAAAACTCATTGCATAGGACGCTCCCACTCGCATGTCTCTACATGAACGATTTAGGATCACATCGTTTGTACTCTACAAAGTGGGTCGCGTCCATAGTGTCCCCAGGATAAGGTACCCAACCCTATCCTTGTACTATAGACTCATTACGCTATAACTTGAACTTGATCCACTTTTATGTCACATAAAGTTCAAGTATTCATCCTATAGCCAAAGGTTCTTTATTGGATTAGGGCTACACAATACACAATTCACTTTATTCAATAACACCTTTATTGCGAAATAGAATATACATTGATTTACAAAACCACGAGTTTTAGGACATAAAACCCAACACACTCTCACTTGGTGAAGCGTCGTGGGGTAAAATATCTTTGCGTAAAGAAAAAGCGCCTCTTTGTACTAAGGATGCATATGAGGATGCATATGAGTATTTGGATCAATGCCAATGAAAAGGCAAAAGCCTATATCTGGCTAGCATACACGATGTTTTAGCTAGGAGAAATTTGGAGGCAAGGTCTCTCGACTCATGAGATCATGGATTTTATGCTAAATTTGTCTAGACAACCATCCAAACAAATTTGGCATGAAGCCCCAAAAATACGTTTTACCAATCTCAATTCTTCCAAGTACACACACACATGGAGGAGAGAGCGTCGGAAGAGAACATGTTCTCAATCGATGGCTCACTTCAACATAAGCGGAAATGAACGGAGGCGGTCATAGACAGAGAAAAGTCGGTATCGTTCATCCTAGAATCTCTTTTGAAGAGTTTTACGCAATTCGCGACAATGCGGTGATGAACAACATAGAGTATGATCGACTTCTCTCGCTAAATGAAATTTGCAGACTTACCAATCTCTTATTGATAACAAGGGACAGCGGAATGGAGAGGCAAATCTGTTTGCTCATTCCAAAATTTCTCAAAAGGGTTCATCCTCTGGAATTAAGTACTGCAGTTATTCTTCTGAACTTAAGAAAATACAGAAGAAAAAGAAAATGAGCATAAGAGCAATTGTCTAGCAAGAAAATGTTGTTATTTGATAACATGTATGTAGTTTCAGGGTTTATTAGAAACCTTATTTCTATTTCTTGCCTTAACGAACAATGTACTTCAATTTCTTTTCAATTAAATAAAGTGTTTATTTCTTTGGAAAAGTATTGAACTATGTGTTGCTTTTCTTGAGAATTATTTGCAATGGTTTAATTCAGTTAAAATAGTTTTAAACACAGAATTATTCAAAATAGCAAGTACACGAACTGATTTCTCCTAAAGAAAATGCTCATCTTTGGCATCTTAGATTGGGTCACATTAACCTCAATAGCATTGAGAGATTGGTAAAGAATGGACTTCTAAATGAGTTAGAAGAAAATACTTTACCTGTATGTGAATCCTGCCTAGAAGGCCAAATGACTAAAAGACCTTTTAGTGGAAAAGGTTATAGAGCCAAAGAACCTCTTGAGCTTATACATTCAGACCTTTGTGGTCCGATGAATGTTAAAGTCAGAGGAGGTTATGAATATTTCATCTCTTTCATAGATGATTATTCCAGATTTTGGCATATTTACCTAATGCATCATAAGTCTGGAGCACTTGAAAAGTTCAAGGAATTCAAGACTGAAGTTGAAAATCAATTAGGTAAAACAATTAAAACACTTCGATTAGATCGAGGTGGAGAGTACATGGATTTAAAATTCCAGAACTATATGATAGAACATGGAAGTACATCCCAACTCTCAGCACCCGATACTCTCCAGCAAAATGGTGTATCAAAAAGGAGAAATAGAATCTTGATGGACATGGTTCGATCAATGATGAGTTATGCTAATCTCCCTGATTCCTTTTGGGGTTACGCAGTAGAGACTGCGAGATACATTTTGAACAATGTGCCATCAAAGAGTGTTTCTGAAACACCTTTTGAACTCTGGAAATGACGTAAAGGTAGTTTATGTCATTTCGAAATTTGGGGTTGTCTAGCGAATGTGCTTGTGACAAATCCAAAGAAGTTGGATTCACGTTCAAAATTGTGCCTATTCGTAGGCTACCAAAAAAAAAACAAGAGGTGGATTATTCTATGATCCTAAGGAAGATAAGGTACTTGCGTCGACAAATGTCACTTTCTTAGAGGAGGACCACATCAGGGACCATAAAACCAAGGAGTAAAGTTGTCTTAAGTGAGTTAGACGGAACAATAGCAAAGGTTGTTAATAAAGCTAGTACGTCAACAAAATTTATTGATACTAGCTTGTCTAGTCATGAGAGTCCATCTCAAGAGTTAAGTATGCCTCGACGTAGTGGGAGGGTTATAACACAATCTGACCGTTACATGGGTTTATCTGAAACCCAAGTTGTTATACCAGATGACAACTGTGAGGATCCATTGACTTATAACCAAGCGATGGTTGACAAAGACAAAGACAAATGGGTCATAGCCATGGACCAAGAAATGGAGTCTATGTACTTCAATTCTGTTTGGGATCTTGTAGATAAACCTGATGGGGTAAAACCTATAGGTTGTAAGTGGATCTACAAGAGAAAGCGTGGTGTAGATGGAAAGGTGAAAACCTTTAAAGCTAGACAAGTAGCAAAGGGTTATACCCAGGTTGAAGGGGTTGACTACGAGGAAACTTTTTCGCCTGTTGCTATGGTAAAGTCTATTCGTATCCTACTTGTCGTTGCCGCATATTATGACTATGAGGTATGGCAAATCGATGTCAAGACAACATTCTTGAATGTCAATCTTGACGAGAACATCTACATGGACCAACCCAAAGGGTTCATTGAACCAGGACAAGAGCAAAAGGTTTGCAGGCTTAAAAGATCAATCTATGGACTGAAACAAGCCTCTAGGTCCTGGAATATAAGATTTGATGAGGCAATCAAATCTTTTGGCTTTGATCAGAATGATGATGGACCTTGTGTCTACAAGAAAATCATCAATAGTTACCATCGCATTCCTAGTTCTATATGTGGATGATATCCTACTCATTGGGAATGATGTAGGTTATTTTCTCGACATTAAAAATTGGCTAGCAACGCAATTTCAAATGAAAAATTTGGGTGAAGCGCAGTTTGTTCTTGGGATCCAGATTGTCCGGAACCGCAAGAATAAAACACTAGCCTTGTCTCAGACATCTTACATCGACAAAGTGTTGTTGAAGTTTAAGATGCAAGACTCAAAAAGGGTTTATTGCCTTTTAGATATGGAGTTCATTTGTCTAAGGAACAATGTCCTAAGACACCTCAAGGAGTTGAGGAGATGAGGCCAGATTCCTTATGCATCGGTTGTTGGGAGCCCGATGTACGTCATGTTGTGTACTAGGCCAAACATACATTTTTGTAGTTGGAATGGTCGGTAGGTATCAATCCAATCTAGGACACGAACACTAGACAACTGCGGTTAAAACGATCCTTAAGTATCTACGGTCAACAAGGAACTACATGCTTATGTATGGGGTTAAGGATTTGATCCTTATAGGATACACAGTTCGACTTTCAAAGCGATAAAGATTCTCGAAAATCTACATCGTGGTCGATGATTTACTCTTAACGGATGAGTGTAGTATGGGAAGCATCAAGCAGGATGCATCATTTGGTTCCACCATGGAGGTCGAATATGTAGCGACTTGTGAAGCATCTAAAGAGGTCGTTTGGTTAAGGAAATTCATATTAGTTTTGGAACTTGTTCCAAATATGAGATTTCCTATCACGCTATATTGTGATAACAGTGGTGTTGTGGAAAATTCAAGGGAACCCCGAAGTCACAAGAGGGGTAAGCATATTGAGCGGAAATATCATTTCATCCGAGAGATCGTGCATCGAGGAGACGTGATCGTCACGAAGATAGCCTCAGAGCACAACATTGTTGATCCTTTTACAAAGGCTCTCACTAAGCTAAAGTATTTGAGAGTCACCTAGAAGGTCTAGGTTTACAAGTCTTCCCCAACTAGGACAAGTGGGAGTATATTGTACAAAGGGTTTCAATGCCCTAGTTTATTGTATTTACATTATTGTAATGTTTAGTACTCCACAAGCTTTAGGTCAAGTGGGAGATTGTTGGAATTTGTGTCCTAAACTTATGTAATTTTGATCAAATAAATAAAGAGTTATTTGTTTTGGTAAAATTATATTCTCGCTTTATAAATCCAATAAACTAAGCTCCAATGTTATAATATATATCTTGAACATCAGTGTAGTAGACACTATTTGGATTGTGTTCAAGAGTATAACCTAAATGGTCTATGATATAAGAATAAGATTGGAAACCTTATTCTAGTAACACCATGGATGCGACCCACTTTGTAATTAGTACAAATAAGGTAATCCAACTCATTCATGTGGATGATATGCGAGTGGGGGCATCTGTATGAAGAGTTCATACAAGACGGATCGCAAATTATTAGTCGACCGATTATAACGTCATTAATGGATAAGACCGATAATTTATAGATGGTCATTAGTGACTCGACCTGAATCCTTAGCAAGTTAAGAACTCATGCTTATAGAGGCTTGTCCTTAGACTAGTATGGGTGAGAGTAGCCTGTAGCCGACTAAATAAGCCTACCTTCTCAGGGACAAAACCTCGTAGGTAGCTGGAGACTTAACTATACAAGATGGAATTCACTCATTCCTACACTAAGGAATTAGATAGGTTGTTCCCTTAAGAACTTAGTCCAGGTCTTGAACAACGGGGCCCCACCCTCTAAATTGGCTTAAGAGGGTATGAGTTTATGGTAGGACCATAGACTTGTTGTTCATTAGAGGATCAGTGGTGCTTAAGGAACAAAGAGGTAACCATAGACTAGTAGTTAATGAAAATTGATTAACTGGATCAAAGAGTTTGATCAGTTAATATCACATCATTGGAGCTCATGAACTGCAGGTCCATTAGGTCCCTTCGTTGGCTCAACATGGTAATATTGAGGGTATAAAGATATGAATGAGATTGAAGTGTTCAATTTCATATAAGAGATGTTATATCAATTATATGTTATATAATTGATATAATATATTGGTTTAATGTGAATTAGATTCACATATTAACTATATACTAATGAGAGAATGAAGGAGGGATAGGAGGGTAATTTTTATTCTATTTCCCTATAAATAGTTGCATGAGATGCACCTTTGGGTTAAGGCTTTTTGACATAAAACCCTAGAGTTCCATTTTTGTGTTGGAAAGAGTTCCAAACAAAAACCTCTCTCAAACCTCAACATCTCATCCTAAAGGAACCCACCTTCCTCCCTCACCTAGAGAACAACGGAGAAGATCTAGTAGTGAATCTTCATACGTTCAGGTTCATGTTGCTGAGATCGTGATCGTGGGAGAAGGAGCTCGTGAAGAAAGCAATCTTCAAAGGTATATTACTTGTTGTCCTATGTTATATTACATGCTTAATCTTAGTTATTTTGTTCTTGAATGAAATCTGCGTAACAAAATCATGAACACACGATTGACAGCTTCCGCTGCGGGATTCGATCCCTTCATCATACACATCCTTAACTGTTTGAGGCGCGTTACGGGAAAGGATTTGAGGGCATTCCTTTGTTAAAACAAATCGAAGTTCGTCTACAACCAGAATCATATTCCAGTTGGACTTCCATGTAGCGTATGAAAGAGTCTAGATTAAGAAACCGAAGCAATCTTGGATCTTGAACACTCTAAGTTGATCAATTTTGTAAAATAAAATGCATGCTCAACGCTGGAAAAATAGGGAGTTAAGAAACTCAACTTTGTAGATCAAATTCTCTTCACCCGGTGGATGGTTTTCAACACGAACACTTCGTGGACAACCGTTAGAGTCTTTCCTACTATCCTCAGGCCTTGGAACGGATTGTGGGATCCTAGGTTGAGAGAATTTGGAAGAAAATACCTCAAAGGTCACTAATTCGTGAATTTAGAATTTTCTGCAAAATTCTATCAAAACACCTCAAAACACCATTAAAGAAAGCTTCATCAAGTTTCATTTGAGTGACAACTCAAGTGTGATGAGGATGGTTTGAGATGGAGGTAGCCAATTTTGGTGAATTTGAAGATGAGAGGGATTGGGCAAGTTGCAATTTGGATATTATGAAAATCCATGAAAATCCACTAATTTTCATTTAATTTTAATTCAAAAAATCAATATTAAATTGATTTTTAAATAAAATTAATATAATTAATTACATAATTCAAAATTAATTTAATTAATTAATTTTTAATTTAATTTAATTTAATATCAAATATTAAATTAAATAAATTGCCCGATTCCGATCGATTTTTCGAACATGAATCCTTATTCATGCTATAAACCGATCCAATATTTAAATCATATTTAAATATATCCACCTCCTATTAATCATAGTTTAATTCATAATTAAGCTATGATTCGTTAAATATATCACATATAATTAACACTTTCTTTCAAACTCGAATTTGAACAATTCAAATTCTTTTCTCTCAAAATGTTACAAGGCTAAGTCCGAGCTAGTAAGAGGGACCTAATGGACCTACAGATCATGAGCTCCAACGATACGAGATTCGACCAAACTCTTTAGCCTAGCTAATCAACATTCGTTAACCACCGGGGCACTCCACGAAAGCCCAGTGGTTGCACTCTCCTCACTGTTGATATATTTTTGTCCACTCGATATAACCATGATTAGTAAATCGATCCTTCACAGGTCGTTCATAATTACAGCTTGGTCAAAATTACCGTTTTACCCCTATAATTACCTCTTGTTCCTTAAGTCCAACTGATACTCTAATGAACAATTGGTTTGTGGTCCAACTAGCAAACCGAATCCCTCTCGGGCCAATGAGAGGGGTGGGCCCTTTGTTCAAGACCCGGAGTCAGCACTTAAGGGAACAACCTCTCTACTAATCCCTTAAGCGGATAGGAGCGAATTCCATCTTGCATAACTATGTTCCCAGCTATCTACCCAGACTTATCCTTGAAATGGGAGGATTATTGAGTCGGCAGTCTCGAGCCACTCTCACCTATGCAAATCTAAGGATAATCCGAATAAACAGCAGTCCATAGAACGCTCAGGATTAAGATCGAGTTACCTAGGTCATCGTATGAATATAGTCAGTTAAGACAGTAAACGGAGTTATAAAGTCTAAGTGACTATTTCGCGGTCAAGTCTTATGCAAACTCATTGCATAGGGCGCCCCACTCACATGTCTCCACATGAACGATTTAGGATCACGTCGTTTGTACTCTACAAAGTAGGTCGTGTCCATAGTGTCCCCAGGATAAGGTATCCAACCCTATCCTTATACTATAGACTGTTCTGGCTAGAACTTGAACCTGATCTAGATTTATGTCACACATAAAGTTCAAGTATTCATCCTATAACTAAGGGGTTTTTATTGAATTAACGTTACACAATACACAATTCACTTTATTCAATAACACCTTTACTGAATAAATCTCAATAACAACTTTTTTGCAAAATAGAATATACATTCAGTTTACAAAACCACGAGTTTTAGGAAATAAAATCCAATAAACTCCCACTTGGACTAAAACGTATGTGGGGTAAAATATGTTGAGTAAAGAAAAACTGCCCTACTATACAACCCATAGTCGTAGACTTTCTTTATACTCCTCCAAACGATAGCTCCTCCGTTAAGAGTGAACATTGATCCTGATGTGGATTTACTCGAATCTACACCAGTCTGAAAATCAGAGTCAGTGTATCCTGCAAGGATCAAATCCTTTGCGCCATACATAAGCATATAGTCTCTCGTTCTCCTAAGATACTTGAGGATGTTCTTAACGGCAGTCCAGTGATCATATCCTGGATTAGACTGATACCTGCTGACTATTCCCACTGCATAGCATATGTCGGATCGAGGACATAACATGACATACATCAGACTACCGAAAGTAGATGCATAGGGAATGCGTCTCATATCCTCAACTTCTTGAGGTGTCTTCGGACACTATTCCTTAGACAAATGAATTTCATGCCTCAAAGGTAATGAACCCTTCTTGGAATTCTGCATCTTATTTCTAACGAACATCTTGTCAATATAAGATGCCTGAGACAGTGCTAGCGTTTTGTTCTTGCGATTCGAACGATTTGGATTCCAAGAACGTGAGCCTCTCCCAAATCTTTCATTTGGAATTGGGTCGCTAGTCATTGCTTAACGCCAGTCAGGAATCCTTCATCATTCCCAATGAGCAAGATATCGTCTACATATATAACTATGAAAGCTACAGTGGTATTGACTATCTTCTTGTAAACACAAGGCTCGTCAATATTCTCGTTTCAAAGCCATAAGATTTGATCGCAGATATCAAATCTTATATTCGAGATCTAGAAGCTTGCTTCAATCCATAGATGGATCATTTAAGCTTGCAAACCTTTTGCTCTTAACCCTGAACTATGAACCCCTCTGGCTGATCCATAAGATGCTCTCTTCAAGATTGTCATTCAGAAAGGTTGTCTTGACATCCATTTGCCAAATTTCATAATTATAAAACGTGGCAATGGACAAGAGTATTCTAATGGACTTAAGCATGGCAATAGGGAGAAGGTTTCTTCATAGTCCACCCCTTCCCTTTGGGTATAACCATTTGCCACAAGTCGAGCCTTAAAGGTTTGCACCTTACCGCTTGATCTCGTTTCCTCTTGTAGATCCACTTGCAACCGATAGGTCTTTCACCATCCGGTTGATCTACAAGTTCCCTGCATCGAATTGAAGTACATTGATTCCATTCCAAGGTTCATGACTTTAATCCATCGTCCCTATCTATATCATACATTGTCTGCATTTATAGGTCAATGGATCCTCAACACCATCATCGTGTATGACGACTTGGGTTTCAGTCAAACCCATGTAATGGTCAGGTTGTCTAACATCCCTCCCACTACGTCGAGGTATTCTCAACACTTGAGAAGGACCAGGTTGATCAACAACTCTTGTTGATTTATCTGTAGCTTCCCTGGAAATTTCGCTCAAGATAATCCTGCTTCGAGGTTGATGATCTCTCATGTGGTCTTCCTCTAAGAACGTGGCGTTTGTCGACACAAACACCTTGTCCTCTTGAGGATCATAAAAAATACCACCTTTCGTTTCTTTGGAATATCCTACGAATAGGCATAATTTTGAACGATGTTCCAATTTCTTTGGATTGGACACCAACACATGTGTCAGACATCCCTAAATCCTGAAGTGACGTAAACTCCCTTTACGCCATTTCTATAACTCATAGGGTGTTTCTGAAACACTCTTAGAGGGAACCATGTTCAAAATATATACAGCAGCTTCTACTGCATATCCCCAAAACGAACTAGGCAGCTGAGCATAGCTCATCATGGATCGAACCATGTCTAACAGGGTTCTATTTCTCCTCTCGGATACACCATTCTCACGAGGTGTACTTTGGTGCCGAGAGTTGGGATACGATTCCATGTTCTATCATATAGTCTTGGAATCTCAAATCCATATACTCTCTACTTCGATCTGATCGAAGTGTTTTAATCGTTTTACCTAATGTGTTCACAACTTCTGCCTTATATTCCTTGAACTTTTCAAGGGTTTCAGACTTATGATGCATTAGGTAAAGATAACCATACCTAGAATAATCATCAATGAAACTGATGAAATATTCATACCCTCCTCATGCCTTGACATTCATAGGACCATAGAGATCCGAATGCACAAGTTCCAAGGGTTCTTTGGCTCTATAACTTTTTTCAGAAAAAGGTCTTTTAGTCATTTTTCCTTCGAGACAGGACTCACATGGTGGTAAAGAGTTGTCCTCTAACTGACTTAGGAGACCACTCTTGACCAATCTCCCAATCCTATTAAGATTAATGTAGCCTAATCTTAAGTGCCAAAAATAGGTACTAGGAGAAATTTTTTGCCTTTTATTTTGAGTATCAGCTGTTTTAAACATCTCGGTGTTCAAAATACCTTTTACTTTTGTTGGTCTTAACACATATAAGTTGTTTTCAAATTTAGCAGAACATATTCGTACACCTCTTTTGCAAATGAACGCTTCATTATGATCAAAAGATACTTTATACATATGTTCAAGTAAACAAGAGATAGATACAAGATTTCTTTTGTTTCCAGGAACCAAAAGTACATTTTCTAATAAAACGAATCTATCTCTAAACAACAACTTCACTGCTCCCACTGCTTTGGCTGAGACAACCTCTCCCGTTCCAACCCTGAGAGTTATTTCCCCATCGCAAGTCGCTACTGAGAAACTAGTTTCCTAAAAAGAAGAACAAACATGGTTAGTGGCTCATGAATCTAATATCCAGGCGGAATCATCATGTTCCACTAAACATGTTTCAAGAACAAGTAAATCATATTTAACTTGTTTTTCCTTCTCAGCTTTCTTTTCTGTAAGGTACTTTGAGCAATTCCTCTTCCAAAGGCTCGTCGCCACCACCACAATGGAAACATTTTCCTTTGGCCTTAGCCTCATGTGTGGGAGTTGGTCCCTTCCCTTTGTCCTTCTTCTTCTTCTGAATACCCTTATTCTTGGTAAAAGATGATAAGCGCCGAATTTGTTGGTTTAACAAAGCTAGAGGTCCTTCTAGGATCTTTGCAAACGTCACGAACAAGGCTAACTTAACGAATTGATTCCAACTAAGAGTTTAGTTAGAAGATGAATCACTCTTAGATCAAACTTAGAATAAGGATGGTCACTCCTAGATCCTAAGATGACTCACTCCAGAATTAGCTTGATCGGGGCTAATCCAATGAATCGGTTAAACATCAAACCTAAAGCAAGATTTGAAAGAAGTTAACACCAAATGAGGCTAAACAAAACACAAGTTTTTTTCATAAAAGTTCTGCCTTTTCCATGCCAATACAAGCCTTTAAATAGGCCAAAATGGTCGTGAAAAGCACCAAAGACCAAAAGTCTTTAAAAAGCATTAAATGTGAAATGAAGAAAAAATTGACATAGGAATTTAAAACTTGATTGCACAACGTTTGAGAGCTCTAAATATGGAACAAAAAACATAGAAATACTTTAGATGGTCTTAATTATCTAATGTAGGATCCGCCATGCATGACTATTTCGTTTGACGAGGTTTGACATCACGAAATCCCAAGAGGTACAATCTAGACAGCCACCTGTTCACATTTTCTGCACACTTTTTTTGTCCTCCGTGCCATCTTTCAAACTAGACAACTTTTCTCGTGCCATCTTCACTCCATTCTCATCTTGACTTGTTGTACTAACATTATAAAGAATTTTAGGCTCAAAAATCTTGGTCTCTCCTTGTGCATTCATGAGCTTTTGGAGATGCAATGTGAAAGCCTCTTGAATCTTCTTGGCCTTGCTCCTTGTTATTGCTCCTTCAGGTACATGCAATGGATCAATGATTTGATTCACATCAAAAGAAGGACCAGACTTGGTCCCTGAGGACGATCCTTTTAGGAACTTCTTCGAAGTGACAACATTTGCCTCCTTCTCTTTCGTTTTGATTTCATCAGGGATTCAAAAGTCTGAAGCTCATTGAGGAGGGTAGTCAGGTTATACTCTATTTTATTCATCACCGCATTGGTGCGAAATGGCAAGAAACTCTTCGAAAGAGATTCCATAATAAAGGTTACCTGACTTTTCTCATCTATGACAACCCCATTTACTTCAGCCATATTGAAGTGGACCACCATGTCAAGGACATGTTCCCTAATAGAGGCTCCCTCCTTCATATGGGAGTTGTAAACGTATTTGAGAGCATCATAATGGACCGATGAGGACGGTTGTCCGAACAACGCCTGTAATGATCCCATGATCTCCTTAGCGGTGACCATGCTCTCATGTTTCTTAGACAACACATCAGATATGCTGGCTAAGATATAGACTTAGGCCTTCTCATTAGCCCTAATCCATCTGTCATAAGCATCCCGAACAATTCGGTTTGTTGTCGAGTTGGAAGGGGGAGGACATTCCTCCGTTAAGACGAACCTCAGATCATCAAAAACTAGAATCGTATTCAAGTTTGATTTCCAGGTTCCATAATTGTCGCCGCTGAATATATTGAAGGCGAGTAATTGGATAAAAGAGTTCGACATGCTGAAAACGAATGAATTCTATTAGTGAATTATTTGTAACCTATCCAATTTAAGAATTTAGCAAAAGTAATAATGTACCCATAAACTCATTATTGTTTTTGCAATGATAATTCAGTGAGTTAGAGCAACCGCTACCGAGGGGCAGTCAATCACTCCTTCACTGAACCAAGACATTCTTGACTAAATGCTAATACCGGAATAACTCTTATTCCTATAGCATTCTAGTTATCGCAACTTTGGTCAAGAATTTACTAAAACTTAGCAATTCTTGTAAGTGTGACCCGTCATTTTCAGACCTCAGAGGTCGGCCCCAAGAGTTGTTCCGAATCCCATGTTACATCCCTCCGAATGAATGGTGCTACTTCGGGCAACCTGCAGGCGCAACATGGGAATCTCACGGTCCAACCTAATGGAGGAGACCGTAGGATGTGTTGACACACTTCCTTCTCCCACTTACTATAAATACTTTCTCCATTCACCTTGCTCTTGATTTATGCAAACACCATCCGAATGGGGATGCCCTATTGACATCACGAGGCTGAGCATAAATCTCACTGTGTGAACTTCGCGGAGAGCGTAAGAGGAAATTCATATGTCATATATATCTTTTCACTCCGACTAAGTATTTTAAACAGTTTGGGTATACTTTTACTGAGGCATATTCCGGCTAAAACAATATAACCTAAGTCTACCAATATAACAATTATACTAGAATTACCTAAGTCTATTAACCATTTAATAAACCTAGGTCTATGAGTTCAATTTAATAACTTTTAATAAATGCCACTCACGAAAGATAATTTATAACCTGTAGATTAAATTCACTCCTGTGCCGCCTCTGTAGGGTGTTCTGTTTCATCGCCTTAAGTACCCTAACCTAGCCAAAACCTTCCTTAGTCGAGTCCATCTTTAATCAAAGTTTATAAATTATTAGTTTCCTAATTCTAATCTTATTAGAACTAAATAACCTTATGTCTAATTAATTCCAGCTTTTAAAATCATTTTAAAACTAACTAATTAACCTTAGGTTACATGCATTTCTATGTTATAAATTGTTTGATCATTCATCACATGAATAAACATACAGTTATAACAAATCCATCACATGAATAAATGCATAGCAATTATATGTTTAATTTTTAATTAATATAACCCTTATATTAATTAATAATTAAAACATATAATATTTGTTTCATAAATTAATATAACTCTTATATTAATTCATATGAAACCCAATAAACATGCATACAATATATTATAACACTTATAACATACTTTCAATGCATGGAGCATGCTTCCTATGGTGGGATTTTAAAATCTATATTGCATACTTTATGCACATACAATAAGAGATTTTAATTAAAATATACATTCACAATGCATAATTAATTAAACACACTAAAGTGGACTGGTTTTGGCATCTAATGCAAGCAAACAACTAAATTATTACAATAATAATCTAGAATTAACATCGAACCACTTCGAACTTTCGAATTTGGGTCGAATCAGCTTGCAAATGTGTTAATGGACCTTCAAAAGGTTGAACCGGACTGTAAAATAGTGAATCGAGCCTCCAAATGGTGAAACGGACCTCCAAAATGGAAAACCCGACCTCAAAATAGTCATAACCGACCGAAAAACACCCGAACTGGGCCAAAATCGAGCCGAACCGGTCTAAAATGACTTGAACCGGTCAAAGTCAACGGTCAAAAGTCAGCTTCATCTTCAACAAATTGCAATTCACGGGCTGGACAGAAATTCACTGTAGCATATTTGAAAAACAACAACCTCTCGCTTTCCAGCTTTTAGGACCATTCGAGTTTTCTCTTCAAATTGAAGGCCTTTCCGAACTCTGATCGACCCAAAACTTTTAAAGATTATTCTTCGCACATTAATGCTCAAACACACTTTAGCAATTAGAAAATAAAGCACGAATTGATGCTCAATTTAAATGCCAAATCCAAAATTTCACTTTAGACGCTTGAAAAAAATAGATTTCAAAAACACCCACCACGTAACAAAATAGATCAAAGTGAGTGCTCAAAATTGCTCGATACCAATTGAAAGAGTCTAGATTCAGAAAGCGGAAGAAATTTTAGATCTTGAACACTCTAAGTTGATCAATTTTGTAAAATAAAATGCATGCTCAAAGCTGGAAAAACAGGGAGTTCAGAAACTCAACTTTGTAGATCAAATTCTCTTCACCCGGTGGATGGTTTTCAACACTAACACTTCGTGGAAAACCGTTAGAGTCTTCCCTACTATCCTCAGGCCTTGGAACGGATTGTGGGATCCTAGGTTGAGAGAATTTGGAAGAAAAGACCTCAAGGGTCACTAATTCGGGAATTTAGAATTTTCTGCAAAATTCTATCAAAACGCCTCAAAACACCATTAAATAAAACTTTTCAAGTTTCATTTGAGTGACAACTCACGTGTGATGAGGATGGTTTGAGATGGAGGTGACCAATTTTGGTGAATTTTGAAGATGAGAGGGATTGGGCAAGTTGCAATTTGGATTTTATGAAAATCCACTAATTTTCATTTAATTTTAATTAAAAAAATCAATATTTAATTGATTTTTAATTAAAATTAATATAATTAATTAAATAATTCAAAATTAATTTAATTAATTAATTTTTAATTTAATTTAATATCAAATATTAAATTAAATAAATTGTCCGATCCCGATCGATTTTTCGAACATGAATCCTTATTCATGCTATAAACCGAACTAATATTTAAATCATATTTAAATATATCCACCTCCTATTAATCACAGTTTAATTCATAATTAAGTTATGATTCGTTAAATATATCACATATAATTAACACTTTCTTCCAAACTCGAATTTGAACAATTCAAATTCTTTTCTCTCAAAATGTTACAAGGCTTAGTCCGAGCTAGTAAGGAGGACCTAATGGACCACAGATCATGAGCTCAAACGATACGAGATTAACCGGCCAAACTCTTTAGCCTAGCTAATCAACATTCGTTAACCACCTACAAGACTCCACTAAAAAGTCCAGTGGGTGCACTCTCCTCACTCGTAGAGATATATTTCATTCACTCGATATAACCATGATTAGTAAGTCGATCCTTCATGTGTCATTCGTAATTACAGTTGGGTCAAAATTACCGTTTTACTCCTGTAATTACCTCTTGTTCCTTAAGTCCCACTGATCCTCTAATGAACAATTGGTTTGTGGTCCAACCAGCAAACCAAATCCCTCTCGGGGCAATGAGAGGGGTGGGCCCTTTGTTCAAGACCCGGAGTCAGCACTTAAGGGAACAACCTCTCTACTAATGCCTTAAGCGGGTAGGAGTGAATTCCATCTTGCAGAACTATGTTCCCAGCTATCTACCCAGACTTATCCATGAAATGGGAGGCTTATTGAGTCGACAGTCTCAAGCCACTCTCACCCATGCAAATCTAAGGATAATCCGAATAAGCAGGAGTCCATAGAACGCTCAGGATTAAGATTGAGTAACCTAGGTCATCATATAAATATAGTCAGTTAAGACAGTAAACGGAGTTATAAAGTCTAAGTGACTATTTCGCGGTCCAGTCTTATGCAAACTCATTGCATAGGGCGCCCCCACTCACATGTCTCCACATGAACGATTTAGGATCACATCGTTTGTACTCTTCAAAGTGGGTCGTGTTCATAGTGTCCCCAGGATAAGGTACCCAACCCTATCCTTATACTATAGACTATTCTGGCTATAACTTGAACCTGGTCCAGATTTATGTCACACATAAAGTTCAAGTATTCATCTTATAGCCAAGGGTTCTTTATTGAATTAAGGTTACACAATACACAATTCACTTTATTCAATAACACCTTTATTGAATAAATCTCAATAACAACTTTATTGCAAAATAGAATATACATTCAGTTTACAAAACCACGAGTTTTAGGACATAAAACCCAACATCGTAATTATCCCAATTAACTTTTCACTAGCACGCAATGCAATTATTGAGGACGACATGTCAAATAAAAAAATTCAAATTAGTGATGCCTTAAACCCATTACAGAACCAATCAATTTTAGCAAAATTACTTACAAAGAACCCTAGTGTTTAAATGTAAACCTTACTTCAACGGTTTAGAACAAAAGCCACCGCCGGGTGGTCAGTCACTCCTCCCCTGAATTGAGACATTCTCAGCTAACTACTATTCCTAGAACATCTCATGTCCCAATGATCTTTAACTACTGTTATTTGGTCATGGAATTGTTAACTAGCTTAACACATCCCTGTAAATATAACCCTACCATTTTAAGATCCAATAGGCTTGAGCCAATAGGATACCGTTAGGAAAGACAATCTGTTGGCAAATAACCTAGAGTCCCTATCCATTTCGTGGAGTTCGCGATATTCTGATCCCTATGGTCAGACCTCCGTAGGGGTGGTTGCTCCTAGGGCAACACACAGGCAGACCATAGAAATCTCTTGATGTGACCTAATGGAGGAGACCGTGAAGGGAATCGTAGTCACGCAGCGGAAGCGATTGCGAATCACGCGCTCTTGATTTAGTTACAACGATAAATTCAAGAACAAATAAAACTAGATTAAGCATACAAATATAATGGACAACAAGAGAATTACCTTTGAAGAACCTTTCTTCAAGTGCTCCACTTTCCCACGATCACGATCTCAACAATAGCAACTCCAACGTACGAAGACACGACCACCGGATCTTCTCCGTTGTTCTCTAGGTGAAGGAGGAATGTGGGTTCCCTTTAGGAGATGTGAGGTATTTTGTGAGAGATGTGTGCTTTGGAACTCTTCCAACAACACAACAAGAGAGAGCTTATAATTCTTTTCAAATACCTTCACCTAGTTGCATCTCATGCAACCATATATATATAGGGATTGGGATGGAAATGACTATCCTACCCTCCTTTATTCTCTCTTTAGTATATAGTTTATATATGAATCTCATTCACATTACAACTATATATTATATCAATTATATCATATATAATAGATATAACACCTCATGTATGAAATTGAACACTTCAATTTCACTCCTAACTTTATACCCTCAATATTACCATATTGAGCCAGAGGAGGGATCTAATGGACCTGCAGATCATGAGCTCCAATGATGTGAGATTAACTGATCAAACTCTTTGATCCAGCTTAATCAATATTCATTAACTACAAGTCACTCCACTATAGACTTGTAGTCGCACTCTCCTCTCTCAGAGACAATATTGTGTCCACCGATATAGTCATTACCCATGAGTCGACCCTTCACACAGTTGTTCAGAATCACGGTGGTCAAATTACCGCTTTACCCGTGTGATTACCTCTTTGCTCCTTAAGCACCACCGATCCTCTAATGAACAACAAGTCTAAGGTCCTACCTTAAACTCATACCCTCATAGAGGGTGGGCCTCGTTGTTCAAGACCTAGAGTCGGTTCTTAAGGGAACAACCTATCTAATTCCTTAGTGTAGGAATGAGTGAATTCCATCTTGCAGCTTAAGTTCCCACTACCACGAGGTTCTCGTCCCGAGAAGGTAGGCTTATTGAGTCGGCTATAGGCCACTCTCACCCATACTAGTCTAAGGACAAACCCCTATAAGTAGGAGTTCTTAACTTGCTCAGGATTCAGGTCGAGTCACTAATGACCATCTATAAATTACTAGTCTTATCCTGTTATCTGTTACACCTCGGTTAAACTAATAATTTGCGATCCGATCTTGTATGAACTCTTCATACAGATGCCCCCACTCGCATGTCAACTACATGAATGAGTTGGATTACCTCATTTGTACTAATTACAAAGTGGGTCGCATCCATGGTGTTACCAGAATGAGATTTCCAACCTTATTCTTATACCATAGACCATTTAGGTTATATTCTTGAACTCAACCCAAATAGTGTCTACTACACTGATTTCAAGATAAATGTTATAACCTTTTAGTTTATTGGATTTATAAAAGCAAGACTGTAATCTTATCAAAACAAATAACACTTTATTTAAAATATCAAAATTACACAAATTTATGGCATAAATCCCAACAATCTCCCACTTGACCTAAAGCTTGTGGAGTACTAAACATTACAGTAATGTAAATACAATAAACTAGGGCATTTAAATCCCTTTGTACAAAATACTCCCACTTGCCCTAGTTGGGGAAGACTTGTAAACCTAGACCTTCTAGGTGACTCTCAAATACTTTAGCCATGAGAGTCTTTGTAAAAGGATCAACAATGTTGTGCTCTGAGGCTATCTTCGTGACAATCACGTCTCCTCTATGCGCGATCTCCTGATGAGATGATATTTTCGCTCTATGTGCTTTCCCCTCTTGTGACTTGGGGTTCCTCGAATTTGCCATCGCACCACCAAGTATCGCAATACAAACGTGATGGGCAAAGTCATATTTGGAACAACTTCCAAATTTAGCATGAATTTCATTAACCAAACGACTCTCCTTAGCCGCTTCTCACAAGTCGCTACATATTTGGCCTCCATGGTGGAATCAACGATGCATCATTGCTTGACGCTTCACCATACTACAGCTCCTCCGTTAAGAGTGAATACTGACCCTGATGTAGATTTTCGAGAATCTTTATCAGTCTGAAAGTCAGAATCCGTGTATCCTGTAAGGATCAAATCCTTAGCCCCATACACAAACATGTAGTTCCTTGTTCTCCGAAGATACTTAAGGATTGTTTTAACCGTTGTCCAGTGTTCAAGTCCTGGATTGGATTGATATCTACTGACCATCCCAACTGCAAAACAGATGTCGGGCCTAGTACACAACATGGCGTATATAAGGCTCCTCCCAACGGTGATGCGTAATGAACCGCCTCATATCCTCAACTCCTTGAGGTGTCTTAGGACACTGTTCCTTAGACAAATGGATTCCATGTCTAAAAGGCAACAAACCATTTTTGGAATCTTGCATCTTAAACCTTGACAACACTTTGTCTATGTAGGATGCTTGAGACAAGGCTAGTGTTTTATTCTCATGTTTCTCGACAACTGATCCCAAGAACAAATCGCGCATCACCCAAATCTTTCATTTGGAATCGCGTAGCTAGCCATTCCTTGATGTCAGTAAGATAACCTACATCATTCCCAATGAGTAGGATATCATCCACATAGAGAATTAGGAAAGCGACAGAACTGTTGATGATTTTCTTGTAGACACAAGGTTCATCATCATTCTGGTCAAAACCATAAGATCCGATTGCCTCATCAAATCTTATATTCCAGACCCTAAGCTTGTTTCATCCATAAATTGACCTTTTAAGCCCGCAAACCTTTTGCTCTTGTCCTCGTTCAATGAACCCTTTGGGTTGGTCCATGTAGATGGTTTCCTCAAGATTGCCGCTCAAAAAGGTCGCTCTTGACATTCATTTGCCATACCTCATAGTCATAATATGCAGCAATGACAAGAAGGATACGGATAGACTTTACCATATCAATAGGTGAAAAGGTTTCCTCATAGTCAACCCCTTCAACCTGGGTATAACCCTTTGCTACTAGTCTAGTTTTAAAGGTTTGCACCTTCTCATCTACACCACATTTTCTCTTGTAGATCCACTTATAACCTATAGGTTTTACCCCATCAGGCTTATCTATAAGATCCCAAACAGAATTGAAGTACATAGACTCCATTTCTTGGTCCATGGCTATGACCCATTTGTCTTTGTCTGTGTCAACCATTGCTTGATTATAAGTCAATGGATCCTCGCAGTTGTCATCTGGTATAACTTGGGTTTCAGCTAAACCCATGTAACGGTCAGGCTGTATTACAACCCTCCCACTACGTCGAGGCATACTCAACTCTTGAGATGGACTCTCTTGACTAGACAAACTAGTATCAACAACTCTTGTTGACGTACTAGTGTTCTTATTAGCAACCTTTTGCTATTGTTCCGTCTAACTCACTCAACACTACTTTGCTTTTTGGTTTGTAGTCCCTTATGTGGTCTGTAAGAGTCTAGATTAAGAAAGCGGAAACAATTTTGGATCTTGAACACTCTAAGTTGATCAATTTTGTAAAATAAAAACATGTTCAAAGTGGAAAACAGAGGATAGAAAACTCAACTTTCAAGATCAAATTCTCTTCACCAAAGTGGATGGTTTTCAACACGAGCACTTCGTCGACAAACCGTTAGAGTCTTCCCTACTATCCTCAGCCTTAGAACGGATTGTGGGATCCTAGGTTGAGAGAATTTGTAAGAAAAGACCTCAAAGGTCACTAATTCGGGAATATTGAATTTTCTCAGAAAATCTCACAACATCCTCAAATCACCATTATATAAAGGTTCAATAAGCTTCAATAGAGTGACACCTCAAGGGTGATGAGAATGCTTTGACATGGAGGTGGCCAATTTTGGTGAATTTGATGATGAGTAAGATTGGGCAAGTTGCCAAGTTGGGTTTCATGGAAATCCTTGTTTTTTCATTTAATATTAATTCAAAAATCAATATTAAATTAGTTTTTAATTAAAATTAATTTAATTAAATAAATTATTAAATAATTAATTTAATTAATTAATTTTTAATTTAATTTAATATCAAATATTAAATTAAATAAATTGTTCGATCTTGATCGATTTTTGAACATGAATCTTTATTCATGCTATAAATCGATCCAATATTTAAATCATATTTAAATATATACACCTCATTTTTATCATAGTTTAATTCATAATTAAGTTTATGATTCGTTAAATATATCACATATAATTAACGCTTTTCCCAAACTCGAATTTGAACAATTCAAATTCTTTTCTCTCAAAATGTTACAAGGCTTAGTCCGAGCTAGTAAGGGGACCTAATGGACCTACTGATCATGAGCTCCAACGATACGAGATTAATCGGCCAAACAAACTTTAGCCTAGCTAATCAACATTCGTTAACCACCGACGCACTCCACTAAAGCCCAAAGTGGATCGCACTCTCCTCATCAGATATATTTTCGCCCACTCAATATAACCATGATTAGTAACCTTCACAGTCGCTCAGAATTACAAATTGTGTCTAAATTACCGCTTTACCCTCAGAATTACCTCTTGTTCCTTAAGTATCACCGATCCTCTAATGAACAATTGGTTTGTGGTCCAATCAAGAAACCGAATCTCTCTCTCGGGCCAATGAGAGGGTGGGCCCATTGTTCAAGACCGAGTCGCAGACTTAAGGGAACAACCTCTCTACTAATCCCTAAAGCGGGTAGGAGTGAAGTCCATCTTGCAGAACTATGTTCCCAGCTATCTACCCGGTTTTATCCCTGAAATGGGAGGCATATTGAGTCGGCAGTCTCTGCCACTCTCACCCATGCAAATCTAAGGATAATCAATAAACAGGAGTTCATAGAACGCTCAGGATTGAGATTGAGTTACCTAGGTCATCGTATGAATATAGTCAGTTAAGACAGTAAACGGAGTTATAAAGTCTAAGTGACTATTTCGAAGTCCAGTCTTATGAAAACTCATTGCATAGGACGCTCCCACTCGCATGTCTCTACATGAACGATTTAGGATCACATCGCTTGTACTCTACAAAGTGGGTCGCGCCCATAGTGTCCCCCGTGATAAGGTACCCAACCCTATCCTTGTACTATAGACTGCTCGCTATAACTTGAACTTGATCCACTTTTATGTCACATAAAGTTCAAGTATTCATCCTATAGCCAAAGGTTCTTTATTGGATTAGGGCTACACAATACACAATTCACTTTATTCAATAACACCTTTATTGCGAAATAGAATATACATTCAGTTTACAAAACCACGAGTTTTAGGACATAAAACCCAACACACTCTCACTTGGACTGAAACGTCTGTGGGGTAAAATATGCTGCGTAAAGAAAAACTGCCTACTGTACTAAGGATGCATATGAGGATGCATATGAGCGCTGGATCAATGCTAATGAAAAGGCAAAAGCCTATATCCTGGCTAGCATACCTGATGTTTTAGCTAGGAGGCTGGAGGCAAGGTCTCAGCTCATGAGATCATGGATTTTATGCTAAATTTGTCTAGACAACCATCCAAACAAATTTGGCATGAAGCCCTAAAGTACGTTTTACCAATCTCAATTCTTCCAAGTACACACACACATGGAGGAGAGAACGTCAGTAAGAGAACATGTTCTCAATCTGATGGCTCACTTCAACATAGCGGAAATGAACGGAGCGGTCATAGACAAGAAAAGTCAGGTATCGTTCATCCTAGAATCTCTTTTGAAGAGTTTTCTGCAATTCCGCAGCAATGCAGCGATGAACAACATAGAGTATGATCTGACTTCTCTGCTAAATGAGCTGCAGACTTACCAATCTCTTATTGATAACAAGGGACAACGGAATGGAGAGGCAAATCTGTTTGCTCATTCCAAAATTTCTCAAAAGGGTTCATCCTCTGGAATTAAGTACTGCAGTTATTCTTCTGAACTTAAGAAAATACAGAAGAAAAAGAAAATGAGCATAAGAGCAATTGTCTAGCAAGAAAATGTTGTTATTTGATAACATGTATGTAGTTTCAGGGTTTATTAGAAACCTTATTTCTATTTCTTGCCTTAACGAACAATGTACTTCAATTTCTTTTCAATTAAATAAAGTGTTTATTTCTTTGGAAAAGTATTGAACTATGTGTTGCTTTTCTTGAGAATTATTTGCAATGGTTTAATTCAGTTAAAATAGTTTTAAACACAGAATTATTCAAAATAGCAAGTACACGAACTGATTTCTCCTAAAGAAAATGCTCATCTTTGGCATCTTAGATTGGGTCACATTAACCTCAATAGCATTGAGAGATTGGTAAAGAATGGACTTCTAAATGAGTTAGAAGAAAATACTTTTACTCAGATGTGAATCCCGCCTAGAAGGCCAAATGACTAAAAGACCTTTTAGTGGAAAAGGTTATAGAGCCAAAGAACCTCTTGAGCTTATACATTGCATCTTTGTGGTCCGATGAATGTTAAAGTCGAGGAGGTTATGAATATTTCATCTCTTTCATAGATGATTATTCCAGATTTTGGCATATTTACCTAATGCATCATAAGTCCGGAGCACTTGAAAAGTTCAAGGAATTCAAGACCAAGTTGAAAATCAATTAGGTAAAACAATTAAAACACTTCGATTAGATCGAGGTGGAGAGTACATGGATTTAAAATTCCGTAACTATATGATAGAACATGGAAGTACATCCCAACTCTCAAAGACCGATACTCTCCAAAGAAAATGGTGTATCAAAAAGGAGAAATAGAATCTTGATGGACATGGTTCGATCAATGATGAGTTATGCTAATCTCCCGATTCCTTTGGGGTTACGCAGAGAGATCATGTAGATACATTTTGAACAATGTGCCATCAAAGAGTGTTTCAAACACCTTTTGAACTCGAAATGACGTAAAGGTAGTTTATGTCATTTCAAATTTGGGGTTGTCTAGCGAATGTGCTTGTGACAAATCCAAAGAAGTTGGATTCACGTTCAAAATTGTGCCTATTCGTAGGCTACCAAAAAAAAAACAAGAGGTGGATTATTCTATGATCCTAAGGAAGATAAGGTACTTGCGTCGACAAATGTCACTTTCTTAGAGGAGGACCACATCAGGGACCATAAAACCAAGGAGTAAAGTTGTCTTAAGTGAGTTAGACGGAACAATAGCAAAGGTTGTTAATAAAGCTAGTACGTCAACAAAATTTATTGATACTAGCTTGTCTAGTCATGAGAGTCCATCTCAAGAGTTAAGTATGCCTCGACGTAGTGGGAGGGTTATAACACAATCTGACCGTTACATGGGTTTATCTGAAACCCAAGTTGTTATACCAGATGACAACTGTGAGGATCCATTGACTTATAACCAAGCGATGGTTGACAAAGACAAAGACAAATGGGTCATAGCCATGGACCAAGAAATGGAGTCTATGTACTTCAATTCTGTTTGGGATCTTGTAGATAAACCTGATGGGGTAAAACCTATAGGTTGTAAGTGGATCTACAAGAGAAAGCGTGGTGTAGATGGAAAGGTGAAAACCTTTAAAGCTAGACAAGTAGCAAAGGGTTATACCCAGGTTGAAGGGGTTGACTACGAGGAAACTTTTTCGCCTGTTGCTATGGTAAAGTCTATTCAGATCCTACTTGTCGCTGCCGCATATTATGACTATGAGGTATGGAGAAATCGATGTCAAGACAACATTCTTGAATGTCAATCTTGACGAGAACATCTACATGGACCAACCCAAAGGGTTCATTGAACCAGGACAAGAGCAAAAGGTTTGCAGGCTTAAAAGATCAATCTATGGACTGAAACAAGCCTCTAGGTCCTGGAATATAAGATTTGATGAGGCAATCAAATCTTTTGGCTTTGATCAGAATGATGATGGACCTTGTGTCTACAAGAAAATCATCAATAGTTCTGTCGCATTCCTAGTTCTATATGTGGATGATATCCTACTCATTGGGAATGATGTAGGTTATTTTACTGACATTAAAAATTGGCTAGCAACGCAATTTCAAATGAAAAATTTGGGTGAAGCGCAGTTTGTTCTTGGGATCCAGATTGTCCGGAACCGCAAGAATAAAACACTAGCCTTGTCTCAGACATCTTACATCGACAAAGTGTTGTTGAAGTTTAAGATGCAAGACTCCAAAAAGGGTTTATTGCCTTTTAGATATGGAGTTCATTTGTCTAAGGAACAATGTCCTAAGACACCTCAAGGAGTTGAGGAGATGAGACGGATTCCTTATGCATCTACCGCTGGGAGCCCGATGTACGTCATGTTGTGTACTAGGCCAAACATCTGTTTTGTAGTTGGAATGGTCAGTAGGTATCAATCCAATCTAGGACCTGAACACTAGACAACGGTTAAAACGATCCTTAAGTATCTACGGTCAACAAGGAACTACATGCTTATGTATGGGGTTAAGGATTTGATCCTTATAGGATACACGGATTCTGACTTTCAAACTGATAAAGATTCTCGAAAATCTACATCAGGGTCAGTATTTACTCTTAACGGATGAGCTGTAGTATGGGGAAGCATCAAACAGGGATGCATCGCTGGTTCCACCATGGAGGTCGAATATGTAGCAGCTTGTGAAGCATCTAAAGAGGTCGTTTGGTTAAGGAAATTCATATTAGTTTTGGAACTTGTTCCAAATATGAGTTTTCCTATCACGCTATATTGTGATAACAGTGGTGTTGTGGAAAATTCAAGGGAACCCCGAAGTCACAAGAGGGGTAAGCATATTGAGCGGAAATATCATTTCATCCGAGAGATCGTGCATCGAGGAGACGTGATCGTCACGAAGATAGCCTCAGAGCACAACATTGTTGATCCTTTTACAAAGGCTCTCACGGCTAAAGTATTTGAGAGTCACCTAGAAGGTCTAGGTTTACAAGTCTTCCCCAACTAGGACAAGTGGGAGTATATTGTACAAAGGGTTTCAATGCCCTAGTTTATTGTATTTACATTATTGTAATGTTTAGTACTCCACAAGCTTTAGGTCAAGTGGGAGATTGTTGGAATTTGTGTCCTAAACTTATGTAATTTTGATCAAATAAATAAAGAGTTATTTGTTTTGGTAAAATTATATTCTCGCTTTATAAATCCAATAAACTAAGCTCCAATGTTATAATATATATCTTGAACATCAGTGTAGTAGACACTATTTGGATTGTGTTCAAGAGTATAACCTAAATGGTCTATGATATAAGAATAAGATTGGAAACCTTATTCTGGTAACACCATGGATGCGACCCACTTTGTAATTAGTACAAATAAGGTAATCCAACTCATTCATGTGGATGATATGCGAGTGGGGGCATCCTGTATGAAGAGTTCATACAAGACCAGACTGCAAATTATTAGTCTGACCAGTATAACGTCATTAACAGGATAAGACTGATAATTTATAGATGGTCATTAGTGACTCGACCTGAATCCTTAGCAAGTTAAGAACTCATGCTTATAGAGGCTTGTCCTTAGACTAGTATGGGTGAGAGTAGCCTGTAGCCGACTAAATAAGCCTACCTTCTCAGGGACAAAACCTCGTAGGTAGCTGGAGACTTAACTATACAAGATGAAATTCACTCATTCCTACACTAAGGAATTAGATAGGTTGTTCCCTTAAGAACTTAGTCCAGGTCTTGAACAACGGGGCCCCACCCTCTAAATTGGCTTAAGAGGGTATGAGTTTATGGTAGGACCATAGACTTGTTGTTCATTAGAGGATCAGTGGTGCTTAAGGAACAAAGAGGTAACCATAGACTAGTAGTTAATGAAAATTGATTAACTGGATCAAAGAGTTTGATCAGTTAATATCACATCATTGGAGCTCATGAACTGCAGGTCCATTAGGTCCCTTCGTTGGCTCAACATGGTAATATTGAGGGTATAAAGATATGAATGAGATTGAAGTGTTCAATTTCATATAAGAGATGTTATATCAATTATATGTTATATAATTGATATAATATATTGGTTTAATGTGAATTAGATTCACATATTAACTATATACTAATGAGAGAATGAAGGAGGGATAGGAGGGTAATTTTTATTCTATTTCCCTATAAATAGTTGCATGAGATGCACCTTTGGGTTAAGGCTTTTTGACATAAAACCCTAGAGTTCCATTTTTGTGTTGGAAAGAGTTCCAAACAAAAACCTCTCTCAAACCTCAACATCTCATCCTAAAGGAACCCACCTTCCTCCCTCACCTAGAGAACAACGGAGAAGATCTAGTAGTGAATCTTCATACATTCAGGTTCATGTTGCTGAGATCGTGATCGTGGGAGAAGGAGCTCGTGAAGAAAGCAATCTTCAAAGGTATATTACTTGTTGTCCTATGTTATATTACATGCTTAATCTTAGTTATTTTGTTCTTGAATGAAATCTGCGTAACAAAATCATGAACACACGATTGATGACTTCCATTGCGGATTCGATCCTTCATCATACACATCCTTAATCGCTTGAGCGCGCATGAAAGGATTTGAGGGCATTCCTTTGTTAAAACAAATCGAAGTTCGCTCTACAACCGTAATCATATTCCAGCTTGGACTTCCATGTAGCGTATGAAAGAGTCTAGATTAAGAAACCGAAGCAATCTTGGATCTTGAACACTCTAAGTTGATCAATTTTGTAAAATAAAATGCATGCTCAACGCTGGAAAAATAGGGAGTTAAGAAACTCAACTTTGTAGATCAAATTCTCTTCACCCGGTGGATGGTTTTCAACACGAACACTTCGTGGACAAACCGTTAGAGTCTTTCCTACTATCCTCGTGCCTTGGAACGGATTGTGGGATCCTAGGTTGAGAGAATTTGGAAGAAAATACCTCAAAGGTCACTAATTCGTGAATTTAGAATTTTCGCAAAATTCTATCAAAACACCTCAAAACACCATTAAAGAAAGCTTCATCAAGTTTCATTTGAGTGACAACTCAAGTGTGATGAGAATGGTTTGAGATGGAGGTAGCCAATTTTGGTGAATTTGAAGATGAGAGGGATTGGGCAAGTTGCAATTTGATATTATGAAAATCCATGAAAATCCACTAATTTTCATTTAATTTTAATTCAAAAAATCAATATTAAATTGATTTTTAAATAAAATTAATATAATTAATTACATAATTCAAAATTAATTTAATTAATTAATTTTTAATTTAATTTAATTTAATATCAAATATTAAATTAAATAAATTGCCCGATTCCGATCGATTTTTCGAACATGAATCCTTATTCATGCTATAAACCGATCCAATATTTAAATCATATTTAAATATATCCACTCTCCTATTAATCATAGTTTAATTCATAATTAAGCTATGATTCGTTAAATATATCACATATAATTAACACTTTCTTTCAAACTCGAATTTGAACAATTCAAATTCTTTTCTCTCAAAATGTTACAAGGCTAAGTCCGAGCTAGTAAGAGGGACCTAATGGACCTACAGATCATGAGCTCCAACGATACGAGATTCGACCAAACTCTTTAGCCTAGCTAATCAACATTCGTTAACCACCGGGGCACTCCACGAAAGCCCAGTGGTTGCACTCTCCTCACTGTTGATATATTTTTGTCCACTCGATATAACCATGATTAGTAAATCGATCCTTCACAGTCGCTCATAATTGACTTTGGTCAAAATTACCGTTTTACCCCTATAATTACCTCTTGTTCCTTAAGTCCAACTGATACTCTAATGAACAATTGGTTTGTGGTCCAACTAGCAAACCGAATCCCTCTCGGGCCAATGAGAGGGGTGGGCCCTTTGTTCAAGACCCGGAGTCAGCACTTAAGGGAACAACCTCTCTACTAATCCCTTAAGCGGATAGGAGCGAATTCCATCTTGCATAACTATGTTCCCAGCTATCTACCCAGACTTATCCTTGAAATGGGAGGATTATTGAGTCGGCAGTCTCGAGCCACTCTCACCTATGCAAATCTAAGGATAATCCGAATAAACAGCAGTCCATAGAACGCTCAGGATTAAGATCGAGTTACCTAGGTCATCGTATGAATATAGTCAGTTAAGACAGTAAACGGAGTTATAAAGTCTAAGTGACTATTTCATGGTCAAGTCTTATGCAAACTCATTGCATAGGGGCGCCCCACTCACATGTCTCCACATGAACGATTTAGATCACGTCGTTTGTACTCTACAAAGTAGGTCGTGTCCATAGTGTCCCCAGGATAAGGTATCCAACCCTATCCTTATACTATAGACTGTTCTGGCTAGAACTTGAACCTGATCTAGATTTATGTCACACATAAAGTTCAAGTATTCATCCTATAACTAAGGGGTTTTTATTGAATTAACGTTACACAATACACAATTCACTTTATTCAATAACACCTTTACTGAATAAATCTCAATAACAACTTTTTTGCAAAATAGAATATACATTCAGTTTACAAAACCACGAGTTTTAGGAAATAAAATCCAATAAACTCCCACTTGGACTAAAACGTATGTGGGGTAAAATATGTTGAGTAAAGAAAAACTGCCCTACTATACAACCCATAGTCGTAGACTTTCTTTATACTCCTCCAAACGATAGCTCCTCCGTTAAGAGTGAACATTGATCCTGATGTGGATTTACTCGAATCTACACCAGTCTGAAAATCAGAGTCAGTGTATCCTGCAAGGATCAAATCCTTTGCGCCATACATAAGCATATAGTCTCTCGTTCTCCTAAGATACTTGAGGATGTTCTTAACGGCAGTCCAGTGATCATATCCTGGATTAGACTGATACCTGCTGACTATTCCCACTGCATAGCATATGTCGGATCGAGGACATAACATGACATACATCAGACTACCGAAAGTAGATGCATAGGGAATGCGTCTCATATCCTCAACTTCTTGAGGTGTCTTCGGACACTATTCCTTAGACAAATGAATTTCATGCCTGAAAGGTAATGAACCCTTCTTGGAATTCTGCATCTTATTTCTAACGAACATCTTGTCAATATAAGATGCCTGAGACAGTGCTAGCGTTTTGTTCTTGCGATTCCGAACGATTTGGATTCCAAGAACGTGAGCCTCTCCCAAATCTTTCATTTGGAATTGGGTCGCTAGTCATTGCTTAACGCCAGTCAGGAATCCTTCATCATTCCCAATGAGCAAGATATCGTCTACATATATAACTATGAAAGCTACAGTGGTATTGACTATCTTCTTGTAAACACAAGGCTCGTCAATATTCTGTTCAAAGCCATAAGATTTGATCGCAGTATCAAATCTTATATTCCAGGATCTAGAAGCTTGCTTCAATCCATAGATGGATCATTTAAGCTTGCAAACCTTTTGCTCTTAACCCTGAACTATGAACCCCTCTGGCTGATCCATAAGATGCTCTCTTCAAGATTGTCATTCAGAAAGGTTGTCTTGACATCCATTTGCCAAATTTCATAATTATAAAACGTGGCAATGGACAAGAGTATTCTAATGGACTTAAGCATGGCAATAGGGGAGAAGGTTTCTTCATAGTCCACCCCTTCCCTTTGGGTATAACCATTTGCCACAAGTCGAGCCTTAAAGGTTTGCACCTTACCGGCTTGATCTCGTTTCCTCTTGTAGATCCACTTGCAACCGATAGGTCTTTCACCATCTGGTTGATCTACAAGTTCCCAGACTGAATTGAAGTACATTGATTCCATTCCAAGGTTCATGACTTTAATCCATTGGTCCCTATCTATATCATACATTGTCTGTTTATAGGTCAATGGATCCTCAACACCATCATCGTGTATGACGACTTGGGTTTCGGGCCAAACCCATGTAATGGTCAAAGTTGTCTAACATCCTCCCACTACGCCGAGGTATTCTCAACACTTGAGAAGGACTAGGTTGATCAACAACTCTTGTTGATTTATCTGTAGCTTCCCTGGAAATTTCGCTCAAGATAATCCTGCTTCGAGGTTGATGATCTCTCATGTGGTCTTCCTCTAAGAACGTGGCGTTTGTCGACACAAACACCTTGTCCTCTTGAGGATCATAAAAAATACCACCTTTCGTTTCTTTGGAATATCCTACGAATAGGCATAATTTTGAACGATGTTCCAATTTCTTTGGATTGGACACCAACACATGTGTCAGACATCCCTAAATCCTGAAGTGACGTAAACTCCCTTTACGCCATTTCTATAACTCATAGGGTGTTTCTGAAACACTCTTAGAGGGAACCATGTTCAAAATATATACAGCAGCCTTCATCGCATATCCCCAAAACGAACTAGGCAGCTGAGCATAGCTCATCATGGATCGAACCATGTCTAACAGGGTTCTATTTCTCCTCTCAGATACACCATTTTGCTGAGGTGTACTGGGTGCTGAGAGTTGGGATACGATTCCATGTTCTATCATATAGTCTTGGAATCTCAAATCCATATACTCTCTACTTCGATCTGATCGAAGTGTTTTAATCGTTTTACCTAATGTGTTCACAACTTCTGCCTTATATTCCTTGAACTTTTCAAGGGTTTCAGACTTATGATGCATTAGGTAAAGATAACCATACCTAGAATAATCATCAATGAAACTGATGAAATATTCATACCCTCCTCATGCCTTGACATTCATAGGACCATAGAGATCCGAATGCACAAGTTCCAAGGGTTCTTTGGCTCTATAACTTTTTTCAGAAAAAGGTCTTTTAGTCATTTTTCCTTCGAGACAGGACTCACATGGTGGTAAAGAGTTGTCCTCTAACTGACTTAGGAGACCACTCTTGACCAATCTCCCAATCCTATTAAGATTAATGTAGCCTAATCTTAAGTGCCAAAAATAGGTACTAGGAGAAATTTTTTGCCTTTTATTTTGAGTATCAGCTGTTTTAAACATCTCGGTGTTCAAAATACCTTTTACTTTTGTTGGTCTTAACACATATAAGTTGTTTTCAAATTTAGCAGAACATATTCGTACACCTCTTTTGCAAATGAACGCTTCATTATGATCAAAAGATACTTTATACATATGTTCAAGTAAACAAGAGATAGATACAAGATTTCTTTTGTTTCCAGGAACCAAAAGTACATTTTCTAATAAAACGAATCTATCTCTAAACAACAACTTCATCGCTCCCCCCACCGCTTATCGAGACAACCTCTCCCGTTCCAACCCTGAGAGTTATTTCCCCATCTGCAAGCTGCTACCAGAAACTAGTTTCCTAAAAGAAGAACAAACATGGTTAGTGGCTCATGAATCTAATATCCCAGGCGGAATCATCATGTTCCACTAAACATGTTTCAAGAACAAGTAAATCATATTTAACTTGTTTTTCCTTCTCTCACTTTCTTTTCTCAGAAGGTACTTTGAGCAATTCCTCTTCAAAGGCCGTCACCACCACAATGGAAACATTTTCCTTTGGCCTTAGCCTTGCGTGTGGGAGTTGGTCCCTTCCCTTTGTCCTTCTTCTTCTTCTGAATACCCTTATTCTTGGTAAAAGATGATAAGCGCCGAATTTGTTGGTTTAACAAAGCTAGAGGTCCTTCTAGGATCTTTGCAAACGTCACGAACAAGGCTAACTTAACGAATTGATTCCAACTAAGAGTTTAGTTAGAAGATGAATCACTCTTAGATCAAACTTAGAATAAGGATGGTCACTCCTAGATCCTAAGATGACTCACCTGAATTAGCTTGATGGGGCTAATCAATGAATCTGTTAAACATCAAACCTAAAGCAAGATTTGAAAGAAGTTAACACCAAATGAGGCTAAACAAAACACAAGTTTTTTTCATAAAAGTTCTGCCTTTTCCATGCCAATACAAGCCTTTAAATAGGCCAAAATGGTCGTGAAAAGCACCAAAGACCAAAAGTCTTTAAAAAGCATTAAATGTGAAATGAAGAAAAAATTGACCTAGGAATTTAAAACTTGATTGCACAACGTTTGAGAGCTCTAAATATGGAACAAAAAACATAGAAATACTTTAGATGGTCTTAATTATCTAATGTAGGATCCGCCATGCATGACTATTTCGTTTGACGAGGTTTGACATCACGAAATCCCAAGAGGTACAATCTAGACAGCCCACTGCTCACATTTTCTGCACACTTTTTGTCCTCCGTGCCATCTTTCAAACTAGACAACTTTTCCCGTGCCATCTTCACTCCATTCTCATCTTGACTTGTTGTACTAACATTATAAAGAATTTTAGGCTCAAAAATCTTGGTCTCTCCTTGTGCATTCATGAGCTTTTGGAGATGCAATGTGAAAGCCTCTTGAATCTTCTTGGCCTTGCTCCTTGTTATTGCTCCTTCAGGTACATGCAATGGATCAATGATTTGATTCACATCAAAAGAAGGACCAGACTTGGTCCCTGAGGACGATCCTTTTAGGAACTTCTTCGAAGTGACAACATTTGCCTCCTTCTCTTTCGTTTTGATTTCATCAGGGATTCAAAAGTCTCAAGCTCATTGAGGAGGGTAGTCAAAGTTATACTCTATTTTATTCATCACCGCATTGGTGCGAAATGGCAAGAAACTCTTGAAAGAGATTCCATAATAAAGGTTACCTGACTTTTCTCATCTATGACAACCCCATTTACTTCAGCCATATTGAAGTGGACCACCATGTCAAGGACATGTTCCCTAATAGAGGCTCCCCTCCTTCATATGGGAGTTGTAAACGATTTGAGAGCATCATAATGGACCGATGAGGACGGTTGTCCGAACAACGTCAGTAATGATCCCATGATCTCTTAGCGGTGACCATGCTCTCATGTTTCTTAGACAACACATCGATATGTCTTGGCTAAGATATAGACTTAGGCCTTCTCATTAGCCCTAATCCATCATCATAAGCATCCCGAACAATTCGGTTTGTTGTCGAGTTGGAAGGGGGAGGACATTCCTCCGTTAAGACGAACCTCAGATCATCAAAAACTAGAATCGTATTCAAGTTTGATTTCCAGGTTCCATAATTGTCGCCGCTGAATATATTGAAGGCGAGTAATTGGATAAAAGAGTTCGACATGCTGAAAACGAATGAATTCTATTAGTGAATTATTTGTAACCTATCCAATTTAAGAATTTAGCAAAAGTAATAATGTACCCATAAACTCATTATTGTTTTTGCAATGATAATTCAAATGAGTTAGAGCAAACCGCTACCGAGGGGCAGTCAATCACTCCTTCACTGAACCAAGACATTCTTGACTAAATGCTAATACCGGAATAACTCTTATTCCTATAGCATTCTAGTTATCGCAACTTTGGTCAAGAATTTACTAAAACTTAGCAATTCTTGTAAGTGTGACCCGTCATTTTCAGACCTCAGAGGTCGGCCCCAAGAGTTGTTCCGAATCCCATGTTACATCCCTCCGAATGAATGGTGCTACTTCGGGCAACCTGCAGGCGCAACATGGGAATCTCACGGTCCAACCTAATGGAGGAGACCGTAGGATGTGTTGACACACTTCCTTCTCCCACTTACTATAAATACTTTCTCCATTCACCTTGCTCTTGATTTATGCAAACACCATCCGAATGGGGATGCCCTATTGACATCACGAGGCTGAGCATAAATCTCACTGTGTGAACTTCGCGGAGAGCGTAAGAGGAAATTCATATGTCATATATATCTTTTCACTCCGACTAAGTATTTTAAACAGTTTGGGTATACTTTTACTTAGGCATATTCCGGCTAAAACAATATAACCTAAGTCTACCAATATAACAATTATACTAGAATTACCTAAGTCTATTAACCATTTAATAAACCTAGGTCTATGAGTTCAATTTAATAACTTTTAATAAATGCCACTCACGAAAGATAATTTATAACCTGTAGATTAAATTCACTCCCAGGTCAGTTTCCAGGTAGGGGTGTTCCGTTTCATCAGCTTAAGTACCCTAACCTAGCCAAAACCTTCCTTAGTCAGAGTCCATCTTTAATCAAAGTTTATAAATTATTAGTTTCCTAATTCTAATCTTATTAGAACTAAATAACCTTATGTCTAATTAATTCCAGTTTAAAATCATTTTAAAACTAACTAATTAACCTTAGGTTACATGCATTTCTATGTTATAAATTGTTTGATCATTCATCACATGAATAAACATACAGTTATAACAAATCCATCACATGAATAAATGCATAGCAATTATATGTTTAATTTTTAATTAATATAACCCTTATATTAATTAATAATTAAAACATATAATATTTGTTTCATAAATTAATATAACTCTTATATTAATTCATATGAAACCCAATAAACATGCATACAATATATTATAACACTTATAACATACTTTCAATGCATGGAGCATGCTTCCTATGGTGGGATTTTAAAATCTATATTGCATACTTTATGCACATACAATAAGAGATTTTAATTAAAATATACATTCACAATGCATAATTAATTAAACACACTAAAGTGGACTGGTTTTGGCATCTAATGCAAGCAAACAACTAAATTATTACAATAATAATCTAGAATTAACATCGAACCACTTCGAACTTTCGAATTTGGGTCGAATCAGCTTGCAAATGTGTTAATGGACCTTCAAAAGGTTGAACCGGACTGTAAAATAGTGAATCGAGCCTCCAAATGGTGAAACGAACCTCCAAAATGGAAAACCCGACCTCAAAATAGTCATAACCGACCGAAAAACACCCGAACTGGGCCAAAATCGAGCCGAACCGGTCTAAAATGACTTGAACCGGTCAAAGTCAACGGTCAAAAGTCAGCTTCATCTTCAACAAATTGCAATTCACGGGCTGGACAGAAATTCACTGTAGCATATTTGAAAAACAACAACCTCTGTTTCCAGTTTTTAGGACCATTCGAGTTTCTCTCTTCAAATTGAAGGCCTTTCCGAACTCTGATCGACCCAAAACTTTTAAAGATTATTCTTCGCACATTAATGCTCAAACACACTTTAGCAATTAGAAAATAAAGCACGAATTGATGCTCAATTTAAATGCCAAATCCAAAATTTCACTTTAGACGCCCAGAAAAAATAGATTTCAAAAAACACCCACCACAGAACAAAATAGATCAAAGTGAGTGCTCAAAATTGCTCTGATACCAATTGAAAGAGTCTAGATTCAGAAAGCGGAAGAAATTTTAGATCTTGAACACTCTAAGTTGATCAATTTTGTAAAATAAAATGCATGCTCAAAGCTGGAAAAACAGGGAGTTCAGAAACTCAACTTTGTAGATCAAATTCTCTTCACCCGGTGGATGGTTTTCAACACTAACACTTCGTGGAAAACCGTTAGAGTCTTCCCTACTATCCTCAGGCCTTGGAACGGATTGTGGGATCCTAGGTTGAGAGAATTTGGAAGAAAAGACCTCAAGGGTCACTAATTCGGGAATTTAGAATTTTCTGCAAAATTCTATCAAAACGCCTCAAAACACCATTAAATAAAACTTCATCAAGTTTCATTTGAGTGACAACTCACGTGTGATGAGGATGGTTTGAGATGGAGGTGACCAATTTTGGTGAATTTTGAAGATGAGAGGGATTGGGCAAGTTGCAATTTGGATTTTATGAAAATCCACTAATTTTCATTTAATTTTAATTAAAAAAATCAATATTTAATTGATTTTTAATTAAAATTAATATAATTAATTAAATAATTCAAAATTAATTTAATTAATTAATTTTTAATTTAATTTAATATCAAATATTAAATTAAATAAATTGTCCGATCCCGATCGATTTTTCGAACATGAATCCTTATTCATGCTATAAACCGAACTAATATTTAAATCATATTTAAATATATCCACCTCCTATTAATCACAGTTTAATTCATAATTAAGTTATGATTCGTTAAATATATCACATATAATTAACACTTTCTTCCAAACTCGAATTTGAACAATTCAAATTCTTTTCTCTCAAAATGTTACAAGGCTTAGTCCGAGCTAGTAAGGAGGACCTAATGGACCTACAGATCATGAGCTCAAACGATACGAGATTAACCGGCCAAACTCTTTAGCCTAGCTAATCAACATTCGTTAACCACCGGCGCACTCCACTAAAGTCCAGTGGCTGCACTCTCCTCACTGTAGATATATTTCTGTCCACTCGATATAACCATGATTAGTAAGTCGATCCTTCACAGGTCATTCGTAATTACAGTTGGGTCAAAATTACCGTTTTACTCCTGTAATTACCTCTTGTTCCTTAAGTCCCACTGATCCTCTAATGAACAATTGGTTTGTGGTCCAACCAGCAAACCAAATCCCTCTCGGGGCAATGAGAGGGGTGGGCCCTTTGTTCAAGACCCGGAGTCAGCACTTAAGGGAACAACCTCTCTACTAATGCCTTAAGCGGGTAGGAGTGAATTCCATCTTGCAGAACTATGTTCCCGCCTATCTACCTGCACTTATCCATGAAATGGGAGGCTTATTGAGTCGGCAGTCTCAAGCCACTCTCACCCATGCAAATCTAAGGATAATCCGAACAAGCAGGAGTCCATAGAACGCTCAGATTAAGATTGAGTAACCTAGGTCATCATATAAATATAGTCGTTAAGACGAAGAACGGAGTTATAAAGTCTAAGTGACTATTTTCATGATCGATCTTATGCAAACTCATTGCATAGGCGCCCCACTCACATGTCTCCACATGAACGATTTAGGATCACATCGTTTGTACTCTTCAAAGTGGGTCGTGTTCATAGTGTCCCCAGGATAAGGTACCCAACCCTATCCTTATACTATAGACTATTCTGGCTATAACTTGAACCTGGTCCAGATTTATGTCACACATAAAGTTCAAGTATTCATCTTATAGCCAAGGGTTCTTTATTGAATTAAGGTTACACAATACACAATTCACTTTATTCAATAACACCTTTATTGAATAAATCTCAATAACAACTTTATTGCAAAATAGAATATACATTCAGTTTACAAAACCACGAGTTTTAGGACATAAAACCCAACATCGTAATTATCCCAATTAACTTTTCACTAGCACGCAATGCAATTATTGAGGACGACATGCTGAAATAAAAAAAAATTCAAATTAGTGATGCCTTAAACCCATTACAGAACCAATCAATTTTAGCAAAATTACTTACAAAGAACCCTAGTGTTTAAATGTAAACCTTACTTCAACGGTTTAGAACAAAAGCCACCGTCGGGTGGTCAGTCACTCCTCCCCTGAATTGAGACATTCTCAGCTAACTACTATTCCTAGAACATCTCATGTCCCAATGATCTTTAACTACTGTTATTTGGTCATGGAATTGTTAACTAGCTTAACACATCCTGTAAATATAACCCTACCATTTTAAGATCCAATAGGCCCGAGCCAATAGGATACCGTTAGGAAAGACAACTGTTGGCAAATAACCTAGGAGTCCCTATCCATTTCAGGAGTTCGCGATATTCTGATCCCTATGGTCAGACCTCCGTAGGGGTGGTTGCTCCTAGGGCAACACACAGGCAGACCATAGAAATCTCTTGATGTGACCTAATGGAGGAGACCGTGAAGGGAATCGTAGTCACGCAGCGGAAGCGATTGCGAATCACGCGCTCTTGATTTAGTTACAACGATAAATTCAAGAACAAATAAAACTAGATTAAGCATACAAATATAATGGACAACAAGAGAATTACCTTTGAAGAACCTTTCTTCAAGTGCTCCACTTTCCCACGATCACGATCTCAACAATAGCAACTCCAACGTGATTTAAGACACGACCACCGGATCTTCTCCGTTGTTCTCTAAAGTGAAGGAGGAATGTGGGTTCCTTTAGGAGATGTGAGGTATTTTGTGAGAGATGTGTGCTTTGGAACTCTTCCAACAACACAACAAGAGAGAGCTTATAATTCTTTTCAAATACCTTCACCTAGTTGCATCTCATGCAACCATATATATAGGGGATTGGGATGGAAATGACTATCCTACCCTCCTTTATTCTCTCTTTAGTATATAGTTTATATATGAATCTCATTCACATTACAACTATATATTATATCAATTATATCATATATAATAGATATAACACCTCATGTATGAAATTGAACACTTCAATTTCACTCCTAACTTTATACCCTCAATATTACCATATTGAGCCAATGGAGGATCTAATGGACTCGCAGATCATGAGCTCCAATGATGTGAGATTAACTGATCAAACTCTTTGATCCAGTTAATCAATATTCATTAACTACAAGTCACTCCACTATAGACTTGTAGCTGCACTCTCCTCTCTGTAGACAATATTGTGTCCATCGATATAGTCATTACCCATGAGTCGACCCTTCACGGGTTGTTCAGTAATCACGGTGGGTCAAATTACCGTTTTACCTGCAGGTGATTACCTCTTTGCTCCTTAAGCACCACTGATCCTCTAATGAACAACAAGTCTAAGGTCCTACCTTAAACTCATACCCTCATAGAGGGTGGGGCCTCGTTGTTCAAGACCTAGAGTCAGTTCTTAAGGGAACAACCTATCTAATTCCTTAGTGTAGGAATGAGTGAATTCCATCTTGCACAGTTAAGTTCCCAGCTACCTACGAGGTTCTGTCCCTGAGAAGGTAGGCTTATTGAGTCGGCTATAGGCCACTCTCACCCATACTAGTCTAAGGACAAATCCCTATAAGTAGGAGTTCTTAACTTGCTCAGGATTCAGGTCGAGTCACTAATGACCATCTATAAATTACTAGTCTTATCTCGTTACTTGATTGTTACACTGGTTAAACTAATAATTTGCGATCCAGTCTTGTATGAACTCTTCATACAGGATGCCCCCACTCGCAAGTCAACCACAATGAATGAGTTGGATTACCTCATTTGTACTAATTACAAAGTGGGCCGCATCCATGGTGTTACCAGAATGAGATTTCCAACCTTATTCTTATACCATAGACCATTTAGGTTATATTCTTGAACTCAACCCAAATAGTGTCTACTACACTGATTTCAAGATAAATGTTATAACCTTTTAGTTTATTGGATTTATAAAAGCAAGACTGTAATCTTATCAAAACAAATAACACTTTATTTAAAATATCAAAATTACACAAATTTATGGCATAAATCCCAACAATCTCCCACTTGACCTAAAGCTTGTGGAGTACTAAACATTACAGTAATGTAAATACAATAAACTAGGGCATTTAAATCCCTTTGTACAAAATACTCCCACTTGCCCTAGTTGGGGAAGACTTGTAAACCTAGACCTTCTAGGTGACTCTCAAATACTTTAGCCATGAGAGTCTTTGTAAAAGGATCAACAATGTTGTGCTCTGAGGCTATCTTCGTGACAATCACGTCTCCTCTATGCGCGATCTCCCGGATGAGATGATATTTTCGCTCTATGTGCTTTCCCCTCTTGTGACTTCGGGGTTCCCTCGAATTTGCCACTGCACCACTGTTATCGCAATACAGCGTGATGGGCAAAGTCATATTTGGAACAACTTCCAAATTTAGCATGAATTTCATTAACCAAACGACCTCCTTAGCTGCTTCACAAGCTGCTACATATTTGGCCTCCATGGTGGAATCAACGATGCATCATTGCTTGACGCTTCACCATACTACAGCTCCTCCGTTAAGAGTGAATACTGACCCTGATGTAGATTTTCGAGAATCTTTATCACCAAAGTCGTAATCTGTATCCTCGTAAGGATCAAATCCTTAGCCCCATACACAAACATGTAGTTCCTTGTTCTCCGAAGATACTTAAGGATTGTTTTAACCGTTGTCCGTTGTTCAAGTCTCGGATTGGATTGATATCTACCGACCATCCCAATCGCAGAAGCAGGATGTCGGGCCTAGTACACAACATGGCGTACATAAGGCTCCCAACAGCTGATGCGTAAGGAATCCGTCTCATATCCTCAACTCCTTGAGGTGTCTTAGGACACTGTTCCTTAGACAAATGGATTCCATGTCTAAAAGGCAACAAACCATTTTTGGAATCTTGCATCTTAAACCTTGACAACACTTTGTCTATGTAGGATGCTTGAGACAAGGCTAGTGTTTTATTCTCGCGGTTCTGGACAATCTGGATCCCAAGAACAAACTGCGCATCACCCAAATCTTTCATTTGGAACTGCGTAGCTAGCCATTCCTTGATGTCAGTAAGATAACCTACATCATTCCCAATGAGTAGGATATCATCCACATAGAGAATTAGAAAGCGACAGAATCGTTGATGATTTTCTTGTAGACACAAGGTTCATCATCATTCTGGTCAAAACCATAAGATCTGATTGCCTCATCAAATCTTATATTCCAGGACCCAGAAGCTTGTTTCAGTCCATAAATTGACCTTTTAAGCCTGCAAACCTTTTGCTCTTGTCCTGGTTCAATGAACCCTTTGGGTTGGTCCATGTAGATGGTTTCCTCAAGATTGCCGCTCAAAAAGGTGTCTTGACATTCATTTGCCATACCTCATAGTCATAATATGCGCAAGAATGACAAGAAGGATACGGATAGACTTTACCATATCAATAGGTGAAAAAGTTTCCTCATAGTCAACCCCTTCAACCAGGTATAACCTTTGCTACTAGTCTAGTTTTAAAGGTTTGCACCTTCTCATCTACACCACATTTTCTCTTGTAGATCCACTTATAACCTATAGGTTTTACCCCATCAAAGCTTATCTATAAGATCCCAAATGTAATTGAAGTACATAGACTCCATTTCTTGGTCCATGGCTATGACCCATTTGTCTTTGTCTGTGTCAACCATTGCTTGATTATAAGTCAATGGATCCGCAGATTGTCATCTGGTATAACTTGGGTTTTCAGCTAAACCCATGTAACGGTCAAAGTCAGACATACAACCCTCCCACTACGTCGAGGCATACTCAACTCTTGAGATGGACTCTCTTGACTAGACAAACTAGTATCAACAACTCTTGTTGACGTACTAGTGTTCTTATTAGCAACCTTTTGCTATTGTTCCGTCTAACTCACACTCAACACTACTTTGCTTTTTGGTTTGTAGTCCCTTATGTGTGGTCCTGTAAGAGTCTAGATTAAGAAAGCGGAAACAATTTTGGATCTTGAACACTCTAAGTTGATCAATTTTGTAAAATAAAAACATGTTCAAAGTGGAAAAAACAGAGGGATAGAAAACTCAACTTTCAAGATCAAATTCTCTTCACCCAGTGGATGGTTTTCAACACGAGCACTTCGTCGACAAATCCGTTAGAGTCTTCCCTACTATCCTCAGGCCTTAGAACGGATTGTGGGATCCTAGGTTGAGAGAATTTGTAAGAAAAGACCTCAAAGGTCACTAATTCGGGAATATTGAATTTTCTGTAAAAATCTCACAACATCCCTCAAATCACCATTATATAAAGGTTCAATAAGCTTCAATAGAGTGACACCTCAAGGGTGATGAGAATGCTTTGACATGGAGGTGGCCAATTTTGGTGAATTTGATGATGAGTAAGATTGGGCAAGTTGCCAAGTTGGGTTTCATGGAAATCCTTGTTTTTTCATTTAATATTAATTCAAAAATCAATATTAAATTAGTTTTTAATTAAAATTAATTTAATTAAATAAATTATTAAATAATTAATTTAATTAATTAATTTTTAATTTAATTTAATATCAAAAATTAAATTAAATAAATTGCCTGATCTTGATCGATTTTTCGAACATGAATCTTTATTCATGCTATAAATCGATCCAATATTTAAATCATATTTAAATATATACACCTCATTTTTATCATAGTTTAATTCATAATTAAGCTATGATTCGTTAAATATATCACATATAATTAACGCTTTCTCCCAAACTCGAATTTGAACAATTCAAATTCTTTTCTCTCAAAATGTTACAAGGCTTAGTCCGAGCTAGTAAGGGGGACCTAATGGACCTACAGATCATGAGCTCCAACGATACGAGATTAACTGGCCAAACTCTTTAGCCTAGCTAATCAACATTCGTTAACCACCGACGCACTCCACTAAAGCCCGGTGATCGCACTCTCTCTCATGTAGATATATTTCTGTCCACTCAATATAACCATGATCAGTAACCTTCACAGGTCGTTCGTAATTACAGCTGTGTCTAAATTACCGTTTTACCCCTGTAATTACCTCTTGTTCCTTAAGTATCACTGATCCTCTAATGAACAATTGGTTTGTGGTCCAATCAGCAAACCGAATCTCTCTCGGGCCAATGAGAGGGGTGGGCCCATTGTTCAAGACACGAGTCAAGACTTAAGGGAACAACCTCTCTACTAATCCCTAAAGCGGGTAGGAGTGAAGTCCATCTTGCAGAACTATGTTCCCAGCTATCTACCCGGTTTTATCCCTGAAATGGGAGGCATATTGAGTCGGCAGTCTCGGGCCACTCTCACCCATGCAAATCTAAGGATAATCTGAATAAACAGGAGTTCATAGAACGCTCAGGATTGAGATCGAGTTACCTAGGTCATCGTATGAATATAGTCAGTTAAGACAGTAAACGGAGTTATAAAGTCTAAGTGACTATTTCGAAGTCCAGTCTTATGAAAACTCATTGCATAGGACGCTCCCACTCGCATGTCTCTACATGAACGATTTAGGATCACATCGTTTGTACTCTACAAAGTGGGTCGCGTCCATAGTGTCCCCAGGATAAGGTACCCAACCCTATCCTTGTACTATAGACTGTTCTGGCTATAACTTGAACTTGATCCACTTTTATGTCACATAAAGTTCAAGTATTCATCCTATAGCCAAAGGTTCTTTATTGGATTAGGGCTACACAATACACAATTCACTTTATTCAATAACACCTTTATTGCGAAATAGAATATACATTCAGTTTACAAAACCACGAGTTTTAGGACATAAAACCCAACACACTCTCACTTGGACTGAAACGTCTGTGGGGTAAAATATGCTGCGTAAAGAAAAACTGCCTACTGTACAACCCGTAGTCCTAGACTCTCTAGATGTCCCTCAAACACTTTAGCCATGAGGGGCTTTGTAAATGGATCATCAATGTTGTGCTCCGAAGCGATCTGCGTGACGATCACGTCTTCTCGTTGCACAATCTCCCTGATGAGATGATATTTGCGCTCTATGTGCTTTCCGCGCTTATGGCTTCTAGATTCTTTGGAATTTGCCACTGGACCACTATCATCACAATAAAGGGTACTAGGCAAATTCATATTTGGAACAACTTCCAAATCAGTTAAGAACTGACTAAGCCATACAGCCTTCTTCGCTGCTTCGCAAGTCGCGACGCATTTCTCGACCTCCATGGTGGCCGCAATACAACCTTGCTTTATACTCCTCCATACTATAGCTCCTCCGTTAAGAGTGAATACTGATCCTGATGTGGATTTTCTCGAATCTACATCAGTCTGAAAATCAGAGTCAGTGTATCCTACAAGGATCAAATCCTTTGCGCCATACACAAGCATATAGTTTCTCGTTCTCCTAAGATACTTGAGGATGTTCTTCACAACTGTCCAGTGATCATATCCTGGATTAGACTGATACATGCTGACTATTCCCACTGCATAGCATATGTCGGGTTTAGTACATAGCATGACATACATCAGACTACCGACAAAAGATGCATAGGGAATGCGTCTCATATCCTCAACTTCTTGAGGTGTCTTAGGACACTGTTCCTTAGACAAATGAATTCCATGCCTGAAAGGTAATGAACCCTTCTTGAAATTCTGTATCTTATATCTAACAAACATCTTGTCAATATAAGATGCCTGAGACAGTGTTAGCGTTTTGTTCCTGCGATTCCGAACGATTTGGATTCCAAGAACAAATTGAGCCTCTCCCAAATCTTTCATTTGGAATTGGGTCGTTAGCCATTGTTTAACGCCAGTCAAGAACCCTACATCATTCCCAATGAGCAAGATATCGTCTACGTACAGAACTAAGAAAGCTACAGTGGTATTGACTATCTTCTTGTAAACACAAGACTCGTCAATATTCTGTTCAAAGCCATAAGATTTGATCGCAATATCAAATCTTATATTCCAGGATCTAGAAGCTTGTTTCAATCGATAGATGGATCGTTTAAGCTTGCAAACCTTTTGCTCTTGACCATGAACTATGAACCCCTCTGGTTGATCCATATAGATACTCTCTTCAAGATTGCCATTCAGAAAGGTTGTCTTGACATCCATTTGCCAAATTTCATAGTCATAAAACGTGGCAATGGACAAGAGTATTCTAATGGACTTGAGCATGGCAACATGGGAGAAGGTTTCTTCATAGTCCACCCCTTCCCTTTGAGTATAACCCTTTGCCACAAGTCGAGCCTTAAAGGTTTGCACCTTACCGAGCTTGATCTCGTTTCCTCTTGTAAATCCACTTGCAACCGATAGGTCTTTCACCATCTGGTTGATCTACAAGTTTCCAGACTGAATTGAAGTACATTGACTCCATTTCAAGGTCCATGGCTTTAATCCACTGGTCCCTATTTATATCATTCATTTCTGTTTATAGGTCAATGGATCCTCAATGCCATCATCAGGTATGACGACTTGAGTTTCAGTCAAATCCATGTAACGGTCGGGCTGTCTAACATCCCTCCCACTACGTCGAGGTATTCTCAACACTTGAGAAGGACCAGCTTGATCAACAACTCTTGTTGATTTATCTGTAGCTTCCCTGGAAATTTCACTCAAGACAATCCTGCTACGAGGTTGATGATCTCTCATGTGGTCTTCCTCTAAGAACGTGGCATTTGTCGACACAAGCACCTTGTCCTCTTGAGGATCATAAAAGAGACCACCTTTCGTTTCTTTGGAGTATCCTACGAATAGGTATAATTTTGAACGATGTTCCAATTTCTTTGGATTGGACACCAGCACATGTGCCGGACATCCCCAAGTCCTGAAGTGACGTAAACTCCCTTTACGCCCTTTCCAAAACTCATAGGGTGTTTCTGAAACACTCTTAGAGGGAACCATGTTCAAAATATATACAACAACTTCTATTGCATATCCCCAAAACGAACTAGGCAGCTGAGCGTAGCTCATCATGGATCGAACCATGTCTAACAAGGTTCTATTTCTCCTCTCAGATACACCATTCTGCTGAGGTTTACCAGGCGCTGAGAGTTGGGATACGATTCCATGTTCTATCATATAGTCTTGGAATCTCAAATCCATATACTCTCCACCTCGATCTGATCGAAGTGTTTTAATCGTTTTACCTAATGTGTTCTCAATTTCTTCTTTATATTCCTTGAACTTTTCAAGGGTTTCAGACTTATGATGCATTAGGTAAAGATAGCCATACCTTGAATAATCATCAATGAAACTAATGAAATATTCATACTCTCCTCGTGCCTTGACATTCACAGGACCACAGAGATCCGAATGCACGAGTTCCAAGGGTTCTTTGGCTCTATAACCTTTTTCAGAAAAAGGTCTTTTAGTCATTTTTCCTTCGAGACAGGACTCACATGGTGGTAAAGAGTTGTCCTCTAACTGACTTAGGAGACCACTCTTGATCAATCTCCCAATCCTATTGAGATAAATATGGCCTAGTCTCAAGTGCCAAAGATAGGTACTAGGAGAAAGTTTCTGCCTTTTATTTTGAGTATCAGCTGTTTTGAACATCTCGGTGTTCAAAATAGCTTTTACATTTGTTGGTCTTAACACATATAAGTTGTTTTCAAGTTTAGCATAACATATTCGTACACCTCTTTTGCAAATGAACGTTTCATTATGTAATCAAAAGATACTTTATACATATGTTCAAGCAAACAAGAGATAGATACAAGATTTCTTTTAATTCCAGGAACCAAAATTACATTTTCTAATAAAATGAATCTATCTCTAAACAACAACTTCACTGCTCCCACTGCTTTGGCTGAGACAATCTCTCCTGTTCCAACCCTGAGAGTTATCTCCCCATCAACAAGCTGCTGCCAGGAACTAGTTTCCTGAAAAGAAGAACAAACATGGTTAGTGCCTCCTAAATCTAATATTCAGGCGGAATCATCATGTTCCACTAAACATGTTTCAACAACAAGTAAATCATATTTACCTTGTTTTTCCTTCTCAGCTTTCTTTTCTGCAAGGTACTTTGGGCAATTCGTTTTCCAGTGCCTATCACCACCACAAAGGAAAAAGTCTGAAGCTCATTGAGGAGAGTAGTCGGGTTATATTCTATTTTATTCATCATCGCATTGGTGCGAAATGGTAGGAAACTCTTAGGAAGAGATTCCATAATAAAGGTTACCTGACTTTTCTCATCTATGACAACCCCATTTACCTCTGCCACGTTGAAGTGGACCATCATGTCAAGGACATGTATCTTAACAGAGGCTCCCTCCTTCATACGGGAGTTGTAAACGTATTTGAGAGCATCATAATGGACCGATGAGGACGGTTGTCCGAACATCGCCTGTAATGATCTCATGATCTCCTTAGTCGTGACCATGCTCTCATGTTTCTTAGACAACACATCAGATATGCTGGCTAAGATGTAGACTCGGGCCTTCTCATTAGCCCTAATCCATCTTAATAAGCATCCCGAACAATTCGGTTTGCTGTCGAGCTAGGAGGGGGAGGACATTCCTCCGTTAAGACGAACCTCTAATCATCAAGAACAAGAATCGTATTCAAGTTTGATTTCCAGGTTCCATAATTATCGCCGCTAACTTTATTGAAGGCGAGTAACTGGATAAAAGAGTTCGACATGCTGAAAAAGAATGAATTCTATTAGTGAATTGTTTGTAACCTATCCAATTTAAGAATTTAGAAAAAGTAATAATGTACCCATAAACTCATTATTATTTTCAGACCTCAGAGGTCGGCCCCAACAATGCTACCGAATTGGAGAGAAAAAGCTGGGAATGGACCTAAGAGACCCTATCCATTTCTGGAGTTTGAGTTGTTCCGAATCCCATGTTACATCCCTCCGAATGGATGGTGCTACTTCGGGCAACCTACAGGCGCAACATGGGAATTTCACGGTCCAACCTAATGGAGGAGACCGTAGGATGTGTTGACACACTTCCTTCTCCCACTTACTATAAATACTTTCTCCATTCACCTTGCTCTTGATTTATGTAAACATCATCCGAATGGGAATGCCCTATTGACATCACGAGGCCAAGCATAAATCTCACTGTGTGAACTTCGCGGAGAGCGTAAGAGGAAATTGATATACCATATATACCTTTTCACTCTCACTAAGTATTTTAAACAGCTTGGATATACTTTTACTTAGGCATATTCCTGCTAAATCAATATGACCTAAGTCTACCAATATAACAATTATACTGGAATTACCTAAGTCTATTAACTATTTAATAAACCTAGGTCTATGAGTTCAATTTATTCACATTTAATAAATGCCACTCACGAAAGATAATTTATAAACCTATGGATTAAATTCACTCCCAGGTCAGTTCTCAGGTAGGGGTGTTCCGTTTCCGTCAGCTTAAGTACCCCAACCTAGCCAAAACCTTCCTTAGCCAGAGTCACTCTTTAATCAAAGTTTATAAATTATTTGTTTCCTAATTCTAATCTTATTAGAACTAGATAACCTAAGGTCTAATTAATTCCAGTTCTAAAACCATTTTAAAACTAATTAATTAACCTTAAGTTGCATGCATTTCTATGTTATAAACAGATTGAACATTCATCACATGAATAAACATACATTTATAACAAATTCATCACATGAAAAATGCATAGCAATTATATGTTTAATTTTTAATTAATATAACTCTTATATTAATTATAATTAAAGCATATAATATTTGTTTCATAAATTAATATAACACTTATATTAATTCTTAAGAACCCCAATGAATATGCATACAATATATTATAACACTTATAACATACTTTCAATGCATGGAGCATGCTTCCTATGGTGGGATTTTAAAATCTATATGGCATACTTTATGCACATATAATCAGGGATTTTAATTAAAACATACATTCACAATGCATAATTAATTGAACACACTAAAGTGGACTGGTTTTGCATCTAATGCAAGCAAACTACTAAATTATACATTAATAATCTAGAATTAACATCGAACCACTTCGAACACTTCGAATTTGGGTCGAACCGGCTTGCAAATGTGTGAACCAGACCTTCAAAAAGTTAAATCGGGCTGTAAAAGGCTGAACCGAGCCTCCAAAAGGTGAAACGAACCTCAAAAATGGAAAAACCGACCTCGAAATAGTCAGAACCGATCTAAAAAATACCTGAACCGGACCGAAAACGAGCCGAACCGGCCCAAAAAAGTTGAACTGGTCAAAGTCAACTGAGAACGGAGTCAAAGTCAACGGTCAACAGGTCAACTTCTCCTTCTCCAAATGGCAATTCATGGTAGGGGTGATAGTCTTAACCAAAAACCGATCAAACCGAACCAAACCAAACCGATCTAATGGTTTGGTTTGGTTTCTTAGAAGAAAATTGGACATCTCGGTTTTTATTTTAGAAAAACAAAAAAATATTAGTTTGGTTCGGTTTTCGTTTAGAAAAATTATTAAAAACCGAACTAAACTGAAGTATATGTATATGTATCTCAAAAAACCCCAAATTTAATCCCTATCCATTATTGCACGCATTTCATCCGTTTTCTTTCAATTAATTTTAAAGTAACAAAATGAGATTGTTAGCTCTATGAATTCTTATTGAGGTATTGAGAAATTTAGGGGCAAAAAATATTAAAATGGGATGAAACTAAGAAATAAAATAGCATAAGATTTATAAAAAAAAAAAAAAAAATCGAAAACCGAACCAAAGAAGAACAAAACCAATGGACAACTGAACCAATGGTTTTGTCGTTTATTGGACTTTCATTTGGTTCTTCTTTTGATGAAACCGATCGGATCGGTTTGATTCTCGGTTTGGCCTAAAACCAATGAAAACCGAACCAATATCACCCCTAATTCACGGGCTCTAGGGAAAATCTGGGCAGAAATAGAAAATAAGGAAAAACAACCTCTGTTTTCAGTTTTTGTGACCTCTTGAGCTTCTTTCATCAAATTAAAGACCTTCCCGAACTCCAATCGACTTGAAATTTTTACAGCTTATTCTACACACATTAATGCTCAAACACACTTGAGCAATTTGAAAATAAAGCACAAATTGATGCTCAATTTAAATGCCAAAACCAGAAGAACACTTTAGACGCCCAGAAAAATTGTATTTCAAAGAACACCCACCACAGAACAAAATAGATCAAATTGAGTGCTCAAAATTGCTCTGATACCAATTGTAAGAGTCTAGATTAAGAAAGCGGAAGCAATTTTGGATCTTGAATACTCTAAGTTGATCAATTTTGTAAAATAAAAAACATGCTCAAAGCTGGAAAAACAGAGGGATAGAAAACTCAACTTTGAAGATCAAATTCTCTTCACCCGGTGGATGGTTTGAAAGAGTCTAGATTAAGAAAGCGGAAGCAATTTTGGATCTTGAACACTCTAAGTTGATCAATTTTATAAAATAAAATGCATGCTCAAAGCTGGAAAAACAGAGGGATAGAAAACTCAACTTTGAAGATCAAATTCTCTTCACCCGGTGGATGGTTTTCAACACAAACACTTCATGGACAACCGTTAGAGTTTTTCCTACTATCCTCGGGCCTTAGAACGGATTGTGGGATCCTAGGTTGAGAGAATTTGGAAGAAAACACCTCAAAGGTCACTAATTTGGGGATTTAGAATTTTCTGCAAAAAAAATCTCTTAAAATACCTCAAAGCACCATTAAATAAAGCTTCATCAAGCTTCATTTGAGTGACAACTCAAGTGTGATGAGGATGGTTTGAGATGGAGGTGGCCAATTTTGGTGAATTTTGAAAATGAGTAGGATTGGGCAAGTTGGCAACTTGATTTTCATGAAAAACATGAAAATCCCTCATTTTACAATTAATTTTAATTCTAAAATCAATATTAAATTGATTTTTAATTAAAATTAATATAAGTAATTAAATAATTCAAAATTAATTTAATTAATTAATTTTTAATTTAATTTAATATCAAATATTAAATTAAATAAATTGTTCAATCCCGATCGATTTTCCGAACATGAATCCTTATTCATGCTATAAATCGATCCAATATTTAAATCATATTTTAATATATCCACCTCCTATTAATCATAGTTTAATTCATAATTAAGCTATGATTTGTTAAATATATCACATATAATTAACGCTTTCTTCCAAACTCGAATTTGAACAATTCAAATTCTTTTCTCTCAAAATGTTACAAGGCTAAGTTCGAGCTAGTAAGGGGAACCTAATGGACCTACAGATCATGAGCTCCAACGATAGGAGATTAACCGGTTAAACTCTTTAGCCTAGCTAATCAACATTCGTTAACCATCGGGACACTCTACTAAAGCCCAGTGGTTGCACTCTCCTCATTGTAGATATATTTCTGTCCACTCGATATAACCATGATTTGTAAGTCGATCCTTCACAGGTCGTTCGTGATTACAGCTGGGTCAAAATTACCGTTTTACCCCTGTAATTACCTCTTGTTCCTTAAGTCCCATTGATCCTCTAATAAACAATTTGTTTGTGGTCCAACCAGCAAACCGAATCCCTCTTGGGCCAATGAGAGGGGTGGGCCCTTTGTTCAAGACACGGAGTCAGCACTTAAGGGAACAACCTCTCTACTTATTCCTAAAGCGGGTAGGAGTGAATTCCATCTTGCAAAACTATGTTTCCAGCTATCTACCCAGACTTATCCCTGAAATGGGAGACTTATTGAGTCGGCAATGTCGAGCCACTCTCACCCATGCAAATCTAAGGATAATCCGAATAAACAAGAGTCCATAGAACGCTCAGGATTAAGATCGAATTACCTAGGTCATCGTATGAATATAGTCAGTTAAGACAGTAAACGGAGTTATAAAGTCTAAGTGACTATTTCGCAGTCCAGTCTTATGCAAACTAATTGCATAGGGCACCCCCACTCACATGTCTCCACATGTACGATTTAAGATCATATCGTTTGTACTCTACAGAGTGGGTCGCGTCCATAGTGTCCCCAAGATAAGGTACCCAACCCTATCCTTATACTATAGACCGTTCTGGCTATAACATGAACTTGATCCACTTTTATGTAACACATAAAGTTCAAGTATTTATCTTATAGCCAAAAGTTCTTTATTGAGTTAAAGTTACACAATACACAATTAACTTTATTCAATAACACCTTTACTGAATAAATTTTAATAACAACTTTATTGCAAAATAGAATATACATTCAGTTTACAAAACCACAAGTTTTAGGACATAAAACCCAACAAACTCTCACTTAGACTAAAACGTCTGTGGGGTAAAATATGTTGAGTAAAGAAAAACTGCCCTACTGTACAACCCGTAGTCCTAGAGCTAGGTGTCCCGCAAACACTTTAGCCGTGAGGGAGTTTGTAAACGGATCAGCAATGTTGTGCTCCGAAGCGATTTGCGTGACGATCACGTCTCCTCGTTGCACAATCTCCCTGATGAGATGGTATTTGCACTCTATGTGCTTTCCGCGCTTATGGCTTCTAGGTTCTTTAGAATTTGCCACTGCACCACTATTATCACAATAAAGGGTGATAGGAAAATTCATATTTGGAACAACTTTCAAATCAGTCAAAAACTTCCTAAGCCATACAGCCTCCTTCGCTGCTTCGCAAGCTGCGACGTACTCAACCTCCATGGTGGAGTGAGCGATACAACCTTGTTTTATCTCCTCCATACTATAGCTCCTCCGTTAAGAGTGAACACTGATCCTGATGTGGATTTCCTCGAATCTACATCAGTCTGAAAATCAGAGTCAGTGTATCCCTGCAAGGATCAAATCCTTTGCGCCATACACAAGCATATAGTCCCTCGTTCTCTTAAGATACTTGAGGATGTTCTTAACGACAGTCCAGTGATCATATCCTTGATTAGACTGATATCTACTGACTATTCCCACTGCATAATATATGTCGGGTCGAGTACATAGCATGGCATACATCAGACTACCGACAGCAGATGCATAGGGAATGCGTCTCATATCCTCAACTTCTTGAGGTGTCTTAGGACACTATTCCTTAGCCAAATGAATTCCATGCCTGAAAGGTAATGAACCATTCTTGGAATTCTGTATCTTATATCTAACCAACATCTTGTCAATATAAGATGCCTGAGACAGTGTTAGCGTTTTGTTCTTGCAATTCCGAACAATTTGGATTCCAAGAACAAACTGAGTCTCTCCAATCTTTCATTTGGAATTGGGTTGATAGCCATTGTTTAACGCCAGTCAGGAACCCTGCATCAATCCTAATGAGCAAGATATCATCTACGTATAGAACTAATGGACAAGAGTATTCTAATGGACTTGAGCATGACAACAGGGGAGAAGGTTTCTTCATAGTCCACTGTAAACCCAAGATCTTTCTTTGGAACCTCCTTAATATCTAACAACAAAAGAAAGGAAGAAATGAATGCTTAAAACTTGGTTTTCCTTGTTTTAAAAAGAAAAGTAATGAAGTGAAAGGCAAAAGGAAAACAAGGAAGGAAAAACATAAACCATTTTGGTTTGGTTTGCTCTAATAATAATGAAGAAAGAAAATGAAAGGAAAGGTTATAATATTGTGTTTTGTTAGGAATGAAAAGAAAAGAAAAGAAAAGAAAAGAAAAGGAAAAGGAAAAAAAGAAAGAAAGTGGAAGGTGGGACCCCCACCTTGGTTTTTCTTTTTAAACAACCAAGTACCTTCAATTTTCTTCTCATTTTCATCAAAGAGGAGCTGAGGGTTCGTGGGAGAAGCTTAAAGGAAGAAGAAGAAGGTGGTTTTGGAGCTGGATTTGCAGAAGAGAGGGAGAGAACTCAAGCAATTAGTATGACAGCAAGGTAATCACTCTGCCATGTTCTGCTATTTTGTTCATCACGAGCTCCACAGAAAGAGGTAAGAGTTGAAATTTTGTTTCATGAAAGTTAACTCATATTGGAACAAGATTCGTGAAGGAAGCTCGAGCAAATTTGGATCTTAAGCTACTGATTTATGAAGAGGAAGACAGAACACAGAATTTACTGTCAAATCCGAGAAGTCTCTGATGTTTTGGTTGTACTGACTTGTAGAGTTGGAATCAGAAGCTCCATTAGGTATGGTTGGAAAGCTTATTGAATTTCCTACAACTTTTGTGAAGAATTCGTGAATAGAAAATGATTGGAAGATGTTGTAAATAGCCGGTAAAGGTTCGGGTTGCAGCAGAAAATTAAATCTGGAATAGCAGAAGTTAGTTCCGGGGAAAGGAGCTTTCGAGGTATTTCTGAACCAATCTATTGGTAATTTCAATTTCATGTCTTCATATGATTTTTAGAGGGTTCAAAAAGGAAGAATTTGGTATAAAGTACATCCTTTTTGGCTAAGTAATGAAGAAGTTATGAGTATCTGAATACAGGGCTTAAAATTTGTTAAATGCTGGAATGTTTGTTGGAGTATTTTCTTGTAGTTTAAAGGTTAAAAACCATGAGCTCGAGGTTCTAAAACATGGTTTTGGTTTGTTTGACAGGCCAAGAACAAAAGGTCGAGTGTACGGGTCAAGACTTTAGTTCTAACACTGTGAGTGACAAAACGAACCTTGAAAATGGTTTATAGGCTTGTATTATGCTTATGAAATGCAAGGTTTTGCTAAAACGAAATGGTTTAGATGTTTATTGTTTTCTTGAACACTTGTTTATGAGCATTCATGATTTCTTAGAAATGTTTTAAAGTGTTCATGATGAGCCTAAAAGTCTTTATGAAATTTATACATGAGCATATGTCTAATGATTGCCAAAATTTATGGAGATGTTATGATTTCAAGCAAGCATGTACTAGCAAGTATGCTTTAAAGATTTCTAGTTTTATGAACAAGCTAAGTAAGCTTGAGTTTTATGAAAGAAAAAGATAAGCTGACATGTTCAAATGTTTTCATGTGATCTTCTGAGATATTGAGCCCGAGGCTATGTAGTACCGCAGTGTGCACACAGGTCTTATTCTCGTTGTCGACGTTGAGTGTACTCGCGACAACAGCCATTGTCGTCGTGAGTGCCGGGCGGGGCCCACTACGACAAAGACGATGGGAGTCCGGGCGGGCCCCACTACATCGTAGAATAAACGTTGGTGTATCTTTGGCGTGCCCTACTACACAACGAGATTGTGACATGTTTTAAAAAGAGCTTATATCATTTACATGTCTTACGAGATTTTAACGGTATACTTGCTTGGTTTTCATAAAAAAAGCTATTATGATTACACGATTACTTTTAACATTTGATTACGGATGCATATGCTCATAGATGGGCCAGTGATATGATTTTACGAGTTAATAACTTTCTTTAAAACTCAAGTCACTCACCGAGCATCATAGCTCATTCTTTCGATGTTTTCCCCACTTTTCGTAGGATCGAGCTCCCGGTGCCTGATAACCTGCCATAGTCTGCTGGAAGCTTCTCATGTTTGATATGTTGTACGTGGTTGGTGTGGTTTAGCAAGTCCATATGTTTGTAAATTATTTTAAGAGAACTATGTAGTTATAGTCGTATGTGCTTTAGTGGTTTGGACTGTTTGTGGTTCTGATGTTCTTGCTCGTTTTAGTTTCCAAGAGAGACTTAAGAAGGGTTTCTCCTCATGTACGTCTTATAGATGTCCAGTTTTCGCTGTGCTAAGTTTAAAGTGTTCCATATGCGACATAGTTTGTTTTCAGGTAAAGTAGTGTCAGCAGGTATTGTTAAGAGGTAACAATGTCTGATGGCTTCATGCCGTCTCCCGGGCTAAGTTAGCAAGTGGTTCGGGAGGAGGTGTGACATCCACCGCTTCCCTTTAGGTATAACCCTTTGCCACAAGTCGAGTCTTAAAGGTTTGCGCCTTACCGGCTTGATCTCGTTTCCTCTTGTAGATCCACTTGCAACCGATTGGTCTTTCACCATCTAGTTGATCTACAAGTTCCCAGCCTGAATTGAAGTACATTGACTCCATTTCGAGGTCCATGGCTTTAATCCACTGGTCTCTATCTATATCATTCATTGCCTGTTTATAGGTCAATGGATCCTTAATGCCATCATAAGGTATGATGACATGGGTTTCAGTCAAACTCATGTAACGGTTGGGTTGTCTAACATCCCTCCCACTACGTCGAGGTATTCTCAACTCTTGAGAAGGACCAACTTGATCAACAACTCTTGTTGATTTATCTGTAGCTTCCTTGGAAATTTCACTCAAGATAATCCTGCTTCGAGGTTGATGATCTCTCATGTGGTCTTCCCCTAAGAACATGGCGTTTGTCGACACAAGCACCTTGTCCTCTTGAGGATCATAAAACAGACCACCTTTCGTTTCTTTGGAGTATCCTACGAATAGGCATAATTTTGAACGATGTTCCAATTTCTTCGGATTGGACACCAACACATGGGTCGGACAACCCAAAATTCTGAAGTGACGTAAACTCCCTTTACGCCCTTTCCATAACTCATAGGGTGTTTCTGAAACACTCTTGAGGGAACTGTAAACCCGAGATCTTTCTTTGGAACTTCCTTATTAACAAACAACAAAAAGAAAGAAGAAATGAATGTTTAAAACTTGGTTTCCCATGTTTTAAAAAGAAAAGAAATGAAGTGAAAGACAAAAGGAAAACAAGGAAAGAAAGTTTAAACCATTTTGGTTTGCTTTGCTTTTAAAGACAAAAGAAGAAAAGGAAATGAAATAAATGTTTTATATATTAAGTTATTTTGTTTTGTTAAGAAAAGAAAAGAAAAGAAAAGAAAAGAAAGAAAGAAGATAAAGGAAAGAAAAGAAAAGGAAAAAGAAATGGAAAATGAAAAAAAAAATAAAAGTGCAAAACGACAAAGGAATACCTCTTCCACCGATTGTTATTGTTTAAAAAGGGTTTTCTCTCCATTTTCTTCTCTATCTTTACAAACCAAGCTAAAGTTTCGTGGGAGAAGGAGAAAGGAAGAAGAAGAAAGCCATTTTTCATGAATTTTGAGCTGGAGTTGCAGAAGAAAGGAGAAGAACTCAAGAGGATTCTTTATTGCAGCAAGTTGATCAATTCAAACCAGTCCTGATGTTTTGATATTCTCGAGCTCCACAAGACGAGGTAAGAGTTGAGCTTTTGTTTCATGAAAGTTAACTCATATTGAAACAAAATTCGTGAAGGAACCTCGAGCCAATTCTGATTTTAAGTTGCTGTTTTGTTAAGAGGAAGGCAGAAGACATAATTTTGCTGTCAAATCCGAGAAGTCTCTGATGTTTTGGTTATTCTGACCTGTATACTTGGAGTTAGAAGCTCTAATTGGTATGGTTCGAAAGGTTATTGAATTTCCTACAAGTTTTGTGAAGGAATCGTGAGAAGAAAATGATTGGAAGATGTTGTAATCATCAGGTTAAGTTTCGGGTTGCAGCAGGAAGTGAAATCTGGAACAGCAGCAGGATCAATTTAGGGGTTAAGCTACTGAGGTATTTTCTAACCCATACGTTAGGAATCTCATTTTCATGTCTTCTTAAGAGTTTTAGAGGGTTCAAAAAGGAAGCGTTTGGTATAAAGTACATTCTTTTTGGATAAGTAATGAAGAAGTTATGGTTGTCTGAAAACAGGGCAGAAAATCTGAAAATGTTGGAATTTTTTAAAGTGTGTTTTCTTGTAGTTTTAAGGTTAAAAACCATGAGCTCGAGGTTCTAATACATGAATTTGGTTTGTTTGACAGGCCAAGAGCAAATAGGTCGAGTGTACGGGCTAAGATTCTAGTTCAAACACTGTGAGTGATAAAACGAACATCAAAAGTGTATATATGCTTGAATTATGTTCAAGAAATGCAAGTTTTGCTAGAATAAAAGTTTTCAATGCATTATGCTTTCTTTTGAACACATGTTTATGAGTATTCATGTTTTCCTAGAAATTTTTCAAGTGTTCATTGTGACTCTAAAAGTCTTTATAAAGTTTATACATGAGCATATGTCCAATGGTTGCCAAAATTTATGGAAATGTTATGATTTCAAGCAAGCATGTACTAGCAAGTATGTTTTAAAGATTTCATTTTATGAAAAGTCGAGTAAGCTTGAGTTTTATGAAAGAAAAGATAAGCGGGCATGTTCAAATGTTTTCATGTGATTTTCTCGAGATATTGAGCCCGAGGCTTTATGGTACCGTGTGCACACAGGTCTTATTCTCGTTGTCGACGCGTTGAGTGTGTACTCGTGACAACATCGCCGCCGTCGAGAGGCCGGGCGGGTCCCACTACGACAAAGACGATGGGAGTCTTTGGGGGCCCCACTACATCGTAGAGTAAACGTTGGTTGTATCTTGGCGTGCCCTACACAACGTGGATTGTGACATATTTTTAAAAGAGTTTATCTTATTTACATGTCTTACGAGATTTTGATGATATACTTGTTGGTTTTCTGAAAGTCTATTATGATTCTACGTTTACTTTCAATGCTTGAATACAAATGCATATGCTCATGGTTTTCAGGTCACATGTTTTACAAGTTACAGATATTAAACACGTCCACTCACCGAGCTTCATAGCTCATTCTTTCTATGTTTTCAAACCGTTCGTAGAGATCGAGCTCCGGCACCGAAAGTTATCGCCATAGTCTCTTTGAAGCTTCATAAGTTAAATACTTTGTACGTGGCTGGTTTTGTCTAGCAAGTCTCTATGTTGTAAATTATTTTGAGAGGACTTGGTGTTATAGTTGTTTGTACATTAGAGGTTGTATAAACAATGGTTTGTCTTGTGTTGTTTCTGATGCACTAGACTTTTAGTTTCCAAGAGAGACTTGTGAAGGGTTTCTCCTTGTATATGTTTAATAGTTGTCCAGTTTCCGCTATGTCATGTTTAAGTGTACTATTTTCGAACATAGTATGTTTATTAGGTGTATCAGGGTCAACAGGTATTGTTAAGAGATAAACAATGTCTGTTGGCTTCACGCCGCCTTTCGAGCTGAGTTAGCAGGTAGTTCGGAAGGGGGTGTGACAGGAACCATGTTCAAAATATATACAGCAGCTTCTACTGCATATCCCCAAAACGAACTAGGCAGTTGAGCGTAGCTCATCATGGAACGAACCATGTCTAACAGAGTTCTATTTCTCCTCTCAGCTACACCATTTTGCTGATGTGTACCGGGCGCTAAGAGTTGGGATACGATTCCATGTTCTATCATATAGTCTTGAAATCTCAAATCCATATACACTCCACCTCGATCTTATCGAAGTGTTTTAATCGTTTCACCTAATGTGTTCTTAACTTCTTCCTTATATTCCTTGAACTTTTCAAGAGTTTAAGACTTATGATGCATTAGGTAAAGATAGTCATACCTTGAATAATCATCAATGAAACTGATGAAATATTCATACCCTCCTCGTGCCTTGACATTCATAGGACCATAGAGATCCGAATGCACGAGTTCCAAGGGTTATTAGGCTCTATAACCTTTTTCAGAAAAAGGTCTTTTAGTCATTTTTCCTTCGAGACAGGACTCACATGGTGGTAAAGAGTTGTCCTCTAACTGACTTAGGAGACCACTCTTGACCAATCTCCCAATCCTATTGAGATTAATGTGGCCTAGTCTCAAGTGCCAAAGATAGGTACTAGGAGAAAGTTTCTGCCTTTTATTTTGAGTATCAGTTGTTTTAAACATCTCGGTGTTCAAAATTGCTTTTAATTCGGTTGGTCTTAACACATATAAGTTGTTTTCAAGTTTAGTTGAACATATTCGTACACCTCTTTTGCAAATGAACGCTTCATTATGATCAAAAGATACTTTATACATATGTTCAAGCAAACAAGAGATAGATACAAGATTTCTTTTGATTCCAGGAACCCAAAGTACATTTTCTAATAAAATGAATCTATCTTTAAACAACAGCTTCACTGCTTCCACTGCTTTGCCTGAGACAACCTCTCCCGTTCCAATCCTGAGAGTTATCTCCCCATCTGTAAGTTGCTGCCAGGAACTAGTTTCCTGAAAAGAAGAATAAACATGGTTAGTGGCTCCTGAATCTAATATCCAGGCGGAATCATCATGTTCCACTAAACATGTTTCAACAACAAGTAAATCATATTTACCTTGTTTTTCCTTCTCAGCTTTCTTTTCTGCAAGGTACTTTGGGCAGTTCCTCTTCCAGTGCCCGTCACCACCACAATGGAAACATTTTTCTGTGGCCTTAGCCTTGCGTGTGGGAGTTGGTCCCTTCCCTTTGTCCTTCTTCTTCTTCTGAATACCCTTATTCTTGGTAAAAGAAGGACCAAACTTGGTCTCTGAGGACGATCCTCTTAGGGACTTCTTTGAAGTGACAACATTTGCCTCCTTCTCTTTTCCCTTTGATTTCATCAGGGACTCAAAAGTCTGAAGCTCGTTGAGGAGAGTAGTCAGGTTATATTCTATTTTATTCATCACTGCATTGGTGCGGAATGGCAGGAAACTCTTCGGAAGAGATTACATAATAAAGGTTACCTGAGTTTTCTCATCTATGACAGCCCCATTTACTTCAGCCACGTTGAAGTGGACCATCATGTCAAGGACATGCTCCCTAACAGAGGCTCCCTCCTTCATACGGGAGTTGTAAACGTATTTGAGAGCATCATAATGGACCGATGAGGACGGTTGTCCAAACATCGCTTGTAATGATCCCATGATCTCCTTTGCGGTGACCATGCTCTCATGTTTCTTAGACAACACATAAGATATGCTGGCTAAGATATTGATGCGCGCGCAGCGTGCAGTAAACTAACATGCAAACTACGCACCGGATGTGCAAGTATACACAGTCGATTGCAGCAAGTAATAAAATAAACAGTATTCGAGTACTGAGTATCGTCTCCACAGGGATTAGAGGCAAGATCTACCTATTCTAAGCTACTTATAATAATCTTTATGCAAAACACAAGTAAAGACAAATCAATGGTAGGGTTTAACCTAATTAATGCTAAAAACATAAAGGATGCAATGAACATGTAAATTATATTAACTATTCAATGATGTGATGAATTAATCTACGATGTTGGATCTAATATGCAAATGCTGAAAACTACAATGGTAAATAGGATATGCCGAAAATGTTATGATAAATGAGATAGGCTCGGATTTGAGGGTTCCTTTATGTCCTTCGGTTTTCACATATCAAGTCATACATAATACTTTATTTGTGTTACACATGCTAACTCGGGTTTATTCTCATAATTCCCAACATTTTCTAGTAATTAACTCTCATTAATTACCTTGTGAAGTTCCATGTTTTAGTACCCTAGGTGAATTGATTAATTCTAATCTTTTCACTTGCGTCTCGAGTATCCACCCTTTAGATAACCTAAGGTGATTACGGCACTCCGTTATCTTCCTACTTCTCATATAAAAGAAAGCAATATGGACTTAGGTTGGCCAAGCATAAATCCAATAAACCATAAATTCAACCATAATCAATCACAAATAAGCATACTCTTCAATATGTGAAACTTTATTACATAAAGTATACTCAAATCCTTGCCTTCTAAAATTAGTTCATGCTTACAACAAAAGAAAATCTACAAACTAATCTAGAATGCATAATTACTACTAATTTACAAAGGAAGAGAAGGGAAATCAAGTAAACAAGGTGAAAGGAAAAGAATCCCCCTTTGTTGACAAGCTCCAATGGGTCTCCAATGTCCCTCCAAGCCTTGAGAACTCTTGATTTCTCTCTACAAAGAATATGGAAATTTTGGTAAAACTTCTCCTCTTCTCTCTCTCATTTTCGGCAATGGCTTGTTAAGGATGGCCAAATGGTTGAACTTGGAGAGCAAGTTTGCTTAGCTTCTCCAACAAGCTCCCTTTTTAGCTTCTCCCACAAGCCATTCTTTATCTTCCAACAAAAGCCTTTCTTTGACTTCTTCCATAAGCCTCTTTGGTTTGCAACATGTGTAAAAAGCCTTCCAATTAATTGAGTTGAATTGTTGAATTAATCCACTTCCATAACAAAATTAATTCATGCACCTAAATTCAATTAAAACCAAGGAAAAATTAATCAATTTCTCTAATTTTCACAATATGAAAAATTAAAGTTAACCTTTCTCAAATTTGGCAATTTAATACATAATTAGATTAATAAAGTGCAAAAATAACTTAATTACATGCCAAGATCAATTAATTAATAAGGGGTTTGAGCTCGATTTAGGTGAAAATAACTCTTTGATAAAGAGTTATCAGATATAGACTCAGGCCTTCTCATTAGCCCTAATCCATCTGTCATAAGCATCCCGAACAATTTGGTTTGCTGTCGAGCTGGGAGGGGAGAACATTCCTCCGTTAAGACGAACCTCAGATCATCAAGAACAAGAACCGTATTCAAGTTTGATTTCAAGATTCCATAATTATCGCCGCTAAGTTTATTGAAGGCGAGTAACTGGATAAAAGAGTTTGACATGCTGAAAAAGAATGAATTCTATTAGTGAATTGTTTGTAACCTATCAAATTTAAGAATTTAGCAAAAGTAATAATGTACCCATAAACTCATTATTGTTTTTGCAACGATACTTCAGTGAGTCAGAGCAACTGCTATCGAGGGGCAGTCAATCACTCCTTCATTGAACCAAGACATTCTTGACTAAATGCTAACACCGGAATAACTCTTATTTCTATAGCATTCTAGTTATCGCTACTTTGGTCAAGAATTTACTAACACTTAGCAATTCTTGTAACTGTGACCCGCCATTGAGGTCGGCCCCAACAACGCTACCGAATTGGAGAGACAAAGCTGGGAATGGATCTAGAAATAATATCGAACCACTTCGAACACTTCGAATTTGGGTCGAACCAGCTTGCAAATGTGTGAACCGGACCTTCACAAGGTTGAATTGGGTTGTAAAAGGCTGAACCGGGCCTCCAAATGGTGAAACGGACCTCCCAAATGGAAAATCCGGCCTCGAAATAGTCAGAACCGGTCTAAAAATACCCGAAGCGGACCAAAATCGAGCCGAACCGGTCCAAAGAAACTTGAACCGGTCAAAGTCAAAATGGGAAGGTCAAAGTCAACATTTAACAACCTGCTGACGTCACTGATTGAAGTGTTGATGTCATCGTCTTCTTCTTCATTTGAAAGACATCCACGCGCGTGCTGGAAATCTGGGCAGAAAATGAAAAAAAGAAAAACAGCCTCTGTTTTCAGTTTTTATGACCTCTCGAGCTTCTATCTTCAAATTGAAGGCCTTCCCGAACTCCAAACGACTTGAAATTTTTACAGCCTATTCTACACACATTAAAGCTTAAACACGCTTGAGAAATTTGAAAATAAAGCACAAATTGATGCTCAATTTAAATGCCAAATCCAGATTAACACTTTAGACGCCAGAAAAATTGTATTTCAAAAATCACCCACCATAAAACAAAATAGATCAAATTGAGTGCTCAAAATTGCTCTGATACTAATTGAAAGAGTCTAGATTAAGAAAGCGAAAGCAATTTTGGATCTTGAACACTCTAAGTTGATCAATTTTGTAAAATAAAATGCATGCTCAAAGTTGGAAAAACAGAGGGATAGAAAACTCAACTTTGAAGATCAAATTTTCTTCACCCGGTGGATGGTTTTCAACACGAACACTTCGTGGACAACCATTAGAGTCTTCCCTACTATCCTCAGGCCTTAGAACGGATTGTGGGATCCTAGGTTGAGAGAATTTGGAAGAAAAATCCTCAAAGGTCACTAATTCGAGAATATTGAATTTTCTGTAAAAATCTCACAACGTCCCTCAAATCACCATTATATAAAGGTTCAATAAGCTTCAATAGAGTGACAGCTCAAGGGTGATGAGGAGGCTTTGACATGGAGGTGACCAATTTTGGTGAATTTGATGATGAGTAAGATTGGGCAAATTGCCAAGTTGGGTTTCATGGAAATCCTTGTTTTTTCATTTAATTTTAATTCAAAAATCAATATTAAATTGATTTTTAATTAAAATTAATTTAATTAATTAAATAATTAATTTAATTAATTAATTTTTAATTTAATTTAATATCAAATATTAAATTAAATAAATTGCCCGATCCCGATCGATTTTCCGAACATGAATCTTTATTCATGCTATAAATCGATCTAATATTTAAATCATATTTAAATATATACACCTCCTTTTAATCATAGTTTAATTCATAATTAAGTTATCATTCGTTAAATATATCACATATAATTAACGCTTTCTCCCAAACTCGAATTTGAACAATTCAAATTTTTTTCTCTCAAAATGTTACAAGGCTTAGTCCGAGCTAGTAAGGGGGACCTAATGGACCTACAGATCATGAGCTCCAACGATACGAGATTAACCGGTCAAACTCTTTAGCCTAGCTAATCAACATTCGTTAACCACCGGCGCACTCCACTAAAGCCCAGTGGCTGCACTCTCCTCACTGTAGATATATTTCTGTCCACTCGATATAACCATGATTAGTAAGTCGATCCTTCACAGGTCGTTCGTAATTACAGTTGGGTCAAAATTATCGTTTTACCCCTGTAATTACCTCTTGTTCCTTAAGTACCATTGATCCTCTAATGAACAATTGGTTTGTGGTCCAACCAGCAAATCGAATCCCTCTCGGGCCAATGAGAGGGGTGGGCCCATTGTTCAAGACCCGGAATCAACACTTAAGGAAACAACCTCTCTACTAATCCCTAGAGTGGGTAGGAGTGAATTCCATCTTACAGAACTATGTTCCCAGCTATCTACCAGGTTTTATCCCTGAAATGGGAGGCATATTGAGCCGACAGTCTCGGGCCACTCTCACCCATGCAAATCTAAGGATAATCCGACTAAACAGGAGTTCATAGAACGCTCAGGATTAAGATCGAGTTACCTAGGTCATCGTATGAATATAGTCAGTTAAGACAGTAAACGGAGTTATAAAGTCTAAGTGACTATTTCGCAGTCCAGTCTTATGAAAACTCATTGCATAGGACGCCCCCACTCGCATATCTCTACATGAATGATTTAGGATCACATCGTTTGTACTCTACAAAGTGGGTCGCGTCCATGGTGTCCCCAGGATAAGGTACCCAACCCTATCCTTATACTATAGACTGTTCTGGCTATAACTTGAACTTGATCCACTTTTATGTCACATAAAGTTCAACTATTCATCCTATAGCCAAGGGTTCTTTATTGGATTAAGGTTACACAATACACAATTCACTTTATTCAATAACACCTTTATTGCGAAATAGAATATACATTCAGTTTACAAAACCACGAGTTTTAGGACATAAAACCCAACATGGTCCTCCTCCAAGAAAGTGGCATTTATCGACACAAAAACCTTATCTTTCTTAGGATCATAGAATAAACTACCTCTTGTTTCTTTTGGGTATCCTACGAATAGGCATAACTTTGAACGTGAATCCAACTTCTTTGGATTTTTCACAAGCACATGTGCTGGACAGCCCCATATTCTGAAGTGACATAAACTACCTTTACGTCCTTTCCAGAGTTCAAAAGGAGTTTCAGAAACACTTTTGGAGGGCACATTATTCAAAATGTATATTGTAGTCTCCACTGCGTAACCCCAAAAGGAACTAGGGAGATGAGCATAACTCATCATTGATCGAACCATGTCCAACAAGTTCTATTTCTCCTTTTCGATACACCGTTTTGCTGTGGTGTGCCGGGAGCTGAGAGTTGAGACGTAATGATATGAACCAAGGTATCTCACGAAGTCGCATTAAATGAAGTCATTCATGGAAGTTTAACATAAGTTGCATTTAATGAACTCAAGTACAACTCATCATTTATTAAAGAACAACAAGCTTCATTTATGGGACAAGGACTTCAAGATACTTCAAGATGTGCTTCATTTACTATTGGAAGGTTACAAAGAGTTACAAAGCTAGTAAAGAGACATCATTCTCGGATTTATGGCAAATTTGATGTAAATTTCAGTTTTAAACTCTTGTTTTCAATGTTTTAGGTTACAAAATAGTTAGTGGACATTATGGTATTGATGAGGATGTAAGTTACAACTCTTAAACTACTATAGGTTATCTTTAGGTTTAATTTTGAAGGTTATAAATAGCCACATGTAATCCAAGGAGAAAAAAAAAGATTGAAAAATGTAATCAAAAGGAGCCTTTGTGCTTTTTTATAGCCTTTGAGCTATGTCTTTGCAATTCTATGTAGATTAGGTTGCATGCTAGAATCATTCAAGCTTGACTTGATCAATCTTGCTTGTGGAGTGATTCGAATCTCATACAAGTTCTCTTGCCTTGAGATGCTTGATCACAAGGTAATCCGATTTTACTTTCCTTGAGTTTGTTTTCAAAATTGGTTTTGGGGTCTTTGAGATTGAGTTATCTAAAGGTCTTGTTTCTTTAAGCAAGGTTGTTAGATCCAATTGTCAAGGGTTACTTAACATTTTGACATTAGAATCTTTGGCTTATTTGATTTCATTTTGATTTGAGATTTTTATGAACAAGATTGCTGGATTTTTCATTCCTTCTTAAAATTTCTCATCACGTAATTCCATGTTCTATCATATAGTTCTGGAATTTTAAATCCATGTACTCTCCACCTCGATCCGATCGAAGTGTTTTAATAGTTTTACCTAATTGATTTTCAACCTCAGTCTTGAATTCCTTGAACTTTTCAAGTGCTTCAGACTTGTGGTGCATTAGGTAAATATGCCCATATCTAGAATAATCATCTATAAAAGAGATGAAATATTCATATCCTCCCCTGGCTTTAACATTCATCGGACCACAAAGGTCTGAATGTATAAACTCTAGAGGGTCTTTGGCTCTATAACCTTTTCCACTAAAAGGTCTTTTAGTCATCTTGCCTTCTAGGCATGATTCACATACTGGCAAAGAATTTTCTTCTAACTCGTTTAGAAGTCCTTTCTTTACCAATCTCTCAATCCTATTGAGATTAATGTGACTCAATCTTAGATGCCAAAGATGAGCATTTTCTTTAGGAGAAATTTTACGTTTCTTAGTTTGTGCGTTTGCAGTTTTAAATAATTCAGTGTTCAAAACCATTTTGACTGAATTAGGCCTTAAAACATACCATCCATTTTCTAATGAAGCTGAACATATTTCTAAACTTTTCTTCAAAATAAACACTTTATTCATAGAAAAGGAGACATAAATACATTGTTCTATAAGGCAAGAAATGGAAATAAGGTTTCTAGTAAACCCCATCACTAATATATTGTCCAACAATACATATTTCTTGCCAAAATAAAGCTTCATTGTGCCTACTGCTACAGCTGAGACGACTTCTCCATTTCCAACTCGGAGCATTATCTCTCCTTGTTGTAGCTGCTTCCAGGAATCAATTCCCTGAAAAGAAGAGCAAACATGATTAGTGGCGCCTGAATCAAGTATCCAAGTTGTTTTATCATTATCCACTAAACAACCTTCTAGGCAAAGTAAATCATATTTACCTTCCTTGTTCTTTTCTGCAATGTACTTCGGACAGTTCCGTTTCCAATGTCCGTCTTCGTTGCAGTGGAAACACTTTCCTTTGTCAGCAACGTCTTTGACTTTCTTGCCCTTCTGGGCGGCAGCTTTGTCAGCCTGTTTCCCTTTACCAACCTTCTTCATGTTCTTCTTCTTTCCTCTCAGGTTAGAAGAAGATGAAGCCACTGTTTTTGTCCCAGAGGTCGAACCTCTGTGATAACTCTTACTGGCAACGTTTGCCTCACCTTTTGATCCCTAAATTTTCATCAAAGACTGAAAGGTCGGAGTTCATTCAGAAGGGAGGTAAGATTAAAAGTAAGCTTGTTCATAACATCATTACTTCTAAACTGCAGGAAACTATCTGGAAGGGTTTCCAGAATGAAGTTGACCTGCTCGATTCATCGATGGAAGCATCATTCGACTCCGCGATGTTAAAGTGCACCATCATATCCAGGACATAATCTCCGAATAGATGTACCCTCTGGCATCCTCGAGTTGAATATGTACTTTAGGGCATTATGTCGGGCTTGTGTGGACTGTGGTCCAAACATACCCGCACAGAATCCATGATTTCCTTAGCGGTAATCATGCTCTCATGCTTCTTGGCCAATATGTCAGACATACTTGCTAGCATGTAGACCTTGGCCTTATCATTGGCCTTGATCCATCGATCATATCCATCACGAACATTTCGTGACGCATTCGAGCCTGGCACCTGAGGACACTCCTCAGTTAGCACAAACTTCAGATCATCCCCTACCAAAATAGTGTTGAGTTTGTTTTTCCATGTCATCATATTCTCTCCGGTTAACTTTTTCGCACCCAATAAGAAAATTATAGAGCTAGACATTTTTGCTGAAAAATTTACAAACAAACTTGTATGAGTTTCTTGTTATAACTCTAATCCAATCATGTTTTAGCTAATTATCAAATGATTCCTAGGCCATTTATAATTTGCAATGATACTCCAAAGGTTTAGAATGTATGACACCGAAGGGTAATAAAAAACAGTCCTCCTCTGGATCAAGACACTCTTGACCAAAACCTAATACCAGAATAACTCTTATTCCTATAGATTTTAGTTACCATTTTTCGATCTGGATACATACACAACTTATGTACCCCGTGAGTGTAACCTTCTGTCTTTAGATCCCAGAGTCTCGATCCAATAAAATCTGCCGAAGGGAGGACTATATTGGAAAATAGTCTAAGGAAATCTTTATCCCTTTCGGGTGTCTCATCGTGTTCGATCCCCATGATCAAGCCCTCCAGAAGGGATTGTGCAGTCCAGCCAAACTAGCAGGCTGACCATAGTGGTCTAACGGTGTAAACCGACAAAAGAGACCGTAGGTTTTGTTTTCACTAAACCTGCTCCCACTCACTATAAGTACCCTCTCCATTCACCTTGATATTGACTCATACAAATACCATTCGAAGAGGGACGCTCCCGTTTGCGCCACGAGGCCAAGTATGAGTCTCACGGTGTGAACTTCCCAGAGATAGCGTGGGTGGAAAAAAAATGTATCTCATACAATTTTTCCTCCCACTGAATACTTTAAGTTTATAGGAATCTTACTTAGGCTAAAACCCGGCTAATGGTTTTACCTAACTCTATCAACATAACTCTTATATTGATAATCAATATAACTCTTATATTGATTTTATCCTAAGTTTGTTAATATAACTCCTTATACTAGTTTATTAACCCCTTAATAAACCCGCTAACCCAACTGTAATTTATAAAACTCTCTGATTAAATTTTACTCCCAGGTCAGTTTCCAGGTAGGGGTGTTCCGTTTCCGTCATCTTAAATACCCCAGCCTAGACAGAACTTTCCTTAGACAGAGTTCCTCTTTTAATCATAGTTTATAAATTACTTGGTTCCTAATTCTAATCTAATTAGAACTAGATAACCTAATGTCTATTATTTCCAAGTTCTAAACACTTTAAAACTAATAATTAACCTTAGGTGACATGCATACTATGTTATAGTGCTTGATCATTCATCACATGAATAATAAGACATTCATAGCATATTCATCTCATGAAATATAATGCATGTCAATGTTGTCCATAAATTAATATAACAACTTTATATTAATTAATCATGCAAACTATATAATATAACTTCTTATATTATAAATGATGCATGAAAATACTTAACCTAAGGTGGGATTTCTAAAATACAAGCATACACTATGCATGACAATAATTACACAACAATTGCATAATTAGTCTAAGGACAACCCCCTATAAGCAGGAGTTCTTAACTTGCTCAGGATTCAGGTCGAGTCACTAATGACCATCTATAAATTACTAGTCTTATCCTGTTAACGGTGTTACACTGGTTAGACTAATAATTTGCGATCCAGTCTTGTATGAACTGTTCATACAGGATGCCCCCACTCGCATGTCAACTACATGAATGAGTTGGATTACCTCATTTGTACTAATTACAAAGTGGATCGCATCCATAGTGTTACCAGAATGAGGTTTCCAACCTTATTCTTATACTATAGACCATTTAGGTTATATTCTTGAACTCAACCCAAATAGTGTCAACTACACTGATTTCAAGATAAATGTTATAACCTTGGAGCTTAGTTTATTGGATTTATAAAAGCAAGACTGTAATCTTATCAAAACAAATAACACTTTATTTAATTGATCAAAATTACACAAGTTTAGGGCATAAATCCCAACAGACCGTAGGATATATTAACACGTGTCCATCTCTCATTTACTATAGACACTTCCCTCGTTCACCTTGGTATTGAACCATGCAAACACCATCCGTAGGGGAACGCCCTATTGACGCCACAAGGTCGAGCATGGAACCCACGGTGTGAACTCTTGAGGACGTGGGAGCTAAAACATGATGTGAACATCTTGTTATCTCCCACTAAAGTATCTTAACTATTTAGGGTTAAGTTCTAACTTAGGTGGATTCTTGCTAAACGAATCTATCTAAGTCTATTCCTATTATAACTCTTATAACAAGGTTTTTAACATTAAAATCTAAGTACATTAAACAATTTAATTTCCTAATGACATTGCATGCTAATAGGAATTAGGTTAATTAAACTCAGGTTTCGAGTCAGTTCCCATGTAGGAGGTGTTCCGAAAACCGTCAGCTTAAATACCTCCAACCTTGGACAAAACCTCACCAGTAGAGTTCCCTTATAACCAATGTCCTATTGTGTCGTACTTAACCTTATTTTAAAACTATTTAAAATACTAAGTAAGACTAATTTATAATACTATTAGAAATTTTGATCTTAGATTTAATTAATTTTAAACATTTTAAAATTAATTCGATTTACCTAAAACTCCTATGTTTTCATCCAACTCTTTATTATAAGTTAATGTTTTTAATTAAAAAATATACCTATTATAAATTTTAATATATTAACCAATAACATGTTGGGTTTTATACCCTAAAACTCGTAGTTTGTAAATAATATTCTAATTAAATCAATAAATCGTTATTATTATCAATAAAGAGTTATCGTTTAATTCATTATTTTATATTGCGTTAAGTTAACCCTAAATCCAATAAACTAACATCCAAGGTTGTTGTATGTCTCTTGAACGGAATGTAGTGGACATATAAGGATCTCAGTTCCAGATACAACCTAAAGGGTCTATAGTAGGGGATAAGATTTGGGTACCTCATCTTGGTAATACTATGGGTATGGCCCACTTTTTATTTAATACAAACAATGTGATCCTAACGTGTTCTTTTAGACGACATGTGAGTGGGGATATCCTATGTGATGAGATCGCATAAAACTGAACCATGAAATAGCAATCGCTAGATGTAACTTCGTTGACTAGTTAGGTTTCTATTTCAATAGGATGACCTAGGCAACTTGATCTCAATCTTGAGCAGGTTATGAACTCCTGTTTGCGAGGGATTGTCCTTTGACTAGTATGGGTGAGAGTAGCGCGAGACGCCGACTCAATATGCCTACCTTCTTGGGGACGAGACCGAGCAGGCAGCTGGGGACTTAACCTACCAAGATGGAATTCACTTCTTCCCGCCTACTAGGATAAGTAGATGAATGTTCCCTTAAGTGGTGCCTCCAAGACTTAAACAAAGGGCCCAACCCTCTCATTGGCCCGAGAGGGACTTCTATTTATTGGTGGACTATAAACATGTTATTCATTAGAGGAGCACTGGAACTTAAGGTAAAAGATGTAACCCAGGGGTAAAACGGTAATTTGATCCAACTGGTGCTACAAACATTCGTGAAGGATTGACTTGCTGTTATTGGTCGATATCCGTTGACACAAAAATATATCTGCAGTGAGAAGAGTGCAAGTGCGGTACTTTAGTTGAGTGCGCAGTTAACGAATGTTGATTAGGAGGTTAATGAGATTAACTGAATAATATTGTATCGTTGGAGCTTTTGATCTGTAGGTCCATCAGGTCCACTTCCTAGCTCGTAAATGGTTCTTAGATCATTTGAATTTGAAATGTTCAAATTCAATCAGAGAAAAAGCATGATGTATAGAGAAAAAGCATGATGTATAGAGATAAATTTATATTATAAATTTAAATTGAATATGATTCATATTAAATGAAATATTATAGAGTGACTCGTAGTTAACGAATGTTGATTAACGGAGTCAAAGAGTTTGATTATCGTTGGAGCTCATGATCTGTAGGTACATTAGGTCCCTCGGTTGGCTCAATACGGAAATAATGAGGGTATAAAGTTTTGGAATGAATTTGAAGTGTTCAAATTCAATTTAGGGAATTATATCAATTATATATGATATAATTGATATAAAATATTTAATGTGAATAGGATTCATAATAAACCATATTATTGCCCAATTATGGAATTAAGGCATAATTAGAGAAATTAGTTTGAGAGATATGTAAATTGAATATGATTCAATTTGATTTCCATCTTATGTAAATGTGATTTACATAATAAGATATTTGATACCTTTTATTTGCAAATGGATTTTGCATAATGCATAATTAGTGGAAATAGTGGCATATTGGGCGGAGAATTTGTTTCCACCTACATTGGCTATATAAGCATCCTTTTGGAGGCAAGAAGTGAGGCTTAAGTCAATTTTTGGAAATTTGCATTCAAGCAAAATACCAATTACTCTCTCAAATCCTCTCTAGAAATCCTTCTTCCAAAAAGGAGTTCTCACTTCTCTCCCCTCTCCTAGAGAACAATCGTGAAGACTTTTTGGAGGTGTTCGATCGTAGAAAACTTGGAGATCGTTGACGGCAAAAGGATTACGAGAAGAATTGTATCTTCAAAAGTAATCTCTAATCTACTATGCTTTCATAGTTAGACTTAGCCTATAGTTTTCTATTTTTGGTAATTTCTATGTAAACATAATCAAGAACAAAGGCGATCAATCGCTTCCACATCGGGATTCAATCTCTTCACTAACTTAGTTCGCTCCTTTACTACTTTCAAGTTTATCCATACCCACTAGTTGTGCAATTTCAACAACAAGAGTGAGTTGCAATTCACTATCCATTTGCAAGAAGTTGTGACGATATTGATGACAAATATGAGTTTTGAAAAAAAAAATTGATGGAAAAGAATAATATCTCTTGATGCAACTACCAATGCTAGTTGCAATCGATGGGCAAAACAATGTATATAATATGCACTTGAGCACTCATGAAGAAATAAAGCTGGCAAACTGTTCCATTCACCTTGCATATTACTTCCACCATCGTATCCTTGTACTTGAATGTCATTGATAGATTGTAATGAGCAAGAACAAATGAAAATTCTTTTTTCAAAGTTATTATTGCAGTATCATTAACACGAAAGAGACTAAAAATCGTTCTTGTATATGACCATCACTATCAATGAATCTTAAAACAAGAACAACTTACTTTCTTCTTAACTCATCTCGAGCTTCATCCACAATAATACAAAACTTTGCGTCTCCTACATCTTTATGAATTTTATTTTTCACTTTATCAAAGAGAATGTGTAAAATCTCCTACTGAATTTAATATATTGTGCATTTGTTGGGGCATTCTCTAAAATAACTTTAGCAACTTCCTCATTATATGTTGCTAATAACTTTTTTATCTCAATGAAATTTTCTCGATTTCTAGAACTTGAACTTTCATTATGACATAAGCACAACCTTATAAGATAACCACCTAATTGAATCATTTGTGGTCTTAAGTCTAAGCCTATTTTTAGAAACCTACTAAGATGTTTAGGCATTCATCACTCTATCAATATGTCTTGTTTGATTCATAAGATCATCACATTACTATACTGTAGCATTGTGAGGTGAATATGGATCATCAACAATATGACGAAAAAAAAAACACATCTTTTACCATCATTAACTTTATGATGGTTTCTTAGAAAAAAGAAAGCATGGAAAACAAAATACAACATCTTTTGTTAGTAAATACTCTAACCAAGAAAATAATTGAGCCAAGTACATTGAAACCTTCAAAGATATTTTTCTAATCCATAACATTAGATAATTAGAAAGAATAAATTGATAAAGTCGTTTCTTGATATAAGCTCATCATATTTGATCTTATAAATTTATATGATATTCTCATATTTGACGTCATAAACTTGGATCACGTTCTAGTTGTAAAGACTGATCAAATTCCTAATATTCTTCACATTATATTCTAGGAATTTTTTAAGGATATTGATCTTCCTGAATTGTATCAAGAAGAGTTTTAGAATGTGTAGATGTATCTAACCTATCAACGTTTTCTCTTGAAAAAATAATCAATAGTTTTTTGTGACCTCCATTATTCAAATATTTAAATGAGAATCTGCAAATTAATTTGATTAAAATATAATTATATTCATGATTTAACATAATTTGAAAATACCAAAATATGAAAAGTATAATTAAAATAAAGAATAGTATACTTACAAGTAGTAGATGCAAATTGTTGATTGTCGAATGTCAATTGCCAACTGCTAATTACAATGCTTTGTCGATTATTGTTGTCGCTAATTTAAATTAGAGATAAATTTATATCACTAATATGAATTTATAAAAGAAATGAATGACTTCCAACAACATCAATATGATATTACAAACTACTTCTATGTGATATAGGTAATCGACAAATCAACATCAATATGATATTACAAACTACTTCTATGTGATATAGGTAATCGACAAATCAACTCCCACTGGGAGGGAGTAGTTGAATTCAAGCAATAGAATTAGAAAATTTATTTGGAATAGTGTGAAACTTCATAGCCGCCAAAAGATATATGAATTTTTTTATTAAAAAAAATCCTTAAAAAAAAACCTCCTTTTAGTTCATCCTTTATGTTTCATTTCGAATAAAAATAAAATAAAAGAGCACGTAGATTGAATAGCCACAGTTTCTTTTATTTATTTATTTATTTTTCACTTGAAAGAGTCTAGGTTAAGAAAGCGTAAGCAATTTTGGATCTTGAACACTCTAAGTTGATCAATTTTGTAAAATAAAATGCATGCTCAAAGCTGGAAAAACTGAGAGTTAAGAAACTCAACTTTGAAAATCAAATTCTCTTCACCCGGTGGGTGATTTTCAACACGAACACTTCGTGGACAACCGTTAATGTCTTCCCTAATCCTCAGGCCTTGGAACGGATTGTGGGATCCTAGGTTGAGAGAATTTGGAAGAAAAAGCCTCAAACGTCACTAACTCGGGCCAAAAATGTTTTCTGCAAAATTCTCTCAAAACACCATTAAATAAAGATTCATCAAGTTTCATTTGAGTGACAACTCAAGGGTGATGAGCATGTTTTGAGATGGAGGTGGCCAAATTTGGTGAATTTGAAGATGTGAGGGATTGGACAAGTTGCCAACTTGATTTTCATGAAAATCATGAAAATCCTTCATTTTTTATTTAATTTTAATTCAAAAAATCAATATTAAATTGATTTTTAATTAAAATTAATTTAATTAGTTAAATTATTAATTAATTAATTTAATTAATTAATTTTTAATTTAATTTAATATCAAATATTAAATTAAATAAATTGCCCAATCCCGATCGATTTTCCGAACACGAATCTTTATTCATGCTATAAATCAATCTAATATTTAATCATATTTAAATATATACACCTCCTTTTAATCATAGTTTAATTCATAATTAAGCTATGATTCGTTAAATATATCACATATAATTAACGCTTTCTACCAAACTCGAATTTGAACAATTTAAATTCTTTTCTCCTAAAATGTTACAAGTAAGGTCCGAGCTAGTAAGGAGGACCTAATGGACCTACAAATCATGAGCTCCAACGATACGAGATTAACCGGCCAAACTCTTTAGCCTAGCTAATCAACATTCGTTAACCATCGGGACACTCCACTAAAACCCAATGGTTGCACTCTCCTTACTGTAGATATATTTTTGTCCACTCGATATAACCATGATTAGTAAGTCGATCCTTCACATGTCGTTCGTAATTACAACTGGGTCAAAATTATCGTTTTGCCCCTGTATTTATCTTTTGTTCCTTAAGTTCCACTGATCCTTTAATGAACAATTGGTTTGTGGTCCAACCGACAAACTGAATCCCTCCCGGGCCAAGAGAGAGGTGGGCTCTTTGTTCAAGACCCGGAGTCAGCACTTAAGGGAACAACCTCTCTACTAATTGCTAAAGCGGGTAGGAGTGAATTTCATCTTGCAGAATTATGTTCCCAGCTATCTACCCAGACTTATCCCTGAAATGGGAGGCTTATTGAGTCGGCAATCTCGGGCCATTCTCACCCATGCAAATCTAAGGATAATCCGAATAAACAGGAGTTCATAGAATGCTCAGGATTAAGATCGAGTTACCTAGGTAATCGTATGAATATAGTCAATTAAGATAGTAAACGGAGTTATAAAGTCTAAGTGACTATTTCGCGGTTCAGTCTTATGCAAACTCATTGCATAGGACACCGCCACTCGCATGTCTCCACATGAACGATTTAGGATCACATCGTTTGTACTCTACAAAGTGGGTCACGTCCATAGTGTCCCCAGGATAAGGTACCCATCCCTATCCTTATACTATAGACCGTTCTGGCTATAACTTGAACTTGATCCACTTTTATATCACACATAAAGTTCAAGTATTCATCCTATAGCCAAGGGTTCTTTATTGGATTAGGGTTACACAATAGACAATTCACTTTATTTAATAACACATTTACTGAATAAATCTCAATAATATCTTTATTGCAAAATAGAATATACATTCAGTTTACAAAACCACGAGTTTTAGGGCATAAAACCCAACAAACTCCCACTTGGACTAAAACGTCTGTGAGGTAAAATATGTTGAGGAAAGAAAAACTGTCCTACTGTACAACCCGTAGTCCTAGACTCTCTAGGTGTCCTCAAACATTTTAGCCGTAAGGGGCTTTGTGAATGGATCAATAATGTTGTGCTCCGAAGCGATTTGCGTGACGATCACGTCTCCTCGTTGCACAATCTCCCTGATGAGATGGTATTTGCGCTCTTTGTGCTTTCCGCGCTTATGGCTTCTAGGTTCTTTAGAATTTGCCACTGCACCACTATTATCACAATAAAGGGTGATAGGCAAATTCATATTTGGAACAACTAGGCAAATTCATATTTGGAACAACTTCCAAATCAGTCAAAAACTTCCTAAGCCATGCAGCCTCCTTCGCTGCTTCGCAAGCTGCGACGTAATCAGCCTCCATGGTGGAGTCAGCGATACAACCTTGCTTTACACTCCTCCATACTATAGCTCCTTCGTTAAGAGTGAATACTTATCTTGATGTGGATATCCTCAAATCTACATCAGTCTGAAAATCAGAGTCAGTGTATCCTGCAAGGATCAAATCCTTTGCGCCATACACAAGCATATAGTCCCTCGTTCTCCTAAGATACTTGAGGATGTTCTTAACGGCAATCTAGTGATCATATCCTGGATTAGAGTGATACCTGCTGACAATTCTCACTGCATTGCATATGTCGGGTCGAGTACATAGCATGGCATACATCAGACTACCGACAACTGAAGCATAGGGAATGCGTCTCATATCCTCAACTTCTTGAAGTGTCTTAGGACATTGTTCCTTAGATAAATGAATTCCATGCCTGAACGGATGAACCCTTCTTGAAATTCTCCATCTTATATCTAACCAACATCTTGTCAATATAAGATGCCTAAGAAAATGCTAGCGTTTTGTTCTTGCGATTCCGAACAATTTGGATTCCAAGAACAAACTGAGTCTCTCCCAAATCTTTCATTTGAAATTGGGTCGCTAGCCATTGCTTAACGTCAGTCAAGAATCCTGCATCATTCCCAATGAGCAAGATATCGTCTACGTATAGAACTAAGAAAGCTACAGTGGTATTGACTATCTTCTTGTAAACACAAGGCTCGTCAATATTCTGTTTAAAGCCATAAGATTTGATCGCAGTATCAAATCTTATATTCCAAGATCTAGAAGCTTGCTTCAATCCATAGATGGATCATTTAGCTTGCAAACCTCTTGCTCTTGACCCTGAACTATGAACCCTTTTGGTTGATTCATATAGATACTCTCTTCAAGATTACCATTCAGAAAGGTTGTCTTGACATCCATTTGCCAAATTTCATAGTTATAAAACGTGGCAATGGACAAGAGTATTCTAATGGACTAAAGCATGGCAACATGGGAAAAGGTTTCTTCATAGTCCACCCCTTCCCTTTGGGTATAACCCTTTGCCACAAGTCGAGCCTTAAAAGTTTGCATCTTACTGGCTTGATCTCGTTTCCTCTTGTAGATCCACTTGCAACCAATAGATCTTTCACCATCTGGTTGATCTACAAGTTCCCAGACTCAATGTAAGTTGACTCCATTTCAAGGTCCATGGCTTTAATCCACTGGTCCCTATCTATATCATACATTGCCTGTTTATAGGTCAATGGATCCTCAATGCATCAGGTATGACGACCTGGGTTTCAGTCAAATCCATGTAACGGTCGGGTTGTCTAACATCTCTCCTAATATGAACCGTATCATGTTATTCAAGACTAAAGAAAAGCTTCAAGATGAAGTTGAATTAATGTTGTCAAACTTCATTTATGACGAACTCAAGATGCATTTAATGAACTCAAGTTCAACCCATGCTTCATTAAAGACAAGTCAAGCTTCATTTATGCAACAAGAGCTTCAAGCTACTTCAAGGGGGCTTCATTTATTCTTGGATAGGTTACAAATCATGTATTGGTTTATTAGAAGTTCAATTCTCGGATTTATGGGGGGTTTAATGTATTTTTCAGTCTTAAAGTGTTGTTTTTAATGTTTTAAGTTACAATTTGGTTAGTGGAGATCATGGTATTGATGGGGATGTAAGTTACAACCTTTCAATTGACCATAGGTTACTCTAGGGTTGATTTTGAGGCTATAAAAAAGCACAAAGGCTCCTTTTGATTACATTTTCCATTTTTTTTCTGTCCTTTTGATTACATTTTCCATTTTTTTTCCGAGGAGCCTTCGTGCTTTTTTATAGCCTTGAGCTATGTCTTTGCAATTCTATGTAGATTAGGTTGCATGCTTAGAATCATTCAAGCTTGACTTGATCAATCTTGCTTGTGGAGTGATTCGGATCTCAAGTAAGTTTTCTTGCCTTGAGATATTTGATCGACAAGGTAATCCGGTTTTACTTTCCTTGAGTTGATTTTTAAAATTGGTTTTGGGGTCTTTGAAATTGAGTTATCTAAAGGTCTTGTTTTTTTAAACAAGGTTGTTAGATCCAATTGTCAAGGGTTACTTAACATTTTGACATTAGAATCTTTGGTTTCTTTGATTTCATTTTGGTTTTGAGATTTTTGGGCTTTGTGATGTAATAGTCTTGTTTGTTTTAACAAAGTAGATTAGATATTTCAATTCCTCTTAATTTCACATCATTTGGTATCAGAGCGCCTTAGGCTCAAGATCGGATATATGTTTCCTTTGCACTTATCTTTTATTTGTTTTTGAATTTTATGTTTTAGTTTTTTTTTCGTAATCTGTCCAGATTTATAGCCTTTCAAAAAGCATAAAAACTCATACTTCTAACTATCTTTTCATCTTGGAGTCTTCTTCGATTTCATAGATTTGGATCTTATCGACATTTTATGCTTCTATGAGAATTTCTAGTTCGGTCTTCTTGGGGGTGAAAAGTATATATTTTTACGAGTTGTTCTGGAAAACTGTTATACACGAGAACATGAGTTCTTCTTTTGTTCTTATTGTTTTTGCCTCCAGAAAATGCTAGATCTAGATTGCACACAAGTTATCTCTTTAAATGTGTTATAATCAAGTCGTTATTTACTCATCAATGTTTTGTGATTACAATTTTAGAAAATTCAATTTCGCTAGAAGTTTAATGCTCTTGATGTTTTACTTTTCTCAGTAACTCACATATGTTTTAAGGCTATTTTAATTCCATAACTTCTCAAATAATCATTGGAATTAATTGTTTTAAGAGTTATATTCTTGGGTTTTAAACTCCAATTATCAATAGCATTGAGTTTATCTTCAATCACTATCTTTCATAAACCTTGTTTAATATGCATATTTCTCAATATTCCAATATGGTTACTTGTTTGAATTTTGAATGTTTCCATAAGTCGAGTTAACTTGTGTGATAAAAGTGTGCTACTTCTCATTGGATTGCAAAGTTATCTTGGCTTCACTATTTCCAAATTTGAGAGCATGTTCCACAAATACTTTAAATTCATTGGATGACCAAAAGATACAAAGAAGAAATCCAAGAGAGCAAGACCAAAAGGGTGGAATAATTACAAGTTTGTATTACAAAGACATCCTTAGATTCGAGGACGAATCTTCTTGAAGAAGGAGAGAATGATATGAGGCAGTATCATGTTATTCAAGACTAAAGAAAAGCTTCAAGATGAAGTTGAATTAATGTTGTCAAACTTCATTTATGACGAACTCAAGATGCATTTAATGGACTCAAGTTCAACCCATGCTTCATTTATGCAACAAGAGCTTCAAGCTACTTCAAGGGGGCTTCATTTATTCTTGGATAGGTTACAAATTATGTATTGGTTTATTAGAAGTTCAATTCTCGGATTTATGGGGGGTTTAATGTATTTTTCAGTCTTAAAGTGTTGTTTTTAATGTTTTAAGTTACAATTTGGTTAGTGGAGATCATGGTATTGATGGGGATGTAAGTTACAACCTTTCAATTGACCATAGGTTACTCTAGGGTTGATTTTGAGGCTATATAAAGCCATGTACCTTGTAGGAAAAGAGGGAAAAAAAATGGAAAATGTAATCAAAAGGAGCCTTTGTGCTTTTTTATAGCCTTGAGCTATGTCTTTGCAATTCTATGTAGATTAGGTTGCATGCTTAGAATCATTCAAGCTTGACTTAATCAATCTTGCTTGTGGAGTGATTCGGATCTCAAGTAAGTTTTCTTGCCTTGAGATATTTGATCGACAAGGTAATCCAGTTTTACTTTCCTTGAGTTGATTTTCAAAATTGGTTTTGGGGTCTTTGAAATTGAGTTATTTAAAGGTCTTGTTTTTTTAAACAAGGTTGTTAGATCCAATTGTCAAGGGTTACTTAACATTTTGACATTAGAATCTTTGGTTTCTTTGATTTCATTTTGGTTTTGAGATTTTTGGGTTTTGTGATGTAATAGTCTTGTTTGTTTTAACAAAGTAGATTAGATATTTCAATTCCTCTTAATTTCACATCATCTCCCACTACGTCGAGACATTCTCAACTCTTGAGAAGGACCAGTTTGATCAACAACTCTTGTTGATTTATCTGTAGCTTCCCTGGAAATTTTGCTCAAAACAATCCTGCTTCGAGGCCGATGATCTCTCATGTGGTCTTCCTCTAAGAACGTGGCATTTGTCGACACAAGCACCTTGTCCTCTTGAGGATCATAAAACAGACCACCTTTCGTTTCTTTGGAGTATCCTACGAATAGGCATAATTTTGAACGATGTTCCAATTTCTTTGGATTGGACACCAACACATGTGTCGGATATCTCCCAATCCTGAAGTGACATAAACTCCCTTTACGCCCTTTCCATAACTCATAGGGTGTTTCCGAAACACTCTTAGAAGGAACCATGTTCAAAATATATACAACAGCTTCTACTACATATCCCCAAAACGAACTTGGCAGCTGAGCATAGCTCATCATAGATCGAACCATGTCTAACAGGGTTCTATTTCTCCTCTCAGATACACCATTCTGCTGAGGTGTACCGGGCGCTGAGAGTTGGGATACGATTCCATGTTCTATCATATAGCCTTGGAATCTCAAATCTATATACACTCCACATCGATTTGATCGAAGTGTTTTAATCGTTTTACTTAATGTGTTCTCAACTTCTACCTTATACTCCTTGAACTTTTCAAGGGTTTCGAACTTATGATGCATTAGGTAAAGATAGTCATACCTAGAATAATCATCAATAAAACTGATGAAATATTCATACCCTCCTCGTGCCTTGACATTCATAGGACCACAAAGATGTGAATGCACGAGTTCCAAGGGCTCTTTGGCTCTATAACCTTTTTCAGAAAAAGGTATTTTAGTCATTTTTCCTTCGAGACAGGACTCACATGGTAGTAAAGAGTTATCCTCTAAGTAGCGTAGGAGACCACTCTTGACCTATCTCCCAATCCTATTGAGATTAATGTGGCCTAGTCTAAAAGTGCCAAAGATAGGTACTAGGAGAAAGCTCCTGCCTTTTATTTTGAGTATCAGTTATTTTAAACATCTCGGTGTTCAAAATAGCTTTTACCTCTGTTGGTCTTAACACATATAAGTTGTTTTCAAGTTTAGCATAACATATTCGTACACCTCTTTTGCAAATGAACGTTTCATTATGTAATCAAAAGATACTTTATACATATGTTCAAGCAAACAAAAGATAGATACAAGATTTCTTTTAATTCCAGGAACCAAAATTACATTTTCTAATAAAATGAATCTATCTCTAAACAACAACTTCACTGCTCCCACTGCTTTGGCCGAGACAATCTCTCCTGTTCCAACCCTGAGAGTTATCTCCCCATCAACAAGCTGCTGCCAGGAACTAGTTTCCTGAAAAGAAGAACAAACATGGTTAGTGCCTCCTAAATCTAATAATCAGGCGGAATCATCATGTTCCACTAAACATGTTTCAACAACAAGTAAATCATATTTACCTTGTTTTTCCTTCTCAGCTTTCTTGTCTGCAAGGTACTTCGGGCAGTTCCTCTTCCAGTGCTCGTCACCACCACAATGGAAACATTTTCCTGTGGCCTTAGCCTTGCGTGTGGGAGCTTGTCCCTTCCCTTTGTCCTTCTTGTTCTTCTGAATACCCTTATTCTTGGTAAAAGAAGGACCAGACTTGGTCCCTGAGGACGATCCTTTTAGGAACTTCTTTGAAGTGACAACATTTGCCTCCTTTTCTTTTCCCTTTGATTTCATGAGGGACTCAAAAGTCTGTAGCTCGTTGAGAAGAGTAGTCAGGTTATACTCTATTTTATTCATCACCGCATTGGTGTAAAATTGCAGGAAACTCTTCAGAAGAGATTCCATAATAAAGATTACCTGACTTTTCTCATCTATGACAGCCCCATTTACTTCAACCACGTTGAAGTGGATCATCATGTCAAGGATATGTTCTCTAACAGAGGTTCCCTCCTTCATACGGGAGTTGTAAACGTATTTGAGAGCATCATAATGGACCGATGAGGATGGTTGCCCGAACATCGCCTGTAATGATCCCATGATCTCCTTAGCGGTGACCATGCTCTCATGTTTCTTAGACAACACATCAGATATGCTGGCTAAGATATAGACTCGGGCCTTCTCATTAGCCCTCATCCATCTGTCATAAGCATCCAGAACAATTCGATTTGCAGTCGAGCTGGGAGGGAGAGGACATTCCTCCGTTAAGACGAACGTCAGATCATCAACAACAAGAATCGTATTCAAGTTTGATTTCCAGGTTCCGTAGTTATCGTCGTTAAGTTTGTCGAAAGCAAGTAACTGGATAAAAGAGCTCGACATGGTGAAAAAGAATGAATTCTATTAGTGAATTGCTTGTAACCTATCCAATCAAGAATTTAGCAAAAGTAATAACGTACCCATAAACTCATTATTGTTTTTGCAACGATACGTCAGTGAGTCAGAGCAACCACTACCAAGGGGCAGTCAATCACTCCTTCATTGAACCAAGACATTCTTGACTAAATGTTAATATCAGAATAACTCTTATTCCTATAGCATTCTAGTCATCGCTACTTTGGTCAAGAATTTACTAACACTTAGCAATTCTTGTAAGTGTGACCCGCCATTTTCAGACCTCAGAGGTCGGCCCCAACAATGCTACCGAACTGGAGAGACAAAACTAGGAATAGACCTAAGAGACCCTATTCATTTCTGGAGTTTGAGGTTTTCAGAATCTCATGTTACATCCCTCCGAATGGATGGTGCTATTTCGAGCAACCTATATGCGCAACATGGGAATCTCACGGTCCAACCTAATAGAGGAGACCGTAGGATGTATTGACACACTTCCTTCTCCCACTTACTATAAATACTTTCTACATTCACCTTGCTCTTGATTTATGCAAACACCATCCGAATGGGGATGCCCTATTGGCATCACGAGGCCTAGCATAAATCTCACGGTGTGAATTTCGCGAAGAGCGTAAGAGGAAATTGATATATCATATATACCGTTTCACACCCACTAAGTATTTTAAACAGTTTGGGTATACTTTTACTTAGGCATATTCCAGCTAAAACAATATGACCTAAGTCTACCAATATAACAATTTTACTGGAATTACCTAAGTCTATTAACCATTTAATAAACCTAGGTCTATGAGTTCAATTTATTAACTTTCAATAAACGCCACTCACGAAAGATAATTTATAAACCTCTAGATTAAATTCACTCGCAGGTAAGTTCTCAGGTAGGGGTGTTCCGTTTCCGTCAGCTTAAGTACCCCAACCTAGCCAGAACCTTCCTTAGTCAGAGTCTCTCTTTAATCAAAGTTTATAAATGATTGGTTTCCTAATTCTAATCTTATTAGAACTAGATAACCTTAGGTCTAACTAATTCTAGTTCTAAAACCATTTTAAAACTAATTAATTAACCTTAGGTTACATGCATTTCTATGTTATAAATTGCTTGATCATTCATCACATGAATAAACATACATTTCTAACAAATCCATCACATGAATAAATTCATAGCAATTATATGTTTAATTTTTAATTAATATAACCCTTATATTAATTGTAATTAAAACATATAATATTTGTTTCATAAATTAATATAACTCTTATATTAATTCTTATGAAACCCAAAAACATGCATACTATATATTATAACACTTATAACATACTTTCAATGCATGGAGCATGCTTCCTATGGTGGAATTTTAAAATTTATATGGCATACTTTATGCACATTCAATCAGGGATTTTAATTAAAACATACATTCACAATGCATAATTAATTAAACACACTAAAGTGGATTGGTTTTGGCATCTAATGCAAGCAAAAAACTAAATTATTACAATAATAATCTAGAATTAACATCGAACCACTTCGAACTCTTCGAATTTGGGTCGAACCAGCTTGCAAATATGTGAACCAGACCTTCAAAAGGTTGAACCGGGTTGTAAAAGGCTGAACCGAGCCACCAAATGGTAAAACGGACCTCCGAAATGGAAAAATCGGCCTCGAAATAGTTAGAACCGGTCTAATTACACCCAAACCGGACCAAAATCGAGTCGAACCAGTCTAAAATGACTTGAACCGGTCAAAGTCAACTGGACCGGTCAAAGTCAACAGTCAACTACATCTTCTCCAAAATGAAAACACGGGCTGGTGGTGTAATTACTGTACCTAAATTGCAGAATTAAAAAAAAAAACAGCCTCTGCTTTGTTGTTTCAATGACCTCCAAGGATTCTCTCTTCAAATTGAAGGTTTTCCCCTCCGATCGACTCGAAACTTTTACAGATTAATGCTCAAACACACTTGAGCAATTTGAAAATAAAGCACAAATTGATGCTCAATTTAAAGGCCAAAACCAGAACACTTTAGACGCCCAGAAAAAATAGATTTCAAAAAACACCCACCACAGAACAAAATAGATCAAATTGAGTGCTCTCCAAATTGCCTATAAATAGTAGCTTTTGGTGGATGAATAAAAAGTACAATTGGGTGAATTCTCTCTAATCTTATCCATTTTCTCCCACTTTCTCCAATTTCACTTGTTATTTTAATTTGCCATAAATTTTCACTATCTCTCCTTTATATTATATATATATCCATATTATTATTATTATTATATTATTATATTATATTAATATTTAAATATTGATAAAATTATAATCGGTTTTTATCCTATTTTTAGGACAAAAATGATTATATAGAGCCTTCAGGTCCTTTTATATTGAGATTGAGGACATAAAAGGCAAAAAGAAATAATAATAATAATTAACAAAAAAAAAAAGTAAAGAGAAATGATGTAGTAGCTGGAATGCCAGGTGGCAGTCAACATAAAAAGACATTGACTAACTTCAGTGCATAAGTGACCATGTGGGCGTTCAAAGGATTCTGAGCGGAAACGTGACAGCACGTGACTTTTTTTTTTTCACCTTGAGATGATAGAAATGCGTTGGCTTTTCCTTCCGCTTTGGCGGGAGAAACAAATCCCCCGGTTGAAGTATAAATTTAATTTTTTTGGGGGTCTTCGTATGATTTTTTACTTTTAAATTTTTTAAAATTAAACTTAAAAATATTATTTCTATCCCTTGATTTATATAGTAATATTTTAAAAAATTAAGTTAAATTTTAAAAATTAATAAAAAAATAGTTTTTAAAAATTTATTTTTATTTTTAAAAATTAGTTAGAAATTTAAATAATACCTCAACAAAAACAGAAATTGCAGAGAAGATAAAGAGAAATTGTAGAAAATTAAAAATTTCAAACGAAATAGTTATCAAACGATGTCTTATGTTAGACATGGTTATATAATTAAATTTAACCCAACTCATCAGTTTAAGCTTTTAGGTTGATTGGTGATTTAAAATGATATCAGAGCAGAAAGTCCTAACTTTGAATCTCTGTAAAGTCGTTTTCTTCCTCAATACCACTTATTTAACTTTAGATCTTACCTCTTATGTTCGTATGTATTTAGTTCTTCAATAGATGTATGAAGATTTAGTTTTGAATTTAGTGATCAACAAATTTTATAATAGATAGTCAAAAGTCTTGTATTCATTGAATTATTATTGAGACTGAGTTTTTTTTACCCTTTTTCTTGGTTGGTTTTTTAAGTTTTGGTTTGTCAGTTTTATAAAAGAACCCTCTGTGCATTTCTCTCAGTGGTTCTGACACCCCATTACCCTTTCCCAAGGGCAGCTGACAAACCCAATGCCACCAAAAATCCAAAATAAAATACTCCACTCAGTATTTTAATTTAGTACGCAGTTACTGACGTTATCTTAAATATGTGGCTTGGTCCAAGTGGAAAATCTCTCTCTCCAAAAACAAAAATAATAATTCTAATAATCAAGAATATTTTAGTCTCGTCCTGTTATACTTAACACTAGATAATTCTTTTATTAATACAGCTTAAAATGCCTTTTAGTGAGGCTTGTGTTTTATTTTAGTATATATATTTATCAATTACTTAATTAATTGAAGTATATTATTAGGATACATTTTGGGTTTGATATTGGAAGAAAGTATGATGTTATTATCTAACGTCTCTCTGTCTGTTTGTCTTAGTTAAGTAGTACCACTAGCTACCATTTATTTTCTTCTCTCAGTTTTAAGTAAGTAAATGGTGTGGAAGCTCTCTAAAGAATTATTGAATGGGGAAGAAAGGAGCTGGTAGCTCATGGCTTACTGCCGTCAAAAGGGCCTTCAGATCTCCCACTAAAGATGATGACGAAAAGGTACAAAAACAAACATTTCCATTTTCATTTCTCCACCATCCAACTCTCTCATCTCTCTCTTTCTGCAGACGAGACACAAACGCCGCTGGATTTTTAGAAAACCAACTAATCAGCCGCAGGAACCAGTCGCCGCCCCCGCCGCCACCCTCCAACCACTGCCCAAGCCGGCCTCTCCGACTACTGATTCTGCTGTTTTAGAAGACCAGAAACATGCCCTTCCAGTGGCCGCCGCCAAAGCGGCTGCACAATCTGTCCAGCTCACCAGGCCAACCCCACCCCGATTGGATCGCTATCGCCATGCCGCCATTCTGATTCAAACAGCCTTTAGAGGCTATCTGGTGAGCCCAAAAACTAAATTTATCGTAACTCAACTCTTTAAACTTTTTTGTTTAGTGATAATTGAACTTGATTATATCATAGTAAGAAGTGTTTGAACTCTTAATATAATGTGATATTCTTCTCAATTAATGTTGAGCCCACAAATGAGTGAGAGTATAAATTTATCGCTACCTATAAGCTTAAACCTTTGAGTTTAGAAATTATTTGACATGAGGTATATTAGAACTAAAAGTGTCGTCTTGGAAGTGGGAGAATGTTGTTTTTTTCTCCATCATTATGGATGGTAACAACTTATTACTAGTTTCTAGTTTCTAAGTTCACAAATAGAGGAAAGTGTTAATAATATATAATAAAAATAATGAGAACTCGAAAACTGAACTTCTAATGACTGTCTTATTCACTAAGCTATGAATTTTTGAAGGCAAGGAGAGCTCTACGGGCACTGAAGGGGTTGGTGAAGTTGCAGGCATTGGTAAGAGGACACAATGTGAGGAAGCAAGCGAAGACAACGTTGCAGTGCATGAAAGCATTAGTAAGAGTGCAGGAACAAGTACTAGATCACCGGATGCGACTCTCTCTCGAAGGCAGCCGACGATCTACCTTCAGCGATACCAACAGTGTCTATGAATCGCGCTATTCTCAAGACGTCACGGAGAGGAAGACTATTGTGAGTAGTTATAACAATACAAAATAAGTATGGACCAAGTACTATATTACGTGTTGTAATGTTTGTTTTGGTGTGTGTTTATGAATAAAGTGTTTATCAAGAGAAGGAAGCAACATTACAGAGGATTGGGATGAACGTCCTCACACAGTTGAAGAAGTAAAAGCAATGTTACAGCACAGAAGAGATGCTGCTTTGAATCGTGACAACATTTTATCTCACTCCTTTTCTCAACAGGTCCATTCCTTTCCCATTCCCTATGCCTTCCTTCTATTCAAAAGTGTATTCTTTTGCATTGTTATGCCCATTTTGTTTTTAAAGTTCACCGTTATTATTTTTTTTTTATAACAATTCAATTTTTGGTCTTTGGATTTTAAAAATTATAGCTGTTTTTCCTCCATTTCTCTTCATCATTTTGCATTGTTATGCCCATTTTGTTTTAAAAGTTCACAATTACTATTTTTTGGAAAAATGTTAGGCCCGGATAACAATTCAATTTTTTATTTTTGGATTTTTAAAATTATAGTTGTTTTTCCACCATTTCTCTTCATCTTCTATACATCCTTTCCATCTTTCTTGAGATACCATTTAAGTTTCTAACCAAATTTCAAAAACAAACAAGGGGTTTAAAAAACCATTTTTTTTAGTTTTCAAAGCTAAGTTTGGTTTTTGAAAACATAAGTACAAAATGGATAAAAAAACATAAAACCTCATTGGTAAAAGTAGTATTTTTATACTTAATTTTCGAGCACCAACAACTAAAAATCAAATGGTTATCGAACGGAACCTTAAATTTTACCTTTCTCAGTTTTAATCTTAAAGCTTTTCATTTAGTTAATTTAAATAGTACAGAACAAGAAAAGTGATGCAATTTAAAAATTATTTATTATTTGGATAAGTGCCGCCAATAATACTCTTAGATTAGTTAAGTTTCCCTTTTTTCAATTTTTAATAGCATACAATAAGCGTTCTTATGGGTGGGGGCAAAATAAAATATTTTTGTAGGGGTTTTGGTTCTTCCAATTGCATTAATGCTTTCAATTGGCTGGATTTAAGTCGTTTGTCACTCAGTTTGAACATTTGTTGTCTAATTGATTTCACAGGATTGGTTTAGGACATTTTGTGACATAATTTTAGGTACTTTAATATTGTTATTAATTAGTTTGAGTGTATTTTTAAATTTAGTTTTGAATATGGATTAATTGCAATGTCATCCATAGAAAAATATATGTGGATTAATTGACTAATATTCGTAGTTTAATTTAATAAATTAAAAGTTGTTTAAATACTAAACGAACTTTAGAGCAGGTTTCAATTATGCCCTTAAATTGTGAAAATTTTCAAACTTACCCTTGAACTTTGAAATTGATCCAAAAAATGTCTTCTTCATTAAAATAAAAGGAAAAAATTGGCATAGTAGCTGATATGTAAGAATAAAAAAGTGTAAATGATATTATTTACAACTATATATGAGATTAAAATCATTGATACCATTTATTTCCTCTTAAAAGACATCATTAAATTATTTACATAATCAATTTTTACACATCATCTACCATGTCAATTTTCGTGAATGATGTTATACATGATATCATGTATGCCTTCCAATTTTTATATATTGAGTCTTGACTATCACATCATCTTATTTTAACAAAAAAAAAAAACCACTTCATAGATATTTTCTGAAACAAATTTCAAAGTTCAACATTAAAAATGAAACTGCTCAAAGTCAAGCCATAAAAGTTTCATCAAAAAATTTTACGGGTATTTTTTGCATAATTTAAAAGTTCAAAATTAAAACCGTGAAGTAAAAAAGTTGTCCAACCTATTTTTTGTATTCTAGAATTAATAAGTTAGTGGCTGCCTTCAATTTCTAAATATTGTTTGTAGTTTTTTTTTTTTTTGGAAGAGAAATATTGTTTGTAGTAACTTTATATTCTTCATATTTGCCTTTGTTTTTATGAACAATATTTGTCATTTAAATAACGAAAGTTAATTTTTCTTCAATACCATGAATTTATATCACAAAAGATATGGAGGACTGGAAGGAGCCCGTCAATGGGAAACCAAACGGAGCTGGAAGGACCAAAATGGCTTGACCAGTGGATGGCAAAGAAGCCATGGGAGAGCAGGGCAAGAGCTTCCATAGATCACAGACCACAGCCCCTTAAAACCCTCGAGATCGACACCTCTCAGCCATATTCTTACCTATCTCCCAACAATCTCTATGCGACAAATTATCAAACTCAATCACAAAGATCCAACTCGCTTTCTTCCTCCTCTCCACTCCACAGAGCCCATCACCATCAGTTCCCAGTCACTCCGACCCCCTCGAGATCCCGACCGATCCAACAAGTCCGGTCGGCAAGCCCCCGCTGCAGCAGAGAAGATAGAAACCAAATCAGCCACCACCACATTACATCTCAAACGCCAAGCTTGAGATCCAAACATCAGAATGGGGGTGGTGGTGGTGGGACTTCACTGCCCAATTACATGGCAGCAACAGAGTCAGCAAAGGCCCGAGTTCGGTCGCAAAGTGCGCCGAGGCAAAGGCCTGCGACGCCAGAGAGGGAACGAGTTGGGACAGCGAGGAAGCGGCTTTCTTTTCCGGTACCGGTACCGCCGGATCCTTACAATAGAATGGTGGGGTGTGGAGTGTATGGGAATAACATGAAGAGTCCAAGCTTTAAAAGTGTGTGTGGAAGGTATGGTGGGTTGGAGGAACGATCTAACTATTCTTCTTGCTATACAGAGAGCCATGGAGGAGAGATTTCTCCATCTTCAACCACTGACCTCAGGAGGTGGTTGAGATGATAAATCCACAGTTTGGAATCTAATTTTAGAAGCTTTTGTACTTGATTTCAAAAGTGTAAACAGGCAATGTACTTTTGACTTGAAAACAAGAGGGGGAAAATGTGAAAAATAGAACAAAAATGATTTTAGATCTTTTTTCTTTCCTCATTAAAAGTTTGAAGATTACTTCTATAAAAGATGGGTGTTGGGAAAATTTGCAGTTTTGGGGCTATTGCTTTGTAATTTAGGGCTAATGGAGTTTATCAATTTGCAATTCCCAAAGAAGGTTAAATTGAAATTGGTAAAGTTGCAAAGATTTTTGAGATATGACTTATTAGTTATCTTGTATGTTTCTAGGTGCCATTTCGGACAATCTAAGAGCTAATACATGAACAGTGGTGGCTCCTCAACCCCTTGTAACATATGCTCCAAATGGAGCAGGGTGCTGAATTTTTTTTTTCATTCTAAATTTCTAGCATACTTTCTTTTATTGTCCCCAACAAATTTGGTACTTGAAACGTGATGACTAGTTGTGTTCTAAACTTGTTTTCCTATTCACTAAGCCAATCATCTTTATTTCTAAAGATCTTTGCTAAAATATTATAGAAGACTATTGAATCAAAACTTTCCTAATGAAGAAGCCTTCAAATTGGACACGAGATAAAGAACAAGAGTCTGAGAATAAAAACCAATTCAAAGGCTTTAAGCTTTTCTAACTCATTACACGAGATAAAGGACAATGGACTTTTACTACTAATATATATCTTTGAGTTGCAATTTTGTGGAGAGATTTTGACAACTTGATGAGAAAAGAAAATGAAACCGATTGGGAACAATCTACCAAATTCATCAACTAAATGAAGTGAAAAGACCATCCCAAAAAAAGAGTTAATAAAAAAGTTCACAATAGTCTTCAACTTAATCACTGTATTGCGGTCATAAAAGGGTTCAAAGATTTGTTAAATTAACAATCTTTCAAACCAATCTCGAAGGCCCGGTTTGATAGTACTTCTATTTGGGTTTCTTTGTTTTGTCACCTACTTTTTATTTTGTTTTTGGAATAAAAGATTGGAACTCTTGTAGAGAAGTTGGGGGAAGACAAGCTTAATTCTCAAAAACCAAAAACCATAAATAAAATGGTTATCCTAAACTAATAGTTTGTATTCAAGCTCACCAAGAAAGATTGAAAGATCTCCAAATCCAAGTAGGGCATATGGCCTGTTGCTATGAAGCTTTCGAACTCTGGATTAAAAAGGTTTTCCAGCCGTGATTCGAGGCTGAGGGAAAGCAATATAGCAATATATTTATAATTTGATTAATTGATCTCGTACAAGAATATTCTGGGATTTACAACACCAAGCCGTGGTAAAGGAATAGGTATTTGCAAAACAACCACCCTAATTCCCTTTTTAAAACAGATTTGATACTTCCCACTGTGCACCAATCTACAGATTTGTCAAAGAGGATCCACGTCACGAAGATCATTTTTCTAGCCCATCCACAGTCCACGCACCCACTCCTCCAACTAAACCATCAACTGAAAGCCCACCAACTAAACCACTGGACCTTACTATTTTTGAGGAATCCCTTTGTTGAAAGTCCAATTGTACCAGCCTTACCACTTGCTACACATCATCCATCTTCCCCCCATCCAGAGCGAAAATTGAATCCACCTCCTTTGTCCACACCTCCCTCCTCCCGATACCGCAAACAATTTATCACCGATTAAGGCAAATTGCGCCCATCCTATAAGACCAGCCCTTGCGTCATTGCCATTTCACCACTACCTATTGTAAAGAAGTATGTCTCTAAAGGGAAGAAACCTGTTTGTAAAAGGAAATTGAAAAACCTAACTACTACTGTTCATTATGGCAAAACGGCCTCTTTGGCACTTTTGGAAGGGTCTCCAGTTGATCAATGAAATTCCTCTCTTGGAATGTACAGGGCTTGGGGTCCTGGAATAAAAGGTCAGTGATCAAGTCCACAATTCAAAAGCAAAATCCCTCTTTTGTGTTTATCCAAGAAACAAAACATTCCAAAGTCACGAGGCGCTTGATTAAGTCTATTTGGAGTTCTTAGATTGGATGGGAATCCCTTGATTCAATAGAAGCGTCGGGCAGGATCATTATTGTGTGGAGTGACCCGGATTTCACTATAAAAGAGACTATTCAAGGTCTTTTCTCTCTATCTATTTATGTTTTTATGGCTGGTGGTTTTTCTTTTTGGTTGTCTGCTATTTATTGGTCTTCATATAGCTCCCCTAAGACTGATTTTTGGCAAGAACTTCATGATTTGGTGGGTTTGGGAGGTGGCTGATGGATTGTGGGTGGTGATGCTAATGTAACTCGATAGACTTGGGAGAAGTCACATGGTTGACCCATCACTACAAGTATGTGAATTTTCAATCAATGGATTGCCGACTACCAACTTCTAGATATCCCATTGCAAAATGGTTGCTACACTTAGTCTAGTTTTGGCGAAACTTTGACCCATCCTATTGGTACCTCTTCTTTTTGCCATAATCAATTACAATTTGCAAATGATACTTTATTGTTCTCTACGAATGGAGCCTGTTGCATTGGATAATTTATTGAATCTTATCAAATTTTTTGAATCAGCATCGGGTTTGAATATCAATTTTGAAAAGAGTGGGGTATTAATACATCTATGAAGGATTTGGAAACAGTAGCTGAAATTTTTTATAGCAAAATAGGCACCTGGCCTTCTATATCTTGGGCTTCCTTTGGGTTGGGAACCCAAAAGTCCAATTTTTTGGCAGCATGTACTTGAGAAGAATCATCACAATACCCAATTGGAAATATGCCTATATTACCAAAATTAGGTAGGCATACCCTTAAAGCTACTCTTCTAATTTGCCAATTTACTACCTCTCATTATTCCATCTTCCATCTATAGTAGCTCTTTCTTTAGAAAAGCTCTTTCGTGATTGTTTTTGGGAAGGTACACAAATGGGGTAGGCACAATGTAAATGGGAAGACAACTCAATTTCCTCAACTTATGAGAGGCCTTGGGATTGGTAATCTAAAACATCAGAATGAGACTCTTTTGGCTAAATGGATTTGGCGGTTTCTACACGAGGAAAATGCTCTTTGGCGACAACTTATTGTGGCTAAATATTATTCATCGAATGCTGATTGTTTATCGTCGTCCCCAATTTTGAGGGGTTTTTCAAAGTCTACTTGGAAGCAAATTAGTCTCACCATTGCTATCATTAGTACTCGAATTCAAAAAAGGGTTGGAAATGGGCTTCATACAGTTTTTTGGCAACATGTTTGGTTAAATGGTGAGAATTTAGCTACTGCATTCCCAAGGTTGTATAGATTATCAAACAGACAGCATGAAGTTGTTTCTTCTTTTTGGAATTCAACTGCTACATGGGATCTAGACCTTCGAAGGAACCTCAACGAAGCTGAAATTTTGGAATGGACTCTTCTATCTCAACAATTATCACTGGTTAATTTGAGGAATTCAAATGATTCTTGGATTTGGTCTCTAGACCGCTCAAAGTCTTTTATTGTTAGCTCTTTGACGGCAGATTTAATTCATTCAATTGGTCCAACTTGAAATAACCTTTTGTGAGAGTACTAGTATGGTATCCAATGGAGTTTATGTGGGAGATTAAAAGTATATCATTAAGGGGCATATGGGTAATAAGTTATATGGGTAATAAGTTATAGGTGTCTTGCTTATATAAATAGTAGTGTGAAGGTAGATTGGAGAAACAACGAAGAAATCGTTCATGGAGGCCATTGTCGATGACGACTAATATGGTCGAAGTTGAAAACACGGGGAAGGATAAAAGGCAAATACAAAGAACACTAAGAAACTGATATATTGAAATGATAATGAAGAAAAATACAATAACCAATAGTCTTTCGAGAGGATTATCTCTCTCCCAAAAGTCCCACAATGGACTCTCTACTAAAATGATCCACACCTAAAAAAGGACCCTCACACTACTATTTATAAGCAAGACACCTATATCTAATTACCCATATACCCCTTACTGACATACTATTAATCTCCCACATAAACTCCATAGGATACCGTACTAGTACTCTATGACACCTCCAATTGTTAATATGTATTCATGGAAGGGTAAAAAGGGAAATTAAGGGGTTTCGGTTGTTAGAAGGGGGGACCAGTGTGGGAGAAGGCAGGCGGTTAGGCTAAGGGAGCTTTTAGAGGGTAGGGCAGTGTTGTGAGGTTTTTGTGTAGAGTTTTGGAGTGGCCAAAGGGCATAGGAGAGGATCAGCTCTCTTAGAAGCGAGGTGTATTCTTATTTTTGTTTTTATGCTTTCCTTCACTACTGTAGTTGAGACTATTATCAATATTATAACCACTGTCGATTACAAAAATTATCAATAGAACAGTGTTTTTCCAAATACTGTTTGGTTGTTTGTGATTTGTTCTTCCAGGTGAATAAGATTGAATACCTAACATTTTGGTATCAGAGCACGTTACATCTTGGGGAGGACGCATAGACAGATGGAAGAAAGGGTAGAGGGAACAGAGAAGGAGATGAGTGACCTACGTGTGTCGCTTATGGAGTTGACGTGAAACACGAGTACCTTATCGAAAATCAAAAACGGAAGATGGAAGAAATACGTGAGAACCATAAGGTGGTGGTCATGATGCTTGTCGGCAAAGGGGGAGGACAGAGAGAGCTCTGCTACTATAACAAACCAATTCCAAGGAGGGACGAGAATTGGGGAAAGCTCTCGTACGCGCGTCGAAGTAACGTACGAGATCGGAGGAATAGTTGGCCAAAAGATGGAATACCTGAGTGATCGCGGTAAGTTTAAAAAATTGGAGATGCAATGTTCAACAGAACCAACCCAGATTCTTGGTTATTCAGAGCCGAAACTTATTTTGAGGTCCATCAGTTGAGTGAGGTTGAAAAGATTAATGTCTCCATAGTCATTTTTTATCCGGATGTAATAGATTGGTATTGATATACGAACAATCAATCAAAGATAGTGTTCTGGGAAGGTTTGAGGTCGAGGATTTTTGAACGCTCCAGACCAACCCATGAAGGGAGCCTCTCTGCTAGATTCCTTGCGATTAAACGGGAAGGGACGCTAGCAAAATACAAGAAAAAGTTTGAGATCTATTCAGCGCTGGTGTTAAACCTGTTGCTGGAGGACATGCTGCAAAATACGTTTTCTGAATGGATTGCGACTGACGATTCGAGCAAAGGTGGTGAGTCGGGAACCTAAAGGGCTTGATGAAGTCATAAAGCAAGCCCCGTTGATAGAAGATAGGAATTTGGCCCTCAAGCTGGCCCAAGAAGAGGAAGCCCAATGGTTGAATGCTAATCAGGGGAAAGGAACGGGGCAGGGCCACGGAAGAATGAGCCCACATTCGGGGTTCAGTGGGCCCAATAAGTCCACCAATCAATCGAGTGAGAGAAGATAAACACCAAATCGGTCGATTACCCAAGATCGGTCTCGATTCCAGAAAAAAGGGATTTCATTCGCAAAAAGCCAACCAAGTGATTGTCAGATGCTGAGTTCCAAGCCAAACGCGAAAATGGGCTATGTTTCCAATATGATGAGAAGTATTCCGCAAATCATCGCTGCAAGAATCGAGAGTTTCGAGTACTCAGAGTGATGTTAGTGAGAGAGTTTGGTGAAATCGAGCTTAAACAAGGGCCGAAGGAAAAGGTAGAAACATCGGACGAGCCAGTTAAGTTGCAGATGTCCGAAGTAGTCGAAGCAGTTGAGTTAGACTTGAACTTGGTTCTAGGTTTTCTACTCCTGGAACAATGAAGGTTCGGGGTCGCGTTGGGGAGAAGGAGGTCATTGTCCTGATTGATAGTGGAGCCACTCATAATTTCATCTCCCAAAAGTTGGTGAACGAGTTACAGCTCCCTACAACAAATGCAGTAAACTATGGAATTTTGATGGGGAACGAAGTGGCCATCAAAGGAAAAGGGGTGTGTAAGGAGGTAGCGGTAAACTTAAAGGAAGTATCAATTGTCGAAGACTTCTTGCCGCTAGAGTTGGGCAAGGTAGACATAGTTCTCGGTATGCAATGGCTGAAAACAATGGGATACATGGGGGTGGGTTGGAACGATCTCACGATGACTTTCGGCATCGAGAATTAGTAAGATCACCATTCAAGGTGACCCTTCCTTGACGATCATCAAAGTTTCTATGAAAACTGGCAAAAACTTGGGTCAAGCAAGATCCGGGATATGTAATCAAGTTCAGAGGATTAGATGTTAAAGAAGAAAGCTATGACTCAGTGTTAGAAGATAAGCAAAAGGGTACTGACTTGACTAGGGGAGTTGCTATGTTGTTGGATGAGTATAAGGATGTGTTCAACCTACCACACAAATTACCACCCAAGAGGAAAGTGGACCATCGTATTGTCTTGAAAGACAGTAATCACACAGTGAACGTAAGGTTGTATACTCGCACAATCAGAAGGAGGAGATTGAACGATTAGTCGGGGAAATGTTAACCACAAGCATCATCCAAGCGAGTAACAACCCTTCTCAAGACCTATGCTTTTGGTAAAGAAAAAAGATGGCGGGTGGAGATTTTGTGTGGATTACCGAGCTCTAAACAAAGCAACAGTACCTGATAAGTTTTAAATACCGGTCATCAAGGAGTTGTTGGATGAATTACATGGGTCTCAGATTTATTCAAAACTGGATCTTAAGTCAGGTTACCATCAGATTCGGATGTGCGAGCAAGATATACCAAAAACCGCTTTTCGAACTCACGAAAGGCATTATGAGTTCCTTGTCATGTCGTTATGCTTAACGAATGTGTCGGCGACCTTCCAATCCATAATGAATCAGGTATTTAGACCCTTCTTGAGGAGATTTATTTTGGTGTTTTTTTATGATATTCTGGTTTATAGCCCTGATTATGATACACACTTGAAGCATTTAGAGATTGTTTTCGAGACACTAATCCAAAATTCTCTGTTTGATAATCGTGCTAAATGCATTTTCGCTCGAGATAGAGTGGAATATTTGGGACATTGGGTCTCTAAGGAAGGGGTTGAGGCTGACAGGGGCAAGGTACAAGCAATGATGGATTGGCCCAAGCCGAAATCAATAAAGGAACTACGGGAATTCCTCGGTCTCACGGGTTATTACAGAAGATTTGTATTAAATTACAGTCTTATCACCGGACCTCTAAATCAACTCTTGAAGAAGGACGCCTTTCAATGGGGAGAAGAGGCAGAGCAGGCCTTTGAACGACTCAAGACAGCTATGGTAACCTTTCCAATCCTTGCCTTGCCAGATTTCTCTTTACCTTTTGTTATAGAAACAGACGCTTCAGGCACAGGGTTGGGAGCCATTCTTTCTAAAAAAAAAGAGGCCAATAGCCTATTTTAGCCAAGCTTTATCAACCAGGTCCCGACTTAGATCGATGTATGAGAGGGAGTTGATGGCTATTGTGCTAACAGTTCAATAATGGAGGCACTATTTGTTTGGTCAAAGATTTACAATACTCACTCATCAAAGGGCCCTAAGACACTTATTGGAGCAAACGGAGGTCCAACCGAAGTATTAGAAATGGCTCACCAGACTCCTTGGCTATGGTTTTAAGATCAGATACCAACCCGAACTTTTAAATAAAGCTCCTAATGCTTTATCACGAATGCTCGAAAGAGAAGAAGTACCTACGTTAACTGAGTTACAATTGATGTCAACCCCATCCATTTTGGATTACTCCACGATTCAAGGTGTTGATATCCGGAGTTATTGCAGATTAAGAAAGCGTTGGACCTCCCCTATCTGTCCCAAAGTTCTCATTACAACAGAATCAATTACGCTACAAAAACTGCCCCGTATTGTCAAGTAAGTCATCTTTGTTACCATCTATCCTAGCTACTTTCCACAGTTCGGTATTAGGGGGACATTCAGGCTTCTTAAGAACATATAAAAGGTTGACAGGGAAGTTGTATTGGAGAGGCATGAAAGCGGATATTAAGAAGTATGTAGAGAATTGTGCAATTTGTCAAAGAAACAAGGTTGACTCAATATCCCCAGCGGGTTTACTCCAGCCTTTACCGGCTCCAAACGGTATTTGGGAAGATCTCACCATGGATTTCATTGATGGATTGCCAAAGTCTCAAGGGAAGGGAAGAACTCTACATTTGTGATAGTGGACCGAATAAGTAAATATTTTCATTTTATAGCACTCCATCACCCTTTTTCAGCTAAAGAAGTTGCGGTAGAGATCGTTCGATTACATGATTCCAAGGACTATAGTGTTTGATCGAGACAAGATATTGGTTAGTCAATCTTGGAATGAACTATTCAAAATGCAAGGTACTCAGTTGCGAAGGAGTACTTCATTCCACCCCCAAATCGACAGGCAATTAGAAAGACATAGATGTTTGGAAAACTACCTATGATGTTTCTACAGTGAGAGGCCTACTCAATGGGAATAGTGGTTACATTGGACGGAGCACTGGTATAATACCACATTCCATGTATCCATCAACACCACACCTTTCAACGTGGTTTATGGTCGAAATCCCCCACCTCTTCTCTCTTATGGAGATAAGAAAACTACACATTGGAACAACTTTTGTTGGATCGAGATAAAGCTCTACTGGCACTTAAAGAACATCTCTACGTGGCTCAGGATCGAATGAAAAAACAAGCAGACAAAAAGAGGAGGGATGTGGAATTCAATGTTGGAGACATGGTTTACCTCAAGCTCCGTCCCTACAGGCAGAAATCTATGGCCAAAAGGCGTTGTGAGAAGCTTTCGCCCAAATACTTTGGGCCTTACGAAGTTTTAGAAAAAATCGGAGTTGTTGCTTACAAGCTAGCCCTTCCACCCAAGGCTTCAATCCATGATGTTTTCCATGTGTCACAGTTGAAACGGGCTATTGGCACAGACAGAGTGATCCAATCTCAACCTCCCTTGTTTACTTCGAAATATGAGTGGTCCACCAAACCAGTGGGACGCCTGGGGATTCGTTGGAATAAGGATGAGCAAGAAGAGCAGTGGTTGGTCACTTGGCAAGATGGGATTGAATGTGATGCTACGTGGGAATCCCCCACTTTATTGAAGGATCAATTTCCTAATATTCACCTTAAGGACAAGGTGCCTCAAAACCCAAAGGGTATTGTGAGACCTCCAATTGTTAATACGTATTCAAGGAAGGGTAAAAAGGGAAATTAAGGGGTTTGGGATGTTAGAAGGGGGGACCAGTGTGGGAGAAGGTGGGCGGTTAGGTTGAGGGAGCTTTTAGAGGGTAGGGTTCTGTTGTGAGGTTTTTGTACAGAGTTTTGAAGTGGCCAAAGGGCGTAGGAGAGGATCAACTCTCTCAAAGAAGTTGGGAGTATTCTTATTTCTGTTTTTATGCTTTCCTTCACTGTTGTAGTCAGTCTCTATTATCAATATTATAACAACGGCCTATTGCAGAGATTATTGTTAGGGTACTATTAGGGATTTAGGGATAATAGTAGTATGGTATTAGTAGGGGCATAAGAGTAATTAGTTAAGGAGTTAGTTAGTGCTTTTGGTTATAAATAGAGGAAGTGGGTTTGAGGGGAAGGGAGGACAATTGTAAAGTGATTTTAGGGCTTGGGTTAGCATACTCAAGTGGGAGGTTCCAAGTGCCTTATACTTGGTTTATCTTGTAGTTTTTATCCTTTTCATTGCAATATATCTCAGTTCTTAGTTTTTGGTATTTGGGTTCCTAACAATTGGTATCAGAGCACGTTCATCTTGAGCATCGTTCTTAGCAATGGATCAAGATCGTGTGCTGTTGAAAATACAGGAAATCCTCGAGGAAATGCAACAAACATTGAAAAGAATGCAAAAAAAGTTTGAAGACAGTGATCGCAAAAAGATGGAGAGACAACAAATACAAGAGACAGAGAGAGAACAAAAGAGGAAGAAGGAAGATGAAGAAACTGTGAAAGAAAGAGAAAGGAAGGAAAAATTGATTAGATCAAAGAAGAGTAGTTGTAAGCTTAGCCAAAGAGTGGCGGGAAGGCGTTGGTCTTACTCGAAGACACCTCCAAAAGCGCGAGGGAACACCAGTCGAGAAATTCCAAAGGTGCAAAAGGAAGAATCTCCTCCAAAAAACATAAGAGGAGGTGAGAATCATGGAGTTTGGTGGAGCAAAGTCGATAAAACATTCATAAAGAAGGTGAAGAAGAAATCGAGGAAGAGAGGAAAGAAAATGTGTAGGTGGTCTCATGATGGAAATGGTGGCGAGCAAGGGGATGGAAAAACAACGAAGGGAAGAAGAAAAAAATACCAATGAGAAGGCAAGGCGACAGACGAAGGAAGAAACGATGGAAGAAGAATTTGTTCGAGGTCACCGGTGGCAGACGAGATGAAATGACACTAATGGTTAAGTGGCGGGAGCGGCAAGGTGACCGGCGAATGAAAAAGTGGTGGAAGAAAGATACAAGAGCAATCACCAACGACCGGACGAAGAGTTCATATTTGCTGAAAATTGAAGAGGAAGGTGGGTGGCCAAGGACGAAGAAGAGTTGGGGAAGATGCTGCAAATTTCGTGAAGAGGTGGAGAACCAAATTACTAGTCACGTGAAGTGTCAGGAGGTGGGGCCAGAAGTTGAAAAAGTTGCAGCACCATTAACTGGTTTGGTTTATGGGTTGGATTTGCACGGAGGGGCCCATTTCTTTGTCATGGGGAATAAAAAGTTATGCAAGTGGATTTTGGGCCCTTTTCATTGCAAAATGCAAGTATGGAAGTGGTCTACGGGAATTTGAGTGGATTGCTTTATTAGGGGTTGCAGTTATTTTTTCCCTTGAATTTTTGCTGTTCTTTTTTTTTAAGGTTCAGGGTTGTAAAAAGAAAAAAAGTTGATCCTTACCCGTTTTTTATTTGAGTCTTGTAAGCACATCTTGAGGACAAGGTGTTTTGAAGGGCCCGGTAATGTTAGGGTACTATTAGGGATTTAGGGATAATAGTAGTATGGTATTAGTAGGGGCATAAGAGTAATTAGTTAAGGAGTTAGTTAGTGCTTTTGGTTATAAATAGAGGGAGTGGGTTTGAGGGGAAGGGAGGACAATTGTTAAGTGATTTTAGGGCTTGGGTTAGCATACTCAAGTGGGAGATTCCAAGTGCCTTATACTTGGTTTATCTTGTAGTTTTTATCCTTTTCACTGCAATATATCTCAGTTCTTAGTTCTTGGTATTTGGGTTCCTAACAATTATCAATAGAACAATGTTTTCCCAGGGTATTGTTTGGTTGTTTGGGATTTGTTCTTCCAGGTGAATAGGACTGGATGCCTAACATACTCTCACACCTTTATTCTATTATTTGGAAAGATACTTATCCAAAATAAATAAAGGTTTCCATACTTATCCAAAATAAATAAAGGTTTCTTATGGAAACTCAGTCATGGAGCTATTAATACTGTTGATTGATTACAATGACAAATGTTGCATTGTTCTTTATCTCCTTCTTAGTGTGTTATGTGTTTGTCTCCTTCTTAGTGTGTTATGTGTTTGTCTGACAATGAGTCTTTTGGTTACTGTTCTTTTGCTTATGGTTATTGGACTTCTATGTTAAAAGCTTTTGGATGGAGTTTGGCTTTACCTCATAATCTGTGTGATCTCTTAGCTCTGATTTTCATGGGTCATCCTTTTTGTGGTCCAAAGAAGGTGTTATGGTTGGCTTTTAGCAAGGTGTTCTTTAGGTCTCTCTGATGTGAGAGAAATGGTCGAATTTTCAGAGATGTGGCCACCAATTTTGAGGCTTTCATAGAGTTGGCTGTTTTTAATTTTTTGTATTGGTGTAGATGTAAACACTTTTTTTCTTATTATAGTCTTTCTTGTTTAATTGTTCATTAGAGTTCTTTCATGTAATGCACTTTTTGGTGATTAGGAGTGTTTAACTCCTTTTATTTCATTTATCAATGAAATTATCTCTTCTAAAAAACAAGAAGAAAGAAAACTGAAATTATAATAGTCAATACAATGGGCTTCACTGAAACAAATGAGTTAAAAAAGCTGAAAGGACAAAACTTAAGGCCATGTTCAAAAGACTCAATCTCAGATGCTATAGAAGTTATCAGAAATTTACATTTTTCAGTAACAAAGACTTTAAGACATCAACTTCATCCCGTGTCCACTTAGTCAAGTCCAATTGGAATGATGAAGGGATGAATCTCGGTGTATTATGGCATGGAAGTCACTCTGCCACCTACGGTACTCTGCTGAGTTTTTTGTCGATATATGTAGTGTTTGGGTCAGTTTCCACGCACCTTGAATAATCTCATGGGACAATCACCTAACACTATTTATATTTGGTTGCTAAGGAAACATGTAGGATATTAAATCCTAAGTACGTGGCGACTATGGGTTGAACTCATTCCCTCTAAACCTTCATTATTCCTCATGGTCCTTATTGACCACTAGACCAACCAATGATGGTACTCTATTACATATTTAAGTCGTATGTGAAGGATTCGACCGGCCGGTGTCCTTTCTATTTTGAATGTTTCCACTATGTCCATTATAATTTCCTATGATCTCTTTCCGATTAGTTTGACTAGTATACAGGCAGATACAATCAAGTCCTCTAGCTTGGTAATCAAATGGCTTAGCTCTCATTTATGGGCTCAGGTATTACGGCAAGACTCTGTCAGTTTAGTCTCTATCTATTAGCTTGCTAATCAAATGTCGTTCAGACAGTGACTTCCCCATCCTTCTTGAGATAGGTAGCTTTCAGTGGAGTCCAATGTCGTTCAGATTTGAAAATGGTTGGTCGCATCATTATAACTTTCTTCCTGATTTGAGAGGTGGTGGAGGGATACAAATTGTAAGGGTTGGCCAGGCTTTGTTATGATCCAGAAGCTAAAGAACATTAAAGAGAACCTTAAAGAATAGAACAAGGAGGTGTTTGGCTTCACTCATACACAGAAGAATGCTCTCATTAAAGCCACCAATGACCTTGACTCCTTTGCAAGAAAATGGTCTTTCGGAGGTTGAAAGAGATTCAAGAAGAATTTTGAAGACACAGCTGGCAGAGGTGTTGTTGAGGGAGGAAAGAAGATTAAGACAGAAGTGTAAAGCAAGATGGCTCTCCAAGGGAGATGAGAACTCTTTTTTCCACAACATGGTCAACACCAAAAGGAAGAAAAACCTTGTGCTGGAGATACAAGACAATTATGGAAGAAGCTTGACAAACGAGGAAGTGATTGTGGATGAATTCGTGGGTTTTTTTAAACAGCTATACACGAAGAGAAAAGGCCCCGGCTATGTATTAGAGGCTAAAATTGGAGACCTATTCCTACAGAGTGAAAATTGGAGCTAGAGCTTCCCGTCACTGAAGCGGAAATTAAATCAGCCATTGATTCTTTAGGAAAGAACAAGGCTCCTGGGCCCGATGGATACTCTGGAGAGTTTTTGCAAAAGACCTGGAACGTCCTCAAGAGTGATTTTCTAAGAATGTTCCAGGAGTTTTACGACAAAGGCATTCTTAACAAGTGTGTTTAGGAGACTTATTTATGCCTCATCCCAAAGAAAATTAGAGCGACCAATACAGTTAAGGCTTTGTTGTGGAGACTTTGGTTTGAGAGGAACCAGAGGATCTTCGAATAGATCTACTGACACTGACGAGCTTTGGGAGCCTGTGAAACTCTTTTCTTTCATCTGGTGTTATCTTTCTAAAACCTTTTGTAACTATAATCTTACTCATATTTCGACTAATTGGAATCTTTTTTGTAACCTTTTGGACTAGTGGGGATCTCACATCTCCCCTTTTCCTTGTATAATCCTTATTATCAATACAAGTTCTTTGTTTCTTATAAAAAAAATATGTACATACATACATATCATTCACAAGTCTAATAAAAAAAGAGTGATAGAATCATCAAACCGTGTCAGAGATCTCCTGAAGGCGTTTTTCCAACTCGGTGAGCCTCAAGCCCCAATCGCTCTTGATCCTCAGAGGCCTCACTCTACGGTAAATCTCAGAGTTCTCAGAGTCGCTCCCTTCGGTGGACGGCCCTTCTTTCTTCTTCTCTTTCAATTGTCGGGCCCTGTTCTTCTCTTTCACGGCAGCCGCTTTCTGCAGAGCCCTTAGAACATCCGACCCACTAATTTGTGACTCCTGTTTTGGGGTCGTTTGGTTTCGATTGGGATTTGAAGACTTGACAACTGAGAGAATTTTGTGGCCAAAGCTTTTGATGCTGCTACCGCTGTTTGGCGTGGTGTTTCCGGCGTCGGTTTCGGGTGGCTGAGACTTGGCGTAGCTGGCAGAGACCGGAGGGCTCGGAGGCGGCCTGGTAGGAATCGGGAGGCGGCGGCAGGACGGGCTTGGTGAGGTTGAGGAGGCAGCCCACATGGTTTGGATTTTGTGGCTTGGCTAACACGAAACTGGGTATTGTAGAGCTTCATGTGTTGGGTTTTGGATAAAACTTGTGGCCCAAAAGTTTTTGCATTTTCGAAGTTTTTTTTTTTAAAAAAAAGAGAAGATTTAAAATAAATTTCAACTTTGACTTAAGCCAAATCATTTAAAATCTAAAAAAAGATTGAGGTAAATTTGCAAGGAAAAAAGGAAAAAAAAAATAATAATATTTTCTATAACTATTGGACTAATATATTTGAAAAATCCTTCAAATCTCTCTTATCTCTTATAATTCCCTCCGGCTCCCACAATCTCTTCCAAAACAAAAATTTACGTAGATTCGATTTCTCTTTCGTGCATGTCGTCATCATAAGCCCGCGTCATTACCCAATATTTGCTTGTCCTTAAAGATTTGCAATCAAACTCCACTATCGCCATGTTAAAAGTTGAATAAGTTTAGTTGAATGAATTTGTTTTTAAGTCAAGATAGTTATTCTTTTGGTTTTTCGTATTCTTATGGGTTGAATGAGCGTTTGTACTAAATTTAGTGCTTGTGGAGCTTATCTGAGATTTTACTCTTAATGGAATTCTACACTATTTCATTCTCTAACTTTCTTTCTCTTTTACATTTTAGTGCTCTCTCTTTTGAGTTTTACACGTCATATGTTATTCATTGTGCTCACAATCTAGTCAACAATCACCAAACCACATATGTTACCATTGATGAAATTGAGCATTTGGGAATGAAGCCTTCTTGGTGAGAATTAGAAGTTTTTGGCTAAATCTCAAATGTGAGGAAGGTCTATAAATTTGAATGTGAATCCTAATTTTATGTGATTGCTATTCAACGCAATGAAACAATCATTGACCATGTTGATGTTGGTGATTTCGAAATTTACTTTCAATATTATGGCGCTTCTTGTCAAGTCTCAAACTTAAGACGGAGCAAATTCTTGATACGAATCATCATGCTATGCAAAACGAGAGAAAAAGCTTCAAAATGGAATTGAAATAAATGTTCTCCAACGTCATTTATGACGAACTGAAGATGCATTTAATGAACTCATGTGCAATAAATGTATCTTTAAAGATAACTCAAGCTTCATTTATGCAACAAGGGTTTCAATTTAAATCAAGTGAAGCTTCATTTATGCATGGAAGGTTACAAAGACTTTCAAGATTAGTACAAGACTTCAATCTCGGATTTATGGATATTTTGATGTAAATTTCAGTTTTAAAGTCTTGTTTTCAATAATTTAGGTTACAATTTGGTTAGTGGAGATCATGGTATTGATGGGGATGTAAGTTACAACCTTTCAATTGACCATAGGTTACTCTAGGGTTGATTTTGAGGCTATATAAAGCCATGTACCTTGTAGGAAAAAAAAAAAGAGATTAAAAATGTAATCAAAAGAGGCCTTGAGCTTTTTTATAGCCTTTGAGCTATGTCTTTGCAATTCTATGTAGATTAGGTTGCATGCTTAGAATCATTCAAGCTTGACTTGATCAATCTTGCTTGTGGGTGATTCGGATCTCATACAAGTTCTCTTGCCTTGAGATGTTTGATCGACAAGGTAATCCGATTTTACTTTCCTTGAGTTGATTTTCAAAATTGGTTTTGGGGTCTTTGAAATTGAGTTATCTAAAGGTCTTGTTTATTTAAGTAAGGTTGTTAGATCCAATTGTCAAGGGTTACTTAACATTTTGATATTAGAATTCTTTGGCTTCTTTGATTTCATTTTGGTTTTGAGATTTTTGGGGTTTTAGATCTAATAGTCTTGTTTGTTGTTAACAAGGTAGATTAGATTTTTAAATTCTTCTTAAATTTCTCATCAATTCTTCTCTCTATTTGCTCCTCCATATCTATCATTACCACGAATAATGTATATATCTAAGCTACAAAAGTTACATACTATGTATATATTTATTCATGGGTAAATAGTTTTTCATACTAGGTTTTTTCTTTTTTGTATTTTGGGTTCCAAAGTAAAGAGTCACATGTACCATGTGTATATTTGTTCAAACAAGGTAAGTAATTAGGTATAATTTTTCTTACACTGTTTGTGGTGTTACATTATTTAATTTTTATGCTTAAATATTTTAATTTAAAGGTATAAATTCTATAATGGAAGTTATGAATACATACAGTAAATTAAGTATCAAATGTAAGTTATGAATGAAAGTACATAATTTCTAATAATAATTATGTATAATTTGTATGTTGTAAATGGAAGGAATGTAGAGACAAGTGAAGAAAATTAATGGAGAATTTATATGTGAATATATCATATAAGTATATTGCAAATCATTGCTAAGGCAGCAAAACCCTACAAACTAGAATCCTCGCAAACAAAATTCACAACATTTCAAAATAACATTTCCTTATAGATTTGGAAAATATTGTTGGGGTTTATGTCCTAAACTCGTGGAAATGTAAATGTTTTATGATGCATTAATAAAGAGTTATTTTATTCACCTTTTCTTATATTCACATTTAGACATAAATCCAATAAATTAAGCTCCAGGGTTATATATTAGTGAGAACTTGAACAGTATGTAGTAGACATACAAGTAGGAGTTCGAGTAAATAACCCAAATGGTCTATAGTATATGGATGAGATTGGGAACCTTATCCTTGTGACACTATGGATACGACTCACTTTGTATTTGATACAAGTGAGGCGATCCAGCTCGTTCATGTAGTAGACATGTGAGTTGGGGCATCTTGTGCGATGAGTTCGTACAAGACCGGACTGTGAATTATTAACCAACTGATGTAACACCAATAACAGATTAGGTTTAATAATTCATAGATGATCAATAGTAACTCGACCTTAATCCTGAGCGGGTACGGACTCCTATTTGCGAAGGATTGTCCTTTCACTAGTATGGGTGAGAGTAGCCCGAGTCGCCGACTCAATATGTCTACCTTCTTGGGGACAAAACTGTGTGGGGAGCTGGGAACTTTAACTCTGTGAGACGAAATTCACCCATTTCCAAGCTAGGGAAATAGATGAGTTGTTCTCTTAAGTGTTGACTCCAGTACTTGAACAACGGGACATCGCCCTCTCACTAGTCTGAGAGGGACTTTGTTTATAGTAGGAACATGTTGTTCATTAGAGGATCAGTGGTACTTACTTAAGGAGCAAAAAGTACTCACATGGGTAAAATGGTAATTTGACCCAATTGTGAATACGAACAACTAGTGAAAGATCGACTTACGAGCATTGGTTAAATCAATGGACACAACTTATCCTACGGTGAGAGAGTGTAGCTACGAGTCTATAGTGGAGTCACTCGTAGTTAATGAATGTGGTTAACAAGGTCAAAGAGTTTGATTGGTTAACCTCGTATTATTGGAGCTCAGGTTCATTAGGTCCCTCTGTTGGCTCAATATAGATTTATACGAGAGTAAAAGTTTTGGAGCAAATTTGACACGTTCAAATTTGTAAAAGGGATTTATATCGGTTATATGTGATATAATCGATATAATTGAAGAGATCATATCCCGTAGTGGAAGCGTTGAAATCGTTTTTACCCGCAATTACGCTATGAATTATACACAAAAACAGAAAAGTAAGGCTAAGCATAAGGGAGGAGATGAGGTTTTACCTTTGAAGAAACTTCTTCTTGTAATCTTCCTCCAATCTCGTGTTTGATCCTCATTCTCAACGATCAACACGAATACCTCCAGCAAGTCTTCTCTGTTGTTCTCTAGGAGAGGGAGAACATTTGGAGTTCTTTTTGGTTATGGGAGAATTTTTCTTTTTGAAAAAGTATTGCGGAATTGAGAGAATTTGAGTAATGGAAATCCCTATTTCCAAAAATGAGTCAATCAACCAACAAAATGCATCTACATGCATTCTTATATTGGGAGTGAGGGTGGAGATAACTTCCTCCACCCATTATCCCACTAAATGCACAAATTATGCATTATGCATTATGCACATCACATTTGCATGATTACATAATATAAGATATGTCATATCTTATTATGCAAATCATATTTGCACAATTGCATTATAAAGTATCGTCTACTTTATAAATTGAATCATATTCAATTTTTCTTGTCTCTCAATTCAATTATTTCCTCTAATATTTAATATGAAACAATTCCATATTAAAATAGTATTTAGAAATTAATCCAACTTATAGTATATAGTTTATTATGAATCATATTCACATTAAACTATATATTATATCGATTATATCACATATAATCAATATAAGTCACATTTGTTGGGATGTATGTCCTAATCACGTATATGTTTGTAATATTCCTTATTGAAATAAATAAGAGTTATTTTTTCCATCACTTAGTGTCTCACATATTTACAAACTTAATCCAATAAACTAAGTTATAGGGTCATTGAATTATAAGAGAACTAGAACTTGAACGATGTGTAGGGGACACACAGGAAGGATCACGTTCGAGTTAATGACCCGAACGATATACAGTATACGGATAGAGTTGGAGACCTAATCCTGGATACGTTGTGGATGCGCCCGCTTTGTATTAGATACAAACGAGGTGATCCAACTCATTCATGTGGTTGGCATGCGAGTGGGGGCATCCTGTGTAATGAGATTGTACAAGACTGGATCGTGAATTATTAGACTTGCTGATGTAACACCGTTAATAGTATAGGACTAATAACTTCATAGATGACCAATAGTGACTCGACCTTAATCCTGAACGTGTTACGGACTCTTGTCTGCGAGGGTCTGTCCTTTTACTAGTACGGGTGAGGGTGGTCATAGTTACTCATCCAATATGCCTATCTTCTCAAGGATAGGACCACGTGGGGAGTTGGGAACTTGACTACGCGAGATGGAATTCACTCGTTCCCGCTTCAGGGAAACTAGAGGGGTTGTTCCCTTAAGTGTTGTCTCCAGGGCTTGGACAACGGGCGCCCACCCTCTCACTGGTCCGAGAGGGATGTTGTTTATGGTTGGACCATGCAACGTTGTTGTTCATTAGAGTAGTAGTGGGACTTAAGGAGCAAGAGGTAGACACAGGGGTAAAACGGTAATTTGACCCAACAGTGTCTACAAACAACTTGTGAAGGGTCGACTCACGGGCATTGGTTATATCAATGGACACAACTTGTCCTACAGTGATGGGAGTGTAACTACGGGCTTTAGTGGAGTGTTATACCGTAGCTAATGAATGTTGAATAACCAGGTCAAAGAGTTTGACAGGTTAATCTCGGATCATTGGAGCTCGTCATCTGTAGGTCCATTAGGTCCCTCGATTGACTCAAACTGGATAAATTGAGGGTTTACAGTTTGGTGTAGATTTGAAGTGTTCAAATTCATTAAAAGGGTATTTATGTCATTTATATGAGATATGATTGACATAATATATAGTTTAATGTGAATGAGATTCATAATAAACTATAGGTTAGCCTAATTGATTAATTAGTTCTAATTTTAGAGAAATTGAATTGAGAGAAATTAAATTGAATGTGATTCAATTTAAAATTCCACAATTATACAAATGTAATTTGTATAATAAGGTATGAGATACCTTATTATATGTGTTATGCAAATATGATTTACATAACATAAGGTTGTGGTAAAATGGTAGTTTAGTGGAGATTTCAACTCCACATCTCACCATTATATAAAGACCTTTGCAAGAAGGTTTTAGGAGCTCATTTGTCATTTTTTGGATTTTCATCCAAAGAGCTCTCTCATCTCTCAAATTCTCTCTCAAATTTCTCTCCACCCTAAACCAAAGGGAGTTCCACCACTCTCCTTCAATCGATCGAGAACAACCGAGAAGATCAATTTAGAGGTGTCCAAATTTTCTAGTTCGTGAGATCGTTGGAACGAAAGAAATCGAGATCGGATAAGGAATTCGTGAAGAAGTGTTCTTCAACAAGTAAGGGTTACTTTTACTTACTGTTTTTCCTTCTTAGAAATGCATGTTTAACCTAGAATTTATGTGATAGATTCAATTTTAAGAAACATTTTTCACAACGAACACCACGACATTCCAAGTCGTTTCCGCTGCGGGAGTTTCATTCTCTTCGATTAGTATCAGAGCCAATCGTTGGCTTTTCGTTGTGTAATCCATTTTTCTTAAAATTAGGTGGGTTTGTTTTAATTTAAGTGTTGAATTGATGGTTTGCATATTGGATGGTTTCGGTGTTTGGCACTTTAAATTAGATTTACTTTTCTATTGATTTGATCAATGTAAAAGCCTAGTGTTTTGGGCATTTTAGAAAGTAAATCGAGTCGGTAAGTCTGTGTCATTCATGGCAAGAGTTGTCGTGAAGAAATCAGAGTAGAAACGAGTGAAAAACGACGAAGAACAGCAAAGGTGTTTGTTGTTTTGTCGATGGCGTTGAGACGCTGTTCTTCAGCGTCTCAACATCGTCCGCGCGGTTGGAGGCTGTGTTGCAGAGCAGCGTTGCGACGCTAGATGTAGCGTTGCAACGCTGAGTCGTTGGGCGCGCGAGGAACAACGCTGAGCGATGCAGCGTTGCAACGCTGGCAACGGCGTTGTAACACGTAGTGGCCAGTTCGCGAGTGACATCGTGGGGGACAAGGGTTGCGGTTTCGAGCCCCAGTAGCAACCATTTTTTATTTCATTTATCATTTATTTGTAAATTGTATTTATTTTATTAATTTTATTAATTAACATTAATATAAATATTAATATAAATGTTATATTAATGTTAATTAATTTAATTAAAGTCCCTAGGGTGCCAAAACCGATCCAATATTGCTATTTAATTTATTTTATGCATGTGATGTATGAAATTTATTATTCTATGTGCATAATGTATGTCATATAAATATTAATATAAATGTTATATTAATGCATGTGATGTATGAAATTGCTTGTTGTCTGCGTGCAGCGTTGCAACGTTGTTCATTGGCGTTGCAACGTCACGCTTGCGGATGAAGGCGCGCATCAGAGGTCGCGTTGCAACGCTGCCATCATCGTTGCAATGTCGAAGGGATTTCACAACGCGCTCCAACGGTCAGAAACAGAAAAATGCAACGTTGTAATGCTGTCATCAGCGTTGCAACGCCGAAGGCGTTTCAACAGTTTTCCAAATGGGCAAAAAACGTTATTTATATATATATATATATTAAATATAAAAAAGTTTTATATTTAATTATATTTAATTTATTTAATTTTAATTAATATAATTAGATTATATTAATTAAAATTAATTTTAGGGTGTAAAAAATGGTCTAATTTTGCTATTTAAATTATGCAATTGTTTTATAATTATTGTCATGCATAATGTATGCTTTTATTTTAGATATCCCACCTTAGATTAAGCATTTCCATGCATCATTTATAATATAAAGTGTTATATTATATAGTTTGCATGTATAATTAATATAAAGTGTTATATTAATTTATGGACAGCATTGACATGCATAATTCATGAGATGATTATGCTATGTATGTTTTATTATTCATGAGATGAATGATCAAGCACTATAACATAGTATGCATGTCACCTAAGGTTAATTATTAGTTTTAAAATGTTTAGAACTTGGAATTAATAGACCTTAGGTTATCTAGTTCTCATTAGATTAGAATTAGGAACCAAGTAATTTATAAACAATGATTAAAAGAAGAACGCTGTCTAAGGAAGGTTCCATCTCTAGGTCAGTATTTAAGTCGATTTGAAACGGAACACCCCTACCTGGGAACTAACCTGGGAGTGAATTTTAATCAAAGGGTTTAAAAATTATAGTAGCGTCAACGTGTTTATTAAGGGGTTAATATAAAAAGTTATATTAGCAAACTTAGGATAAAATCAATATAAGAGTTATATTGATTAACAATATAAGAGTTATATTGATAAGTTTAGGTAAAACCATTAGCCGGGTTTTAGCCTAAGTAAATTTCCTATAGAGTTAAAGTATCCAGTGAGAGGAAAAGTGTATATGATACATATTTTTCCACCTACGTTTCTCCGAGAAGTTCACACCGTGAGACTCATACTTGGCCTCGTGGCGCAAACGGGAGCGTCCCCCTTCGGAGGGTGTTTGTATGAGCCAATATCAAGGTGAATTGAGAGAATACTTATAGTGAGTGGGAGCAGGTTTAGTGAAAACAAAACCTATGGTCTCTTTTGTCGGTTCACACCATAAGATCACTATGGTCAACCTGCTAGTTTGGCCTAGACCAGACAATCCCTTCGGAGGGCTTGATCATAGGAGATCGAACACAGTGGACACCCGAAAGGGATAAAGATTTCCTTAGTCTGTTTTTCAATCTAGTCCTCCCTTCGGCGGATTTTATTGGATGGGGACTCTGGGGTCTAAAGACAGAGGGTTACACTTACAAAGTACATAAGAAGTGTATGTATCCTAACCGAATAATGGTAACTAAAGCCTATAGGAATAAGAGTTATTCTGGCATTAGGTTTTGGTCAAGAGTGTCTTGATCTAGAGGAGGAGTGTTTTTTATTACCCTTTGGTATCATACATTCTAAACCTTTGGAGTATCATTACAAATTATAAATGACCTAGGAATCATTTAATAATTAGCTAAAACATGATTGGATTAGACAATTATAGCAAGAAGCTTATACAAGTTTTTTTTTGTAAATTTTCAACAGAATGTCCAGCTCTATAATTTCCTTATTGGGTGCGAAAAAATAAACCGGAGAGAACATGATGACTTGGAAAAACAAACTCAACACTATATTGGTAGTGGATGATCTGAAGTTTCTACTGACTGAGGAGTGTCCTCAGGTGCCAGGCTCGAATGCTACACGAAATGTTCGTGATGCATATGATCGATGGATCAAGGCCAATGATAAGGCCAAGGTCTATATGCTGGCAAGTATGTCTGACATATTAGCCAAGAAGCACGGGAGCATGTGACCGTTAAGGAAATCATGGATTCAGTGCAGGGTATGGTTGGACAACAGTCTACACAGGCCCGACACAATGCCCTCAAGTATATATTCAACTCGAGGATGCCAGAGGGTTCATCTGTTCGGGATCATGTCCTAGATATGATGGTACACTTTAACATCGCGGAGTCGAATGGTGCTTCCATCGATGAATCGAGCCAGGTCAACTTCATTCTGGAAAAACTCTTCCAGATAGTTTCCTACAGTTTAGAAGTAATGCTGTTATGAACAAGCTTACTTTTAATTTTACCTCCCTTCTGAATGAACTCCAGATCTTTCAATCTTTGATGAAAATTCAGGGATCAAAAGGTGAGCCAAATGTTGCCAATAGGAGTTATCATAGAGGTTCGACCTCTGGATCAAAAACAGGGCTTCATCTTCTTCTAACCTGAAAGGGAAGAAAAAGAACATGAAGAAGGTTGGTAAAGGGAAACGAGCTGACAAAGCTGCCGCCCAGAAGGGCAAGAAGGTCAAAGAAGTTGCAGACAAAGGAAAGTGTTTCAATTGCAATGAAGACGGACATTGGAAATGGAACTGTCCGAAGTATATTGCAGAAAAGAAGAAGGAAGGTAAATATGATTTACTTTACTTAGAAGCTTGTTTAGTGGATAATGATAAAACTGCTTGGATACTTGATTCAGGCGCCATTAATCATGTTTGCTCTTCTTTTCAGGGAATTGATTCCTGGCAGCAGCTACAGAAAGGAGAGATAACACTCCGGGTTGGAAATAGAGAAGTCGTTTCAGCTGTAGCAATAGGCACGATGAAGCTTAATTTTGGCAAGAAATATATGTTGTTAGACAATATATTTGTGATACCAGGGTGTACTAGAAACCTTATTTTAATTTCTTTCCTTATAGAACAATGTATTTATATTTCTTTTTCTTTGAATAAAGTGTTTATTTTAAAGAAAGGTGTGGAAATATGTCCAGCTTCATTAGAAAATGAGTTGTACGTTTTAAGACCTAATTCAGTCAAAATGGTTTTGAACACTGAATTATTTAAAAGTGCAAACAAACTAACTAAGAAACGTAAAATTTTTCCTAAAGAAAATGCTCATCTTTGGCATCTTAGATTGGGTCACATTAACCTCAATAGGATTGAGAGATTGGTAAAGAATGGACTTCTAAATGAGTTAGAAGAAAAAACTTTACCTGTATGTGAATCCTGCCTAGAAGGAAAAATGACTAAAAGACCTTTTAGTGGAAAAGTTTATAGAGCCAAAGAACCTCTTGAGCTTATACATTCAGACCTTTGTGGTCCAATGAATGTTAAAGCCAGAGGAGGTTATGAATATTTCATCTATTTTATAGATGATTATTCTAGATTTGGGCATATTTACCTAATGCATCATAAGTCTGAAGCACTTAAAAAGTTCAAGGAATTCAAGACTGAAGTTGAAAATCAATTAGGTAAAACAATTAAAACACTTCGATCAGGTCGAGGTGGAGAGTACATGGATTTAAAATTCCAGAACTATATGATAGAACATGGAGTTACATCCCAAATCTCAGCTCCCGGTACGCCACAACAAAACGATGTATCGAAAAGGAGAAATAGAACCTTGTTGGACATGGTTCGATCAATGATGAGTTATGTTCATCTCCCTAATTCCTTTTGGGGTTACGTAGTAGAGACTTCGGGATACATTTTGAACAATGTGCCATCAAAGAGTGTTTCTAAAACACCTTTTGAACTTTGGAAAGGACGTAAAGGTATTTTATGTCATTTCAGAATTTGGGGTTGTCCAACACATGTGCTACACATGTGCTTGTGACAAATCCAAAGAAGTTGGATTCACGTTCAAAATTGTGCCTATTCGTAGGCTACCCAAAAGAAACAAGAGGTGAATTATTCTATGATCCTAAGGAAGATAAGGTTTTTGTGTCGACAATGCCACTTTCTTTGAGGAGGACCACATAAGGGACCACAAACCAAGAAGTAAAGTTGTGTTAAGTGAGTTAGACGGAACAATAGCAAAGGTTGTTAATAAAACTAGTACGTCAACAAAAGTTGTTGATACTAGCTTGTCTAGTCAAGAGAGTCCATCTCAAGAGTTGAGTATGCCTCGACGTAGTGGGAGGGTTATAACACAACCTGACCGTTACATGGGTTTATCTGAAACCCAAGTTGTTATACCAGATGACGACTGTGAGGATCCATCGACTTATAATCAAGCGATGGTTGACAAAGACAAAGACAAATGGGTCATAGCCATGGACTAAGAAATGAAGTCTATGCACTTCAATTCTGTTTGAGATCTTGTAGATAAACCTAATGGGGTAAAACCTATGGGTTGTAAGTGGATCTACAAGAGAAAGCGTGGTGTAGATGGAAAGGTGCAAACCTTTAAAGCTAGACTAGTAGCAAAGGGTTATACCCAGGTTGAAGGGGTTGACTATGAGGAAACCTTTTCACCTGTTGCTATGGTAAAGTCTATCTGTATCCTACTTGCCATTGCCACATATTATGACTATGAGGTATGACGAATGGATGTCAAGACAACAGTCTTGAATGGAAATCTTGACGAGAACATTTACATGGACCAACCCAAAGGGTTCATTGAACCAGGACAAGAACAAAAGGTTTGCAGGCTTAAAACGTCAATCTATGGACTGAAACAAGCCTCTAGGTCTTGGAATATAAGATTTGATGAGGCAATCAAATCTTTTGGCTTTGATCAGAATAATGATGAACCTTGTGTCTATAAGAAAATCATCAATAGTTTTGTCGCATTCCTAGTTCTATATGTGGATGATATCCTACTCATTGGGAATGATGTAGGTTATCTTACTGACATTAAGAATTGGCTAGCTACGCAATTCCAAATGAAAGATTTGGGTGGAGCGCAGTTTGTTCTTGGGATCAAGATTGTCCGGAACCGCAAGAATAAAATACTAGCCCTGTCTCAGACATCTTACATCGACAAAGTGTTGTTGAGGTTTAAGATGCAAGATTTCGAAAAGGGTTTATTGCCTTTTAGATATGGAGTTCATTCGTCTAAGGAACAATGCCCTAAGACATCTCAAGGAGTTGAGGATATGAGACTGATTCTTTATGCATCAACTGTTGGGAGCCTGATGTAGGCTATATTGTGTACTAGGCCAGACATCTATTTTGCAGTTGGAATGGTCAATAGGTATCAATCCAATCCAGGACCTGAACACTGGACAACGGTTAAAACAATCCTTAAGTATCTACGGAGAACAAGGAACTACATGCTTGTGTATGGGGCTAAGGATTTGATCCTTACAGGATACACGGATTCTGACTTTCAAACTGATAAAGATTCTCGAAAATCTACATCAGGGTCAATATTTACTCTTAACGGAGAAGCTGTAGTATGGTGAAGCGTTAAACAAGGATGCATCGCTGATTCCACCATGGAGGCCGAATATGTAGCAGCTTGTGAAGCAGCTAAAGAGGTCGTTTGGTTAAGGAAATTCATGTTAGATTTGGAAGTTGTTCTAAATATGAGTTTGCCCATTACGTTGTATTGTGATAACAGTGGTGCCGTGGTAAATTCAAGGGAACTCCGAAGTCACAAGAGGGGAAAACATATTGAGCGGAAATATCATCTCATCCGGGAGATCATGCATCGAGGAGACGTGATCATCACGAAGATAGCCTCAGAGCACAACATTGCTGATACTTTTACAAAGGCTCTCACGGCTAAAATATTTGAGAGTCACCTAGAAGGTCTAGGTTTACAAGTCTTCCCCCAACTAGGGCAAGTGGGGGTATATTGTACAAAGGGTTTAAATGCCCTAGTTTACTGTATTTACATTATTGTAATGTTTTAGTACTCCACAAGCTTTAGGTCAAGTGGGAGATTGTTGAGATTTGTGCCCTAAACTTATGTAATTTTGATCAAATAAATAAAGAGTTATTTGTTTTGATAAAATTATATTCTTGCTTTATAAATCCAATAAAATAAACTCCAAGGTTATAATGTATCTTGAAGATCAGTGTAGTAGACACTATTTGGATTGTGTTCAAGAGTATAACCTAAATGGTCCATGGTATAAGAATAAGGTTGGAAACCTTATTCTGGTAACACCATGGATGCGGTCCACTTTGTAATTAGTACAAATGAGGTAATTCAGCTCATTCATGTGGTTGACATGCGAGTGAGAGCATCCTGTATGAAGAGTTCATACAAGACTGGACTGCAAATTATTAGTCTAACTAGTATAACGCTGTTAACAGGATAAGACTGATAATTTCACTACTACAAATTAAGCCTTTATTGACGCGTTCCTTTTTCAAATTGTTGACGCTTGGCTAAAAAAAGTGTCAACAAAAGACCAAAATTCATTTTAAAAACCATTATTAGTTTTGAAACATATATATTGATGGTTATAAAGCGTCATTAAATGTATAAATTAAAATTTTTGCAATTAACCGTAAATAAATGTAGTTTTATTGACGTTAATTACGAAAATTTTGCGTCAAAATTGTTAAAATACCGTGTTTTAGCTTTCTTGACGGTTAAAAACCGTCATTATTTGGCGGATTTATTGACGCAGGCTGAAATTTTCATTGACGGTTAAAAATCGTCAATATATGTAGTTTTCATTGACGGGTAATGTCCGTCAACGAAAAGTTCAAAACGACGTCGTTTTGAAGCCAAATGACGTCGTTTAGCTTTCTTAATATTAAAAAAAATGGAAATGAGTAAAACGACGTCGTTTTACCTTTCCTATTATTAAAAAAAACGAAACCCTAACCCTTTTCCCATTAATCCATCTTCAAGCTCTCCCCTCCCTCTCTCCGTCGAGCTCTCTCTCACATCTCCCTCGTCTCCGTCGATCTATCTCTCACATCCCTCGTCTTCGTCGATCCCAAAGCTGTCGTCGTCGTCTGAGTCACTTGAAGCCGGAGTTGTCGTCATCGTTTGAAGTCACCTGAAGTTGCTGACTTGTCAAAAGCAAATACAGTGTCTCCGTCGGCCTGAAGCTGAAGGTCTCGCAGCCCCTCGTCTGATCTCATAGCCGGACCTGAGTCGGATCTCACAGCCGGATCTCGCAGCCCCTCGTTGGATCTCACAACCAGACCTGAGTCGGATCTCACAGCTCTCTCTCTCACATCCCTCGTCTGCATCGGTTGCTCAAGTTTTCAAACGTTCGTGGGTTGGTTCTCTACTTCTTGTTTCAAATCGAAAAGAGTTTTGGGTTTCTCTGCCACGTTCTCTCTCCCTCAGGTTTGAGATCAGTTTTCGGTAGGTTATTTGAATTTCTATTTTCAGCTGCTTATTAATATCCTTAAATCATTACTTTAAGTATGATAGATTAAGAATATGCAAAATTTAACAAAAATGTGTAATTCCTAGAGTTTAAATTTCTTAAATGTGAAATTCATAGATGGGTAGTATTATGTAGATGGACATCTCTGTTTAAATTTCGTAAATGAATATCCATTAGTATGATAGATTAAGAATATGCAAAATTTAACAAAAATGTGTAATTCATAGAGTTTAAATTTCGTAAATGTGAAATTCATAGATGGGTAATATTATGTAGATGGACATCTCTTTCTGTTTAAATTTCGTAAATGAATATCCATTAGTATGATAGATTAAGAATATGCAAAATTTAACAAAAATGTGTAATTCATATAATTTAAATTTCGTAAATGTGAAATTCATAGATGGGTAGTATTATGTAGATGGATATCTCTTTCTGTTTAAATTTCATAAATGAATATCTATTAGTGTTGAAACCAATTATGTTAGGAAGAACATTAACAATTGCTCTAAATTTGTAAACGAGCATCTCTTTGTTTTTTGGTATTGCCTGAAACAATTATCTGATTTTCACGTACTGCTCATAAGATATGATTGGCTTGATTAAAATGTCAAGTTATGAAGCCATAATTTAGTACCTGTCAAGTTCTTGCTCATTGTCAGATACATGAATTAAAATTTTCTTGTAGGAATGTGCTTCTAGAATATGGTTCTAGTGCTTGTAATGGGTGCATTAGGTAGTGTAACTTGCAAATTTTCTTATATCTGTATTGATTGTTTAGGTGTTAGTTTCAGAACCTATAATCTTTCTTTGTAGCTTCTGTAGATGTCTCTTAGCTTCATAGGTTTTACTTTCGTTAAACTCGGTTGTCTGCCTGTTTGTAAGTGTAAAGCATGTTGAGTTTCTGTTCTTTTGAAGCCCAACCTAATGTTTGTTGAAGTCTGTTGGAGGTTGGGCATTTATTGTACCTTAAGGAGTGCTTGTTTGGATTTACAGGTCTTGGAGAAATTTTGGTTATCTCCTAGTTATGTCGTTATGCTGCCGAAATTTCAACGCAGATGGCATGACTGAGTAACCTTCTTAATTAGGTTCATCCTAAGTTTTAGGGTCGTTATAGTTGAGTCTTCTACCCCTCCATCCATCGACCAAATTTGTGAGTCTCTCTCTTTAAAATACAAGGGATCCTCGTGATGTCTCTTAGATTCCATGAGTTTCATATTTTACACACAAAATTTTAGAAACGCTTCATCAATCCAGACGCAGATTTGAATATTCTCTTGGCCTCCTTAAAATACCCATCAAAATTGTATCCAAAATCATGAATCTAACTTCAAGAATCAGTGCTTTATTTTTGGAAGAAAACTATGGATTTCAACTCCTAAATGGTTTTTTTTTCAACCATTTTCCTCTGCTTTCTTTCACTTCAAGTTCAAGTAAACACTTCCACTCTTCCAACTTACATGGTTCAACCCCACCCACAAGGCTTAACCAACTATCTTTTTTATATTTTAAGCTTCAATGGCATCTTTCTTTTCTTGAACAAATATCTGCTAAATAAGACTCTTCTTCTCGCTTGCTTTACTATTATTCTAATGCCATGAAAGGATTTGAAGCTTAGTTATCTGAAACTGAGCTTGAATACTTGAAAAAGTTGTTTGATGTTGTGGTTGTAAGGGCTAACAGAAAGCATGAAATTCTTCAATTTAGGTATGATAATAGTTCCATCTCACTGCCAATTTAATATTTATTTACTAATGGTGTCTCTAATTTCAAGTTTCATTGCTCCAACAAATCGAAAACATAGAGTTATGGATGAAAATTTTCTGCTTTTTCTGGTTTGGTTATGGTTAACATGAAAAATAAGTTGGGGTTGTTGATTCTCATCTTTGAAATTGTTTGATTGCTAATTTAATTAGGGTATAACATAGTGGAATTAATTAGTTTATAAATTAAGTTTTGATTGGAATTGATTGATTGTTAATTTACATTTGGGTAAAAGTTAGGAAAAATTTAAAGTGGGGTTGTTGGTTATCATATTTAAAAGAGTACATTGTATTATCTGTGATAAATATGTAGTTTTAATCTACTTTTTTTAGGACTTAGATTGATTTTATTAATTAAAAATATCTATTGACTTCATTTAATTAGGTTATAACATAATGGACAAATTATGGATGTCGAAAGATAGATTCTCTAAAGAGTATGAAGAAGGTGTAAACACTTTTATTCAGTTTGCACATGAACATGCAAGTGGTAAACCTTCTATACGATGCCCCTGTGTTAAGTGTGTAAATTTGAAGATTCTCAACATTAATGTAGTCAGGAACCACTTAGTTGCGTATGGTATCGATCAAAGATATGATAATTGGATTTGACACGGAGAAACTCTTGATAGATATTCTAGAAACAATGTAGAGTCAAATTTAAACTACACCACTAATGAGCAAGTATATGAAGAGAATTCTGATGACAACATTGTGGAGATGGGTGAAACTGCACAACAACATTTTGAAGAAGATCCAAAAAAATTTAAGAAGTTGCTTGCAGATGCTGAAAAACCTCTATATCCAGGATGTAGTAGATTAACTAAGTTAGGTACATTAGTTAGATTGTATCACCTGAAAGCTAAATTTGAGTGGAGTGATACTAGCTTTACAGAGTTATTGACCTTATTGAAAGATATATTACCTGAAAAGAATGAATTGTCGACATCTACATATGAAGCAAAGAAGACGTTAGTCACTTTGGGCATGACGTATGAAAAAAATTCATGCATGTCCCAATAACTGTTGCTTATATAGGAAAGAATATGTTGATGCATCTAATGTTCTCACTGTAACGAGTCAAGATGGATGAAACGTAAGAGTACGTTGGAAGTGAAAGAGGGAGTCTCTGCTAAAGTTATATGGTACTTTCCCCCAATTCCACGATTTCAAAGGATGTTCAATAGCACATTAATTTCAAAGGATTTAACTTGGCATGTTAATGAGAGATTAGTTGATGGCAAGTTACGACATCCTGCTGATACTCCATCTTGAAAATTGAAAGATCATTTGTGGCCTGATTTTGGAAGTGAAGAGAGAAACCTTCGTCTTGCCCTATCAACTGATGGAATAAATCCTCATAGTGAGACGAATAGCAAGTACAATTATTGGCCTGTAATATTGACAACATACAATCTCCCACCTTGATTATGTATGAGGCGTAAATTTTTTATGCTAACCATGATAATATTTGGGCCAAAGCAACCGGGGTACAACATAGATGTGTATTTGGCTCCTTTAATAGATGATTTAAAAATTCTTTGGAATCATGGAGTGCCCTGTTATGATGCATATCGAGATGAAGTATTCACATTAAAAGCAGTGTTGTTGTGGATAATTAATGATTTCCTTGCATATGGTAATTTAGCCGGTTGTAATGTCAAAGGATATTGTGCATGTCCCATATGTGGAGAACACACATCAGCTATGCATTTAAAATTTGAAAAGAAGATGACTTATCTTGGACAAAGAAAATTTTTGCCACTAGCTCATTCATTTAGAAGACAGATGAAAGCATTTAATAATTAAAAAGAATTTGGAAAGGCTCCACAACCATTGTCAGGAGAAGAAATTATTAAAAAATTAACCAACAACGAACGTTCCAATGAAGATATGCCAAAAGAGAAGAAACCAATAGGTGTCTTACGTTCTTGTTGGAAGAAAAAATCGATATTTTTTTAACTTGAATATTGGAAGAAGCTTCATGTTCGACATTGCTTAGATGTAATGCACATCAAGAAAAATGTTTGTATGAATTTAATTAGGCACTTTACTCGACATCCCCGGTAAGACAAAGGATGGATTACAAACTCGACGTGATTTAGAACGATTAGGTATTCGTACCGAGTTGGCCCCAAAAGTTATAGGAAGAAGGACATTCATACCGTCGACCTGCTACACATTATCAAAACATGAGAAACGTGCAGTTTGTCAATCATTGTCAAAAATGAAAGTTCCTGAAGGTTATTCTTCCAATATAAAGAACCTCGTATCACTCGATAATCTAAAAGTTAATGGTTTGAAGTCACATGATTGTCACGTGCTCATGCAACAATTGCTATCTGTTGCAATTCGATCTGCACTACCTAAGCATGTGAGAATTGCTATCACACGATTCTGCTTATTTTTCAATGCAATATGCAATAAAGTGATTGATGTTTCACAGTTAAGTGAGTTGGAGCACGAGATCGTAGTTGTACTGTGTCTGTTTGAAAAATACTTCCCTCCATCGTTCTTCACGATAATGATGCACTTAACAGTACATCTGGTTAGAGAAGTGCGACTTTGTGGTCCTGTGTATCTTCGATGGATGTATCATTTTGAAAGATACATGAAAGTTTTTAAAGGATATGTGAGAAATAGGAATCGACCTGAAGGTTGTATTGCTGAAGGTTATATTGTCGAGGAAGCTATAGAGTTTTGTACCGAATTTTTGCATGATGTAAAACCTATTGGACTCGGAAAAGCTAGTGAACGAGCTCAGGATGATGAATTTGGGAGACCTGCATTGGCAACTTCTCATATAAAGCCTGATAAGGAATAACTCAAGCAGGCTCATTTATATGTCTTAGAAAATACAGATGACGTTCAACCTTTTATAGAGTACGTTCACTTCTTATACTAATTTAAAGTTAATCCATAAACTTAATATACTAACACTAATGATTTTTTGTATATTATAGAAAGCATATGAACTATTTGAAACTCATCTATCCATCAAGATCAAGAAATCAGAAGTGGTTACAAGATCAACACAATACAACATTCATTTCTTGGATACGTGATCAAGTATGGTTCTAAAAATTCTGCACATTTTTTCTTTTTTCTTTTTAGTTTTTAGCGACTTATACTCAAATATTAGTGATTTATGTGTATAGGTTGCTACTGATCTTGAAGTACCAAACCATACAATATCTAACACATTGAGGTGGATATCACATGGTCCTTCACCCACTGTGATAACCTATTTAAGCTACGTAGTGCAGTGTTCGCTACAATACAGAGCTTCGTGATGGTACTCGAAATGTTCAAAATAGTGGAGTATGTTTAGTAGTTAGTACGATGCAAGTATCTAGTGCAAAAGATAAAAATCCAATAACCACAAACATGTCTTTTTATGGTGTGATTCAAGAGATATGAGAATTAAATTACCATAATTTTAAGATTGTAATGTTCAAGTGTAACTAGGTTGAAAGTAATGGAGGTGTTAAAACAGATGAACTTGGATTTAAACTAGTTGATCTTAGACGTATTGGATATAAATCTGATTCTTTCATTTTAGCTTCACAAGCTAAACAAGTCTTCTATATAGAAGATCCAAGTGACTCCCGATGGTCTATTGTGTTGCATCCTCCAAATAGAGAGTACGAAGATCATATTAACGAAGATGAGCTCGAGGACTTAATTTTAAACTACAATAACTCTAACTACGTTTCTACTACTAATGAATCTGATGAAATAGATGATGATAGTTCAACATATGTTCGCACTGACTGTGATGGCATTTGGATCAAAAATGAAAATGAAGCATAAATTATATGGTATAACTTTTCACTTCTGAATTTAGATGTTGATACAATTTGATGTTTTTATTAATTATATTTAACTCAACTAATGTACTGTAGGTACTTAGCAAGTATTTAGCAAGATACTCTAATGGATCAATACTCTAGTGATGATGACTGCATGCCACTTGGTAGTGAAGATGAGGCAAGGAATGATGATATGGTGCAACCTTCTAATGTGCGACCTACTCAAGGCGCTACTATGATGCTTGAGCTTGCAGGAATAAGAAATGAAGCTGATCGAAGAGTGATCGAGTACAATGCTCATGGACAGTGAATTGGTAGGAATGCAACGAAAATGATAAGCTATATTGGGACGTGTGTGCGACACCACATTCCAATTACATATGACTCGTGGCCTGAAGTACCAAGAGAATTAAAAGAAAAGATTTATTCTTGCATCGAGGTAATCTATTATTTTACTAACTCATTAAATATCATATGCTACTAGTTTCATTGAAATATACTTATATATATTAAATTGTTTTTGTCAGCATTCCTTCATAGTAGATCGTAAATCAAAGAAGGACATATTGATGAAAGCTGGAATTTCATTCCGACAATTTAAGAGCATTTTGAGGACTAAATATATTATTCCATTTCAAAGACATGCCAGAATGTTTGAAGTCTCCATCACCGACATATAACCACATCGAGCAAGTTCATTGGGATGAATTCGTTGGTAAAGTTCTATCTGGAGAGTTTCAAGTAAGTATTGAAAAATTATTTGTTTTTTGTTTATAAATGTTTACACGAAGATACTAATTAACCTTGTGTTGTGCTATAAATGTGTGATGTAGAAATTAAGCAGTTTGCAAAAGGACAAACGTTCCAAAAATAAATAGAATCATAGGCTTGCTCGTAAAGGATACGCAAATTTTGTAGAAGAGTTGGTATGTTTTGATTAGTGAATTTATACATTAGTATGTTATGTTTGCTTATTTATTAATTAAATGACTACTTACTTTTGTAGAATAATAAAGGACAAGTAGATTTGGATGCAGATCGAGCTAAGGTATGGATACAAGCTAGACAAGGGAAGGATGGCAAATTCTTGAATGAAGAGATTACAGATGTTGCAGTCAGAATTGTAAGCAATAATGTTCATATATTTTTATGTTTTATTGACATTATACTAGAGTAGTAAATATATATTTATATTTCTATTAAATTGTAGGACCAACTAGCAAAAGATCCAGAGAATGCACATGATGATATTCTGGCAGAGGCATTAGGCACTCCTGAACACTCAGGACGTGTAAGAGGCGTGGGAGGTTTAATCACACCCTCTTTGTTCTTTCATAAACCCACACCTTCGATTCAGAAAAGTAACGTCATGACTGACGAAGAAATGAGGTGGAAGAAAGAAAAGAAAGAACTAATGACTCGATACAGTCAAATGACGACAAAACACATGCGTGGAAAAGATGAGGAAAAACGGTGTGGTGATGTCACTCTCTTGTCAGATAGGGGTAGTTGCCAACTACAACCACCCATTGCTTCGACATCTACTGAAAATCTTGATGAGGTAACTCTTATTTTAAATATTCGTTAATTGGATTTTAAGAAAATGTATATAAATACTAAGTCATAATTTTTAATATACTTTGTAGGAAAAATCTTGCGATTTAGCTGTTGGAAATATAAACAATATTGTGGCATCAGGAATGGTTTATGAGAGGTTAAGTCCACATGAAGTTGTTTACGGTGTGCCTCTCACATCGAACGATGTGAGAGTACTTATCATTCTTGTATCTGACTTCAATGCTCCATTGCCTATACCGATAGCTGGGAGTATTGAGACATTTTCAAATGCGATTGGTTCTCACGTTCCATGACCAAAGAATCTTGTAATAGTAGATAAAAAAGAAAAGGTAAATTTATTTGAAAACATTCGTTCTTGTTTAACTTAATGTCTATGATTTTTAAAATATAACATTGTGTGTGTAGGAACGTAAGAAACCTCACCGTGAGCTAGCGACATTAAGGGAGAAGAGAGGTAGAAATGATGTGTCACGAGTGCATATGCCACTTGTAGTGAAATACATGATCAAAATTCTTGAAGGCTTGAACACTGAGTATATAGACATCCCAATACCTAATCATGTGTTCGAATATCAATTCAACTTTCATTTGATGAAAGACAACATGCAACAGTTCTGTATGATAGAGGAACTCGCAATCTCGGTTATATCAGCTTATATCGCGTAAGTATTATTTATTTATGTAGAATTTGATATTCTTGGTATTTTCCACTTTAGGATATATATATTAACTGGTTTGTTAGTTTTAAGTTATGCTTAGAAATTGTGACATGTGAGTTATTCTTGTTTTGTAGTTGTTGAGTGTATGTTTTGTTTCATTTATTGTGGTCGAGTGTTCTTGAATCGTTAAAATGATAAGTGAATTGAAGTTTGTTTGAGTTATCTGGATGTTGAGTATAAAAGTGTGTTTTTGTTAAACACAGGTACATGTAAAATTTTGGTATTGTTGTAATTATGTTGTTATGCTGCTGAAATTTAGGATAGATATGTTAACTCATTTGTTAGTTTTGAGTTCTTAAAAATTGTGACATTTGAGTTATACTTGTTTTGAAGTTGTTGAGTGTATAATTTGTTTCATTTCTAGTAGTCGAATGCTCTTGAATCGTTAAAATGATTAGTGAATTGGAGTTTGACTGAGTTATCTGGATGTTGAGGTTAGAAGTGTGTTTTTGTTTCAGACAGGTACATGTAACATTTTGGTATTGTTGTAATTATGCTGTTATGCTGCCGAAATTTTCGAGACTTAATTACGAGTAAACTCCACTTTAGGATAGACATATTAACTAGTTTGTTAGTTTTGAGTTCTGCTTAGCAATTGTGACATGTGAGTTATACTTGTTTTGAAGTTGTTGAGTGTATGTTTTGTATCATTTCTGGTGGTCGAGCGTTATTGAATCGTTAAAATGATTAGTGAATTGGAGTTTGATTGAGTTATCTGGATGTTGAGTTTAGAAGTGTGTTTTTGTTTTAGAAAGGTACATTGTATCATATATTATTAATTTTTATCATTTTAAATTTTAATATTTTTTATTTATTGTTAGGTATTTGTGCCAATCTGAACCCATCATATTAGAACAATATGCATTTCTTCAACCATCCTTGATTTCATATGCCTCTGGAACTGAAGAGCAACGTTGTTGATTCCTATGCAATAGGCTACGAGAGACCAAGAATAAACTATTGATTTGTCCTTGTAATTCAGGGTACGTAAACCATGTACTTGAAGGGAATGAGAATCCCCGCACAGCGGAAGACGATGGAATCGTCGTGGTGAAGTTGTGCACTTAAGTTTCATTAAAATGATTTAACTATTAAATCTAGGCTAAACACGCTTCAACAGAAAGGAGAAACAGTAAAGTTTAAGATACTTACTTGTTGCAGACCCTCTTCAAAATCCTTTCCGGCGAATCACGAACTCTTCGTGCAATCTCGATCTCTTCGAATTCTTCTCTCGAACAAAAGTCGAACACAACCAATTGGAGTCTCGGTTGTTCTTCTTTTGGAAGAAGGAAAGTAGTGGGACTTTTGTGTTTTGGAGTGTTGGGATTTTTGTCCTAATCTCGTGTTTGTAAAATATTGTTTTGAAATTAATAAGAGTTATTATTTTCTTCACTTTGTGTCTCGCAAATATTTTAAACCTTTCCAATAAACTAAGCTCCAGGGTCATTGAATATATGAGAAAACTAGAACTTGAACGATGTGTAGTTGACACACAAGGAGGATCACGTTCGAGTTAATGACCCGAACGGTCTACAGTATAAGGATAGGGTTGGAAACCTAATCCTGGATACACTGTGGATGCGGCCCGCTTTGTATTAGATACAAACGAGGTGATCTGACTCGTTCATGTGGTTGACATGCGAGTGGGGGCATCTGCACAATGAGATTGTACAAGACCAGGACCGTGAATTATTAAACTTACTCGATATAACACCGCTAATAAAGAAAAGACTAATAAATTCGTAGATGACCATTAGTGACTCCACCGAATCCCCGAGCGCGACACGGACTCACTCTGCCGGGTCCGTCCTTTGATTAGTACGGGTGAGGATGGTCCCAATCACTCACCCAATATGCCTATCTTCTCGTGGATGAGAACCAAGTAGAGAGTCGGGAACCTAATTACGCAAGATGGAATTCACTCGTTCCCGCCTATAGGGGAAACTAGAGGGTTGTTCCTTAAGTGTCGTCTCTGTGGCTTGGACAGCGGCGCCCACCTTCTCACTGGCCCGAGAAGGGTGTTGTGTATGGTTGAACCATCACAATATGTTGTTCATTAGAGGAGCAGTGGGGACTTAAGGAACAAGATATAGACACAGGGGTAAAACGGTAATTTGACCCGGTAGTGTCTATGAACAACCGTGAAGGGTCGACTCATGAGCATTGGTTATATCGGTGGACACGTAATATTCTACAATCGATGGGAGTACAAACCACCGGCTTTAGTGGAGTGTCACTGTAGCTAATGAATATTGGTTGACCGGGTCAAAGAGTTTGACTGATTAACCTCAGATCATTGGAGCCCGTCATTGTAGGTCCATTAGGTCCCTTGGTTGGCTCAATCTGGAATAAAAGAAGGGTTTTAACGTTTTGGTTTGAAATTGAAGTGTTCAATTTCACTTTAAGAGTAATTATATCATATAGATGATATAATATATAGTTTAATATGAATGAGATTCATAATAAATTATATGTTAGCCTAATTGTTGAATTAACGGCTAATTGGAGAAATTGATAGAGAGAAAATAAATTGAATGTGATTCAATTTGATTAAATCCACAATTATTGCAAATGAGATTTGCAACATAAGATATGAGATATCTTATATTATATAATTATGTGAATGAGATTTACATAACATATGGTTGTGGTAAAGTGGTAATTATGTGAAGTTGTGAAGTTCATCATTCCACTATTTAAACCCTTTGTTAGATGGGTTTAGGTTAAGCAAAAGAAAAGCCAAGTTGTCATTTTTGGATTTTGACCTAAGAATCCAAAAGTTCTTTCTCTCTATTCTCTCATTTCTCCACCTCTTCCAAAACAAAAGGAAGTTCCCACCAACTTCCCTTCTCCTAAAGAGAACAACCAAGAAGATCTATTTTGGTAGTGTTTGAGATCCGTTCGTGGGAAGAGTTCGTGGAGATCGAGGAGCGCGAAGAGTTCGTGATCTGCAAGGAGAGGTTGTTGAATCGATCTACAACAAGTAAGTTATCCTCATCGTTGTAATCTTTTCAGCATGTTTAGCCTAGATCTAATAGGTAGATCGATTTTAATAAGTACATTGCATGATGATACCATGACGATTCAATCGTCTTCCGGGGATTCTAATTCCCTTCAATTGGTATCAGAGACATCTCGATGGTTCAATCATCGATGCACTGTTTTATTAAAATTTGGGTGGGTGTTTTACCATGTTTTCATGAGATGAATGTATGGTTTGCGAATTGGATGTTTTCGGTTTTTGGCACTAGATTAGATTTACAATCATGTTGATGAGATCAATGTAAGGGCCCGTTGTTTTGGGCAATTTTGTTGTAAATCGAGTCTGTAAGTCCGGGTCGTTCGTGGCAAGAGTTGTCGTGAAGAAATCGGAGCGGAAACAGGCGAAAAACCGGGCGGAAAACAGCAAGGATGTTACTGTCTGTTGATGGCATTGAGACGCTGCCCAACGACGTCTCAACGCCGTGCTCGCAGACGAAGGCCCTGCAGCAGAGTGGCGTTGCAACGCTGGATGTAGCGTTGCAACGCCGCTGGCGTTGAGGACGCGCCTCAACGCTGTAGGCGACAGCGTTGCAACGCTGTGTACGTTGCAGATTAATTGTGGGCGACGTGGGGCGTTATTATCCGTTGATAAATTAATTTTTTTCAGTTTTTTTTATAAAAACATTTTTTAATTTATTTTATTAATTATTTTAATTAAATATTATTAATATAAATGTTATATTAATTTTATTTAATTAAATAATTGCCCCTAGGTGCCAAAAACCGGTCCAATTTGCTATTTAATTATTTTATGCATGAGATGTATGATTTTAATTAAATTTTATGTGCATAATGTATGTCATATAGATTTAAAATCCCACCTTAGGTTAAACATAATCATGCATGATGTATATTATAAGAGTTATAATATAGTTTGCATGATAGGTTATATTATAAGAGTTATAATATAATTAAATGCATATTTAATTTAATTAATATAAGTGTTATATTTTTAGATTAAAGTATGCTCATGCATTTATATTCATGTGATGAATGATTACCATGTTATAGTATTAGTTATTCATGTGATGAATGATCAAGCACTATAACATAGAAATGCATGCAACCTAAGTTAATTATTAGTTTTAAAGTGTTTAGAACTTGAATAATTAGACTTAGGTTTTCTAATTTTCTAATAAGATTAGAATTTTAGGAAATCAAATATGATCTTTGAATGGTGGTGATTAGTAACTCGTCTAAGGAAGGTTTTGTCTAAAGGTTTGGAGTATTTAAGTTGACCTTGCGGAACACCCCTACCTGGAAACCGACCTGGGAGTGAATTCGGTCCGGAGATTCTTAGATTATATTTACGTGAGCGCCATTAATTAAGTGTTAATTAATTTTCTTACATAGACCTAAGTTAATAATGTGATTATAGACTTAGGCTAAATACCATATAAGAGTTATATTAGTAGACTTAGGTAATTTTTAGCCGATTATCTAGGTCAATCCCTATTCAAAATTAAAGTACTGAGTGGGAGGAAATATAGTGTATAAGATACATTTAAATTTCCAACCACAAATCTCCGATAAGTCCGCACCGTGAGATCTATACTCGGCCTCGTGGCGCAAATGGGAGCGTCCCCCTTCGGATGGCATTTGTATAGATCAATATCATCGTGGATGGAGAGAGTACTTATAGTGAGTGGGAGCGGGACTTGTGAATTCGAGACCCACGGTCTCTTCTTTCGATTCACATCGTGAGACACCTATGATCTGCCTGCTAGTTTGGCTGGACTGGACAATCCCTTCGGAGGGCTTGATCATGGGAGCCTGAACACGATGAATTCGAAAGGGATACAGATTTCTGGTTGGTTTTCCTTCTTAGTTCACCCTTCGGTGACTATTGTTTGGACGAATACTTGGAAACTTAAAGATTGAGGGTGACACTCACAGAATTCGTTAAGTGTTAATGAATTCGACCGAAAAATGGTAATTGGATGCCTAATGGAATAAAAGTTATTCTGGGATTAGGGTCTGATCGAGAAAGTCTCGTCCTAGAGGAGGAATGTTTTGTTCACCCTTTGGTGGCAGTCATTCTAAACCTTTAGGGTATCATTGCAAAATTATGAATGACCTAGGGATCATGAAAACATTTTTGCTAAAATTTAGATTGGTTTTTCAAAAGGTTTTTTGTGAGACTAATACAAAGTTTTTTTAAAAATTTCAGCTAAAAATGTCTAGCGCTATTATAGCTTTACTTGCTTAGATAAGTTAGTGGGAGATAATTACGAGTGGAAAAACAACATCAATACAATTTTGGTGATCGACGACATAAAGCTCGTGTTGTCTGAGGAGTGTCCTCAGATGCCGCTCGACACGCATCGTGTGTCGTTCGCGATTACGTACGATCGATGGATCAGGGCCAATGAAAAGGCCAAGGTCTATATTATTGCCAGCATGTCTGATGTCTTGGCAAAGAAGCATGGTCGATGGTTTCGCTAAGGAAATCATGGAGTCCTTGCAGGAAATGTTTGGACAATAGTCCTTTTAGGTCCGGTATGACTCGCTCAAATACATTTTCAACGCCGGATGAAAGAGGGGTCGTCTCGTCCGTGAACATGTTCTAGACATGATGACCCGCTTTAACTGGCCGAGATGAATGGGGCTTTGATCGATGAGTCGAGTCAGTCGATTTTATCATGGAGACTCTTAGAAGAGTTTCCTTGATTCAGAGCAATGTCTTTGTTATGAACAAAATTAGCTACAATCTGACTACCCTCCTTAATGAGCTACAGAATTTCCAGTCCTGAACAGGGTCAGGGAATCTGAGGCAAATGTTGCCTACTGAGTCTTATCACGGGGTTCGACCTGCAGGACAAAACTCTGTTGCTCCTTCACGCCCGAAAGGGAAGAAGAGGATGAAGAGGGGTAAACCGATCATTTGCCGCCTGAGAGAGGCAAGAAGGTCAAGGAGGTTGCAGAGAAAGGAAAGTGTTTCCATTGCAATGGAAGCGGACATTGGAAGAGAAATTGTCCCAAATTCCTGGCCGAGAGGAAGAACCAAGGTAAATCTGATTTACTTGTGGTAGAAACATGTTTAGTGGAGAGTAATGACTCTTCCTGGATATTGGATTGACGCCACTAACCACGCGTTTGTTCTTCTTTTCGAGGATTGATTCTGGCACACATTGCAAGATGGTGAGGTGACTCTGCGGGTTGGATCCGGGGAGCTTGTCTCTGCTGCAGCAATCGGCACGGTGAAGCTACATTTTGGCGGGAAGTACTTATTGTTAGACAATTTGTACATAGTCCCAGGGTTTACTAGAAACCTTGTTTCTATTTCCTGCTTAATTGAACAATGTATTTCCGTTTCATTTGAATTAAATAAAGCGTTTATTTCATTCAAAGGAAATGTTATTTGTTCAGCCTCACTTGAAAATAATCTGTATGTTTTAAAATCCAATTCGGTTAAAAGTGTTTTAAAATCTTGAATTGTTTAAAATCGCGAAACACGAACTAAGAAAGCAAAAATTTCTCCAAAAGAAAATGCCCATCTTTGGCATCTAAGGTTAGGCCACATTAATCTCAATAGAATTGAGAAACTAGTGAAGAGTGGACTTCTAAACGAGTTGGAAGAAAACTCTTTGCCAGTATGTGAGTCATGCCTTGAAGGCAAAATGACCAAACGTCATTTTAGTGGAAAAGGATATAGAGCCAAAGAGCCTCTTGAGTTAGTACATTCTGACCTCTGTGGTCCGATGAATGTTAAAGCTCGGGGCGGTTATGAGTACTTCGTGTCTTTCATAGACGATTACTCCAGATATGGGTATATTTACCTAATGCATAAGAAGTGCGAAACTCTTGAAAAGTTCAAGGAGTATAAGGCGAGGTTGAGAACCACTTAGGTAAATCGCTTAAAACACTTCGATCGGATCGAGGTGGAGAGTACATGGACACTGAATTCCAGGACTATATGATAGAACACGGAATTACGTCCCAACTCTCAGCGCCTGGTATGCCACAGAAAAATGGTGTATCGGAGAGGAGAAACAGAACCTTGTTGGACATGGTTCGGTCGATGATGAGCTATGCTCGTCTCCCTGATTCTTTTTGGGGATACGCAGTGGAGACTGCGGTTTATATTTTGAACAATGTTCCCTCAAAGAGTGTTTGTGAAACACCTTTCGAGCTCTGGAGTGGACGTAAAGGCAGTTTACATCACTTCAGAATTTGGGGATACCCGACCCATGTGTTGGTGTCAAACCCGAAGAAGTTGGAACCCCGTTCAAGATTATGCCTATTCGTAGGTTACCCTAAAGAGACTAGGGGTGGTCTGTTTTACGATCCTAAGGAAAATAAGGTGCTTGTGTCGACAAACGCCACTTTCCTAGAGGAAGACCACGTCAGGGATCATGTACCAAGAAGTAAAATTGTATTGAATGAAATGGACAGTACATCAGCAAGAGTTGCTGATGGAACTAGTACGTCAGTAAGTGTTACTGACCCTAGCGCATCTAGTCAAATCCGTTCCCAAGAGTTGGGAATGCCTCGACGTAGTGGGAGGACTGTGAGACAGCCCGATCGCTATATGGGTTTAGCTGAAACCTCAGTTGTCGCTGCTAACGATGACTGTGAGGATCCATTGACCTATAATCAGGCAATGGCTGATGTTGATAAAGACGAGTGGATTAAAGCTATGGACCAAGAAATGGAGTCTATGTACTTCAATTTTGTCTGGGAGCTTGTGGATCAACCGGATGGGGTAAAACCTATTGGTTGCAAATGGATCTACAAGCGTAAATGTGGCGTAGATGGGAAGGTGCAAACCTACAAAGCCCGACTAGTGGCAAAGGGTTTTACCGGAGTTGAAGGGTTGACTATGAGGAGACCTTTTCACTGTTGCCATGATAAAGTCGATCGAGATCCTCCGCCATCACCGCGTATTATGACTACGAGGTATGGCGGATGGATGTCAAGACAGCGACCTTTACGAATGGCAAACTTGACGAGACCATCTACATGGAATGCAAATGACCCAAAGGGTTCATTGCCCAAGGTCAAGTGCAAAAAGTTTGCAAGCTTCATAAGTCCATTTATGGGTGAAACAAGCTTCAAAGTCTTGGAATATAAGGTTTGATGAGGTAATCAAATCTTATGGCTTTGATCAAAATGTCGAGCGAACCTTGTGTGTACAAGAAAATCGTTGACAAAGCTATCGCATTTACGGTGTTGTACGTGGGCGATATTCTTCTCATTGGGAATGAGGTAGATTTTCTTCTCGACGTTAAGAAATGGCTAGCTTCACAATTCAAAATGAAAGATTTGGGAGAAGCTCAGTATGTTCTAGGTATCCAGATAGTCCGGAACCGGAAGAACAGAATACTAGCCTTGTCTCAGGCATCTTATATTGACAAGATGTTGTCTAGATATAAGATGCAGAACTCCAAGAAGGGCTTGCTGCCTTTTAGGCATGGGGTTCACTTGTCTAAGGATCAGTGTCCTAAGACTCCTCAAGATGTTGAGGATATGAGACGTATTCCATATGCTTCAGCTGTAGGGAGCCTGATGTATGCCATGTTGTGTACAAGGCCCGACATCTGTTATGCAGTCGGAATTGTCAGTAGATATCAGTCCAATCCAGGATTAGATCACTGGACAGCCGTAAAGACAATCCTCAAGTATCTTAGGAGAACGAGGAACTACAACTTAGTGTATGGGCGTGGGGATTTGATCCTTACAGGATACACAGATTCTGATTTTCAGACTGATAAGGATTCTAGGAAATCCACTTCAGGGTCAACCTTCATTTTGAATGGAGGAGCTGTAGTCTGGCGAAGCATCAAGCAAGGATGCATTGCTGATTCCACTATGGAAGCAGAGTATGTTGCGGCTTGTGAAGCTGCAAAGGAAGCTGTTTGGCTAAGGAAGTTCATGACAGACTTGGAAGTTGTTCCAAATATGAACTTGCCAATCACGCTGTTCTGTGATAACAGTGGTGCAGTAGCCAATTCACGTGAACCTCGAAGCCATAAGAGAGGTAAACACATTGAGCGCAAGTATCATCTGATACGGGAAATTGTGCACCGCGGAGACGTGACAGTCACGCAGATAGCATCGGAGCACAATGTAGCTGATCCATTTACAAAGCCCCTCACGGCTAAAGTGTTTGAGGGTCACCTAGAAAGTCTAGGTATTCGAGAGCTTCCTGACTAGGGCAACTGGGAGATGTGTAAACGGGTATTCAATGCCCTAGTTTATTGTAATTTTTATTGTAATTCAAATACATTTTGGAAATGTACCTTCTCCACTAGCTTAGTCCAAGTGGGAGTTTGTTGGGATTTTTGTCCTAATCTCGTGTTTGTAAAATATTGTTTTGAAATTAATAAGAGTTATTATTTTCTTCACTTTGTGTCTCGCAAATATTTTAAACCTTTCCAATAAACTAAGCTCCAGGGTCATTGAATATATGAGAAAACTAGAACTTGAACGATGTGTAGTTGACCCACAAGGAGGATCACGTTCGAGTTAATGACCCGAACGGTCTCTGAGATAAGGATAGGGTTGGAGACCTAATCCTCGGATACACTGTGGATGCGCCCGCTTTGTATTAGATACAAACGAGGTGATCGACTCGTTCATGTGGTTGACATGCGAGTGGGGCATCCTGCACAATGAGATTGTACAAGATCGATCGTGAATTATTAGACTTATCGATATAACACCGCTATTGTGATAAAGACTAATAAATTCGTAGATGACCATTAGTGACTCGACACGAATCCTCGAGCGTATTACGGACTCACATGCTGCAGGGGTTTGTCCTTTGATTAATACGGTGAGGATGGTCCCAATCACTCGCCCAATATGCCTATCTTCTCGAGGACGAGAACCAAGTAGAGAGCTGAGGAACCTAATTACGCGAGATGGAATTCACTCGCTCCCCGCTTTATAGAGAAACTAGAGGGTTGTTCCTTTAAGTCTTTGTCTCGGGTGGCTTGGACAACGGCGCGCCCACCTTCTCACCGGCCCGAGAAGGGTGTTGTGTATGGTTGAACCATCACAATATGTTGTTCATTAGAGGAGCAAAGTGGGGACTTAAGGAACAAGATATGAGACATGTGGGTAAAAGCGGTAATTTGACCCGGTAGTGTCTATGAACAACCCGTGAAGGGTCGACTCATGAGCATTGGTTATATCGGTGGACACGTAATATTCTACATCGATGGGAGTACTGACTCATCGGCTTTAGTGGAGTGTCACCGTAGCTAATGAATATTGGTTGGCCGGTCAAAGAGTTTGACTGATTAACCTCGGATCATTGGAGCCCGCCTTTGTAGGTCCATTAGGTCCCTTGGTTGGCTCAACTGCGGAATAAAAGAAGGGTTAACGTTTTGGTTTGAAATTGAAGTGTTCAATTTCACTTTAAGAGTAATTATATCATATAGATGATATAATATATAGTTTAATATGAATGAGATTCATAATAAATTATATGTTACCCTAATTGTTGAATTAAAGGCTAATTGGAGAAATTGATAGAGAGAAAATAAATTGAATGTGATTCAATTTGATTAAATCCACAATTATTGCAAATGAGATTTGCAACATAAGATATGAGATATCTTATATTATATAATTATGTGAATGAGATTTACATAACATATGGTTGTGGTAAAGTGGTAATTATGTGAAGTTGTGAACTTCATCATTCCACTATTTAAACCCTTTGTTAGATGGGTTTAGGTTAAGCAAAAGAAAAGCCAAGTTGTCATTTTTGGATTTTGACCTAAGAATCCAAAAGTGCTTTCTCTCTATTCTCTCATTTCTCCACCTCTTCCAAAACAAAAGGAAGTTCCCACCAACTTCCCTTCTCCTAAAGAGAACAACCAAGAAGATCTATTTTGGTAGTGTTTGAGATCCGTTCGTGGGAAGAGTTCGTGGAGATCGAGGAGCGTGAAGAGTTCGTGATCGCAGAGGAGAGGTTCTTTGAATCGATCTACAACAAGTAAGTTATCCTCATCGTTGTAATCTTTTCAGCATGTTTAGCCTAGATCTAATAGGTAGATCGATTTTAATAAGTACATTGCATGATGATACCATGACGATTCAATCGTCTTCCGCTGCGCGGGGATTCTAATTCCCTTCATGGAGAAGGTAGGAGAGTTGAGAGAGTTGAGAGAGAATGGTTATCTTATTTTTAGTGAGAATCCAAAATATGAGAGAATGAGTTGATTTCCTTCTTGCAAGAAGGGTTTAAATAGTGGAAAATGATGGAGTTAAAATCTTCACATTATTACTACTTTACCATAACCATAGGTTATGCAAATCATATTTGCATAACCATATATTATAAGATATCTCATATCTCAATTTACAAATCACATTTGCAATAATGTGGATTTATTAAATTGAATAACATTTAATTTAATTTCTCTCAATTAATTTCTCCAATTAGCCCTAATTCAACAATTAGGCTAACCTATAGTTTATTATGAATCTCATTCACATTAAACTATATATTATATCATTCATATCTCATATAAATGACATAAATGCTCTTTTAGTGAAATTGAACACTTCAATTCACACCAAAACATTAACCCTTCTTTTAACCCAGTTTGAGCCAACTGAGGGACCTAATGGACCTAAAGTGACGAGCTCCAATGATTCGAGATTAACCTATCAAACTCTTTGACCTGGTTAATCAACCTTCATTAGCTACGGTAACACTCCACTAAAGCCCGTAGCTGCACTCCCGTCAGTGCAGAATATTACGTGTCCACTGATATAACCAATAACCATGAGTCGACCCTTCACAGGTTGTTCATAGACACGGCTGGGTCAAATTATCGTTTTACCCCTGTGTCTACTTCTTGTTCCTTAAGTCCCCACTGCTCCTCTAATAAACAACAACGTTGCTATGGTCCGACCATACACAACAACTCTCTCGTGCAAGTGAGAGAGTGGGCGCCTGTTGTCCAAGCCCTGGAGACAACACTTAAGGGAACAACCCTTCTAGTTTCCCTAAAAGCGGGAATGAGTGAATTCCATCTCGCGTAGTTAAGTTCCCAGCTCCCTACTTGGTCCTGTCCCTTAGAAGATAGGCATATTGGGCGAGTAACTGTGACCACCCTCACCCGTACTAGTCAAAGGAAAGACCCTGAGAGGCGAGTCCGTAACAAGCTCCTCGGGATTCGTGTCGAGTCACTAATGGTCATCTCACGAAGTTATTAGTCTCATCACAGCGGTGTTACATCAGTGAGGTCTAATAATTCACTTGTTCATCTTGTACAATCTCATTGCACAGGATGCCCCCACTCGCATGTCAACCACATGAACGAGTCAGATCACCTTGTTTGTATCTTAATACAAAGTGGGCCGCATCCACAGTGTATCCAGGATTAGGTCTCCAACCCTATCCATATACTGTAGACCGTTCGGGTCATTTACTCTAACGTGATCCATAGCTTTAATCCATTCGTCCTTGTCAACATCATCCATTGCCTGATCATAGGTCAATGGATCCTCACAGTCATCATCAGGACTAACGACTTGGGTTTCAGCCAAACCCATGTAACGTTCCGGCTGTCTCATAGTCCTCCCAGTACGTCGAGGCATTCCCAACTCTTGAGAACGGATTTGACTTGACATGCTAGGATCAACAACACTTGTTGACGTACTAGCCCCATCAGCAACTCTTGTTGGCGTACTGTCCATTTCGTTTAACACGATTTTGCTCCTAGGCAAATGATCCCTGATATGGTCTTCCTCAAGGAAAGTGGCGTTTGTCGACACAAGCACCCTATTATCCTTAGGATCGTAAAACAGACCACCTCTGGTCTCTTTTGGGTAACCTACGAATAGACATAACTTTGAACGGGGTTCCAACTTCTTCGGGTTTGACACCAACACGTGGGCCGGACATCTCCAAATTCTGAAATGGTGTAAACTACCTTTACGGCCATTCCAGAGTTCAAAAGGTGTTTCACAAACACTCTTCGACGGAACGTTGTTCAAAATGTAAACCGCAGTCTCCACTCCGTAACCCCAAAAGGAATCAGGGAGACGAGCATAGCTCATCATCGACCGAACCATGTCCAATAGGGTTCTGTTTTCTCCTCTCCGATACACCATTCTCTTGTGGCATACCGGTGCTAAGAGTTGGGACGTAATTCCATGTTCTATCATATAGTCCTGGAATTCAGTGTCCATATACTCTCCACCTCGATCCGATCGAAGTGTTTTTATCGTTTTACCTAACAGGTTCTCAACCTCAGCCTTGTACTCCTTGAACTTTTCAAGAGTTTTAGACTTCCTATGCATTAGGTAAATATACCCATACCTCGAATAATCATCAATGAAAGAAACGAAGTATTCATAACCATCTAGTGCTTTAACACTCATCAGACCATAGAGGTTAAAATGTATAAGTTCAAGGGGCTCCTTGGCTCTATATTCTTTTCCACTAAAAGGACGTTTGGTCATTTTGCCTTCAAGGCATGACTCACACACCGGTAAAGAGTTTTCTTCTAACTGACTTAGAAGTCCACTCTTCACTAGATAACCTAAGTTCTATTATTTCCAAGTTCTAAAAACTTTAAAACTAATAATTAACCTTAGGTGACATGCATACTATGTTATAGTGCTTGATCATTCATCATATGAATAATAAAACATTCATAGCATATTCATCTTATGAAAAATAATGCATGTCAATGCTGTCCAAAAATTAATATAACAACCTTATATTAATTAATCATGAAAACTATATAATATAATTCCTTATATTATAAATGATGCATGAAAATGCTTAACCTAAGGTGAGATTTCTAAAATAAAAGCATACACTATACATGGAAATAATTACACAACAATTGCATAATTAAAATAGCAAAAATTAGACCAATTTTTGCACCCTATAAATAATTTTAATTAATATAATCTAATTATATTAATTAAAATTAAATATAATAAATATATTAAATATAAAACATTTTTATAATTAAATATATTAATAAAAATCATTTTCCGCCCGCTTTGCTCCTCGTGAAACGTATTGGCGTTAACGCCGCTTTGTCGTTTCACGCCGTTGTGCCAGCAACGCCGCCGCCTTCCACACCGCGCGCGCGCGCAGCGATGGTGTTGCAATGCTAAGGGCAGCGTTGCAACGCCATTCACAGAACAACACTTGAAATCTCCATTCCTTGCTCGTTTTCGCTCCGATCTTCTCAGCAACCGCTTTACCTCGATCGACACAGACTTACAGACTCGATTTACAATTAAATTTGCCCAAAACACTGGGCCCTTACATTGAACATTTCAATGAAATTGTAAATCTAAGTGCCAAAATTGAAAACATCTAACTTTGCAAAACCGTTCATACATCTCATGCAAAAACAGTAAATCCCACCTTGTTCTTGAAAAATTCAGAACATAAATCAAGAACGCAATGGGGCTCTGATACCAATTGAAGGGAATCGAAGTCCTCGCAGCGGAAGCGATTGCGAATCGCGCGCTCTTGATTTAGTTACAACGGAAAATTCAAGAACGTAAAACATAGATTAAGCATAAAATAAGAGTTTGGACAGCAAGTATTTACCTCTGAAGAACCTTTCTTCGAATGCTCCTCTCTCCCACGGTCACGATCTCAGCAACAAGAACACCAACGTGCGATGACACGACCACCGGATCTTCTCCGTTGTTCTCTAGGTGAGGGAGGAAGGTGGGTTCCCTTTAGGAGATGTGATGTATTTTGAGAGAGATGTGTATGTCTTGGAACTCTTCCAACAACACAACAAGGAGGCTAGAATTGGCTTAGAATGATTTCCAAAATCCCTTGACCTAGTTGCATCTCATGCAACCATATATATATAGGGAAATAGGATGGAAATAACCATCCTACCCCTCCTTTGATCTCTTTAGTATATAGTTTATATATGAATCTAATTCACATTAAAACTATATATTATATCAATTATATCATATATAATTGATATAACTCCTCATGTATAAAATTGAACACTTCAATTTATCTCCTAACTTTATACCCTCAATATTACCATGTTGAGCCAACAGAGGATCTAATGGACCTACTGGATCATGAGTCTCCATGATGTGAGATTAATCGATCAAACTCTTTGATCCAGCTTAATCAATATTCATTAACTACAAGTCACTCCACTATAGACTTGTATGCGCACTCTCCTCATCGTGTAGATATTATTGTGTCCCTTTGATATAGTCATTACCCATGAGTCGACCCTTCACACGTTTTCCGTAATCACAGCTGGGTCAAATTACCGTTTTACCCCTGTGATTACCTCTTTGCCCCTTAAGCACAACTGATCCTCTAATAAACAACAAGTCTAAGGTCCTACCTTAGACTCATACCCTCATAGAGGGTGGGGCCCTGTTGTTTAAGACCTGGAGTCAATTCTTAAGGGAACAACCTATCTAATTCCTCAGTAGAGGAATGAGTGAATTCCATCTTGCACAGTTAAGTTCCCAGCTACTTACGAGGTTCTGTCCCTGAGAAGGTAGGCTTATTGAGTCGGCTACAGGCCACTCTCACCCATACTAGTCTAAGGACAAACTCCTATAAGCAAGAGTTCTTAACTTGCTCAGGATTCAGATCAAGTCACTAATGACCATCTATAAATTACTAGTCTTATTCTATTAACGGTGTTACACTGGTTAGACTAATAATTTGCGATCCAGTCTTGTATGAACTCTTCATACAGGATGCCCCCACTCGCATGTCAACTACATGAATGAGTTGGATTACCTCATTTGTACTAATTACAAAGTGGGCCGCATCCATGGTGTTACCAGAATGAGGTTTCCAACGTTATTCTTATACCATAGACTATTTAAGTTATAATCTTGAATTCAACCCAAATAGTGTCCACTACACTGATTTCAAGATAAACATTATAACCTTGGAGCTTAGTTTATTGGATTTATAAAAGCAAGACTGTAATCTTATCAAAACAAATAACACTTTATTTAATTGATCAAGATTACACAAGTTTAGGGCATAAATCCCAACAGAGTCACCTTACCCTCTCGCAGCGGCTGCAAGGAATCAATTCCCTGAAAAGCAGAACAAACGTGGTTAGTGGCGCCCAAATTTAAAATCCAGGCAGAGTCACTACTCTCCACTAAACATGTTTCAGTAACCAGTAAATCACATTTACCATGATTCTTCCTCTCGACAAGGAACTTTGGACAGTTTCGCTTCTAGTGGTCGTCCCCATTGCAGTGGAAACACTTTCCTTTCTCTGCAACTTCCTTGACCTTCTTGCCCTTTTGGGCGGCAGCTCGGTCAGCTGTACCCCTCTTCATCTCTTCTTCCCTTTCGGGCGTGAAGGAGCAACAAGTTTAGTCCCAGAGGTCGAACCCCTATGATAGGACCTATAGGAAACATTTGCCTCAGATTCCAGTGCCCTGATCCTCATCAAGGACTGGAAATTCTGTAGCTCATTGAGGAGGGTAGTCAGTGTGTAGCTTATCTTGTTCATAATAGCGTTGCTACGAAACTGAATGAAACTCTTCGGAAGAGTCTCCAGAATAAAGCTGACCTGGCTCGACTCGTCTATCGAAGCCCCATTCATCTCCGCCAAATTAAAGTGGGTCATCATGTCTAGAACGTGTTCTCGGACAGACGACCCTTCTTTCATTCGGGCGTTGAAGACGTGTTTGAGTGAATTGTGCCTGACATGAAAGGACTGTTGTCCAAACATGTCTTGCAACGAATCCATGATCTCCTTGGTGGTGACCATCAACTCATGCTTCTTTGCCAAAACTTTAGATAAGCTGGCAATGATGTAGACCTTGGCCTTTTCATTGACCCTGATCCATCGATCGTAAGCATCACAAACACTTAGTGATGTAGTCGAGGTCGGCAACTGAGGGCATTCCTCAGTAAGCACGAACTTCAGTTCGTCAGTTATTAAAATCGTGTTGATATTATTCTTCCAAATTTGGAAGTTATCTCCCACTAATTTTTCGGAAGCTAGTAAAGCTATAATTGAGCTAGACATGTTTTTAGCTGAAAAAATCAAATAAAATTTTGTGTCAGTCTCGCATAAACTTTTGAAAACCAATCAAGTTTTAGCAAAATTTAATCCTATGATCCCTAGGTCATTTAAAATTTGCAATGATATCCTAAAAGTTTAGAATGACCACCACCGAAGGGTAAACAGAAACACTCCTCCTCTAGGACGAGACTTTCTCGACCAGACCCTAATCCCAGAATAACTCTTATTCCATTAGGCGTTCTGTTACCATTATTTGGTCGAATTCATTAACACTTAACGAATTCTGTGAGTGTCACTCTCAATCTTTAAGTTTCCAAGTATCCGTCCAAACAATAGCCACCGAAGGGTGAACCACGAAGAAAAATCAACTAGGAAACTGTATCCCTTTCGAGAATTCACGGTGTTCCGACCCCATGATCAAGGCCCTCCGAAGGGATTGTCTGGTCCATGCCAAACTAGCAGGCGGGATCATAGGGGTCTCACGGTGTGAATCAAAAGAAGAGACCGTGGGTCTCGTTTTCACAAGTCCCGCTCCCACTCACTATAAGTACTATCTCCATCCACGTTGATATTGATCCATACAAATACCATCCGAAGGGGGACGCTCCCATTTGCGCCACGTGGCCGAGAATGGATCTCACGGTGCGGACTTAACGGAGATTTGTGGTCGGAAATTAAATGTATCTCATACACTATATTTCCTCCCACTCAACACTTTATAAATTTCGGGATTGACCTAGATAAATCGGCTAAAATTTACCTAAGTCTGCCAATATAACTCTTATATAGTATTTAGCCTAAGTTTATAATCACATTATTACTTAGGTCTATGTGAGTAAATTAAAACACTTTTAATTAACGACACTCACGATAAGTATAATCTAACAATCTCCAGACCGAATTCACTCACAGGTCGGTTTCTAGGTTGGGGTGTTCCGCAAGCGTCAACTTAAATACCCCAGCTTTAGACAAAACCTTCCTTAGACAGAGTTACTAATCAGTCACCATTCATAGACTATACTTTGATTTCCTAATTCTAATCTTATTAGAACTAGAAAACCTAAGTCTAATTATTCAAGTTCTAAAAACTTTAAAACTAATAATTAACTTAGGTTGCATGCATTTCTATGTTATAATGCTTGATCATTCATCACATGAATAACTATATACTATAACATAATTGAAAAAATTTCATCACATGAAATTAAAATGCATGAGCATACTTTAATATAAAAAATATAACACTTATATTAATTAAATTAAAACATGCATTTAATTATATCATAACACTTATAATATAACCTATCATGCAAACTATATATTATAACTCTTATAATATAAATGATGCATGAAATGTTTAACCTAAGGTGAGATTTTAAATCTATATGACATACATTATGCACATAGAAATTAATTAAATCATACATCTCATGCATAAAATAATTAAATAGCAAAAATGGACCGGTTTTTGACACATAGGGGCACTTTATTTAATTAAATAACATTAATATAAAACTTATATCAATATTATTTAATAAAATAAATAAATATAAACTCATTTTACAAATTAATTTTAAATAAAACTATTATTAAAACAACCCACGTTGATAAAAACTGTTGCACGCCCCAAATCTTCGCGAACTTGGCGCTGGAACCGCCCTCAACGCACGTAGCGTTGCAATGCCGTGCTCAGCGTTGTAACGTTGCCGTGCTCAGCGTTGCGCCCTGCCCGCTCCACGCCTCGGCGTTGCAACGCTGCTCTGCAGCTAAGCCTCCGCCCGCAATTGCAGCATTGAGACGCCGATGAACAACGTCTCAACACTGTCGACAGAACAACAAGCTCCTCTTGCTGTTCTTCGTCGTTTCTTGCCCGTTTTCGCTTCGATTTCTTCAGAGCAACTCTTGCCGCGAACGACTTGGACTTACAGACTCGATTTACAACAAAATACCCAAAAACAACGGACCCTTACATTGATCTAATCAACATAAATTGTAAATCTATTATAGTGCCAAGAACTGAAACATCCATCATGCAAACCACAATTTATCTCATAAATTAAGGCAATACCCACCTAATTTTAACAAAATTAAATGCAACAACAAAGAACCAACAACCTGGCTCTGATACCAATTGAAGGGAATGAGAATGCTCGCACAGCGGAAGACGATGGAATCGTCGTGGTGAAGTTGTGCACTTAAGTTTCATTAAAATGATTTAACTATTAAATCTAGGCTAAACATGCTTGAACGGAAAGGTAAAACAGTAAAGTTTAAGATACTTACTTGTTGAAGACCCTCTTCAAAATCCTTTCCAGCGAATCACGAACTCTTCGTGCAATCTCGATCTCTTCGAATTCTTCTCTCGAACAAAAGTCGAACACAACCAATTGGAGTCTCGATTGTTCTTCTTTTGGAAGAAGGAAAGTAGTGGGACTTTTGTATTTTGGAGAAGGGAGGAGAGTTGAGAGAGTTGAGAGAGAATGGTTCTCTTCTTTTTGGTGAGAATCCAAAATATGAGAGAATGAGTTGATTTCCTTCTTGCAAGAAGGGTTTAAATAGTGAAAAATGATGGAGTTAAAATCTCCACATTATTACCACTTTACCACAACCATAGGTTATGCATATCATATTTTCATAACCATATATTATAAGATATCTCATTTCTCAAATTACAAATCACATTTGCAATAATGTGGATTTATTAAATTGAATCACATTCAATTTAATTTCTCTCAATTAATTTCTCCAATTAGCCCTAATTCAACAATTAGGCTAACTTATAGTTTATTATGAATCTCATTCACATTAAACTATATATTATATCATTCATATCTCATATAATGACATAAATGCCCTTTTAGTAAAATTGAACACTTCAATTCACACCAAAATATTAACCCTTCTTTTAACCCAGTTTGAGTCAACCGAGTGACCTAATGGACCTAAGTGACGAGCTCCAATGATTCGAGCTGATTAACCTATCAAACTCTTTGATCCGGTTAATCAACCTTCATTAGCTATGGTAACACTCCACTAAAGTCCGTAGCTGCACTCCCGTCAGTGCAGAATATTACGTGTCCACTGATATAACCAATAACCATGAGTCGACCCTTCACAGGTTGTTCGTGGACACGGCTGGGTCAAATTATCGTTTTACCCTTGTGTCTACTTCTTGTTCCTTAAGTCCTCACTACTCCTCTAATGAACAACAACGTTGCTATGGTCCGACCATACACAACAACTCTCTCGTGCCTGTGAGAGAGTGGGCGCCCGCTGTCCAAGCCCTGGAGACAACACTTAAGGGAATAACCCCTCTAGTTTCCCTAAAGGAGGGAACTAGTGAATTCCATCTCGCGTAGTTAAGTTCCCAGCTCCCTACATGGTCCTGTCCCTGAGAAGATAGACATATTGGGCGAGTAACTGTGACCACCTCACCTGTACTAGTCAAAGGACAGACTCCCGCAGACAGGAGTCTGTAACACGCTTAGGATTAAGGTCGAGTCACTAATGGTCATCTACGAAGTTATTAGTCCTTACTGTCAAGGATTTTACATCAATAGGTCTAATAATTCATGGTCCGGTCTTGTACAATGTCATTGCACATGATGCCCCCACTCGCATGTCAACCACATGAACGAGTCAAATCACCTCGTTTGTATCTTAATACAAAGCGGGTTGCATCCACAGTGTATCCAGTGTCACACCCCCTCCCGAACTACCTGCTAACTTAGCCCGGCAGATGGCGTGAAGCCAACAGTCATCGTTCACCTCTCTAACGATACCTGTTGACCCTGCTTTACCTAATAAGCATACTATACTTGTATAAGAAACACTTTAAACATAACACAGCGGAATATTGACAATTACGTAACCTACGTAAGGAGTAACCCTACTTAAGACTCTCTGGAAAACTGAAACGGATGTGAACATCACAACCAAAAACATACCCAACCATGGTTTACACAACCACAACCTAGAATGTACACATAAACATAACTTCATAGTCCTTCTACTATACATATAGACTTTCTATACAACTCCACCCACGCATACAACATATCAAACTTGTGGAGCTTCAAGAGACTATGGCAAAGTTATCGAGCACCGGGAGCTCGATCTCTACCTGAAAAGTGGGAAAACACTGAAAGAATGAGCTATGAAGCTCAGTGAGTGACTTGAGTTTAAAAGAAAACTATTAACTCGTAAATCATATCACCTGATCATCTATGAGCATATGCATCTGTAATCAAACGTTAAAAGTAACTGTGTAATCATAATAGCTTTTCAGGAAAACCAGCAAGTATGTCGTGAAATCTCGTAAAGCATATGAATGATATAAATCCTTTTTAAAACATGTCACAATCCACGTTGTGTAGGGCACACCCAGTACAACCAACGTTTACTCTACGATGTAGTGGGGCCCGCCCAGCACTCCCATCGTCTTTGTCGTAGTGGGGCCCGCCCAACACTCACGACAACATTGTTGTCATGGAGTACACTCAACGTCGACAACAGAAAATGACCTGTGTGCACACGGTACCATATAGCCTCGGGCTCAATATCTCAGAAAACTTCATAAAAACATCTGAGCATGCCTGCTTATCTTTTCTTTCATAAAACTCAAGCTTACTCAGCTTGTTCATAAAACTGAAAATCTTTAAATCATACTTGCTAGTACATACTTGCTTGAAATCATTACATTTCCATAAATTTCGACAATCAAGATCATATGCTCATATATAAATTTCATCAAGACATTTAGGCTCACAACGAGCACTTGAAATCATTTCATAGAAAATATGAATACTCACAAACATGTGTTTCAAGGAAAACTTAAAGCATTGAAATCTTTCATTCTTGCAAAACTTGCATTTCTTAAAGCATTTTTCAAGCATATAGTTCATTTTCGAAGTTCGTTTTGTCACTCACAGTGTTAGAACTAGAACTTTGGCGCGTACACTCGACCTATCTCCTCTTGGCCTGTCAAACAAACCAAATCCATGAATTAGAACCTCAAGCTCATGATTTTTAACCTTAAAATTACAAAAACCACACCATCCAATTTTCCAGCATTTTACAAATTTTATACCCTGGTTTCAAACAGTCATAACTTCTCATTACTTATCCAAAAAGAATGTTCTTTATACCAAATTCTTCCTTTTTGAATCCTCTAAAAATCATATGAAGACATGAAATAGAGATTCCCAACGGATATATTCGAAAATACCTCGAAAACTTCTTCCCCAGGAACTAACTTCTGCTATTCCAGATTCGATTTCCTGCTGCAACCCGAAACTTGACCTGATATTTAAAACATCTTCCAATCATTTTCTATTCACGATTTCTTCATAAAAGTTGTAGGAAATTAAATAAGCTTTCCAAACATACCTATTAGAGCTTCTGGTTCGAAACCTACTGATCAGCACAACCCAAAAACCAGACACTTCTCGGATTTGACAACAAAATCTTCTCTCTGCCTTTCCCTTAACAAAACATCAACTTAACATAAGAATTTGCTCGAGCTTCCTCCATGAATTTTGTTCAAATATGCGTTAACTTTCAAGAAAATCAAATCTCAACTCTTACCTCTTCTTGTGGAGCTCGGAATTAGTTATACATCAGAACTGGTCTGAATTGATCAAAGAATTTCCATGGAAGTTGAATGATTCTTCTCCTTTCTTCTTCAACCTCAAACCAGAAACTTTCTCCCTTCTTTTTCTCTCAAACCTCTCCCACGAAGCTCTTCCTTTTCTTGGATGAAAATGAAAATAAAATGGGTTGGAAATGAATTAAAAATTGTTTAATAAAGCCAAACGGTGGATTTTGTCCTTTTGTCCTTTTGTCTTTTTCTTTTTCTTTTTCTCTTTTCCTTTATCTCTTTATTTTACTTTTCTTTTCTTTGCTTTTGTTTTCAAAGCAAAACCAAACCAAAATATATTCCTTTCTTGTTTTCTTTTGTTTTCTCTTTTTTTTTGTAAGAAAATTCCAAAGAGAGATCTCGGGTTTACATCCACGATTAGGTCTCCAACCCTATCCATATACTGTAGACCGTTCAGGTCATTTACTCGAATGTGATCCTCCCTGTGTGTCCACTACACACCGTTCAAGTTCTAGTTCTCTCATATATATTCAATGACCCTGGAGCTTAGTTTATTGGTCAAAGTTTGTATAAAATGCGAGACACAAAATTAAGAAATGAATAATACTTTATTAATTTCAAACAGTAATTTACAAACACGAGATTAGGACAAAAATCCCAACAGTACTTATTATTTTACATGCTAGCAAATATGTCTGACATATTAGCCAAGAAGCATGAGGGCATGATTACCGCCAAAGAAATCATGGATTCTGTGCAGGGTATGTTTGGACAACAGTCCACACAGGCTCGACATAATGCCCTAAAGTACATATTCAACTCGAGGATGCCAGAGGGTACATCTGTTTGGGATCATGTCCTGGATATGATGGTGCACTTTAACATCGCGGAGTCGAATGGTGCTTCCATCGATGAGTCGAGCCAGTCGGCCTCATTCTCGGAAACCTTCCGAGATAGTTTCTGTAGTTTAGAAGTAATCTTTGTTATGAACAAGCTTACTTTTAATCTTACCTCCCTTCTGAATGAACTCCAGACCTTTCACTCTTTGATGAAAATTCAGGGATCGAAAGGTGAGGCAAATGTTGCCAGTAGGAGTTATCAGAGAGGTTCGACCTCTAGGACAAAAATAGTGGCTTCATCTTCTTCTAACTTTTGAGAGGAAAGAAGAAGAACATGAAGAAAGGTTGGTAAAGGGAAACAGTCGACAAAGTCGCACGCCCGTAAGGGCAAGAAAGTCAAAGACGTCTTCGACAAAGGAAAGTGTTTCCACCGCAACGAAGACGAGAATTGGAAACGAATCGTCGAAGTACATTGCAGAAAAGAAGAAGGAAGGTAAATATGATTTACTTTGCCTAGAAGCTTGTTTAGTGGATAATGATAAAACAACTTGGATACTTGATTCAGCGCCATTAATCATGTTTGCTCTTCTTTTCATGGAATTGATTTTCGCAAAGAACTACAACAAGGAGAGATAACGCCCGGGTTGGAAATGGAGAAGTCGTCTCTCAATTGTAGTGATGAGGCACAATGAAACTTTATTTTGGCAAGAAATATGTATTGTTGGACAATATATTAGTGATACCAGGGTTTACTAGAAACCTTATTTCCATTTCTTGCCTTATAGAACAATGTATTTCTGTTTCCTTTTCGATGAATAAAGTGTTTATTTTGAAGAAAGGTTTAGAAATATGTTCAGCTTCGTTAGAAAATGGATTGTATGTTTTAAGGCCTAATTCAGTCAAAATGGTTTTGAACACTGAATTATAAAAAACTGCAAACGCACAAACTAAGAAACGTAAAATTTCTCCTAAAGAAAATGCTCATCTTTGGCATCTAAGATTGGGTCACATTAATCTCAATAGGATTGAGAGATTGGTAAAGAACGGACTTCTAAACGAGTTAGAAGAAAATTCTTTGCCAGTATTTGAATCATGCCTAGAAGGCAAAATGACTAAAAGACTTTTTAATGGAAAATGTTATAGAGCCAAAGACCCTCTAGAGCTTATACATTCAGACTTTTGTGGTCCGATGAATGTTAAAGTCAGAGGAGGATATAAATATTTCATCTCTTTTATAGATGATTATTCTAGATTTGGGCATATTTACCTAATGCACCACAAGTCTGAAGCACTTGAAAAGTTCAAGGAATTCAAGACTGAGGTTGAAAATCAATTAGGTAAAACTATTAAAATACTTCGATCGGATCGAGGTGGAGAGTACATGGATTTAAAATTCCAGAACTATATGATAGAACATGGAATTACGTCCCAACTCTCAGCTCCCGACACACCACAACAAAACGATGTATCGAAAAGGAGAAATAGAACCTTGTTGGACATGGTTCGATCAATGATGAGTTATGCTCATCTCCCTAGTTCCTTTTGGGGTTACTCAGTGGAGACTGCAGTATAACTTTTGAATAATGTGCCTCCAAAGCAAAAGCTTTTTCAAACACCTTTTAAACTCGGAAAAGACGTAAAGGTAGTTTATGTCACTTCAGAATATGGGGTTGTCCGACACATGTGCTTGTGACAAATCCAAAGAAGTTGGATTCACGTTCAAAATTATGCCTATTCGTAGGATACCCAAAAGAAACAAGAGGTGGTTTATTCTATGATCCTAAGGAAGATAAGGTTTTTGTGTCGACAAATGCCATTTTCTTGGAGGAGGACCACATAAGGGACCATAAACCAAAAAGTAAAGTAGTGTTGAGTGAGTTAGACGGAACAATAGCAAAGGTTGCTAATAAGAACACTAGTACGTCAACAAGAGTTGTTGATACTAGTTTGTCTAGTCAAGAGAGTCCATCTCAAGAGTTGAGTATGCCTCGACGTAGTGGGAGGGTTGTAATACAAGCTGACCGTTACATGGGTTTAGCTGAAACCTAAGTTTTTATACCAGATGACAACTGCGAGGATCCATTGACTTATAATCAAGCAATGGTTGACAAAGACAAAGACAAATGGGTCATAGCCATGGACCAAGAAATGGAGTCTATGTACTTCAATTCTGTTTGGGATCTTGTAGATAAGCCTGATATGGTAAAACCTATAGGTTGTAAGTGGATCTACAAGAGAAAGCGTGGTGTAGATGGGAAGGTGCAAACCTTTAAAGCTAGACTAGTAGCAAAGGGTTATACCCAGGTTGAAGGGGTTGACTATGAGGAAATCTTTTCACCTGTTGCTATGGTAAAGTCTATCCGTATCCTTCTTGCCATTGGCGCATATTATGACTATGAGGTATGGCAAATGGATGTCAAGTCAACCTTTTTGAATGTCAATCTTGAGGAAAACATCTACATGGACCAACCCAAAGGGTTCATTAAACCAGGACAAGTGCAAAAGGTTTGCAGGCTTAAAAGGTCAATTTATGGACTGAAACAAGCCTCTAGGTCCTGGAATATAAGATTTGATGAGGCAATCAGATCTTATGGTTTTGACCAAAATGATGATGAACATTGTGTCTACAAGAAAATCATCAATAGTTCTGTCGCATTCCTAATTCTCTATGTGGATGATATCCTACTCATTGGGAATGATGTAGGTTATCTTACTGACATCAAGGAATGGCTAGCTACGCAGTTCCAAATGAAAGATTTGGGTGATGCGCGTTTGTTCTTGGGATCCAGATTGTCTGGAACCGCAAGAATAAAACACTAGCCTTGTCTCAAGCATCATACATAGACAAAGTGTTGTCAAGGTTTAAGATGCAAGATTCCAAAAAGGGCTTGTTGCCTTTTAGACATGGAATCCATTTGTCTAAGGAACAGTGTCCTAAGACACCTCAAGGAGTTGAGGATATGAGACGAATTCCTTATGCATCGGTTGTTGGGAGCCTGATGTACGCCATGTTGTGTACTAGGCCTGACATCTGTTTTGCAGTTGGGATGGTCAGTAGGTATCAATCCAATCCAGGACTTGAACACTGGACAGCGGTTAAAACAATCCTTAAGTATCTTCGGAGAACAAGGAACTACATGCTTGTGTATGGGGCTAAGGATTTGATCCTTACAGGATACACGGATTGTGACTTTCAAACTGATAAAGATTCTCGGAAATCTACATCAGGGTCAGTATTCACTCTTAACGGAGGAGCTATAGTATGGCGAAGCGTCAAACAAGGATGCATCGCTGATTCCACCATGGAGGCCGAATATGTAGCAGCTTGTGAAGCAGCTAAGGACGCCGTTTGGTTAAATAAATTCATGCTAAATTTGGAAGTTGTTCCAAATATGACTTTGCCCATCACACTGTATTGCGATAACAGTGGTGCAGTGGCAAAGTCGAGGGAACCCCGAAGTCACAAGAGGGGAAAACACATAGAGCGAAAGTATCATCTCATCCGGAAGATCGTGCATAGAGGAGACGTGATTGTCACGAAGATAGCCTCAGAGCACAACATTGCTGATTCTTTTACAAAGGCTCTCACGGCTAAAGTATTTGAGAGTCACCTAGAAGGTCTAGGTTTACAAGTCTTTCCCAACTAGGGCAAGTGGGAGTATTTTGTACAAAGGGGTTTAAATGCCCTAGTTTATTGTATTTACATTACTGTAATGTTTTAGTACTCCACAAGCTTTAGGTCAAGTGGGAGATTGTTGGGATTTATGCCCTAAACTTGTGTAATTTTGATCAATTAAATAAAGTGTTATTTGTTTTGATAGAATTACAGTCTTGCTTTATAAATCCAATAAACTAAGCTTCAAGGTTATAACTTTTATCTTGAACATCAGTGTAGTGGACACTATTTGGGTTGAATTCAAGAATATAACATAAATAGTCTATGGTATAAGAATAAGGTAGGAAACCTCATTCTGGTAACACCATGGATGCGGCTCACTTTATAATTAGTACAAATGAGGTAATCCAACTCATTATGTAGTTGACATGCGAGTGGGGGCATCCTGTATGAAGAGTTCATACAAGACTGGATCGCAAATTATTAGTCTAACCAGTGTAACACCGTTAACAGGATAAGACTAGTAATTTATAGATGGTCATTAGTGACTCGACTTTGAATCTCGAGCAAGTTAAGAACTCCTACTTATAGGGGTTTGTCCTTAGACTAGTATGGGTGAGAGTGGCCTGTAGCCGACTCAATAAGCCTACCTTCTCAGGGACAGAACCTCATAGGTAGCTGGGAACTTAACTAGTGACCTAGTCTCAAGTGCCAAAGATAGGTACTTGGAGAAAGCTTCTGCCTTTTATATTGAGTATCAACTGTTTTCATCTCAGTGTTCAAAATAGCTTTTATCTCTGTTGGTCTTAACACATATAAGTTGTTTTCAAGTTTAGCAGAACATATTCGTACACCTCTTTTGCAAATGAACGATTCATTATAATCAAAAGACACTTTATACATATGTTCAAGTAAACAAGAGATAGATACAAGATTTCTTTTGATTCCAGGAACCAAAAGTACATTTTCTAATAAAACAAATCTATCTTTAAATAACAACTTCATCGCTCCCACTACTCTAGCTGAGACAACCTCTCCTGTTCCAACCCTGAGAGTTATCTCACTATCGCAGAAGTCGCCTCCAGAACTAGTTTCTGAAAGAAGAACACACATGGTTAGTGGCTCCCGAATCTAGTATCCAGCGGAATCATCATGTTCCACTAAACATGTTTCAACAACGAGTAAATCATATTTACCTTGTTTTTCTTTCTCTCGCTTTCTTTTCAAAGAAGGTACTTCTGGGCGCTTTCTCTTCCGGTGCCGTCTTCACCACAATAGAAACATTTTCCGTGGCTTTAACTCTTGCGTATGGGAGCTTTTTCCTTCCTTTATCCTTCTTCTTTTTAGAATACCTTTATTCTTAGAAAAAGAAGGACAAGATTTTTAGTCCCCGAGGAAGATCCTCTCAGAACTTCCTCAAGTGAAAACGTTTGCCTCCTTCTCTCTCTTTTCCTTTGATTTCATCGGGGACTTGAATGTCCAAGTGGTTAAGTAGAGTAGTTAGGTTATACTCTATCTTGTTCATCACCGAGTTGGTGCGGAATCGTAGGGAACTCTTCGGAAGAGATTCCATTATAAAGCTAAACCCGATCGTTTCTCATCAATGACACCCCGTTTACCTCTGCCACGTTGAAGTGGACCATCATATTAAGGACATGCTCCCTAACAGATGTTCCCTCCTTCATTCGGGAGTTGTAAACGTACTTGAGAAGCATCATAACGGACCGATGAGGACGGTTGTCCAAACATGGCCTGTAATGATCCCATGATCTCTTTGCGGTGATCATGCCCTCATGTTTCTTAGACAACACATCGGATATATGGCTAAGATGTAGACCCGGGCTTTATCATTAACCCTAGTCCATTTGTCAAATGCATCCCGAACTATTCGGGTTGCAGACGAGCTGGGAGGGGAGGACATTCCTCCGTCAAGACGAACCTTAGATCATCAATTACAAGAATCGTATTCAAGTTTGATTTCCATGTTCCAAAGTTATCATTTATTAAGTTTGTTTGAGGCTGAGTAATTGAATAAAAGAGCTCGACATCTTTGAAAATAGAACATATTCTATTAGTGAATTACTTTTAACCCATAACATGCATCCAATTAAGAATTTAGCAAAAGTAATAATGTACCCATAAACTCATTATTTGTTTTTGCAACGATACTTCAGTGAGTTAGAGCAACCGCTACCGAAGGGCAGTCAATCACTCCTTCACTGAACCAAGACATTCTTGACGAAATGCTAATACCAGAATAACTCTTATTCCTATAGCATTCTAGTTATCGCTACTTTGGTCAAGAATTCACTAACACTTAGCGATTCTTGTAAGTGTGACCCGCCATTTTCAGATCTCAAAGGTCGGCCCCAACAATGCTACCGATTTGGAAAGTCAAGGTTGGGAATGGACCTAGGAGACCCTAACCATTTCTGGAGTTTGAGTTGTTCTGAATCCCATGTTACATCCCTCCGAATGGATGGTGCTACTACGGGCAACCTGCAGGCGCAACATGGAAAATCTCACGGTCCAACCTAATGGAGGAGACCATAGGATGTGTTGACACACTTCCTTCTCCCACTTACTATAAATACTTTATCCATTCACCTTGCTCTTGATTTATGCAAACACCATCCGAATGGGGATGCCCTGTTGACATCACGAGGCCGAGCATAAATCTCACGGTGTGAACTTCGCGAAGAGCGTAAGAGGAAATTGATATATCATATATACCTTTTCACTCCCACTAAGTATTTTAAATAGCTTGGGTATACTTTTACTTAGGCATATTTCGGCTAAAATAATATGACCCAAGTCTACCAATATAACTATTATACTGGAATTACCTAAGTCTATTAACTTTTTAATAAACCTATGTCTCTGAGTTTAATTTATTAACTTTTAATAAACGCCACTCAAGAAAATAATTTATAAACATCTGGATTAAATTCACTCCCAGGTTGGTTCCGTGTAGGGGTGTTAAGTTTAAAATCGACTTAAGTACTTAAGTACTTCAGCTAGTAACCTTCCTTAGATAGAGTCCCTCTTTAATCACAGTTTATAAATTATTGGTTGCCTAATTCTAATCTTATTAGAACTAGATAACCTAAGATCTAATTAATTTCCAGTTCTAAAACCATTTTAAAACTAATTAATTAACCTTAAGTTACATGCATTTTTATGTTATAAATTGTTTGATCATTCATCATATGAATATACATACATTTATAACAAATCCATCACATGAATAAATGCAAAACAATTATATGTTTAATTTTTAATTAATATAACCCTTATATTAATTATAATTTAAAACATATAATATTTGTTTCATAAATTAATATAACACTTATATTAATTCCTATGAAACCTCAATTCATGCATACTATATATTATAACACTTATAACATACTTTCAATGCATGGAGCATGCTTTCTATGGTGGGAATTTTAAAATCTATATGGCATACTTTATGCATATTTAATCAGAGAATTTAATTAAAACATACATTCACAATACATAATTAATTAAACACACTAAAGTGGACTAGTTTTGACATCTAATGCAAGCAAACAACTAAATTATTACAATAATAATCTAGAATAAAAATTGAACCACTTCGAACGCTTCGAATTTGGGTCGAACCAACTTACAAATGTGTGAACCAGGCCTTCAAAAGGTTGAACCGGGTTGTAAAAGGCTGAACCGGGCCTCCAAATGATTAAACAGACCTTCAAAATGGAAAACCCGACCTCGAATTAGTCAGAACCGGTCTAAAAATACCCGAACCAGACCAAAATCGAGCCGAACCGGTCTAAAGAAACTTGAACCGGTCAAAGTCAACATGAAACATGGTCAAAGTCAAAGGTCTTCTTCTTCCTCTTTTTAAACATCAAAAAACGCGGGCTTAATGTACTGTAGCAGAAAGAAAAGAAAAAAAAAATAAAAAATCCAGCAGCCCTCTGTTTTCAAAGTTTCTGACCTTGCATGCTTCTCTCTTCAAATTGAAGGCCTTCGCGAACTCCAATCGACTTGAAATTTTTACAGCTTATTTTACACACATTAATGCTCAAACACACTTGAGCAATTTGAAAATAAAGCACAAATAGATGCTCAATTTAAATGCCAAAGTCAGAAGAACACTTTAGATGCCCAGAAAAATTGTATTTCAAAAAACACCCACCACAGAACACAATTGATCAAATTGAGTGCTCAAAATTGCTCTGATACTAATTGAAAGAGTGTAGATTAAGAAAGTGGAAGCAATTTTGGATCTTGAACACTCTAAGTTGATCAATTTTACAAAACAAAAAGCATGCTCAAATCTGGAAAACACAGAGAATATGAACACATACCTTTGTAGCTCAAAATTCTCCTAATCCGTGGGGAATTTCTTGTCACAAACAGTTTGTGGAAAACCTCTAGTGTCTTCCCTACTATCCTCGGGCCTTAGAACAGATTGTGGGATCTTTGATAGAGAGAATTTGAAAAAAAGATGGGAGAAAGGTCTGAAAACGTGAATTTTTTAAAATTCTGATTAATCCTCTTAAATCTAATGGTTTCTTCTTCAATTAAACAAACCAAAAGCTTCTTCAAGCTTGGAGAAGATGACAGCAAGAAGATGAGAAGGATTAAATAAGAAGGAGGTGCTCAATTTGTGTGAATTTGAAAAAGCAAGATGCTTGCTCATGCTTTTCATTTTGGTCCAATTGAAATTCAAAAATAAAATTTGAATTTTCTTTTAATTTTAATTCAAAATTAATATAAAATTAATTTTAAATTAAAAATTAATTTATTAATTTAATTAATTAAATAATTTAAAATAATTTATTTAATTTAATATCAAATATTAAATTAAATAATTGGACCAATCCCGATTTTTTAAATCGATCGTTTAAACATGAATCTCTATTCATGTTATAAACCGAACAAATATTTAAATCACATTTAAATATTTTCACCTCTTCTTTATTATAGTTTAAATCATAATTAAACTGTGACACGTTAAGTATATCACATATAATTAACGTTTTCTCCCAAAACCGAATTTGAACAATTCAAATTCTTTTCTCTCAAAATGTTACAAGGCTTAGTCCGAGCTAGTAAGGGGACCTAATGTAACTACAGATCATGAGCTCCAACGATACAAGATTAACTGGCCAAACTCTTTAGCCTAGCTAATCAACATTCGTTAACCACCGGGACACTCCACTAAAGCCTAGTGGTTGCACTCTCTCTTGTAGATATATTTTTCGTCCACTCGATATAACCATGATTAGTAAGTCGCTCCTTCACAGGTCGTTCGTAATTACAGCTGGGTCAAAATTACCGTTTTACCCCTGTAATTACTTCTTATTCCTTAAGTCTCACTGATCCTCTAATGAACAATTGGCTTGTGGTCCAACCAACAAACCAAATCCCTCTCGGGCCAATGAGAGGGGTGGGCCCTTTGTTCAAGACCCGGAGTCAGCACTTAAGGGAACAACCTCTCTACTAATTCCTAAGTGGGTAGGAGTGAATTCCATCTTGCCGAACTATGTTCCTAGCTATCTACCCGGTCTTATCCCTGAAATGGGAGGCTTATTGAGTCGGCAATCTCAGGCCACTCTCACCCATGCAAATCTAAGGATAATTCGATTAAACAAGAGTTCATGGCACGCTCAGGATTAAGATCGAGTTACCTAGGTTATCGTATGAATATAGTCAGTTAAGACAGTAAACGAAGTTATAAAGTCTAAGTGACTATTTCTCGATCGATCTTATGCAAACTCATTGCATAGACGCCCCACTCGCATGTCTCCACATGAGCGATTCAGATCACATCGTTTGTGCTTTACAAAGTGGGCCGCGTTCATAGTGTCCCCAGGATAAGGTACCCAACCCTATCCCTATACTATAGACTGTTGTGGCTATAACTTGAACCTGATCCACTTTTATGTCACACATAAAGTTCAAGTATACATCCTATAGCCATGGGTTCTTTATTGGATTAGGGTTTCAAAATATACAATTCACTTTATTCAATAACACCTTTACTGAATAAATCTCAATAATAACTTTATTGCAAAATAGAATATACATTCAATTTACAAACTCACGAGTTTTAGGACATAAAACCCAACAAACTCCCACTTGGACTAAAACGTCGGTGGAGTCAAACATGTTGGGCAAGAAAACTGTCCTATTGTACAACCCGAAGTCCTAGACTCTCTAGATGTCCCTCAAACACTATAGCCGTGAGGGGGTTTGTAAACGGATCAACAATGTTGTGCTCCGAAGCGATCTGAGTGACGATCATGTCTCCTTGTTGCACAATTTCCCTGATGAGATGATATTTGCGCTCTATGTGCTTTCCGCGCTTATGGCTTCTAGGTTCTTTAGGATTTGCCACTGCACCACTATTATCACAATAAAGAGTGATAGGCAAATTCATATTTGGAACAACTTCCAAATCGGGAAAGAATTTTCTAAGCCATACAGCCTCCTTCGCTGCTTCGCAAGCTGCGACATACTCAGCTTCCATGGTGGACTGAGCAATACAACCTTTCTTTATACTCCTCCATACTATAGCTCCTCCGTTAAGAGTGAAGACTGATCCTGATGTGGATTTCCTCGAATCTACATCAGTCTGAAAATTAGAGTCAGTGTATCCTGCAAGGATCAAATCCTTTGCGCCATACACAAGCATATAGTCTCTCGTTCTCCTAAGATACTTGAGGATATTCTTAACGGCAGTCCAATGATCATATCCAGGATTGGACTGATGCCTGCTGACAATTCCCACTGCATAGCATATGTCGGGTCGAGTACATAACATGGCATACATCAGACTACCGACAGCTGATGCATAGGGAATGCGTCTCATATCCTCAACTTCTTGAGGTGTCTTAGGACATTGTTCCTTAGACTGATGAATTCCATGCCTGAAAGGTAATAAATCCTTCTTGGAATTCTCGCATCTTATATCTAATCAACATTTTGTCAATATACGATGCGAGGCAACGCTAGCGTTTTGTTCTTCTGCGATTAGAACAATTTGGATTCCAAGGACAACCGAGCTTCTCCCAAATCTTTCATTTGGAATTGGGTCGCTAGCCATTGCTTAACGCCGATTAGGAATCGCATCATTCCCAATGAGCAAGATATCGTCTCGTATAAGACTAAGAAAGCTACGATGAGTATTGACTATCTTCTTGTAGACACAAGACTGCGTCAATATTCTCGTTTCAAAGCCATAAGATTTGATCGCGATATCAAATCTTATATTCCGAGATCTAGATGCTTGTTTCAATCCATAAATGGACCGCTTAAGCTTGCAAACCTTTTGCTCTTGACTACGAACTTTGAACCCTACAGGTTGATCCATAAAGATACTCTCTTCAAGATTGCCATTCGTAAAGGTTGTCTTGACATCCATTTGCCAAATTTCATAATCATAAAACGTAGCAATGGACAAGAGTATTCTAATCGACTTAAGCATGGCAACAGGGGAGAAGGTTTCTTCATAGTCCACCAAGGTTTCTTCATAGTCCACCCCTTCCCGCTGGGTATAACCCTTTGCCACAAGTCGAGCCTTAAAGGTTTGCACCTTACCGGCTTGATCTTGTTTCCTCTTGTAGATCCACTTGCAACCGATAGGTCTTTCACCATCTGGTTGATCTACAAATTTCCAGACTGAATTGAAGTACATTGACTCCATTTCGAGGTCCATGGCTTTAATCCACTGGTCTCTATCTATATCATTCATTGCCTGTTTATAGGTCAATGGATCCTCTATGCCATCATCAGGTATGACGACCTGGGTTTCAGTTAAACCCATGTAACGGTCGGGTTGTCTAACATCCCTCCCACTACGTCGAGGCATTCTCAACTCTTGAGAAGGACCAGCTTGATCAACAACTTTTGTTGATTTATCTGTAGCTTCCTCGAAAGTTTCGCTCAAGACAATTCTGCTACGAGGTCGATGATCTCTCATGTGGTCTTCCTCTAAGAACGTGGCATTTGTCGACACAAGCACCTTGTCCTCTTGAGGATCATAAAACAGACCACCTTTCGTTTCTTTGGAGTATCCTACGAATAGGCATAATTTTGAACTATGTTCCAGTTTCTTTGGATTGGCCACTAGCACATGTGTCAGACATCCCCAAATCCTGAAGTGACGTAAACTACCTTTACGCCATTTCCATAACATATAGGGTGTTTCTGAAACACTCTTAGAGGGAACCATGTTTAAAATATATGCAGCAGCTTCTACTGCATATCCCCAAAACGAACTAGGCAGTTGAGCGTAGCTCATCATAGATCGAACCATGTCTAACAGGGTTCTATTTCTCCTTTCAGATACACCATTCTGCTGAGGTGTACCAGGTGCTGAGAGTTGGGATACGATTTCATGTTCTATCATATAGTCTTGGAATCTTAAATCCATATACTCTCCACCTCGATCTGATCAAAGTGTTTTAATTGTTTTACCTAACGAATTCTCAACCTCTTTCTTATATTCCTTGAACTTTTCAAGGGTTTCGGACTTATGATGCATTAGGTAAAGATAGCCATACCTTGAATAATCATCAATAAAACTGATGAAATATTCATACCCTCCTCGTGCCTTAACATTCATTGGACCACAGAGATCCGAATGTACGAGTTCCAAGGGTTCTTTGGCTCTATAACCTTTTTCGTAGGAAAAGGTCGTTTAGTCATTTTTCCTCAAGACAAGACTCACATGGTGGTAAGGAGTTGTCCTCTAACTGACTTAGGAGACCACTCTTAACCAATCTCTCAATCCTATTGAGATTAATGTGACCTAGTCTCAAGTGCCAAAGATAGGTACTTGGAGAAAGCTTCTGCCTTTTATTTTGAGTATCAGCTGTTTTCATCTCAGTGTTCAAAATAGCTTTTATCTCTGTTGGTCTTAACACATATAAGTTGTTTTCAAGTTTAGCAGAACATATTCGTACACCTCTTTTGCAAATGAACGCTTCATTATAATCAAAAGACACTTTATACATATGTTCAAGTAAACAAGAGATAGATACAAGATTTCTTTTGATTCCAGGAACCAAAAATACATTTTCTAATAAAACGAATCTATCTCTAAATAACAACTTCATCGCTCCCACTGCTCTAGCTGAGACAACCTCTCCTGTTCCAACTCTGAGAGTTATCTCACTATCAGCAAGCTGCCTCCAGGAACTAGTTTCCTGTAAAGAAGAACACACATGGTTAGTGGCTCCTTAATCTAGTATCCAGGCGGAATCATCATGTTCCACTAAACATGTTTCAACAACGAGTAAATCATATTTACCTTGTTTTTCTTTCTCAGCTTTCTTTTCCGCAAGGTACTTTGGCGATTTCTCTTCCAAAGTGCCTGTCTTCACCACAATAGAAACATTTTCTGTGGCTTTAACCTTCATGTATGGGAGCTTTTTCCTTCCTTTATCCTTCTTCTTTTCTCGAATACCTTTATTCTTAGAAAAGAAGGACCAGACTTAGTCCCTGAGGAAGATCCTCTTAGGAACTTCTTCGAAGTGACAACGTTTGCCTCCTTCTCTTTTCCCTTTGATTTCATCAGGGACTCGAATGTCTCAAGCTCATTAAGTAGAGTAGTCGGGTTATACTCTATCTTGTTCATCACCGAGTTGGTGTGAATCAGAGGAAACTCTTCGGAAGAGATTCCATTATAAAGCTAACTCGATTTGTTCTCATCAATGACAACCCCGTTTACCTCCGCCACGTTGAAGTGGACCATCATATTAAGGACATGCTCCTAACGGATGTTCCCTCCTTCATTCGAGTCAGTCAAACGCGTTTCTGAGAGCATCATAACGGACCGATGAGGACGGTTGCCCAAACATGGCCTGTAATGATCCCATGATCTCCTTTGCGGTGATCATGCCCTCATGTTTCTTAGACAACACATCAGATATGCTGGCTAAGATGTAGACCCGGGCTTTATCATTAGCCCTAGTCCATTTGTCAAATACATCCCGAACTATTCGGGTTGCAGACGAGATGGGAGGGGGAGAACATTCCTCCGTCAAGACGAACCTTAGATCATCAATTACAAGAATCGTATTCAAGTTTGATTTCCATGTTCCAAAGTTATCATCGTTAAGTTTGTCTGAGAAGAGTAATTGAATAAAAGAGCTCGACATCTTTGAAAATAGAACATATTCTATTAGTGAATTGCTTTTAACCCATAACATGCATCCAATTAAGAATTTAGCAAAAGTAATAATGTACCCATAAACTCATTATTTGTTTTTGCAACGATACTTCAGTGAGTTAGAGCAACCGTTACCGAAGGGCAGTCAATCACTCCTTCACTGAACCAAGACATTCTTGACGAAATGCTAATACCAGAATAACTCTTATTCCTATAGCATTCTAGTTATCGCTACTTTGGTCAAGAATTCACTAACACTTAGCGATTCTTGTAAGTGTGACCCGCCATTTTCAGATCTCAAAGGTCGGCCCCAACAATGCTACCGATTTGGAAAGTCAAGGTTGGGAATGGACCTAGGAGACCCTAACCATTTCTGGAGTTTGAGTTGTTCCGAATCCCATGTTACATCCCTCCGAATGGATGGTGCTACTACGGGCAACTGCGCAGCGCAACATGGAAATCTCACTACCCAACCTAATGGAGGAGACCATAGGATGTGTTGACACACTTCCTTCTCCCACTTACTATAAATACTTTCTCCATTCACCTTGCTCTTGATTTATGCAAACACCATCCGAATGGGGATGCCCTATTGACATCACGAGGTCGAGCATAAATCTCACGGTGTGAACTTCGCAAAGAGCGTAAGAGGAAATTGATATATCATATATACCTTTTCACTCCCACTAAGTATTTTAAATAGCTTGGGTATACTTTTACTTAGACATATTTCGGCTAAAATAATATGACCTAAGTCTACCAATATAACTATTATACTGGAATTACCTAAGTCTATTAACTTTTTAATTAACCTAGGTCTATGAGTTTATTTTATTAACTTTTAATAAACGTCACTCAAGAAAATAATTTATAAACATCTGGATTAAATTCACTCCCAGGTTGGTTCCCAGGTAGGGGTGTTCCGTTTCATCGACTTAAGTACCAAACTAGCCGTAACCTTCCTTAGATAGAGTCCTCTTTAATCACACAGTTTATAAATTATTGGTACACCTAAATCTAATCTTATTAGAACTAGATAACCTAAGATCTAATTAATTTCCAGTTCTAAAACCATTTTAAAACTAATTAATTAACCTTAAGTTACATGCATTTTTATGTTATAAATTGTTTGATCATTCATCATATGAATATACATACATTTATAACAAATCCATCACATGAATAAATGCAAAACAATTATATGAATAATTTTTAATTAATATAACCCTCATATTAATTATAATTTAAAACATATAATATTTCTTTCATAAATTAATATAACACTTATATTAATTCCTATGAAACCTCAATTCATGCATACTATATATTATAACACTTATAACATAGTTTCAACGCATAGAGCATGCTTCCTATGGTGGGATTTTAAAATCTATATGGCATACTTTATGCACATTTAATCAGGGAATTTAATTAAAACATACATTCACAATGCATAATTAATTAAACACACTAAAGTGGACTGGTTTTGGCATCTAATGCAAGCAAACAACTAAATTATTACAATAATAATCTAGAATAAAAATCGAACCACTTCGACGCTTCGAATTTGGGTCGAACCAGCTTACAAATGTGTGAACCGGACCTTCAAAAGGTTGAACCGGGTTGTAAAAGGCTGAACCGGGCCTCCAAATGATTAAACAGACCTTCAAAATGGAAAACCCGACCTCGAATTAGTCAGAACCGATCTAAAGATACCCGAACCGGACCAAAATCGAGCCGAACCAGTCCAAAGAAACTTGAACCGGTCAAAGTCAACATGAAACATGGTCAAAGTCAAAGGTCTTCTTCTTCCTCTTTTTAAACATAAAAAAAACGCGGGCTTAATGTACTGTAGCAGAAAGAAAAGAAAAAAAAAATAAAAAATCCAGCAGCCCTCTGTTTTCAAAGTTTCTGACCTTTCATGCTTCTCTCTTCAAATTGAAGGTCTTCCCGAACTCCAATCGACTTGAAATTTTTACAGCTTATTCTACACACATTAATGCTCAAACACACTTGAACAATTTGAAAATAAAGCACAAATAGATGCTCAATTTAAATGCCAAAGTCAGAAGAACACTTTAGATGCCCAGAAAAATTGTATTTCAAAAAACACCCACCACAGAACACAATTGATCAAATTGAGTGCTCAAAATTGCTCTGATACCAATTGAAAGAGTGTAGATTAAGAAAACGGAAGCAATTTTGGATCTTGAACACTCGAAGTTGATCAATTTTACAAAACAAAAAGCATGCTCAAATCTGGAAAAACAGAGAATATGAACACATACCTTTGTAGCTCAAAATTCTCCTAATCCGTGGGGAATTTCTTGTCACAAACAGTTTGTGGAAAACCTCTAGTGTCTTCCCTACTATCCTCAGGCCTTAGAACAGATTGTGGGATCTTTGATAGAGAGAATTTGAAAAAAAGATGGGAGAAAGGTCTGAAAACGTGAATTTTTTAAAATTCTGATTAATCCTCTTAAATCTAATGGTTTCTTCTTCAATTAAACAAACCAAAAGCTTCTTCAAGCTTGGAGAAGATGACAGCAAGAAGATGAGAAGGATTAAACAAGAAGGAGGTGCTCAATTTGTGTGAATTTGAAAAAGCAAGATGCTTGCTCATGCTTTTCATTTTGGTCCAATTGAAATTCAAAAATAAAATTTGATTTTTCTTTTAATTTTAATTCAAAATTCATATAAAATTAATTTTAAATTAAAAATAAATTTATTAATTTAATTAATTAAATAATTTAATTAATTAATTTTAAATAATTTATTTAATTTAATATCAAATATTAAATTAAATAATTGGACCAATCCCGATTTTTTAAATCGATCGTTTAAACATGAATCTCTATTCATGTTATAAATCGAACAAATATTTAAATCACATTTAAATATTTTTTGACCTCTTCTTTATTATAGTTTAATTCATAATTAAACTGTGACACGTTAAGTATATCACATATAATTAACGTTTTCTCCCAAAACCGAATTTGAACAATTCAAATTCTTTTCTCTCAAAATGTTACAAGGCTTAGTCCGAGCTAGTAAGGGGACCTAATGGACCTACAGATCATGAGCTCCAACGATACAAGATTAACCGACCAAACTCTTTAGCCTATCTAATCAACATTCGTTAACCACCGGGACACTCCACTAAAGCCTAGTGGTTGCACTCTCCTCACACAGAGATATATTTCGTCCACTCGATATAACCATGATTAGTAAGTTGATCCTTCTTCACAAGTCGTTCAGTAATTACAAATTGGGTCAAAATTACCGTTTTACCCCTGTAATTACTTCTTATTCCTTAAGTCCCACTGATCCTCTAATGAACAATTGGTTTGTGGTCCAACCAACAAACCGAATCCCTCTCGGCCCAATGAGAGGGGTGGGCCCTTTGTTCAAGACCCGGAGTCAGCACTTAAGGGAACAACCTCTCTACTAATCCCTAAAATGGGTAGGAGTGAATTCCATCTTGCAGAACTATGTTCCCAGCTATCTACCCGATCTTATCCCTGAAATGGGAGGCTTATTGAGTCGGTAATCTCAGGCCACTCTCACCCATGCAAATCTAAGGATAATCCGAATAAACAGGAGTTCATGGCACGCTCAGGATTAAGATCGAGTTACCTAGGTCATCGTATGAATATAGTCAGTTAAGACAGTAAACGAAGTTATAAAGTCTAAGTGACTATTTCTCGGTCCAGTCTTATGCAAACTCATTTCATAGGACGCCCCCACTCGCATGTCTCCACATGAACGATTTAGGATCACATCGTTTGTACTTTACAAAGTGGGCCGCGTCCATAGTGTCCACAGGATAACGTACCCAACCCTATCCCTATACTATAGACCGTTGTGGCTATAACTTGAACCTGATCCACTTTTATGTCACACATAAAGTTCAAGTATACATCCTATAGCCATGGGTTCTTTATTGGATTGGGGTTTCAAAATATACAATTCACTTTATTCAATAACACCTTTACTGAATAAATCTCAATAATAACTTTATTGCAAAATAGAATATACATTCAATTTACAAACTCACGAGTTTTAGGACATAAAACCCAACAAACTCCCACTTGGACTAAAACGTCGGTGGAGTCAAACATGTTGGGCAAGAAAACTGTCCTATTGTACAACCCGAAGTCCTAGACTCTCTAGATGTCCCTCAAACACTTTAGCCGTGAGGGGCTTTGTAAATGGATCAACAATGTTGTGCTCCGAAGCGATCTGAGTGACGATTACGTCTCCTCGTTGCACAATTTCCCTGATGAGATGATATTTGCGTTCTATGTGCTTTCCACGCTTATGGCTTCTAGGTTCTTTAGAATTTTCCACTGCACCACTATTATCACAATAAAGAGTGATAGGCAAATTCGTATTTGGAACAACTTCCAAATCAGTAAAGAATTTTCTAAGCCATACAGCCTCCTTCGCTGCTTCGCAAGTTGCGATATACTCAGCTTCCATGGTGGAGTCAGCAATACAACCTTTCTTTATACTCCTCCATACAATAGCTCCTCCGTTAAGAGTGAAGACTGATCCTGATGTGGATTTCCTCGAATCTACATCAGTCTGAAAATCAGAGTTAGTGTATCCTGCAAGGATCAAATCCTTTGCGCCATACACAAGCATATAGTCCCTCGTTCTCCTAAGATACTTGAGGATATTCTTAACGGCAGTCCAATGATCATATCCAGGATTGGACTGATGCCTGCTGACAATTTCCACTGCATAGCATATGTCGGGTCGAGTACATAGCATGACATACATCAGACTACCGACAACTGATGCATAGGGAATGCGTCTCATATCCTCAACTTCTTGAGGTGTCTTAGGACATTGTTCCTTAGACAGATGAATTCCATGCCTGAAAGGTAATAAACCCTTCTTGGAATTTCGTGATCTTATATCTAATCAACATTTTGTCAATATACGATGCCCGAGGCAATATTAAGCGTTTTGTTCTTGCGATTCCGAACAATTTGGATTCCAAGGACAAACTGAGCTTCTCCCAAATCTTTCATTTGGAATTGGGTCGCTAGCCATTGCTTAACGCCAGTTAGGAATCCCGCATCATTCCCAATGAGCAGGATGTCGTCTACGTATAAGACTAAGAAAGTTACAATAGTATTGACTATCTTCTTGTAGACACAAGACTCGTCAATATTCTGGTTCAAAGCCATAATATTTGATCGCAGTATCAAATCTTATATTCCAGGATCTAGATGCTTGTTTCAATCCATAAATGGACCGCTTAAGCTTGCAAACCTTTTGCTCTTGACCCTGAACTTTGAACCCTTAATCTATGACACGTTAAGTATATGTTGCGTATAATTTTAATAATGCAATACCGCAAGTGTGCGGGTTAAGTTTTAGTATAGTGATTTAAGAGTTCCAAGTATCGTCCTCGGGAATGGATTTCTAGATTAATTAATTACCAAGATACTAATTCTCAATTTTAGCTAAAGCAACATAACATGGATAGATGGTGAAAGTAATAGACAAACAAGTGGAGACACGAATATGATAAAATTTGAGGAAATTGACTTCACAAGTTAACACTTATTTAACACATGTAATGAACTAATGTGATGAACTTATAAACAAGAAGTAAGATACTCAAGAAAATCTCTCGATTCTTAGTGAGGCTTGCACACACAATAAATTCTATAGTCTCCATATGAATCTAAAGCATGCACGACATTAAGCAACTTCTTTATGTGTTTCCCTTAGATTTCTAGGTCATTCTCATGCCAGACTTCTAAGAGTTTTGACAACTTTTCTCTAATCTAAGCCTTTTCTCTCGAATCCACTTAAACCAACAATATCAGAGAGTTAAAGAACGTATTGCCAAAAATAAACAACAAAACATACTTTAATACATAGCAAACAAGTCTTAAACAAGCAAATCAAATCCTAACTACAACTTTTAGCCACTCTAAATCACAATAAAACCAAACTAAAAGTGTAGAAAACGTCTTAACACGATGTTACAATCTGAAAAAAAGAGGAAATAAACTTATGTGTCAATGTCGGTCCCTCGTCCTCGAGCTCCCGTCACGATCTCGAACCTCCACGAATACTTTGGCTCTCAAGGAATGCTCACTTTTCTCTTTTTACAGAGTGTATTTTGAAATTAGGGTGCAAAGACTATCAAATTCGACTCTCTTTGCAACAAGAAATCATGTTATATTTATAGAGCTTTTCGGCACAACGTTGCAATGCTAGGGACAACGTTACAACGTTGTGCCCTAAACGCGTAACAGATATGGAAAGCATCGACAACGTTGCAATGTTGAGGGCAGTGTTTCAACGCCGCTACTCTAAGCGTACACGTCCTTATCGATATGGCGTTGCAATGCTAATAAGCAGCGTTGCAACGCCCTCGCCACGACCTTTCACAATATTCTCCTTATCGAGATAGCGTTGCAACACTGCAAAGCAGCATTGCAACGCTATCGTCATGGCTCTTCTATGCTTTAAAACAGCAAGCTGGGCGCCATGCAGTGCATGGCATTGCAACGCCATCACTTCGGGTCTACTAGCTTGAGTTTGTCCTTCTACTTCCAATTTATAATATTTTTAGCTCCAAAAAGCCTCGTTTCAATCCCAAGTGATCTAAAATGTCTCCAATTGTCCTGTTTAAGCTCTTAACCTGAAATTCAATGATTAACACACATAAACGCCCTGAAATTATCATAAAACTAGCAATAATTAAGCCTAAGGATAGCACACTTTGTGTGCTATCAAATACCCCCAAACTTAAACTTTAGCTAGTCCCGAGCAAAAACATAATTAAACATGAGATTGTTCTTATACATACCTTTGATTCAAGCCTCAAAGATTTAAAAGAAAATTTTAGCAATCACAGGAAACACTCAAACATAATACTTCAATGAGCAATTTAAAACTTTTCCTAAGTGTTCCTACGTGTGTGTGTGATTAGCCTATGTTCCCTTCATATTTACTAAGCCCGGATCAACCTTATTAGACTTTCCATTCAACTTCCCCCTACACTGGTCATAATTACTAATCCTTGAGCCTCCCCACATTCAAGAAATAAGCAACTTTACTCAGCACTTAATCATTTTTTCTAATTTTTTCTATTTTCTTCTTTTTTTTTTGTGCAAGGACACTAGCTTTCACACATCCACTGCAGGGACCCTTACCCAGAGCACTCGCTCAATGAGTGGCCTAACCGATCACAGTGAAGGTAGCTCTTTTTGCCCTCATGAATTTTTTCTTTAACAAACAAACAACAAAAGCAAGCTACAACGCTTTCACATAATGCACATAGTATACAAATCATGCACTTCATATAGTCATTCTCCATATCCTGCAGTTTATCTCTCAAATCAGTTTTAGACCTATCGAGGTGACATCAAACTTCTAAGCCTAATAACTTTGTTCTAAGCATTTCAAAACTACAGGAACACAGGCTATGTGCGTAATAGTGCAGGAAAAATTCAAGAAAATTTTTAAATTAACTCAAATTCATATAATGCTCTCATGTTTCAGCAGAATCACAAACATTTTCAATTAATTCTCATCCTAGGCTATCATAATCATACTTATGCAAAAGATCAATCAACAATTCAACATATTCTCAGGACAGTCACCACATATCAATGGCATCCCACCCCAAATTTAAACTAAACATTGTCCCCAATGTTTGCAAAAATAAGCACAAAGAAAGTATAAGAGTAAGAGTGAACAATACTGTCCTGAGTTATGGAAATCTTTATTATTTTCTGAGTTCCTTGGATAGCCAAAACACGTGTGTTGGAGTTCCATAGAACGGGAGCATGGGTTTCAACGAGGGAAGATATCATCACAACCTAACAATAATAAACAAACTAATAAATGAACAATAAAACAACTAAAAACAAACTAACAACAAAAAATAAAAAAAACAAAAAATGTAAAGCTTGGGTTGTCTCCCAAGAAACGCTTTCTTTAACGTCTTTAGCTAGACTGTACTCCCTCAAGGTGTTTCTTTCCTATCTTGCAATGCTCGGAGTGATGTTTCTTTCCTAACTAGTCACTATGCCAGTTAGACTGGTGACTGCATTCTCCAGTTGGTTGGACCTATTTCTGGATTCAGCAATAAATGAGTGCATTGTTTCTTCAAAAGATGGTTTCCTCTCAGTAGAAGCATACCCTGTAGGAGGATTCAACACATTTTTATTATTAGCATATGAGAAATTTTTGTGATACCTCAAACCTGGATTATAATGTGTTGGAAGGGTATTCTGAGTCTGGTTTCCTCCATAAGTGTTGCTTCTGTTGTTCAGATAATGTATTTGCTCCAAAGTAGATTCTCCACTAGCTAAGTCTAAGTGGGAGTTTGTTAGGATTGTTGGGATGTATGTCCTCATCTCGTGTAGTTTGTAATATTCAAAGTTGTAAATAAATAAGAGTTATTTATTTTAACTTTGTGTTATAAATAAGAGTTATTTATTTGAACTTTATGTCTCGCATATTTCATAAACTTAATCCAATAAACTAAGCTCCAGGGTCATTGTATTAATGAGAGAACTAGAACTTGAACGGTGTGTAGTGGACACACAGGGAGGATCACGTTCGAGTTAATGACCCGAACGGTCTACATTATATGGATAGGGTTGGAGACCTAATCCTGGATACACTGTGGATGCGACCCGCTTTGTATTAAGATACAAACGAGGTGATCTGACTCGTTCATGTGGTTGACATGCGAGTGGGGGCATCCTGTGCAATGAGATTGTACAAGACTGGACTGTGAATTATTAAACTTACTGATGTAACACCGTTAACAGTATAGGGCTAATAATTTCGTAGTGACTCGTCCTTAATCCTGAGCGTGTTACGGATGCCTGTCTGCGGGGGTCTCTCCTTTCACTAGTACGGGTGAGGGTGGCCACTGTTGCTTGCCCAATATGCCTATCTTCTCAGGGACAGGACCACGTGGGGAGCTGTGAACTTGACTACGCAAGAAGGAATTCACTTGTTCCCGACTTAGGGAAACTAGAGGGGTTGTTTCGTTAAGTGTTGTCTCGAGGGCTTGAACAACGGTGCCCCACACTCTCATTGGCCTGAGAGGGTTGTTGTTTATGGTTGGACCATGCAACGTAGTTGTTCATTAGAGAATCAGTGGGACTTAAGGAGCAAGAGGTAGACACTGGGGTAAACGGTAATTTGACCCAACGGTGTCTCACGAACAACTTGATGAAGGGTCGACTCACAGGTATTGGTTATATCGATGGACACAACTTGTCCTACAATGATGAGAGTGCAGCTACGGGCTTTAGTGGAATGTTACCGTAGCTAATGAATGTTGAATAACCGGGTCAAAGAGTTTGACAGGTTAGTCTCGAATCATTAGAGCTCGTCACGTGTAGGTCCATTAGGTCCCTCAGTTGGCTCAAATTGGCCAAATTGAGGGTTTACAGTTTGGTGTGAATTTGAAGTGTTCAAATTCATTATTTGGGTATTTATGTCATTTATATGAGATATAAATGACATAACATATATTTTAATGTGAATGAGATTCATAATAAACTATAGTATAGCCTAATTGATTAATTAGTGCTAATTGGAGAAATTAAATTGAATGTGATTCAATTTAAAAATCCACTTTATGCAAATGAGATTTGTATAATAAGGTATGAGATACCTTATATTATGTGATATGCAAATATGATTTGTATATCATATAGTTGTGGTTTAATGGTAATTTAATGGAGATATTAACTCCACATCTCACCAGTATTTAAAGGCTTGGTGAGAAGCCTTTGGTAAGGTTGGTTCTCATTTTTGGAAATTCAAGTTCCAAGAGACCTCCATTCTCTCTCAACTCTCTCAAATATCTCACCAAAAATCCAAAGGGAGTCCCACCTACTCTCCCTCAACCTACCGAGAACAACCGAGAAGATATTTTGGAAGTGTCTTGCAACACTGTTCGAGGTTCGATTCGAGGAGATCGTTGGTTCGAGAGAGATGGTGATCGGAGGAGGAAAGTTTTGAAGAAGTGTTCTTCAACAAGTAAGTAACGAGACCTTACTGTTTATCTTCTCTATTTTGTATGTTTAGCCTAGAATTAAAGTAGTTTAGTTCAATTTTAAGATAGAATTACACAACGGATCAACGACGTTTCACAACGTCTTCCGCTGCGGGAATTCTAAATCCCTTCAATTGGTATCAGAGCCAATCGTTGCTCTTCGTTGTGTATTCTGTGAATTCTTAAAATTAGGTGGGTATCATTAATTTTCATGAGATGATTGTTAATGGTTTGCGTTTTTGGATGTTTTCAGTTTTTGGCACTTTGTTTAGATTTGCATTAAAGTTGATGAGATCAATGTAAAGGCCCAGTGTTTTGGGCATATTTTAATGTAAATCGAGTCTGTAAGTCCGTGTCGTTTGTGGCAAGAGTTGTTGTGAAGAAAACGGAGGTGGTTTGCTGGAAATTCATCATCATCGCGACGCCATCCATATTGAAGGAGGCGCGCTGCAGGCACAACGTTGCGACGCCAGGCGCGGCGTTGCAACGCTCGAGCATTGAGAACGCATTGTGCAACGCTAAACGCAATAAACAGCCGCAGTAACGCCGCCACGACGTTGTAATGCCGTCGCAGAGGCGCGCTTCAGTGATTTGCGCGGGATGTGCGTGGATAGTGGCATTATGGGACATGGAGGGAGCGGTTTCGAACCCTAGAAGCGATGATTATTTATTTTTATTTTTATTTTCTTTGTAAAATTGTTTTATTAAATGTATTTATTTAATTATTTTAATTAATATTAATATAATTGTTATATTAATGTTAATTAATTTAATTTTATGTCCCTAGGGTGCCAAAAATTGGTCCAATAATGCTATTTATTTATTTTATGCATGAGATGTATGAAATATTTTTCTATGTGCATAATGTATGTCATATAGATTTAAAATCCCACCTTAGGTTAAACATTTCATGCATCATATTTATATTATAAGAGTTATAATATATAGTATGCATGATAGGTTTATATTATAAGAGTTATAATATAATGTTTGCATGATTTAATTTATTCAATATAAGTGTTATATTTTTAAATTAAAATCATGCTCATGCATTTAATTCATGTGATGAATGTATGTTATAGTATAGTATTATTCATGTGATGAATGAACAAGCACTATAACATAGGAATGCATGTAACCTAAGTTAATTATTAGTTTTAAAATGTTTAAAACTTCAATAATTAGACTTAGGTTTTCTAGTTCTAATAAGATTAGAATTAGGAAATCAAATATGATCTTTGAATGGTGACTGATAAGTAACTCTGTCTAAGGAAGGTTCTGTCTAAGGTTGGGGTATTTAGGCTGACGCTTTGCGGAACATCCCTACCTGGGAACCGACCTGGGAGTGAATTCGGTCCGGAGATTCTTAGGTTATATTCTCGTGAGTGTTGTTAATTAAGAGTTAATTAATTTACTCACATAAACCTAAGTTAATAATGTAATTATAGACTTAGGCTAATCCAATATAAGAGTTATATTGGTAAACTTAGGTAAATTTTAGCCGGTTTATCTAGGTCAATCCCGATTATTTTAAAGTTCTGAGTGGGAGGAAATAAAGTGTATGAGATACATTTAATTTTTCATCCACAAATCTCCGTTAAGTTCGCACCGTGAGATCCATACTCGGCCACGTGGCACAAATGGGAGCGTCCCCCTACGGGTGACATTTGTATGGGTCAATATTCAACGTGAATGGAGAGAGTACTTATAGTGAGTGGGAGCGGGACCTGTGAAAACGGGACCTGCGGTCTCTTCTTTCGATTCACATCGTGAGACGCCTATGATCCGCCTACTAGTTTGGCCTGGACCAGACAATCCCTACGGAGGGCCTTGATCATGGGAGTCGGAACACCATGAATTCCCGAAAGGGATACGATTTTCTTGTTGGTTTTCCTTCTTAGTCCTCGCTACGGCAGCTATTGTTTGGCGGATACTTAGAAATTTAAAGATTGAGGGTGACCCTCACAGGATTCGTTAAGTGTTAATGAATTCAGACCGAAAAATGGTAACTGGATGCCTAATGGAATAAGAGTTATTCTGGTATTAGGGTCTGGTCGAGAAAGTCTCGTCCTAGAGGAGGAGTGGATTTGTACACCCTACGGTGGCGGTCATTCTAAACCTTTGGGGTATCATTGCAAATTTTGAATGACCTAGGGATCATAGGATAAAAATTTGGTAAAACCTAATTGAATTTTCAAAAGTTTTTTGCGAGACTAATACAAAGTTTTTCATTTTTTAGCAACAAAATGTCAAACGCTTTTAACGCTCCTTTAGCTTCCGTTAAGTTAGTCGGCGATAAGATTTCGTGGAAAAACAATATTAACACGATTTTGGTAAATGACAACCAAGAGTTTGCGCTCACTGAGGAGGGTCCTCAGGTGCCCGGTCCAACAGTCCTATTCAACGATCTACAAACCTTCCAGTCCTTGGTGCAAACTATGGGACAAGAAGCTGAGGCAAGTGTTGCCTTAAGACCTTTTCACATGGGTATGACCTCTGGGACAAAGTTTGTAGACTCTTCAGGCCCTAAAGGGAAGAAGAAGAAGTTGAAAGAGGATAGTGTTGACCGCGCTGCCGCCCCAAAAGACAAAGAAATCAAGGAAGTTGTGAGAAAGTGTTTCTACTGCAACGGGGACGGACACCTGAAAAGGAGTTGTCTCAAGTTCCTTGATGAAAAGAAGATGACAAATAAATGTGATTCATTTGTCACAGAAACTTGTTAAGTGGAGGTAGTGACTCTGTCTGGATACTGGATTCAGGCGCCACTAATCACGTTTGCTCTTCTTTTCAAGGATTAAGTTCCTGGCAGTAGCTGCAAGAGGGTGAGATAACACCCAGGGTTGGATCCAGAGAAGTTGTCTCAGCTGCAGCAATAGGCACGGTGAAGTTGTTCTTTGGCGAAAAGTACTTATTATTGGATAATATGTACATAGTTCCAGGGTTTACGAGAAACCTAGTTTCTATTTCCTGCCTATTGAACAAAATATTTCCGTTTCTTTCAAGAGTAATAAAGCGTTTATTTCTCGAAATGGAAATTTTATTTGTTCTGCTTTACTTGAGAGCAATTTATCTGGTTGGAACCCAAATTCGGTCAAAAGTGTTTTGAACACCGAATTGTTTAAAACAGCTGAAACGCGAACTAAGAGATTAAAAGTTTCTCCAAAAGAAAGTGCCCATCTTCGACATCTAAGGTTAGGCCATATAAATCTCAATAGGATTGAGAGACTAGTGAAAAGTGGACTTCTAAGCGAGTTGGAAGAAAACTCTTTACCGGTATGTGAGTCATGCCTTGAAGGTAAGATGACCAAACGTTCTTTTAGTGGAAAGGATATAGAGCCAAGGAGCCCCTTGAGCTTATACATTCTGACCTCTGTGGTCCGATGAATGTTAAAGCACGAGGTGGTTACGAATACTTCATATCTTTCATAGATGACTATTCGAGGTATGGGTACATTTACCTAATGCATAGGAAGTTTGAAACTCTTTAAAAGTTCAAGGAGTTCAAGACTGAGGTTGAGAACCGGTAAGGTAAAACTATAAAAAGACTTCGATCGGATCGAGGTGGAGAGTATATCGACACTTAATTCCAGGACTATATGATAGAACATGGAATTACGTCTCAACTCTCAGCACCTGGTATGCCATAGCAGAATGGTGTATCTGAGAGGAGAAACAGAACCCTGTTGGACATGGTTTGGTAGATGATGAGCTATGCTCGTCTCCCTGATTCTTTTAGGGGTTAAGAAGTGGAGACTGCGGTATACATTTTGAACACAGTTCCGTCGAAAAGTGTTTGTGAAACACCTTTCAAACTCTAGCATGGTCGTAAAACCAGTTTACGTCATTTCAGAATTTGGGAATGCCCGACCCATGTGTTAGTGTCAAACCCAAAAAAGTTGGAACCTCGTTCAAAGTTGTGCCTCTTTATAGGTTACCCAAAAGAGACTAGAGGTGGTTTCTTTTACGATCCTAAGGAAAATAGGGTGCTTGTGTCGACAAATGCCACTTTCCTTGAGGAAGACCACATCAGGTATCACTTACCAAGGAGTAAGATTGTGTTGAATGAAATGGACAGTTCATCAGCAAGACTTGCTGATGGTGCTAGTACGTCAATAAGTGTTGTTGATCCTAGCTCGTCTAGTCAAGTCCGTTCCCAAGAGTTGGGAATGCCTAAACGTAGTGGGAAGGCCGTAAGATAGCCTGAACGTTACATGAGTTTAGCAGAAACCCAGGTCGTCACTCCTGATGATGACTGCGAGGATCCATTGACCTATGATCACGCAATGACAGACGTTGACAAAGACGAATGGATTAAAGCTATGGACTAGGAAATGGAGTCGATGTACTTCAATTCCGTCCGGGAGCTTGTGGACCAACTGGATGGTGTTAAACCTATTGGTTGCAAGTGGATCTACAAGCGTAAACGTGGTGATGGGAAGGTGCAGACCTTCAAAGCTCGACTAGTGGCAAAGGGTTTTACCGAGGTGGAAGGGGTTGACTATGAGGAAACCTTTTCACCTGTTGCCATGGTAAAGTCGATTAGAATCCTTCTGGCCATTGTCGCATATTATGACTATGAGGTATGGCAGATGGATGTCAAGACCGCCTTTCTGAATGGCAACCTTGACGAGACCATCTACATGGACCAACCCAAGGGGTTCATTGCCCAAGGCCAAGAGCAAAGAGTTTGCCGGCTTAAAAGGTCTATTTATGGACTAAAACAAGCCTCGATGTCTTGGAATATAAGGTTTGATGAGGCGATCAAATCTTATGGCTTTGATCAAAATATTGACGAGCCTTGTGTCTATAAGAAAATCGTCGATAAAACTGTCGCATTTCTAATATTGTATGTGGATGATATCCTTCTCATTGGTAATGAGGTAGGATTTCTTACTGACATTAAGGAATGGTTGGCTTCGCAATTCCAAATGAAAGATTTGGAAGAGACACAGTATGTTCTAGGTATCCAGATAGTCCGAAACTGAAAGAACAGAATGCTAGCCATGTCTAAGGCGTCTTATATTGACAAGATGTTGTCTAGATATAAGATGCAGAACTCCAAGAAGGGCTTGCTGCCTTTCAGGCATGGGGTTCACTTGTCTAAGGATCAGTGTCCTAAGACTCCTCAAGAGGTTGAAGATATGAGACGAATCCCCTATGCTTCAGTTTTAGGGAGCCTGATGTATGTGATGCTGTGTACTAGGCCCGACATCTGTTATGCAGTTGAGATTGTTAGTAGGTATCAATCCAATCCAGGATTAGATCACTGGACAACCGTTAAGGCAATCCTCAAGTATCTTAGGAGAATAAGGAACTACAACCTTGTGTATGGGTGTGGGGATTTGATCCTTACGGGATACACAGATTCTGACTTTCAGACCGATAAGGATTCTAGGAAATCCACTTCAGGGTCAACCTTCATTCTGACTGGAGGAGCTGTAGTGTGGCGAAACATCAATAAGGGATGCATCGTTGATTCCACGATGGAAGTCGAGTATGTTGCGACTTGTGAAGCTGCAAAGGAAGTTCTTTGGCTTAGGAAGTTCATACTAGATTTGGAAGTTGTTCCAAATATGAACTTGCCGATCACGCTGTTTTGTGACAACAGTGGTGCAGTAGCCAACTCGAGAGAACCTCAGAGTCATAAAAGGAGCAAGCACATTGAGCGTAAGTATCACCGACACGGAGATTGTGCATCGCGAGACGTGATGATCACGCAGAGATAGCTTCGGAGCACAACGTTGCTGATCCATTTACAAAAGCCCTCACGGCTAAGGTGTTTGATGGTCACCTAGAAAGTCTAGGTCTTCAAGTGCTTCCTGACTAGGGCAAGTGGGAGTATTGTAAAGGGGTATTCAATGCCCTAGTTTATTGTATTATTTTGTTGTATTACTTTACTGTACATTTAAGAAATGTATCATGTACTCCACTAGCTTAGTCCAAGTGGGAGTTTGTTGGGATGTATGTCCTCATCTCGTGTAGTTTGTAATATTCAAAGTTGTACGTAAATAAGAGTTATTTATTTTAACTTTGTGTTATAAATAAAAGTTATTTATTTGAACTTTATGTCTCGCATATTTCATAAACTTAATCCAATAAACTAAGCTCCAGGGTCATTGTATTAATGAGAGAACTAGAACTTGAACGGTGTGTAGTGGACACACAGGGAGGATCACATTCGAGTAAATGACCCGAACGGTCTATAGTATATGGATAGGGTTGGAGACCTAATCCTGGATACATTCTGGATGCAGCCTGCTTTGTATTAAGATACAAACAAGGTGATCTGACTCGTTCATGTGGTTGACATCCGAGTGGGGGCATCCTGTGCAATGAGATTGTACAAGACCGGACCGTGAATTATTAGACTTACTTATGTAACACCGTTAACAATATAGGGCTAATAATTTCGTAGATGACCATTAGTGACTCGACCTTAATCCTGAGCATGTTACAGACTCCTGTCTATGGGGGTCTGTCCTTTGACTAGTACGGGTGAGGGTGACCACTATTGCTAGCCCAATATGCCTATCTTCTCAGGGACAGGACCACGTGGAGAGCTGGGAACTTGACTTCGCAAGAAGGAATTCACTTGTTCCCGACTTAGGGAAACTAGAGGGGTTGTTCCCTTAAGTGTTGTCTCCAGGGCTTGAACAACAGGGCCCCACTCTCTCATTGACCTGAGAGGGTTGTTGTTTATGGTTGGACCATGTAACATAGTTGTTCATTAGAGGAGCAGTGGGATTTAAGGAGCAAGAGGTAGACACAGGGGTAAAACGATAATTTGACCCAGTAGTGTCTACGAACAACTAGTGAAGGGTCGACTCACGGGTATTGGTTATATCGATGGACACAACTTGTCCTACAGCGATGAGAGTGCAGCTACGGGCTTTAGTGGAGTGTTACCATAACTAATGAATGTTGAATAACTTGGTCAGAGAGTTTGACAGGTTAGTCTAGGATCATTGGAGCTCGTCACGTGTAGGTCCATTAGGTCCCTCGGTTGGCTCAAATTGGACAAATTGAGGGTTTACAGTTTGGTGTGAATTTGAAGTGTTCAAATTCATTATTTGAGTATTTATGTCATTTATATGAGATATAGATGACATAACATATAGTTTAATGTGAATGAGATTCATAATAAACTATAGTATAGCCTAATTGATTAATTAGTGCTAATTGGAGAAATTCAATTGAGAGAAATTCAATTGAATGTGATTCAATTTAAAAATCCACAATTATGCAAATGAGATTTGTATAATAAGGTATGAGATACCTTATATTATGTGATATGCAAATATGATTTGTATATCATATAGTTGTGGTTTAATGGTAATTTAATGCAGATATTAACTCAACATCTCACCATTATTTAAAGGCTTGGTAAGAAGCTTTTGGTAAGGTTGGTTCTCATTTTTGGAAATTCAAGTTCCAAGAGACCTCCATTCTCTCTCAACTCTCTCAAATCTCTCCTCACCCAAAATCCAAAGGGAGTCCCACCTACTCTCCCTCAACCTCCCGAGAACAACCGAGAAGACATTTTGGGAGTGTCTTGCAACACTGTTCGAGGAGATCGTTGGTTCGAGAGAGATTGTGACCGGAGGAGGAAACCTATGAAGAAGTGTTCTTCAACTAGTAAGTAACGAGACCTAACTGTTTTTCTTCTCTATTTTGCATGTTTAGCCTAGAATTAAAGTAGTTTAGTTCAATTTTAAGATAGAATTACACAACGGATCAACGACGTTTCACAACGTCTTCCGCTGCGGGAATTCTAAATCCCTTCATGGATGTATGTCCTAATCTCGTATATGTTTGTAATATTCCTTCTTGAAATAAATAAGAGTTATTTTTTCCATCACTTTGTGTCTCGCATATTTACAAACTTAATCCAATAAACTAAGCTCCAAGGTGATTGAATTATGAGAGAACTAGAACTTGAACAGTGTGTAGTGGACACACAGGGAGGATAACGTTCGAGTTAATGACCCGAACGGTCTATAGTATACGGATAGGGTGTGAGACCTAATCGCGGATACGCTGTGGATGCGACCTGGTTTGTATTAGATACAAACGAGGTGATCCAACTCGTTCATGTGGTTGACATGCGAGTGGGGGCATCCTGTGCAATGAGATTGTACAAGACCGGACCGTGAATTATTAGACTTGCTGATGTAACACCGTTAACAGTATAAGACTAATAACTTCGTAGATGATCAATAGTGACTTGACCTTAATCCTGAGCGTGTTACGGACTCCTGTCTGCAGGGGTCTGTCCTTTGACTAGTACGAGAGACGGTGGCCATAGTTACTCATCCAATATGCCTATTTTCTCAGGGACAGTACCACGTGGGGAGCTAGGAACTTGACTACGCGAGATAGAATTCACTCGTTCCCGCTTCAGGGAAACTAGTGGGGTTGTTCCCTTAAGTGCTGTCTCCAGGGCTTGGACAACGGGCCCCCACCCTCTCATTGGGTCGAGAGGGATGTTGTTTATCATTGGGACCATGCAATGTTGTTGTTCATTAGAGAAGCAGTGGGACTTAAGGACAAGAGGTAGGCACAAGGATAAAATGGTAAATTGACCCAATAGTGTCTACGAACAACCTGTGAAGGGTCGACTCACGGGCATTGGTTATATCAATGGACACAACTTGTCTTACAGTGATGGGAGTGCAGCTACGACCTTTAGTGGAGTGTTACCGTAACTAATGAATGTTGAATAATCAGGTCAAAGAGTTTGACAGGTTAATCTCGAATCATTGGAGCTCGTCATCTGTAGGTCCATTAGGTCCCTCGGTTGGCTCAAATTGGATAAATTGAGTGTTTACAGTTTGGTGTGGATTTGAAGTGTTCAAATTCATTATAAGGGTATTTGTGTCATTTATATGAGATATGATTGACATAATATATAGTTTAATGTGAATGAGATTCATAATAAACTATAGGTTAGCCTAATTGATTGATTAGTGCTAATTTTAGAGAAATTGAATTGAGAGAAATTAAATTGAATGTGATTCAATTTAAAATTCCACAATTATACAAATGTGATTTGTATAATAAGGTATGAGATACCTTATTATATGTGTTATGCAAATATGATTTGCATAACATAAGGTTGTGGTAAAATGGTGGTTTAATGGAGATTTCAACTCCACACATCTCACCATTATATAAAGACCTTTGCAAGAAGGTTTTGGGAGCTCATTTGTTATTTTTTGGATTTTCATCCAAAGAGCTCTCTCATCTCTCAAATTCTCTCTCAAATTTCTCTCCACCCAAACCAAAGGGAGTTCCACCACTCTCCCTCAACCGATCGAGAACAACCGAGAAGATCAATTTGGTGGTAACCAAATTTTCTGGTTCGTGAGATCGTTGGAACGAAAGAAATCGAGATCGGAGAAGGAAATCGCGAATAAGTGTTCTTCAACAAGTAAGTGTTACTTTTACTTACTATTTTTCCTTCTTAAAAATGCATGTTTAGCCTAGAATTTATGTGACATATTCAATTTTAAGAAACATTTTTCACAACGAACACCACGACATTCCAAGTCGTTTCTGCTGCAGGAGTTTCACTCCCTTCACCATTTACGAAATTGAACACTTCAGGTCGCTCCAAAACTTTATACCCTCAATATATCCATGTTGAGCAACGAAAGGGACCTAATGGACCTACAGTTCATGAGTTCCAATGATACAAGCTGAACCGATCAAACTCTTTGACCCAGTTGACCAACATTCATTAACTACTAGTCATTCCACTATAGACTCGTAGTTGCACTCTCCTCACTGTAGGACAAGTTGTGCCTATTAATTTAACCAATGCCCGTGAGTCGACCCTGTTGGGGTGTATGCCCTAAGTCGTGTCGTTTGTAACAGTTCTTGAATTAATGAATAATAGTTATTTGTTATTCAAACTTTGTATCTTGCATTTTATAAACTTAATCCAATAAACTAAGCTTCAGGGTCATACTTATGAGAACTTTAACGGTGTGTAGTGGACACACAGGTAGTATCATGTTCGAGTTATTGACCCGAACGGTCTACAGTATATGGATAGGATTTGGGACCTCATCTTGGAAACACTGTGGATGTGACCCACTTTGTATTAGATACAAACGAGGTGATCCAGCTCGTTCATGTAGTTGACATGCGAGTGGGGGCATCCTGTGCAATGAGATTGTCTAAGACCGGACCGTGAATTATTAGACCAACTGATGTAACACCGTTGACAGTATAGGACTAATAAATTCGTAGATGACCATTAGTGACTCGATCTTAATCCTGAGCGTGTTACGGACTCCTGTCTGCGGGGGTATGTCCTTTGACTAGTACAGGTGAGGGTGACTTGTGTTGCTCGCCCAATAAGCCTACCTTCTCAGAGGCAGAACCACGTGGGGAGCTGGAAACTTAACTACGCAAGATGAAATTCACTCGTTCTCGAAATAGGGAAACTAAAGGGGTTGTTCTCTTAAGTGATGACTCTAGGGCTTGAACAACGGGGCCCCACCCTCTCACTGACACGAGAGGGATGTTGTTTAGGGTAGGACCATGCAACAAAGTTGTTCATTAGAGGAGCAGTGGGACTTAAAGAGCAAGAGGTAGACATAGGGGTAAAATGGTAATATGACCATGCTGTGACTATGAACAACCTGTGAAGGATCGACTCACGGGTATTGGTTATATCGATAGACACAACTTGTCCTACAGTGAAGAGAGTGCAGCTACGGGGCTATAGTGGAGTGTTTCCCTAGTTAATGAATGTTGATTAATCAGATCAAAGAGTTTGATTAGTTAATCTCGGATCATTGGAGCTCATGATCTGTAGGTCCATTAGGTCCCTCGGTTGGCTCAATTTAGGATTTAATGAGGGTATACAGTTTGGAGTGAATTTGAAGTGTTCAAATGCATTTAAAGGGTATTTATGCCATTTATATGAGGTATGAGTGACATAATATATAGTTTAGTGTGTATGACATTCATAATAAACTATAGTATAGCCTAATTATGGAATTCGGGCTTATGTTGGAGAAATTGATTTGAGAGAAAGAAAACTAAATGTGATTCAATTTTAAATTCCACAATTATGGAAATGGGATTTGTATAATAAGGTATGTGATACTTTATATTATATGGTATGCAAATATGATTTGCATATTATATAGTTGTGGTAAAGTGGTAAATTGGTGGAGATTTTATCTCCACCATATACCACTATATAAAGGTGGATTGTAAAGCTTTTCTTAAAGCAATCTTCCCATTTTTTGGATTTCAACCAAGAGAGAAAGATCATTCTCTCTCAAATTCTCTACAAACTTCTCCTATTCCATATTCCAAAGGGAGTCCCACAACTCTCCCTCATCCACCGGAGAACAACAGAGAAGATCAAGTGGAGGCGTCCCTAGTTCGTGTTCCATTCGAGGTTCATAGAGGAGATCTAAAGATATCGTTGAGATCGTGACTGGGAGAAGGAATTCGTGAAGAAGGGTTCTTCAAAGATTAGTACACTTGTTGTATTTTTCCTTCTCAAAGCATGCTTTGCCTAGAATTTACATAGGATATATGTTTAATTTTAAGAAAAATAGTAACACAACGAAAGCAACGCGATTCACATCACTTCCGTTGTGAGATTCATTCCCATCAGACCCTTCACAGGTTGATCGTAATCATAGTTGGGTCAAATTACCATTTTACCCCTATGATTACCTTTTTCTCCTTAATTACCACTAATCCTCTAATGAACAACTAGTTTATGGTCCTACTATAAACAGTCTCTCTCGACCTAGTGAGAGGATGGCGGCCCGTTGTTCAAGACCTGGATTCAACCCTTAAAAGAAAAATCGTTTTAATTTCCCTAGCTCGGGAACGAGTGAGTTTCATCTCGTGAAGTTAAGCTCCCAACTTCCTGTTGGGTTTTATGTCCTAAAACTCGTGGTTTGTAAACTAAATGTATATTATATTTTGCAATAAAGTTGTTATTATTGGGATTTGTGCCCTAAAACTCGTAGTTTGTAATTATGTTCTAATTAATGTAATAAAGTGTTATTATTTCAATAAAGTGTTATTGTTCGTTATCTACGAGTTTGCCTTTATTTAAACCTTAAATCCAATAAACTAAACATCCAAGGCTGTTAAATGAATCTCTAACTGAATGTAATGTACATAAAAAGGATCTCGGTTCGAGATACAACCTAAAGGGTCTATAGTTAGGGGATAAGGTTTGGGTACCTTACCCTGGTTAAACTATGGATGTGGCCAACTTTGTATTTGATGCAAACACAGTAATCCTAACGTGTTCGTGTAGATGACATGTGAGTGGGGATATCCTATGTAATGAGATTACATAAGACCGCACCACGAAATAGTAATCTTTAGTCAGAATCTGTTAACTAGTTAGGTTTCTATTTCACTAGGATGCCCTAGGCAACTTGATCTCAATCTCGAGCGAGGTTTACGAACTCCTGTTCGCGAGGGATTGTCCTTTGACTAGTATGGGTGAGAGTGGCGATTCGCCGACTCAATATGCCTACCTTCTTGGGGACAAGACCGAGTGAGCTAGTGGGAACTTAACTTAGCAAGATGGAATTCACTCATTCCCGCCTACTAGGGTAAGTAGAGGAATGTTCCCTTAAGTGGTGTCTCCGGGACTTGAACAAAGGGTTCGACCCTCTCATTAGTCCGAGAGGGACTCTGTTTGTTGGTAGGACCATAAACAAATTGTTCATTAGAGGAGCACTAGTATTTAAGGTACAAGATGTAACCCAGGGGTAAAACAGTAATTTGACCTAGCTGGTGTTACGAACATTTGTGAAGGATTGACTTGCTGTTATTGGTCAATATCCATGGATACAGAAATATATCTGCAGTGAGAAGAGTGCATCTGTGGGACTTTAGTGGAGTGTTTCTGCAGTTAACGAATGTTGATTGGGAGGTTAATGAGATTAACCGAGCAATCTAGTATCGTTGGAGCTTCTGATCTGTAGGTCCATTAGATCCACCTTCTAGCTCGTAAAGGGTTCTTAGATCATTTGAATTTGAAATGTTCAAATTCATTAGGGAATATATTTTATGTATTTAGATACGATATAATATATAGTTTTGGAACTATATATTATAAATTTAATGTGAATATGATTCATATTAAATTATATGAGAGAATTGAATATTTGAAAGAGTTCAAATATTATATTAAATGTGAATGTGATTCACATTTGAAAACTATAGGTTAAAATTTAATGTGCACTGGATGTACATTAAAACTATAGGTTAAAGGGGTAATATGATTAAATGAGATTTAATCCAAATTATACAAAGCGGGCCGCATCCACAGTGTATCCAGGATTAGGTCTCCAACCCTATCTATATACTATAGATCGTTCGGGTCATTAACTCGAACGTGATCCTCCCTGTGTGTCCACTACACACCCTTCAAGTTCTAGTTCTCTCATAAATTCAATGACCCTGGAGCTTAGTTTATTGGAAAAGTTTAAAAATATTGCGAGACACAAAATGATGAAATGAATAACTCTTATTAATTTCAAACAGTAATTTACAAACACGAGATTAGGACAAAAATCCCAACAAACTCCCACTTGGACTAAGCTAGTGGAGAAAATACAGTTCTGAAATGTACATAAATTACAATGAAGTAATACAATAAACTAGGGCATTGAATACCCGTTTACACATCTCCCACTTGCCCTAGTTAGGAAGCTCCCGAAGACCTAGACTCTCTAGGTGACCCTCAAACACCTTAGTCGTGAGGGGTTTTGTAAATGGATCAGCTACGTTGTGCTCCGACGCTATCTGCATGACCGTCACGTCTCCGCGGTGCACAGTCCCCGTATCAGATAATACTTGCGCTCAATGTGTTTGCCTCTCTTATGGCTCTGAGGCTCACGTGAGTTTGCTACTGCACCACTGTTATCACAGAATAGTGTGATCGACAAGTTCATATTTGGAACAACTAGCAAATCCATCATGAGCTTCCTAAGCCAAACAGCTTCCTTTGCAGCTTCACAAGCCGCAACATACTCTACTTCCATAGTGGAATCAGCGATGCATCCCTACTTGATGTTTCGCCATACTACAACTCCTCCATTCAGAATGAAGGCTGACCCCGAAGTGGATTTCCTAGAATCCTTATCGGTCTGAAAATCAGAATCCGTGTATCCCGTAAGGATCAAATCCCCACTGCCATACACTAAGCGGTAGTACCTCGTTCTCCTAAGCTACTTGAGGATTGCCTTTACGGCTGTCTAGTGATCTAATCCTGGATTGGACTGATATCTACTGACAATTACTACTGCATAACAAATGTCGGGCCTAGTACACAACATGACATACATCAGGCTTCCTACAGCCGAAGCATATGGAATCCATCTCATATCCTCAACATCTTGAGGAGTCTTAGGACACTGATCCTTAGACAAGTGAACCTCATGCCCGAAAGCGCAAGAAGCTCTTCTTGGAGTTCTCGTGATCTTATATCTAGACAACATCTTGTCAATATAAGACGCTTTGAGACAAGGCTAGCTGCTCGTTCTTCAGTTTAGGACAATTTGGATACCTAGAACGTACTGAGCTTCTCCCAAATCTTTCATTTGGAATTGCGAAGCTAGCCACTTCTTAACGTCAGTAAGAAATTCTACCTCATTCCCAATGAGAAGAATATCGTCCATATACAACACCAAAAATGCGACAGTTTTGTCAACGATTTTCTTGTAGACACAAGGCTCGTCGACATTTTGATCAAAGTCATATGATTTGATCGCCTCATCAAACCTTATATTCAAAGACCTCGAACCTTGTTTCAGCCCATAAATGGACCTATGAAGCCGGCAAACCTTTTGCTCTTCGCCTTGGGCAATGAACCCTTTGGGTTGGTCCATGTAGATGGTCTCATCAAGTTTGCCATTCGAGAAGAAGGTCGTCTTGACGTCCATCCGCCATACCTCGTAGTCATAATACGCGACAATGGCCGTAAGGATCTCGATCGACTTTACCATGGCAACGGTGAAAAGGTCTCCTCATAGTCAACCCCTTCAACCTGGGTAAAACCCTTTGCAACTAGTCGGGCTTTGAAGGTCTGCACCTTCCCATCTACGCCACATTTACGCTTGTAGATCCATTTGCAACCAATAGATTTTACCCCATCAGGTTGATCTACAAGCTCCATACTGAGAATTGAAGTACATAGACTCCATTTCTTGGTCCATAGCTTTAATCCACTCGTCTTTATCAACATCAACCATTGCCTGATCATAGGTCAATGGATCCTCACATTCATCATCAGGAGCGACAACTGAGGTTTCGGCTAAACCCATGTAGCGATCAAAGCCGTCTCACGATCGTCCCACTACGTCGAGGCATTCCCAACTCTTGGGAACGATTTGACTAGACGTGCTAGGATCAACAACACTTGTTGACGACTAGCCCCATCGGCAACTCTCACGATGTATCATCCATTTCATTTAACACAACTTTACTCCTTGGTAAATGATCACGACGTGGTCTTCCTCTAGGAAAGTGGCATTTGTCGCGTAAGCACCTTATTTTCCTTAAGATCGTAAAATGCAGGACCACCCTAGTCTCTTTAGGGTAACCTACGAATAGGCACAATTTCGAACGGGGTTCCAACCTTTTCGGGTTTGACACCAACATGTGGGTCGGGCATCCCCAAATTCTGAAGTGATGTATACTGCCTTTACGTCCACTCCAGAGTTTGAAAGGTGTTTCACAAACACTCTTCGATGGAACGTTGTTCAAAATATAAACTGCAGTCTCCACTGCGTATCCCCAAAAAGAATCAGGGAGACGAGCATAGCTCATCATCGACCAAACCATGTTCAACAAGGTTCTGTTTCTCCTCTCCGATACACCATTCTGCTGTGGCATACCAGGAGCTGAGAGTTGGGACATTATTCCGTGTTCTATCATATAGTCCTGAAATTCAATGTCCATGTACTCTCCACCTCGATCCGATCGAAGTGTTTTAAGCGATTTAGCTAAGAGGTTCTCAACCTCAGTCTTGTACTCCTTGAACTTTTCAAGAGTTTCAGACTTCTTGTGCATTAGGTAAATATACCCATATCTGGAGTAATCGTCTATGAAAGACACGAAGTACTCATAACCGCCCCGAGCTTTAACATTCATCGGACCACAGAGGTCAGAATGTACTAACTCAAGATGCTCTTTAGCTCTATATCCTTTTCCACTAAAAGAACGTTTGGTCATCTTGCCCTCAAGGCATGACTCACACACCGACAAAGAGTTTTCTTCCAACTCGTTTAGAAGTCCACTCATCACTAGTTTCTCAATCCTATTGAGATTAATGTGGCCTAACCGTAGATGCCAAAGATGGGCATTTTCCTTTGGAGAAACTTTCATTTTCTTAGTTCGTGTTTATGTAGTTTTAAACAATTCAGTATTCAAAACACTTTTGACCGAATTAGGTTTCAAAACATACAGATTATGTTCGAGTGAAGCTGAACAAATAACATTGCCTTTGAAAGAAATAAACGCTTTATTTAATTCAAAAGAAACACTAATAGATTGTTCAATTAGGTAGGAAATAGAAACTAGGTTTCTAGAAAACCCTGGAACTATGTACAAATTGTCCAACAATAAGTACTTCCCGCCAAAGTGTAGCTTCACCGTGCCGATTGCTGCAGCAGAGACAAGCTCCCCGGATCCAACCCGTAGAGTCACCTCACCCTCTCGCAATGTTGCGGGAATCAATCTCCTGAAAAGAAGAACAAACATGGTTAGTGGCGCCCGAATCCAATATCCAGGCAGAGTCACTACTCTCCACTAAACAAGTTTTTGTCACAAGTAAATCACATTTACCTTGATTCTTCCTCTCGGCCAGGAATTTGGGGTAGTTCCTCTTCCAGTGTCCGCCCCCATTGCAGTGGAAACAGTTTCCTTTCTCTGCAACGTCCTTGACCTTCTTGCCCTTGTGGGCGGCAGCTCGGTCAGTTTTACCCCTCTTCGTCCTCTTCTTCCCTTTCGGGCGTGAAGGAGCAACAGGTTTCGTCCCAGAGGTCGAACCCATGTGATAAGACCTGTAGGCAACATTTGCCTCAGATTCCTTGACCCTGTTCAAGGATTGAAAATTCTGTAGCTCATTGAGGAGGGTAGTGAGAGTGTAGCTAATTTTGTTCATAACAGCATTGCTACGAAACTGAAGGAAACTCTTCGGAAGAGTCTCCAAAATAAAACTGACCTGGCTCGACTCGTCGATCGAAGCCCCGTTCATCTCGGCCAGATTAAAGTGGGTCATCATGTCTAGAACATGTTCACGGACAGATGACCCCTCCTTCATCCGTGCATTGAAGACGTATTTGAGCGAGTCATGCCGGACCTTAAAGGACTGTTGTCCAAACATTTCCTGCAAGGACTCCATGATCTCCTTGGCGGAGACCATCAACTCATGCTTCTTTGCCAATACATCAGACATGCTGGCAATTATGTAGACCTTAGCCTTTTCATTGGCCCTGATCCACCGATCTTATGCATCGCGAACACTTCGCGACGACGCCGAGCACGCACAGTATCGAGGACACTTCGCATAAAGACGAACTTTATGTCGTCAGTTACCAAAATCGTGTTAATGTTGTTTTTCCAACTTTGGTAATTATCTCCCACTAACTTATCGAACGCGAGTAGAGCTATTATTGCGCTAGACATTTTTAAGCTGAAAAATTAAGAAAAACTTTGTGTTAGTCTCGCAAAAAACTTTTGAAATCCAATCAAGTTTTAGCAAAATTGTTACATGATCCGGGGTCATTCAAAATTTTGCAATGATACCCTAAAAGTTTAGAATGACCGCCACCGAAGGGTGAACAGAACACTCCTCCTCTAGGACGAGACTTTCTCGATCAGACCCTAATCCCAGAATAACTCTTATTCCATTAGGCGTCCAATTACCATTGTTCGGTCGAATTCATTAACACTTAACGAATTCTGTGAGTGTCACCCTCAATCTTCAAGTTTCCAAGCATCTGTCCAAACAATAGCCACCAAAGGGTGAACCAAGAAGGAAAACCAACCAGGAAACTGTATCCCTTTCGGGAATTCATGGTGTTTCGACTCCCATGATCAGACCCTCCGAAAGGATTGTCTGGTCCAGGCCAAACTAGCAGACGGATCATAGGGGTCTCACGGTCTGAATCGAAAGAAGAGACCGTGGGTCTCGTTTTCACAAGTCCCGCTCCCACTCACTATAAGTACTCTCTCCATCCACGATGATATTGACCTATACAAATGCCACCCGAAGGGGGACACTCCCATTTGCGCCACGAGGCCGAGTATAGATCTCACAGTGCGGACATAAAGGAGATTTGTGGTTGAAAATTCAAATGTATCTCATACACTATATTTCCTCCCACTCAGCACTTTAATTTTAATAGGGATTGACCTAGATAAACCGGCTAAAATTTACCTAAGTCTACCAATATAACTCTTATATGGTATTAACCTAAGTCTATAATCACATTACAACTTAGGTCTATGTGAGTTAATTAAAACACTTTTAATTAGCGGCACTCACGATAAGTATAATCTAAGAATCTCCGGACTGAATTCACTCCCAGGTCGGTTTCCAGGTAGGGGTGTTCCGCAAGCGTCAACTTAAATACCCCAGCCTTAGACAAAACCTTCCTTAGACAGGGTTACTAATCAGTCTTCATTCATAGATTAAACTTTGATTTCCTAATTTCTAATCTCATTAGAAAATAGAAAACCTAAGTCTAATTATTCAAGTTCTAAACTCTTTAAAACTAATAATTAACTTAGGTTGCATGCATTTCTATGTTATAGTGTTTGATCATTCATCACATGAATAACTATATACTATAACAAAATATAATTCATCACATGAATATAAATGCATGAGCATACTTTAATCTAAAAAATATAACATTTATATTAATTAAATTAAACATGCATTTAATTATATTATAACTCTTATAATATAACCTATCATGCAAACTATATATTATAACTCTTATAATATAAATGATGCATGAAAATGTTTAACCTAAGGTGGGATTTTAAATCTATATGACATACAAAATGCACATAGAATTTAATTAAATCATACATCTCATGCATAAAATAATTAAATAGCAAAAATGGATCGGTTTTTGGCACCTAAGGGCAATTATTTAATTAAATAACATTAATATAACTCTTATATTAACATTATTTAATGAAATAATTAAATTAATAAATAAATACATTTTACAATTAATAAAATAAATTAAAAATACAAATAAAACTGCCCCACTACACAAAAAACTGCCCACATGTCGCGAAACTGAAGCTGCAACCGCTCCACTACGCATGCGTTGTAACGCTGCGGGGCGGCGTTGCAACATTGCCGCAAGGCCTCCGTCCGCAAAGATAGCGTCTCAACGCTGAAGAACAACGTCTCAACGCCATCGACAAAACAGCAAACAACTTTGTTGTTCTTCACCGATTTTCGCCTTTTTCTGTTCCGATTTCTTCACAGAAGTCTTGTCACGAACGACCCGGACTTACAGACTCGATTTACAACAAAATGCCAAAAAACAACGGGCCCTTACATTGATCTCATCAACATAAATTGTAAATCTAAAAGTGCCAAAAAACCGAAACATCCAAAATTGTAAACCAACATTCATCTCATGAATTCAAAGTAAATTACCCACCTATTTTAACAAAAACAGTGCATAATGAAGAACCATCGAAATGGCTCTGATAGTAATTTGAAGGGAATGAAAATCCCTTGCAATGAAGACGCATCGAATCGTCATGGTATCATTACGCTACTCGATTTTGTTAAAATGATCAACTAATAGATCTAGGCTAAACATGCTAGAAAGGAAGAAATTACAACAAGATAAAGGTACTTACTTGTTGAAGACACTCTTCAAGATTTCTTCCTCGGATCACGAACGCTTCGTGCTTCTCGATCTCAACAACGCTTCCCACGAACGGAATCTGAACACTACAACTTGGAGTCTCGGTTGTTCTTCCTTTGCAAAGAAGGAAGTTTGTGGGAACTTGTGGTTTTGGAGAGGGAGGAGAATTGAGAGAGTAGAGAGAATTTTGGTTTTTTCTCTTTGATCAAAACAAAAAAATGAGAAAAGTTTCATCAATCCCTTCTTGCAAAGGGTTTAAATAGTGGAATGATGGAGTTAAAATCTCCACGTTATTACCACTTTACCACAACCATAGGTTATGCAAATCTCATTTGCATAACCACATAATATAAGATATCTCATATCTCATATTGCAAATCTCATTTGCAATAATTGTGGATTAATTAAATTGAATCACATCCAATTTAATTTCTCTCAATTAATTTCTCCAATTAGCCCTAATTCAACAATTAGGCTAACCTATAGTTTATTATGTATCTCATTCACATTAAACTATATATTATATCATCCATATCTCATATAAATGACATAAATGCCCTTAAAGTGAAATTGAACACTTCAATTTCATACCAAAACCTTAACCCTTCTTTTAACAGATTGAGCCAGCGAGGGACCTAATGGACCTACAAATGACGGGCTCCATTATCCGAGATTAACTTTGTCAAACTCTTTGACCGGTTGCTATCAACATTCATTAACTTACGGCAACACTCCACTATAGCCCGTAGCCGCACTCCGTCGGTGCGCGTAATAATATGTGTAATCATCGATATAACCAATGCCCATGAGTCGACCCTTCACGGGTTGTTCGAGACACACGGGTGGGTCAAATTACCGTTTTACCCTGTGTCTACCTCTTGTTCCTTAAGTCTCCACTCCTCCTCTAATGAACAACATATTGTGATGGTCCAACCATACACAACACCCTTCTCGGGCGGTGAGAAGGTGGGCGCCGTTGTCCAAGCCTTGGACACAACACTTAAGGAACAACCCTCTAGTTTCCCTAAAGGCATGAACGAGTGAATTCCATCTCGCGTAGTTAAGTTCCCAGCTCCTACTTGGTCTCACACGAGAAGATAGGCATATTGGGCAAGTAATCGTGACCACCCTCACCGCACTAGTAAAAGGGCGGACCCTCAGAGACAGAGTCGTAACACGCCAGAGATTCAGTCGAAAGTCACTAATGGTCATCTACGAAGTTATTAGTTCTTCTTGTCAGCGGTGTTACATCGAGAGGTCTAATAATTCCACGGTCCGGTCTTGTACAATCTCATTGCACAAGATGCCCCCACTCGCATGTCAACCACATGAGCGAAGTCGGATCACCTTGTTTGTATCTAATACAAAGCGGTCGCATCCATAGTGTATCCGAGATTAGGTCTCCAACCTATCCATATATCGTGAGACCGTCGGGTCATTAACTCGAATGTGATCCTCCCTGTGTGTCCACTACACACCGTTCAAGTTCTAGTTCTCTCATAAATTCAATGACCTTGGAGCTTAGTTTATTGGAAAAGTTTATAAATATTGCGAGACACAAAGTGATGAAGTGAATAACTCTTATTAATTTCAAACAGTAATTTACAAACACGAGATTAGGACAAAAATCCCAACATATTATTAGAGAGAACTTGAACGATGTCTAGCTGACACACGGGAAGGATCATGTTCGAGTTAATGACCTGAACGGTCTACAGTATATGGATATGGTTGGGAACCTCATCCTGGTAACACTGTGGATGTGACCCGCTTTGTATTAGATACAAACGAGGTGATCCAGCTCGTTCATGTGGTTGACATGCGAGTGGGGGCATCTTGTGCAATGAGATTATACAAGACTGAACCGTGAATTATTAGACCTACCGATGTAACACCGTTAACAATATAGGACTACTAACTTCGTAGTTGACCATTAGTGACTCGTCCTTAATCCTAAGCGTGTTACAAACTCCTGTCTGCGGGGGTCTGTCCTTTTACTAGTATGGGTGAGGGTGACCTGAGTTGCTCACCCAATATGTCTATCTTCTTAGGGACAGGACAACGTGGGGAGCTAGGAACTTAACTACGCAAGAAGGAATTCACTCGTTCCTGAGCTAGGGAAACTAGATGGGTTGTTCCCTTAAGTTTTTTTTATGGTTGGGCCATGCAACAAACTTGTTCATTAGAGGAGTAGTGGGACTTAAGGAACAAGAGGTAGACACAGGGGTAAAACGACAATTTGACCCAGATGTGACTACGAACAACCTGTGAAGGGTCGACTCACGGGCATTGGTTATATCGATGGACACAACTTGTCCTATAGTGACGAGAGAGCAACTACATGCTTTAGTGGAGTGTTACTGTAGTTAATGAATGTTGATTAACCGGGTCAAAGAGTTTGATCGGTTAATCTCGTATCATTGGAGCTCATCATCTGTAGGTCCATTAGGTCCCTCGATTGGCTCAAATTGGACTAAATGAGGGTTTACAGTTTGGAGTGGATTTGAAGTGTTCAAATTCATTAAAAGGGTAATTATGTAATTTATATGTGATATAATGGACATAATATATAGTTTAATGTGAATGAGATTCATAATAAACTATAGTGTAGCCTATTTATCTAATTAGGGCTAATTTGGAGAAATTGATTTAAGAGAAATTAAATTGAATTCGATTCAATTTGAAATTCCACAATTATGCAAATGTGCTTTGTATAATAAGGTATGAGATACCTTATATTATAGGATATGCAAATATGATTTACATATTATATAGTTGTGGTATTTTGGTGAACTGGTAGAGACTTTAACTCCACCACAAACCATAATAAATAGGTGGAATGTGAGATATTCCAAAAAGGCTATTCTCTCATTTTTTGGAATTCCATCCAAAGAGAAAGCATTCTCTCTCAACTATCTCTCAATTCTCTACAATTCTTTCCACTCCGAAATGTAAAGGGAGTCCCACCACTCTCTCTCATCCTCTCGAGAACAACCGAGAAGATCAAGTAGAGGTGTCCCCTTGAATTGGTTCGTGACTTTCGTTGGAGAGTTCCTTGGATCTTTGAGATCGTGACCGAAGAAGGAAAACTCGAAGAATGGTTCATCAAGAGGTTGGTTCTTGAACCTTTACATTTTGTTTTCTTCTCAAATTTGCATGCTTTGCCCAGATAGAAAGTGTTTCTTTCAATTTTAATAAAATTAGAACAACAACGATTCACGTCGCAATTCCGCTGCGAGAAATCCATTCCCTTCAATTGGTATCAGAACCTAACATTGCAATTCGTTGTTGGTTCTGTAACTTTCTTAAAATTAGTTGGGTTTCCTTAATAATTCATGTGATAAATTTTTTGGTCTGCGAAATGAATGTTTTCTTTTCTTGGCACTTAGAATTAGATTTACATTAATGTTGATGAGATCAATGTAAGGACCCTTTATTTTTTGGGCATTATTAGTGTAAATCGAGTATATAAGTCCGTGTCGATTGTGGCAAGAGTTGATGTAAAGAAACGGAGCGAAAACTGGCAAAAATCAGTAAATTCCAATGTTGTACAGAGCACGACGTTGCAACGTTGTTCGACAAGGTTGCAATGCCGAGCTTGCGGGAAGACACACGCTGCAGGCGCAGCGTTGCAACACTTTGCGCGTTGAGCACGCTGCCTTGGCTTTGAGCAACGTAATGTTGCAACGCTGGCCACGGCGTTGCAACGCTGCTTCGGTAGTGGGCAGTTCCAACAAGTGATCCACGCGAAAGTGGCAAATGGGGACGGTTTTTTAGCGGTTAATTCTTATTTTTGTAATTTTTTATTTTTATTTAAAATAAGTTTTAAATTAATTTATATTAATTAATATTAATATAAGTGTTATATTAATGTTAATTAAATAAATTAATGTCTCTAGGGTGCCAAAAACCGGTCTAATTTTCTATTTATTTTATGCAAGTGTTGTATGAAATAATTATGTTCATAATGTATGTCATATAGTTTAAAATCCCACCTTAGGTTAAGCATTTCAGGCATCATGATTATATTATAAGTGTTATAATATATAGTATGCATGATTAGGTTATATTATAAGTGTTATAATATAATGTATGTTTATTTCAATTAATATTAGTGTTATATTAATTAGATAAAAGCATTGACATGCATTTATTCATGTGACGAATGTATGTTATATAGTTCTCGCATGTCTACCACATGAACGAGTTGGATTACCTCATTTGTACCAAATACAAAGCGGGTCGCATCCATGGTGTTACCAGTATAAGGTTCTCAACCTTATGCATATACCATAGATCATTCAGGTTATATTTTAACAACTTTATCCAACTTGTGTCCACTACACAATAAATGTTACAAGTATCACCTGCTCTTCTACACGAGATTAGGGCATACACCACAACAAACTCCCACTTGAAGTAAGCTAATGGAGTACATTATACATTTCCCAAATGTAAAGTAATACATAAAAGTAATACAATAAACTAGGGCATTGAATACCCTTTACAATACTCCCACTTGCCCTTGTAGGGAAGCACTCGAAGACCTAAACTCTCTAGGTGACCCTCAAACACCTTAGCCGTGAGGGCCCTTGAAAATGGATCAACAACATTATGCTCCGAAGCTATCGCATGACGATCACGTTTCCACGATCCACAATCTCGTATCGGGTGATACTTGCGTTAAATATGCTTGCCCCTCTTATGACTCCGAGGTTCTCTAGAGTTGGCTATTGCACCACTGTTATCAAAAAATAGGGTCACTGGTAAGTTCATATTTGGAACAACTTCCAAATCTAGTATGAACTTCCTGAGTCAAACCGCTTCCTTAGCAGCTTCACAAGTCGCAACATACTCAACCTCCATCATGGAATGAGCGATACATCCTTGCTTGATGCTTCGCCACACTACAACTCCTCCATTAAGATTGAAACTGACCCCGATGTGGACTTCCTAGAATCCTTATCGGTCTGAAAGTCAGAGTCTGTGTATCTGTAAGGATCAAATCCCCACTTCCATACACAAGCATGTAGTCCCTCGTTCTCCTAAGATACTTGAGGATTGCCTTTACGGTTGTCCAGTGATCTAATCATGGATTGGATTGATACCTATGAATTAAATAAAATATTTATTTCTTTCAAAGGAAACTTGTTATGTTCTGCTTCACTTGAGAGTAATCTTTATGTTTTAAAGCCTAATTCGGTCAAAAGTGTTTTGAATACTGAATTCTTTAAAACATCCAAACACTGAACTAAAAGAATGAAAGTTTCTCCTAAAGAAAATGCTCATCTTTGGTATCTAAGGTTAGGCCACATAAATCTCAATAGGATTGAGAGAGTAGTGAAGAGTGGACTTCTAAGCGAGTTGGAAGAAAACTTTTTACCGGTATGTGAGTCATGCCTTGAAGGACAAATGACCAAACGTCCTTTTAGTGGAAAAGGATATAGAGCAAAAGAGCCTCTTGAGCTTATACATTTCGACCCTCGTGGTCCGATGAGTGTTAAAGCACGAGTAGAGTTTACGAATACTTTGTATCTTTCATAGATGACTATGAAGAGAATGAGAATCCCCTACTGCAATGGAGAGACGATCGAATCGTCAAGGTATCGTTACGCTACTAGAAATTCATTAAAACGATTTAACACTTAAATCTAGGCTAAATATACAAAATAGAAAGGAAAAACAGTAAGATGAAGTTACTTACTTGTTGAAGACCCTCTTCAAGACCTTCTTCCAATGAATCACGAACTCTTCGCGAAAAACCCAATCTCAAAGAACTCGTTCTCTTCTCACGATCAAGAACCGAACACAACCATTAAAGGCTTCTCGGTTGTTCTTCCTTCAGAAAGAAGGAAGTTTGTGGGAACTTCTTGGTTTTGGAGAGGGAGGAGAGTTGAGAGAAAGGTTGAGAGAGAATTCTCTTCTTTTGGTCAAATTTCCAAAAATGAGAGAATGGCCTTAGAAACCATTCTTGCAAAGGGTTTAAATAGTGAAAGAACATGGAGTTAAAATCTTCACATTATTACCATTTTACCATTAACTATAGTTTATGCAAATCACATTTGCATAACCATATATTATAAAATATCTCATATCTAATTATACAAATCACATTTGCATAATTGTAGATTTTATTAAATTGAATCACATCCAATTTTTAATTTCTCTCAATTAATTTCTCCAATTAGCCCTAATTCAACAATTAGGCTAACCTATAGTTTATTATGAATCTCATTCACATTAAACTATATATTATATCATTCATATCTCATATAAATGACATAAATGCCCTTTAAGTGAAATTGAACACTTCAATTCACACCAAAACATTAATCCTTCTTTTAACCCAGATTGAGCCAACGGGGGGACCTAATGGACCTACAGTGACGGGCTCCAATGATCCGAGATTAACCTATCAAACTCTTTGACTCGGTTAATCAACATTCATTAGCTACGGTAACACTCCACTATAGCCCGTAGTTGCACTCCCGTCAGTGCAGAATATTACGTGTCCATTGATATAACCAATGCCTATGAGTCGACCCTTCACATGTTGTTCGTAGACACGGCTGGGTCAAATTACCGTTTTACCCCTGTGTCTAACTCTTGTTCCTTAAGTCCCCACTGCTCCTCTAATGAACAACATATTATGATGGTCCAACCATACACAACACCCTTTTTGGGCAAGCGAGAAGGTGGGCACCCGATGTCCAAGCCCTGGAGACAACACTTAAGGGAACAACCCCTCTAGTTTCCCTAAAGGCGGGAACGAGTGAATTCCATCTCGTGTAGTTAAGTAAGCAGTTCCATACTTGGTCCTGTCCCTGAGAAGATAGACATATTGGGCGAGTAATTGTGACCACCCTCACTCGTACTAGTCAAAGGACAGACCCCCCCCAGACAGGAGTCCGTAACACGCTCAGGATTCAGGTCGAGTCACTAATGGTCATCTACGAAGTTATTAGTCCTTACTGTCAACGGTGTTACATCAGTAGGTCTAATAATTCATGGTCTAGTCTTTTACAATCTCATTGCACAGGATGCCCCTACTCGCATGTCAACCACATGAACGAGTTAGATCACCTCGTTTGTATCTAATACAAAGCGGGTCGCATCCATAGCGTATCCAAGATTAGGTCTCCATCCCTATCCATATACTCTAGACCGTTCGAGTCATTAACTCGAACGTGATCCTCCCTGTGTGTCCACTACACATCATTCAAGTTCTATTTCTCTCATAAATTAAATGACCCTGGAGCTTATTTTATTGGAAAAGTTTGTAAAATTTGCGAGACACAAAGTAATGAAATGAATAACACTTTATTAATTTCAAACAAGAATTTACAAACACGAGATTAGGGAAAAATCCCAACAAACTCCCACTTGGACTAAGCTAGTGGAGAAAATACATTTCTGAATTGTACATAAATTACAATGAAGTAATACAATAAACTAGGGCATTGAATACCCATTTACATATCTCCCACTTGCCCTAGTCAGGAAGCACTCGAAGACCTAGATTCTCTAGGTGACCCTCAAACACCTTAGCCGTGAGGGGCTTTGTAAATGGATCAGCTACGTTGTGCTCCAACGCTATCTGCGTGACTGTCACGTCTTCGCGGTGCACAATCTCCCATATCAAGTGATACTTCCGCTCAATGTGTTTGCCTCTCTTATGGTTCCGAGGCTCTCTGGAGTTGGCTACTACACCACTATTATCACAGAACAGTGTGATCGGCAAGTTCATATTTAGAACAACTTCCAAATCTTTCATAAACTTCCTAAGCCAAACAACTTCCTTTGCAGCTTCACGAGCCGCAACGTAGTCCGCTTCCATAGTGGAATCAGCGATGCATCCCTGCTCGATGCTTCGCAATACTACAACTCCTCCATTCAGAATGAAGGCTGACCCCGAAGTGGATTTCCTAGAATCCTTATCGGTCTGAAAGTCAGAATTCGTGTATCCCGTAAGGATCAAATCCCCACTTCCATACACTAAGCTGTAGTTCCTCGTTCTCCTAAGATACTTGAGAATTGCCTTTACAGCTGTCCAGTGATCTAATCCTGGATTGGATTGATATGTACTGACTATCCTTCATCGCATAATGGATGTCCGCCCTAGTACACAAAGATGGCATACATCAGGCTCCCTACAACTGAAGCATATGGGATCCGTCTCATATCCTCAACCTCTTGAGGAGTCTTAGGACATTGATCCTTAGACTAGTGAACCCCATGCCTGAAAGGCAGCAAGCTCTTCTTGGACTTCTGCATCTTATATCTAGACAACATCTTGTCAATATAATACGCCTGAGACAAGGCTAGCGTTCTGTTCTTCCGGTTCCGGACTATCTGGATACCTAGAACATACTGAGCTTCTCCCAAATCTTTCATTTGGAATTGCGAAGCTAGCCACTTCTTAACGTCAGTAAGAAATTCTACCTCATTCCCAATGAGACGAATATCATCCACATACAACACTAAAAATGCGATAGTTTTGTCAACGATTTTCTTGTAGACACAAGGCTCGTCGACATTTTGATCAAAGCCATAAGATTTGATCGCCTCATCAAACCTTATATTCCAAGACCTCGAAGCTTGTTTCAATCCATAAATAGACCTATGAAGCCGACAAACCTTTTGCTCTTGGCCTTGGGCAATGAACCCTTTGGGTTGGTCCATGTAGATGGTTTCATCAAGTTTGCCATTCAGAAAGGTTGTCTTGACGTCCATCTGCCATACCGCGTAGTCATCATACGCGACAATGGCCAGAAGGATCCTGATCGATTTTACCATGACAATAGGTGAAAAGGTCTCCTCATAGTCAACCCCTTGAACCTGGGAACACCCTTTGCCACTAGTCGAGCTTTGAAGGTCTGCACCTTCCCATCTACGCCACGTTTACGCTTGTAGATCCATTTGCAACCAATAGGTTTTACCTCATTCGGTTGATCCACAAACTCCCAGACAGAATTGAAGTACATCGACTACATTTCCTGGTCCATAGCTTTGATCCATTCGTCTTTGTCAACATCAACCATTGTCTGATCATAGGTCAACGGATCCTTGCAGTCATCATCAGGAGTGACGACTGAGGTTTCAGCTAAACCCATGTAACAATCAGGCTGTCTCACAGCCCTCCCACTACATCGAGGCATTCCCAACTCTTGGGAACGGATTTGACTAGACGTGCTAGGATCAACAACACTTGTTGACGTACTAGCCCCATCAACAACCCTTGCTGATGTACTGTCCATTTCATTTAACACAATTTTACTGCTTGGTAAATGATCCCTGATATGATCTTTCTCTAGGAAAGTGGCGTTTGTCGACACAAGCACCCTATTATCCTTAGGATCATAAAATAGACCACCACCTCGGTCTCTTTTGGGTAACCTACGAATAAGCATAATTACGAACGGGGTTCCAAATTTTTGGGTTTGAAACCAACACGTGGGTCTGCATCCCCAAATTCGAAATGGTGTAAAGCGCCTTTATGACCATTCGAGAGTTCGAAAGGTGTTTCACAAACACTATTCGACGAAACGTTGTTCAAATATAGACTGCAGTCTCCACTGCGTAACCCCAAAAGAATCAGGGAGACGAGCATAGCTCATCATCGACCAAACCATGTCCAACAAGGTTACTGTTTCTCTCTCCGATACACCATTCTGTTGTGGCATACCAGTCTTGAGAGTTGAGGCGTAATTAAGTGTTCTATCATATAGTCCTAGAATTCGGTGTCCATATACTCTCTACCTCGATCCAATCGAAGTGTTTTAAGCGATTTACCTAATGAGTTCTCGACCTCGATCTTGTACTCCTTGAACTTTTCAAGAGTTTTGGACTTCTTATGCATTAGGTAAATATACCCATATCTCGAATAATCATCTATGAAAGACACGAAGTATTCATAACCACCTCGTGCTTTAACATTCATCGGACCACAGAGGTCGAATGTATAAGCTCGAGGGCTCCTTGGCTCTATATCCTTTTCAAGTAAAAGGGCGTTTGGTCATTTTGCCTTGAGGCATGACTCACACATCGATAAAGAGTTTTCTTCCAACTCGTTTAGAAGTCCACTCTTCACTAGTTTCTTAATCCTATTGAGATTAATGTGGCCTAACTTAGTAGATGCCAAAGATGGGAATTTTCTTTAGGAGAAACTTTCACTCTTTTAGTTCGTGTTCGCTGTTTTAAACAATTCAATAGTAAAACACTTTTGACCGAATTAGATTTCAAAACATACATATTATTCTCAAGTGAATTTGAACAAATTAAGTTTTCATTTAGGAAATAAACGCTTTATTGCCTTGGAAAGAAAGCGAAAATACATTGTTCTAACAGCAGAAATAGAAATTAGGTTTCTAGTAAACCCTGGAATTATATACATATTGTCTAACAAAATGTAATTCCTGCCAAAATGTAGCTTCACCGTGCCAACCGCTGCAGTAGAGACAAGCTCCCCGAATCTAACCCGTAGAGTCACCTCACCCTCTCGCAGCTGCTGCTAGGAATCAATCCCCTGAAAAGAAGAACAAACATGGTTAGTGGCGCCAGAATCCAATATCAAGGCAGAGTCACTACTCTCCACTAAACAGGTTTCTGTCACTAGTAAATCACATTTACCTTGATTCTTCCTCTCGGCTAGGAATTTGGGACAGTTCCTCTTCCAGTGTCCGCCCCCATTGCAGTGGAAACGCTTTCCTTTCTCTCCAACTTACTTGAACTTCTTGCCCTTTTGGGCGGTAGCTCGGTCAGTTTTACCCCTCTTCATCTTCTTCTTCCCTTTCGGGCGTGAAGGAGCTACAGGCTTTGTCCCAGAGGTCGAACCCCTGTGATAAGACCTAAAGGCAACGTTTGCCTCAGCTTCCGACGTCCTGATCCTCATCAAGGACTGGAAGGTTTGTAGCTCGTTAAGAAGAGTAGTCAGAGTGTAATTTATCTTGTTCATAACAGCGTTGCTACAAAACTGAAGGAAACTCTTGAAGAGTCTCCAAGATAAAACTGACCTGGCTCGACTCGTCGATCGAAGCCCCGTTCATCTCCGGTAGATTAAAGTGGGTCATCATGTCTAGAACATATTCACGGATTGCGACCCCTCTTTCATCCGATGCGTTGAAAGACGTATTTGAGCGAAGTCATGTCGGACTTGAAAAGACTGTTGTCCAAACATATCCTGCAAGGACTCTATGGTCTCCTTAACAGTGACCATCAGCTCATGCTTTTTTGCCAAAACATCAGACATGTTGGCAATGATGACCTTGGCCTTTTCATTGGCCCTGATCCATCGGTCATATGCATCACGAACACTTCGCGATGCAGTCGAGCCCGACATCTGAGGACACTCCTTAGAGAGCACGAACTTAATGTCGTCAGTTACCAAAATTGTGTTCAAGTTGTTTTCCCATGTTTGGTAATTATCTCCCACTAATTTGTCAGACGCGAGTAAAGCTATTATTGAACTAGACATGTTTTAAGCTGAAAAATTAAGAAAATTTTGTGTTAGTTTCTTAAAAAACTTTTGAAATCCAATCATATTTTGGCAAAAATTTTTCATGATCCCTAGGTCATTTAAAATTTGCAATGATATCCTAAAGGTTTAGAATGACCGCCACGAAGAAGGTGAAGCAGAACACTCCTCTTCTAGGACGAGACTTTCTCGATCGGACCTAATCCTAAAATAACTCTTATTCCATTAGGCGTCCAATTACAATTTTTGGTCGAATTCATTAACTCTTAACGAATTCGTTGAGTGTCACCCTCAATTTTTAAGTTTCCATGTATCCGTCAAACAATAGCCAGAAGGGTGAACCAAGAAGGAAAACCAACTAGAAAAGCGTATCCCATTCGAGAATTCACGGTGTTTGAATCCCATGATCGAGGCCCTCTCAAGGGATTGTGCAGTACATGCCAAATTTTGCAAAGCGGATCATAGGGGTCTCACGGTGTGAATCGAAAGAAGACACCGTGGGTCCGTTTTCACAAGTCCCGCTCTCACTCACTATAAGTACTCTCTCCATCCACGATGATATTGACCCATACAAATGCCATCCGAAGGGGAACGCTCCCGATTGCGCCACGAGGTCCAGTATGGATCTCACGGTGCGGACTTTAACGGAGATTTGTGGTCGGAAATTAAATGTATCTTATACACTATATTTCCTCCCACTCAACACTTTATTTTACTAGGGATTGACCTAGATGAATAACCTAGGCTAAAATTTATCTAAGTCTACCAATATAACTCTTATATAGTATTAACCTAAGTTTATAATCACATTATTACTTAGGATGTGAGTAAATTAAAACACTTTTAATTATCGGCACTCACGATAAGTAGAATCTAAGAATCTCCGGACCGAATTCACACCCAGGTCGGTTTCCAGGTAGGGGTGTTCCGCAAGCGTCAACTTAAATACCCCAGCCTTAAACAAAACATTCCTTAGACAGAGTTACTAATCAGTCTTCATTCATAGATTAAACTTTGATTTCCTAATTTCTAATCTCATTAGAAAATAGAAAACCTAAGTCTAATTATTCAAGTTCTAAACTCTTTAAAACTAATAATTAACTTAGGTTGCATGCATTTCTATGTTATAGTGTTTGATCATTCATCACATGAATAACTATATACTATAACAAAATATAATTCATCACATGAATATAAATGCATGAGCATACTTTAATCTAAAAATATAACATTTATATTAATTAAATTAAACATGCATTTAATTATATTATAACTCTTATAATATAACCTATCATGCAAACTATATATTATAACTCTTATAATATAAATGATGCATGAAAATGTTTAACCTAAGGTGGGATTTTAAATCTATATGACATACAAAATGCACATAGAATTTAATTAAATCATACATCTCATGCATAAAATAATTAAATAGCAAAAATGGATCGGTTTTTGGCACCTAAGGGCAATTATTTAATTAAATAACATTAATATAACTCTTATATTAACATTATTTAATGAAATAATTAAATTAATAAATAAATACATTTTACAATTAATAAAATAAATTAAAAATACAAATAAAACTGCCCCACTACACAAAAAACTGCCCACATGTCGCGAAACTGAAGCTGCAACCGCTCCACTACGCATGCAGCGTTGCAACGCCGTGGGCAGCGTTGCAACATTGCCGCAAGGCCTCCGTCCGCAAAGATAGCGTCTCAACGCTGAAGAACAACGTCTCAACGCCATCGACAAAACAGCAAACAACTTTGTTGTTCTTCACCGATTTTCGCCTGTTTCTGTTCCGATTTCTTCACAGAAGTCTTGTCACGAACGACCCGGACTTACAGACTCGATTTACAACAAAATGCCAAAAAACAACGGGCCCTTACATTGATCTCATCAACATAAATTGTAAATCTAAAAGTGCCAAAAAACCGAAACATCCAAAATTGTAAACCAACATTCATCTCATGAATTCAAAGTAAATTACCCACCTATTTTAACAAAAACAGTGCATAATGAAGAACCATCGAAATGGCTCTGATAGTAATTTGAAGGGAATGAAAATCCCCGCGCAGCGGAAGACGATCGAATCGTCATGGTATCATTACGCTACTCGATTTTGTTAAAATGATCAACTAATAGATCTAGGCTAAACATGCTAGAAAGGAAGAAATTACAACAAGATAAAGGTACTTACTTGTTGAAGACACTCTTCAAGATTTCTTCCTCGGATCACGAACGCTTCGTGCTTCTCGATCTCAACAACGCTTCCCACGAACGGAATCTGAACACTACAACTTGGAGTCTCGGTTGTTCTTCCTTTGCAAAGAAGGAAGTTTGTGGGAACTTGTGGTTTTGGAGAGGGAGGAGAATTGAGAGAGTAGAGAGAATTTTGGTTTTTTCTCTTTGATCAAAACAAAAAAATGAGAAAAGTTTCATCAATCCCTTCTTGCAAAGGGTTTAAATAGTGGAATGATGGAGTTAAAATCTCCACGTTATTACCACTTTACCACAACCATAGGTTATGCAAATCTCATTTGCATAACCACATAATATAAGATATCTCATATCTCATATTGCAAATCTCATTTGCAATAATTGTGGATTAATTAAATTGAATCACATCCAATTTAATTTCTCTCAATTAATTTCTCCAATTAGCCCTAATTCAACAATTAGGCTAACCTATAGTTTATTATGTATCTCATTCACATTAAACTATATATTATATCATCCATATCTCATATAAATGACATAAATGCCCTTAAAGTGAAATTGAACACTTCAATTTCATACCAAAACATTAACCCTTCTTTTAACTTGATTGAGCCAGCGAGGGACCTAATGGACCTGATGGCGGGCTCCAATTATCCGAGATTAACTTTGTCAAACTCTTTGACCGGTTAATCAACATTCATTAACTACGGCAACACTCCACTATAGCCCCGTTTGCACTCCGTCGGTGCGAGAATAATATGTGTCCATCGATATAACCAATGCCCATGAGTCGACCCTTCACGGGTTGTTCGTGAGAGACACTATTGGGTCAAATTACCGTTTACCCCTGTGTCTACCTCTTGTTCCTTAAGTCCCCACTCCTCCTCTAATGAACAACATATTGTGATGGTCCAACCATACACAACACCCTTCTCGGGCAAAGTGAGAAGGTGGGCGCCGTTGTCCAAGCCTTGGACACAACACTTAAAGGAACAACCCCTCTAGTTTCCCTAAAGGCATGAAGCAGTGAATTCCATCTCGCGTAGTTAAGTTCCCGGCTCCTACTTGGTCTGTGTCACGAGAAGATAGGCATATTGGGCAAGTAAGCGTGACCACCCTCACCGTACTAGTAAAAGGGCCGGACCCTCGCGAGGAGCGAGTCAGTAACACGCTCGAGGATTGAAGTCGAAGTCACTAATGGTCATCACGAAGTTATTAGTTCTTCTTTGTCAGCGGTGTTACATCGTAGGTCTAATAATTCACGGTCGGTCTTGTACAATCTCATTGCACAAGATGCCCCCACTCGCATGTCAACCACATGAAGCGAGTCGGATCACCTTGTTTGTATCTAATACAAAGCGGTCGCATCCATAGTGTATCCGAGTTAGGTCTCCAACCCTATCCATATATCGTAGACCGTTCGGGTCATTAACTCGAATGTGATCCTCCTGTGTGTCCACTACACACCGTTCAAGTTCTAGTTCTCTCATAAATTCAATGACCTTGGAGCTTAGTTTATTGGAAAAGTTTATAAATATTGCGAGACACAAAGTGATGAAGTGAATAACTCTTATTAATTTCAAGCGATGAATTTACAAACACGAGATTAGGACAAAAATCCCAACATATTATTAGAGAGAACTTGAAGCGATGTCTAGGTGACACACGGGAAGGATCATGTTCGAGTTAATGACTGAATCGATCTACATGTATATGGATATGGTTGGGAACCTCATCCACGGTAACATCTGTGGATGTGACCCGCTTTGTATTAGATACAAGCGAGGTGATCCGACTTCGTTCATGTGGTTGACATGCTGAGTGGGGCATCTTGTGCAATGAGATTATACAAGACCGAACTGTGAATTATTAGACTCACCGATGTAACACTGCAGTTAACAATATAGGACTACTAGCCGTAGTTGACCATTAGTGACTCGTCCTTAATCCTAAGCGTGTTACAAACTCCCGTCTCATGGGGGTCTGTCCTTTACTAGTATGGGTGAGGGTGACCTGAGTTGCTCACCCAATATGTCTATCTTCTTAGGGACAGGACAACGTGGGGAGCTAGGAACTTAACTACGCAAGAAGGAATTCACTCGTTCCTGAGCTAGGGAAACTAGATGGGTTTGTTCCTTAAGTTTTTTTATGGTTGGGCCATGCAACAAACTTGTTCATTAGAGGAGTAGTGGGACTTAAGGAACAAGAGGTAGAGCACAGGGGTAAAGCGACAATTTGACCCGGATGTGACTACGAACAACTGTGAAGAAGGGTCGACTCACGGGCATTGGTTATATCGATGGACACAACTTGTCCTATAGTGACGAGAGAGCAACTACATGCTTTAGTGGAGTGTTACTGTAGTTAATGAATGTTGATTAACCGGGTCAAAGAGTTTGATCGGTTAATCTCGTATCATTGGAGCTCATCATCTGTAGGTCCATTAGGTCCCTCGATTGGCTCAAATTGGACTAAATGAGGGTTTGATTTTGAGTGGATTTGAAGTGTTCAAATTCATTAAAAGGGTAATTATGTAATTTATATGTGATATAATGGACATAATATATAGTTTAATGTGAATGAGATTCATAATAAACTATAGTGTAGCCTATTTATCTAATTAGGGCTAATTTGGAGAAATTGATTTAAGAGAAATTAAATTGAATTCGATTCAATTTGAAATTCCACAATTATGCAAATGTGCTTTGTATAATAAGGTATGAGATACCTTATATTATAGGATATGCAAATATGATTTACATATTATATAGTTGTGGTATTTTGGTGAACTGGTAGAGACTTTAACTCCACCACAAACCATAATAAATAGGTGGAATGTGAGATATTCCAAAAAGGCTATTCTCTCATTTTTTGGAATTCCATCCAAAGAGAAAGCATTCTCTCTCAACTATCTCTCAATTCTCTACAATTCTTTCCACTCCGAAATGTAAAGGGAGTCCCACCACTCTCTCTCATCCTCTCGAGAACAACCGAGAAGATCAAGTAGAGGTGTCCCCTTGAATTGGTTCGTGACTTCGTTGGAGAGTTCCTTGGATCTTTGAGATCGTGACCGAGAAGAAGGAAAACTCGAAGAATGGTTCATCAAGAGGTTGGTTCTTGAACCTTTACATTTTGTTTTCTTCTCAAATTTGCATGCTTTGCCCAGATAGAAAGTGTTTCTTTCAATTTTAATAAAATTAGAACAACAACGATTCACGTCGCAATTCCGCTGCGAGAAATCCATTCCCTTCAATTGGTATCAGAACCTAACATTGCAATTCGTTGTTGGTTCTGTAACTTTCTTAAAATTAGTTGGGTTTCCTTAATAATTCATGTGATAAATTTTTTGGTCTGCGAAATGAATGTTTTCTTTTCTTGGCACTTAGAATTAGATTTACATTAATGTTGATGAGATCAATGTAAGGACCCTTTATTTTTTGGGCATTATTAGTGTAAATCGAGTATATAAGTCCGTGTCGATTGTGGCAAGAGTTGATGTAAAGAAAAGCGGGCGGCGGCAAAAATCGATAAATTCCAATGTTGTACAGAGCACGACGTTGCAACGTTGTTCGACAAGGTTGCAATGCCGAGCTTGCGGGAAGACACACGCTGCAGGCGCAGCGTTGCAACACTTTGCGCGTTGAGCACGCTGCCTTGGCTTTGAGCAACGTAATGTTGCAGCGCGTCGCGGCGCGCGCAACGCCGCTTTGCCGGTAGTGGGCGGTTCAACAAGTGATCCACGCGAAAGTGGCAAATGGGGACGGTTTTTAGCGGTTAATTCTTATTTTTGTAATTTTTTATTTTTATTTAAAATAAGTTTTAAATTAATTTATATTAATTAATATTAATATAAGTGTTATATTAATGTTAATTAAATAAATTAATGTCTCTAGGTGCCAAAACCGGTCTAATTTTCTATTTATTTTATGCAAGTGTTGTATGAAATAATTATGTTCATAATGTATGTCATATAGTTTAAAATCCCACCTTAGGTTAAGCATTTCAGGCATCATGATTATATTATAAGTGTTATAATATATAGTATGCATGATTAGGTTATATTATAAGTGTTATAATATAATGTATGTTTATTTCAATTAATATTAGTGTTATATTAATTAGATAAAAGCATTGACATGCATTTATTCATGTGACGAATGTATGTTATATAGTTCTCGCATGTCTACCACATGAACGAGTTGGATTACCTCATTTGTACCAAATACAAAGCGGGTCGCATCCATGGTGTTACCAGTATAAGGTTCTCAACCTTATGCATATACCATAGATCATTCAGGTTATATTTTAACAACTTTATCCAACTTGTGTCCACTACACAATAAATGTTACAAGTATCACCTGCTCTTCTACACGAGATTAGGGCATACACCACAACAAACTCCCACTTGAAGTAAGCTAATGGAGTACATTATACATTTCCCAAATGTAAAGTAATACATAAAAGTAATACAATAAACTAGGGCATTGAATACCCTTTACAATACTCCCACTTGCCCTTGTAGGGAAGCACTCGAAGACCTAAACTCTCTAGGTGACCCTCAAACACCTTAGCCGTGAGGGCCCTTGAAAATGGATCAACAACATTATGCTCCGAAGCTATCTGCATGACGATCACGTTTCCACGATCCACAATCTCCCGTATCAGGTGATACTTGCGTTAAATATGCTTGCCCCTCTTATGACTCCGAGGTTCTCTAGAGTTGGCTATTGCACCACTGTTATCAAAAAATAGGGTCACTGGTAAGTTCATATTTGGAACAACTTCCAAATCTAGTATGAACTTCCTGAGTCAAACCGCTTCCTTAGCAGCTTCACAAGTCGCAACATACTCAACCTCCATCATGGAATGAGCGATACATCCTTGCTTGATGCTTCGCCACACTACAACTCCTCCATTAAGATTGAAACTGACCCCGATGTGGACTTCCTAGAATCCTTATCGGTCTGAAAGTCAGAGTCTGTGTATCCTGTAAGGATCAAATCCCCACTTCCATACACAAGCATGTAGTCCCTCGTTCTCCTAAGATACTTGAGGATTGCCTTTACGGTTGTCCAGTGATCTAATCATGGATTGGATTGATACCTATGAATTAAATAAAATATTTATTTCTTTCAAAGGAAACTTGTTATGTTCTGCTTCACTTGAGAGTAATCTTTATGTTTTAAAGCCTAATTCGGTCAAAAGTGTTTTGAATACTGAATTCTTTAAAACATCTGAAACACGAACTAAAAGAATGAAAGTTTCTCCTAAAGAAAATGCTCATCTTTGGTATCTAAGGTTAGGCCACATAAATCTCAATAGGATTGAGAGAGTAGTGAAGAGTGGACTTCTAAGCGAGTTGGAAGAAAACTTTTTACCGGTATGTGAGTCATGCCTTGAAGGACAAATGACCAAACGTCCTTTTAGTGGAAAAGGATATAGAGCAAAAGAGCCTCTTGAGCTTATACATTCTGACCTCTGTGGTCCGATGAGTGTTAAAGCACGAGTAGGTTACGAATACTTTGTATCTTTCATAGATGACTATGAAGAGAATGAGAATCCCTACGCAGCGGAAGACGATCGAATCGTCAAGGTATCGTTACGCTACTAGAAATTCATTAAAACGATTTAACACTTAAATCTAGGCTAAATATACAAAATAGAAAGGAAAAACAGTAAGATGAAGTTACTTACTTGTTGAAGACCCTCTTCAAGACCTTCTTTCCAGCGAATCACGAACTCTTCGCGAAAAACCCAATCTCAAAGAACTCGTTCTCTTCTCACGATCAAGAACCGAACACAACCATTAAAGGCTTCTCGGTTGTTCTTCCTTCAGAAAGAAGGAAGTTTGTGGGAACTTCTTGGTTTTGGAGAGGGAGGAGAGTTGAGAGAAAGGTTGAGAGAGAATTCTCTTCTTTTGGTCAAATTTCCAAAAATGAGAGAATGGCCTTAGAAACCATTCTTGCAAAGGGTTTAAATAGTGAAAGAACATGGAGTTAAAATCTTCACATTATTACCATTTTACCACAACTATAGTTTATGCAAATCACATTTGCATAACCATATATTATAAAATATCTCATATCTAATTATACAAATCACATTTGCATAATTGTAGATTTTATTAAATTGAATCACATCCAATTTTTAATTTCTCTCAATTAATTTCTCCAATTAGCCCTAATTCAACAATTAGGCTAACCTATAGTTTATTATGAATCTCATTCACATTAAACTATATATTATATCATTCATATCTCATATAAATGACATAAATGCCCTTTAAGTGAAATTGAACACTTCAATTCACACCAAAACATTAATCCTTCTTTTAACCCAGATTGAGCCAACGGGGGGACCTAATGGACCTACAGTGACGGGCTCCAATGATCCGAGATTAACCTATCAAACTCTTTGACTCGGTTAATCAACATTCATTAGCTACGGTAACACTCCACTATAGCCCGTAGTTGCACTCCCGTCAGTGCAGAATATTACGTGTCCATTGATATAACCAATGCCTATGAGTCGACCCTTCACATGTTGTTCGTAGACACGGCTGGGTCAAATTACCGTTTTACCCCTGTGTCTAACTCTTGTTCCTTAAGTCCCCACTGCTCCTCTAATGAACAACATATTATGATGGTCCAACCATACACAACACCCTTTTGGGCAAGCGAGAAGGTGGGCACCCGATGTCCAAGCCCTGGAGACAACACTTAAGGGAACAACCCCTCTAGTTTCCCTAAAGGCGGGAACGAGTGAATTCCATCTCGTGTAGTTAAGTAAGCAGTTCCATACTTGGTCCTGTCCCTGAGAAGATAGACATATTGGGCGAGTAATTGTGACCACCCTCACTGCGTACTAGTCAAAGGGACAGACCCCCGCATGGGGAGTCCGTAACACGCTCGGGATTCAGGTCGAGTCACTAATGGTCATCTACGAAGTTATTAGTCCTTACTGTCAACGGTGTTACATCAGTAGGTCTAATAATTCATGGTCTAGTCTTTTACAATCTCATTGCACAGGATGCCCCTACTCGCATGTCAACCACATGAACGAGTTAGATCACCTCGTTTGTATCTAATACAAAGCGGGTCGCATCCATAAGCGTATCCAAGATTAGGTCTCCATCCCTATCCATATATACTCTAGACCGTTCGAGTCATTAACTCGAACGTGATCTCCCCTGTGTGTCCACTACACATCATTCAAGTTCTATTTCTCTCATAAATTAAATGACCCTGGAGCTTATTTTATTGGAAAAGTTTGTAAAATTTGCGAGACACAAAGTAATGAAATGAATAACACTTTATTAATTTCAAACAGTAATTTACAAACACGAGATTAGGACAAAAATCCCAACAAACTCCCACTTGGACTAAGCTAGTGGAGAAAATACATTTCTGAATTGTACATAAATTACAATGAAGTAATACAATAAACTAGGGCATTGAATACCCATTTACATATCTCCCACTTGCCCTAGTCAGGAAGCACTCGAAGACCTAGATTCTCTAGGTGACCCTCAAACACCTTAGCCGTGAGGGGCTTTGTAAATGGATCAGCTACGTTGTGCTCCAACGCTATCTGCGTGACTGTCACGTCTTCGCGGTGCACAATCTCCCATATCAAGTGATACTTCCGCTCAATGTGTTTGCCTCTCTTATGGTTCCGAGGCTCTCTGGAGTTGGCTACTACACCACTATTATCACAGAACAGTGTGATCGGCAAGTTCATATTTAGAACAACTTCCAAATCTTTCATAAACTTCCTAAGCCAAACAACTTCCTTTGCAGCTTCACGAGCCGCAACGTAGTCCGCTTCCATAGTGGAATCAGCGATGCATCCCTGCTCGATGCTTCGCAATACTACAACTCCTCCATTCAGAATGAAGGCTGACCCCGAAGTGGATTTCCTAGAATCCTTATCGGTCTGAAAGTCAGAATTCGTGTATCCCGTAAGGATCAAATCCCCACTTCCATACACTAAGCTGTAGTTCCTCGTTCTCCTAAGATACTTGAGAATTGCCTTTACAGCTGTCCAGTGATCTAATCCTGGATTGGATTGATATGTACTGACTATCCTTACTGCATAACAGATGTCCGTCCTAGTACACAGCATGGCATACATCAGGCTCCCTACAACTGAAGCATATGGGATCCGTCTCATATCCTCAACCTCTTGAGGAGTCTTAGGACATTGATCCTTAGACTAGTGAACCCCATGCCTGAAAGGCAGCAAGCTCTTCTTGGACTTCTGCATCTTATATCTAGACAACATCTTGTCAATATAATACGCCTGAGACAAGGCTAGCGTTCATTCTTAGGTTAGGACTATCTGGATACCTAGAACATACTGAGCTTCTCCCAAATCTTTCATTTGGAATTGCGAAGCTAGCCACTTCTTAACGTCAGTAAGAAATTCTACCTCATTCCCAATGAGACGAATATCATCCACATACAACACTAAAAATGCGATAGTTTTGTCAACGATTTTCTTGTAGACACAAGGCTCGTCGACATTTTGATCAAAGCCATAAGATTTGATCGCCTCATCAAACCTTATATTCCAAGACCTCGAAGCTTGTTTCAATCCATAAATAGACCTATGAAGCCGACAAACCTTTTGCTCTTGGCCTTGGGCAATGAACCCTTTGGGTTGGTCCATGTAGATGGTTTCATCAAGTTTGCCATTCGTAGAAAGGTTGTCTTGGCGTCCATCCGCCATACCGCAGCGTAGTCATCATACGCGACAATGGCCGAAGGATCTGATCGATTTTACCATGACAATAGGTGAAAAGGTCTCCTCATAGTCAACCCCTTGAACACGGGAACACCCTTTGCCACTAGTCGAGCTTTGAAGGTGCGCACCTTCCCATCTACGCCACGTTTACGCTTGTAGATCCATTTGCAACCAATAGGTTTTACCTCATTCGGTTGATCCACAAACTCCCAGACAGAATTGAAGTACATCGACTACATTTCCTGGTCCATAGCTTTGATCCATTCGTCTTTGTCAACATCAACCATTGTCTGATCATAGGTCAACGGATCCTTGCAGTCATCATCAGGAGTGACGACTGAGGTTTCAGCTAAACCCATGTAACAATCAGGCTGTCTCACAGCCCTCCCACTACATCGAGGCATTCCCAACTCTTGGGAACGGATTTGACTAGACGTGCTAGGATCAACAACACTTGTTGACGTACTAGCCCCATCAACAACCCTTGCTGATGTACTGTCCATTTCATTTAACACAATTTTACTGCTTGGTAAATGATCCCTGATATGATCTTTCTCTAGGAAAGTGGCGTTTGTCGACACAAGCACCCTATTATCCTTAGGATCATAAAATAGACCACCTCTGGTCTCTTTTGGGTAACCTACGAATAAGCATAATTACGAACGGGGTTCCAAATTTTTCGGGTTTGAAACCAACACGTGGGTCGGGCATCCCCAAATTCTGAAATGGTGTAAACTGCCTTTATGACCATTCGAGAGTTCGAAAGGTGTTTCACAAACACTATTCGACGAAACGTTGTTCAAATATAGACTGCAGTCTCCACTGCGTAACCCCAAAAGAATCAGGGAGACGAGCATAGCTCATCATCGACCAAACCATGTCCAACAAGGTTCTGTTTCTCCTCTCCGATACACCATTCTGCTGTGGCATACCAGGTGCTGAGAGTTGAGACGTAATTCCGTGTTCTATCATATAGTCCTAGAATTCAGTGTCCATATACTCTCTACCTCGATCCGATCGAAGTGTTTTAAGCGATTTACCTAACAGGTTCTCGACCTCAGTCTTGTACTCCTTGAACTTTTCAAGAGTTTCAGACTTCTTATGCATTAGGTAAATATACCCATATCTCGAATAATCATCTATGAAAGACACGAAGTATTCATAACCACCTCGTGCTTTAACATTCATCGGACCACAGAGGTCAGAATGTATAAGCTCAAGGGGCTCCTTGGCTCTATATCCTTTTCCAGTAAAAGGACGTTTGGTCATTTTGCCTTCGAGGCATGACTCACACACTGATAAAGAGTTTTCTTCCAACTCGTTTAGAAGTCCACTCTTCACTAGTTTCTTAATCCTATTGAGATTAATGTGGCCTAACCGTAGATGCCAAAGATGGGAATTTTCTTTAGGAGAAACTTTCACTCTTTTAGTTCGTGTTCCTGCCGTTTTAAACAATTCAGTAGTAAAACACTTTTGACCGAATTAGATTTCAAAACATACATATTATTCTCAAGTGAGGCTGAACAAATTAAGTTTTCATTTCGGGAAATAAACGCTTTATTGCCTTGGAAAGAAACGAAAATACATTGTTCTAACAGGCAGGAAATAGAAATTAGGTTTCTAGTAAACCCTGGAATTATATACATATTGTCTAACAAAATGTAATTCCTGCCAAAATGTAGCTTCACCGTGCCAACCGCTGCAGTAGAGACAAGCTCCCCGAATCTAACCCGTAGAGTCACCTCACCCTCTCGCAGCTGCTGCTAGGAATCAATCCCCTGAAAAGAAGAACAAACATGGTTAGTGGCGCCAGAATCCAATATCAAGGCAGAGTCACTACTCTCCACTAAACAGGTTTCTGTCACTAGTAAATCACATTTACCTTGATTCTTCCTCTCGGCTAGGAATTTGGGACAGTTCCTCTTCCAGTGTCCGCCCCCATTGCAGTGGAAACGCTTTCCTTTCTCTCCAACTTACTTGAACTTCTTGCCCTTTTGGGCGGTAGCTCGGTCAGTTTTACCCCTCTTCATCTTCTTCTTCCCTTTCGGGCGTGAAGGAGCTCTGAGCTTTGTCCCGCAGGTCGAACCCACGTGATAAGACCTAAAGGCAACGTTTGCCTCGACTTCCAGCGCCCCGATCCTCATCAAGGATTTGGAAGGTTTGTAGCTCGTTAAGAAGAGTAGTGAGTGTAATTTATCTTGTTCATAATAAGCGTTGCTCTAAAGCGAAGGAAACTCTTGAAGAGTCTCCAAGATAAAACTGACCTGGCTCGACTCGTCGATCGAAGCCCCGTTCATCTCCGGTAGATTAAAGTGGGTCATCATGTCTAGAACATATTCACGGACAGACGACCCCTCTTTCATCCGTGCGTTGAAGACGTATTTGAGCGAGTCATGTCGGACTTGAAAAGACTGTTGTCCAAACATATCCTGCAAGGACTCTATGGTCTCCTTAACAGTGACCATCAGCTCATGCTTTTTTGCCAAAACATCAGACATGTTGGCAATGATGACCTTGGCCTTTTCATTGGCCCTGATCCATCGGTCATATGCATCACGAACACTTCGCGATGCAGTCGAGCCCGACATCTGAGGACACTCCTTAGAGAGCACGAACTTAATGTCGTCAGTTACCAAAATTGTGTTCAAGTTGTTTTCCCATGTTTGGTAATTATCTCCCACTAATTTGTCAGACGCGAGTAAAGCTATTATTGAACTAGACATGTTTTAAGCTGAAAAATTAAGAAAATTTTGTGTTAGTTTCGCAAAAAACTTTTGAAATCCAATCATATTTTGGCAAAAATTTTTCATGATCCCTAGGTCATTTAAAATTTGCAATGATATCCTAAAGGTTTAGAATGACCGCCACCGAAGGGTGAACAGAACACTCCTCTTCTAGGACGAGACTTTCTCGATCGGACCCTAATCCTAAAATAACTCTTATTCCATTAGGCGTCCAATTACAATTTTTCGGTCGAATTCATTAACTCTTAACGAATTCGTTGAGTGTCACCCTCAATTTTTAAGTTTCCATGTATCCGTCCAAACAATAGCCACCGAAGGGTGAACCAAGAAGGAAAACCAACTAGAAAACTGTATCCCATTCGAGAATTCACAGTGTTTCGAATCCCATGATCAGGCCCTCTGAAGGGATTGTCTGGTACATGCCAAATTTGCAGGCGGATCATAGGGGTCTCACAGTGTGAATCGAAAGAAGACACCGTGGGTCCCGTTTTCACAAGTCCCGCTCTCACTCACTATAAGTACTCTCTCCATCCACGATGATATTGACCCATACAAATGCCATCCGAAGGGGAACGCTCCCGATTGCGCCACGAGGTCCAGTATGGATCTCACGGTGCGGACTTTAACGGAGATTTGTGGTCGGAAATTAAATGTATCTTATACACTATATTTCCTCCCACTCAACACTTTATTTTACTAGGGATTGACCTAGATAAACCGGCTAAAATTTATCTAAGTCTACCAATATAACTCTTATATAGTATTAACCTAAGTTTATAATCACATTATTACTTAGGATGTGAGTAAATTAAAACACTTTTAATTATCGGCACTCACGATAAGTAGAATCTAAGAATCTCCGGACCGAATTCACACCCAGGTCGGTTTCCAGGTAGGGGTGTTCCGCAAGCGTCAACTTAAATACCCCAGCCTTAAACAAAACATTCCTTAGACAGAGTTACTAATCTGTCACCTTTCATAGACTAAACTTTGATTTCCTTATTCTAATCTTATTGGAACTATAAAACCTAAGTCTAATTATTGAAGTTCTAAACACTTTAAAACTAATAAATAGCAAAAATGGACCGGTTTTTGGCACCTAGAGGCAATTATTTAATTAAATAACATTAATATAACATTTATATTAATATTATTTAATAAAATAATAAAATAAATAAATAAAAATACATTTTACATTTAATAAATAAATAAAAAACGAAAATTTTAACTGCCCCACGTAATGGATCTCGAAACTGCCCACGTCTGCGAAAACGCTCGCGAACTGCCCACTATGCGTGTGGCGTTGCAACGCTTGTGGCAACATTGCAACGCGTTGCGCCTCGGCGTCAACCCGGCATTCTCAACGCCCACGGCGGTTGCGCTTATCTGCCGCACGCCTTGCTCCCGCTGGCACAACGTTGAGACGCCAATGAACAACGTCTCAACGCCATCGCCTATACAGCAAACACCTTTGTTGTTTTGCTTCGAATTTCGCCCGTTTCTGCTCTGATTTCTTCACAACAACTCTTGCTACTAAAGGCTCAGACTTACAGAATTGATTTACAAAAAAAATGCCAAAAAATAACGGGCCCTTACATTGATCTCTTCAACATAAATTGTAAATCTAAACAAGTGCCAAAAATCGAAATTATCCATTATGCAAACCAACATTCATCTCGTGAATTAAGGTAAATTACCAACCTAATTTTAACGAAAATCAGTGCATAACGAAGAACCATCGAGTGGCTCTGATTCCATTTGAAGGGAATGAGAATCCCCTCGCAGCGGAAGACGATTGAATCATCAAGGTATCGTTACGCTACTACAAATCCATTAAAACGATTTAACACTTAAATCTAGGCTAAACATACAAAATGGAAAGGAAAAACAGTAACATGAAGTTACTTACTTGTTGAAGACCCTCTTCAAGAACTCCTTTCCAGCGAATCACAAACTCTTCGCGAAAAAACTCAATCTCAACGAACTCGTTCTCCTCTCACGATAAAAAATTGAACACAACCACTAAAGGCTTCTCGGTTATTCTTCCTTTGGAAAGAAGGAAGTTTGTGGGAACTTCTTGGTTTTGGAGAGGGAGGAGAGTTGAGAGAAAGGTTGAGAGAGAATTCCCTTCTTTTGGTCCAATTTCCAAAAATGAGAGAATGGGCTTAGAAACCCTTCTTGCAAATGGTTTAAATAGTGAAAGAACATGGAGTTAAAATCTCCACATTATTACCATTTTACCACAACTATAGGTTATACAAATCACATTTGCATAACCATATATTATAAGATATCTCATATCTAATTATACAAATCACATATGCATAATTGTGGATTTTATTAAATTGAATTACATCCAATTTAATTTTCCTCAATTAATTTCTCCAATTAGCCCTAATTCAACAATTAGGCTAACCTATAGTTTATTATGAATCTCATTCACATTAAACTATATATTATATCATTCATATCTCATATAAATGACATAAATGTCCTTTAAGTGAAATTGAACACTTCAATTCACACCAAAACATTAACCCTTCTTTTAACCCAGATTGAGCCAACCGAGAGACCTAATGGACCTACAGTGACGGGCTCCAATGATCCGAGATTAACCTATCAAACTCTTTGACCCGGTCAATCAACATTCATTAGCTACGGTAACACTCCACTATAGCCCGTAGCTGCACTCTCGTCAGTGCAGAATATTACGTGTCCACTGATATAATCAATGCCTATGAGTCGACCCTTCACAAAGTTGTTCGTGACACAGTGGGTCAAATTACCATTTTACCCCTATGTCTACCTCTTGTTCCTTAAGTCCCCACTGCTCCTCTAATGAACAACATATTGTGATGGTCCAACCATACACAACACCCTTCTCGGGCCAGTGAGAAGGTGGGTGCGATTGTCCAAGCCACGGAGACAAGACTTAAGGGAACAACCCTCTAGTTTCCCTAAAGGCGGGAACGAGTGAATTCCATCTCGCGTAGTTAAGTAAGCAGCTCCGTACTTGGTCCTGTCCCTGAGAAGATAGACATATTGGGTGAGTAACTGTGACCACCCTCACCCGTACTAGTCAAAGGACAGACCCCGATAGATAAGAGTCCGTAACACGCTCAGATTCAGGTTGAGTCACTAATGGTCATCTACGAAGTTATTAGTCCTTACTGTCAACGGTGTTACATCAGTAGGTCTAATAATTTACGGTCCGGTCTTGTACAATCTCATTGCACAGGATGCCCTAACTCGCATGTCAACCACATGAACGAGTCATATCACCTCGTTGTATCTATACAAAGCGAGCCGCATTCATAGCGTATCCAGGATTACGTCTCCAACCCTATCCATATACTATAGACCGTTCGGGTCATTAACTCGAATGTGATCCTCCCTGTGTGTCCACTACACACCGTTCAAGTTCTAGTTCTCTCATAAATTCAATGACCCTGAAGCTTTGTTTATTGGAAAAGTTTGTAAAATTTCTGAGACACAAAGTAATGAAATGAATAACACTTTATCAATTTCAAACAGTAATTTACAAACACGAGATTACGACAAAAATCCCAACAGACTATTCTGAAGGGAATGAAACTCCCACAGCGGAAAACGACTTTGAATCGTCGTGTTTTTCATTGTGAAAATAATTTTTAAAACTAAATCTATCCTATAGAAATTAGGCTAAACATGCTTTAAAAAAGGAAAAAGTAAGGGGTTTACTTACTTGTTGAAGAACTCTTCTTCACGAAATCCTTCTCCGTTCACGAACTCTTTGCGCTCTCAATCCCTATGATCACGAACTCTCTGAACAACAAACAATCAGACACCTTCGAAAGATCTTCTCGGTTGTTCTCCTTTGGTAAAGGGAGAGTGGTGGGGCTCCTTTGGATTAGGGGTGGAGAGAAAATTTGCGAGAGATGAGAGAATTTGAGAAAGCTCTTTTGGTGAGAATCCAAAAAATGAGCAATGAGCTTGCAAATGCCTTCTCACAAAGGTTGTGATAGGTGGAGTTGAAATCTCACCTATTTACCATTTTACCACAACCATAGGTTATGCAAATCATATTTGCATAACCACATACAATAAGATATCTCATACCTTATAATACAAATCACATTTGTATAATTGTGGATTTTAAATTGAATCACATTCAATTTAATTTCTCTCAATCCAATTTCTCTTAATTAGCCCTAATTAAGCAATTAGACTAACCTATAGTTTACTATGAATCTCATTCATATTAAACTATATAATATGTCAATCATATCTTATATAAATGACATAATGAATTTGAACACTTCAAATCCACACCAAACTGTAAACCATCTATGTATCCAGTTTGAGCAAACCGAGGGACCTAATGGACCTACAGATGATGATAAGTAATCCTTGAGAATTTTAAATCTAACAACCTTGTTGAAGAACAAGACCTTTAGATCTAAAACTCAAAAACCCCAAATTTAGATGATTTCATCCCAAGGAAGAAGATAGAAACAGATTTACCTTGATGATCAAGATCAAAAGTAGAGAAAACTTGTTTCTAAACTCAAGATTCGAATCACTCCACAAGTAGTTTGATTAACGCTACTTGAATGATCCTAGCATGCAAATCTAAACACAAGATATGCAAAGAAACAAGCTCATGGCTTAAGAAGCAAAATATGCAACTTTTCATTTAAAACATGATTCAAAGTCTTATTTTCAATACATCTTAGATGGCTTTATATAGCCTTTCAATTGTAACCTATGTTGGGATTTATGCCCTAAAACTTGTGTAATTTTGATCAAAGAAATAAAGAGTTATTTATTTTGATAGAATTACAGTCTTGCTCTATAAATCCAATAAACTAAGCTCCAAGGTTATAACATATATCTTCATACATCAGTGTAGTGGACACTATTTGGATTGTGATCAAGAATATAACCTAAATGGTCTATGGTATAAGAATAAGGTTGGAAACCTCATTCTGGTAACACCATGGATGCGACCCACTTTGTAATTAGTACAAATGAGGTAATCCAACTCATTCATGTAGTTGACATTCGAGTGGGGGCATCCTGTATGAAGAGTTCATACAAGACCGGACCGCAAATTGTTAGTCTAACCAGTGTAACACCGTTAACAGGATAAGACTAGTAATTTATAGATGATCATTAGTGACTCGACCTAAATCTTGAGCAAGTTAAGAACTCCTGCTTATAGGGGTTTGTCCTTAGACTAGTATGGGTGAGAGTGGCCTGTAGCCGACTCAATAAGCCTACCTTCTCAGGGACAGAACCTCGTAGGTAGCTGGGAACTTAACTGTGCAAGATGGAATTCGCTCATTCCTACACCAAGGAATTAGATAGGTTGTTCCCCTAAAAACTGACTCCAGGTCTTGAACAACGGGGCCCCGCCCTCTATGACGGTATGAGTCTATGGTAGGATCGTAGACTTCTTGTTCATTAGAGGATCAGTGGTGCTTAAGGAGCAAAGAGGTAATCACAGGGGTAAAACGGTAATTTGACCCAGTCGTGATTACGAACAACCTGTGAAGGGTCGACTCATGGGTAAAGATTATATCAGTGGACACAATATAATCTACAGTGAGGAGAGTGCAACTACAAGTCTATAGTGGAGTGACTTGTAGTTAATGAATATTGATTAACTGGATCAAAGAGTTTGATCAATTAATCTCATATCATTGGAGCTCATGAACTGTAGGTCCATTAGGTCCCTCCGTTGGCTCAACATGGTAATATTGAGGGTATAAAGTTAGGAATGAAATTGAAGTGTTCAATTTCATATATGAGATGTCATATCAATTATATCTGATAAAATTGATATAATATATAGTTTTAATGTGAATTGGATTAACATATTAACTATATACTAAAGAGAGAATGAAGGAGGGATAGGATGGTAATTTCCATCCCTATCCCTTTCTATATATAGTTGCATGAGATGAAACTAGGTTAAGATAATCCAAGCTCTTGTGTGTTGTTGGAAAGGTTCCATAAACACATTCTCTCACAAAAATATCTCATCTCACCTAAAGGGAACCCACATTCCTCCCTCGCTTAGAGAACAACGGAGAAGATCCAGTGGTCGTGTCTTCGTCCGTTCGTGTTCCAGTTGCTGAGATCGTAATTGTGGGAGAAAGGAGCACTTGAAGAAAAGTTCTTCAAAGGTAACATTTCTTGTTGTCCAAATTCTGTTTTTATGCTTAATCTAGATTATTTCGTTCTTGAATGTAATCGTTGTAACTAAATTAAGAACGCGTGATTCACAATCGCTTCCGTTGCGGGACTCGATTCCCTTCAACCAAAATTAAGCTAAAATGACATGTTTGAGAATGTAAGTTCCCACACATCAATGTCATAACCATCCACTACTCAAATGTAACCTAAAAACATTGAAATACAAACTTTAAAATTGAAATTACATGTAAATAAGCTATAAATCTGAGAATTGAATCTTCTAACAACAATTCTAGTCTTTGTAACCTCCCATTGTGTAAATGATGCTCACTTGAAGTAACTTGAAGTGTAGTCCCATTAATTGATGCTTGACCTGCATTAAATGAAGCTTGAGATGCACTTAATTCCATTTAATGCAACTTAAGTTCTTTCAATGCAACTTGACTTCAACTTTAATGCATTTAATGCAACTCCATTTTTAGCTATTCTTTAGTATTGACTAGCGTTGTAGGATTCATATCATCCTCCCCTTCTTCAAGAGGATTCGTCCTCGAATCAAAAGGGTCTCCTACATCAAAGGGACGAAAATCAACAACATTAAAAATATAATTGACGTCATCTTCTCCTTGTAGAGCAATCTTGTAGTCATGGAACGCCATAGGTAAACTGTCTCTTGAATTCCACTTAGGTTTCTTGTGAAATGAACGACGATCCTTCCAAAAGTGTCTCCAAACCCAATCACCTAGTTTGAAAACCTTATGCTTGCTGCGATGGATGAATTTAGAAGCAATTTTGAAGTCTTGCCTCTCAATAAATGTTTTCGCATTGACCTTTGAAGGAAACTTTGAATCAAGCCTCACAATGAGTAATTTAGCATCCTGTAAAAACTTCAAAGAAACACTAGAGAAACATGGTTTGAACTCATCTGTTAGAAAACAAGTTCTTTTATATAAAAGTTCAAAAATATTTTGCTTTGAAAACAAAATATATTTAAACTCACAACCTCTTTCACACAAGCTCACATTATTGGCTTTTCTCTCATTTCTCTCTATAGGCCATAGACTAATCTCATGTTTTTCTCTATCACTCATTTTCTCACAAGATTATTTTTCAAACAATTGACATGCTTTTGTCTCGACATTTTTTGCCTTTTTCCCTAACTCACACACATCAATATGTACTTCATCATGAGTAGGTGTTACAATAGTAGAAGTTTTACAAACAAACAAGTCTTTGCAATCTAATCTCCAAGTAAACTCACTAGCATGTGTTGACACTAAATTACAAAGCATTTCATTTTGAATCTTATCACTTTCTACTTGAACAATAGGCTTATTTTCAGTAGGTAAACTAACCTTTTCCAAAGTTGAATGAACATTTAAAATTGGTTTAGGTTTAGTGTACCTTGTAGACTTTCTTTGGAGACGTTTTTCAATCTTTATGGCAATGTGCACCATCCTCTCGAAATCCTCATAAGGTTGAAGATCAAGCTGAATTGCAATCTCCTTATTAAGTTCTTTAAAGAATCAAGCCATTATAACCGTCTCATCCTCATAAATTTCGAGATCTTCAAGCAACGTTTGCATCTCGATGTAGTAAGCCTCCACACTTTTGCTACCTTGTCTCAAAGTTCGCAAGTTATGGAAAAACTTAGGAATAAAGTACTCCCGCATTATTTGCTTAAGAACATTTCATGATTCAATTGGGCGATTAAGGTTCCTCCTACTCAAAAACAATTTATCCCACCAAGTGGCATAATCTCTAAGATGAGAAACAATGAATTTGACCTTTTTCTCCTCATTCAAAGTGCAACAATGAAAGACATGCTCAACTTGCCTTTCCCATTGAATGTACTCCGTCGGATTTGTACTTCCATAAAATTTAGAAAATTTCAGCTTCACGTTTTTTTTTGGTTTGTTTCTGTAAAACTAAAAGAAAAGTAACACAAAAATGGACCTCACAAGCACTCCCTCACTTGTTTTCACTAGTTAAGGTATAGTCACTCGTGTTTACACTCAAAACAGAAGAACACTCTCAACAAGCTCACAATTTCACTCGCATGAGCCATTGAGCAAAGTTTGCAATCAAGTGATAGACAACACAATAAGAAAATAAAATAGCATAAATATGGAGCAAAACGAATATCGAATAAGAAACAAGTTATGAAAGAAAGAAAATGACAGAATTGTAACAAAAAAATAGAAGGATAAGAGATGGAATGGGACATAGGGTATAGGAGTTACAATATTAAACACCAACAACTAATGCAATATTCCAACAAATAACTCTTCCAAATTGAATGATCTATAGTCAATGTGTAATTGAAAGGAGTTACAATCTGATTTTATAACATGAAAAATAGATTGGAGTTACACACGACATAATCAATTTATTTATAAGCTTATGGATGGAACCTGTAATGTGTAACTGACATGCATTTATTGTTGTAACATATATGGGAAAATCAAACAACAACATTCAGATCTAACATGGAAATATCAGATCTAAACTCAAGAAATGAAAGATAAAAACAAAGAACACCATAGAACATCAAGAATAAAAGAAAACTCATGTTCTCGGGTTTCTCAGTTTTCCATAACAGATTATCAAAATGAAGCGTTTTCACCCTTAAGCAAGTTGAATTTGAAGAACTTGTAAAAGACAAATTTGAAGGTTAGACCGAGATCTATAACTATGCAGAAGAGAAAAATAACAAAAGATTGACACAAATGACACTATTTTTGAGTTTTTATGATAAGACATAATCTGACGAGGTGAACAAAAGGAACAAAAAATTCAGAATAAAAATAAAGGAAAGAACAGAAATAACGGAAATATATATCCAATCTAGAACCTAAAGCTCTGAAATCAAATGATAAGAAATTTAAGAGGAATTAAAAAAAATCTAACAATATTTTTCATAAAACAAGACCTTTAGATCACAAATCAAAAAACTCAAAACCAAAATGAAATCAAAGAAGCCAAAGATTCTAATGTCAAAATGTTAAGTAACCCTTGACAATTGGATCTAAAAACCTTGTTTAAAGAAACAATACCTTTAGATAACTCAATCTCAAAGACCCCAAAACCAATTTTGAAAATCAACTCAAGGAAAGTAAAATCGGATTACCTTGTCGATCAAGCATCTATCTCAAGGCAAGAGAACTTGTATGAGATTCGAATCACTCCACAAGCAAGATTGATCAAGTCTAGCTTGAATGATAAAAAGCATGCAACCTAATCTACATAGAATTGCGAAGAAATAACTTAAAGGCTATAAAAAAAGCTTAAGACCTCTTTTGATTACATTTTTAAATCATAAATGATCCGAGAGTAACCAGACAAACTCTTTGACCCTGTTAATGATTCATTAGCTACAGTAACACTCCACTAAAGTCCGTAGCTGCACTCCCATCACTGTAGGACAAGTTGTGTCCATTGGTATAACCAATGCCCATGAGTCGACCCTTCACATGTTATTCGTAGACACTGCTGGGTCAAATTACTGTTTTACCCCTGTGTCTACCTCTTGCTCCTTAAGTCTCCACTGCTCCTCTTATGAACAACAACGTTGTATGGTCAAACTATAAACAACATCCCTCTCGGGCCTGTGAGAGGGTGGGCGCCCGTTGTCCAAGCCTTGGAGACAACACTTAAGGGAACAACCCCTCTAGTTTCCCTAATGTCGGGAACGAGTGAATTCCATCTCGCGTAGTCAAGTTCCCAGCTCCCCACGTGGTCCTGTCCCTGAGAAGATAGGCATATTGGGCGAGTAACTGTGACCACCCTCACCCGTACTAGTCAAAGGATAGACCCTCACAGACAGGAGTCCGTAACACACTCAGAATTAAGGTCGAGTCGCTAATGGCCATCTACGAAGTTATTAGTTCTATACTGTCAACGGTGTTACATCAGTAGGTCTAATAATTCACGGTCCGGTCTTGTACAATCTCATTGTTGGGATTTTTGTCCTAATCTCGTGTTTGTAAATTATTGTTTGAAATTAATAAGAGTTATTTATTTCATTACTTTGTGTCTCGCAATATTTATAAACTTTTCCAATAAACTAAGCTCCAGGGTCATTGAATTTATGAGAGAACTAGAACTTGAACGGTGTGTAGTGGACACACAGGGAGGATCACGTTCGAGTTAATAACCCGAACGGTCTACAGTATATGGATAGGGTTGGAGACCTAATCCTGGATACACTGTGGATGCGACCCGCTTTGTATTAGATACAAACGAGGTGATCTGACTCGTTCATGTGGTTGACATGCAGTGGGGGCATCACGTGCAATGAGATTGTACAAGACCAATAAGTGAATTATTTGACCCTCACGATGTAACACGCTGTGCGGTGAGGACTAATAACGTCGTAGATGACCATTAGTGACTCGACACGAATCTCGAAGCGTGTTACGGACCCCATCTGCGGAGTGCGTCCTTTGACTAGTACGGGTGAGGGTGGTCACGATTACTCGCCCAATATGCCTATCTTCTCGAGGATAGGACCAAATAGGAGTGGAAACTTAACTACACGAGATGGAATTCACTCGTTCTCGCCTTTAGGGAAACTAGAGGAGTTGTTCCCTTAAATGTCGTCTCCAAGGCTTGTACAACGGTGCCCACCTTCTCACCGCCCGAGAAGGGAGTTGTGTATGGTTGGACCATCACAATATGTTGTTCATTAGAGGAGCGGTGGGGACTTAAGGAACAAGAGGTAGACACGGGGTAAAGCGATAATTTGACCCCGACCATGTCTACGAACAACCCGTGAAGGGTCGACTCATGGGCATTGGTTATATCGTGGACACGTAAATATTCTCAGAGCGGCGGGAGTGCGGCTACGCCTATAGTGGAGTGTTACCGTAGCTAATGAATGTTGATTAACGGGTCAAAGAGTTTGTGAAGTTAATCTCGGATCATTGAGTCCGTCATCGTAGGTCCATTAGGTCCCTCGGTTGGCTCAATCTAGGTTAAAATAAGGGTTTATGTTTTGGTACGAAATTGAAGTGTTCAATTTCACTTAAAGGGCATTTATGTCATTTATATGAGATATGAATGATATAATATATAGTTTAATGTGAATGAGATTCATAATAAACTATAGGTTAGCCTAATTGTTGAATTAGGTCTAATTGGAGAAATTAATTGAGAGAAATTAAATTGGATGTGATTCATCCAATTTAATTAATCCACAATTATTGCAAATGAGATTTGCAATATGAGATATGAGATATCTTATATTATGTGATTATGCAAATGAGATTTGCATAACCTATGGTTGTGGTAAAGTGGTAATTATGTGGAGATTTTAACTCCATCAATTCATCTATTTAAACCCTTTGCAGGAAGGGATTGTAAGCTCACTCTCTCATTTTTTGATTTTCATCAAAGAGAAGAAGAGAATTCTCTCAACTATTCTCTCAAACTCTCCTCCCTCTCCAAAACACAAAGAGTCCCACAACTCTCCTCCTTTCCAAAGGAAGAACAACCGAGACTCCAAGTAGTTGTGTTCGAGTTTCGTTCGAGAGAAGACTTTGTTGAGTTCGAGAAGCACGAAGCGTTCGTGATCAAGGAAGGATTTTAGAAGAACCGTCTACAACATGTAAGTATGTTCTTCTTGCTGTAAATTTCTTCCTTCTTTTCATGTTTAGCCTATATCTAGTAGTTAGATCGTTTTAACAAAACTCGAGTAGCGTAATGATACCATGACGATTCAATCGTCTTCCGCTGCGCGGGGATTCTCATTCCCTTCAATTAGTATCAGAGTCATTTCGATGGTTCTTCATTATGCACTGTTTTTTGTTAAAATAGGTGGGTAATTTACTTTGAATTCATGAGATGAATGTTGGTTTGCAATTTTGGATGTTTCGATTTTTTGGCACTTTTAGATTTACAATTTATGTTGATGAGATCAATGTAAGGGCCCGTTGTTTTTTGGCATTTTGTTGTACTCGAGTCTGTAAGTCCGGGTCGTTCGTGGCAAGAGTTTCTGTGAAGAAATCGGAGCAGAAACGGGCGAAAATCGGTGAAGAACAGCAAAGGTGTTTGTTGTTCTATCGATGGCGTTGAGACGTTGTTCATCGGCGTCTCAACGCTATCCTTGCGGGCGCTGGCTTGGCTGTACCTAGCGTTGCAACGCCACGGCGTGGAGCACGCTGGCCTCAACGTTGGATGCGGCAGCATTGCAATGCTGCCCACGGCGTTGCAACGCCACACGCGTAGTGGGCAGTTCCAGCTTCAGTTTCGCGGTAACGTGGGCATGTGGAGATAATGGGCAGTTATTTTCGGTTTTTCATTTTTATTAAATGTAAAATGTAATTTTTTTTGTTTATTTAATTATTTCATTAAATAATATTAATATAAGAGTTATGTTAATGTTATTTAATTAAATAATTGCCCCTAGGTGTCAAAAAATCGGTCCATTTTTGCTATTTAATTATTTTATGTATGAGATGTATGATTTAATTAAATTCTATGTGCATAATGTATGTCATATAGATTTAAAATCCCACCTTAGGTTAAACATTTCATGCATCATTTATATTATAAGAGTTATAATGTATAGTTTTGCATGATAGGTTATATTATAAGAGTTATAATATAATTAAATGCATGTTTAATTTAATTAATATAAGTGTTATATTTTTTAGATTAAAGTATGCTCATGCATTTATATTCATGTGATGAATAATATTATGTTATAGTATATAGTTATTCATGTGATGAATGATAAAGCACTATAACATAGAAATGCATGCAACCTAAGTTAATTATTAGTTTTAAAGAGTTTATAACTTGAATAATTAGACTTAGGTTTTTCTAATGAGATTAGAAATTAGGAAATCAAAGTTTAGTCTATGAATGGAGACTGATTAGTAACTCTGTCTAAGGAAGGTTTTGTATAAGGCTGGGGTATTTAAGTTGACGCTTGCGGAACACCCCTACCTGGAAACCGACTTGGGAGTGAATTCGGTCCAGAGATTCTTAGATTATACTTATCGTGACTGCCGCTAATTAAAAATGTTTTAATTTACTCACATAGACCTAAGTTATAATGTGATTATAGACTTAGGTTAATACCATATGAGAGTTATATTGGTTGACTTAGGTAAATTTTAGCCGATTTATCTAGGTCAATCCCTATTAAAATTAAAGTGCGAGTGGGAGAAAATATAGTGTATGAGATACATTTGAATTTCTAACCACAAATCTCCTTTAAATCCGCAGTGTGAGATCTATACTCGGCCTCGTGGCGCAAATGGGAGCGTTTCCCTTCGGGTGGCATTTGTATAGGTCAATATCATCGTGGATGGAGAGAGTACTTATAGTGAGTGGGAGCGGGACTTGTGAAAATGAGACCCATGGTCTCTACTTTCGATTCACACCATGAGACGCCTATGATCCGCCTGCTAGTTTGGCCTGGACCAGACTATCCCTTCGGAGGGCCTGATCATGGGAGTCGGAAAATCGTGAATTCTCGAAAGGGATACAGTTTCCTGGTTTGATTTCCTTCTGGTTCACCCTTCGGTGGCTATTGTTTGGACGGATGCTTGGAAACTTGAAGATTGAGGGTGACACTCACTGAATTCGTTAAGTGTTAATGAATTTGACCAAACAATGGTAATTGAACGCCTAATGGAATAAGAGTTATTCTGGGATTAGGGTCTGATCGAGAAAGTCTCGTTCTAGAGGAGGAGTGTTCTGTTCACCTTTCGGTGGCGGTCAATCCGAACCTTTAGGATATCATTGCAAAATTTTGAATGACCTAGGGATCATGAAACAATTTTGCTAAACCTTGATTGGATTTCAAAAGTTTTTTGCGACACTGATAACTCACCATAAGTGAGTTATTTTACTAGAATTTTAGTGTTTAATCTACTTGAATTGCATCTAATTTAGTGATCCTCATGTTATTTTATCCCTAAATTATGTGTGTTGGCTTTAAAATCTTGAATTTAAGCATTAGGTGCAAAAAGAATTAATTTTGATGTTTTTGTGCTTTAATTTAAGAAATTTTGGAAAATAAGCTAACAGTTAATTAAAGACCAAAATTTGAGATTTTTCTTAACTCCAAAAATCCTTGCGTATTTTGATTTATAATTAACTTCATATATTTATTTGAGATTTTTCTGTGTGCAGGAGATTATAAAAATTACAAGAGTCCCTAAGGGCATTTTAGATATCTTACCCGAAGGGTAAGATGGTCTTTCTACCCCTAAGGGCATTTTTGTAATTTGTGGAATTAGGGCAACACCATCTTATATAAGGAGGCTAGGGTTCAAGTGCAAAAGGGGAGAGAAGAAGTTGCCACAAAAGGGGAAGAGAGCGAGAGAGAGAAGGGGGCAATTGCTACAACAAAGGTGTGTATTGAAGAGAAGAATCATGAGAGTGTCATTGTTGTAGCAATCGTGCGATTGAGGAAAGAATCGAAGCTTCAAGGTGCCATTGTTGTAGCAAAAATCGTGCAGTTCGGTTTTTCACAGACGACGCTCACAAAGTTGTCGTTTACCAAAGTTCTGACCGTTGGATTGTGCTGCAATTTTGACAGCTTGTTTGAGACTCATAGGGCTTTACTTTGAACGGTTGGATCGTCGTTCTGAGCTTCGCTGTGTCGGATATCGCTGTCACGTTGGGAGATCAGTGCAGTTCGGTGTTTCACAGGCGGCGCTCACAAAGTTGTCGATTCCTGGAGTTTCAACGGTTGGATTGTGCTGAAATTTTGACAGCTTGTTCGAGACTCACAGGGCTTTGTTTTGAACGGTTGGATCGTTGTATCGATCTTCCGTTGATGAGATATTGCTATCAAACTGAACTTGAAAAATAAGGCCACCTGCTGTGTAACGTTTTCCCTATCTCTAAGTGTTATTGCTTGTTGTCAACCACCAATTTAATTATGAAATTTTGGGCTGTTTACGTACTAATTTAGACTACTTTTGCTCACTGTTTTAGGCATAACTCGTGACTGTTTTAGGCTAGAATTGTGGTTGATTTAGACTAATTTAGTGAACATTGTTGGTTGCTTTTATTGAACTCCTCGATCAATAAAAGCATGCTTAAACTAGAGATATGTGACTCGATTTTAATCATGAACTAAATTGTCTTGGGAAAGGGTTAGGTTGTTTTAATGTAATTTTGGATTAAATTTATGGTTGATGTCATTGATTGAATTTATGAAATTTTATTAAATTTAACGTTGCATGAGAATTAAATTGGCCTTTTTAACTTCTCTATAATTCATAAACTTGGGAAAGCTAATGAATTAGAAAACTAAAATTTCATTCTAGGATCATTGAGTTGATTAGGGATAATTAACCCACCTAGAACCTAAAATCATGGGCATAATTTAGATCACAATTGGGAAATTGTAGGTTTTAAAACTTAGTGATTTTGGAAAGAATCATTTGAATGCATGTGTAGGTAAATTCAAGGCATCACTCAAAATTTATTCCAATTGAACATTAGAACTCTAACCTAACACGAGCTTATTTTTCATTACAAATCTACTCTCTTATCTCTGCCTTCTTGTTTGCATTCTCCTCTCCCCGCTTTAAATTAAGTTATTTTCTTTTGTCTTATCTTTTCTTTCGTACTTATCAATTTATTTATTTACAACAATAATTTGCACACTCATGCATTGCACTAAAATAAGGAAAATTTGCTAGAACACTCACTAATTTAGGTCTAACTAGTCCTCGTGGGATCGATACTCTTATCTTATCACTTGCTGCACTCGACCGTGTATACTTGCACGTCGTAAAAGTGTCTGAGTCTCATTCTAATTTGCATTAGTTTAGGGCACTCGATATTTTCGCATCAGACACTAACACAAAGTTTTCTTCATTTTTCAGCTTAAAACATGTCTAGCGCAATAATAGCTCTACTCGCATCCGATAAATTAGTGAAAGATAATTACCAAAGTTGAAAAAACAACATTAACACAATTTTGGTAACTGACGACATTAAGTTCGTGTTGTCTGAGGAGTATCCTCGGATGTCGAAATTTGATCTGCGTCGCGAAGTGTTCGCGATGCATACGATCGGTGGATCAGGGCCAATGAAAAGGCCAAGGTCTACATTATTGCCGGCATATGCGATGTTTTGGCAAAGAAGCATGAGTGATGGTCACCGCCAAGGAGATCATGGAGTCCTTGCAGAAATGTTTGGACAACGATCCTTTGGTCCGGCATGACTTCGCTCAAATCGTCTTCAACGCCGCGGATGAAAGAGGGTCGTCGTCCGTGAACATGTTCTAGACATGATGACCCACTTTAATCTGGTGAGATGAGCGGGACTTGATCGACGAGTTGAGCCAAGTCGAGTTTTATTCAGAGACTCTTGAAAGAGTTTCCTTGATTTATGTAGCAATCTTTGTTATGAACAAAATTAGCTACACTCGACTACCCTCTTCAATGAGCTACAAAATTTCCAGTCCTTGAAGCAGGTCAAGGAATGCGAGGCAAATGTTGCTCATGGTCTTATCACGAGGGCTCGACCTGCAGGACGAAAACTGTTGCTCCTTCACGCCGAAAGGGAAGAAGAGGATGAAAGAGGGGTAAGCGCCCGAGCATTGCCGCCACAAGGGCAAGAAGGTCAGGGCGTTGCGAGAGAAAGGAAAGTGTTTCCCGCAATGGGGCGGACACTAGAAGAGGAGGCATCCCAAATTCTGGCCGAGAGGAAGAATCAAGGTAAATGTGATTTACTTGTGATGAAATTTGTTTAGTGGAGAGTAGTGACTCTACCTGGATATTGGATTTGGGCGCCACTAACCATGTTTGTTCTTCTTTTCAGGGGATTGATTCTCGCGACAGCTGCGAGAGGGTGAGGTGACTCTACGGGTTGGGGCAGGGGAGCTTGTCTCTCTTTGCAATGATCGGCGTGATGAAGCTACATTTTGGCGGGAACTACATTGTGTTGGACAATTTGTACATAGTTCGAGGGTTTACTAGAAACCTAGTTCTATTTTCTGCCTTTTAGAACAGTGTATTTTCGTTTCATTTTATGGTAATAAAGCATTTATTTCCAGAAATGGTAATCTTATTTGTTCTGCTTCACTTGAGCATAATCTGTATGTTTTGAAACCTAATTCGGTCAAAAGTGTTTTGAATACTGAATTGTTTAAAACTGCAGAAACACGAACTAAGAAAGCAAAAGTTTCTCCTAAGGAAAATGCCCATCTTTGGCATCTACGATTAGGCCACATTAATCTCAATAGGATTGAGAAACTAGTGAAGAGTGGACTTCTAAACGAGTTGGAAGAAAACTCTTTACCGGTGTGTGAGTCATGCCTTGAGGGCAAAATGACCAAACGTCCTTTTAGTGGAAAAGGATATAGAGCCAAAGAGCCTCTTGAGTTAGTACATTCTGACCTCTGTGGTCCGATGAATGTTAAACCTCGGGGCGGTTATGAGTACTTCGTGTCTTTCATAGACGATTACTCCAGACATGGGTATATTTACCTAATGCACAAGAAGTCTGAAACTCTTGAAAAGTTCAAGGAGTAAAAGACTAAGGTTGAGAACCTCTTAGGTAAATCGCTTAAAACACTTCGATCGGATCGAGGTGGAGAGTACATGGACACTGAATTCCAGGACTATATGATAGAACACGGAATTACGTCTCAACTCTCAGCGCTGGTATGCCCACAGTAGAATGGTGTATCGGAGAGGAGAAACAGAACCTTGTTGGACATGGTTCGGTCGATGATGAGTTATGCTCGTCTCCCTGATTCTTTTTGGGGATAAGCAGTGGAGACTGCAGTTTATATTTTGAACAACGTTCCATCGAAGAGTGTTTGTGAAACATCTTTCGAACTCTGGAATGGACGTAAAGGCAGTTTACATCACTTCAGAATTTGGGGATGTCCGTTCCCAAGAGTTGGGAATGCCTCGACGTAGTGGGAGGACTGTGAGATAGCCCGATCGCTACATGGGTTTAATTGAAACCTCAGTTGTCGCTCCTGATGATGATGTGAGGATCCATTGACCTATGATCGGGCAATGGTTGATGTTGACAAATACGAGTGGATTAAAGCTATGGATCGGAAATGGAGTCTATGTACTTCATTGCAGATGGAGCTTGTGGATCAACCAGATGGGGCCAAACCTATTGGTTGCAAATGGATCTACAAGCGTAAACGTGGCGTAGATGGGAAGGTGCAAACCTTCAAAGCCCGACTAGTGGCAAAGGGTTTTACCGAGGTTGAAGGGGTTGACTATGAGAGACTGTTCACTGTTGCCATGGTAAAGTCGATCGAGATCCATACGGCCATTCTGCGCGTATTATGACTACGAGGTATGAGAGATGGACATCAAGACAACCTTTCGGAATGGCAAACTTGATGAGACCATCTACATGGACCAGTCCAAAGGGTTCATTGCCCAAGGCCAAGAGCAAAAGGCTTGTCGACTTCATAGGTCCATTTATGGGTCAAACGAACCGAGGTCTTGGAATATAAGGTTTGATGAGGCGACAAATCTTATGACTTTGAACAAAATGTCGACGAGCCTTGTGTTTACAAGAAAATCGTTGTCAAAACTGTCGCATTTTTTGTGTTGTATGTGGACGATATTCTTCTCATTGGGAATGAGGTAGAATTTCTTACTGACGTGAAGAAGTGGCTAGCTTCGCAATTCCAAATGAAAGATTTGGGAGAAGCTCAGTACGTTCTAGGTATCGAGATTGTCCGGAACCGGAAGAACAGAAAGCTAGCCTTGTCTCAGGCATCTTATATTGACAAGATGTTGTCTAGATATAAGATGCAGAACTCCAAGAAGGGCTTGCTGCCTTTCAGGCATGGGGTTCACTTGTCTAAGGATCAGTGTCCTAAGACTCCTCAAGATGTTGAGGATATGAGGCGGATTACATATGCTTGGTGTAGTAGGGAGCCCGATGTATGCCTTGTTGTGTACTACTAGCCCGACATACATTATGCGATAGGAATTGTCGATCTATCGGTCCAATCCGAGATTAGATCACTGGACACCGTAAAGGCAATCCTCAAGTATCTTAGGAGAGCGAGGAACTACAACTTAGTGTATGGCGGTGGGGATTTGATCCTTACGGGATACACGAACTCGACTTTTCGGACCGATAAGGATTCTAGGAAATCCACTTGGGGTCACCTTCATTACGAATGGAGGAGAGGCGTAGTATGGCAAAGCATCAGCGAGGATGCATCGATTCCACTATGGAAGCGGAGTATGTTGCGGCTTGTGAAGTGAAGTGCAAAGGAAGCATTTGGCTCGAGAAAGTTCATGACTGGTTGGAAGTTGTTCCAAATATGAACTTGCCAATCACAATGCTCGCGTGATAATGGTGGTGTAGTAGCCAACTCACGTGAGCCTCGGAGCCATAAGAGAGGCAAACACATTGAGCGCAAGTATCATCTGATACGGGAGATTGTGCACCGCGGAGACGTGACGGTCACGCAGATAGCATGGAGCACAACGTAGCTGATCCATTTACGAAGCCCCTCACGGCTAATGTGTTTGAGGGTCACCTAGAGAGTTTAGGTCTTCGAGAGCTTCCTGACTAGGGAAAGTGGAAGATGTGTAAACGGGTATTCAATGCCCTAGTTTATTGTATTACTTCATTGTAATTTATGTACATTTCAGAAATGTATTTTTTCCACTAGCTTAGTCTAAGTGGGAGTTAGTTGAGATTTTTGTCCTAATCTCGTGTTTGTAAATTATTGTTTGAAATTAATAAGAGTTATTTATTTCATTAATTTGTGTCTCGTAATATTTATAAACTTTTCCAATAAACTAAGCTCCAGGGTCATTGAATTTATGAGAGAACTAGAACTTGAACGGTGTGTAGTAGATACACAGGGAGGCACGTTCGAGTTAATGACCCGAACGGTCTACAGTATATGCATAAGGTTGGAGACCTAATCCTAGATACACTGTGGATGCGACCCGCTTTGTATTAGATACAAACGAGGTGATCTCGTTCATGTGGTTGACATGCGAGTGGGGACATCCTATGCAATGAGATTGTACAAGACCAAACTGGGAATTATTAGACCTACTGATGTAACACCGTTGACAGTGAGGACTAATAACTTTGTAGATGACCATTAGTGACTCGACCTGAATCCTGAGCGTGTTACGGACCCCTGTCTGCGGGGACCTGTCCTTTGACTAGTACAAGTGAGGGTGGTCACAGTTACTCGCCCAATATGCCTATCTTCTCAGGGACATGACCAAATAGGGAGCTGGGAACTTAACTACGCGAGATGGAAGTCACTCGTTCCCGCCTTTAGGGAAACTAGAGGGATTGTTCCCTTAAGTGCTGTCTCCAGGGCTTGGACAACGGGCGCCCACCTTCTCACTGGCCCGGAAGGGAGTTGTGTATGCTTGGACCATCACAATATGTTGTTCATTAGAGGAGCAGTGGGGACTTAAGGAACAAGAGGTAGACACAGGGGTAAAACAGTAATTTGACCCAGTCGTGTCTACGAACAACCTGTGAAGGGTCGACTCATGGGCATTGGTTATATCAGTGGACACTTAATATTCTGCACTGACGGGAGTGCAACTACGGGCTATAGTGGAGTGTTACCGTAGCTAATTAATGTTGATTAACCGGGTCAAAGAGTTTGACAAGTTAATCTCGGATCATTGGAGCCCGTCACTGTAGGTCCATTAGGTCCCTCGGTTGGCTCAATCTGGGTTAAAATAAGGGTTTATGTTTTGGTATGAAATTGAAGTGTTCAATTTCACTTAAAGGGCATTTATGTCATTTATATGAGATATGAATGATATAATATATAGTTTAATGTGAATGAGATTTATAATAAACTATAGGTTAGCCTAATTGTTGAATTAGGGTAATTGGAGAAATTAATTGAGAGAAATTAAATTGGATGTGATTCAATTTAATTAATCCACAATTATTGCAAATGAGATTTGCAATATGAGATATGAGATATCTTATATTATGTGATTTTGCAAATGAGATTTGCATAACCTATGGTTGTGGTAAAGTGATAATTATGTGGAGATTGTAAGCACACTATTTAAACCCTTTGCAAGAAGGGATTGTAAGCTCACTCTCTCATTTTTTGATTTTCATCAAAGAGAAGAAGAGAATTCTCTCAACTATTCTCTCAAACTCTCCTCCATCTCCAAAACACAAAGAGTCCCACAACTCTCCTCCTTTCCAAAAGAAGAACAACCGAGAGTCCAAGTGGTTGTGTTCGGGTTTCGTTCGAGAGAAGACTTTGTTGAGTTCGAGAAGCACGAAACATTCGTGATCAAGGAAGGATTTTAGAAGAACCGTCTACAACAAGTAAGTATGTTCTTCTTGCTGTAAATTTCTTCCTTCTTTTCATGTTTAGCCTAGATCTAGTAGTTAGATCGTTTTAACAAAACTCGAGTAGCGTAATGATACCATGACGATTCGATCGTCTTCCGCTGCGCGGGGATTCTCATTCCCTTTACTCGTTGCACAGGATGCCCCTACTCGGATGTCAACCACATGAACGAGTTGGATCACCTCGTTTGAATCTAATACAAAGCGGGTCGCATCCACAACGTATCTAGGATTAGGTCTCCAACCCCATCCGTATACTATAGACTGTTCGGGTCATTTACTCTAACGTGATCCTCACTGTGTGTCCACTGCACACGGTTCAAGATCTAGTTCTCTCATAATTCGATGACCTTGGAGCTTAGTTTATTGGACAAAGTTTGTAAATATGCGAGACACAAAGTGATGAAAAAATAACTCTTATTTATTTCAATAGTGAAGATTACAAACATGTACGAGATTAGTGTTGGGTTTTATGTCCTAAAACTCGTGGTTTTGTAAACTGAATGTATATTCTATTTCGCAATAAAGTTGTTATTGAAATTTATTCAGTAAAGGTGTAATTGGATAAAGTGAATTGTGTATTGTGTAACCTTAATCCAATAAAGAACCGTTGGTTATAGGATGAATACTTGAACTTAATGTGTGACATAAAAGTGGATCAAGTTCAAGTTATAGCCAGAACGGTCTATAGTATAAGGATAGGGTTGGGTACCTTATCTTGGGGACACTATGGGCGCGACCCACTTTGTAGAGTACAAACGATGTGATCCTAAATCGTTCATGTGGAGACATGTGAGTGGGGGCATCCTATGCAATGAAATCAAAGAAGAACTTTAAAAAATCTAACAATCTTTTTCATAAAACAAGACCTTTAGATAAAAAATCAAAAAACTCCAAACCAAAATGAAATCAAAGAAGCCAAAGATACGAATGTCAAAATGTTAAGTAACCCTTGACAATTGGATCTAACAACCTTTCTTAAAGAAACAATACCTTTAGATAAAACAATCTCAAAGACCCCAAAACCAATTTTGAAAATCAACTCAAGGAAAGTAAAATCGGATTACCTTGTCGATCAAGCATCTATCTCAAGGCAAGAGAACTTGTATGAGATTCGAATCACTCAACAAGCAAGATTGATCAAGTCTAGCTTGAATGATTCTAAGCATGCAACCTAATCTACATAGAATTGCGAAGAAATAGCTCAAAGGCTATAAAAAAAGCTCAAGGCCTCTTTTGATTACATTTTTAAATCATAAATGATCCGAAACTAACTTGTCAAACTCTTTGACTCGGTTAATCAACATTCATTAGCTACAGTAACACTCCAATGAGTTTGCATAAGACTAGACCGCAAAATAGTCACTTAGACTTTATAACTCCGTTTACTGTCTTAACTGACTATATTCATACGATGTCCTAAGTAACTCGATCTTAATCCTGAGCGTTCTGTGGACTCCTGTTTATTCGGATTATCCTTAGATTTGCATGGGTGAGAGTGGCTCGAGATTTCCGACTCAATAAGCCTCGATAAAACCAAGTAGATAGCTAGGAACATAGTTCTGCGAGATGGAATTCACTTCTACCTGCTTTAGGGATTAGTAGAGAGGTTGTTCCCTTAAGTGCTGACTCCGGGTCTTGAACAAAGGGCCCACCCCTCCCATTGGTCCGAGAGGGATTCGGTTTGCTGGTTGGACCACAAACCAATTATTCATTAGAGGATCAGTGGGACTTAAGGAACAAGAGGTAATTACAGGGGTAAAACGGTAATTTTGACCCAAATTGTAATTACTGAACGACTGTGAAGGATCGACTTACTAATCATGGTTATATCGAGTGGACAAAAATATATCTACAGTGAGGAGTGTGCAACCACAGGGCTTTAGTGGAGTGTCCCGGTGGTTAACGAATGTTGATTAGCTAGGTTAAAGAGTTTAACCGGTTAATCTCGTATCGTTGGAGCTCATGATCTGTAGGTCCATTAGGTCCTCCTTACTAGCTCAGACTAAGCCTTGTAACATTTTGAGAGGAAAGAATTTGAATTGTTCAAATTCGGTTTTTGAGAGAAATCGTTAATTATATGTGATATATTTAACAAATCATAGCTTAATTATGAATTAAACTATGATTAATAGGAGGTGGATATATTTAAATATGATTTAAATATTGGATCGTTTTATAACATGAATAAGGATTCATGTTCGGAAAATCGATCGGGATCGGGTAATTTATTTAATTTAATATTTGATATTAAATTAAATTAAAAATTAATTAATTAAATTAATTTTTAATTATTTAATTAATTATATTAATTTTAATTAAAAATCAATTTAATATTGATTTTTGAATTAAAATTAAATGAAAATTAGTGGATTTTCATGGATTTTCAATAAAATCCAAATTGCAACTTGTCCAATCCCTCTCATCTTCAAAATTGGCTAAAATTGGTCACCTCCATCTCAATCCATCCTTATCACTATTTAGATGTCACTCTAATGAAGCTTAATGAAGCTTTTTATAATGGTGATTTGAGGTAATTTAGGATAATTTTGCAGAAAATTCTAAATTCCCGAATTAGTGACCTTTGAGGTATTTTCTTTCAAATTCTCTCAACCTAGGATCCCACAATCCGTTCTAAGTCCTGAGGATAGTAGGACAGACTCTAAAGGTTGTCCACGAAGTGTTCGTGTTGAAAACCATCTATCGGTTGAAGAGAATTTGATCTTCAAAGTTGAGTTTTCTATCACTTTGTTTTTCCAGCTTTGAGCATTTTTTTATTTTACAAAATTGATTAACTTAGAGTGTTCAAGATCCAAAATTGCTTCCGCTTTCTTAATCTAGACTCTTTCAATTGGTATCAGAGCAATTTTGAGCACTCAATTTGATATATTTTGTTCTGTGGTGGGTGTTTTTTGAAATACAAATTTTCTAGGCGTCTAAAGTGTTAATCTGGTTTTGACATTTAAATTGAGCATCAATTTGTGATTTTCAAATTTCTCAAGTGTGTTTGAGCATTAATGTGTGAAGAATAATATGTAAAAGTTTCGGGTTGATTGGAGTTCGGGAAGGCCTTCAATTTTAAGAAAGAAGCTCGAAAGATCACTGAATTGAAAAACAGAGATAAAGCTACTGTTTTATTTGTTTTTCCTGCAAAATTCTCACAGCCCGTGTTTTTCACTTATAAGGAAGAAAGAGTTGACTTTTGACTTTGACTTTGACCGGTTCGTTGACTTTGACTGGTTCAAGTCATTTTGGACCGGTTCGGCTTGATTTTGGTCCAGTTCGAGTGATTTTAGACCGATTCTGACTATTTCGAGGCCGGTTTTTCCATTTTAGAGGTTCGTTTCACCAATTGGAGGCTCGTTTCAGTCACTTACAGCCCGGTTCAACTTTTTGAAGGCTCGATTCACACATTTGCAAGCTGGTTGACCCAAAATTCGAAGAGTTCGAAGTGGTTTGATGTTAATCCTCGATTATTATTGTAATAATTTAGTAGTTTGCTTGCATTAGATGCCAAAACTAGTCCACTTTAGTGTGTTTAATTAATTATGCATTGTGAATGTATGTTTTAATTAAAATCCATGATTGTATGTGCATAAAGTATGTCATATAGATTTTAAAATCCCACCATAGAAAGCATGCTCCATGCATTGAAAGTATGTTATAAGTGTTATAATATATTGTAAGCATGTTTATTGGGTTTCAGAAGAATTAATATAAGTGTTATATTAATTTATGACACAAATATTATATGTTTTAATTATAATTAATATAAGGGTTATATTAATTAAAAATTAAACATATAATTGATATGCATTTATTCATGTGATGGATTTGTTATAAATGTATGTTTATTCATGTGATGAATGATCAAGCAATTTATAACATAGAAATGCATGTAACCTAAGGTTAATTAATTAGTTTTAAAATGGTTTTAGAACTGGAATTAATTAGACCTAAGTTTATCTAGTTCTAATAAGATTAGAATTAAGAAATCAATAATTTATAAACTTTGATTAAAGAGAGACTCTGACTAAGGAAGGTTCTGGCTAGGTTGGGGACTTAAGCTGACGGAAACAGAACACCCCTACCTGGGAACTGACCTGGGAGTGAATTTAATCTAGAGGTTATAAATTATCTTTCGTGAGTGGCATTTATTAAAAGTTAATAAATTGAACTCATAGACCTAGGTTTATTAAATGGTTAATAGACTTAGATAATTCTAGTATAATTGTTATATTGGTAGACTTAGGTCATATTGTTTTAGCCGGAATATGCCTAAGTAAAAGTATACCCAAACAGTTTAAAATAATTAGTGGAAGGAAAAGGTATATATGATATATCAATTTCCTCTTACGCTCTCCACGAAGTTCACACCGTGAGATTTATGCTCGGCCTCGTGATGTCAATAGGGCATCCCCATTCGGATGTTGTTTGCAGAAATCAAGAACAAGGTGAATGGAGAAAGTATTTATAGTAAGTGGGAGAAGGAAGTGTGTCAACACATCCTACGGTCTCCTCCATTAGTTGGACCGTGAGATTCCCATGTTGCGCCTGCAGGTTTCCCGAAGTAGCACCATCCATTCGGAGGGATGTAACATGGGATTCAGAACAACTCAAACTCCAAAAATGGATAGGGTCTCTTAGGTCCATTTCCAGCTCTGTCTCTCCAGTTCGATAGCATTGTTGGGGCCGACCTCTAAGGTCTGAAAATGGCAGGTCACACTTACAAGAATTACTAAGTGTTAGTAAATTCTTGACCAAAGTAGCGATAACTAGAACGTTATAGGAATAAGAGTTATTCCGGTATTAGCATTTAGTCAAGAATGTCTTGGTTTAGTGAAGGAGTGATTGACTGCCCCTTGGTAGCGATTGCTCTGACTCACTAAAGTATCGTTGCAAAAACAATAATGAGTTTATGGGTACATTATTACTTTTGCTAAATTCTTAAATTGGATAGGTTACAAACAATTCACTAATAGAATTCATTCTTTTTCAGCATGTCGAACTCTTTTATCCAGTTACTCGCCTTCAATAAACTCAGCGGCGACAATTATAGAACCTGGAAATCAAACTTGAATACGATTCTTGTTCTTGATGATCTGAGGTTCGTCTTAACGAAGGAATGTCCTCTCCCTCCCATGAGATGGATTAGGGCTAATGAGAAGGCCCGAGTCTACATCTTAGCCAACATATCTGATGTACTGTCTAAGAAACATGAGAGCATGGTCACCGCTAAGGAGATCATGGGATCACTACAGGCGATGTTCGGACAACCGTCCTCATCGGTCCATTATGATGCTCTCAAATACATTTACAACTCTCGTATGAAGGAGAGAGCCTCTGTTAGGGAACATGTCCTTGACATGATGGTCCACTTCAACGTGGCTGAAGTAAATGGGGTTGTCATAGATGAGAAAAGTCAGGTAACTTTTATTATGGAATCTCTTCCGAAGAGTTTCCTGCCATTTCGCACCAATGAGGTGATAAATGAAATGGAGTATAACCTAACTACCCTCCTCAATGAGCTTCAGACTTTTGAATCCCTGATGAAATCAAAAGGAAAAGAGAAGGAGGCAAATGTTGTCACTTCGAAGAAGTTCCTAAAAGGATCGTCCTCAGGAACCAAGTCTGGTCCTTTGTTTACCAAGAATATGAGTATTCAGAAGAAGAAGGAGGACAAAGGGAAGGGACAAGCTCCCACACGCAAGGCGAAAGCCACAGGAAAATGTTTCCATTGTGGTAGAGACGGGTACTGGAAGAGGAACTGCCTGAAGTACCTTGCAGAAAATAAAGCTGAGAAGAAAAAACAAGGTAAATATGATTTACTTGTTGAAACATGCTTAGTGGAACATGATGATTCCGCCTGGATATTAGATTCAGGAGCCACTAAACCATGTTTGTTCTTCTTTTCAGGAAACTATTTCCTGGCAGCAGCTTGCAGATGGGGAGATAACTCTCAGGGTTGGAACGGGAGTGGTTGTCTTAGCCAAAGTAGTGGGAGTAGTGAAGCTGTTGTTTAGAGATAGATTCGTTTTATTAGAAAATGTACTTTTGGTTCCTGGAATCATAAGAAATCTTGTATCTATCTCTTGTTTGCTTGAACATATGTATAAAGTATCTTTTGATCATAATGAAGCGTTCATTTGCAAAAGAGGTGTACGAATATGTTCTGCTAACTTGAAAACAACTTATATGTGTTAAGACCAACAGAAGTAAAAGCTATTTTGAACATCGAGATGTTTAAAACAGCTGATACTCAAAATAAAAGGCAGAAACTTTCTCCTAGTACCTATCTTTGGCACTTGAGACTAGACAACATTAATCTCAATAGGATTGGGAGATTGGTCAAGAGTGGTCTCTAAGTCGATTCTGAGGACAACTCTTTACCACCATGTGAGTCCTGTCTCGAAGGAAAAATGACTAAAAGACATTTTTCTGAAAAAGACTATAGAGCCAAAGAACCCTTGGAACTCGTGCATTCGGATCTCTGTGGTCCTATGAATGTGAAGGCACGAGGAGAGTATGAATACTTCATCAGTTTCATTGATGATTATTCTAGGTATCGCTATCTTTACCTAATGCATCATAAGTCCGAAACCCTTGAAAAGTTCAAGGAGTATAAGGCAGAAGTTGAGAACACATTAGGTAAAACGATTAAAACACTTCGATCAGATCGAGGTGGAGAGTATATGGATTTCAGATTCCAAGACTATATTATAGAACATGGAATCGTATCCTAACTCTCGTACTTCGGTACACCTCTCGGCGAGAATGGTGTATCTGAGAGGAGAAATAGAACCCTGTTAGACATGGTTCGATCTATGATGAGCTATGCTCAGCTGCCTAGTTCGTTTTGGGGATATGCAGTAGAAGCTGTTGTATATATTTTGAACATGATTCCCTCTAAGAGTGTTTCAGAAACACCCTATAAGTTATGGAAAGGGCGTAAAGAGAGTTTACGTCACTTTAGGATTTGGGGATGTCCGACACATGTGTTGGTGTCCAATCCAAAGAAATTGGAACATCGTTCAAAATTATGCCTATTCGTCGGATACTCCAGAGAAACGAAAGGTGGTCTATTTTATGATCCTCAAGAGGACAAGGTGCTTGTGTCGACAAATGCCACGTTCTTAGAGGAAGACCACATGAGAGATCATTAGCCTTGTAGCAGGATTGTCTTAAGTGAAATTTTCAGGGAAGCTACAGTTAAATCAACAAAAGTTGTTGATCAAGTTGGTCCTTCTCAAGTGTTGAGAATGCCTCGACGTAGTAAGAGGGATGTTAGACAACCCGACCGTTACATGGGTTTGACTGAAACCCAGGTCGTCATACCTGATGATGGTGTTGAGGATCCATTGACCTATAATAAATGTATGATATAGATAGGGACCAGTGGATTAAAGCCATGGACCTCGAAATGGAGTCAATGTACTTCAATTCAGTCTGGGAACTTGTAGATCAACCAGATGGTGAAAGACCTATCGGTTGCAAGTGGATCTACAAGAGGAAACGAGATCAAGCCAGTAAGGTGCAAACCTTTAAGGCTTGACTTGTGGTAAAGGGTTATACTCAACGGGAATGGGTGGACTATGAAGAAACCTTCTCCCCTATTGCCATGCTTAAGTTCATTAGAAAACTCTTGTCCATAGCCACGTTTTATGACTATGAAATTTGGCAAATGGATGTCAAGACAGCCTTTCTAAATGGCAATCTTGAAAAGAGTATCTATATGGATCAACCAGAGGGGTTCATAGTTCAGGGTCAAGAGCAAAAGGTTTGCAAGCTTAAACGATCCATCTATGGATTGAAACAAGCATCTAGATCTTGGAATATAAGATTTGATACTGCAATCAAATCTTATGGCTTTAAACAGAATATTGACGAGCCTTGTGTTTACAAGAAAATAGTCAATACCACTGTAGCTTTCTTAGTTCTATATGTAGACGATATCTTGCTCATTGGGAATGATGCAAGATTCCTGACTGGCGTTAAGCAATGACTAGCGACCCAATTCCAAATGAAAGATTTGGGAGAGGCTCAGTTTGTTCTTGGAATCCAAATTGTTCGGAATCGCAAGAACAAAACGCTAGCACTGTCTCAGGCATCTTATATTGACATGATGTTGGTTAGATATAAGATGCAGAATTCCAAGAAGGGTTCATTACCTTTCAGGCATGGAATTCATTTGTCTAAGGAACAATGTCCTAAGACACCTCAAGAAGTTGAGGATATGAGACACATTCCCTATGCATCTGCTGTCGGTATTCTTATGTATGCCATGCTATGTACTCGACCCGACATATGCTATGCAGTGGGAATAGTCAGTAGGTATCAGTCTAATCCAAGATATGATCACTAGACTGTCGTTAAGAACATCCTCAAGTATCTTAGGAGAACGAGGGACTATATGCTTGTGTATGGCGCAAAGGATTTGATCTTTGTAGGATACAATGACTCTGATTTTCAGACTGATGTAGATTCGAGGAAATCCACATCAGGATCAGTGTTCACTTTTAACAGAGGAACTATAGTATGGAGGAGTATAAAGCAAGGTTGTATTGTTGACTCCACCATGGAGGCTGAGTATGTCGCAGCTTGCGAAGCAGCGAAGGAGGTTGTATGGCTTAGGAAGTTCTTGACTGATTTAGAAGTTGTTCCAAATATGAATTTGTCTATCACCCTTTATTGTGATAATAGTGGTTTGGAGGGATGTAACATGGGATTCGGAACAACTATTAGGGCATACATCCCAACATATTCAAGATATGAGTACATTTACCTAATGCATAGGAAGTTTGAAACTCTTGAAAAGTTCAAGGAGTACAAGACTGAGGTTGAGAATCTGTTAGGAAAAACGATTAAAACACTTCGACCGAATCAAAGTGGAGAGTATATGGAAATTCTAGGACTGTATGATAGAACATGGAATTACGTCCCAACTCTCAACACCTGGTATGCCACAACAGAATGGTGTGTCGGAGAGGAGAAACAGAACCCTGTTGGACATGGTTCGGTCGATGGTGAGCTATGCTCGTCTCCCTGATTCTTTTTGGGGTTACACAGTGGAGACTGCAGTCTACATCTTGAACAACATTCCGTCAAAGAGTGTTTGTGAAACACCTTTCGAACTCTGGAATGGGCGTAAAGGCAGTTTACACCATTTCAGAATTTGGGGATGCCCGACCCATGTGTTGGTGTCAAACCCGAAGAAGTTAGAACCCCTTTCAAAGTTATGCCTCTTTGTAGGTTACCCAAAAAAGACTAGGGGTGGTATGTTTTACGATCCTAAGGAAAATAGGGTGCTTGTGTCGACAAACGCCACTTTCCTTGAGGAAGACCACATCAGGTATCACTTACCAAGGAGTAAAATTGTGTTAAATGAAATGGGCAGTTCATCAGCAAGGGTTGGTGATGGTGCTAGTACATCAACAAGTGTTGTTGATCCTAGATCGTCTAGTCAAGTCTGTTCTCAAGAGTTGAGAATGCCTCGACGTAGTGGGAGGACTGTGAAACAGCCTGAACGTTACATGGGTTTAGCTGAAACCCAAGTCGTCACCCCTGATGATGACTGCGAGGATCCATTGACCTACGATCAGGCAATGGCAGACGTTGACAAAGATGAATGGATTAAAGCTATGGACAAGGAAATGTTGTCGATGTACTTCAATTCCATCTGGGAGCTTGTAGACCAACCGGATGGGGTCAAAGCTATTAGTTGCAAATGGATCTACAAGTGTAAACGTGGCGTAGATGGGAAGGTGCAGACCTTCAAAGCCAGACTAGTGGCAAAGGGTTTTACCAAGGTTGAAGGGGTTGACTATGAGGAAACTTTTTCTCCTGTTGCCATGGTAAAGTCTATCAGGATCCTTCTGGCCATTGCCCCGTATTATGATTATGAGGTATGGCAGATGGATGTCAAGACAACCTTTCTGAAAGGCAATCTTGATGAGATCATCAACATGGACCAACCCAAGGGGTTCATTGCCCAAGGCACAGAGCAAAAGGTTTGTCGGCTTCAAAGGTCTATTTATGGACTGAAATAAGTCTCGAGGTCTTGGAATATAAGGTTTGATGATGCAATCAAATCTTATGGCTTTAATCAGAATGTTGATGAGCCTTGTGTCTACTAGAAAATCGCCAACAGTACTGTTGCATTTCTGATATTGTATGTGTTGGGGTTTGTGCCCTAAAATTCGTAGTTTATAATTTTGTTCTAATTATTGTAATAAACTGTTATTACTTCAATAAAGTGTAATTGTTCATTATCTACGAATTTGCCATTGTTTTAACCCTAAATCCAATAAACTAAACATCCAAGACTGTAAAATGTATCTTTAACTGAATGTAGTGTACATATAAAGGATCTCGGTTTGAGATACAGCCTAAAGGATCTATAGTAAGGGGATAAGGATTGGGTACCTTACCCTGGTAAAACTATGGATGTGACCCACTTTGTATATGATTTACACTGTGATCCTAACGTATTCGTATAGATGACATGTGAGTGGGGATATCCTATGTAATGAGATTACATAAGACCGAACCACGAAATAGTAACCACTAGATGTAACTCCGTTGACTACTTAGGTTTCTATTTCACTTGGATGACCTAGGTGTTGGGGTTTGTGCCCTAAAACTCGTAGTTTGTAATTATGTTCTAATTAATGTAATAAAGTGTTATTATTTCAATAAAGAGTTAATGTTCGTTATCTATGTGTTTTCCTTTGTATAAACCTTAAATCCAATAAACTAAACATCCAAGGCTATTAAATGTATCTTTAACTGAATGTAGTGTACATATAAAGGATCTCGGTTCGAGATACAACCTAAAGGGTCTATAGTTAGGGGATAAGGTTTGGGTACCTTACCCTGGTAAAACTATGGATGTGGCCCACTATGTATTTGATACAAACACTGTGATCCTAACGTGTTCGTGTAGATGACATGTGAGTAGGGATATCATATGTAATGAGATTACATAAGACCGAACCACGAAATAGTAACTTCTAGCTGTAACTCCGTTGACTAGTTAGGTTTCTATTTCACTAGGATGACCTAGGCAACTTGATCTCAATCCTGAGCAGGTTACGAACTCTTGTTCGCGAGGGATTGTCCTTTGACTAGTATGGGTGAGAGTGGCCAGATACGCCGACTCAATATGCCTACCTTATTGGGGACAAGACCGAGTGAGCGGCTTGGAACTTAACTTAGCAAGATGAAATTCACTCCTTCCCGCCTACTAGGGTAAGTAGAGGAATGTTCCCTTAAGTGGTGTCTCCGGAACTTGAACAAAGGGCCCGACCCTTTCATTGGCCGGAGAGGGACTCTGTTTGTTGGTAGGACCACAAACAAATTGTTCATTAGAGGAACACTGGTACATAAAGCACAAGATGTAACCCAGGGATAAAACGGTAATTTAACCCATCTGGTGTTACGAACATTCGTGAAGGATTGACTTGCTGTTATTGGTCAATATCCGTGGACACATAAATATATCTGCAGTGAGAAGAGTGCAGCTGCGGGACTTTAGTGGAGTGTTCCCGCAGTTAACGAATGTTGATTAGGAGGTTAATGAGATTAACCAAGTAATCTCGTATCGTTGGAGCTTCTGATCTGTAGGTCCATTAGGTCCACCTTCTAGCTCGTAAAGGGTTCTTCGATCATTTGAATTTGAAATGTTCAAATTCATTAGGGAATAAATTTAATGTATATAGATACGATATAATATATAATTTTGGAACTATATATTATTTATTAATGTGAATATGATTCATATTAAATTATATGAGAGAATTAAATATTTGAAAGAGTTCAAATACTAAATTCAAATGTGAATATGATTCATATTTGAAAACTATAGGTTAAAATTTAATGTACATTAAAACTATAGGTTAGAGGGATAATTGATTAAATGTGATTTAATCTATATTAAATATATGATATTTAATTGTGATTAATTAAATGTGATTTAATTAATTATATATATTATTATTTAATTCGTAATTTTGATTATTTAATTAAATAAAAATAAAAAAAGAGGGAACGTGTCAGGAGGACACATTCCCCATCTCTCCCAACTCCCTAATCGATAGGGAGTGGGGATACCCTCTACAGGGTCTTCTTCTCCAAGTGAGAAGGGATCAATCAATCGATGCTGGATTTTTTAGAATTGTTCTCTCTGGTAGAATTCTCTCTCTCTCTTCTAATTCCCTCTTTCATTATTCCAAAAGTTGGATTCCTTCCCACAAAGGAATTGATCTAAGTGGATACTCATAGGATAGATGGTTATCCAAGTGGTGCTTTCCTGTAGGAGAAAACATAGAAGATTTCTCTTTGTTGTGCAATCTTGGAGCAAGGAGTTGTTGTGTGGAAGAACTACAAAGGTAACTCTTTCCCTTTTTAGTTTAACTGTTAAGCATAGAATGTTTGCATGTATATCTTCATGCCTAATTAGATTAGGATTTACATGTTTGTTCGATTTTTGTCAATGTACTGGTTTTTGCATTTCTAACCAAAACAATCAAGCAATTACGATTCCAAACTCGTTTCCGCTGCTCAAGGGGATTAGATCTCCATCAATTGATATCAGAGCAATGCTTATTTTGCTTTGGTTGAAACAAAATTGCATTGATTTGGTGGAAAATTCATTTTGGTTTGCTGTAAAATTGTTTAGGAGTATTTGGCCATAGTTTACTCTTTGATTTGATCAAATACATTGTAAAGGCCCCTGTGTTTTTTGGGCAATTAACTGCATTATCGAGTCTGTATTCGAGTTAAGAGTCATTCGGGACCAGTTTCATGCAATTTGGTTGAGAATCGAAGGACAAATTGATGATTGTTGCTGCTGTGTTCGAAGAGGAAAGCTACTGTCGAAGCAGCAGCGTTGCAACGCCAAACATCCTTATCGACGAGGGAGCTCCGAGAAGTGGCGTAACGCAGCAGCAAAAAGGGCGCGCGGGATGAAGCGGGCATTGCAACGCGCTCAATGCTCAGCGTTACTGTAACGCTGCGTGATGGCTTTCCACCAGCAGCAGACCGGTTCAGGCGGTTTATTGGTTCTGGTCCGGTTCGAGCGATTCAAGCCCGATTCAAGGAGTTTTGGACCGGTTTATGTAATAAAATTAGAGTAATTTTATTATTTTGCACTTTAGGGGCCAATTTATTCCGGTTTTACAGCAATATTTCTTTATGAATGTCATTTAGATTTTTTCCCACATTAGGATAAGCATGATCATGCATTTTATTTGTATAATTGTTTTTTGAATATGGTTAAGATGCATGATTAATTTATTTTTCATGAGTAATTAATTATAATTGTTATAATTAGATTATATGGAAAATAAATTGCATGAAGCATGTAATTACTGAGTTTAAAATAAATGTTATTTTATTTCAAGTAATTTAATTATTCAATTAGTTGAATTTTTTTTTATAATTCCAAAATTGATTTTATAATATAGTTTCTTTGTCATAGGTTAATTATTAAATTTATAACAGTTATAAATTAAAGGGGTTTTAGAAACCATAACCTATAATAAAGAAATGCATGCAAACATAGGAACTTGGGTTAAAATTAAATTAGTTTTAAATTGTTTAAAATTAATTTCGACCTAAGTTTTAATTTCTAATAAGATTAGAAATTTGTCTTACATAGTATTTTAAATAGTTTAAAATATAGTAGGACATTAGAACTTTCGTTATGAAGGAACTCTACTGGTGAAGTTCTGTCTAAGGTTGGGGGTACTTAAGTGACGGTTGCTAAGAACACATCCTACCGGAGAACTGATCCAGAGCTTGAGTTGAATTAACCTTAGTTTTATTTTATATCTAGGTAATTAAAATGTTTATTCACCTAGACATAAGGTTAAAAGACCTAGTTTTAATAGTTATAATAGGCATAGACTTAGATAGATTCTTTTAGCCAGAATCAGACTAAGTTAAACCTATACCCTAATCTTAGGAGCTTGGTGGGAGAAAGCGAGATGTTCGTGATCGAGTTTACTCTCACGTCCTCAAAGCTCACACCGTGAGTTCCATGCTCGGCTATGTGGCGTCAATAGGGTGTCCCCCTACGGTATGTGTTTGCATGGTTCAATACCAAGGTGAATGAGGGAAGTATCCATAGTAAATGGGAGCAGGACGCATGTCAACGTATCCTACAGTCTCCTCTATTAGGTCGCACCGTGAGATTTCTATAGTCCGCCTGCTAGGTTGTCCTGGAACAACCAAATCCTACGGAGGGCATGACTATAGGGATCGGAACACCGCGAACTCCAGAAATGGATAGGGTCTCTTAGGTAATTTACCAACAATTGTCTTTCTTAATAGTAGCATGTTGGCTCGGACCTATTGGATCTGAAAATGGTAGGGTCACATTTACGGGATAAGTTAAACTAGTTAACAAGTCCTTGACCAAACGAACGGTAGCTAAGGACCATTGGGACATGACATGTTCTGGTAGTGAGAATTGGTTGAGAAAGTCTCAATTCAGGGGAGGAATGACTGACCGCCAGATGAAGGCTTTTGTTCTAAACTCTTGAAATATCGTTGCAAAATTAAAGGTTTAATTTAAACACTGGGTTTAGTTTAAACACTAGGGTTCTTTAATAATTTTGCTAAATTTGATTAGTTTTTTAATGGGCTAAAAGGCATAACTAATTAGAACCATTTTGGATTTTCAGCATGTAGTCCTCGATAATAGCCTTACTAAAAAGTGATCGTTTTACTGGTGAAAATTTTACTACGTGAAAGTCCAACTTGAATACGATTATTGTTGTTCACGACCTACGATTTGTACTAACTGAGGAATGTCCTCAGATCTCTGCTCGAAACGCTCCCCAATCTGTTAAGGAGGCGTACAACCGCTGGATCAAGGCTAATGATAAGGCCAAGGTCTACATTTTGGCTAGTGTTTCTGAAGTTCTAGCCAAAAAGCACGAGGGCATGGTCTCAGCTCGTGAGATCATGAGTTCGTTGCAGGATATATTTGGACAACCGTCTGGACAGCTTCGGCACGAATTCCTCAAATAAGTTTATAACTCAAGTATGAAGGAGGGGGCATTGGTGAGAGAACACGTTCTCGATCTGATGGTCCACTTCAATGTGGCTGAAATGAACGGAACGGTCATTGACGAGCAAAGTCAGGTCTCGTTTATCCTGGAATCTCTTCCGAAGAGTTTCCTGCAATTCCGCAACAATGCGGTGATGAACAAGATAGAGTATAACATGACTTCTCTCCTTAATGAACTACAAATTTTTCAGTCTCTTATGAAGAATAAGGGATACGCTGATATAGAGGCAAATCTGTTTGCCCATTCTAGAAGGTTCCAGAAGGGTTCATCCTCTAGGACTAAGTCTTGTGGTTCATCTTCTGGGCTTAAGAAGACCCAAAAGAAGAAGATAGGAGGGAAAGGGAAGACACCTGCTGCTGTTAAAGGCAAGAGAAAAGCCAAGGTTGCAGACGAAGGAAAATATTTCCACTGCAACGTGGATGGGCACTGGAAGCGAAACTGCCCAAAATACCTTGTTGAGCTCAAAGAGAAGAAAGGTAAATTAAATTTACTTGTTCTTGAAACTTGTTTAGTGGAAAATGATGATTTTACCTGGATACTTGATTCAGAAACCACTAATCACGTTTGCTCTTCGTTTCAGGAAACTAGTTCCTTCAAGGAGCTCGAAGAGAGTGAGATGACGCTCAGGGTCGGAACGGGAGACGTCGTCTCAGCTCGTGTAATGGGAGATGCCAAGCTGTTTTTCAGAGATAGATTTATTTTATTGAAAAATATGTATATAGTTCCTATGATTAAGAGGAACTTAGGGCCCGTTTGATAACGTTCTCGTTTTCTGTTTCTTGTTTTTGTTTCTCATTTTTTAAGAAACAGACTTGTTTGATAATCCATCCCGTTTCTTGATCCCAAAATTTAGGAAACGTTTCTAAAATTTGGACTAAATTTGAGAAACTTCAAATAATAGTTTCTTTCTGTTTCGTTTCTTTTTATATTAAATGTTTCCCAAATTTATAAACCTCAATCTCCAGCCTATTGGTGAAATGCATGTCAAAACTTTACTCCTTCCATATATTTATATTATTTTAATTTGAAATATATATATATGTATTATTTAAATTTTGAGTTTTAATTTTGCAATCTTTATATATATTATTGTAATTTTGCAATAAATAAATTTTGTTCACTAAAACATGTCTTTAACCTCATTTTAATATTTTACAAACTACAACATTTATCAATATAATTGAGTTTGATCTAAGTCGATATCATTTAAGACGAATGGTTCGAGGAAGAGATAAGATTGCAGATCAAATTTGAACAACATTTGAAGAATAAAATAATTTTATTTATTTACTTTTATTATTAATTAATTTTGCATCGAGACTGGTTGGTATTTGATAATATAACTTTTTTATAATTAATTGTATATTTATATATTTTAATGCATGTTATATATTTTATATTATATAACTAAATTCTATTTAAACTATAAAAAATGAAAAAAAAATGAGATGAAAAAAAACATTCAAGAACAAGAAACAAGAAAGGGTTATCAAACAAGTTTATGTTTCTATTTCTTATTTTCAAAGAAACAAGAAACAAAAATACTTATCAAACATATTCTTGTTTCTTATTCTTAAAAAATGAGAAACAAGAAACAAGGAACAGGGAACATGAAACAGGAAACAAGAAACATGAACGTTATCAAACGGGGCCTTAATTTCTATCTCTTGTTTAATAAACTTGGATATTGTATTTCCTTTTCATTGAATGAAGCGTTCATTTTAAAAGAGGGTGTCAATATTTGTTCTGCTAAATTGAAAAACGGCTTGTATGTACTTGAACCGAATCAAACTAAAGCAATTTTAAATCATGAGATGTTTAAAACTGCTAATACTCAAAGTAAAAGGTAAAGAATTTCTCCAAACAATAATACCTATCTATGGCATCCTAGACTTGGTCATATTAATCTCAACCGGATTGAGAGACTCTCTAAGAATAGACTTATAAACAAGTTAGAAGATGATTCTTTACCTCATTGCGAGTCTTGCTTGGAAGGTAAAATGACCAAGCGACATTTTACTGGAAAAGGTTACAGAGCCATAGAGCCCTTAGAACTTGTACATTCAGATCTTTGTGGTCAGGTGAATGTTAAAGCTCGAGGAGAATGCAGTATTTCATCTCTTTCATAGATGATTATTCGAGGTATGGTTATCTATACCTAATGCATCACAAGTCTGAGTCTCTTGAAAAGTTCAAAGAGTATAAGGCTGAAGTAGAGAATGCATTAGGGATAACCATTAAAACACTTCGATCCGATCGAGGTAGAGAGTATATGGATTTGAGATTCCAGGACTATATGATAGAACATGGAATTAAATCTTAACTCAAAGACCTAATACACCTGACAAAGAAATGGTGTGTCAAAAGGAGAAATAGAACCTTGTTGGACATGGTTCATTCTATGATGAGCTATGCTCAATTGCCTGCCTCGTTTTGGGGATACGCAGTAGAGACTGCAGTTCAAATCTTGAACACTGTTCCATCAAAGAGTGTTTCAGAAATAGCTTTTGAATTGTGGAAGAGGCATAAACCTAGTTTACAACACTTCAGGATTTGGGGTTGTCCGGCACATGTGCTAGTGACAAACTCAAAGAAACTGGAACCTCGTTCAAGATTGTGCCAATTTATTGGCTATCCCGAAGAAATGAGAGGTGGTCTTTTCTACGACCCACAAGAAAACAAGGTGATTGTATCGACAAACGCCACGTTCTTGGAGGAAGATCACATGAAGAACCACAAACCACGTAGTAAATTAGTGCTAAATGAAGGTACATATGAACCAACAAGAGTTGTTGATCAAGCTGGCCCTTCATCAAGAGTTGATGGAGGAGCCAACACCTCAAGTCAGTCTCGTCCTTCTCAATCGTTGGGAATGCCTCGACGCAGTGGGAGGGTTGTTTTCCAACCTGACCGGTACTTGGGTTTTGCTGAAACTCAAGTTGTCATACCTGATGACGGAGTAGAATATCCATTGTCTTCTAAACAGGCAATGAATGAAGTAGACAAGGACCAATGGATCAAAGCCATGGACCTTGAAATGGAGTCAATGGACTTCAATTCAGTATAGGAACTTGTAGACCAACCTGAAGGGGTTAGACCCATAGGGTGTAAATGGATCTATAAGAGAAAGAGAGATGCAGCCTAAAAGGTACAGACCTTTAAGGCTAGACTTGTAGCAAAGGGTTTTACCCAAAGGGAAGGAGTTGATTATGAAGAAACTTTTTCCCCTGTTGCTATGCTGAAATCTATAAGGATACTCTTGCCCATAGCCGCGTTTTATGATTATGAAATATGGCAAAATGGACGTCAAGACAACCTTTTTGAATGGTAATCTTGACGAGAGCATCTATATGTCTCAGCCCGAAGGGTTCATAACCCAAGGTAAGGAGCAAAACGTTTGCAAGCTCAATCGATCCATTTGTGTGTTGAAACAAGCATCCAGATCTTGGAATATAAGATTTGATACTGCGATCAAGTCTTATGGCTTTGACCAAAACGTTGATGAGCCTTGTGTTTACAAGAGGATCATCAACGACAAAGTAGCTTTCTTAGTACTTTATGTGGATGATATCCTACTCATTGGGAATGATGTAGGATACCTAACTGACATAAAGAATTGGCTGCCGACCCAATTCCAAATGAAAGATTTGGGAGAGGCGCAATATGTCCTTTGGATTCAGATCTTCAGGATTCGCAAGAACAAATCGCTAGCTCTGTCTCAAGCGTCTTATATCGACAAAATGTTGTCCCGATATTCGATGCAGAATTCCAAGAGGGGCTTGTTACCCATCAGGCATGAAGTTCATTTGTCTAAGGAACAGTTTCCTAAGACACCTCAAGAAGTTGAGGATATGAGACGTATTCCCTATGCCTCTGCAGTAGGTAGCTTAATGTATGTTATGTTGTGCACGAGGCCAAACATTTGTTATGCAGTGGGAATAGTCAGTAGGTACCAGTCCAATCCAGGGTTAGACCATTGGACAACAGTTAAAATCATCCTCAAGTATCTTAGGAGAATGAGGGACTATACGCTTGTGTATGGGACTAAGGATTTGATCCTTACTGGATACACTGATTCTGATCAGACCGATAAGGATTCTCGAAAATGCACATCGGGATCAGTTTTCACCCTTAATGGGGAAGCTATAGTATGGCGAAGCATCAAACAAGGGTGCATCGCTGACTCCACGATCGAGTCTGAGTATGTCGATGCTTGTGAAGCTGCTAACGAGGCTGTTTGGCTAAGGAAATTCCTTACTGGTTTGGAAGTCGTTCCAAATATGGAATTTTCCATCACCTTATACTGTGACAACAGTGGTGCGATAGCCAATTCGAAGGAACCTCGCAACCATAAGCGAGGCAAGCACATCGAGAGGAAGTATCACCTGATAAGAGAAATAGTGCAACGAGGAGATGTGACAGTCACGAAGATCGCTTCGGAGCACAATATTGTTGATCCATTTACAAAGACTCTCACGGCTAAAGTGTTCGAGGGTCCTCTGGAGAGTCTAGGCCGACGAGACATGTACATAGGCTAATCTAGGGCAAGTGGGAGATATGTAATGGGGTATATGGATGCCCTAGTTTATTGTATTTTTATCTCTGTAACCACTGTTTTAGATTATGATGTACCCCACTAGAGTTTTAGTTCAAGTGGGAGTTTGTTGGGGTTTGTGCCCTAAAACTCGTAGTTTGTAATTATGTTCTAATTAATGTAATAAAGTGTTATTATTTCAATAAAGAGTTATTGTTCGTTATCTACGAGTTTGCCTTTGTATAAACCCTAAATCCAATAAACTAAACATCCAAGGTTGTTAAATGTATCTTTAACTAAATGTAGTGTACATATAAAGGATCTCGGTTCGAGATACAACCTAAAGTGTCTACAGCTAGGGGATAAGGTTTGGGTACCTTACCCTAGTAAAACTATGGATGTGGCCCACTTTGTATTTGATACAAACACTATGACCCTATCGTGTTCGTGTAGATGACATATGAGTGGGGATATCTTATGTAATGAGATTACATAAGACCGGACCACGAAATAGTAACCTCTAGCTGTAACTCCGTTGACTAGTTAGGTTTCTATTTCACTAGGATGACCTAGGCAACTTGATCTCAATCCTTAGCAGGTTACGAACTCCTGTTCGCGAGGGATTGTCCTTTGACTAGTATGGGTGAGAGTGGCCAAATACGCCGACTGAATATGCCTACATTCTTGGGGACAAGACTGAGTGAGCGACTGGGAACTTAACTTAGCAAGATGGAATTCACTCCTTCCTGTCTACTAGGGTAAGTAGAGGAATGTTCCCTTAAGTGGTGTCTCCGGGACTTGAACAATGGACCCGACCCTCTCATTGGCCCGAGAGGGACTCTATTTGTTGGTAGGACAACAAACAAATTGTTCATTAGAGGAAACTGATACTTAAGGCACAAGATGTATCCCAGGGGTAAAACGGTAATTTGACCCAGCTGGTGTTACGAACATTCGTGAAGGATCGACTTGCTGTTATTGGTCAATATTTGTGGACACAGAAATATAACTGCAGTGAGAAGAGTGCAGCTGCGAGACTTTAGTGGAGTGTTCTCGCAGTTAACGAATGTTGATTATGAGGTTAATGAGATTAACCAAGTAATCTCGTATCGTTGGAGCTTCTGATCTGTAGGTCCATTAGGTCCACCTTCTAGCTCGTAAAGAGTTCTTAGATCATTTGAATTTGAAATGTTCAAATTCATTTGGGAATAAATTTAATGTATATAGATACGATATAATATATAGTTTTGGAATTATATATTATAAATTTAATGTGAATATGATTCATATTAAATTATATGAGAGAATTAAATATTTGAAAGAGTTCAAATACTAAATTCAAATGTGAATGTAATTCATATTTGAAAACTATAGGTTAAAATTTAATGTGCATTAGATTGCATTAAAACTATAGGTTAGAGGAATAATTGATTAAATGTGATTTAATCTATATCAAATATATGATATTTAATTGTGATTAATTAAATGTGATTTAATTAATTATATATATTATTATTTAATTCGTAATTTTGATTATTTAATTAAATAAAAATAAATGGGAGATGCCCTCTACAGGGTCTTCTTCTCCAAGTGAGAAGGGATCAATCGATCGATGCTGGATTTTTAAGAATTGTTTTCTCTGGTAGAATTCTCTCTCTCTCCCAATTCCCTTTTGCATTCTTCCAAAAGTTGGATTCCTTCCCACAAAGGAATTGATCTAAGTGGATACTCAGAGGATAGAAGGTTATCCAAGTGGTGTTGTCCTATAGGATAAAACAGAGAAGATTTCTCTTTGTTGTGCAATCTTGGAGCAAGGAATTGTTGTGTGGAAGAACTACAGAGGTAACTTTTCTCCCTTTTTAGTTTAACTTTTAAACATAGAATGTTTGCACCTTTGTGGAAGAACTACAAAGGTAACATATCTCCATGCCTAATTAGATTAGGATTTACATGTTTGTTATGTTTTTGTCAATGTACTGGTTCTTGCATTTCTAACCAAAACAAACAAGCAATTACGATTCTGAACTCGTTTCCGCTGCTCAAGGGGATTAGATCTGCATCACTAGGCAACTTGATCTCAATCCTGAGCAGGTTACGAACTCATGTTTGCGAGGGATTATCATTTGACTAGTATGGGCGAGAGTAGCCAGATTCGCCGACTCAATATGCCAACTTTCTTGGGGACAAGACCGAGTGAGCAATTGGGGACTTAGCCTAGCAAGATGGAATTCACTCCTTCCCGCCTACTAGGGTAAGTAGAGGAATGTTCCTTGAAGTGGTGTCTCCGGAACTTGAACAAAGGGCCCGACCCTCTCATTGGCCCGAGAGGGACTTTGTTTGTTGGTAGGACCACAAACAAATTCTTCATTAGAGGAGCACTGGTACTTAAGGTACAAGATGTAACCCAGGAATAAAATGGTAATTTGACCCAGCTGGTGTTACGAACATTCGTGAAGGATTGATTTGTTGTTATTGGTCAATATCCGTGGACATAGAAATATATCTGCAGTGAGAAGAGTGCAGCTGCGGGACTTTAGTGGAGTGTTCCCGCAGTTAACGAATGTTGACTAGGAGGTTAATGAGATTAACCGAGTAATCTCGTATCGTTGGAGCTTCTAATCTGTAGGTCTATTAGGTCCACCTTCTAGCTCGTAAAGGGTTCTTAGATCGTTTGAATTTTAAATGTTCAAATTCATTAGGGAATAAATTTAATGTATATAGATACAATATAATATATAGTTTTGGAACTATATATTATAAATTTAATGTGAATATGATTCATGTTATATTATATGAGAGAATTAAATGTTTGAAAGAGTTCAAATATTAAATTCAAATGTGAATGTGATTCATATTTGAAAACTATAGGTAAAATTTAATGTGTTTAAGATGTGCATTAAAACTATAGGTTAGAGGATAAAAGGATTGAATATGACTTGATATTAATTAAATGATTAATTAAATATATGATATTTAATTAATTAATTAATTAAATTTCATTTAATTAATTATATATTAATTAATTTTATTTAAATTTATTAATGGGAACGTATCAGGAGGACATGTTCCCATCTTCCCCACCAACTCCCCATCGATAGGGAGTGGGGGAAGAACTCCTCTGCTTACTCTTCTCGAGGAAGAGAAATTGGGGTTGATCGATCATTCTCTGATTGAGCTCTCTGAAGAAAAACTCTCTCCCAAAAAAAATTCCCTCTTACTCTCTTGCAAAAGTTGGAATTCCTTCCCACCAAAGGAATAGATCTAAGTAGTACTCTAAGGATAGAGGATTTTCCTCGTGGTGTTGTCCTGTTGGAGAAAATAGATAAGGTTGCTGAGTTGCTGTGTGAACTTGGAGCAAGGAGTTGTTGTGAAACAACAAAGGTAATTATGAATTCTTTTCTATTTTAGTTAATTTCTAAAGCATGTTTGCATGTTTATTTCATGTCTAATTAGATTAGAATGTATGCTTATCTCTGTTCATTTTCCAATGCACTGGTTTTTGTATTTCAACCAAAAACGATCTTGCAATTACAATTTCAAACACCTTTCCGCTGCTCAATGGGATTAGATCTCCATCAGTATGTGGATGATATCCTGCTCATTGGGAATGAGGTAGGATTTCTTACTAACATTATGGAATGGTTGGCTTCGCAATTCCATATGAAAGTTTTGGAAGTATTTGGGAGAAGCTCAATATGTTCTAAGTATCCAGATAGTCTTGAACAAGAAGAACAAAACGCTAGCCATGTCTCAGGCATCTTATATTAGCAAGATGTTGTCTAGATAGAAGATGCAGAACTCCAAGAAAGACTTGTTACTTTTCAGGAATGGGTTCACCTGTCTAAAGATCAATGTTCTAAGACGCCTCAAGAGGTTGAGGATATGAGACAAATCCCCTATGCTTCAGCTGTAGGGAGCCTCATGTATGCCATGTTGTGTACTAGGCCCGACATCTGTTCTGCAGTTTGGATTGTCAGTAGGTATTAATCCAATCCAGGATTAGATCACTAGACATTCGTTAAGGCAATCCTCAAGTATCTTAGGAGAACGAGGAACTACAACCTTGTGTATGGAAGTGGGGATTTGATCCTTACGGGATACACAAACTCTGGCTTTCAAACCGATTCTAGAAAATTCACTTCAGGGTCAACCTTCATTCTGAATGGAGGAGCTATAGTGTGGCGAAGCATCAAGTAGGGATGCATCGCTGATTCCACGATGGAAGCCGAGTATGTTGCAGCTTGTGAAGCTGCAAAGGATGTTGTTTGGCTTAGGAAGTTCATGATAGATTTGAAAGTTGTTTCAAATATGCACTTGTCAGTGACCCTGTTTTGTGACAACAGTGGTGTAGTAGCTAACTCAAGAGAACCTCGGAGTCATAAGAGGGGCAAGCATATTGAGCGGAAGTATCACCTGATACGAGAGATTGTGCACCGCGGAGATGTGACAGTCACGCAAATAACGTCGAAGCACAATGTTGTTGATCCATTTACAAAGGCCCTCACGGCTAAGGTGTTTGAGGGTCACCTAGAGAGTCTAGGTCTTCGAGTCCTTCCTGATTACGGTAAGTGAGAGTATTGTAAAGGGTATTCAATGCCCTAGTTTATTGTATTATTACTGTACATTTAAGAAATGTATTTTGTACTCCACTAGCTTAGTCCAAGTGGGAGTTTGTTGGGATGTATGTCCTAATCTCGTGTATGTTTGTAATATTCCTTATTGAAATAAATAAAAGTTATTTTTTCATCACTTTGTGTCTCGCATATTTACAAACTAGATCCAATAAACTAAGCTCCAGAATCATTGAATTATGAAAGAACTAGAACTTGAACGGTGTGTAGTGGACACACAGGAGGATCACGTTCGAGTTAATGACCCGAATGGTCTACAATATACGGATAGGGTTAGAGACCTAATCCTGTATACGTTGTGGATGCGGCCCGCTTTGTATTAGATACAAACGAGGTGATCCAGCTCGTTCATATGGTTGACATGCAAGTGGGGACATTCTGTGTAATGAGATTGTACAAGACCGGACCGTAAATTATTAGACTTACTGATGTAACACTGTTAACAATATAGGGCTTGAAAGAGTGTAGATTAAGAAAGCGAAAGCAATTTTGGATCTTGAACACTCTAAGTTGATCAATTTTAGAAAAGAAAAAGCATGCTCAAAATTGGAAAAACATAGAGTATGAACACTTACCTTTGTTGTTCAAAATTCTCCTAATCCGTGGGCAATTTCTTGTCACAAACACTTTTTTGACAACCTCTAGTGTCTTCCCTACTATCCTCATGCCTTGGACAGATTGTGGGATCTTTGATAGAGAGAATTTGAAGAGAGATGGGATAAAGGTCTGAAAAACGTAAATCAAAAAAATTCTGATAAATCCTATTTAATCTAATGGTTTCTTCTTCAATTAAAGAAACCAAAAACTTCTTCAAGCTAGGAGAAGATGACAGCAAGAAAATGAGAAGGATTAAACAAGAAGGAGGTGCTCAATTTGTGTGAATTTGGAAAAGTAAAATGGTGATTCACACTTTTTGATTCTGGTCCAATTGAAAACCCAAATTCAATTTTGAATTTCCATTTAATTTTAATTCAAAATTAATATAAAATTAATTTTAAATTAAAATCAATTTATTAATTTAATTAATTAAATAATTTATTTAATCTAATATCAAATATCAAATTAAATAATTGGACCAAACGCGATTTCTTAAATCGACCGTTCAAACATGAATCCCTATTCATGTTATAAACCGAACAAATATTTAAATCATATTTAAACATTTCCACCTCTTCTTTGTTATAGTTTAATTCATAATTAGACTGTGACACGTTTAAGTATATCACATATAATTAACGTTTTCTCCCAAAATCGAATTTGAACAATTCAAATTCTTTTCTCTCAAAATGTTACAAGGCTTAGTCCGAGCTAGTAAGGGACCTAATGAACCTACAGATCATGAGCTCCAACGATACGAGATTAACCGGCCAAACTCTCTAACCTAGCTAATCAACATTCGTTAACCACCAGGACACTCCACTAAACCCAAATGGTTGCACTCTCCTCACTGTAGATATATTTTTGTCCACTCGATATAACCATGATTAGTAAGTCGAACCTTCACAGGTCGTTTGTAATTACAACTAGGTCAAAAATACCGTTTTACCCCTGTAATTACTTCTTGTTCCTTAATTCATACTGATCCTCTAATGAACAATTGGTTTGTGGTCCAACCAACAAACCGTATCCCTCTCGGGCCAATGAGAGGGGTGGGCCCTTTGTTCAAGACCCAGAGTCAGCACTTAAGGAAACAACCTCTCTACTAATCCCTTTAGCGGGTAAGAGTGAATTCCATCTTGCAGAACTATGTTCCCAGCTATCTACCCGGTCTTATCTATGAAATGGGAGGCTTATTGAGTCGGCAATCTCAGGCCACTCTCACCCATGCAAATCTAAGGATAATCCGAATAAACAGGAGTTCATAGGACGCTCAGGATTAAGATCGAGTTACCTAGGTCATCATATGAATACAGTCAGTTAAGACAGTAAACGGAGTTATAAAGTCTAAGTGACTATTTCTCGGTCCAGTCTTATGCAAATTCATTGCATAGGATGCCCCCACTCGCATGTCTCCACATGAACGATTCAGGTTCACATCGTTGGTACTTTACAAAGTGGGTCGCGTCCATAGTGTCCCCAGGATAAGGTACCCAACTCTATCCCTATACTATAGACTGTTGTGGCTATAACTTGAACCTGATCCACTTTTATGTCATACATAAAGTTCAAGTATACATCCTATAGCCATGGATTAGGGTTTCAAAAAATATACAATTCACTTTATTCAGTAACACCTTTACTGAATAAATCTTAATAACAACTTTATTGCAAAATAGAATATACATTCAATTTACAAACTCACGAGTTTTAGGACATAAAACCCAACAAACTCTCACTTGGACTAAAACGTCGGTGGAGTCAAACATGTTGAGAAAGAAAACTGTCCTACTGTACAACCCGTAGTCCTTGACTCTCTACGTGTCCCTCAAACACTTTAGCCGTGAGGGGCTTTGTAAACGGATCAGCAATGTTGTACTCTGAAACGATCTGCATGACGATCACGTCTCCTCGGTGCACAATCTCCCTAATGAGATGATATTTGCGCTCTATATGCTCTCCACGCTTATGGCTTCTAGGTTCTTTAGAATTTGCCACCGCACCACTATTATCACAATAAAGGGTGATAGGCAAATTCATATTTGGAACAACTTCCAAATCAGCCAAGAACTTTCTAAGTCATACAACCCCCTTCGCTGCTTCGCAAGCTGCGACATACTCAGCCTCCATGGTGGAGTCAGCAATACAACCTTGCTTTATACTTCTCCATACTATAGCTCCTCCGTTAAGAGTGAACACTGATCCCGATGTGGATTTCCTCGAATCTACATCAGTCTGAAAATTAGAGTCAGTGTATCCTTCAAGGATCAAATCCTTCGCGCCATACACAAGCATATAGTCCCTCGTTTTTCTCAGATACTTGAGGATATTCTTAACGACAGTCAAATGATCATATCCAGGATTGGACTGATACCTGCTGACAATTCCCACTACATAGCATATGTCAGGTCGAGTACATAGCATGGCATATATCAGACTACCGACAGCTGATGCATAGGGAATGCGTCTCATATCCTGAACTTCTAAAGGTGTCTTAGGACATTGTTCCTTAGAGAGATGAATTTCATGCCTGAAAGGTAATAAACCCTTATTGGAATTCTGCATCTTATGTCTAACCAACATCTTGTCAATATGAGATGTCTGAGACAACGCTAGCATTTTGTTATTGCAATTTCGAACAATTTGGATTCCAAGGACAAACTGAGCCTCTCCCAAATCTTTCATTTGGAATTGGGTCGCTAGTCATTGCTTAACTCCAGTCAGGAATCCCGCATCATTCCCAATGAGGAGGATATCGTCTACTTATAAGACTAAGAAAGCTACAGTAGTATTGACTATCTTTTTGTAGACACAAGGCTCGTCAATATTCTGCTCAAAGCTATAAGATTTGATCGCAGTATCAAATCTTATATTCCAGGATCTAGATGCTTGTTTCAATCCATAGATGGATCGCTTAAGCTTGCAAACCTTTTGCTCTTTACCATGAACTTTGAACCCCTCTGATTGATCCATATAGATACTCTCTTCAAGATTGCCATTTAAAAAGGTTGTATTGACATCCATTTGCCAAATTTCGTAATCATAAAATGTGGCAATGGACAAGAGTATTCTAATCGACTTAAGCATGGGAACAGGGGAGAAGGTTTCTTTATAATCCACACCTTCCCGCTGGGTATAACCCTTTGCCATAAGTCGAGCTTTAAAGGTTTGCACCTTACCGGCTTGATCTCGTTTCCTCTTGTAGACCCACTTGCAACCGATAGGCCTTTCACCATCTGGTTGATCTACAAGTTCCCAGGCTGAATTGAAGTACATTGACTCCCTTTCGAGGTCCATGGTTTAATCCACTGGTCCCTATCCATATCATTCAATGCATGTTAATAGGACAATGGATCCTTAATGCCATCATCAGATATGATGACCTGGGTTTCAGTCAAACCCATGTAACGGTCGGGTTGTCTAACATCTCTCCCACTACGTCGAGGCATTCTCAACTCTTGAGAAGGACCAGCTTGATCAACAACTTTTGTTGATTTATCTATAGCTTCCTTGGAAATTTCGCTCAAGACAATTCTGCTACGAGGTTGATGATCTCTCATGTGGTCTTCCTCTAAGAATGTGACATTTGTTGACACAAGCACCTTGTCCTCCTGAGGATCATAAAATAGACCATTTTTCGTTTCTTTCGAGTATCCTACGAATAGGCATAATTTTGAACGATGTTCCAGTTTCTTTGGACTGGACACTAGTACATGTGTTGGACATCCCTAAATCCTGAAGTGACGTAAACTACCTTTACGCCCTTTCCATAACTCATAGGGTGTTTCTGAAACACTCTTAGAGGGAACCATGTTCAAAATATATGCACCAGCTTCTACTGCATATCCCCAAAACGAACTAGGCAGCTGAGCGTAGCTCATCATGGATCGAACCATGTCTAACAGGGTTCTATTTCTCCTTCGAGATACACCGATTCACGAGGTGTACAAGTATTTGAGAGTTGGGATACGATTCCATGTTCTATCATATACTCTTGAAATCTTAAATCCATATACTCTCCACCTCGATCTGATCGAAGTGTTTTAATTGTTTTACCTAACGAGTTCTCAACCTCTGCCTTATACTCCTTGAACTTTTCAAGGGTTTCGGACTTATGATGCATTAGGTAAAGATAGCCATACCTAGAATAATCATCAATGAAACTGATGAAATATTCATACCCTCCTCGTGCCTTAACATTCATAGGACCACAGAGATCCGAATGTATGAGTTCCAAGGGTTCTTTGGCCCTATAACCTTTTTCAGAAAAAGGTCGTTTAGACATTTTTCCCTCAAGACAGGACTCACATGGTGGTAAGGAGTTGTCCTCTAACTGACTTAGGAGACCACTCTTAACCAATCTCCCAATCCTATTGAGATTAATGTGACCTAGTCTCAAGTGCCAAAGATAGGAACTTGGAGAAAGCTTTTGCCTTTTATTTTGAGTATCAGCTGTTTTAAACATCTCGGTGGTCAAAATAGCTTTTATCTATGTTGGTCTTAACACATATAAGTTGTTTCAAGTTTAGTAGAACATATTCGTACACCTCTTTTGCAAATGAATGCTTCATTATAATCAAAAGACACTTTATACATATGTTCAAGTAAATAAGAGATAGATACAAGATTTCTTTTGATTCCAAGAACCAAAAGTACATTTTCTAATAAAACAAATCTATCTCTAAATAACAACTTCACTGCTCCCATTGCTCTAGCTGAGACAACCTCTCATGTTTCAACCCTGAGAGTTATCTCACTATCAGCAAGCTTCCTCCAGGAACTAGTTTCCTGAAAAGAAGAACACACATGGTTAGTGGCTCCTGAATCTAGTATCCAGGCGGAATCATCATGTTCCACTAAACATGTTTTAACAACGAGTAAATCATATTTACTTTGTTTTTCTTCCTCGGCTTTCTTTTCTGCAAGGTACTTTGGGCAATTCCTCTTCCAGTGCCCGTCTTCACCACAATAGAAACATTTTCCTGTGGCTTTAACCTTGCGTATGGGAGCGTTTTCCTTCCCTTTATCCTTCTTCTTCTTCTAAATACCTTTATTCTTAGAAAAAGAAGGACCAGTCTTAGTCCCTGAGGATGATCCTCTTAGGAACTTCCTTGAAGTTACAACGTTTGCCTCCTTCTCTTTTCCTTTTGATTTCATCAGGGACTCGAAAGTCTGGAGCTCGTTGAGTAGAGTAGTCAGGTTATACTCTATCTTGTTCATCACCGAATTGGTGCGAAACTGCAGGAAACTCTTCGGAAGAGATTCCATTATAAAGCTGACCTGGCTATTCTCATCTATGAGAACCCCGTTTACCTCTGCCACATTGAAGTGGACCATCATATTAAGGACATGCTCCCTAACAGAAGTTTCCTCCTTCATTCGGGAGTTGTAAACGTACTTGAGGGCATTATAACGGACCGATGAGGACGGTTGTCCAAACATGGCCTGTAATGATCCCATGATTTGCGGTGATCATGCCCTCATGTTTCTTAGACGCACACATCAGATATGTTGGCTAAGATGTAGACCCGGGCTTTATCATTAGACCTAGTCCATTTGTCAAATGCATCCCGAACTGTTCGGGTTGCAGACAAGCTGGGAGGGGGAGGACATTCCTCCGTCAAGACAAACCTTAGATCATCAATCACAAGAATCGTATTCAAGTTTGATTTCTAAGTTCCAAAGTTATCGCCTATAAACCCGAGACCATTCTTTGGAATTCAAGAAAGAAAAGGTTAATGTTTTATGGTTGGTTTGTTTTGAAAAGAAGAGAAAAGAAAAGAAAAGAAAGGAAAAGGAAAAGAATGAAAAAGGGAAAATGGATGGTGGGACCCTCACCTTTGTTATCTTTTTTAAAACTCATTTTTCCATCGATTTCTTCTCATTTTATCAAGTAAAAGCAAGGGTTTTCGTGGGAGAAGCAGAAAGGAAGAGGAAGAAGAGGGTTTTTGGAGCTGAAGTTGCAGAAGAGAGGAGAAGAACTAAAGGTTTGTCTTTTAATGACAAGTTAATCAATTCAATCCTACTCTGGTTTTCTGTTCATCTCGAGCTCCACAGGAAGAGGTAAGATTTGAGGTTTTGTTTTGTGAAAGTTAACTCATATTGGAAAAAAATTCGTGAAGGAAGCTCGAGCAAATTCGGATCTTAAGCTACTGATATGTGAAGACGAAGATGTAAGATGTAATTTTTTGTCAAATCCGAGAAGTCTCTGGTGTTTTGGTTGTACTGGTCTGTAGAGTTAGAATCAGAAGCTCTAATAGGTATATTTGGAAAGCTTATTGCATTTCCTACAACTTTCATGAAGACATCGTGAATAGAAAATAATTGGAAGATGTTGTAAATATCAGGTCAAGTGTCGGGTAGCAGCAGGAAATGGAATCTGGAATCACAGAAGTTGGTTCCTGGGAAAGAAGACTTCGAGGTATTTTCGAATCAATCTGTTAGGAATCTTAACTTCATGTCTTCATATGATTTTTAGAGGGTTTAAAGAGGAAGAATTTGGTATACAGTACATCCTTTTTGGCTACGTAATGAAGAAGTTATGAGTATTTGAATACAGGGTATAAAATCTGTTAAATGCTGGAATTTTTGTTGGAGTGTTTTCTTGTAGTTTTAAGGTTAAAAAGCATGAGCTCGAGGTTCTAAAACATGGTTTTGGTTTGTTTGGCAGTCCAAGAGGAGATAGGTCGAGTGTACAGGCCAAGGTTCTAGTTCTAACACGGTGAGTGACAAAACGAACCTTGAAAATGGTTTATAGGCTTGTATTATGCTTATGAAAATGCAAGGTTTTGCTAAAACGAAATGGTCTAATGCTTAATGTTTTCCTTGAAACACATGTTTATGAGTATTTATATTTTCTAAGAAATGATTTCAAGTATTCATTGTGAGCCTAAATGTCTTGATAAATTTATACATGAGCATATATTTATTGAATTTCCAAAGTTTATGGAAATGTTATGATTCCAAGCAAGTATGTTTAAGCAAGTATGTTTTTAAAGATTTCCAGTTCAATGAACAAGCTAAGTAAGCTTGAGTTTTATGAAAGAAAAGATAAGCGACATGTTCAAATGTTTTCATGTGATCTTCTGAGATATTGAGCCTGAGGCTTTATGGTACCGTGTGCACACAGGTCATTTTTGTTGTCGACGTTGAGTGAACTCCGTGACAACAGCGCTGTCGTGAGTGTTGGGCGGACCCCACTACGACAAAGACGATGGGAGTGCTGGGCGGGCCCCACTACATCGTAGAACAAACGTAGATTGTGACATGTTTTAAAAAGAGTTTATATCATTTACATGCCTTACGAGATTTTAACGATATACTTGCTGGTTTTTCTGAAAAACTATTATGATTACACGATTACTTTTAACGCTTGATTACAGATGCATATGCTCATAGATGGCCAAGTGATATGATTTACGAGTTAGTAGTTTCTTTTAAACTCAAGTCACTCACTGAGCTTCATAGCTCATTCTTTCAGTGTTTTCCCACTTTTCAGGTAGGATCGAGCTCCCGGTGCCTGATAACCTGCCATAGTCTGCTGGAAGCTTCACAAGTTTGACATGTTGTACGTGGGTGGAGATGTATAGGAAGTCTATATGTATTGTAGAAGGACTATAAAGTTATGTTTATGTGTACATTTTAGGTTGTGGTTGTGTGATCAATGGTTGGGTTTGTTTTTGGTTGTGATGTTCATATCTCTTTCAGTTTTCCAGAGGGTCATAAGTAGGGTTACCCCTTACGTAGGTTACGCAATTGTCTATATTCCGCTGTGTTATGTTTAAGTGTTTCTTATACAAGTTTAGTATGCTTTTAAGGTAAAACAGGGTCAACAGGTATCGTTAGAGAGGTGAACGATGTCTGTTAGCTTCACGCCGTCTACCGGGCTAAGTTAGCAGGTAGTTCGGGAGGGGGTGTGACAACTTGGTATCAGAGCAGTTAGCTCCATGGGAAGGAGAAAGGGCAAGTTAGCTCTGAGAATAAAGTAAAAGTCATAGCAAGTTATTGAGTTAGTTCAGATCGAACTAGTAGAGTATGGTCCAAGTAAGGATAATAGTAAGTCCAGTCAGGACTAGAATGTAAATACAAGTCTAGAATTGTGCATTTGAAAGTATTCATTACATGTCTGGTATGTTGATATGTAATAGAAGTCATGCCACCACGTACTAGCATACGATGCAGGCAGGATCAGGACGGGACGCAGGATCCTACCCAAGCCCACTCTGAGAGGGGATCTAGTGCCCCAAGTGTCCAGATGGGGGCCAGAATTAAGCAACATGCTAATTCCTCACATGAGGTAGGTAAGTCATAGAGAGCAGAGCTATGTGATTCAGACAAGACATATAGAATAGATCACATAAAAGAATTAGGAGCCACAATGTTTGAGGGTTTCAAAGATCCAGCTGAAGCTGAGGTTTGGATGAATAAGCTCGATAAATGTTTTAATGTGATGAGTTGCTCTGAGGAGCGAAATGTTAAGTTGGCCACATTCTTGCTGCTAAAAAAAAAGCAGAAGGGTGATGGAAATCGATGTTAGCCAGTTGTAGTGATGCACGTACTTTAGACTGGCAAACTTTCAGAACTATATTTGAAGATAAATATTACCCTAGAACGTACCGAGAGGCAAAGAGGGATGAATTTTTAGAACTGAAGCAAGGGACATTTTCAGTGGTTGAGTATGAGAGAAGGTATACCGAGTTGTCGCGGTATGTTGATGTGATTGTGGCATCTGAGAGTGACAGGTGTCGAAGATTTGAAAGAGGGTTACGACCTGAGATACGTACCCTAGTTACAACCATTGCTAAGTGGATTGATTTTTCCCAGCTGGTAGAGACTGCTCTACGTGTTGAGCAGAGTATAGCAGAGGCGCAGTCAGTAGTGAAGCCTAGTTGTGGGGGCTTCGACAACAAGCAGTTTCAAAGGTCGTGAGCAGCGGAGGTTCACACTTGGAGTAAATGTTTCCAAGTCAATATGATTTTAAGGATCGAGCTAGTAGCCGACATCGAGGCAGATGAATGTGGGTAGTGCCTATCAGAGGCAGAGTTAAAGAGGACCTAGTTAGTTTGTTTGATTGGCAGCAAGTTGCAGAGAGGGCAAGAGTCTATTGCCAGTATAGCAAGGAAAACTCCATGTGTGATTTGTTGCAAGAATCATCAAGGTCATTGTCTTGTGAGTGTGGGTACGTGCTACCAGTGCGGACAACCAGGACATGTCAAGAGGGATTGTCCACAGCTATGGACAGCCGCACAGAGGGACTAGGGAGTTGAGTCCAAGGCGGTTGAGCAAATTGAGAGTTTTGATGAGCTGCAAGAGAGGGCACCAGTGGTGTTAGACTAAAGAGAGTTGTAGGAGGCCTAGGCAACACGGAAAGGTCTACGTTATGACTCGCAAGAAGTCGAGGATGCACGGATGTGATTACTGAGTACGATTACTATTTGTAATGTACACACTGCTTTAATAGAACCAGGTGCTACACATTTCTTTGTTTTTAGTATGTTCTTGACTAAGTTGAATGGGAAGCTAGAACCTTTATGTAAAAGGTTAGCTATATACACTTTAGTTGGTGATGTTTTACTAGTCGATGTAGTGTTGCGGAACTGTGAGATCTTTGTAGAAGGTCTTAATATGTTAGTGGATCTTCTTCCACTAGACTTGCAGGTGTGAGATGCAATCTTAAGGATGGATTTCGTATTTACTCATTATGCTTCCAGAGATTGCCATATAAAGGAAGTTGTTTTCAAGAAACCAGGATTAGCTGAAGTGGTTTTATGGGATGAAAGAAAGATTATCCCTACGAGTTTGATTTCAGCATTCAAAGCTCAGAAGTTATTGAGGAAAGGTTACACGACGTTTCTTGCACATGTACTTGAGGTGCAGGAAGAAAAGCTAAAACAAGAAAATGTTCTTGTTGTGAATGAATTTCTTGTTGTTCTTTTAGCAGATCTATCAGGATTGCCACCTGATAGGGAAGTTGAGTTCACCATTGAACCGTTACCAGGAATAACACCTATTTCGCAAGCGCCGTATAGAATGGCTCCAAGTGAGATCAGGGAGCTAAAGATGCCGTTACAAGAACTAGTTGATAAGGGATACATCAGACCTAGAGTATCGCCTTGGAGAGCTCCAGTGTTATCTGTGAAAAAGAAAGATGGTACCCGTAGATTATGCATTGATTATAGACAGTTAAACAAAGTCACAATACGTAACAAGTATCCTTTGTCCCGTATAGATGACTTGTTTGACCAGTTACGAGGAGCATCAGTGTTTTCTAAGATTGATTTGAGATCAGGTTATCATCAATTAAAGGTCAGAGAATCAAACATTCCTAAGACAATTTTCATAATGAGGTACGAGCATTATGAGTGTTTAGTAATGCCATTCGGTTTAACAATGTACTAGCAGTTTTCATGGACCTCATGGGCAGGTTTTCTACTAGTATTTGGATAACTTTGTAATAGTAATTATTGATGATATACTAGTTTACTCAGTTGACAAGAAAACCCATGGGGAACACATGAGTATTATTCTACAAACACAACGCGATTAACAGTGGTACGCTAAATTCACCAAATGTGAGTTTTGGTTGAATCAGGTAGTGTTTGGGGTAAGTTGTTTCAACAAATGGAGTTGGTATGGATCCGCATAAAGGTAAAAGCTATGGTCAACTTAGAGAGACCAGCTATTGCAACAGAGGTACGTAGTTTTCTAAGCTTGGCAGGATACTGCAGATGATTTGTTGAGAACTTCTCACGATTAGTATTACCCTTAATAGTTTTAACAAGGAGGAATGTTAAGCTTGAATGGTTAGATAAGTGTGAATAGAGTTTTTCAGGAGCTGGAAACAAGGTTGATGACAGTACCTATTCTAACACTTCTTGTAACGGGAAAAGAATATGTGATTTACTGTTATGCTTCAGGACAAGGATTAGGGTGTGTGTTTCTGCAAGAAGGAGAAGTAATAGCTTATGCGTTAAGGCAATTGAAAAGCACGAGTGTAATTACCCTACCCACGATCTTGAGTTAGCAGCAGTTGTTCTAGCATTGAAGATCTGGAGACATTACCTGTTTGGTGAGAGGTGTCATATCTTTACAGATCATAAGATTCGGAAGTATATCTTTGATCAAAAAAGTTTATTATGAGACAGAGAAGATAGTTAGAACAGATTAAAGATTATGATTGTACCATAGAATACCATCTTGGTAAGTTGAATGTGGTAGCAGATGCATTGAGCAGGAAGTCAAGACTTCCTAGGGATGCCTTGTGTGGTATTCGAGCAACATTTTTATGTACTCTAAGGGATTCTAAGGCGGTTGTAATCGCAGAGAATTTGTGGGTCTTATAGTTTAATTTCGATCATCAGTCTTCACTGAATGTAGATTGTGAGAAGACAATCGAGAATAGTAACTGCGAGAAAATATTTGAAATGTCCAAACAGGCCCTGAGGCATAATTCAAAATGAGAACAGATGGAACCATAGTTCAAGCAGAGAAGATTATGTGTCCCGAGTATTAGTGAGCTTAAAGATGCTATTCTAGAGGAAGCTCACAATTCAGCTACGCTATGCATCCAGGAAGCACCAAGATGTGTAAAACTGTGAAGGAGACTTATTGGTGGTCTGGGATGAAGCGAGAGATAGCTGACTATGTGGATAGATGTTTGATCTGCCAACAGGTTAAACCAGTTAGACAGAGACTAGAAAGACTCCTTAATCCATTGCTATTGCCGGAATGGAAATGGGAGCATATCACTATAGAATTTCTTTTTGGATTACCACGTACTTAATGTGGACATGATGGTATTTGGTAACGGTGGATAGACTCACTAAGACAACACGATTTATACTGATTAAAGCGACGTCTACACTTGATCAGCTTGCTAAGCTATACGTCGACAAAATTATGAGTCAATACGGAGTGCCAGTGTCCATAGTTTCAGACAGGGATCCGAGATTTACTTCTATGTTTTGGCCTAGTTTACAGGAAACTATGGGGACAAAGCTGAGTTTTGTACAACGTTACATTCTCAGATAAATGGTCAGTCAAAAAGGACCATCCAGACCCTAGAAGACATGTTGAGAGCATGTGTCCTTCAAGTTAAGGGAAGTTGGGATACATACCTATCACTTATGGAATTCGCTTACAATAACAATTATCAGTCTAGTTTTGACATGGCACCATTTGAGGCTCTGGATAAAAGAGCGCAGGTAGAACGCTTCGTATATTGGAATGAGCTAGAGAGCGGAAGCTAATCGGTCTGAGTTAGTGCAAGTTACGACAGATAATATTAAGGTAATCAAGGAGAATTTGAAGGTAGCTCAAGACCGTCAGAAGAGTTATGCAGATAAGCGACGAAAGGACTTAGAATTCCAAGTCGGAGATCAAGTTTTCTTGAAATTATCTCCGTGGAGAGGTGTCCTTCGCTTTGGCAAGAAAGGTAAGCTAAGCCCTAGGTATATTGGTCCTTATCAAATAACGGGACGAGTTGGGCCAGCAGCCTACAGACTGGAGTTGCCAGCAGAACTATCTCGAGTACATGATGTTTTTCATGTGTCCATGTTGAGGAAGTATATTCCAGATCCGACTCATGTGTTGCAAGCACAACCAGTTGAGCTGAAAGAAGACATGAGTTACGTAGAGGATGCAGTTCTAATCCTCGACAGGAAAGAATAAGGTTTGAGAAACAAGACGATCCCACTCGTGAGGGTTCATTGGAAACATCACAGAGTAGGGAAGGCAGTCTGGGAATTAGAAGACCAAATGAGGAGGAAGTATCCTTTGATCTTCACCTAAGCACTACTAAATTTCGAGAACAAAATTTCTTAAGGGGGAGGTAAGTTGTAAACCCGAGACCATTCTTTGGAATTCAAGAAAGAAAAGGTTAATGTCTTATGGTTGGTTTGTTTTGAAAAGAAGAGAAAAGAAAAGAAAAGAAAGGAAAAGGAAAAGAATGAAAAAGGGAAAATGGATGATGGGACCCCCACCTTTGTTATCTTTTTTAAAACTCATTTTTCCATCGATTTCTTCTCATTTTATCAAGTAAAAGCAAGGGTTTTCGTGGGAGAAGTAGAAAGGAAGAGGAAGAAAAGGGTTTTTGGAGCTGAAGTTGCAGAAGAGAGGAGAAGAACTAAAGGTTTGTCTTTTTAACAGCAAGTTAATCAATTCAATCCTACTCTGGTTTTCTGTTCATCTCGAGTTCCACAGGAAGAGGTATGATTTGAGGTTTTTTTTCGTGAAATTTAACTCATATTAGAACAAAATTCGTGAAGGAAGCTTGAGCAAATTCGGATCTTAAGCTACTGATATGTGAAGAGGAAGACAGAAGACAGAATTTGCTGTCAAATCCGAGAAGTCTCTGGTGTTTTAGTTATACTGGTCTGTAGAGTTGGAATCAAAAGCTCTAATACATATGGTTGGAAAGCTTATTGAATTTCCTACAACTTGCATGAAGAAATCGTGAATAGAAAATGATTGGAAGATGTTGTAAATATCAGGTCAAGTGTCGGGTAGCAGCAGGAAATGGAATCTGGAATAGCAGAAGTTGGTTCCTGGGAAAGAAGACTTCGAGGTATTTTCTAACCAATCTGTTAGGAATCTTAACTTTATGTCTTCATATGATTTTTAGAGGATTCAAAGAGGAAGAATTGGGTATAAAGTACATCCTTTTTGGCTAAGTAATGAAGAAGTTATGAGTATTTGAATACAGGGTATAAAATCTGTTAAATGCTTGAATTTTTGTTGGAGTGTTTTCTTGTAGTTTTAAGGTTAAAAAGCATGAGCTCGAGGTTCTAAAACATGGTTTTGGTTTGTTTGGCAGTCCAAGAGGAGATAGGTCGAGTGTACAGGCCAAGGTTCTAGTTCTAACACGGTGAGTGACAAAACGAACCTTGAAAATGGTTTATAGGCTTGTATTATGCTTATGAAAATGCAAGGTTTTGCTAAAACGAAATGGTTCCAATGCTTAATGTTTTCCTTGAAACACATGTTTATGAGTATTCATATTTTCTAAGAAATGATTTAAAGTATTCATTGTGAGCCTAAATGTCTTGATAAATTTATACATGAGCATATGTTTATTGAATTTCCAAAGTTTATGGAAATGTTATGATTCCAAGCAAGTATGTTTAAGCAAGTATGTTTTTAAAGATTTCCAGTTCAATGAACAAGCTAAGTAAGCTTGAGTTTTATGAAAGAAAAGATAAGCGGCATGTTCAAATGTTTTCATGTGATCTTCTGAGATATTGAGCCCGAGGCTTTATGGTACCGTGTGCACACAGGTCATTTCTGTTGTCGACGTTGAGTTAACTCCGTGACAACAGCGCTGTCGTGAGTGCTGGGCGGGCCCCACTACATCGTAGAACAAACGTAGATTGTGACATGTTTTAAAAAGAGTTTATATCATTTACATGCCTTACGAGATTTTAACGATATACTTGCTGGTTTTTCTGAAAAGCTATTATGATTACACGATTACTTTTAACGCTTCATTACAGATGCATATGCCCATAGATGGCCAGGTGATATGATTTACGAGTTAGTAGTTTCTTTTAAACTCAAGTCACTCACTGAGCTTCATAGCTCATTCTTTCAGTGTTTTCCCACTTTTCGTGTAGGATCGAGCTCGGTGTGCGATAACCTGCCATAGTCTGCTGGAAGCTTCACAAGTTTGACATGTTGTACGTGGGTGGAGATGTATAGGAAGTCTATATGTATTGTAGAAGGACTATAAAGTTATGTTTATGTGTACATTTTAGGTTGTGGTTGTGTGATCAATGGTTGGGTTTGTTTTTTGTTGTGATGTTCATATCTCTTTCAGTTTTCCAGAGGGTCATAAGTAGGGTTACCCCTTACGTAGGTTACGTAATTGTCTATATTCCGCTGTGTTATGTTTAAGTGTTTCTTATACAAGTTTAGTATGCTTTTAAGGTAAAACAGGGTCAACACGTATCGTTAGAGAGGTGAACGATGTCTGTTAGTTTCACGCCGTCTACCGGGCTAAGTTAGCAGGTAGTTCGGGAGGGGGTGTGACATCGCCATTAAGTTTGTCGGAGGCGAGTAATTGAATAAAAGAGCTCGACATGCTGAAAATAGAACATATTCTATTAGTGAATTGCTTTTAACCCATAACATGCATCCAATTAAGAATTTTAGCAATAGTAATAATGTACCCATAATCTCATTATTTATTTTTGCAACGATACTTCAGTGAGTCAGAGTAACCACTACCGAGGGGCAGTCAATCACTCCTTCATCGAACCAAGACATTCTTGACTAAATGCTAATACCGGAATAACTCTTATTCCTATAGCATTCTAGTTATCGCTACTTTGGTCAAGAATTCACTAACACTTAGTAATTCTTCGTAAGTGAGACCCGCCGTTTTTAGACCTCAGAGGTCGGCCCCAACAATGCTACCGAATTGGAAAGTCAAAGCTCGGAATGGACCTAAGAGACCCTATTCATTTCTGGAGTTTGAGTTGTTCTGAATCCCATGTTACATCCCTCCGAATGGATGGTGCTAGTACGGGCAACCTGCAGGCGCAACATAGGAATCTCACGGTCCAACCTAATGGAGGAGACCATAGGATGTGTTGACACACTTCCTTCTCCCACTTACTATAAATATTTTCTCCATCCACTTTGCTCTTGATTTATGCAAACACCATCCGAATGGAGATGCCCTATTGACATTACGAGGCCGAGCATAAATCTCACCTTCGCGAAGTGCGTAAGAGAAAATTGATATATCATATATACCTTTTCACTCCCACTAAGTATTTTAAACAGTTTGGGTATACTTTTACTTAGGCATATTTCGGCTAAAAAAAATACGACCTAAGTCTACCAATATAACTATTATACTGGAATTACCTAAGTCTATTAACCTTTTAATAAACCTAGGTCGATGAGTTTAATTTATTAACTTTTAATAAATACCACTCACGAAAAATAATTTATAAACCTCTGGATTAAATTCACTCCCAAGTTGGTTCCCAGGTAGGGGTGTTCCATTTCCGTTAGCTTAAGTACCCTGCCTAGCTAGAACCATCCTTAGACAGAGTCCCTCTTTAGTCAAAGTTTATAAATTATTGGTTGCCTAATTCTAATCTTATTAGAACTAGAAAACCTAAGATCTAATTAATTTCCAGTTCTAGAACCCTTTTAAAACTAATTAATTAACCTTAAGTTACATGCATTTCTATGTTATAAATTGCTTGATCATTCATCATATGAATATACATACATTTATAAAAAATCCATCACAGGATAAATGCATAACAATTATATGTTTAATTTTTAATTAATATAACCCTTATATTGAAAGAGTCTAGATTAAGAAAGCGGAAGCAATTTCGGATCTTGAACACTCTAAGTTGATCAATTTTGTAAAATAAAATGCATGCTCAAAGCTGGAAGAATAGAGGGATAGAAAACTCAACTTTGAAGATCAAATTCTCTTCACCCGGTTGATGATTTTCAACACGAACACTTCGTGGACAACTGTTAGAGTCTTCCCTACTATCCTCATGCCTTAGAACGGATTGTGGGATCCTAGGTTGAGAGAATTTGGAAGAAAAGACCTCAAGGGTCACTAATTCAGGAATTTTGAGTTTTTTTGCAAAATTCTCTCAACATCCCTCAAATCACCATTATATAAAGTTTCAATAAGCTTCAATAGAGTGACAACTCAAGGGTGATGAGGATGCTTTGAGATGGAGGTGACCAATTTTGGTGAATTTGAAGATGAGAGGGATTGGGCAAGTTGCAATTTGGATTTTATGAAAATCCATGAAAATCCACTAATTTTACAATTAATTTTAATTCTAAAATCAATATTAAATTGATTTTTAATTAAAATTAATAGAATTAATTAAATAATTCAAAATTAATTTAATTTAATATCAAATATTAAATTAAATAAATTATCCGATCCCGATCGATTTTTCAAACATGAATAGTTATTCATGATATAAACCGATCAAATATTTAAATCATGTTTAAATATATCCACCTTCTATTAATCATAGTTTAATTCATAATTGAGCTATGATTCGTTAAATATATCACATATAATTAACGCTTTCTTCTAAAATCCGAATTTGAACAATTCAAATTCTTTTCTCTCAAAATGTTACAAGGCTAAGTCCGAGCTAGTAAGGGGGACCTAATGGACCTACAGATCATGAGCTCCAATGATACGGGATTAACCGGCTAAACTCTTTAGTCTAGCTAATCAACATTCGTTAACCACCGGGACACTCCACTAAAGCCCAGTGGTTGCACTCTCCTCACTGTACATATATTTCTGTCCACTCGATATAACCATGATTAGTAAGTCGATCCTTCACAGGTCGTTCGTGATTACAGCTGGGTCAAAATTACCATTTTACCCTTGTAATTACCTATTGTTCCTTAAGTCCTACTGATCCTCTAATGAACAATTGGTTTGTGGTCCAACCAGCAAACCTAATCCCTCTCGGGCCAATGAGAGGGGTGGGCCCTTTGTTCAAGACCTGGAGTCAGCACTTAAGGGAACAACCTCTCTACTTATCCCTAAACCGGGTAGGAGTGAAGTCCATCTTGCAGAACTATGTTCCCAACTATCTACCAAGGCTTATCCCTGAAATGGGAGGCTTATTGAGTCGGCAGTCTCGAGCCACTCTCACCCATGCAAATCTAAGGATAATCCGAATAAATAGGAGTCCATAGAACGCTCAGGATTGAGATCGAGTTACCTAGGTCATCGTATGAATATAGTCGATTAAGACGAGAACGGAGTTATAAAGTCTAAGTGACTATTTCGCGGTCCAGTCTTATGCAAACTCATTGCATAGGGCGCCCCCACTCACATGTCTCCACATGAACGATTTAGGATCACATCGTTTGTACTCTACATAGTGGGTCGCGTCCATAGTGTCCCCAGGATAAGGTACCCAACCCTATCCTTATACTATAGACTGTTCTGGCTATAACTTGAACTTGATCCACTTTTATGTCACACATAAAGTTCAAGTATTCATCATATAGCCAAAGGTTCTTTATTGGATTAAGGTTACACAATACCCAATATTCAATAACACCTTTACTGAATAAATTTCAATAATAACTTTATTGCGAAATAGAATATACATTCAGTTTACAAAACCACGAGTTTTAGGACATAAAACCCAACAAACTCCCACTTGGACTAAAACGTCTGTGGGGTAAAACATGATGAGCAAAGAAAAACTACCCTACTGTACAACCCGTAGTCCTAGACTCTCTAGGTGTCCCTCAAACACTTTAGCAGTGAGGGGCTTTGTAAACGGATCAGCAATGTTGTGCTCTGAAGCGATCTGCGTGACGATCACGTCTCCTCGTTGCACAATCTCCCTGATGAGATGATATTTGCGCTCTATGTGCTTTCCACGCTTATGGCTTCTAGGTTCTTTGGAATTTTTCACTGCACCACTATTATCACAATAAAGGGTAATAGGCAAATTCATATTTGGAACAACTTCCAAATCAGTCAAGAACTTCCTAAGCCTTACAACCTCCTTCGTTGTTTCGCAAGCTGCGACATACTCAACCTCCATAGTGGAGTCAACAATACAACCTTGCTTTATACTCCTCCATACTATAGCTCCTCCATTAAGAGTGAACACTGATCCTAATGTGGATTTCCTCGAATCTACATCAGTCTGAAAATCAGAGTCAGTGTATCCTGTAAGGATCAAATTCTTTGCGCCATACACAAGCATATAGTCCCTCGTTCTCCTAAGATACTTGAGGATGTTCTTAATGGCGATCCCGGTGAACATATCTGGATTAGGCGATATCTCACGACTATTCTCACTTTGCATAGCATATGTCGGGTCGAGTACATAACATGGCATACATCGGACTCTAAAGCGGCGGATGCATAGGGAATGCGTCTCATATCCTCAACTTCTTGAGGTGTCTTAGAACCTTTGTTCCTTAGACAAATGAATTCCATGCCCGAAAGGTAATGAACCCTTCTTGGAATTCTCCGCATTTTATATCTAACCAACGACTTGTCAATATAAGATGCCTGAGACAGTTCTAGTGTTTTGTTCTTGCGATTCTGAACAATTTTGATTCCAAGAACAAACTGAGCTTCTCCCAAATCTTTCATTTGGAATTGGGTCGCTAGCCATTGTTTAACGCTGACCAAGAAATCTGCATCATTCCCAATGAGCAAGATATAAATCTACATATAGAACTAAGAAAGCTACAGTGGTATTGACTATCTTCTTGTAAACACAAAACTCGTCAATATTCTGTTCAAAGCCATAAGATTTGATCGCAGTATCAAATATTATATTCTAGGATCTAGAAGCTTGCTTCAATCCATAGATGGATCGTTTAAGCTTGCAAACCTTTTGCTCTTGACCCTGAACTATGAACCCCTTTGGTTGATCCATATAGATACTCTCTTCAAGATTGTCATTCAAAAGGCTGTCTTGACATCCATTTGCCAAATTTCATGGTCATAAAACGTGGCAATGGACAAGAGTATTATAATGGACTTAAGCATGGCAACAGGGGAGAAGGTTTCTTCATAGTCCACCCCTTCCCTTTGAGTATAACCCTTTGCCACAAGTCGAGCCTTAAAGGTTTGCACCTTACCGGCTTGATCTCGTTTCCTCTTGTAGATCCACTTGCAACTAATAGGTCTTTCACCATCTGGTTGATCTACAAGTTTTCAGACTGAATTGAAGTACATTGACTCCATTTCAAGGTCCATGGCTTTAATCCACTGGTCCCTATCTATATCATTCATTGCCTGTTTATAGGTCAATGGATCCTCAATGCCATCATCAGGTATGACGACCTGGGTTTCAGTCAAACCCATGTAACGGTCGGGTTGTCTAACATCCCTCCCACTACATCGAGGCATTCTCAACACTCTAGAATGACCAACTTGATCAACAATTTTTGTTGATTTAACTGTAGCTTCCCTGGAAATTTCAATCAAGACAATCCTGCTTCGAGGCTGATGATCTCTCATGTGGTCTTCCTCTAAGAACGTGACGTTTGTCGACACAAGCACCTTGTCCTCTTGAGGATCATAAAACAGACCACCTTTCGTTTCTTTTGAGTATCCTATGAATAGGCATAATTTTGAACGATGTTCCAATTTCTTTGGATTGGACACCAGCACATGTGCCGGACAACCCCAAATCCTGTAGTGACGTAAACTACCTTTACGCCCTTTCCATAACTCATAGGGTGTTTCTGAAACACTCTTAGAGGGAACCATGTTCAAAATATATACAACAGCTTCTACTGCATATCCCCAAAACGAATTAGGCAGTTGAGCGTAGCTCATCATGGATCGAACCATGTCTAACAGGGTTCTATTTTTCATCTCAGATACACCATTTTGCTGAGGTGTACCGGGCTCTAAGAGTTGGGATACGATTCCATGTTCTATCATATAGTCTTGGAATCTCAAATCCATATACTCTCCACCTCGATCTGATCGAAGTGTTTTAATCGTTTTACCTAATGTGTTCACAACCTTTGCCTTATACTCCTTGAACTTTTCAAGGGTTTTGGACTTATGATGCATTAGGTAAAGATAGCCATACCTAGAATAATCATCAATAAAACTGATGAAGTATTCATACCCTCCTCGTGCCTTGACATTCATAGGACCACAGAGATCCGAATGCACAAGTTCCAAGGGTTCTTTGGCTCTATAACCTTTTTCAGAAAAAGGTCTTTTAGTCATTTTGCCTTCGAGACAGGACTCACATGGTGGTAAAGAGTTGTCCTCTAACTGACTTAGGAGACCACTCTTGACCGATCTCCCAATCCTATTGAGATTAATGTGGCCTAGTCTCAAGTGCCAAAGATAGGTACTAGGAGAAAGTTTATGCCTTTTATTTTGAGTATCAGCTGTTTTAAACATCTCGGTGTTCAAAATAGCTTTTACTTCTGTTGGTCTTAACACATATAAGTTGTTTTCAAGTTTAGCAGAACATATTCGTACACCTCTTTTGCAAATGAACGCTTCATTATGATCAAAAGATACTTTATACATATGTTCAAGTAAACAAGAGATAGATACAAGATTTCTTTTGAGTCCAGGAACCAAAAGTACATTTTCTAATAAAACGAATCTATCTCTAAACAACAGCTTCACTGCTCCCACTACTTTGACTGAGACAACCTCTCCCATTCCAACCCTGAGAGTTATCTCCCTATCTGCAAGCTGCTGCCACGAACTAGTTTCCTGAAAAGAAGAATAAACATGATTAGTGGCTCCTGAATCTAATATCCAGGCGGAAACATCATGTTCCACTAAACATGTTTCAACAACAAGTAAATCATATTTACCTTGTTTTTCCTTCTCATCTTTCTTTTCTGCAAGGTACTTTGGGCAGTTCCTTTTCCAGTGCCCGTCACCACCACATTGGAAACACTTTCCTGTGGCCTTAACCTTGCGTGTGGGAGCTTGTCCCTTCCCTTTGTCCTTCTTCTTCTTCTGAATACCCTTATTCTTGGTAAAGAAGGTCCAGACTTGGTCCCTAAGGACGATCCTTTTAGGAACTTCTTCGAAGTGACAACATTTGCCTCTTTCTCTTTTCCTTTAGATTTCATCAGCGTTTCAAAAGTCTGAAGCTCATTGAGAAGAATAGTCAGGTTATACTCTATTCTATTCATCACCACATTGGTGCGGAATGGCAGGAAGCTCTTAGGAAGAGATTCCATAATAAAGGTTACCTGACTTTTCTCATCTATGACAACCCCATTTACTTCAACCATGTTGAAGTGGACCATCATGTCAAGCACATGTTCCCTAATAGAGACTCCCTCCTTCATACGAGAGTTGTAAACGTATTTGAGAGCATTATAATGGACTGATGAGGACGGTTGTCTGAACATCGCCTGTAACGATCCCATGATCTCCTTAGCGGTGACCATGCTCTCATGCTTCTTAGACAGCACATCAGATATGTTGGTTAAGATGTAGACTTGGGCCTTCTCATTAGCCCTAATCCATCTGTCATAAGCATCCCGAACAATTCGGTTTCTTTGTCGAAATTTGGGAGGAGGACATTCCTACGTTAAGACGAACCTTAGATCATCAAGAACAAGAATCGTATTCAAGTTTGATTTCCAGGTTCCATAATTATCGCCACTGAGTTTATTGAAGGCGAGTAACTGGATAAAAGAGTTCGACATGCTGAAAAAGAATGAATCCTATTAGTGAATTGTTTGTAACTTATCCAATTTAAGAATTTAGCAAAAGTAATAATGTACCCATAAACTCATTATTGTTCTTGCAACGATACTTCAGTGAGTCAGAGCAACCACTCACCGAGGGCGATCAATCACTCCTTCACTTTGAACCAAGACATTCTTGACTAAATGTTAATACCGGAATAACTCTTATTCCTATAACATTCTAGTTATCGCTACTTTGGTCAAGAGTTTACTAACACTTAACAATTCTTGTAAGTGTGACCCGCCATTTTTAGACCTTAGAGGTCGGCCCCAACAATGCTACCGAATTGGAGAGACAAAGCTGGGAAAAGACCTAAGAGACCCTATCCATTTCTGGAGTTTGAGTTGTTTCGAATCCCATGTTACATCCCTCCGAATGGATGGTGCTACTTTGGGCAACCTGCAGGCGCAACATGGGAATCTCACGGTCCAACCTAATGGAGGAGACCGTAGGATATGTTGACACACTTCCTTCTCCCACTTACTATAAATACTTTCTCCATTCACCTTGCTCTTAATTTATGCAAACACCATATGAATGGGGATGCCCTATTGACATCACGAGGCCGAGCATAAATCTCACTGTGTGAACTTTGCGAAGAGCGTAAGAGGAAATTGATATATTATATATACCTTTTCACTCTCACTAAGTATTTTAAACAGTTTGGGTATACTTTTACTTAGGCATATTCCGGCTAAAACAATATGACCTAAGTCTACCAATATAACAATTATACTGGAATTAGCTAAGTCTATTAACCATTTAATAAACATAGGTCCATGAGTTCAATTTATTAACATTTAATAAACGCCACTCACGAAAGATAATTTATAAACCTATGGATTAAATTCACTCCCAGGTTAGTTCCCAAGTAGGGGTGTTCCGTTTCCGTCAGCTTAAGTACCCAAACCTAGCCAGAACCTTCCTTCGTCAGAGTCCCTCTTTAATCAAAGTTTATAAATTATTGGTTTCCCAATTCTAATCTTATTAGAACTAGATAATCTTAGGTCTAATTAATTTCCAGTTCTAAAACTATTTTAAAACTAATTAATTAACCCTAAGTTACATGCATTTCTATGTTATAAATTGTTTCATCATTCATCACATGAATAAACATACATTTATAACAAATCCATCACATGAAAAATGCATAGCAATTATATGTTTAATTTTTAATTAATATAACTCTTATATTAATTATAATTAAAACATATAATATTTATTTCATAAATTAATATAACACTTATATTAACTCTTATGAAACCCAATAAACATGCATACAATATATTATAACACTTATAACACACTTTCAATGCATGGAGCATGCTTTCTATGGTGGGATTTTAAAATCTATATGGCATACTTTATGCACATATAATCAGGGATTTTAATTAAAACATACATTCACAATGCATAATTAATTAAATACACTAAAGTGGACTGGTTTTGGCATCTAATGCAAGCAAACTACTAAATTATTACAATAATAATCTAGGATAAACATCGAACCACTTCGAATTTGGGTCAACCGGCTTGCAAATGTGTGAACCAGACCTTCAAAAGGTTGAACGGGACTGTAAAAGGCTGAACCAGACCTCCAATTGATGAAATGGTTCCTCAAAATGGAAAAACTGGCCTCGAAATAGTCAGAACCGATCTAAAACCACCCAAACCAGACCGAAAACGAGCTGAATCGACCCAAAATGACTTGAACCAGTCAAAGTCAACTGGACCGGTCAAAGTCAACATAAAAAGTCAACTCTTTTTTCCTTGGAATCACGGGCTGAAGCAATTGAGGTTACTGTAGCAAAATTTCAGAAATTTTTCCAACAGCTACTATGTTTCTAGTTTTCAAGACCTTCGTGGCTTCTTTCTTCAAATTGAAGACCTTCCCGAACTCCGATCGATCCAAAATGTTTACAGCTTATTCTACACACATTAATGCTCAAACACACTTGAGCAATTTGAAAATAAAGCACAAATTGATACTCAATTCAAATGCCAAATCCAAAAGAACACTTTAGACGCCTAGAAAAATTGTATTTCAAAGAACACCCACCATAGAACAAAATAGATCAAATTGAGTGCTCAAAATTGCTCTGATACCAATTGAAAGAGTCTAGATTAAGAAAGCGGAAGCAATTTCGGATCTTGAACACTCTAAGTTGATCAATTTTGTAAAATAAAATGCATGCTCAAAGTTGGAAAAACAGAGGGATAGAAAACTCAACTTTGAAGATCAAATTCTCTTCACCCGGTGGATGATTTTCAACACGAATACTTCGTGGACAACCGTTAGAGTCTTCCCTATTATCCTCAGACCTTAGAACGGATTGTGGGATCCTAGGTTGAGAGAATTTGGAAGAAAAGACCTCAAAGGTCACTAATTCAGAAATTTAGAGTTTTTTGCAAAATTCTCTCAACATCCCTCAAATCACCATTATATAAAGCTTCAATAAGCTTCAATAGAGTGACAACTCAAGAGTGATAAGGATGCTTTGAGATGGAGGTGGCCAATTTTGGTGAATTTGAAGATGAGAAGGATTGGGCAAGTTGCAATTTTGATTTTATGAAAATCCATGAAAATCCACTAATTTTACAATTAATTTTACTTCTAAAATCAATATTAAATTGATTTTTAATTAAAATTAATAGAATTAATTAAATAATTAAAAATTAATTTAATTAATTAATTTTTAATTTAATTTAATATCAAATATTAAATTAAATAAATTGCCCGATCTCGATCGATTTTTCAAACATGAATCATTATTCATGCTATAAACCGATCCAATATTTAAATCATATTTAAATATATCCACCTCCTATTAATCATAGTTTAATTCATAATTAAGCTATGATTCGTTAAATATATCACATATAATTAACGCTTTCTTCCAAAACTCGAATTTGAACTATTCAAATTCTTTTCCCTCAAAATGTTACAAGGCTAAGTCCGAGCTAGTAAGGGGGACCTAATGGACCTCTGGATCATGAGCTCCAACGTCATACGAGATTAACTTGGGCTAAACTCTTTAGCCTTGCTAATAAACATTCGTTAACCAGGGACACTCCACTAAAGCCCGGTGGTTGCACTCTCCTCACTTTGTAGATATATTTACGCCCACTCGATATAACCATGATCGATGAAGTCGATCCTTCACAAAGTCGTTCGTGATTACTGGTGGTCAAAATTATCGTTTTATCACTGTAATTACCTCTTGATCCTTAAGTCTCACTTGATCCTCTAATGAATAATTGGTTTGTGGTACAACCAGCAAACCGAATCCCTCTCGGGCCAATGAGAGGGGTGAGCCCTTTGTTCAAGACACGGAGTCGCGCACTTAAGGGAACAACCTCTACTTATCCCTAAAGCGGGTAGGAGTGAATTCCATCTTGCGTAACTATGTTTCTGACTATCTACCGGACTTATCCCTGAAATGGGAGGCTTATTGAGTCGGTAGTCTCGAGCCACTCTCACCCATGCAAATCTGAGGATAATCCAAATAAATAGGAGTCCATAGAACGCTCAGGATTGAGATCGAGTTACCTAGGTCATCGTATGAATATAGGCAGTCAAGACAGTAAACGTTGTTATAAAGTCTAAGTGACTATTTCGCGGTCCAGTTTTATGCAAACTGGCATAGGGTGCCCCCACTCACATGTCTCCACATGAACAATTTAGGATCACATCGTTTGTACTCTACAAAGTGGGTCGCGTCCATAGTGTCCCCAGGTTAAGGTACCCAACTCTATCTTATACTATAGACTGTTTTGGCTATAACTTGAACTTGATCCACTTTTATGTCACACATAAAGTTCAAGTATTCATCCTATAGCCAAAGGTTTTTTTATTGGATTAAGGTTACACAATACACAATATTCAATAACACATTTACTGAATAAATTTCAATAATAAATTTATTGCGAAATAGAATATACATTCAGTTTACAAAACCACGAGTTTTAGGACATAAAACCCAACATATATTAATTATAATTAAAACATATAATATTTGTTTCATAAATTAATATAACACTTATATTAATTTCTATGAAACCTCAATTCATGCATACTATATATTATAACACTTATAACATACTTTCAATGCATGGAGCATGCTTCGTATGGTGGGATTTTAAAATCTATATGGCATACTTGATGCATAATTAATAGAGAAATTTAATTAAAACATACATTCACAATGCCTAATTAATTAAACACACTAAAGTGGGCTGGTTTTGGCATCTAATGCAAGCAAACAACTAAATTATTACAATAATAATCTAGAATTAAAATCGAACCACTTCGAACCAGCTTGCATATGTGTGAACCGGACCTTCAGAAGGTTGAACCGAGCTGTAAAAGGCTGAACCGGGCCTCCAAATGACGAAACAGACCTCCAAAATGAGAAAACCGGCCTCGAGTTAGTCAGAACCGGTCTAAAAACACCCGAACCGGACCAAAATTGAGCCAAATCGGTCCAAAATTAATTGAACCGGTCAAAGTCAACAGGATAGGGTCAAAGTCAATTGTTTCAACATGGATGACATCACGCTGACGTCATCAATCTTCTTCAAATTGGAAAAAAAAATTCGCACGTTGAAGGCGCAAACTACTGTAGCAGAAAGAAGAAAAAAAAACAACAGCTCTCTGTTTTCGATTTTATGGACCTTTCGAGTTTCTTTCTTCAAATTGAGGACCTTCCCGAACTCCAATCGACTTGAAATTTTTACAGCTTATTCTACACACATTAATACTCAAATAAACTTGCGCAATTTGAAAATAAAGCACAAATCTATGCTCAATTTAAATGTCAAATCAAGAAGAACACTTTAGACACCCAGAAAAATTGTATTTCAAAAAACACCCACCACAGAACACAATTGATCAAATTAAGTGCTCAAAATTGCTCTAATACCAATTGAAAGAGTGTAGATTAAGAAAGTGGAAGCAATTTTGGATCTTGAACACTCTAAGTTGATCAATTTTAGAAAATAAAAAGCATGCTCAAAATTAGAAAAATAGAGAGTATGAACACATACCTTTGTGGTTCAAAATTCTCCTAATCCGTGGGCAATTTCTTGTCACAAACACTTTGTGGACAACCTCTAGTGTCTTCCCTACTATCCTCAGGCCTTGGAACAGATTGTGGGATCTTTGATAGAGAGAATTTGAAGAGAGATGGGAGAAAGGTCTGAAAAACGTAAATTAGAAAAATTCTGATAAATCCTATTGAATCTTATGGTTTCTTCTTCAATTAAAGAAACTAAAAGTTTCTTCAATTAAAGAAACTAAAAGTTTCTTCAAGCTAGGAGAAGATGACAACAAGAAGATGAGAAGGATTAAACAAGAATAAGATGCTCAATTTGTGTGAATTTAGAAAAGTAAAATAGTGATTCACACTTTTGATTTTGGTCCAATTGAAAACCCAAATTCAATTTTGAATTTCCATTTAATTTTAATTCAAAATTAATATAAAATTAATTTTAAATTAAAATCAATTTATTAATTTTAAATTAATTTAATATCAAATATCAAATTAAATAATTGAACCAAACCCGATTTCTTAAATCGACCGTTCGAACATGAATCCCTATTCATGTTATAAACCGAACAAATATTTAAATCATATTTAAACATTTCCAGCTCTTCTTTATTATAGTTTAATTCATAATTAAACTGTGACACGTCAAGTATATCACATATAATTAACGTTTTCTCCTAAAATCGAATTTGAACAATTCAAATTCTTTTCTCTCAAAATGTTACAAGGCTTAGACCGAGCTAGTAAGGAGACCTAATGGACCTACAGATCATGAGGTCCAACGATACGAGATTAACTGACCAAACTCTTTAACCTAGCTAATCAACATTCGTTAACCACCGTGACACTCCACTAAAACTCAATGGCTGCACTCCCCTCACTGTAGATATATTTCTGTCCACTCGATATAACCATGATTAGTAAGTCGATCCTTCACAGGTCGTTCGTAATTACAACTGGGTTAAAAATATCGTTTTACCCCTGTAATTACTTTTTGTTCCTTAAGTCCCGCTGATCCTCTAATGAACAATTGGTTTGTGGTCCAACCAATAAATCGTATCCCTCTCGGGCCAATGAGTGGGGTGGGCCTTTTGTTCAAGACCAGGAGTCAGCACTTAAGGGAACAACCTCTCTACTAATCCCTTTAGCGGGTAGGAGTGAATTCCATCTTGCAGAACTATGTTCCCAGCTATCTACCCGGTCTTATCCCTAAAATGGGAGGCTTATTGAGTCGGCAATCTCAGGCCACTCTCAGCCATGCAAATCTAAGGATAATCCGAATAAACAAGAGTTCATAAGACGCTCAGGATTAAGATCGAGTTACCTAGGTCATCGTATGAATATAGTCGATTAAGGCGATGGCGGAGTTATAAAGTCTAAGTGACTATTTCTCGATCCAGTCTTATGCAAACTCATTGCATAGGACAGCCCCACTCGCATGTCTCCACATGAACGATTCAGGATCACATCGTTTGTACTTTACAAAGTGGGTCGCGTCCATAGTGTCCCTACGATAAGGTACCCAACCCTATCCCTATACTATAGACCGTTGTGGCTATAACTTGAACCTGATTCACTTTTATGTTATACATAAAGTTCAAGTATACATCCTATAACCATGAGTTCTATATTGGATTAGGGTTTCAAAAAATATACAATTCACTTTATTCAATAACACCTTTACTGAATAAATCTTAATAACAACTTTATTGTAAAATAGAATATACATTCAATTTACAAACTCACGAGTTTTATGACATAAAACCCAACAGGGCTAATAACTTTGTAGATGACCATTTGTGACTCGACCTTAATCCTGAGCGTGTTACGGACTCCTATCTGCGGGAGTCTGTCCTTGGACTAGTACGGGTGAAGGTGGTCACAGTTACTCATCCAATATGCCTATCTTCTCAGGGACAGGACCACGTAGGGAGCTGGGAACTTGATTACGCGAGAAGGAATTCACTCGTTCCCAAATTAGAGAAACTATGCAGGTTGTTCCCTTAAGTGCTGTCTCCAGGGCTTGGACAACGGGCGCCCACCGTCTCACTGGCCCGAGAGGGATGTTGTTCATAGTCGGACCATGCAACGTAGTTTTTCATTAGAGGAGCAGTGGGACTTTAGGAGCAAGAAGTAGACACAGGGATAAAACGGTAATTTGACCCAGCAGTGTCTACGAACAACCTGTGAGGGTCGACTCACGGGCATTGGTTATATCAATGGACATAACTTGTCCAATAGTGATGGGAGTGCAACTACGGGTTTTAGTGGAGTATTACCGTAGCTAATGAATGTTCAATAACCGGGTCAAAGAGTTTGATAGGTTAATCTCAAATCATTGGAGCTTGTCATCTGTAGGTCCATTAGGTCCCTCAGTTGGCTCAAACTAGAAAAATTAGGGTTTACAGTTTGGTGTGAATTTGAAGTGTTCAAATTTATTATTTGGGTATTTATGTCATTTATATGAGATATGATGTACATAATATATAGTTTAATGTGAATGAGATTCATAATAACTATAGGTTAGCCTAATTGATTAATTAGTGTTAATTCGGAGAAATTGGATTGAGAGAAATTAAATTGTATGTGATTAAATTTAAAAAATCCACAATTATACAAATGAGATTTGTATAATAGGGTATGAGATACCTTATTGTATATAATATGCAAATATGATTTGCATATTATAAGGTTGTGGTAAAATGGTGATTTGGTGGAGATTTCATCTCCACCACTCACCATTATATAAAGGCTTGGTGAGAAGTCTTTTGCAAGTCATTAGATCATTCTTTTGGATTTGGCATCCAGGAGAAGAACAATTTGGCATCCAAGAGACTTTATGAGATAAGTTCAATTAGAGAGAATTTGGGAGAGAATTCTTCTTCTCTTTGATGCAAAATTCAAAAAGTTCACGGTCCGATCCTATATTGCATAGGATGTCCCCACTCGCATGTCAACCACATGAACGAGCTGAATCACCTCGTTTGTATCTAGTACAAAGAGGGTCGCATCCACAGCGTATCTAGGATTAGGTCTTCAACCCTATCCATATATTGTAGACGTTCGGGTCATTAACTCGAATGTGATCCTCCTGTGTGTCTACTACATACCGTTCAAGTTCTAGTTCTTTCATAATTCAATGATCCTGGAGCTTAGTTTATTGGATTGAGTTTATAAATATGCGAGACACAAAGTGATGACAAAATAACTCTTATTTATTTCAATAAGAAATATTACAAACATACACGAGATTAGGACATACATCCCAACAACCTACTGACAATCCCAACTGCATAACGGATGTCGGACTTAGTATACAACATGGCGTACATCAGGCTCCCTACAGCTGAAGCATAAGGGAACAATCTCATATTCTCAACTTCTTGAGGTGTCTTAGGACACTGTTCCTTAAACAGGTGAACCCCATGCCTGAAAGGCAACAAACCCTTCTTGGAGTTCTGCATGTTATATTTTGACCACATCTTGTCAATATATGATGCCTCAGACATGGCTACCGTTTTGTTCTTCCGGTTTCGCACTATCTGGATACCTATAACATACTGCGCTTCTCCCAAATATTTCATTTGGAATTCCGAAGCCAACTATTCCTTAACGTCAGTAAGCAAACCTACATCATTCTCAATGAGTAGGATATCATCCACGTATAATCTAAGAAATGCGACAGTGTTGTTGATTATTTTCTTGTAGATGTTGGGATTTATGCCCTAAACTTGTGTAATTTTGATTACCTAAATAAAGTGTTATTTGTTTTGATAGAATTACAGTCTTGCTTTAATAAATCCAATAAACTAAGCTCCAAGGTTATAACATTTATCTTGAATATCAGTGTAGTGGACACTATTTGGGTTGAGTTCACATTTATCTTGAATTTCATACATGAGGTGTTATATCAATCATATATGATATAATTGATATAATATATAGTTTTAATGTGAATTAGATTCATATATAAACTATATACTAAAGAGAGAATAAAGGAGGGGTAGGATGGTCATTTCCATCCCATTCCCCTATATATATGGTTGCATGAGATGCAACTAGGTCAAGTTATTCTAAGGAATTACAAGCTCTCTCTTGTTGTGTTGTTGGAAGAGTTCCAAAGCATACATCTCTCTCAAAATACCTCACCTCTCCTAAAGGGAACCCACCTTCCTCCCTCGCCTAGAGAACAACGGAAAAGATCCGGTGGTCGTGTCTTCGTACGTTGGAGTTCCTGTTGTTGAGATCGTGATCGTGGGAGAGTGGAGCACTCGAAGAAAAGTTCTACAAAGGTAATTATCTTGCTGTCCATTCTATTTTACATGCTTAATCTAGTTATATTTGTTCTTGAATTAATCGTTGTAACTAAATCAAGAGCGCGCGATTCGCAATCGCTTCCGCTGCGGGACTTCGATTCCCTTCAATTGGTATCAGAGCCCAATTGTGTTCTTGATTTTTGTTCTGATTTTTTCAAGAACGAGGTGGGATTTACTGTTTTTGCATGAGATGTATGAACGATTTTGCAAAATTAGATGTTTTCAATTTTGGCACTTAGATTTACAATTTCATTGAATCGTTCAATGTAAGGGCTAGGTGTTTTGGGCAATTTTAATTGTAAATCGAGTGTAAGTCCGTGTCGATCGAGGCAAAGTGGTTGCTGAGAAGATCGGAGCGAAAACGAGCAAGGAATAGTGGATTCTCATTGTTGTTTGTGTGCAGCGTTGCAACAATGCGCTTGCGGAAGGAGCGCGCATGAGATGACAGCGTTGCAACGTTGTCATTGGCATTGCAATCTTTGAGGCGTTGCTGTATTTGGCGAGAAGGCGACAAGGAGCGGCGTTGCGCGCGAGGCGTTTTCGCGAGAATTCATCAACGGGCAGAAAAATAGATTTATTATATATATTAATTATAAAAATGTTTTATTTTTAATATATTTAATATATTTAATTTTAATTAATATAATTAGATTATATTAATTAAAATTATTTCTAGGGTGCCAAAATTGGTCTAATTTTGCTATTTTAATTATGCAATTGTTGTGTAATTATTCCCATGCATAGTGTATGCTTGTATTTTAGAAATCGCACCTTAGGTTAAGTATTTTCATGCATCATTTATAATATAAGGAGTTATATTATATAGTTTGCATGATTAATTAATATAAAATTGTTATATTAATTTATGGACAACATTGACATGCATTATATATCATGAGATGAATATGCTATGAATGTCTTATTATTCATGTGATGAATGATCAAGCACTATAACATAGTATGCATGTCATCTAAGGTTAATTATTAGTTTTAAAGTGTTTAGAACTTGGAAATAGCAGACCTTAGGTTATCTAGTTCTAATTAGATTAGAATTAGGAACCAAGTAATTTATAAACTATGATTAAAAAAGGAACTCTGTCTAAGGAAAGTTTTGTCTAGGCTAGGGTATTTAAGGTATTTTGAAGCGGAACACCCCTACGGGAACTAACACGGGAGTGAAATTTAATGAGAGAGTTTTATAAATTACTGATGGCGTCAGTGAGTTTATTAAGGGGTTAATAAACTAGAAATCCTAGGTTTAATATAAGGAGTTATATTAACAAACTTAGGATAAAATTCAATATAAGAGTTATATTGATTATCAATATAAGAGTTATGTTGATAGAGTTAGGTAAAACCATTAGTCGGGTTTTAGCCTAAGTAAGATTCCTATAAACTTTAAAGTATTCAGTGGGAGGAAAAAGTGTATGAGATACATATTTTTCCACCTACGCTATCTCCGGGAAGTTCACACCGTGAGACTCATACTTGGCCTCGTGGCGCAAACGGGAGCGTCCCCCTTCGGATGCTGTTTGTATGAGTCAATATCAAGGTGAATGGAGAGGGTACTTATAGTGGTGAGGGCAGATTTAGTGAAAATAAAACCTATGGTCTCTTTTGTCGGTTTACACCGTTAGACCACGATGGTCAGCCTGCTAGTTTGGCATGGACAAGACAATGCCTTTGGAGGGCTTGATCATAGGGGATCGAACACAGTAGACACCCGAAAGGGATAAAGATTTCCTTAGACTATTTTTCAATCTAGTCCTCCCTTCGGCGGATTTTATTGGATGGCGACTTCGGGATCTAAAAACAAAGGGTTTCACTCACGGGATACATAAGTTGTGTATGTATTCGGGCCCGAAAAATGGTAACTAAAACCTATAGGAATAAGAGTTATTCTGGTATTAGGTTTTGGTCAAGAGTGTCTTGATCTAGAGAAGGAGTGTTTTTTATTACCCTTCGGTGTCATACATTCTACACCTTTGGAGTATCATTGCAAATTATAAATGGCCTAGGAATCATTTGATAATTAGCTAAAACATGATTGGATTAGAGTTATAGCAAGAAACTCATACAAGTTTGTTTGTAAATTTTTCAGCAAAAATGTCTAGCTCTATAATTTCCTTATTGGGTGCGGAAAAGTTAACCGGAGAGAATATGATGACATGGAAAAACAAACTCAACACTATATTGGTAGTGGATGATCTGAAGTTTGTGCTAACTGAGGAGTGTCCTCAGGTGCCAGGCTCGAATGCGTCACGAAATTCGTGATGCATATGATCGATGGATCAAGGCCAATGATAAGGCCAAGGTCTACATGCTGGCAAGTATGTTTGACATATTAGCCAAGAAGCATGAGGGCATGATTACCGCTAAGGAAATCATAGATTCTGTGCAGGGTATGTTTGGACAACAGTCCACACAAACCCGACATAATTCCCTAAAGTACATATTCAACTCGAGGATGCCAGAGGGTACATCTGTTCGGAATCATGTCCTGGATTTGATGGTGCACTTTAACATCGCGGAGTCGAATGGTGCTTCCATCGATGAGTCGAGCCAAGTCAGCTTCATTCTAGAAACCCTTCCAGATAGTTTCCTGCAGTTTAGAAGTAATGCTGTTATGAACAAGCGTACTTTTAATCTTACCTCCCTTCTGAATGAACTCCAGACCTTTCAATCTTTGATGAAAATTCAGGGATCGAAAGGTGAGGCAAATGTTGCCAGTAGGAGTTATCACAGAGGTTCAACCTCTGGGACGAAAACAGTGGCTTCATCTTCTTCTAACCTGAAAGGGAATAAGAAGAACATGAAGAAGGTTAGTAAAGGGAAACAAGCTGACAAAGCTGTCGCCCAGAAGGGTAAGAAAGTCAAAGAAGTTGCTGACAAAGGAAAGTGTTTCCACTGCAACGAAGACGGGCATTGAAAATGGAACTGTCTGAAGTACATTGTAGAAAAGAAGAAGAAAGGTAAACATGTTTTAGATTAACATGTTTTAGATTTATTTGATTATGTATTGAACTTTGTTATGTTATTTGTTTTTGGCAATTCGTTCTTAATTTCATAAATCTTGTTGGTTTAAGTGGACTCGAGAGAAAAAACTTAGATTAGAGCAAAGTTGTCAAAACTCTTAGAAGTCTGGCATGAGAATGACCTAGAAGTCTAAGGGAAACACATAAAGAAGTTACTTAATGTCGTGCATGCTTAGATTTTATTTGGAAACTATAGAATTTATTTTGTGTGTGAGGCTCACTAAGGATCGAGAGACATTTTTGAGTATCTTACTTCTTGTTTATAAATTCATGATATTAGTTCATTGCATGTGTTAAATAATGAATTAACTTGTGAAATCAACTTCCTCAATTCTATCATATTCGTGTCTCCAATTGTACATTTATTTTCTATCTTTGTTTTCACCTATCTATCAAAGTTTTGTTGCTTTAGCTAAAATTAAGAAAAAGTATCTTGATAATTAATTAATCTAGAAAACCCATTCCTGAGGACGATACTCTGTACTCAAATCACTATACTAAAACTTGACTCGTACACTTGCGGTATTGCAATATAATTTTACGCAACAAGTTTTTGGCGCCGTTGTTCGGGAATGGGGATTATTTAGATTGATTAATATTGGGAGAAGATTCGAGATTTTAGACTATAGTTTTTTTTCCCTTTTGTGTTTTTTTTTCTTATTTGTTTTTTCTTTTCTTTTTTGATTTTTTTCCTTATTTATTTTTTTCCTTTTTTGGTTTTTTTCTTTATTTGTTTTTTTTCTTACTTATTTTTTCCTTATTTACTTTTTTTTCCTTATTTGTTTTCTCTCACTTTGTGTTTTGTTTTCTTACTTGTTTTTTTTCCTTATTTGTTTTTTTCCTTATTTTTTATTTTTTATTTTTTTATTTTTTTCCTTTTGTGTTTTTTTCTTTTTTGTTTGTTTCCTTATTTTTTCTCTTTTGTGGTTAGTTTCCTTATTTGTTTTTTCATTTTGTGTGTTTTTTTCCTTTTTTGTTTCTTTCTTTTTTTTTATTTTTTCTCCTTATTTATTTTTTTATTTTTCTTTTTTGTTCTTAATTTAGTCTTGTGTGTTGTTCGCGTCTTTGTCTCCTGTTTTGGTTGTGTTGTTTTAGTGTAAAAGTTTACTTTTGAATTGTTGTGATTTAAAGTATGACTTTTCAAGATTTTAATTCTTCGCCAATGTACTATCCTTTTCAGGACCCTAGGTATGTGAGTCATGAATTCTCTGGATACCAAATGTCTAATCCTTACCATTATGAATATATGATTTATGAAAATTCTTTTGATTGTAATCATATAGGCACTTGGAACCAAAATTTTTCCTACCCCAACCAATCTATAGAAAACTCTTCTCTTGTGGATTTATTAATGGAATATACTTTGGAGTTGAGGGTTAAAAATTTTTGTCATACTGAATTAGAAAGGTTGGATAGGTTAGAAGCTAAAGTGGTAGAACTTGGAGAAATAATACATGAAAGGACTCATCATCTTAATCAACTGGTAGAATCCCTTAAGGCCCTACAGGAGCAAATTCTTATTCTTGCCACTGAGAAAGAACAATCTATGAGGACTTATGCATATGATAGTGAGGATGAGTTGGAGGAGACTGAAACACACCAAAAACAGGTTTGTGAGGTCGAGCATGGTAATGCAATCACTTCCACAAAAGAAATCCAGGTGATAGAGTTTGAGGCTGAAAAGTCTCCCTTCCCTTTATCTCCAAAAGTTTCTTTTAATCTTGATAACCATTTTTCCTATACCCACGTGTCTTGTTTTGAATTTTGTTCTTTTATTTAAAAAAAATAACAAAAATATTTATCCTTCAGGTGCCCAAGAACAAAAAGAGAGTCTTTTAGACTTAGAAGGCTATATTGACTCAAGCAAGAATGACCCGAAGAAATATAAGCAATTTTACGTGCCTTGATGCCAACCATGGGTCTAGTCTAGCAAAAGACGTGAAAGAAAGCGCTTCTTGGGAGGCAACCCAAGCTTTACATTTCATTTACGTTTTTGTTTTTGCTTTAGTTGTTTTATTTGTTTGCTTAGTTCTTAGTTTTCGTTGTTTTTGTTTTGTTAGTTTGTGTTGATGTCTCCCTCGTGAAACCCATGCTCCCGTTCTGCAGTATTTCATCTCACGTAACTTGGCCGCCCAAGGAATTCAAAAGAAAAATGAAAATCTTCATTACTCAGGATAGTATTGTTCAATCTTACCCTTCTTACTTTCTTTGAGCTTATTTTGCAAACATTGAGGACAATATTTAGTTTAAGTTTGGGGGTGGATTTTCTTATCTTTTGTGATTATCCTGAGTATGTGTTGAATTGTTAATTGATCTTATGCATAAGTATGATTATGATGGCTTAGGACGAGATTTAATTGAAAATTTTTGTGATTCTGCTGAAACTTGAGAGCATGATATGAATTTCAATTAATTTAAAAAATTTCTTGAGCTTTTCCTGCACTATTATGCACATAACATGTGTTCCTGTAGTTTTGAAAGGCTTAGAACAAAGTTATTAGGTTTAGAAGTTTGATGTCATCTCGATAGGTCTGAGAACTGATTTGAGAGCTAAACTGCAGGATAGGGTGAATGACAATATGAAGTGCATGATCTGTATAATATGTGCATTATGTGAAAGGGTTGTCGTCTGTTTTTGTTGTTAGGTTTGTTAAAGAAAAAAAAATCGTGATGACAAAAAGAGATACCTTCACTGTGATCAGTTAGGCCACTCATTGAGCGAGTGCTCTGGGTAAGGGTCCCTGCAGTGGATGTGTGAAAGCTAGTGTCCTTTCACAAAAAAAAAAAGGTGATATCAAAATAGTGATTAAGTGCCGAGTAAAGTTGTTTATTTCTTGAATGTGAGAAACTCAAGGATTATAAACTATGACCAGTGTAGGGGGAAGTTGAATGGAGAACCTAATAAAATTGTTCCAAGATTAGTAGAGATTAAAGGAACGGAGGCTAATCACACACATATGTAGGAACACTTAGGAAAAGTTTTAAATTGCTTGTTGAAGTATCATGTTCGAATGTTTTTCGTGATTGTTAAAATTTCTTTCAAAATCTCTGAGGTTTGAGTCTGATATATGCATAAGAAAGATCTTATAGTTTAATTTCATTTTGCTCGGGACTAGCAAAAGCTTAAGTGTGGGGGTATTTGATAGCATGCAAATATGCTATCTTATTTCTATATTTTAACTAGTTTTTATACTTAAAACATGGGCATTCATGGTATTTTATGGTTAATTTCAGGAAACTGAGCTTGAGAAGCAAGAATTGAGTGTTTTGAGGCTATTTTGGTGCAATTTGGAACATGTGTATGCTTAATTGAAGACCCAAGAAAACTCTAAATGTATTTTGAGTATAAAAATTATACTGAGAGATTCTACATGGAATCACGATTCCAACGCATCAAACCGAAAGTCATTTGGACACCCGAGCGAAAAGATATGACAAAAATAGTCGCGATGGGTTGGTGGCAATGAACATGACGTTGCAACGCCGTACCGAAAAGCCCTATAAATATAACATGTTGTTTTCATTGCAAGGGGAGCCGAATTTGGTAGTTTTTAGCCCTAGTTTCGAAATACACACTCTAAGGGGAGAAAAAAGAGCATTCCTTGAGAGCCAAAGCGTTTGTGGAGGCTCGAGATCGTGACGGGAGCTCGGGAACGAGAGACCGACTTCGACACATAAGTTTATTTCTCTTTCTTTTAGTTTGTAATTGAGTTTAAAGACTTTTCCTATGACTTTAGCTTGTTTTTATGGTGATTTTTGTAGCTAAACGTTGTAGTTGGAATTTGATTAACATGTTTTAGATTTATTTGATTATGTATTGAACTTTGTTATGTTATTTGTTTTTGGCAATTCGTTCTTAATTTCATAATTCTTGTTGGTTTAAGTGGACTCGAGAGAAAAAACTTAGATTAGAGCAAAGTTTTCAAAACTCTTAGAAGTCTGGCATGAGAATGACCTAGAAGTCTAAGGGAAACACATAAAAAAGTTACTTAATGCCGTGCATGCTTAGATTTTATTTGGAAACTATAGAATTTATTTTGTGTGTGAGGCTCACTAAGGATAGAGAGACTTTTTTTAGTATCTTACTTCTTGTTTATAAATCCATGATATTAGTTGATTGCATGTGTTAAATAATGAATTAACTTGTGAAATCAACTTCCTCAATTCTATCATATTCGTGTCTCCAATTGTACATTTATTTTATATCTTTGTTTTCACCTATCTATCAAAGTTTTGTTGCTTTAGCTAAAATTAAGAAAAAGTATCTTGATAATTAATTAATCTAGAAAACCCATTCCTGAGGACGATACTCTGTACTCAAATCACTATACTAAAACTTGACTCGTACACTTGCGGTATTGCAATATAATTTTACGCAATAAGATGCAAGATTCCAAAAAGGGCTTGTTGCCTTTTAGACATGGAATCCATTTGTCTAAGGAACAATGTCCTAAGACACCTCAAGGAGTTGAGGATATGAGATGGATTCCTTACGCATCAGCTGTTGGAAGCCTGATGTACGTCATGTTGTGTACTAGGCCAGACATCTGTTTTGCAGTTGGGATGGTCAGTAGGTATCAATCCAATCCAGGACTTGAACACTGGAAAACGGTTAAAACAATCCTTAAGTATCTTCGGAGAACAAGGAACTACATGCTTGTGTATGGGGCTAAGGATTTGATCCTTACAGGATACACGGATTCTGACTTTCAAACTGATAAAGATTCTTGAAAATCTACATCAGGGTTAGTATTCACTCTTAACGGAGGAGCTGTAGTATGGCGAAGCGTCAAGCAAGGATGCATCGTTGATTCCACCATGGAGGCCGCTTGTGAAGCAGCTAAGGAGGTCGTTTGGTTAAGGAAATTCATGCTAAATTGGAAGTTGTTCCAAATATGACCTTGCCCATCACTCTGTATTGAGATAAAAGTGGTGCAGTGGCAAATTTGAGGAAACCCCGAAGTCATAAGAGGGGAAAGCACATAGCGCGGAAGTAACATCTCATCCGGGAGATCGTTCATAAAGGAGGCGTGATTGTCACGAAGATAGCCTCAGAGCACAACATTGTTGATCCTTTTACAAAGGCTCTCACGGCTAAAGTATTTGAGAGTCACCTAGAAGGTCTAGGTTTACAAGTCTTCCCCAACTAGGGCAAGTGGGAGTATTTTTGTACAAAAGGGGTTTAAATGCCCTAGTTTATTGTATTTACATTACTGTAATGTTTTAGTACTCCACAAGCTTTAGGTCAAGTGGGAGATTGTTGGGATTTATGCCCTAAACTTGTGTAATTTTGATCAATTAAATAAAGTGTTATTTGTTTTGATAGAATTACAGTCTTGCTTTAATAAATCCAATAAACTAAGCTCCAAGGTTATAACATTTATCTTGAATATCAGTGTAGTGGACACTATTTGGGTTGAGTTCAAGAATATAACCTAAATGATCTATGGTATGAGAATAAGGTTGGAAACCTCATTCTTGTAACACCATGGATGCGACCCACTTTGTAATTAGTACAAATGAGGTAATCCAACTCATTCATGTGGTTGACATGCGAGTGGGGGCATCCTGTATGAAGAGTTCATACAAGATGGATCACAAATTATTAGTCTAACAATTGTAACAGATTAATGAGGATAAGACTAGTAATTTATAGATGGTCATTAGTGACTCGACACAATCTGAGTAAGTTAAGAACTCCGCTTATAGGGGTTTGTCCTTAGACTAGTATGGGTGAGAGTGACACTGTAGCCGACTCAATAAGCCTACCTTCGGGGGGACGGAACCTCGTAGGTAGTGGGAACTTAAGCGTGCAAGATGGAATTCACTCATTCCTACACTATGGAATTAGATAGGTTGTTCCTTAAGAAGCCCGACTCTGTGTCTTGAACAACGGGGCCCCGCCCTCTATGAGGGTATGAGTCTAAGGTAGGACCTTAGACTTGTTGTTCATTAGAGGATCAGTGGTGCTTAAGGAGCAAAGAGGTAATCACAGGGGTAAAATGGTAATTTGACCCAGCTGTGATTACGAACTACCTGTGAAGGGTCGACTCATGGGTAATTACTATATCAGTGGACACAATAATATCTACAGTGAGGAGAGTGCAACTACAAGTCTATAGTGGAGTGACTTGTAGTTAATGAATATTGATTAACTGGATCAAAGAGTTTGATCAGTTAATCTCACATCATTGGAGCTCATGAACTGTAGGTCCATTAGATCCCTCTGTTGGCTCAACATGGTAATATTGAGGGTATAAAGTTAGGAGTGAAATTGAAGTGTTCAATTTCATACATGAGCTGTTATATCAATCATATATGATATAATTGATATAATATATAGTTTTAATGTGAATTAGATTCATATATAAACTATATACTAAAGAGAGAATAAAGGAGGGGTAGGATGGTCATTTCCATCCCATTCCCCTATATATATGGTTGCATGAGATGCAACTAGGTCAAGTTATTCTAAGGAATTACAAGCTCTCTCTTGTTGTGTTGTTGGAAGAGTTCCAAAGCACACATCTCTCTCAAAATATCTCACCTCTCCTAAAGGGAACCCACCTTCCTCCCTCGCCTAGAGAATAACGGAGAAGATCCGGTGGTCGTGTCTTCGTACGTTAGAGTTCCTGTTGCTGTGATCGTGATCGTGGGAGAGTGGAGCACTCAAAGAAAGGTTCTTCAAAGGTAATTATCTTGTTATCCATTTTATTTTACATGTTTAATCTAATTATATTTGTTCTTGAATTAATCGTTGTAACTAAATCAAGAGCGCATGATTCGCAATCGCTTCCGCTGCGGGACTTCGATTCCCTTCAGTAGACACAAGGCTCATCAACATTCAGATTAAAGCCATAAGATTTGATAGCCTCATCAAGGATATTCCAAGACCGCGAGGCTTGTTTCACATAAATAGACCTTTGAAGCCTGAAACCTTTTGCTCTTGGCCTTGAGCGATGAACCCTTTGGGCTGGTCCATGTAGATGGTCTCGTCATGATAGTCATTCAGAAAGGTCGTCTTGACATCCATTTGTCATACCTCATAGTCATAATATGCGACGATGGCAAGAAGGATCCTGATAGACTTTACCATGGCAACAGGAGAAAAGGTTTTCTCATAGTCGATCCCTTCTCTTTTAGGTAAAACTCTTTGCCACTAGTCTGGCTTTGAAGTTTTGCACCTTTCTATCTACACCACATTTACGCTTATAGATCCACTTGCAACCAATAGGTTTTACCCTATCCGGTTGGTCCACAAGCTCCCAGTCGAAATTAAAGTACATAAACTTCATTTCCTGGTTCATGGCTTTAATCCATTTGTCTTTGTCAATGTCATTCATTGCCCGATCAGAAGTAAATCACATTTACCTTCCTTCTTCTTGTCGACAAGGAATTTGGGACAGTTCCTCTTCCAGTGGTCGTCCCCGTTGCAGTAGAAACACTTTCCTTTATCTGCAAATTCCTTGACCTTCTTGAACTTCTTCTTCTTCCCTTTCGGGCCTGAAGATGAACCCACAGACTTTGTCCCAAAGGTCGAACCCCTGTGAATGGATCTGAAGGCAACATTTGCCTCAACTTCCTGTCCCTTGCCTCGCATCAAGAACTGGAAGGTCTGTAGTTCGTTGAGGAGGGTAATCAGATTGTAGCTAATTTTGTTCATAACAGCATTGCTACGAACCTGAAGGAAACTCTTCGGAAGAGTCTCCATGATAATGTTGATCTTGCTCGACTCATCGATCAAAGCACCGTTCATCTCCGTTAAGTTAAAGTTGGTCATCATGTCAAGAACATGTTCCCTAACAGATGTTCCCTTATTCATCCCAGCATTGAACACATGTTTGAGAGCGTCGTACCTAACCTGAAAGGACTGTTGTCCAAACATGTTCTGCAACGACTTCATGATCTCCTTAGCGATGACCATGTTCTCGTGCTTTGATGCGAAAATATTGGGTGCCCTAAACTAATTCAAATTAGAATGAGACTCCGACACTTCTACGACGTGCAGGTATACACGATCGAGAGCAGCAAGTGATAAGTTAAAGTATCGATCCCACGAGGACTAGCTAGACCTAAATGAATGAGTGTCCTAGCAAATTTTCCTTATTTTAGTGCAATGAATGAGTGTGCAAATTACTGTTGTAAATAAATAAATTAATAAGCAAGATAAGATACGACACAAGAAAATAACTAAATTTAAATGCAGGGAGAGAAGAATGCAAACAAGAGAGGAGATGCAAGAGATGAGATATTTAATGAAAAAAATAGGCTCAGGTTAGGTTGGAGTTTTCATGCTCAATTAGATTGAAAATGTGATTGATACCTTGAATTTACCTACACATGCATTCAAATGATTTTTTCCAAAGTCATTAAGCTTTAAAACCTACAATTCCAATTGAGATCTAAAATTACGCTCATGATTTTAGGTTTTAGGTGGATTAATTATCCCTAATCAACTCAAGAATCCTAGAATGAAATTTTAGTTTTCTAATTCATTAGCTCTTCCAAGTTTATGAATTCTACAAAAGTTAAACTGGTCAATTTTAATTCTCATGCAACGTTAAATTCAATAAAATTCCATAAATCCAAAAATGGCATTAATCATAAATTCGTTCTAAAATTTAGATTGAAAACGATCTAACCCTTGCCTAAGACAATTTAGTTCATGACAAAAATCAACTCACAAACTTCTAATTGATGCATGTTCACAAATCTAGCATAAATTAGTCACAATTCTAGCCTACAAACAGTCACGAATTCGGTCTAAAATAGTGAACAAAAATAGTCTTAAATATGAGTCCAATAGCAGAAAAACAACATTAACAATTAGAGATTAGGAGGTAATGACACGGAGCAAAACAGATATCACCGAAGACAACAGACTTTTAGTTTTTGCAGGTTCTGTGTGACAGCGATATCTCATCAACTAAAGCTAGGAACGACGATCCAACCTTTCGAAACGAATCTCTGTGAGTTGCGAATAGGCTGTCAAAAGTTCAGCAAAATCCAATGGTTGAAACATCGGAAAACACAAATTTTGTGAGCGCCGCCAGTGAAAAATTGAACTGCACTAATCACCGCGACAAACATATCTGACACACCAAAGCTCAGAACGATGATCCAACCGTTCAAAGTACAGTCGTATGAGTCTTGAATAAGCTGACAAAATTGCAGCAAAATTCAACGGTGGAAACGCTGGCAAACGACAACTTTGTGAGCGTCGTCTGTGAAAAATCAAACTGCACGATTTTTGCTACAATAATGGCACCTTGAAGCTTCGATTTTTTCTTCACTGGCATGATTGCTACAACAATGACACCTTCATGATTCTTCTCTTCAATTCACACCTTTGATGTAGCAATCGCCTCTTCTCTCTCTCGCTCTTTTCCCCTTTTGTGGCAACTCCTTCTCCACCTTGGCACTTGTGAACCCTAGCCTCCCTATATAAGATGGTGTTTCCCTAACTCCACAAATTACAAAAATGCCCTTAGAGGTAGAAAGACCATCTTACCCTTCGGGTAAAATGTCTAAAATGCCCTTGAGGCTCCTGTAATTTTTATAATCTCCTGCACACAGAAAAATCTCAAATAAATTCATGAAGTCAATTATAAATCAAACTAAATATGCAAGGATTTTTGGAGTTAAAAATCTCATCTTTTGGTCTTTAATTAACCGTTTGCTTATTTTCCCAAATTTTTTCAATTAAAGCATAAAAAACATGAAAATTAATTCTTTTCGAACCTAATGCTTAAATTCAAGATTTTAAAGCTAACAAACACAATTTAGGGATAAAATAACATGAGACTCAATAAATTCTATGCAATTCAAGTACATTAAGCACTAAAATTATAGTAAAATAACTCTCCCATGGCGAGTTATCAAACCTCCAAACTTGAACTACTCATTGTCCTCAATGAATTCTATTCCCTAAAGACTTTAAAGACCTGTAAAGACTTAAATCATTCGGAGTAACTAAACAAAGGTTGAATACTTATGCTCTAAGCTACAAGTGACCATTTATTCCATGCTTTCTAAGTGGCTTATCTGGGGTTTCCTAGCTACACTTATGCATCAATAACCAAGAGCAAACCAACTAGGATTCCACACCTACCCTCAAGCTCAACCACTAGAATCCTACTCATTCAAATCAAGCAACTCATAGTTAACGATAAGTCACACTCTAAATCTCGCAGGACTACAATTTTATGATCATTTCTTTTTATATTTTTTTTATATAAAAAACAGATATGTGCATTATTCCCCTCCACTTCCATAAAACTCACAACTTAGGGCTAGGATTTTTTTTATTTTTTATTTTTACTTTCTTTTGTTTGTTCTTTTATTTTATTTTATTTTATTTTTTTAACTCTCCCATAGTTCTTAGAATGACACACATGGTTAGCGCAGTATACCTAAGCAATGAGACTCTCCCGTAGTTCTTAGAATGGCACACGTGATTAGCGCAGCGCACCTAAGCAATGGGTACACGCTTCTCGCTTGATACCTTCGCTCCAAGAGGCCAGCATGGTTAGTGCCCAGACCCCCTGACATCGAGCACCAAGTTGCCTGAACTGACTTTAAATAAGGAAATAAATAACATATTTTTGGTCTAGACCAATGGAGTTTTAGGGAAATGAAAGGTTTCTACACTCTTTCTTTCTTTCTCTCTTTTTTTTTGTTAAAAAAATATGAAGAATTTACCTTTCCCCCTAAACTTAGAGTACTCAATGTCCTCATTGAGTTAGGAAGGCCAGGTAAATCTCCCAAACTTAAAATGATCACAAATTTGGAGTTTACTAATTTCGGAGCACTCTAAAAAAAATGTATGAGTTACCTAAGTTGTCATGGCTTCTAGCTTTTGAACTTTTTGGCCTAGGAGTTGAATCCTAACTAGTTTGATTGACACACTAACCATAACCGCACTAAAGAACCCTAATTACAAGCTTAACCTCGAGAAACACCAAATAAGATAACACACTCTTGCCTCAAACACAAACAACAACCCTCATTTTCATTAACACTAAGATTTGACCTTAACTTTTTATTTTCAAGGAGATGCATATCAAGTTTCTACAAAAGACATCACACTTTACCATAAAAACACATGTAGAAACTTAATTTTTAAACAAGGGACAACAACCATTTTTTCTATTTTTACGTGCTTAAACACAGTGAATCAACTAGCTACACCATGCATATCAAAGACCATGAAACCAACACCTAACATGGAATCCGGTAGTGAAAATAGATCATTTTGAAGTCCTAAAACAAGTAAATAACTTCATATACACAAAGGCATGCAACACCCTATACATGCTAACAGCAAACAGTCTCATCAAAAGAAAAAAAATTCAAATAAACCCAAAATTAGATTCAAAACAACACATCTCTCCCTCATGCTTAAAGCACACATTGCCCTTAATATATAAACTACTCACTTAAGCATGCTTAAGGACAACTAATAAAGATGGAAGGGAGAACAATACTGCCCTGAATCGAGGAGACCTCCACTAAAGTACATATAAATCACCAATCTCTAAGGGAGCTGCAAAATAGGCAAGGGTTATTTATTAAACTAAAAAAAAATAAAAATAACTAAAAAAAATGAAAAAAAAGAAATAAACTTTGGGTTGCCTCCCAAGAAGCGCTTGTTTAACTTTATTAGCTTGACGTAGTACACTTGGGCTTGTTAAGGTACGTAAAAATTCTCCCATTTCTTCGGGCCTCTCTTTCTCGAATCTACAAAATAAATCAATGCTAGCAAGAATGCTAGCTTCTCGTGAGAGCCCGAGTCAGATATATTCTTTGATTTTTCATATAATAAAAGAAAAGAAGGAAAAACAACAAAGTAAACATTTTTTGATTTTTTATGTGATAAAAGAAAAGAAGGAAGAATAGGAAAATGAACAGACTCACAAAAAGACACTGACTCGAGAGCATAGAAAGAAAAACATTCACCAATAAGAGAAAAATCAAAAGATAGAACTGACATAGACTTTCACACTCTACCTCCTGGCCTAACTCAACAGGCTCGACTTCTTACACACTCTCACTAACTCTATCCTGGTGTGGGCTAAGAGGTTCTAGTTCTTTTACAACTAAAGCACAATCCTCTAAATGCCCATACTTAGAAAAATGTGAAGGGCTAGGATCCTGAAGGTTTATCAGTGAGTCAGTGATCAAGTGACTCACCGAACTATCTAAGGGTGTGGGTCCTCCTTCACTATCTTCCCTAGGGTGTTCAACTTCAGACGAGTATAAATACATTTGTTCTCTAAGAGAGGCAAGTGTATCCGTTAGGCGTTGAATTGACTCCCCTATTTGAATATTCATCTCTTCTATTTGCCTATTCCTCTCTTCTGTGGTTCTCATATATTCTAATAACATCATTTTAAGGGAGATTCGTCTTCTACCTAGGTTTCTTGAATATAGGAAGGATATGACTCAAAACCCTTAGGATATGGTTCATAACCCCAATTGCTCTGATTATTATCATACATATGTCTCCCACAAGTCATAGGGTTAGTATGATAGTAATTAGGCATTTGGTAGCCATAAAATCCATAACCCTCACTAGAAGACTCTAAATTGGCAACATGATGATCATAAGAAAAAGAACTATATTGTGTTTGATCATTGGGCACAGAAGACCACCCAAAGTTATCATGAGCCATAATAAAGTAATGAATCAATTATAACAGGCTCAACAAACACAATATGCACCAACACAACCAGAAAGAATAATTAAGACTCAACAAAGATAAAAATACGAAACAAAGATAACAAGACACACCCAACAAGAAACAAGGATAAAATGCTAAAATCAACTCAAACAAAATAAGAATCAAAACTAGTCCCCGACAATAGCGCCAAAAACTTGATGCGAAAATATCGGGTGTCCTAAACTAATGCAAATTAGAATGAGACTTCGACACTTCTACGACGTGCAAGTATATACGGTCGAGAGCAGCAAGTGATAAGTTAAAGTATCGATCCCACGAGGACTAGCTAGACCTAAATGAATGAGTGTCCTAGCAAATTTTCCTTATTTTAGTGCAATGAATGAGTGTACAAATTACTGTTGTAAATAAATTAATTAATAAGAAAGATAAGATACGACACAAGAAAATAACTAAATTTAAATGCGGAGAGAGGAGAATGAAAACAAGAGGGGAGATGCAACAAATGAGATATTTAATGAAAAAAATAGGCTCGGGTTAGGTTGGAGTTTTCATGCTCAATTAGAATGAAAATGTGATTGATACCTTGAATTTACCTACACATGCATTCAAATGATTTTTTCCAAAGTCATTAAGTTTTAAAACTTACAATTTCTCAATTGAGATCTAAAATTACGCTCATGATTTTAGGTTCTAGGTGGGTTAATTATCCCTAATCAACTCAAGAATCTTAGAATGCAATTTTAGTTTTCTAATTCATTAGCTCTTCCACGTTTATGAATTCTAGAGAAGTTAAACTGGTTAATTTTAATTCTCATACAACGTTAAACTCAATAAAATTCCATAAATCCAACAATGACATTAATCATAAATTCGTTCTAAAATTTAGATTGAAAACGACCTAACCCTTGCCTAAGAAAAATTAGTTCATGACAAAAATTAACTCACAAACTTCTAATTGATGCATGTTCTTATCGATCAAAGAATTCAAGAAAACAACCCAATGATGTTCACAAATTTAGCATAAATCAGTCACAATTCTAGCCTAAAAACAGGCATGAATTCGGTCTAAAATAGTAAAAAAAAAATAGTCTTAAATATGTGTCCAATAGCAGAAAAACAACATTAACAATTAGAGATTAGGAGAGGTAATGACACGAAGCAAAACAGATACCACCGAAGACAACAGACTTTTAGTTTTTGCAGGTTCTGTGCGACAACAATATCTCATCAACCAAAGCTCGGAACGACGATCCAACCGTTCAAAACGAAGCCCTGTGCGTTGCGAATATGCTGTCAAAAGTTCAGCAAACTCCAACGATTGAAACTCCGGAAAGCGAAAATTTCGTGAGTGCCGCCAGTGAAAAATCGAACTGCACTAATCTCACAACGCGACAGACATATCTGGCACACCGAAGCTCAGAATGACGATCCAACCATTCAAAGTAAAGCCGTATGAGTCTTGAAGAAGTTGACAAAATTGCAACGAAATCCAACGGTGGAAACGCCGAAAAATTACAACTTTGTGAGTGTCGTCTATGAAAAATCCAACTGCACGATTTTTGCTACAACGATGACACCTTGAAGCTTTGATTTTTTCTTCACTCGCACGATTGCTACAACAATGGCACCTTCATGATTCTTCTCTTCAATGCACACCTTTGTTGTAGCAATCACCCATTCTCTCTCTCTCTTCCCCTTTTGTGGCAACTCATTCTCCACCTTGGCACTTGTGAAGCCTAGCCTCTTTATATAAGATGGTGTTGCCCTAACTCCACAAATTACAAAAAATGCCCTTAGGGGTAGAAAGACCATCTTACCCTTCGGATAAAATGTCTAAAATGCCCTTAGAGACTCCTGTATTTTTTATAATCTCCTGCACAAAGAAAAATCTCAAATAAATTCATGAAGTCAATTATAAATCAAACTAAATATGCAAGGATTTTTGGAGTTAAAAATCTCATCTTTTGGTCTTTAATTAACCGTTAGTTTATTTTCTCAAATTTCTTCAATTAAAGCATAAAAAACATTAAGATTAATTCTTTTCGAACCTAATGCTTAAATTCAAGATTTTAAAGCTAACACACACAATTTAGGGATAAAATAACATGAGACTCAATAAATTCTATGCAATTCAAGTACATTATGCACTAAAATTATAGTAAAATAACTTTCCCATGGCGAGTTATCATGCTTCTTAGCCAAAACTTCAGATAAGTTGGCTATGATATAGACCTTGGCCTTTTCATTGGCCTTGGTCCATCGATCGTACAAATCATGAACACTTCGTGTTGCGGTCGGGCCGGGCACCTAAGGACACTCCTCAGTGAGCACGAACTTGAGGTCGTCGGTAACTAAGAACGTGTTTATATTATTTTTTGACGTTTGGTAATTGTCACCTACGAGCTTATCGGAAGCTAAGAGAGCTATGATGGAACTAGACATTTTACTGAAAGAAAAACAACTTTATATTATATCTCGCAAAATCTTTTGAAAATTCAATCATTTTTTACCAAATTTTAATCCATGATTCTTAGGGCATTTAAAATTGCAATGATACCCCAAAGGCTTAGAATGGTCGCCATCGAAAGGTAGATAGAATCACTCCTCCTCTAGGATGAGACTTTCTCGACCATACCCTAATTCCAGAATAACTCTTATTCCTACAGGCATCCAGGTACCATTTTTCGGTCGCAGTCATTAACTCTTCATGATTCCCGTGAGTGTAACCCTCTATCTTTAAACCTCCAGAGTTTTCATCCAATCAATAGCCGCCGAAAGGAGGACTGCGTAGGAAAATAAACAAAGGTGGTCGTATCCCTATCAAGAATTCACGGTGTTCCGACTCCCATGATCAAGGCCCTCCGAAGGGATTGTCTTGTCCAGGCCAAACTAGCAGGTGGATCATAAGCTTCTCACGGTGTAAATCCATAGAAGAGACTGTGGGCCCCATTTTTCACTCACTATAAGTACTTTCTCCATTCACCTTGAATTTTGACCCATACAAATATCATCCGTAGGGGACGCTCCCATTTGCGCCACGAGGCCGAGTATGGATCTCACGGTGTAAACTTAACAGAGGAATTTAAATGTATCTCATACACTATAATTCCTCCCACTTAGCACTTTAGATTAATCGGGATTGACCTAGATAAACCGGGTATATTTACCTAAGTCTACCAATATAACTCTTATATTGGATTAGCCTAAGTCTATAACAAATTATTAACTTAGGTCTATGTGAGTTTATTTAATTAACACTTAATTAATGTCACTCACGAGAAATATAACCTACGAATCTCCAGACCAAATTCACTCCTAGGTCGGTTCCTAGGTAAGGGTGTTCCTTAGATTGAGTTACTAATTAGTCACCATTCATAAGTTACATTTTGATTTCCTAATTTTATTTTTATTAGAACTAGAAAACTTAAGTCTAATTAATCAGGTTCCAAACCATTTAAAACTAATTTATTAGGTTAAATGCATTTTTATGTTATAATGTTTGATCATTCATCAAATGAAAATCATACTTTATAACATACATACATCACATGTACAAAGTGCATGTCAATGCTATTTATCTAATTAATATAACATTTATATTAATTAATTAAACATGCATACATTATATTATAACATTTATAATATAACCTAGTCATGCATACTATATATTATAATGCTTATAATATAAACATGATGCATGATATGCTTAATCTAAGGTGGGATTTTAAACTATATGACATACATTATGTATGTAATTATTTCATACAACACTTACATAAAATAAATAGCAAATTGGACCAGTTTTGACATTGTAGGGACATTAATTTAATTAATTAACATTAATATAACATTTATATAAATATTAATTAATAAAATTAATTTCAAAACTTAATTTAATAAAAACTAAATTAAAAAATAAATACATTTTCGGAAATAACCACAAAAAACTGACACTCATGCCACTTTCCAGCAGAAGTCTCGCGCACTTCCTCTACTATTGCGATGGCGTTGCAACGTCGTGGCCAGCGTTGCAATGCCACACTGCTCAACACCAAGGTAGTGTGCTCAATGCACACAGTGTTGCAACCCCGCGCTCGGCATTGCAACGTTGCACTTGTAACGTGCGTCTTCCCACAAACATAGTGTTCCAACCCTGATGAACAACGTTGGAACGTTGTGCTCTGTACAACACTGAAACTTGTTGTTTTCCGCCCATTTTTTCTTCATTTCTTCACAACAACTCTTGCGACAAACGACACGGACTTACAGACACGATTTACATACAATTTTCCCAAAAACAAAGGGCCCTTACATTGATCATATCAACGAAAATGTAAATCTAAACTAGGTGCCATGAACTGAAAACATCCATTTTGCAAACCATTAATATCCATCACATAAAAATTAATGCTATCCACCTAATTTTGAGAAAATTCTAGAACCAACAACGAATTACAAAAGTTTGGCTCTGATACCAATTGAAAGGAATGGATTTCCCGCAGCGGAAGTGTGATGTGAATCGTTGTTGTTTCGTTATTATTCTAATTTTCTTAAAATTGAAAGAATCACAATCTAACTAGGCTAAGCATGCAAAGTGAGAAGAAAAATAGAAAGGTTTATCGAAACCTACCTCTTGAAGAACCGTTCTTCGCGTTTCTTTCTTCGGTCACGATCTCACAATGCAACGACCTCTCCAATAAAAAACGTACCGCGAACGAAAACAAGGAGACACCTCCACTTGATCTTCTCGGTTGTTCTCGGGAGGATGAGGGAGAATGGTGGGACTCCCTTTGGATTTCAGATTGGAGAGAATTGTAGAGAATTGAGAGAGAGTTGAGAGAGAGTTGGTTTCTCTTTTGGATGGAATTCCAAAAAATGAGAGACAAACTTATGAAATGTCTCACATTCCACCTATTTATAATGGTGTATGGTGGAGTTAAAATCTCCACCAATTCACCAAAATACCACAACTATATAATATGCAAATCATATTTGCATATCACATAATATAAGATATCTCATACCTTATTATACAAATAACATTTGCATAGTTGTGGAATTTTAAACTGAATCATGTTCAATTTAATTTCTCTAAAATCAATTTCTCCAATTAAATAATAAGGTTATACTATAGTTTATTATTAATCTCAGTCACATTAAACTATATTTTATGTCAATTATATCACATATAAATGACATAAATACCCTTTTAATGAATTTGAACACTTCAAATCCACTCAAAACTGTAAACCCTCATTTAGTCCAATTTCAACCAACCGAGGTACCTAATGGACCTATAGATGACATGCTCCAATGATACGAGATTAACCGATCAAACTCTTTGACCCGGTTAATAAACATTCATTAACTACAGTAACACTCCACTAAAGCCTATAGTTGCACTCTCGTCACTATAGGACAAGTTGTGTCCATCAATATAACCAATGCCCGTGGAGTGGTGTCCAGGATTAGTATCTTGTCCTATAGTGATGAGAGTGCAGCTACAGGCTTTATTGGAGTGTTACTGTAGTTAATGAATGTTGATTAACCGGGTCAAAGAGTTTGATCGGTTAATCTCGTATCATTGGAGCTCATCATCTGTAGGCCCATTAGGTCCTTCATTTGGCTCAAATTGGACTAAATGAGGGTTTACAGTTTGGAGTGGATTTGAAGTGTTCAAATTCTTTAAAAGAGTATTTATGTCATTTATATTCTATATAATGGACATAATATATAGTTTAATGTGAATGAGATTCATAATAAACTATAGTGTAGCCTAATTATCTAATTAGGGCTAATGTGGAGAAATTGATTTAACAGAAATTAAATTGAATGAGATTCAATTTTAATTCCACAAGTATGCAAATGTGATTTGTATAATAAGGTATGAGATACCTTATATTATAGGATATGCAAATATGATTTGCATATATATATAGTTGTGGTATTTTGGTGAATTGGTGGACATTTTAACTCTACCACAAACCATAATAAATAGGTGGAATGTGAGACATTCCAAAAAGGTTATTATCTCATTTTTAGGAATTCCATCCAAAGAGAAAGAATTCTCTCTCAACTCTCTCTCAATTCTCTACAATTCTCTCCACCCCGAAATGCAAAGGGAGTCCCACCACTTTCCCTCATCCTCCAGAGAACAACCGAGAAGATCAAGTGGAGATGTCCTCTTGAATCGTTTCGTGACTTTCGTTGGAGAGTTCGTTGGATCGTTGAGATCGTGATCGGAGAAGGAAAACTCGAAGAATGGTTTTTCAAGCGGTTGGTTCTTGAACCTTTAATTTCTGTTTTCTTCTCACTTTTGCATGCTTAACCTAGATAGAAAGTGTTTCTTTCAATTTTAAGAAAATTAGAACAACAACGAAACAACGACGATTCACGTCGCAATTCCGTTGCGGGAAATCCATTCCCTTCATGCTAGTCAAAGGACAAACCCCCAAAGACAGGAGTTCATAACACACTCAAGATTAAGGACAAGCCACTAATGGTCATCTAAGAATATATTAGTCATATATTGTTAACGGTGTTACATCAGTAGGTCTAATAATTCACGGTCCGGTCTTGTACAATCTCAATGCATAGGATGCCCCCACTCGCATGTCAACCACATGAACGAGCTAGATCACCTCGTTTGTATCTAATACAAAGCGGGCCGCATCCACAGTGTTACCAGGATGAGGTTCCTAACCCTATCCGTATACTGTAGACCGTTCGGGTCAATAACTTGAACGTGATCCTCCCTGTGTATCCACTACACACCGTTCAAGTTCTCTCTATTAATATGACCCTTGAGCTTAAGTTTATTGTTTTAAGTTTATAAAATGCGAGATACAAAGTTTGAATAGTAAATAACCTTTATTCATTGATTCAACAAGTATCACATGTTCTTCTCTACGAGATTAGGGCATACACCCCAACATGTTCTTGATTATGTTCATATAGAAATTACAAAAACAGAAAATATAGGTTAAGGCTACTTACAAAAGCATAGTAAATTAGGGATTACCTCTGAAGACTCGATTCTTCTCGTAATCCTCTTGTCGTCTACGATCTCTACGTTATCTACGATCGAACACCTCCAAAACGTCTTCTCGGTTGTTCTCTAGGAGAGGGAAAGAAGTGGGAACTCCTTTTTGGAGATTAGGGATGTAGAATGAATTTGAGAGAGAGATTGGTGTTTTTCTTGAAAGCAAATTTTCCAAAAAAATTGATTTAACTGCCCCATTTGCGTCCAAAAGGATGCTTTATATAGGAAATGTGGGTCGAGACAAATTTTCCACCCATTATGCCACTATTTCCACTAATTATACATTATGCAAAATTCATTTGCATAATTGGATAATATAAGGTATCAAATACCTTATTATGTAAACCACTATTACATAAAACGGAAATTAAATTGAATCATATTCAATTTCCTTATCTCTCAAATTAATTTCTCTACATATGCCTTAATTCCATAATTGGGCAATAATATGGTTTATTATGAATCATATCTACATTAAACTATATTTTATATCAATTATATCATATATAATTGATTTAATTCCCTAAATTGAATTTGAACACTTCAAATTAATTCCAAAACTTTATACCCTCATCAATTCCATATTGAGCCAATTGAGGGACCTAATGAACCTATAGATCATGAACTCCAACGATATGAGATTAACTAATCAAACTCTTTGACCCCGTTAATCAATATTCGTTAACTACGAGTCACTCCACTATAGACTCATAGCTGCACTCTCCTCACTGTAGGACAAGTTGTGTCCATTGATATAACCAATGCCCGTGAGTTAACCCTTCACAGGCCGCTCGTAGTCACAGTTGGGTCAATTTCCCATCTTACCCCTGTGATTACTTCTCGCTCCTTAAGCACCACTGATCCTATAATGAACAACAAGTTTATGGTCCGACCATAAACAATGTCACTCTCAGGCTAGCAAGACGGAGGGGCCCCGTTGTTCAAGATCTGGATACAACTCTTAAGGGAACAACCTTTCTAGTTACCCTAAGTCGGGAACAAGTGAATTCCTTCTTGCGAAGTTAAGTCCCCAACTCCCTACGAGGTTTCATCCTTGAGAAGGTAGGTGATAGCACACAAATTGTGCTATCTCTAGACTGATTATTTGCTAGTTTTATGTTCATTTCAGGGCTTTTATGTGAAACAATCATTGAATGTAAACCCGAGATCTCTCTCCGGAATTTCCTTATTAGGAAAGAAAAGGAAAGAAAAGGAAAAATTTAATATATGTTGGATTTGTTTCGTTTTAAAAAGTAAAGAAAAGAAAGAAAGAGATAAAGGAAAGAAATGAAAAAGAAAAAGAAAAGAAAAAGCAAAAAGAAAAAAGGGCAAACCTCCACCGCATTGTTTTCTTTAAAATCCTTTTAAAATCCTTTTAAATTCATTTCCATCTCATTTCTCACAAAATAAGCAGAGGGTTTCGTGGGAGGAGCATAAATGAAGAAGAAGAAGGTGAAGTTTTGGTTTTGAGCTTGAAGAAGAAAGGAGAAAGGTTTGTTCAAGGTTCCATGGAAATTCAATGTTGAATTCAACCTTGTTCTGATATTTTGTTCATTTCGAGCTCAACAAGAAGAGGCAAGAGTTGAGGTTTAGTTTTCTTGAAAGTTAATTCATTTTTTAACAAAGTTCATGAAGGAAGCTCGAGCCAATTCTGATCTTAAGCTATTGATTTGTAAAGAGGAAGGCAGATGACAGATTTTGCTATCAAATCCGAGAAACCCTTGATGTTTTGGTTGTTCTGATCTGTAGAATTAGAATAAGAAGCTCTGATAGATATGGTTCGAAATTTTATTGAATTTCCTACAACTTTTGTGAAGAAACCGTGAGTAGGAAATGATTGGAAGATGTTGTAAATATCAGGTCAAGTTTCGGGTTGCAGCAGGGAAACGAATCTGGAATAGCAGAAGTTAGTTCCTGGGGAAGAAGATTTCGAGGTATTTTTGAATAAATCCTTTGAGAATCTCAATTTCATTTCTTCATATGGTTTTAGAGGATTCAAAAAGGAAGAGTTTGGTATAAAGTACATCCTTTTTGGCTAAGTAATGAAGAAGTTATGATTATTTGAAGACAGGGTATGAAATGTATAAAATGCTAGAATTTTGAATGGTGTGTTTTTTTGTAATTTCAAGGTTAAAATGAATGAGCTCGAGGTTCTAAAACATGGTTTTGGTTTGTTTGACAGGTCAAGAAGAAATAGGTCAAGTGTACGGGTCAAGACTCTAGTTCTAACACAGTGAGTGACAAAACGAACCTCAAAAATGGTTTATAGGCTTGTATTATGCTTATGAAAATGCAAGGTTTTGCTAATACGAAATGGTTTCAATGCTTATTGTTTTCCTTGAAACACATGTTTATGAGTATTCATTTTTTTCTAAGAAATGATTTCAAGTGCTCGTTATGAGCCTAAATGTCTTGATGAAATTTATACGTGAGCATATGTTCTTGATTGTCGAAATTTATGAAAATGTTATGATTTTGAGCAAGTATGTACTAGCAAGTATGATTTAAAGATTTTCGATTTTATGAATGTTGAGTAAGTTTTGAGTTTTATGAAAGAAAAGATGAGCGGACATGTTCAAACATTTTTATGATGTTTTCTCGAGATATTGAGCCCGAGGCTTTATGGTACCGCAGTGCACACAGTCATTTTTGTTGTTGACGTTGAGTGTACTCGTGACAACAATGTTGTCGTGAGTCGGGCGGGCCCCACTACGACAAAGACGATGGGAGTGCTGGACGGGCCCCACTACATCGTAGAGTAAACATTGGTTGTACAGGGCGTGTCCTACACAACGTGGATTGTGACATGTTTTAAAATGATTTCTATCATTCATATGCCTTACGAGATTTTAACGACATACTTGTTGGTTTTTTTCGAAAAGCTATTATGATTACGATTACTTTTAACGTTTGATTACTGGATGCATATGCTCATAGATGGCCGGTGATATGATTTACGAGTTAATAGCTTTCTTTTAAACTCAAGTCACTCACTGAGCTTCATAGCTCATTCTTTCAGTGTTTTTTCCACTTTTCAGGTAGAGATCGAGCTCCCGGTGCCTGATAACCTGCCATAGTCTGCTGGAAGCTCCACAAGTTTGATATGTTGTACGTGGGTGGAGTTGTATAGAAAGTTTATATGTATAGAAGAAGGACTATGAAGTTATGTTTATGTGTACATTCTAGGTTGTGGTTGTGTAAACCATGGTTGGGTATGTTTTTGGTTGTGAAGTTCACATACGTTTCAATTTTTCAGAGAGTCTTAAGTAGTGTTACTTCTTACGTAGGTTACGTAATTGTCAATATTCCGCTGTGTTATGTTTAAAGTGTTTCTTATACAATTATAGTATGCTTATTAGGTAAAGCAGGGTCAACAAGTATCGTTAGAGAGGTGAACGATGACTGTTGGCTTCACGTCGTCTGCCGGGCTAAGTTAGTAGGTAGTTCGGGAGGGGGTGTGACAACTTGGTATCAGAGCAGTTAGCTCCATGGGAAATGAGACAGAGCAAGTTAGCTTTAGAAGAACTAAAAAGTAAATAGTAAGTTATTGAGTTAGTTCAATAGAACTAGTAGAACATGATCCAAGTAAGGATAATAGTAAGTCCAGTCAGGACTAGAATGTGAATACAAGTCTAGAATTGTGCATTTGAGAGTATTCATTACATGTCTAGTATGTTGATATGTTATAGAAGTCGTGCCACCATGTATTAACAGACGATGCCGGCAGGATCAGGACGGGACGCACGATCCTACACAAGCCCAATCCGAGAGGGGATCTAGTGCCCCGAGAGTCCAGATAGGGGGCCAGAATTAAGCAGCATGCTAATTCCTCACAGGAGGTAGGTAAGCCATAGAGAGCAGAGCTAAGTGATCTAGACAAGACATATAGAATAAATCACCTAAGAGAATTAGGAGCCAAAGTGTTTGAGGGTTCCAAAGATCCAGATGACGCCAAGGTTTGGCTGAATATGCTTGAGAAATGTTTTGATGTGATGAGTTTTCTTGAGAAGCGGAAAGTCAAGTTGGCTACATTCTTGCTGCTGAAGGAAGCAGAAGGATGATGGAAACGAATATTAGCCAGGTATAGTGATGCACGTATTTTAGACTGGCAAACTTTCAGAAGCATATTTGAAGATAAGTATTACCCTAGCACGTACCGCGAGGCAAAGAGGGATGAACTTTTAGAATTGAAGCAAGGGTCACTTTCAGTGGCTGAGTACGGGAGAAGGTATATCGAACTGTCACGGTATGCTAATGTGATTGTGGCATCTGAGAGTGACAGGTGTCGAAGGTTTGAAAGAGGATTACATCCCGAGATACGCACTCCACCACAACTATTTCTAAGTGGGTGACTTTTTCTCAGCTAGTAGAGACTGCCCTACATGTTAAGCAGACTATAGTAGAGGAGAAGTCAGTAGTGAAGCCTAGTTGTTGGGCTTCGACAACAAGCAGTTTCCAAGGTCGTGAGCAGCGGAGGTTCACACTTGGAGTAAATGTTTCCAAGTCAATAAGACTTTAAGGATCGAGCTAGTAGTCGGGCATCGAGGCAGATGAATGTGGGTAGTGCCTATCAGAGGCAGAGTTAAAGAGGACCTAGTTAGTTTGTTTGATTAACAGCAAGTTTCCAGAGAGGGCAAGAGTCTATTGCCAGTATAGCAAGGAAAACTCCATGTGTGATTTGTTGCAAGGATCATCGAGGTCATTGTCTTGTGAGTGTTGGTACGTGCTACCATTGCGGACAACCAGGACATGTCGAGAAGGATTGTCCACAACTGTGGACAGCCGCACAGAGGGACTAGGGAGTTGAGTCCCAGACAGTTGAGCAGCCGAGAGTTTCAGTAGCTGCAAGAGAGGGCACCAGCGGTGTTAGACTAAAGAGAGTTGTAGGGAGACCTAGGCAACACGGAAAGGTCTACGCTATGACTCAATAAGAAGTAGAAGATGCACCATATGTCATTACTGGTACGATTAGTATTTGTAATGTACCTGCACCTGTTTTAATAGATCCAGGTGCTACACATTTCTTTGTTTTTAGTATGTTCTTAACTAAGTTGAATGGGAAGCTAGAACCTTTATGTAAAAGGTTAATTGTATACACTCCAGTTGGTGATGTTTTACTAGTCGATGCAGTGTTGCGGAATTGTGAGGTCTTAGTAGAAGGTCACAATATGTTAGTGGATCTTCTTTCACTGGAGTTGCAGATGTTAGATGCAATCTTAATGATGGATTTCTTAATTACTCATTATGCTTCCTTTGATTGCCATAGAAAGAAAGTCGTTTTTAGGAAACCAAGGTTGGTTGAAGTGATTTTCAGGGGTGAAAGAAAGATTATTCCTACAAGTGTGATTTAAGCATTAAAAGCCGAAAAGTTGTTGGGGAAAGGTTGCACTACATTTCTGCACATGTAGTGGAGGTGCAGGAGGAAAAGTTAAAACCAGAAAATGTTCTTGTTGTGAACGAATTTCTTGATGTTTTTCCAGCAGAACTGTCAGGATTGCCACCTGATAGAGAAGTTGAGTTCACTATTGAATTTCTACTAGGAACAACACCTATTTCGCAAGCGTCGTATAGAATGGCTCCAAGCGAGCTCAGGGAGTTGAAGATGCAGTTACAAGAACTGAATGATAAGGGATACATCAGACCTAGTGTATCGCCTTGGGGAGCTCCAGTGTTATTTGTAAAGAAGAAAGATGGTACCCTTAGATTATACATTTATTATAGACAGTTAAACAAGGTCACGATACGAAACAAATATCTTTTGCCCCAAATAGATGACTTGTTTGACCAGTTACGAGGAGCATCAGTGTTTTCTAAGATTGATTTAAGATCAGGATACCATCAGTTAAAGGTAAGGGAATCAGATATTCCTAAGACAACATTCAGAACGAGGTACGAGCATTATGAGTTCTTAGTAATGCCATTCGGTTTGACGAATGCACCAACAGTTTTCATGGACCTCATGAATAGGATTTTCCACCAGTATTTGGATCAGTTTGTGATAGTATTCATTGATGATATACTAGTTTACTCGGTTGACAGGAAAGCCCATGAAGAACATCTGAGGATTATTCTTCAAACACTACGTGATAAACAGTTGTACGCTAAATTCACCAAATGTGAATTTTGGTTGAATCAAGTAGTGTTTCTGGGGTATGTTGTTTCAGCAAATGGAGTTAGTGTGGATCCGCATAAAGTGAAAGCTATGGTAAACTTAGAGAGACCATCTAAGGCGACAGAGGTACGTAGTTTCCTAGGCTTGGCAGGATACTACATATGATTTGTTGAGGATTTCTCACGATTAGCATTACCCTTAACAGCTTTAACAAGGAAGAATGTTAAGTTTTAATGGTCAGATAAGTGTGAACAGAGTTTTTCAGGAGCTGAAAACAAGGTTGGTGACAGTACCTATTCTAACACTTCCTGTAACGGAAAAAGAGTATGCGATTTACTGTGATGCTTCGGGACAAGGATTAGGGTGTGTGTTCCTGCAAGAAGGAAAAGTAATAGCTTATGCGTTAAGGCAATTGAAAAGCATGAGTGTAATTGCCCTACTCCAGTTCTTGAGCTAGCATCAGTTGTTTTAGCATTGAAGATTTGGAGGCATTATTTGTTTGGTGAGAGGTGTCACATTTACACAGATCATAAGAGTCTGAAATATATCTTTGATCAAAGAAAATTTATTATGGGACAGAGAAGATAGTTAGAACAGATTAAAGATTATGATTGTACCATAGAATACCATCCTGGTAAGGCGAATGTGGTAGCAGATGCATTGAGCAGGAAGTCAAGACTTCCTAGGGATGCCTTGTGTGGTATTCGAGCAACATTTTTATGTACTCTAAGGGATTCTAAGGCAGTTGTAACTGCAGAGAATTCAGGGGTCTTTTTGTTCAATTCCAAATCAGGTCTTCACTCGTAGCAGAGATTGTGAGAAGACAACCAGAGAATAGTAACTTGCAGAAAATGTTTGGAATGTCCAAACAGGGCCCAGAGGCATAATTCAGAATGAGAACAGACGGAACCATAGTTCAGCAGAGAAGATTATGTGTCCCGAGTATTAGTGAGCTTAAAGATGCTATTCTAGAGGAAACTCACAATTCAGCTACGCTATGCATCCAGGAAACACCAAGATGTGTAAACTGTGAAGGGGACTTATTGGTGGCATGGGATGAAGCGGGAGATAGCTGACTATGTTGATAGATGTTTGATCTGCCAACAGGTTAAACCAGTTTGACAAAAGCAAGAATGACTCCTTAAACCATTGCCAGTGTCGGAATGGAAATGGGAGCATATTACTATGGTTTTTCTATTTAGATTACCACGTACTTCAAGGGGACATGATGGTATTTGGTAATGATGGATAGACTCACTAAGACAACACGATTTATACCGATTAAATCGACGTCTACACTTGATCAGCTTGCTAAGCTATACGTCGACAAAATTGTGAGTCAATACAGAGTGCCAGTGTCCATAGTTTAATATAGAGATCCGAGATGTACTTCTCAGTTTTGACCTAGCTTACAGAAAGCTATGGGGGACAAAGCTGAGTTTTAGTACAGCGCTCCATCCTCAGACAAATGGTCAGTCAGAAAGGACCATCCAGACCCTAGAAGACATGTTGAGAGCATGTGTCCTTCAAGTTAAGGGAAGTTGGGATACACACCTATCACTTATGGAATTCGCTTCCAATAACAATTATCAGTCTAGTTTTAACATGACACCATTTGAGGCTCTGGATAAAAGATCGTGTAGAACGCTCGTATATTGGAATGAACTAGGAGAGCGGAAGCTAATCGATCATGAGTTGGTGCAAATTACAACGAACAACATTAAGGTAATCAGAAAGAATTTGAAGATAACTCAAGACCGTCAAAGAATTATGCAGATAAGCAATGGAAGGGTTTAGAATTCCAGGTCGGAGATCAAGTTTTCTTGATGTTATCTCCGTGGAGAGGTGTCTTTTGTTTTTGGAAAGAAAGGTAAGCTAAGTCCCAGATATATTGATCCTTATCAAGTAATAGGAAGAGTTGGGCCAGCAGCCTACGGACTGGAGTTGCCAACGGAACTATCTCGAGTACATGATGTTTTTCATGTGTCCATGTTGAGGACGTATATTCCAGATCCGACACATGTGTTGCAAGCACAACCAGTTGAACTGAAAGAAGACATGAGTTACATAGAGGATGCAGTTCAGATCCTCGACAGGAAAGAACAAGTTTTAAGAAACAAGACGATCCCACTCGTGAAGGTTCATTGGAGACATCACGGAGTGGAGGAGGCAACCTGGGAGTTAGAGGACCAAATGAGGAGGAAGTATCCGACGATTTTCACTTAAGGACTACTAAATTTCGAGGACGAAATTTCTTAAGGGGGAGGTAAGTTGTAAACCCGAGATCTCTCTTCGGAATTTCCTTATTAGGAAAGAAAAGGAAAGAAAAGGAAAAGTTTAAGATATGTTGGCTTTGTTTCGTTTTAAAAAGAAAAGAAAAGAAAGAAAGAGATAAAGGAAAGAAATGAAAAAGAAAAAGAAAAGAAAAAAGCAAAAAGACAAAAGGACAAACCTCCACCGGATTGTTTTCTTTAATATCCTTTTAAAATCCTTTTAAATTCATTTCCATCTCATTTCTCACAAAATAAGCAGAGGGTTTCATGGGAGGAGCATAAAGGAAGAGGAAGAAGGTGAAGTTTTGGTTTTGAGCTTGAAGAAGAAAGGAGAAAGGTTTGTTCAAGGTTCCATGGAAATTCAATGTTGAATTCAACCATGTTCTGATATTTTGTTTATTTCGAGCTAAACAAGAAGAGGCAAGAGTTGAGGTTTAGTTTTCTTGAAAGTTAATTCATTTTTTAACAAAGTTCATGAAGGAAGCTCGAGCCAATTATGATCTTAAGCTACTGATTTGTGAAGAGGAATGCAGATGACAGATTTTGCTGTCAAATCCGAGAAGCCCTTGATGTTTTGGTTGCCCTGATCTGTAGAATTGGAATCAGAAGCTCTAATAGGTATGGTTCGAAATCTTATTGAATTTCCTATAATTTTCGTAAAGAAATCGTGAGTAGAAAATGATTGGAAGATGTTGTAAATATCAGGTCAAGTTTCGGATTGCAGCAGGGAAACGAATCTGGAATAGCAGAAGTTAGTTCCTGGGGAAGAAGATTTCGAGGTATTTTTGAACAAATCCTTTGGGAATCTCAATTTCATTTCTTCATATGGTTTTAGAGGATTCAAAAAGAAAGAGTTTGGTTAAAGTACATCCTTTTTGGCTAAGTAATGAAGAAGTTATGATTATTTGAAGACAGGGTATGAAATGTGTAAAATGCTGGAATTTTGAATGGTGTGTTTTTTTGTAATTTCAAGGTTAAAATGCATGAGCTCGAGGTTCTAAAACATGGTTTTGGTTTGTTTGACAGGTCATGAAGAAATAGGTCAAGTGTACGGGTCAAGACTCTAGTTCTAACACAGTGAGTGACAAAACGAACCTCGAAAATGGTTTATAGGCTTGTATTATGCTTATGAAAATGCAAGGTTTTGCTAAAACGAAATGGTTTCAATGCTTTATTGTTTTCCTTGAAACACATGTTTATGAGTATTTATTTTTTTTCTAAGAAATGATTTCAAGTGCTCGTTGTGAGCCTAAATGTCTTGATGAAATTTATACGTGAGCATATGTTCTTGATTGTCGAAATTTATGAAAATGTTATGATTTCGAGCAAGTATGTACTAGCAAGTATGATTTAAAGATTTTCAGTTTTATGAACAAGCTGAGTAAGCTTGAGTTTTATGAAAGAAAAGATGAGCAGACATGTTCAAACATTTTTATGATGTTTTCTGAGATATTGAGCCCAAGGCTTTATGGTACCGTGTGCACACAGGTCATTTTCTGTTGTCGACGTTGAGTGTACTCCGTGACAACAATGCTGTCGTGAGTGCTGGGCGGGCCCCACTATGACAAAGACGATGGGAGTGCTGGAGGGCCCCACTACATCGTAGAGTAAACATTGGTTGTACAGGGCGTGCCCTACACAACGTGGATTGTGACATGTTTTAAAAAGGATTTCTATCATTCATATGCCTTACGAGATTTTAACGACATACTTGTTGGTTTTTCTGAAAAGCTATTATGATTACACAGTTACTTTTAACGTTTGATTACAGATGCATATGCTCATAGATGGCCAGGTGATATGTGTTGCGTGATATTTATGATATTGCAATACCGCAGTGTACGAGTCAAGTTTTAGTATAGTGATTTATGAGTCCAAGTATCGTCCTCGGGAATGGGTTCCTAGATTAATTAATTACTAAGGCACTAATTCTCAATTTTAGCTAAAGAAACATAACATGGATAGTTGGTTGAAGTAAATACAAATAAACAAACAGACATGTGGAGACATGAATTGATAGATTTATGGGAAGTGATTTTACAAGTTAAAGACCTAGCTAACACATGCATTGAACCAATGAGATGAAATTATAAACAAGAAGTAAAATACTCAAGAAAATCTCTCGATTCTTAGTGAGCCTCACACATGCAATAAACTTCATAGTCTCCATATGAACCTACGACATGCATGACATTAAGCAACTTCTTTATGTGTTTCCCTAAGATTTCTAAGTCATTCTAATGCCAGAATTCTAAGGGTTTTGACAATTTTGCTCTAATTCAAGCTTTATCTCTCGAGTCCACTTAAATCAACAAATTAAGAAGTCAAGAACGAATTGTCAAAAATAAGAACAAAACATGCTTGAATACATTGTAATAAAGTCATAACAAGCAAATCAAATCCTAACTACAATGTTTAGCTACTCTAAATCACATGAAAATAAAACTAAACAAGTAGAAAACGTCTTAGAACGCTATTACAAATTGAAAGAAAAGGAAATTAAACTTAGGTGTCGATGCCGGTCCTTCGTCTCCGAGCTCCCGTCTTCAATCTCGAACCTCCACGAATGCTTCGGCTCCCAAAAACGCTCTTTTCTCTCTTCTTACAAAGTGTATTTCGAAATTAGGGCAAAACTCTACTAAATTCGGCTCCCCTTTCTCAATTGCATAATGTTGTATTTATAGGCATGATTGGCACAGCGTTGCAACGCTGTGCCCTATACGCGTGGTAAATAAGGAAACAATCGATGGCGTTGCAACGTTGAGGGTGGCTTCTCACGCGTGCGTTTCTATTGAGATAGCATTGCGACGCTGCAAGGCAGCGTTGCAACGCTATCGACAGTGGTCTTCAACGCTTCCAAACAGCAAGCATGGCGTTGCAACGCCATCACCTCGTGTCATCATGCTTGGATTGATCCTTTCTCTTCCAATTGGTATTATTTTTAGCTCTAAATAGCCTCTTTTTTTATCCTGAGCGATCTAAATTGTCTCCAATAGCTCTATTTAAGCTCTTAACCTGAAATTGAATGAATTAAACACGTAAAAGCCCTAAAATTATCATAAAACAAGCAATAATTAAGCCTAAGGATAACACATTTTGCGTGCTATCAATATGATTTATGAGTTAATAGCTTTCTTTTAAACTCAAGTCACTCACTGAGCTTCATAGCTCATTCTTTCAGTGTTTTTCCCACTTTTCAAGTAGATATCGAGCTCCCGGTGCCTGATAACCTGCCATAGTCTGCTGGAAGCTCCACAAGTTTGATATGTTGTACGTGGGGGGAGTTGTATAGAAAGTCTATATGTATAGAAGAAGGACTATGAAGTTATGTTTATGTGTACATTCTAGGTTGTGGTTGTGTAAACCATGGTTGGGTATGTTTTTGGTTGTGATGTTCACATACACATTTGCTTTTCAGAGAGTCTTAAGTAGGGTTACTCCTCACGAGGTTACGAATTGTCAATATTCCGTTGTGTTATGTTTAAAGTGTTTCTTATACAAGTATAGTATGCTTATCAGGTAAAGCAGGGTGTACAAGTATCGTTAGAGAGGTGAACGATGACTGTTGGCTTCACGCCGTCTGCCGGGCTAAGTTAGCAGGTAGTTCGAGAGGGGGTGTGACATTGAATTTCAAGATAAGAGCTTAAACAAGCCATTTTGAGATATTATGGATCACCCGAGTCCAAATCGAGGCTTTTTGGAGCTTAAAGTAACATCAATTAGAAGTAGAAGGACCATTCAAGCTAGTAGACCCGAGGTGATGGCGTTGCAACGCCGTGATTGCAGATTTTATTCTTAGAAGACCCGTGCCAATAGCGTTGCAACGCTGCTTTGCAGAATTGCAACGCTACTTCGATAAGGAGGCGCGCGCTTAGGGTAGCGACATTGCAACGCTGCCGAGAATTTCCTTATTTACTATGCGCCTAGGGCACAGCGTTGCAACGCTATGCCGATTGCACTATAAATACAACATGATTTCTAACTTGCAAAGGGAGCCGAAATTGATAGAAATTGCACCCTAAATTCGAAATACACTATCTAAGAGGAGAAAGAAGAGTATTCCTTGGGAGCCAAAGCATTTGTGGAGGCTCGAGATCGTGACAGAAGCTCGGGGACGAGGGACCGACATTGACACATAAGTTTATTTTCTCTTTCTTTTAGATTGTAACTCCGTTTAAAGACGATTGTATAACTGTAGCTTGGTTTTATTGTGATTTAGAGTGGCTAAACGTTGTAGTTAGGATTTGATTTACATGTTCAAGACTTATTTGCTTATGTATTGAATTATGTTTTGTTATTTATTTTTGGCAATTCGTTCTTAAATTCTTTGATCTTGTTGGTTTAAGTGGACTCGAGAGAAAGAAACTTAGATTAGAGCAAAGTTGTCAAAATCCTTTGAAATCTGGCATGAGAATGACCTGGAGTTCTTAGGGAAACATATAATGAAGTTGCTTAATGTCGTGCATGCTTTTAAAATTCATAAGGAAACTTTAGGATTTATCGTATGTGTGAGGTTCATTATGAATCGAGAGATTTTCTTGAGTATTTTCACTTCTTGTTTATAAATTCATGACATTAGTTCATTGCATGTGTTAAGTAAGGCTCTAATTTGTGAAATCAATTTCCTTTAATTCTATTATAGTCGTGTCTCCAATGTTTCTTTATCTTTTTATCTTTGTTTCCTATCTATCCATGTTTTCTTGCTTTAGATAAAACTGAGAATAAGTATCTTGGTAATTAATTAATCAAGAAACCCATTCCCGAGGACGATACTTGGAACTCTAAATCACTATACTAAAACTTGACCTGTACACTTGCGATATTGCATATCATTTTACGCAACAGTAGGCATATTGAGTCGGCAGTTGTGGCCACTCTCACCCTGCTAGTCTAAGAATTAACCCCCGCAGACAGGAGTTCATAACTTGCTAAGTATTCAGGTCGAGTCACCAATGGTCATCATTGAATTATTAGTCATAATCTATCAACGTTATTATTAGAATGGTCTAATAATTCTCGGTTCGATCTTGTACAATCTCATCGCACAGGATGCCCCCACTCGCATGTCAACTACATTAGCGAGCTGGATCGCCTCATTTGTATCAAATACAAAGTGGGTCACATTCGTAGTGTTATCAGGATGATGTTCCCAACCTTATCCATGTACTATAGACCATTTGGGTTATCTACTAGAACTTGATCCTAGCTTTGTGTCAACTACACACTGTTCAAGATCTCCTAAATGTGACCCTAGAGCTTAGTTTATTGGACTTAAGTTTGTAATTGCGAGAATACAAGGTTTAAAGAAAAATAACACTTTTATTCATTTCCTTGAAGAATTATAAATACACAAGTTTAGGGCATAAATCCCAACAGTAGAATCTCATTGCACAGGATGCCCCCACTCGCATGTCAACCACATGAACAAGCTGGATCGCCTCGTTTGTATCTAATACAAAGTGGGTCGCATGCATAATGTTGCCAGGATGAGGTTCCCAACCTAATCCATATACTTTAGACCGTTCGGGTCAATAACTCCAACGTGATCCTCCCTTTGCGTCCACTGCACACATTACAAGTTCTCATCAGTATGACCCTAGAACTTAGTTTATTGGATTAAGTTTATAAAATGCAAGATACAAAGTTTGAATAATAAATAACCTTTATTCATTAATTCATGAACTGTTACAAACTACACGAGATTAGAGCATACACCCCAACAAACTCCCACTTGAACTAAGCTAGTGAAGTACAAAGTGAAGGGAATCCGATCCCCTTGAGCAGCGAAAACGTGATTAAAAATCGATTTTGCTTGTTTGTTTTTGGTTAAACACAAAAACCAATACATTTGTAAAATACATGGATAAGCATAATCCTAATCTAATTAGATTAAACATGAAGCTAAATAAGCAAACATATACATGCTGTAAAACGACTGAACAAAAAAGGAAATCGAAATTTACCTTTGTAGTTTCACAGCAACAACTTCTTGCACCAATTCACACAACAATACAACAAACAAAGGTGATGGAGATCTAATCCCCTTGAGCAGCGAAAACGTGTTTGGAATCGTAATTTGCATGTTCGTTTTAGTTGAAAAGCAAAACCCAGTACATTGGTGTGAAACAGAACAAGCATACATTTCTAATCTAATTTAGACATGAATATTTACATGCAAACATGTTGTGTAATTAAACTAAACTAAAAAGCAATTCAAAATTTACCTTTGTAGTTTCTACAATTCAACAACTTCTTGCTCCACAATAACTCAACAACACATAAAGAAACCTCTGTTCTCCTCCAAGCAAGACACTACCAAAAGAGAGAACCTCCTATTCTCTGAGTGCTTAGATCACCCTAGGTGGGAAGGGATCCAACTTTTTGGAAGAAGGGAATTGAGAGAGAGAGTTTTTTCTTGAGAGTTGAATCAGAGATTCATCTCAATCGCCTATCCTTTTCTCACCAGGAGAAGAAGAACACTACAGAGGGCAACTCCCCACTCCCTATCGATTAGGGAGTTAGGAGACATGGGGAACGTGTCCTCCTGACACGTTCCCATTTTTTTTTATTTAATTATAATATTTAATAAATAATCAAAATTATAAATTAAATAATATAATATATAATTAATTAAATGATATTTAATTAATCATAATTAAATATCATATATTTAATATAGATTAAATCACATTTAATCAATATGTCCCTCTAACCTATAGTTTTAATGCACATCTAATGCACATTAAATTTTAACCTATAGTTTTCAAATATGAATCACATTCACATTTGAATTTAATATTTGAACTCTTTCAAATATTTAATTCTCTCATATAATTTAATATGAATCATATTCACATTAAATTTATAATATATAGTTCCAAAACTATATATTATATCGTATCTATATACATTAAAATTATTCCCTAATGAATTTGAACATTTCAAATTCAAACGATCTAAGAACTCTTTACGGGCTATAAGGTGGACCTAATGGACCTACAGATCAGAAGCTCAAACGATACGAGATTACTCGGTTAATCTCATTAACCTCCTAATCAACATTCGTTAACTGCAAGAACACTCCACTAAAGTCCCGCAGCTGCACTATTCTCACTGCAGATATATTTCGTGTCCACGGATATTGACCAATAGCAGCAAGTCAATCCTTCACGAATGTTCGTAACACCATTGTACCTTAAGTACCAGTGCTCCTCTAATGAACAATTTGTTTGTGGTCCTACCAACAAGTAGTGTCCCTCTCGGCCCAATGAGAGGGTCAGGCCCTTTGTTCAAGTCCCGGAGACACCACTTAAGGGAACATTCCTCTACTTACCCTAGTAGGTGGGAAGGAGTGAATTCCATCTTGCTAGGCTAAGTCCCCAGCTGCTCACTCGGTCTTGTCCCCCAGAAGGTAGGCTTATTGAGTCGGCGAATCTGGTCACTCTCACCCATACTAGTCAAAGGACAATCCCTCGCAAACAGGAGTTCGTAACCTGCTCAGGATTGAGATCAAGTGGCCTAGGTCATCCTAGTGAAATAGAAACCTAGCTAGTCAACGGAGTTACATCTAGTGCTTACTATTTCGTGATCCGGTCTTATGTAATCTCATTACAGAGGATATTCCCACTCACATGTCATCTACACGAACACATTAGGATCACAGTGTTTGTATCATATACAAAGTTGGCCACATCCATAGTTTTACCAGGGTAAGGTACCCAAACCTTATCCCCTTACTATAGACCCTTTAGTCTGTATCTCGAACCGAGATCCTTTATATGTACACTACATTCAGTTAAAGATACATTCTACAACCTTGGATGTGTAGTTTATTGGATTTGGGGTTAAAACAATGGCAACATCGTAAATAATGAACAATAATACTTTATTGAAGTAATAACAATTTATTACAATAATTAGAACAAAAAATACAATATACGAGTTTTAGGGCACAAACCCCAACAAACTCCCACTTGAACTAAAACTCTAGTGGGGTACATCATAATCTAAAACAGTGGTTACAGAGATAGAAATACAATAAACTAGGGCATCCATATACCTATTACGTATCTCCCACTTGCCCTAGATTAGCCTATGTACATGTCTCATAGACCTAGACTCTCTAGATGACCCTCGAACACTTTAGCCGTGGGAGTCTTTGTAAACGGGTCAACAATGTTGTGCTCCGAAGCGATCTTCGTGACCGTCACATCTCCTCGTTGCACTATTTCTCGTATCAAGTGATACTTCCTCTCGATGTGCTTGCCTCGCTTATGGTTGCGAGGTTCCTTCGATTTGTCTACCGCACCACTGTTGTCACAGTATAAGGTGATGGGAAATTCCATATTTGGAACAACTTCCAAATCAGTAAGGAATTTCCTTAGTCAAACAACCTCTTTGGCTGCTTCACATGCAGCGACATACTCAGCCTCCATCGTGGAGTTAGCGCTACATTCTTGCTTGATGTTTCGCCATACTATAGCTCCCCCGTTAAGGGTGAAAACTGATCCCGATTTGGATTTCCTAGAATTCTTATCGGTCTAAAAATCAGAGTCAGTATATCCAGTAAGAATCAAATCCTTAGTCCCATACACAAGCACATAGTCCCTCGTTCTCTTAAGATACTTGAGGATATTTTTAACTGTTGTCCAGTGGTCTAACCCTGGATTGGATTAGTACCTACTGACTATTCCCACTGCATAACAAATGTCTGGCCTCGTGCATAGCATAACATACATTAAGCTACCTATTGTAGAGGCATAGGGAATACGTCTCATATCCTCAACTCCTTGAGGTGTCTTAGGACACCGTTCCTTAGACAGATGGACTCCATGCCTAAAGGGTAATAAGTCCCTCTTGGAATTCTGCATCGAATATCGTGACAACATTTTATCGATATAAGATGCTTGAGACAGAGCTAGCGTTTTGTTCTTGCGATTCCTGAAGATCTGAATCCGAAGAACATATTGCGCCTCTCCCAAATCTTTCATTTGGAATTGGGTCACACCAATTCTTTATGTCGAGAAGGTATCCTACATCATTCCCAATGAGTAGGATATCATCTACATAAAGCACTAAGAAAGCTACTTTGTCGTTGATGATCCTCTTGTATACACAAGGCTCATCAACGTTTTGATCAATGCCATAAGACTTGATCGCAATATCAAATTTTATATTCCAAGATCTTGATGCTTGTTTAAACCCATAAATGGATCGATTGAGCTTGCAAACTTTTTCCTCCTGACCTTGGGTTATGAACCCTTCGGGCTGAGACATATAGATGCTCTCGTCAAGATTATCATTCAAAAAGGCAGTCTTGACGTCCATTTGCCAAATTTCATAATCATAAAAAGCGGCTATGGACAAGAGTATCTTGATGGACTTAAGCATAGCAACATGGAAAAAAGTTTCTTCATTGTCAACTCCTTCCCTTTGGGTAAAACCCTTTGCTACAAGTCTAGCCTTAAAGGTCTGTACCTTTCTGGCTGCATCTCTCTTTCTCTTATAGATCCATTTGCACCCTATGGGTTTTACCCCTTCAGGTTGGTCTACAAGTTCCCATACTGAATTGAAGTTCATTGACTCCATTTCAAGGTCCATGGCTTTGATCCATTGGTCCTTGTCTACGTCATTCATTGCCTTTTTATAAGACAATGGATCTTCTACGCCGTCATCAGGTATGACGACTTGAGTTTCAGCTAAACCCAAGTAGCGGCCAGGTTAGGAAACAACCCTCCCACTGCGTCGAGGCATTCCCAACGATTGAGAAGGACGAGACTGACTTGAGGTGCTGGCTTCTCCATCAACTCTTGACGAAGGTCCAGCTTGATCAACGATTCTTGTTGATTCATCTGTAGCTTCATTTAGCACTAATTTACTACGTGGTTTATGGTTTCTCATGTGATCTTCCTCCAAAAAAGTGGCGTTTGTCGATACAATCACCTTGTTTTCTTGTGGGTCGTAGAAAAGACCACCTCTCCTTTCTTTAGGATAGCCAACAAATTGGCATAATCTTGAACGAGGTTCCAGTTTCTTTGGGTTTGTCGCTAGCACGTGTGCCGGACAACCCCAAATTCTGAAGTGTTGTAAACTAGGTTTATGCCACTTCCACAATTCAAAAGGTGTTTCTGAAATACTCTTTGATGGAATAATGTTCAAGATTTGAACTTCAGTCTCTACTGCGTATCCCCAAAACGAGGCAGGCAATTGAGCATAGCTCATCATAGAACGAACCATGTCCAACAAGGTTCTATTTCTCCTTTCTGACACACCATTTTTCTGTGGTGTATTAGGTGTTGAGAGTTGAGATTTAATTCCATGTTCTATCAAATAGTCCTAGAATCTCAAATTCATATACTCTCCACCTCGATCGGATCGAAGTGTTTTAATGGTTTTCCCTAAAGCATTCTCTACTTCAGCCTTATACTCTTTGAACTTTTCAAGAGCCTTAGACTTATGATGCATTAGGTATAAATAACCATACCTCGAATAATCATCTATGAAAAATATGAAATATTCGTACCCTCCTCGAACATTCACCGGACCACAAAGATCTGAATGTATAAGTTCTAAGGGCTCTATGGCTCTGTAACCTTTTCTAGTAAAAGGTTGCTTAGTCATTTTACCTTCCAAGCAGGATTCGCAGGGAGGTAAAGAATCATCTTCTAACTTGTTTAGAAGTCCATTCTTAGATAATCTCTTAATCCGGTTGAGATTTATATGACCAAGTCTACGATGCCATTGATAGGTATTATTTTGAGAAAATCTTTGCCTTTTACTTCGAGTGTTAGCAGTTTTAAACATCTCATGATTCAAAATTGCTTTAGTTTGATTTGGCTTAAGTACATACAAGTCGTTTTTCAATTTAGCAGAACAAATACACCCTTTTTTTTTAAATTAACACTTCAGTAAAAGAAAAGGAAATACAATATCCAAGTTCTATTAAACAAGAGATAGAAATTAAGTTCCTCTTAATCTTAGGAACTACATACAGATTTTTAATAAAATAAATCTATCTCTGAAAAACAGCTTGGCATCTCCCACTTCATGAGCTGAGACGACGTCTCCCGTTCCGACCCTGAGCGTCATCTCACCCTCTTCGAGCTCCTTGAAGGAACTAGTTTCTTGAAAGGAAGAGCAAAGGTGATTAGTGGCTCCTGAATCAAGTATCTAGGTAAAATCATCATTTTCCACTAAGAAAGTTTCAAGAACAAGTAAATCGGATTTACCTTTCTTCTCTTCGAGCTCAATGTCTACAGTAGGAGAAGCTTTCCCTTTTCCTCCTTTCCTCTTCTTCCGAGTCTTCTTAATCCCAGAAGAAGAACCGCAGGACTTGGTACCAGAGGATGAACCCATCTGGACCCTTTTTGAATGGGCAAACTGTTTTGCCTTTCCATCAACCTGTCCCTTATTATCCATAAGAGACTGGTAAGTCTGCAATTCATTTAGGAGGGAAGTAAGGTTATACTCTATTTTGTTCATCTTCGCATTGCTACAGAATGGTTGGAAACTCTTCGGAAGAGATTCCATGATGAAGAATACCTGACTTTGCTCATCCAAGACCGCTCTGTTCATTCCGACCACGTTGAAGTGAACTATAAGATCGAGAACATGTTCTCTCACTGAAGTCCCCTCCTCCATGCGCGCGTTATAAACGTACTTGAGGGATTCGTGCTGAATTTTTTCAGACGGTTGTCCAGACAAATTCTGCAGATAACTCATGATCTCACGAGCTGAGACCATATCCTCCAACTTCCTGGCCAAAACATCAGATATGCCAGCCAGGATATAGGCCTTGGCCTTTTTATTGGCCCTGGACCATCGGTCAAACGCATGCTTAACAGATTGAGGTGCGTTTTGAGCAGGGATCTGAGGACATTCCTCAGTCAGTACGAACCGAAGGTCGTCAACAACAAGAATCGCATCCAGATTGGACTTCCACCTAGTAAAGTTTTCACCAGTTAAACGTTCGCTTTTGAGTAAAGGTATATACGAGGACGACATGCTGAAATTCGAAAATAGTTCTAAGTAGTTATGCCTTTAACCCATTATAAACCAATCAAATTTTTCAAAAAATTTAAAGAACCCGAGTGTTTAAACTAACCCCAGTGTTTAAATTAAACCTTTAATTTTGCAACGATATTTCAAGGGTTTAGAACAAAAGCCACCGTCGGGTGGTCAGTCATTCCTCCCCTGAATTGAGACTTTCTCAACCAATTTTCACTACCAGAATATCTCATGTCCCAATGGTCCTTAGCTACCGTTTGTTTGGTCAAGGTCTTGTTAACTAGCTTAACTTATCCCGTAAATGTGACCCTACCATTTTCAGATCCAATAGATCCGAGCCAACAGGCTACTATTAAGAAAGACAACTGTTGGCAAATTACCTAAGAGACCCTATCCATTTATGGAGTTTGCGGTGTTCCAATCCCTATAGTCAGGCCCTCCGTAGGGTTTGGCTGTTCCAGGACAACCTAGCAGACAGACTATAGAAATCTCACGGTGCGACCTAATGGAGGAGACCGTAGGATACGTTGACACGCGTCCTGATCCCATTTACCATGGATACTTCCCTCATTCACCTTGGTATGGAACCTGAAGGGATTTGGAATTCCCGCAGCGGAAGACGTTGTGAAACGTAGTTGATCTGTTGTGTAATTCTTTCTTAAAATCGAATTAAACATCTTTAACTAAACATGCTAAAAAGTGGAGAAAAGAGTAAGTAAAGTGCTACTAACCTCTTGAAGAACTCTTCTTCAACCTTTTCTCCTTCGGTCACGATCTCTTCTCGAATCAACGATCTTCTCGAATCGAACCTCGAACAGTGTTGCAAGACACTTCCAAAATGTCTTCTCGGTTGTTCTCGAGAGGTTGAGGGAGAGTATGTGGGACTCCCTTTGGATTTTGGGTGAGGAGAGGTTTGAGAGAGTTGAGAGAGAATGGAGGTCTCTTGGAACTTGAATTTCCAAAAATGAGAACCAACCTTACCAAAGGCTTCTCACCAAGCCTTTAAATAATGGTGAGATGTGGAGTTAATATCTCCATTAAGTTATCATTAAACCACAACTATATGATATACAAATCATATTTGCATATCACATAATATAAGGTATCTCATACCTTATTATACAAATCTCATTTGCATAATTGTGGATTTTTAAATTGAATCACATTCAATTTAATTTCTCTCAATTGAATTTCTCCAATTAGCACTAATTAATCAATTAGGCTATACTATAGTTTATTATGAATTTGATTCACATTAAACTATATATTATGTCATCTATATCTCATATAAATGACATATATACCAAAATAATGAATTTGAACACTTTAAATTCACACCAAACTGTAAACCCTCAATTTGTCTAATTTTAGCCAACCGAGCGACCTAATGGACCTACACGTGACGGGCTCCAATGATCCGAGACTAACTTGTCAAACTCTTTGACCCGGTTATTCAACATTCATTAGCTACGATAACACTCCACTGAAGCTCCTAGCTGCGCTCTCATCACTCTAGGACAAGTTGTGTCCATCGATATAACCAATACCCGTGAGTCGACCCTTCACAGGTTGTTCGTAGACATTGCTGGGTCAAATTACCGTTTTACCCCCTGTGTCTACCCCTTGTTCCTTAAGTCCCACTGCTTCTCTAATGAACAACAACGTTGCATGGTCCAAACATAAACAACAACCCTCTCAGGCCAATGAGAGAGTGGGGCCCCGTTGTTCATGCCCTGGAGACAACACTTAAGGTAACAACCCCTCTAGTTTCCCTAAGTCGGGAACGAGTGAATTCCTTCTTGCGTAGTCAAGTTCCCAGCTTCCCACGTGGTCCTGTCCCTTAGAAGATAGGCATATTGGGCGAGCAACAGTGGCCACCCTCACCCGTACTAGTCAAAGGACAGACCCCCACGGATAGGAGTCCGTAACACGGTAAGGATTAAGGTCGAGTCACTAATGGTCATCTACGAAATTATTAGCCCTATACTGTTAACGGTGTTACATCAGTAAGTCTAATAATTTACGGTCTGGTCTTGTACAATCTAATTGCACAGGATGCCCCCACTCGCATGTCAACTACATGAACGAGTCAGATCACCTGGTTTGTATCTAATACAAAGCGGGCCGCATCCACAGTGTATCCAGGATTAGGTCTCCAACCCTATCCATATACTGTAGACCGTTTGGGTCATTAACTCGAACGTGATCCTCCCGTGTGTCCACTACACACCGTTCAAGTTCTTAGTTCTCTCATAATACAATGACCCTAGAGCTTAGTTTATTGGATTAAGTTTATGAAAAATGTGAGACACAAAGTTTAAATAAATAACTATTATTTATCACACAGAGTTCAAATAAATAACTCTTATTTATTTACAACTTGGAATATTACAAACTACACGAGATGAGGACATACATCCCAACAAACTCCCACTTGGACTAAGCTAGTGGAGTACATGATACATTTCTCAAATGTACAGTAAAGTAACACAATAAAGTAATACAATAAACTAGGGCATTCAATACTCCTTTACAATACTCCCATTTGCCCTAGTCAGGAAGCACTCGAAGACCTAGACTCTCTAGGTGACCCTCAAACACCTTAGCCGTGAGGGCCTTTGTAAATGGATCAACAACATTGTGCTCTGAAGCTATCTGTGTGACTGTCACGTCTCCGCAGTGCACAATCTCCCGTATCAAGTGATACTTATGCTCTATGTGCTTGCCCCTTTTATGACTTCGAGGTTCTCTCGAGTTGGCTACTGCACCACTGTTGTCACAAAACAGCGTGATTGGTAAGGTCATATTTGGAAGAACTTCCAAATCTGTCATGAACTTCCTAAGCCAAACAGCTTCCTTTGCAGCTTCACAAGCCGCAACATACTCGGCTTCCATCGTGGAATCAGCGATGCATCCCTGTTTGATACTTCGCCACACTACAGCTCCTCCATTCAAAATGAAGGTTGACCCTGAAGTGGATTTCCTAGAATCCTTATCGGTTTGAAAGTCAGAATCTGTGTATCGTAAGGATCAAATCCCCACTCCCATACACAAGGCTGTGGTTCCTCGTTCTCCTAAGATACTTGAGGATTGCCTTTATGGTTGTCCAGTGATCTAATCCTTGATTGGATTGATACCTACTGACAATCCCAACTGCATAACAGATGTCGAGCCCAATACAAATCATGGCATACATCAGGCTCCCTACAGCTGAAGCATAGGGGATTCATCTCATATCCTCAACCTCTTGAGGTGTCTTAGGACATTGATCCTTAGACAGGTAAACCCCATGCCTGAAAGGCAGCAAACCCTTCTTGGAGTTCTGCATCTTATACCTAGACAACATCTTTTCAATGTAAGATGCCTGAGACATGGCTAGGGTTCTGTTCTTCTGGTTTCGAACTATCTGGATACCTAGAACATACTGTGCCTCTCCCAAATCTTTCATTTGGAATTGTGAAGCCAACCATTCCTTAATGTCAGTAAGACATCCTACCTCATTCCCAATGAGAAGGATATCATCCACATACAATATTAGAAATGCGACAATTTTGTCGACGATTTTCTTGTAGACACAAGGTTCGTCAACATTTTGATCAAAGCCATAAGATTTGATCGCCTCATCAAATCTTATATTCCAAGACCTCGAGGCTTGTTTCAGTCCATAAATAGACCTTTTAAGCCGGCAAACTCTTTGCTCTTGGCCTTGGGCAATGAAACCCGGGTCGGGTCCATGTAGATGGTCTCGTCAAGGTTGCCATTCGTAAAGGCGGTCTTGACATCCATCCGCCATACCTCATAGTCATAATATGCGCATGGCGGAAGGATTCTAATCGACTTTACCATGCCAACAGGTGAAAAGGTTTCCTCATAGTCAACCCCTTCTACCTTGGTAAAACCCTTTGCCACTAGTCGAGCTTTGAAGGTCTGCACCTTCCCATCTACGCCACGTTTACGCTTGTAGATCCACTTGCAACCAATAGGTTAAACCCCATCCGGTTGGTCCACAAGCTCCTAGACGAAATTGAAGTACATCGACTCCATTTCTTGGTCCATAACTTTAATCCATTCGTCTTTGTCAACGTCTGCCATTGCCTGATCATAGGTCAATGGATCCTCACAGTCATCATCAGGAGTGACGACTTGGGTTTCAGCTAAACCCATGTAACGTTCAGGCTGTCTCACAACCCTCCCACTACGTCGAGGCATTCCCAACTCTTGGGAACGGACTTGAGTAGACGAGCTAGGATCAACAACACTTGTTGACGTACTAGCACCATCAACAACTCTTGCTGATATACTGCCCATTTCATTTAACACAATCTTACTCCTTGGTAAGTGATCCCTAATGTGGTCTTCCTCAAGGAAAGTGGCGTTTGTCGACACAAGCACCCTATTATCCTTAGGATCGTAAAAGAAACCACCTCTAGTCTCTTTTGGGTAACCTACAAAAAGGCACAACTTTGAACGGGGTTCCAACTTTTTCGAGTTTGACACCAACACATGGGTCGGGCATCCCCAAATTCTGAAATGACGTAAACTGGTTTTACGACCATGCCAGAGCTCGAAAGATGTTTCACAAACACTTTTCGACGAAACTATGTTCAAAATGTAAACCGCAGTCTCCACTACGTAACCCCAAAAAAGAATCAGGGAGACGAGCATAGCTCATAATCAACCGAACCATGTCCAACAGGGTTCGGTTTCTCCTCTCCGATACACCATTCTGCTGTGGCATACCAGGTGCTGACAGTTGGGACGTAATTCCATGTTCTATCAAATAGTCCTGGAATTCAGTGTCCATATACTCTCCACCTCGATGCCATCGAAGTGTTTTTATAGTTTTACCTAACAGGTTCTCAACCTCAGTCTTGAACTCCTTGAACTTTTCAAGAGTTTCAGACTTCCTATGCATTAAGTAAATGAACCCATACCTCGAATAGTCATCTATGAAAGATACGAAGTATTCGTAACCTCCTCTTGCTTTAACATTCATCGGACCACAGAGGTCAGAATGTATAAGCTCAAGGGGCTCCTTGGCTCTATATTCTTTTCCACTAAAAGGACGTTTGGTCATTTTGCCTTCAAGGCATGACTCACATACCGGTAAAGAGTTTTCTTCCAACTCGCTTAGAAGTCCACTCTTCACTAGTCTCTCAATCCTATTGAGATAAATGTGGCCTAACCGTAGATGCCAAAGATGGGCACTCTCTTTTGGAGAAACTTTTACTCTCTTAGTTCGCGTTTCTGCTGTTTTAAACAATTTGGTATTCAAAACACTTTTGACCAAATTAGGATTCAAAACATATAAATTGATCTCAAGCGAAGCCGAACAAATCAAATTTTCATTTCAAGAAATAAACGCTTTATTACTCTTGAAAGAAACGAAAATGTTTTGTTCTAATAGGGAGGAAATAGAAACTAGGTTTCTCGTAAACCCAGGAACTATGTACATATTATCCAATAATAGGTACTTCCCGCCAAAGAACAACTTCACCGTGCCTATTGTTGCAGCTGAGACAACTTCTCCTGATCCAACCCTGAGTGTTATCTCACCCTCTTGCAGCCGCTTCCAGGAACTTAATCCTTGAAAAGAAGAGCAAACGTGGTTAGTGGTGCCTGAATCTAATATCCAGACGGAGTCACTACTCTCCACTAAACAAGTTTCTGTGACAAGTAAATCACATTTACCCGTCATCTTTTTTTATCAAGGAACTTGGGACAACTCCTTTTCAGGTATCCGCCCCCGTTGCAGTAGAAACACTTTCTGGCAACTTCCTTGATTTCTTTGCCTTTTAGGACGGCAACGCGGTCAACACTATCCTCTTTCAACTTCTCCTTCTTCCCGTTAGGGCCTGAAGAGTCTACAAACTTTGTCCCATAGGTCAAACCCCTATGAAAAGGTCTTAAGGCAACACTTGCCCCAGCTTCCTGTCCCCTGGTTTGCACCAAGGACTGAAAGGTTTGTAGATTGTTGAATAGGACTGTTGAATCGGGCACCTGAGGACCCTCCTCAGTGAGCTCTTTGTTGTCATTTACAAAAATCGTGTCTATATTATTTTTTCACGAAATACTACTGCCGACTAACTTAACGGAAGCTAAAGGAGGGTAAAAAGCATTTGACATTTTGTTGCTGAAAAAGTGAAAAACTTTGTATTAGTCTCGCAAAACTTTTTTGAAAATCCAATCGGGATTTAGAAAATTTTTTATCCTATGATCCCTAGGTCATTCAAAATTTGCAATGATACCCTAAAGATTTAGAATGACCGCCACCGTAGGGTAGACAAACCCACTCCTCCTCTAGGACGAGACTTTCTCGACTGCACCTAATACGTAATAACTCTTATTCCATTAGGCATCCAATTACCATTTTTCGGTCTGAATCCATTAACTCTGAATGAATCCTGTGAGTGTCACCCTCAATCTTTAAATTTCTAAGTATCCGTCCAAACAATAGCTGCCGTAAGGAGGACTAAGAAGGAAAACCAACAAGGAAATCATATCCCTTTCGGGAATTCACGGTGTTCCGACTCCCATGATCAAGGCCCTCCGTAGTGATTGTCTGGTCCAGGCCAAACTAGCAGGCGGATCATAGGCGTCTCACGGTGTGAATCGAAAGAAGAGACCGTGGGCCCCGTTTTCACAGGTCCCTCTCCCACTCACTATAAGTACTCTCTCTATTCACGTTGATATTGACCCATACAAATGCCACCCGTAGGGGGACGCTCCCATTTGCGCCACGAGGCCGAGCATGGATCTCACGGTGCGAACTTAACGGAGACTTGTGGATGGAAAAATAAATGTATCTCATACACTTTATTTCCTCCCTTCAACACTTTAAACTAATCGGAATTGACCTAGATAAACCGGCTAAAATTGACCTAAGTCTACCAATATAACTCTTATATTTGATTAGTCTAAGTCTCTAATCACATTATTAACTTAGGTCTATGTGAGTAAATTAATTAACTCTTAATTAACGGCACTCACGAGAATATAACCTAAGAATCTCCGGACCGAATTCACTCCCAAGTCGGTTTCCAGGTAGGGGTGTTTCGCAAAGCATCAGCTTAAATACCCCAACCTTAGACATAACCTTCATTAGACAGAGTTACTTATCAGTCTCCATTCAAAGGTCATATTTGATTTTCTAATTATAATCTTATTAGAACTAGAAAACTTAAGTCTAATTATTCATGTTCTAAACAATTTAAAACTAATAATTAACTTAGGTTTCATGCATTTCTTTGTTATAGTGCTTGATCATTCATCACGTGAATAATACTATACTATAACATACATTCATCACATGAATTAAATGCATGAGCATGTTTTTAATTTAAAAATATAACACTTATATTAAATAAATTAAATCATGCAAACATTATATTATAACTCTTATAATATAATCCTATCATGCATACTATATATTATAACTCTTATAATATAAATATGATGCATGAAATGTTTAACCTAAGGTGGGATTTTAAATCTATATGGCATACACTATGCACATAGAAATAATTAAATCATACATCTCATGCATAAAATAATTAAATAGCATTATTGGACCGATTTTTGGCACCCTAGGGACATAAAATTAAATTAATCAAGATTAATATAATATTTATATTAATATTAATTAAAATAATTAAATAAATACATTTATAAAAACAAATTTTACAATTAAAATAAAATAAAAAACCACGGCTGCACGTCCCAAGGCTCGAACTGCCGCACTGGAAGTCGCAACTCCCACTCCACGCACGATCTCTCGCAACTGTTGGAAACCTCCCACTACGCGACAGCGTTGGAACGCTGTGGGCAACGCTGCTGCGTTCAGCGTTGCCTCTCGCGTGCGCAACGCCTCAGCGTTGCAATGCTGACCTGCAACAGCGCCTTGATCAACTTGGACAACGTTGAGACGCAGATGAACATCGTCTCAACGCTGTCGACAGAACAGTAACTACTTGCTCGTTCTTCGTCGAATTTTTGCCCGTTTCTGCTCCGATTTCTTCACGACATCTCATGCCACAAACGACCCGGACGTAAACATCAAAAAATGCAAACCACAATTTCATCTCATGAATTTGAAGTAACCCACCTAATTTTAAGAATTCACAGAATACACAACAAAGAGCAACGATTGGCTCTGATACCAATTGAAGGGATTTGGAATTTCCGCAGCGGAAGATGTTGTGAAACGTCGTTGATCCGTTGTGTAATTCTTTCTTAAAATCGAATTAGACATCTTTAATTATATGCTAAACATGCTAAAAAGTGGAGAAAACAGTAAGTAAAGTGCTACTAACCTCTTGAAGAACTCTTCTTCAACGTTTTCTCCTTCGGTCACGATCTCTTCTCGAATCAACGATCTTCTCGAATCGAACCTCGAACAGTGTTGCAAGAAACTTCCAAAATGTCTTCTCGGTTGTTCTCGGGAGGTTGAGGGAGAGTATGTAGGACTCCCTTTGGATTTTGGGTGAGGAGAGGTTTGAGAGAGTTGAGAGAGAATGGAGGTCTCTTGGAACTTGAATTTCCAAAAATGAGAACCAACCTTACCAAAGGCTTCTCACCAAGCCTTTAAATAATGGTGAGATGTGGAGTTAATATCTCCATTAAGTTATCATTAAACCACAACTATATGATATACAAATCATATTTGCATATCACATAATATAAGGTATCTCATACCTTATTATACAAATCTCATTTGCATAATTGTGGATTTTTAAATTGAATCACATTCAATTTAATTTCTCTCAATTGAATTTCTCCAATTAGCACTAATTAATCAATTAGGTTATACTATAGTTTATTATGAATTTGATTCACATTAAACTATATATTATGTCATCTATATCTCATATAAATGACATATATACCCAAATAATGAATTTGAACACTTCAAATTCACACCAAACTGTAAACCCTCAATTTGTCCAATTTGAGCCAACCGAGCGACCTAATTGACCTATACGTGACGAGCTCCAATGATCCGAGACTAACTTGTCAAACTCTTTGACCCGGTTATTCAACATTCATTAGCTACGGTAATACTCCACTAAAGCCCGTAGTTGCGCTCTCATCACTGTAAGAGAAGTTGAGTCCATCGATATAACCAATACCCGTGAGTCGACCCTTCACAGGTTGTTCGAAGACACTGCTGGGTCAAATTACCGTTTGACCCCATGTGTCTACCTCTTGCTCCTTAAGTCCAACTGCTCCTCTAATGAACAACAACGTTGCATGGTCCAACCATAAACAACAACCTTCTCAGGCCAATGAGAGAGTGGTGCCCCGTTGTTCAAGCCCTGGAGACAACACTTAAGGGAACAACCCCTCTAGTTCTCCTAAGTCGGGAACGAGTGAATTTCTTCTTGCGTAATCAAGTTCCCAGCTCCCCACGTGGTCCTGTCCCTGAGAAGATAGGCATATTGGGCGAGCAACAGTGGCCACCCTCACCCGTACTAGTCAAAGGAGAGACCCCCGCGGATAGGAGTCTGTAACACACTCAGGATTAAGGTCGAGTCACTAATGGTCATCTACGAAATTATTAGCCCTTTACTGATAACGGTGTTACATCAGTAAGTCTAATAATTCACGGTCCGGTCTTGTAAAATCTTATTGCACAGGATGCCCCCACTCGCATGTCAACCACATGAACGAGTCAGATCACCTCGTTTGTATCTAATACAAAGCGGGTCGCATCCACAGTGTATCCAGGATTAGTTCTCCAACCCTATCCATATACTGTAGACCGTTCGGGTTATTAACTCGAACGTGATCCTCCCTGTGACACTACACATCGTTCAAGTTCTTAGTTCTCTCATAATACAATGACCCTGGAGCTTAGTTTATTGGATTAAGTTTATGAAAAATGTGAGACACAAAGTTTAAATAAATAACTCTTATTTATCACATAGAGTTCAAATAAATAACTCTTATTTATTTACAACTTGGAATATTACAAACTACACGAGATGAGGACATACATCCCAACAGAACCATGCAAACACTTACCGTAGGGGGACGCCCTATTGACGCCACGTAGCCGAGCATGGAACTCACGGTGTGAACTCTTGAGGATGTGAGAGTAAACTCGATGCGAACATCTCGTTTTCTCCCACTGAAACTCCTAAGATTAGGGTATAGGTTTAACTTAGTCGGATTATGACTAAAAGAATCTATCTAAGTCTATGCCTATTATAACTATTATAACTAGGTCTTTTAACCTTATGTCTAGGTGAATAAACATTTTAATTACCTAGATATAAATAGAACTAAAGTTAATTCAACTCAAGCTCTAGGTCAGTTCCCAGGTAGGAGGTGTTCCGTTAACCGTCAGCTTAAGTACCCCCAACCTTAGACACAACTTCACCAGTAGAGTTCCCTTATAACAAAAGTTCTAATATCCTACTATATTTTAAACTATTTAAAATACTATGTAAGACTAACTTCTAATCCTATTAGAAATTAAAACTTAGATCTAAATTAATTTTAAACAATTTAAAACTAATTTAATTTTAACCCAAGTTCCTATGTTTGCATGCAATTCTTTGTTATAGGTTATGGTTTCTAAAACACTTTAATTTATAACTTTTATAAATTTAATAATTAACCTATGACAAGGAACTATATTATAAAACCAATATTGGAATTATAAAATTTATTCAAGTAATTGAATAACTAAAAATACTTAAATAAAATAACATTTATTTTAAACAAGTAATTTCATGTTTCATGCAATTTATTTTCCATATAATCTATTTATAACATTTATAATTAATTACCCATGAAAAATAAATTAATCATGCATTTAAACCATATTTATATAACATTTATACAACTAAGAAATGCATGAACATGCTTATCCTTAGGTGGAAAAAATTCTAAATGACATTCATAGAGAAATATAGCTGTAAAACTAGAATAATTTGGCCCCTAAAGTGCAAAAATAATAAAAATTACTCTAATTTTATTACAAAACCGGTCTAATACACTTTGAACCAGACTCGAACCGGACCAAAAATAACCGAACCGCCCGAACCGGTCTGCATCTTCAGATTTGGCATCATGGCGTTGCAAGCTGATGGGAGCGTTGCAACGCCAACTTTGTCCGCGCACGCGCCTGCTATGGGTAGCGTTGCAATGCTGATGACCCCTGGAGAACTCGCGTCGATAGGGAGGCATGGCGTTGCGACACCGTTCCTCAGCGTTGCAACGCTGCTGGTAGCGTTGCAACGTTGTTGCTTTGGCAACAACTTTCTCCTTCAAACACAGCAGCTTCAATCAAGAAATTCTCCTTCGATACTCATCCAATTTGCACGAAACTTGCACCAAACGTCTCTTAACTCGATTATAAACTTGATAATGCACTAAATTGCCCAAAAACACAGGGGCCTTTCCATTTAAATTGATCAAATCAATAGAAAACTAAGGCCATATATTCCTAATCAGTTTTACAGCAAACCAAATGCAATTCCCACCTAATCCAATGCAATTTTGTTTCAACCAAAACAAATCAAGCATTGCTCTGATACCAATTGATGGAGATCTAATCCCCTTGAGCAGCGAAAACGTGTTTGGAATCATAATTTGCAAGTTCGTTTTGGTTGAAAAGAAAAAACTAGTACATTGGTGTAAAACAGAACAAGCATACATTTCTAATCTAATTAGACATGGATATTTACATGCAAACATGCTGTGTAATTAAACTAAACTAAAAAGCAATTCAAAATTTACATTTGTAGTTTCTACGATTCAGCAACTCCTTCCTCCAAGTGTGGTTCTCCAATAACTAAACAACACAGAAAGAAACCTCTGTTCTCCTCCAAGAAAAACACTACCAAAAGAGAGAACCTCCTATTCTCTGAGTGCTTAGATCATCCTAGGTGAGAAGGGATCCAACTTTTTGGAAGAAAGGAATTGAGAGAGAGAGTTTTTTCTTGAGAGTTGAATCAGAGATTCATCTCAATCACCTATCCTCTTCTCACCAGGAGTAGAAGAACACTGCAGAGGGCAACTCCCCACTCCCTATCGATTACGGAGTTGGGAGACATGGGGAATGTGTCCTCCTGACACGTTCCCTTTTTTTATTTAATTATAATATTTAATAAATAATAAAAATTATAAATTAAATAATATAATATACAACTAATAAAATCATAATTAATTAATCATAATTAAATATCATATATTTAATATAGATTAAATCACATTTAATCAATATGACCCTCTAACCTATAGTTTTAATGCACATCTAATGCACATTAAATTTTAACCTAGAGTTTTCAAATATGAATCACATTCACATTTGAATTTAATATTTGAACTCTTTCAAATATTTATTTCTCTCATATAATTTAATATGAATCATATTCACATTAAATTTATAATATATAGTTCCAAAACTATATATTATATCGTATCTATATACATTAAAATTATTCTCTAATGAATTTGAACATTCCAAATTCAAACGATCTAAGAACCCTTTACGAGCTAGAAGGTGGACCTAATAGACCTACAGATCAGAAGCTCCAACGATACGAGATTACTCGGTTAATCTCATTAACCTCTTAATCAACATTCGTTAACTGCGGGAACACTCCCCTAAAGTCCCTCAACTGCACTCTTCTCAGTGCAGATATATTTCTGTGTCTACGGATATTGACCAATAACAACAAGTCAATCCTTCACGAATGTTCGTAACACCATCTGGGTCAAATTACCATTTTACCCCTGGGTTACATCTTGTACCTTAAGTACTAGTGCTCCTCTAATGAACAATTTGTTTGTGGTCCTACCAACAAACAGAGTCTCTCTCCAGCCAATGAGAGGGTCGGGCTCTTTGTTCAAGTCCCGGAGACACCACTTAAGGGAACATTCCTCTACTTACCCTAGTAGGTGGGAATGACTGAATTCCATCTTGCTAGGCTAAGTCCTCAGCTGCTCACTCGGTCTTGTCCCCAAGAAGGTAGGCTTATTGAGTCGGCGAATCTGGTCTCTCTCACACATACTAGTCAAAGGACAATCCCTCGCAAACAGGAGTTCGTAACCTACTCAGGATTGAGATCAAGTTGCCTCGGTCATCCTAGTGAAATAGAAACCTAGCTAGTCAATGGAGTTACATCTAGTGGTTACTATTTCGGGATCCGGTCTTATGTAATCTCATTACACAGGATATCCCCACTCACATGTCATCTATACGAACACGTTAGGATCACAGTGTTTGTATCATACACAAAGTGGGCCACATCCATAGTTTTACCAGGGTAAGGTACCCAAACCTTATCCCTACTATAGACTCTTTAGGTTGTATCTCGAACGAGATGTTTTATATGTACACTACATTCAGTTAAAGATACATTGTACAACCTTGGATGTTTAGTTTATTAGATTTTGGGTTAAAACAATGGCAATAACGTAAATAACGAACAATAACACTTTATTGAAGTAATAACAATTTATTACAATAATTAGAACAAAAAATACGAACTACGAGTTTTAGGGCACGAACCCCAACAAAAGGTTTCTCTGTTCTTTCAACAGGACACAACCACTATGTAAACTTCCTATGTCTCTAAGTACCACTTAGATCTCCCTTGGTAGGAAAGAGTTCCAACAATTTGGAAGGTGAGGGAATGAGAGAGGGAGAGAATGACAACAATTCAATAAATGCTTCAATTGCATCGATCAACCAAACCCCCCTGCCTAGAGAGGTTTATTTCAAGAGGAGTTCTTCCCCCCACTCCCTATCGATAGGCAGTTAGTGGGGAAGAAGGGAACGTGTCCTCCTGACACGTTCCCATTAATTAATTAATTAATCATTAATTAAATCAAATTTAATTAATTATTTAATTAACTATCATATATTTGATTAATCTTTAAATATGATATATTTAAATAAGATTAAATCATATTTAATCTATTTCTCCTCTAACCTGTAGTTTTAATGCACATCTCATGCACATTAAATTTTAACCTATAGTTTTTAAATATGAATCACATTCACATTTAAATTAATATTTGAACTCTTTCAAATATGAAATTCTCTCATATAATTTAATATGAATCATATTCACATTAAATTTATAATATAAAGTTCCAAAACATTATATTATAACGTATCTATATACATTAATGTTTATTCCCTAATGAATTTGAACATTTCAAATTCAAACGATCTAAGAAGCCTTTACGAGCTAGAAGGTGGACCTAATGGTCCTACAGATCAGAAGCTCCAACGATACGAGATTACTCGGTTAATCTCATTAACCACCTAATCAACATTCGTTAACTGCAGGAACACTATACTAAAGTCCCGCAACTGCACTCTTCTCACTGCAGATATATTTCGATGTCCACGGATATTGACCAATAACAACAAATCAATCTTTCACGAATGTTCGTAACACCAGCTGGGTCAAATTATCATTTTACCTCTGGGTTACATCTTGTACCTTAAGTACCAGTGCTCCTCTAATGAACAATTTGTTTGTGGTCCTATCAACAAACAGAAGTCCTTCTCCAGCCAATGAGAGGGTCAGGCCCTTTGTTGAAGTCCCGAGAAACATTTATCTACTTACCCTAGTAGTCGGGAAGGAGTGAATTCCATCTTGCTAGGCTAAGTCCCCAACTGCTCACTCGGTCTTGTCCCTAGGCATATTGAGTCGGCGAAACTGGCCACTCTCATCCATACTAGTCAAAGGACAATCCCTCACAAACAGGAGTTTGTAACCCGCTCAGGATTGAGATCAAGTTGCCTGGGTCATCCTTGTGAAATAGAAATCTAGCTAGTCAATGGAGTTACATCTAGTGGTTACTATTTTGCGGTCCGATCTTATGCAATCTCATTACATAGGATATCCTCACTCACATGTCATCTACACGAACACGTTAGGATCACTGTGTTTGTATTGTATACAAAGTGAATCACATCCATAGTATTACCAGGATAAGGTACCCAAACCTTATCCCCTTACTATAGATCCTTTAGGTTGTATCTCGAATCGAGATCCTTTTTATGTACACTACATTAAGTTCAAGAGACATTTTACAGCCTTGGATGTTTAGTTTATTGGATTTAGGGTTAAAACAAGGGCAATATCATAAATAACGAACAATAACTCTTTATTGAAATAATAACACTTTATTACAATAATTAGAATAAAATTACAAACTACGAGTTTTAGGACACAAACCCCAACACAAAGTACATTTCTCAAATGTAAAATAATACAATAAACAAGGGCATCGAATACCCCTTTACAATACTCCCACTTTCCCTAGTCAGGAAGCACTCGTAGACCTAGACTCTCTAGGTGACCCTCAAACACTGTAGTCGTGAGAACCTTTGTAAATGGATCAACAATATTGTGCTCTGAATTAATCTTTGTGACGGTCAAGTCTCCGTGGTGCACAATCTCCTTTATCAGGTGATACTTCCGTTCAATATGTTTGCCCCTTTTATGACTCCGAGGTTCTCTCGAGTTGGCTACTCCCCCAATGTGGTCAAAAAATAGGGTCACTAGCAAGTTCATATTTGGAACAACTTCCCGATCCATCATGAACTTCGTAAGCCAAAAAACCTCCTTAGCTGCTTCACAAACCGCTACACATTCGACCTCCATCGTGGAATCAACGATGCATCCCTGCTTGATGCTTCGCCACACTACAACTCCTCTGTTAAGAGTGAACAATAACCATGATGTAGACTTCCTTGAATCCTTATCGGTCTGAAAGTCAGAGTCTTTGTATCCCGTAAGGATCAAACCCCCACTTCTATATACTAGCATGTAGTCTCTCGTTCTCCTAAGATACTTGAGGATTTCCTTTACGGTTGTCCAGTGATCTAATCCTTAATTGGATTGAGACCTACTGACAATCCCAACTGCATAACAGATGTTGAGCCTAATACACAACATGGGGTACATCAGGCTCCCTACAGCTGAAGCATAAGGGATCCGTCTCATGTCCTCAACTTCTTGAGGTGTCTTAGGACACTATTCCTTAGACAAGTGAACCCCATGACTGAAAGGCAACAAGCCCTTCTTGGAGTTCTACATCTGATACCGTGACAGCATCTTGTCAATGTAACATGCTTGAGACATGGCTAGCATCTTGTTCTTCCGATTCAAGACTTTCTGGATACCTAAAACATACTGCGCTTCTCCCAAATCCTTCATTTAGAATTGTGTAGCCAACCATTCCTTAACGTAAGTAAGGAAACCTACATAATTCCCAATGAGTAGGATATCATCCACACACAATATCAGAAATGCGACAGTACTGCTGATGATTTTCTTGAAGACATAAGGCTCATTAACATTCTGATTAAAGCCATAAGATTTGATAGCCTCATCACACATTATATTCCAAGACCTTGAGGCTTGTTTCAGTCCATAAATAGACGTTTGAAGGCTGCAAACGTTTTGCTCCTGACCTTGAGCGATGAACCATTTGGGTTGGTCCATGTAGATGTTTTGTGAAGATTGCCATTCAGAAAGGTTGTCTTGGCATCCATCTGCCATACCTCATAGTCATAACATGCGACGATGGCCAGAAGGATTCTGATAGACTTTAGCATGACAATAGGAGAAAAGGTTTCCTCATAGTCAACCCATTCTCTCTGGGTAAAACCCTTTGCCACTAGTCTGGCTATGAAGGTCTGCATTTTCCCATCTACACCACGTTTACGCTTGTAGATCCATTTGCAACCAATAGGTTTTACCCCATCCGGTTGGTCAACAAACTCCCAAAAGTTATTGAAGTACATAGACTCCATTTCCTTGTCCATGACTTTAATCCATTCGTCTTTGTCAACATCATTCATTACCTATCATAGGTCAATGGATCGTTGCAGTAATCATAGGTATGCCGACTTGGGTTTCAGCCAAATCCATGTAACATTCAGGCTGTCTAATAGCCCTCCCACTATGTCGAGACATTCTCAACTCTTGAGAAGGGCGTACTTGACTAGACGAGCTAGGATCAATAACACTTGTTGATGTACTAGCACCATCAGCATCTCTTGTTGATGAACTGTCCATTTCGTTCAACACAACTTTACTTCTAGGTTTATCATCCCTGATGTAGTCATCCTCAAGGAATGTGACATTTTTTGACACAAGCACCCTATTTTCCTTAGGATCGTAAAATAGACCACATCTCGTCTCCTTTGAGTAACCTACGAAGAGGCACAACTTCGAATGAGGTTCCAGCTTCTTCGTTTTTTACACCAACACATGGGTCGGGCATCCCTAAATCCTTAAATGACGTAGACTACCTTTAGGACCATTCCAGAGTTCGAAAGGTCTTTAGGAAACATTCTTCGACGGAACGTTGTTCAAAATGTATACTACAGTCTCCACTGCGTAACTCCAAAACGAGTAAGGGAGATGAATGTAACTCATCATCGACTGAACCATGTGAAAGATTCTATATTAAGAAAGCATAAGCAATTTCGAATCTTGAACACTCTAAGTTGATCAATTTCACAAAATAAAAAGCATGCTCAAAGCTGGAAAAATAGATAGTAAGAACACATACCTTTCTAACCCAAAATTCTCCAAATCCGTAGGTCATCTTTGAGCACAAACTAGTTGTGGACCACCTCTAGTGTCTTCCCTACTATCCTCAGGCCTTGGAACGGATTGTGGGATCCTAGATTGAGAGATTTTGAAGAGAGAAGAGAGAAAGGTCTAAAAAAAACAGAAAATACAATTTTCTGTTTGATTCCCTTAATCCTCTTGATTCTCCTTCAATTAAACCAAACCATAAGCTTCTTAAGCTTGGAGAAGAAGACAACACAAGAGTGATGAAGATTAATTGTAGAAGGAGGTGGGCAATTTGTATGAATTTGAAAAGCAAAGGAGCTTATTCACCCTTTTATGCACTTGGTCCATTTTGAAATAAAAAATGTATTTGAATTTTCATTTAATTTTAATTAAATATTAATATAAAACTAATTTTAAATTAAAATCAATTTATTAATTTAATTAATTAAACAATTTAATTAATTAATTTTAAATAATTATTTAATTTAATATCAAATATCAAATTAAATAATTGGACCAATCCCGATTTCTTAAATCGACCGTTCGAACATGAATCCCTATTCATGTTATAAATCAAACCAATATTTAAATATATTTAAATACACCCACCTCTTCTTTATCATAGTTTAATTCATAATTAATCTATGACACGTTAAATATATCATATATAATTAACATTTTCTCCTAAAACCAAATTTGAACAATTCAAATTATTTTCTCTCAAATGTTACAAGGTTTAGTCCGAGCTAGTAAGGGGGACCTAATGGACCTACAGATCATGAGCTCCAATGATACGAGATTAACTGACCAAACTCTTTAGCCTTGCTAATCAACATTCGTTAACCACTTGGACACTCCACTAAAGGCCAGTGGCCGCACTCTCCTCAATGTAGATAATTTTCTGTCCACTCGATATAACCATGATTAGTAAGTCGATCATTCACAGGTCGTTCGAAATTACAGTTGGGTCAAAAATACCGTTTTACCCCTGTAATTACTTCTTGTTCCTTAACTCCCACTGATCCTCTAATGAACAATTGGTTTGTGGTCCAACCAACAAACCGAATCCCTCTCGGGCCAATGAGAGGGGTGGGCCTATTGTTCAAGACCCGGAGTCAACACTTAAGGGAATAATCTCTCTACTAATCCCTAAAGCGGATAGGAGTGAATTTCATCTTGCAGATCTATGTTCCCAGCCATCTACTCGGTCTTATCCCTAAAATGGGAGGCTTATTGAGTCGACAATCTCGGGCCACTCTCACCCATGCAAATCTAAGAATAATCCGAATAAACAGGAGTTTATAGCACGCTTAGGATTAAGATCGAGTCACCTAGATCATCGTATGAATATAGTCAGTTAAGACAGTAAATTGAGTTATAAAGTCTAAGTGACTATTTCTTCGTCTAGTCTTATGCAAACTCATTGCATAGGGCACCCCCACTCGCATGTCTCCACATGAACGATTCAGGATCACATTGTTTGTACTTTACAAAGTGGGTCGCGTCCATAGTGTCCCCAGGATAAGGTACCCAACCCTATCCCTATACTATAGACCATTCTGGCTATAACTTGAACCTGATCCACTTTTATGTCACACATAAAGTTTAAGTATACATCCTATAGCCATGGGTTTTTATTGGATTAGGGTTTCAAAATAAACAATTCACTTTATTCAATCACACTTTTACTGAATAAATCTCAATAACATTTTTATTGCAAAATAGAATATACATTCAGTTTACAAACCCACGAGTTTTAGAACATAAAACCCAACAAACTCCCACTTGGACTAAAACGTCGGTGGAGTCAAACATGTTGAGCAAGAAAATTCTCCTATTGTACGACCCGTAGTCCTAGACTCTCTAGGTGTCCCTCAAACATTTTAGCAGTGAGGGACTTTGTAAACGGATCAACAATGTTGTGCTCCGAAGCGATCTGCGTGACAATCTCGTCTCCTCGTTGCACAATCGCCCTGATGAGATGATATTTGCACTCAATATGTTTTTCGCGCTTATGGCTTCTAGGTTCTTTAGAATTTTCCACTGCACCACTATTATCACAATAAATGGTGATAGGCAAATTCATATTTGGAACAACTACCAAATCAGTAAAGAATTTTCTAAGCCATACAACCTCCTTCCCTGCTTCACAAGCTGCAACGTACTCAGCCTCCATGGTGGAGTCAGCAATACAACCTTGCTTTATACTCATTCATACTATAGCTCCTCCATTAAGAGTGAACACTGATCTCGATGTGGATTTCCTCGAATCTAAATCAGTCTGAAAATTAGAGTCACTGTATCCTGCAAGGATCAAATCCTTTGCGCCACACACAAGCATATAGTCCCTCTTTCTCCTAAGATACTTGAGGATATTCTTAACGGTAGTCCAATGATAATATCCTGGATTGGACTGATACCTGCTGACAATTCCCACTGCATAGCATATGTCGGGTCAAGTACATAGCATGGCATACATGAGGCTACCGACTGCTGATGCATAGGGAATGTGTCTCATATCCTCAACTTCTTGAGGTGTCTTAGGACACTGTTCCTTAGACAGATGAATTCCATGCCTGAAAGGTAATAAACCCTTCTTGGAATTCTGCATCTTATATCTAATCAACATCTTGTCAATATAAGATGCCTGAGACAATGCTAGCGTTTTGTTCTTGGGATTCCCAACAATTTGGATTCCAAGAACAAACTGAGCCTCTCCCAAATCTTTCATTTGGAATTGGGTTGCTAGCCATTGCTTAACACCAGTCAGGAATCCTGCATGCCCAATGAGCAAGATATCGTCTACATATAGAACTAAGAAAGCTACAGTAGTATTGACTATCTTCTTGTAGACACAAGGCTCGTCAATATTATGTTCAAAGCCATAGGATTTGATCGGAGTATCAAATCTTATATTCCAAGATCTAGATGCTTGTTTCAATCCATAGATGGATCGTTTAAGCTTGCAAAACTTTTGCTCTTGACCCTGAACTATGAACCCCTCTAGTTGATCCATATAGATACTCTCTTCAAGATAGCCATTCAGAAAGGCTGTCTTGACATTCATTTGCCAAATTTCATAATAATAAAACGTGGCAATGGACAAGAGGATTCTAATCGACTTAAGCATGGCAACATGGCAGAAAGTTTCTTCATAGTCCACCCCTTCCCACGGGGTATAACCCTTTGCCACAAGTTGAGCCTTAAAGGTTTTGAAGGGAATTAGAATCCCCGCGCAGCGGAAGACGATTGAACCGTCATGGTATCATCATGCAACGTGTTTATTAAAACAGATCTACCTATTAGATCTAGGCTAAACATGCTGAATAATGTACAACAAGAAAGTTAACTTACTTGTTGTAGATCGATTCAGCAACTTCTCCTCGCAGATCACGAACTCTTCGCGCTCCTCGATCTCCACGAACGAATCCCGAACACTACCAAAATAGATCTTCTTGGTTGTTCTCTTTTGGAGAAGGAAGTTGGTGGGAACTTTGTGTTTTGGAAGAGGTGGAGAAATGAGAGAATTGAGAGAAAGCACTTTTGGATTCTTAGGTCAAAATCCAAAAAATGACAAATTGGCTTACCAAACCCATCTTACAAAGGGTTTAAATAGTGGAATGATGAAGTTCACAACTTCACATAATTACCACTTTACCACAACCATATGTTATGTAAATCTCATTCACATAATTATATAATATAAGATATTTCATATCTTATGTTGCAAATCTCATTTGCAATAATTGTGGATTTAATCAAATTGAATCACATTCAATTAATTTTCTCTCTATCAATTTCTCCAATTAGCCTTTAATTCAACAATTAGGCTAACATATAGTTTATTATGAATCTCATTCATATTAAACTATATATTATATCATCTATATGATATAATTACTCTTAAAGTGAAATTGAACACTTCAATTTCATACCAAAACTTTAACCCTTTTTTTATGCCAGATTGAGCCAACCAAGGGACCTAATGGACCTACAGTGACGGGCTCCAATGATCTGAGGTTAATCAGTCAAACTCTTTGACTCGGTCAACCAATATTCATTAGCTACAGTGACACTCCACTAAAGCCTGTAGTGTAGAATATTACGTGTCCACTGATATAATCAATGCTCATGAGTCGACCCTTCACAGGTTGTTCATAGACACGGCTGGGTTAAATTACAGTTTTACCCTTATGTCTATATCTTGTTCCTTAAGTCCCCACTGCTCATCTAATGAACAACATATCGTGATGGTCCAACCATACACAACACCCTTCTCGGGCCAGTGAGAAGGTGGGCGCTCGTTGTCCAAGCCGTGGAGACAGCACTTAAGGGAATAACCCTCTAGTTTCCCCTATAGGCGGGAACGAGTGAATTCCATCTCGCGTAATTAGGTTCGGCTCTCTACTTGGTTCTCGTCACCGAAAAGATAGGCATATTGGGCGAATGGCGGGACCACCCTCACCGTACTAATCAAAGGACGGACCGTGCGATGGGAGTCCGTGTACGCTCGGGATTCGTGTCGAGTCACTAATGGTCATCTACGAATTTATTAGTCTTTTCTTTATTAGCGGTGTTATATCGAAGAAGTCTAATAATTCATGGTCCGATCTTGTACAATCTCATTGTGCAGGATGCCCCCACTCGCATGTCAACCACATGAGCGAGTCGGATCACCTCGTTTGTATCTAATACAAAGCGGGCGCATCCACTGGTGTATCCGAGGATTAGGTCTCCAACCCCATCCTTATATCAGAGACCGTTCGGGTCATTAACTCGAGCGTGATCCTCCTTGTGTGTCAACTGCACACCGTTCAAGTTCTAGTTTTTTCATATATTCAATGACCCTGGAGCTTAGTTTATTGGAAAAGTTTAAAATATTTGCGAGACACAAAGTGAAGAAAATAATAACTCTTATTAATTTCAAAACAATATTTTACAAACACGAGATTAGGACAAAAATCCCAACAAGTTTGCACCTTACCGGCTTGATCTTGTTTCCTCTTGTAGATTCACTTGCAACCGATAGGTCTTTCACCATCTGGTTGATCTACAAGTTCCCAGACTGAATTAAAGTACATTGACTCCGTTTCGAGGTCCATGGCTTTAATCCACTGGTCCCTGTCTATGTCATTCATTGCCTATTTATAGGTCAATGGATCCTCAATGCCATCAATAGGTATGACGACCTGGGTTTCAATCAAACCCATGTAACGGTCGGGTTGTCTAACATCTCTCCCACTATGTCGAGGCATTCTCAACTCTTGAGAAGGACCAGCTTGAACAACAACTTTTGTTGATTTATCTGTAGCTTCCCTGGAAATTTCGCTCAAGACAATTCTGCTACGAGGCTGATGATCTTGATAACTCACCATAAGGGAGTTATTTTACTAGAATTTTAGTGTTTAATCCACTTGAATTGCATTTAATTTAGTGATCATCATGTTATTTTATCCCTAAATTATGTGTGTTAGCTTCAAAATCCTGAATTTAAGCATTAGGTGAAGGGGATCTGATCCCCTCAAGCAGCGGAAACGTGTTTGGGATCGTAATTACTTGATTGTTTTGGTTAGAAACAAAAACCAATACATTGGTAAAAACAGAGATAAACATGCTTTTCTAATCTAATTAGGCATGAATAATGGCATACAAACATTCTATGTTTAACAATTAAACTAAAGAGGAAAGGAAAAAATTACCATTGTAGTTTTTTCTCAGTACAGCAACTCCTTGCTCCACGTAAAACGGCAAGAACACTTCTCTGTTCTTTCTTCCTTTTCCAACAGGACACAACCACACAGAGAACCTTCTATATCTCTGAGTTCTTAGATCAATTCCTTTGTGGGAAGGAATCCAAAAATTGGAAGAAAAGGGAATTGAGAGAGAGAGTTATATCAGCAATTCAACAATTGTTTTCATCGATCATCCTTTCTTCTCCCTAAAGGAAGAAGAAATACAGAGGGATTACCCTCCACTCTCCCTATCGATAGGGAGTTGGAGGGTAGTGGGGAACGTGCCACATGTTCCCCCTTTTTTATTTTATTTTAATTTATTTAACAAAAATAATTAAATTAATTAATTAATATAATTAAACCAATTTTAATTACATTAAAATTTGATTAAATCACATTCAATCAATTCTTCCCTCTAACCTATAGTTTTAATATACATCTTATGCACATTAAATTTTAACCTCTAGTTTTCAAATATGAATTACATTCACATTTGAATTTAATATTTAAACTCTTTCAAATATTTAATTCTCTCAAACAATTTAATATGAATCATATTCACATTAAATTTATAATATATAGTTCCAAAACTATATATTATATCGTACCAATATACATTAAATTTATTCCCTAATGAATTTGTACGTTTCAAATTCAAATGATCTAAGTATCCTTTACGAGCTAGAAGGTGGACCTAATGGACCTACAGATCAGAAGCTCCAACGATACGAGATTACTCGGTTAATCTCATTAACCTCCTAATCAACATTCGTTAGCTGCAGGAACCCTCCACTAAAGTCCCACAGCTGCACTCTTCTCACTGCAGATATATTTCTGTGTCCACGGATATTGACTAAACAACGACAAGTCAATCCTTCACGAATGTCCGTAACACCAGCTGGGTCAAATTATCGTTTTACCCCTGGGTTAAAATTGTGCCTTAAGTACCAGTGCTCCTCTAATGAACAATTTGTTTGTGGTCCTACCAACAAATAGAAGTCCTCTCAGGCTAATGAGAGGGTCCGACCCTTTGTTCAAGTCCCGGAGACACCACTTAAGAGAACATTCATCTACTTACCCTAATAAGCGGGAAGGAGTAAATTTCATCTTGCTAAGTTAAGTCCCCAGCTGCTCACTCGGTCTTGTTCCCAAGAAGGTAGGCATATCGAGTCGGCGAATATGGCCACTCTCACCCATACTAGTCAAAGGACAATCCCTCGCAAACAGGAGTTCGTAACCTGCTCAGGATTGAGATTAAGTTGCCTAGGTCATCCTAGTGAAATAGAAACCTAACTAGTCTACAGAGTTACACCTAGTGGTTACTATTTCGCGGTCCGGTCTTATGTAATCTCATTACATAGGATAACCCCACTCACATGTCATCTACACGAACACGTTAGAAGCACAGTGTTTGTATCATATACAAAGTAGCCCACATCCATAGTTTTACCAGGGTAAGGTACCCAAACCTTATCCCCTAACTATAGACCCTTTAGGTTCTATCTCGAATCGAGATCCTTCATATGTACACTACATTCAGTTAAAGATACATTTTACAACCTTGGATGTTTAGTTTATTGGATTTAGGGTTTAAGTAAAAGCAAACTCGTAGATAATGAACAATAACTCTTTATTGAAATAATAACACTTTATTACATTAATTAGAACATAATTACAAACTACGAGTTTTAGGGCACAAAACCCAACAAACTCCCACTTGAACTAAAACTCTAGTGGGGTACATCATAATCTAAAACAGTGGTTACAAGAGATAGAAATACAATAAACTAGGGCATCCATATACCCATTACATATCTCCCACTTGCCCTAGATTAGGCTATGTACATATCTCGTAGACCCAGACTTTCCAGAAGACCCTCGAACATTTTATTCGTGAGAGTCTTTGTAAACGGATCAGCAATATTGTGCTCCGAAGCGATCTTCGTGACTGTCACTTCTCCTCGTTGCCCTATTTCTCGTATCATGTGAGACTTCCTCTCGATGTGCTTACCTCGCTTATGGTTGCAAGGTTCCTTCGAATTGGCTACCGCACCACTGTTGTCACAGTATAAGGTGATGGGAGATTCCATATTTGGAACAACTTCCAAATCAGTAAGGAATTTCCTTAGCCAAACAACCCATTTAGCTGCTTCACAAGCAACGACATACTCAGCGTCCATCGTGGACTCGGCGATGCATCCTTGCTTGATGCTTCGTCATACTATAGCTCCCCCGTTAAGGGTGAAAACTGATCCCGATGTGGATTTCCGAGAATCCTTATCGGTCTGAAAATCAGAATCAGTGTATTCAGTAAGGATCAAATCCTTAGACCCATACACAAGCGTATAGTCCCTCGTTCTCCTAAGATACTTGAGGATATTTTTAACTGTTGTCCAGTGGTCTAACCCTGGATTGGACTAGTTCCTACTGACTATTCCCATTGCATAACAAATGTTCGGCCTCGTGCAGAGTATAACATACATTAAGCTACCTACTGCAGAGGCATAGGGAATATGTCTCATATCCTCAACTTCTTAAGGTGTCTTAGGACTTTGTTCCCAGACAGATGAACTCCATGCCGAAGGGTAATAAGCCCTCTTGGAATTCACGCATCGAATACCGGGACAACATTTTGTCGATATAAGACGCTTGAGACAGTCCTAGCGTTCTGTTTTTGCGATTCCTGTGTTGGGATTTTTGTCCTAATCTCGTGTTTGTAATATATTGTTTGAAATTAATAAGAGTTATTCATTTCATCACTTTGTGTCTCATAATATTTATAAACTTTTTCAATAAACTAAGCTCGGGGTCATTGAATTTATGAGAGAACTAGAACTTGAGCGGTGTGTAGTGGACACACATGGAGGATCACGTTCGAGTTAATGACCCGAACGGTCTCTGATATATGGATAGGGTTGGAGACCTAATCACGGATACACTGTGGATGCGACCCGCTTTGTATTAGATACAAGCGAGGTGATCGACTCGTTCATGTGGTTGACATGCGAGTGGGGGCATCTTGTGCAATGAGATTGTACAAGATCGGGGCCAGTGAATTATTAGACCTCATCGATGTAACACCGTTGTGATAGAGACTAATAACCGTAGATGACCATTAGTGACTTGACACGAATCACGAGCGTGTTACGGACTCCTATCGTGAGAGTGCGTCCTTTGACTAGTGCGGGTGAGGGTGGTCACGATTACTCGCCCAATATGCCTATCTTCTACAGGACATGACCAAGTAGGAGTGGGAACTTAACTACGAGATAGAATTGATCGTTCTGCCTTTAGGAAACTAGAGGTTGTTCCTTAAGTCTTCTTGTCTCGGGGCTTGGAAAGCGGGCGCCCACCTTCTCGGCAGGAGAAGGGTGTTGTGTATGGTTGGACCATCACAATATGTTGTTCATTAGAGGAGCGGTGGGGACTTAAGGAACAAGAGGTAGACACAGTGAGTGAAGCGGTAATTTGACCGATCGTGTCTCACGAACAACTTTGTGAAGGGTCGATTCATGGGCATTGGTTATATCGGTGGACACGTAATATTACGCGCGAGCGACGGGAGTGCGACTACGAGCTATAGTAGAGTGTTCACAGTAGCTAATGAATGTTGATTAACCGGGTCAAAGAGTTTGATAGGTTAATCTCGGATCATTCGAGCACTTCGCCACCGTAGGTTCTTTAGGTCTCTCGGTTGGCTCAATCTGGGTTAAAAGAAGGGTTAATGTTTTGGTATGAAATTGAAGTGTTCAATTTCACTTTAAGGACATTTATGTCATTTATATGAGATATGAATGATATAATATTTAATTTAATGTGAATGAGATTCATAATAAACTATAGGTTAGCCTAATTGTTGAATTAGGGCTAATTGGAGAAATTAATTAAGAGAAATTAAATTGGATGTGATTCAATTTAATTAATCCACAATTATTGCAAATGAGATTTGCAATATAGGATATGAGATATCTTATATTATGTGGTTATGCAAATGAAATTTGCATAACCTATAGTTGTGGTAAAGTGGTAATAATGTGGAGATTTTAACTCCATCAATTCCACTATATAAACCCTTTGCAAGAAGGGATTGTGATCTCATTCTCTCATTTTTTGATTTTCATCAAAGAAGAGAAGAAGAATTCTCTCCATTCTCTCTCAATTCTCCTCCCACTCCCAAACACAAAATAGTTCCCACAAACTTCCTTTCTCCAAAAGAGAACACCCGAGACTCCAAGTGGTGGTGTTCGGGCTCCGTTCGTGGGAAGAGTTCGTTGAGATCGAGAAGCACGAAGAGTTCGTGATCCGAGGAAGAAATTCTTGAAGTTTGTCTACAACAAGTAAGTAAACTTCTTCTTGCTGTATATTTCTTCCTTTTCAGCATGTTTAGCCTAGATCTAGTGTTAGATCGTTTAACAAGAACAAGTAGCATAATGATGAAAGGAATGAAAATCTCGTGCAGCGGAAGACGATTGAATCGTCAATGTATCAATTATGCAAACCGTGTTTATTAAAATTGATCTAACACTTAGATCTAGGCTAAACATGCTTAAAGAAGAAGAAATTTACAGCAAGATGAATATACTTACTTGTTGAAGACTATCTTCAGGGTTTCTTCTTCAAAATCACGAACTCTTCGTGCTCCTCGTACTCAACGAACACCTCCAACGAAATTGATCCGAACACAACCAAAAAGGGCTTCTCGGTTGTTCTCTTTTGGAGAAAGGAGGTTTGTGGGAACCTTTGATTTTTGGTGAGAGAGGAGAATTGAGAGAGGATAGAGAGAATTTCTCTTCTCTTCTTTGTGAAAAACTAAAAAATGAGAGAAGTCACTTACATCCTTCTTGCAAGAAGGGTTTATATGGTGGAATTGGTGGAGTTTAAATGTCCAGTTAATTACCACTTTACCACAACCATAGGTTATGCAAATCTCATTTGCATAACCACATAATATAAGATATATCATATCTCATATCGCAAATCTCATTTGCATTAATTGTGGATTAATTAAATTGAATCACATCCAATTTAATTTCTCTCAATCAATTTCTCCAATTAGCCCTAATTCAACAATTAGGCTAACCTATAGTTTATTATGAATCTCATTCACATTAAACTATATATTATATCATTCATATCTCATATAAATGACATAAATGCCTTAGAGTGAAATTGAACACTTCAATCTCATACCAAAACTTTATCCTTTCTTAAATCCAGATGGAGCCAACCGAGGGACCTAATGGACCTACAGTGACGGGCTCCAATGATCCGAGATTAACCTGCCAAACTCTTTGACACGGTTAACCAACATTCATTAGCTACGGTAACACTCCACTAGAGCCCGTGTTTGCACTCCGTCGTCTGCGATGGAATATTACGTGTCCACCGATATAACCAATACCCATGAGTCGACCCTTCACGGGTTGTTCGTGAGACACGGCTTGCTGTCAAATTACCGTTTTACCCCTGTGTCTACCTCTTGTTCCTTAAGTCCCCACTACTCCTCTAATGAACAACATATTGTGATGGTCCAACCATACACAACACCCTTCTCGGCCGGTGAGAAGGTGGGCGCCGTTGTCCAAGCCACGGAGACAAGCGACTTAAGGGAACAACCCCTCTAGTTTCTCTAAAGCGGAACGAGTGAATTCCATCTCGCGTAGTTAAGTTCCGGCTCTCCTACTTGGTTCTATTCTGAGAAGATAGGCATATTGGGCGAGTAAATCGTGACCACCCTCACCTGCGTACTAGTCAAAGAACAGTCTCGCGGACAAGAGTCCATAACACGCTCAGGATTCAGGTCGAGTCACTAATGGTCATCTACGAAGTTATTAGTCCTTACTGTCAACGGTGTTACATCAGTAGGTCTAATAATTCACGGTCAGGTCTTGTACAATCTCATTGCACTAGATGTCCCCACTCGCATGTCAACCACATGAACGAGTCAGATCACCTCGTTTGTATCTAATACAAAGCTGGTCGCATCCACAGTGTATCCGTGGATTAGGTCTCCAACCCTATCCATATATCTTGAGACCGTTCGGGTCATTAACTTGAACGTGATCCTCCCGTGTGTCCACTACACACCGTTCAAGTTTCGATTCTCTCTCATAAATTCAATGACCCTGAAGTTTAGTTTATTGGAAAAGTTTATAAATATTGCGAGACACAAAGTGATGAAATAAATAACTCTTATTGATTTCAAACAAAATATTACAAACAGGAGATTAGGACAAAAATCCCAACAAATGATACCTTGACGATTCGATCGTCTTCCGCTGCGCGGGGATTCTCATTCCCTTCATCCTGAAGATCTGAATCCCAAGAACATATTGCGCCTCTCCCAAATCTTTCATTTGGAATAGGGTCGCCAGCCAATTCTTTATGTTAGTAAGGTATCCTACATCATTCCCAATGAGTAGGATATCATCCACATAAAGTACTAATAAAGCTACTTTGTCGTTGATGATCCTCTTGTAAACACAAGGCTCATCAAAGTTTTGGTCAAAACCATAAGACTTGATCGCAGTATCAAATCTTATATTTCAAGATCTGGACGCTTGTTTCAACCCATAAATGGATCGATTAAGCTTGCAAACGTTTTGCTCCTGACCTTGGGTTATGAACCCTTCGGGTTGAGACATATAGATTCTCTCGTCAAGATTACCATTCAAAAAGGTAGTCTTGACGTCCATTTGCTAGATTTCATAGTCATAAAATGCGGCTATGGACAAGAGTATCCTTATAGACTTCAGCATAGTAACAGGGGAAAAAGTTTCTTCATAGTCAACAACTTCCCTTTGGGTAAAACCCTTTGCTACAAGTCTAGCCTTAAAGGTCTGTACCTTTCCGGCTGCATCTCTCTTTCTCTTCTAGATCCATTTACACCCTATGGGTCTAACCCCTTCAGGTTGGTCTACAAGTTCCCATACTGAATTGAAGTCCATTGACTCCATTTCAAGATCCATGGCTTTGATCCATTGGTCCTTGTCTACGTCATTCATCGCCTATTTATAAGACAATGGATCTTCTACGCCGTCATCAGGTATGAAAACTTGAGTTTCAGCTAAACCCAAGTAGCGGTCAGGTTGGGAAACAACCCTCCCACTGCATTGAGGCATTCCCAACGATTGAGAAGGACGAGACTGACTTGAGGTGTTGGTTCCTCCATCAACTCTTGATGAAGGCCCAGCTTGATCAACAACTCTTGTTGGTTCAACTGTAGCTTCATTTAGTACTAATTTACTACGCGGTTTGTGGTTCCTCATGTGATCTTCCTCCAAGAACGTGGCGTTTGTCGATTCAATCACCTTGTTTTCTTGTGGGTCGTAGAAAAGACCACCTCTCGTTTCTTTGGGATAGCAAACAAATTGGCACAATCTTGAATGAGGTTCCAGTTTCTTTGGGTTTGTCACGAGCACGTGTGTCGGGCAACCTCAAATCCTGAAGAGTTGTAAACTAGGTTTACGCCCCTTCCACAGCTCAACAGGTGTTTCTGAAACACTTTTTGATGGAACAGTGTTCAAGATTTGAACTGCAGTCTCTACTGCGTATCCCCAAAACGAGGCAGGCAATTGAGCATGGCTCATCATAGAATGAACCATGTCCAACAAGGTTCTATTTCTCCTTTCTGACACACCATTTTGTTGTGGTGTATTAGGTGCTGAGAGTTGAGATTTAATTCCATGTTCTATCATATAGTCCTGGAATCTCAAATCCATATACTCTCCACCTCGATCGGATCGAAATGTTTTAATGGTTTTTCCTAATGCATTCTCTACTTCCGCCTCAAACTATTTGAATTTTTCAAGAGCCTCAGACTTCTGATGCATTAGATATAGATAACCATACCTCGAATAATCATTTATGAAAGAGATGAAATATTTGTACCCTCCTCGAGCTTTAACATTCACTGGACCACAAAGATCCGAATGTACAAGGTCGCTTGATCATTTTACCTTCCAAGCAAGACTCGCAAGACGGTAAAGAATCATCTTCTAACTTGTTTAGAAGTCCATACTTAGAGAGTCTCTCAATCCGGTTGAGATTAATGTGACCAAGCCTAAGATGCCATAGATAGGTATTATTATTTGGAGAAATTCTTTGCCTTTTACTTTGAGTGTTAGCATTCTTAAACATCTCATGATTTAAAATTGCTTTAGTTTGATTCGGTTTAAGTACATACAAGCCGTTTTCTAACTTAGCACAACAAATATTGACACCTTTCTTTGAAATGAATGCTTCATTAAATGAAAAGGTAATACAGTAGCCAAGTTCAATTAAACAAGAGATAGAAATTAAGTTCCTCTTAATTTTGGGAACTATATACAGATTTTCTAAAAATAAAAATCTATCTCTAAAAATAGCTTGGCATCTCCCATCGCACGAGTGAGGCGAGCGTCTCCTGTTAGGCCGGGCGTCATCTCACCCTCATCGAGCTCCTTGAAGGAACTAGTTTCCTGAAACAAAGAGCAAACGTGATTAGTGGCTCCTGAATCAAGTATCCAGGTAAAATCATCATTTTTCACTAAACAAGTTTCAAGAATAAGTAAATCTAATTTACATTTCTTCTCTTTGAGCTCAGCAAGGTATTTTGGGCAATTTTCGCTTCCAGTGCCCATCCATGTTGCTGATGGAAAGATTTTCTTTATATCTGCAACCTTGACTTTTCCCTTGCCTTTGTCAGCAGCAGGTGCCTTCCCTTTCCTTCCTATCTTCTTCTTTTGGGTCTTCTTAAGCCCAAAAGATGAACCACAAGACTTAGTCCCAGAGGATGAACCCTTCTGGAACCTTCTGGAATGGGCAAACAGATTTGCCTCTCCATCAGCCTGTCCCTTATTCTTCATAAGAGACTGGAAAGTTTGTAGTTCATTAAGGAGAGTAGTCAGGTTATACTCTATCTTGTTCATCACCGCATTGCTGCGGAATTGCAGGAAACTCTTTGGAAGAGATTCCAGGATGAACGATACCTGACTTTGCTCGTCTATGACCACGCCGTTCATTTCAGCCTCATTGAAGTGGACCATTAGATTGACAACGTGTTCTCTCACCGATGACCCCTCCTTCATACGGGAATTATAAACGTACTTGAGGGATTCGTGTCGAAGCTGTCCAGACGGTTGTCCAAACATATTCTGCAACGAACTCATGATCTCACGAGCTGAGACCATGCCCTCGTGCTTTTTACCTAGAACTTCATAAACACTAGCACAAAATATAGACTTTGGCCTTGTTATTGGCCTTGATCCAACGGTCATACGCGTCCTTAACAGTTTGAGGAGCGTTTCGAGCAGGGACTTGAGGACATTCCTCAGTTAGTACAAACCGAAGGTCGTCAACAACGAGAATCGTATTCAAGTTGGACTTCCACGTTGTAAAGTTTTCACCAGTTAAACGATCGCTTTTTAGTAAGGCTATTATTGAGGACGACATGCTGAAAATCTAAAATAATTCTAATTAGTTATGTCTTTTAACCCATTATAAACCAATCAAATTTAGAAAAATTATTAAAGAACCCTAGTGTTTAAACTAAAATTAATGTTTGATTAAACCTTTAATTTTGCAACAATACTTCAAGGGTTTAGAACAAAAGCCTTCGTCGGGTGGTCAGTCATTCCTCCCCTGAATTGAGACTTTCTCAGCCAATTCCCACGACTAGAACATCTCATGTCCCAATGGTCTTTAGCTACCGTTCGTTTGGTCAAGGACTTGTTAACTAGCTTAACTCATCCTGTAAATGTGACTCTGCCATTTTTAGATCCAATAGGTCCGAGCCAACAGGCTACTATTAAGAAAGACAACTGTTGGCAAATTACCTAAGAGACCCTATCCATTTCTGGAGTTTGCGGTGTTCCGACTCCTATAGTAAGGCCCTCCGTAGGGATTGGCTGTTTCAGGAAGACCTAGCAGGCGGACTATAGAAATCTCACGGTGCGACGTAATGGAGGAGACCGTAGGATACGTTGACACGCGTCCTGCTCCCATTTACTATGGATACTTCCCTCATTCACCTTGGTATTGAACCATGCAAATACTTACCGTAGGGAGACGCCCTATTGACGCCACGTAGCCGAGCATGGAAATCACGATGTGAAATCTTGAGGACGTGGAAGTAAACTTGATGCGAACATCTCGTTTTCTCCCACTGAAGTTTCTAAGGCTAGGGTGTAGGTTTAACTTAGTTGGATTCTGGCTAAAAGAATCAATCTAAGTCTATGCGTATTATAACTATTATAACTAGGTCATTTAACCTTATGTCTAGGTGCATAAACATTTTAATTTACCTAGACCTGAAATAAAACTAAGGTTAATTCAACTCAGGGCCAGTCGGTTCGGTAGGAGGTGTTAGTTAGCTGTCATCAACTTAAGTACCCTGACCTTAGACAGAACTTCACCGGTAGAGTTCCCTTATAACCAAAGTTCCATGGTCCTACTATATTTTAAACTATTTAAAATATTATGTAAGACTAATTTCTAATCCTATTAGAAATTAAAACTTAGGTCTAAATTAATTTTAAACAATTTAAAACTAATTTAATTTTAACCCAAGTTCCTATGTTTGCATGCATTTCTTTATTATAGGTTATGGTTTCTAAAACCCCTTTAATTTATAACTTTTATAAATTTAATAATTAACCTATGATAAAGAAATTATATTATAAAACCAACAATTATTTTTCAAATTTGAGTTATAAGATATTCAACTAATTGAATAATAAAATTACTTAAATAAAATAACATTTATTTTAAAGTAAGTAATTTCATGCTCCATGCAATTTATTTTCCATATAATCTAATTATAACAATTATAACTAATTACTCATGAAAAATAAATTAATCATGCATTTCAGACATATTCATATAACTATTACACAAATAAAATGCATGAACATGTTTCTCCTAAGGTGGGAAAAAATCTAAATGACATTCAGGAAGAAATAAAGCTGTAAAATTGGAATAATTTGGCCCCTAAATTGCAAAAAAATAAAATTACATTAATTTTATTACATAAAATAGGTCCAAAACACTTTGAACCGGGCTCGAACCACTCGAACTGGACCGAAAAAGAACCAAAATCGCTGAATCGATTTGCAGCTGTTGGAATGCTCCACAGCGTTACAGTGCGCAGCGATGCGAGCGTTCAACGCCGCTTCGCGCTTATCCTTATGCGTCGCTGCTATCGGGCGGCGTTGCAACGCCTTCGCGACACTTGGAGCTCCCGCGTCGATAGGGAGAGTGGCATTGCGACGCCGTTCTTCAGCATTGCAATACTGATGAACGGCGTTGCAACGCTGCTGCTTCGGCAGTGGCACTCTTCTTCGTGTTGGGATTTATGCCCTAAACTTGTTTAATTTTGATCAATTAAATAAAGTGTTATTTGTTTTGATAGAATTACAGTCTTTCTTTATAAATCCAATAAACTAAGCTCCAAGGTTATAACTTTTATCTTGAACATCAGTGTAGTGGACACTATTTGGGTTGAGTTCAAGAATATAACCTAAATAATCTATGGTATAAGAATAAGGTTGGAAACCTCATTCTGGCAACACCATGGATGCGACTCACTTTGTAATTAGTACAAATGAGGTAATCCAACTCATTCATGTAGTTGACATGCGAGTGGGGGCATCCTGTATGAAGAGTTCGTACAAGACTGGATCGCAAATTATTAGTCTAGCCAGTGTAACACCGTTAACAGGATAAGACTAGTAATTTATAGATGGTCATTAGTGACTTGACCTGAATCCTGAGCAAGTTAAGAACTCCTGCTTATAGGGGTTTGTCCTTAGACTAGTATGGGTGAGAGTGACCTGTAGCCGACTCAATAAGCATACCTTCTCAGGGACAGAACCTCGTAGGTAGCTGGGAACTTAACTAATGTCAAAGAAGCCAAAGATTCTAAAAATCAAAATGAAATCAAAGAAGCCAAAGATTCTAATGTCAAAATGTTAAGTAACCCTTGACAATTGGATCTAACAACCTTTCTTAAAGAAACAAGACCTTAGATAACTCAATCTCAAAGACCCCAAAACGAATTTTGAAAATGAACTCAAGGAAAGTAAAATCGGATTACCTTGTCGATCAAATATCTCAAGGCAAGAAAACTTACTTGAGATCTGAATCACTCCACAAGCAAGATTGATCAAGTCAAGCTTGAATGATTCTAAGCATGCAACCTAATCTACATAGAATTGCAAAGAAATAGCTCAAAGGCTAGAAAAAAAACTCAATGCCTCTTTGATTACATTTTTAATCTTTTTTTTTTTTTTTGGATTACATGTATGGCTATTTATAGCCTTCAAAATTAAACCTAAAGATAACCTATGGCAATTTAAGGGTTGTAACTTACATCCCCATCAATACCATAATGTCCACTAGCTAGGATACGACTGATAATTTATAGATGGTCATTAGTGACTCGACCTGAATCCTGAGCAAGTTAAGAACTCCTGCTTATAGGGGTTTGTCCTTAGACTAGTATGGGTGAGAGTGACCTGTAGCCGACTCAATAAGCCTATCTTCTCAGGGACAGAACCCCGTAGGTAGTTGGAGACTTAACTCTGCAAGACGGAATTCACTCATTCCTAGACTAAGGAATTAGATAGGTTGTTCTCTTAAGAACTGAGTCCAGATCTTGAACAACAGGACCCCGCCCTCTAAACTAGCTTAAGAGGGTTTGAGTTTATGGTAGGACCATAGACTTGTTCATTATAGGATCAGTGGTGCTTAAGGAACAAAGAGGTAATCACAGGGGTAAAACGGTAATTTGACCCAACTGTGATTATGAACAACCTATGAAGGGTCGACTCATGGGTAGTGATTATATCAATGGACACAATATAATCTACAGTGAGAAGAATGCAACTATAAGTCTATAGTGGAGTGACTTGTAGTTAATGAATATTGATTAACTCTTATCAAAGAGTTTGATCAGTTAATCTCACATCATTGGAGCTCATGAACTGTAGGTCCATTAGGTCCCTCCATTGGCTCAACATGGTAATATTGAGGGTATAAAGTTAGGAATGAGATTGATGTTTTTAATTTCATATATGAGGCGTTATATCAATTATATGTGATATAATTGATATAATATATAGTTTTAATGTGAATTAGATTCACAAATTAACTATATACTAATGAGAGAATGAATGAGGGATATGATGGTAATTTTTATCCTATTTCCCTATAAATAGTTGCATAAGATGCAACTTTGAGATGAGCTTTTCATGCAACCCTAGAGTTCCACATTTGTATTGTTGGAAAGAGCTCCAAATACAAATCTCTCATACCTCCACATCTCACCCTAAAGGAACCCACATTCATCCCTCACCTAGAGAACAACGAAGAAGATCTAGTGGCGGATCTTCACACGGTTCGGGTTCGTGTTGCTAAGATCGTGATCTCCCTGCATCATTCCCAATGAGCAAGATATCGTCTATGTATAGAACTAAGAAAGCTACAGTGGTATTGACTATCTTCTTGTAAACACAAGGCTCGTCAATATTCTGTTCAAAGTCATAAGATTTGATCGCAGTATCAAATCTTATATTCCAGGATCTAGACGCTTGTTTCAATCCATAAATGGATCATTTAAGCTTGCAAACTTTTTGCTCTTGAACCTGAACTATGAACCCCTCTGGTTGATCCATATAGATACTCTCCTCAAGATAGCCATTTAGAAAGGCTGTCTTGACATCCATTTGCCAAATTTCATAGTCATAAAACGTGGCAATGGACAAGAGTATTCTAATGGACTTAAGCATGACAACAGGGGAGAAGGTTTCTTCATAGTCCACTTCTTCCCTTTGGGTATAACCCTTTGCCACAAGTCGAGCCTTAAAGGTTTGCACCTTACTGGCTTGATCTCGTTTTCTCTTGTAGATCCACTTGCAACCGATAGGTCTTTCACCATCTGGTTGATCTACAAGTTCCCAGACTGAATTGAAGTACATTGACTCCATTTCAAGGTCCATGACTTTAATCCATTGGTCCCTATCTATATCATTCATTGCCTATTTATAGGTCAATGGATCCTCAACGCCATCATCAGGTATGACGACTTGGGTTTCAGTCAAACCCATGTAACGGTCGGGTTGTCTAACATCCCTCCCACTACGTCGAGGCATTCTCAACTCTTGAGAAGGACCAGCTTGATCAACAACTTTTGTTGATTTATCTGTAGCTTCCCTGGAAATTTCACTTAAGACAATCCTGCTTCGAGGCTGATGATCTCTCATGTGGTCTTCCTCTAAGAACGTGGCATTTGTCGACACAAGCACCTTGTCCTCTTGAGGATCATAAAATAGACCACCTTTCGTTTCTTTGGAGTACCCTACGAATAGGTATAATTTTGAACAATGTTCCAATTTCTTTGGATTGGACACCAGCACATGTGTCGGACATCCCCAAATCCTGAAGTGACGTAAACTACCTTTACGCCATTTCCATAACTCATAGGGTGTTTCTGAAACACTCTTAGAGGGAACCATGTTCAAAATATATGCAGCAGCTTCTACTGCATATCCCCAAAACGAATTAGGCAGCTGAGCATAGCTCATCATGGATCAAACCATGTCTAACAAGGTTCTATTTCTCCTCTCAGATACACCATTTTGCTGAGGTGTACTGGGCGCTGAGAGTTGGGATACGATTCCATGTTCTATCATATAGTATTGGAATCTCAAATCCATATACTCTCCACCTCGATCTGATCGAAGTGTTTTAATTGTTTTACCTAATGTGTTCTCAACTTCTGCCTTATATTCCTTAAACTTTTCAAGGGTTTCAGACTTATGATGCATTAGGTAAAGATAGCCATACCTAGAATAATCATCAATGAAACTGATGCAATATTTATACCCTCTCGTGCCTTGACATTCATAGGACCACAAAGATCCGAATGCACGAGTTCCAAGGGTTCTTTGGCTCTATAACATTTTTCAGAAAAAGGTCTATTAGTCATTTTTCCCGCAAGACAGGACTCACATGGTGGTCAAGAGTTGTCCTCTAACTGACTTAGGAGACCACTCTTGACCAATCTCCCAATCCTATTGAGATTAATGTGGCCTAGTCTTAAGTGCCAATGATAGGTACTGGGAGAAAGTTTCTGCCTTTTATTTTGAGTATCAGCTGTTTTAAACATCTCGGTGTTCAAAATAACTTTTACTTCTGTTGGTCTTAACACATATAAGTTGTTTTCAAGTTTCGAGAACATATTCGTACACCTCTTTTGCAAATGAACGCTTCATTATGATCAAAAGATACTTTATACATATGTTCAAGCAAACAAGAGATAGATACAAGATTTCTTTTGATTCCAGGAACCAAAAGTACATTTTCTAATAACATTAATCTATCTCTAAACAACAACTTCACAGCTCCCACTGCTTTGGCTGAAACAACCTCTCCCGTTCCAACCCTGAGAGATATCTCCCCATCAGCAAGCTGCTGCCAGGAACTAGTTTCCTGAAAAGAAGAACAAACATGGTTAGTGGCTCCTGAATCTAATATCCAAGCGGAATCATCATGTTCCACTAAACATGTTTCAATAACGAGTAAATCATATTTACCTTGTTTTTCTTTCTCAGCTTTGTTTTCTGCAAGGTATTTCGGGTAGTTCCTCTTCCAGTGCCCGTCTACTCCACAGTGGAAACATTTTCTTGTGGCTTTGGCTTTGCGTGTGGGAGCTTGTCCCTTCCCTTTGTCCTTCTTCTTCTTTTTCTGAATACTCTTGTTCTTAGAAAAAGAAGAACCAGAAGTGACAACATTTGCCTTCTTCTCTTTTCCTTTTGATTTCATGAGGGACTCAAAAGTCTGTAGCTCGTTGAGGAGAGTAGTCAGGTTATACTCTATTTTATTCATCACTGCATTTGTGTGGAATGGCAGGAAACTCTTCGGAAGAGATTCCATAATAAAGGTTACCTGACTTTTCTAATCTATGACTACCCCATTTACTTCAGCCATGTTGAAGTGGGTCATCATGTCAAGGACATGTTCCCTAACAGAGGCTCCCTCCTTCATACGAGAGTTGTAAACGTATTTGACAGCATCATAATGGACCGATGAGGATGGTTGTCCAAACATCGCCTGTAATGATCCCATGATCTCCTTTGCGGTGACCATGGTCTCATGTTTCTTAGACAACACATCAGATATGCTGGCTAAGATATATACTCGGGCCTTCTCATTAGCCCTAATCATTCTGTCATAAGCATCCCGAACAATTCGGTTTGCAGTCGAGGTTGGAAGGGGAGGACATTCCTCCGTTAAGACGAACCTCAGATCATCAAGAACAAGAATCGTATTCAAGTTTTATTTCGAGGTTGATTATCGCCGCTAAGATTATTGAAAGCGAGTAACTGGATAAAAGAGTTCGACATGCTGAAAAAGAATGAATTCTATTATTAGTTAATTGTTTGTAACCTATCCAATTTGAGAATTTAGCAAAAGTAATAATGTACCCATAAACTCATTATTCTTTTTGCAACGATACTTCAGTGAGTCAGAGCAACCGCTACCGAGGGGCAGTCAATCACTCCTTCACTGAACCAAGACATTCTTGACTAAATGCTAATACCGGAATAACTCTTATTCCTATAACATTCTAGTTATCACTACTTTGGTCAAGAACTTACTAACACTTAGCAATTCTTGTAAGTGTGACCCGTCATTTTCAGACCTCAGAGGTCGCCCCAACAATGCTACCGAACTGGAGAGACAAAGCTGGGAATGAACCGAAGAGACCCTATCCATTTCTGGAGTTTGAGTTGTTCCGAAACCCATGTTACATCCCTCCGAATGAATGGTGCTACTTCGGGCAACCTGCAGACGCAACATGGGAATCTCACGGTCCAACCTAATGGAGGAGACCGTAGGATGTGTTGACACACTTCCTTCGTTCACTTACTATAAATACTTTCTCCATTCACCTTACTCTTGATTTATGCAAACACCATCCGAATGGAGATGCCCTATTGACAGCATAAATCTCACGGTGTGAACTTCGTGGAGAGCATAAGAGGAAATTGATATATCATGTATACCTTTTCACTCCCACTAAGTATTTTAAACTGTTTGGGTATACTTTTACTTAGGCATATTCCGGCTAAAACAATATGACCTAAGTCTACCAATATAACAATTATACTGGAATTACCTAAGTCTATTAACCTTTTAATAAACCTAGGTCTATGAGTTTAATTTATTAACTTTTAATAAACGCCACTCACGAAAGATAATTTATAAACCTATGGATTAAATTCACTCACAGGTCAGTTCCCAGGTAGGGGTGTTCCGTTTCCGTTAGCTTAAATACCCCAACCTAGCCAGAACCTTCCTTAGTCAGAGTCCCTGATATGAATCCTACAACGCTAGTCAAGACTAAAGAAGAGCTAAAAATGGAGTTGCATTAAATGCATCAAGGTTTCATTTATGATGAACTCAAGTTGCATTAATGTTTAAGTCAAGTTGCATTGAAAGAACTTAAGTTGCAATTAAATGAAATTAAGTGCATCTCAAACTTCATTTAATGCAAGTCAAGCATAAATTAATGGGACTACACTTCAAGTTACTTCAAGTGGAGCTTCATTTACACCTTGGGAGGTTACAAAGACTAGAATTGTTGTTAGAAGATTAATTCTCGGATTTATACCTCATTTACTTGTAATTTCAGTTTTAAAGTTTCTATTTCAATGTTTTAGGTTACATTTTAGGTAGTGGATGGTGATGCGAAAATATCGGGTGCCCTAAACTAATGCAAATTAGAATAAAACCCCGACACTTTTACGACGTGCAAGTATACACGGTCGAGAGCAGCAAGTGATAAGTTAAAAGTATCGATCCCACGAGGACTAGTTAGACCTAATTTAGTGAGTGTCCTAGCAAATTTTCCTTATCTTAGTACAATGCATGAGTGTGCAATTTATTGTTTAAAATAAATAAGTTGATACGATAAGAAAGATAAGATAAGACCAAAGAAAATAATTGAATTTAAATGCAGGGAGAGGAGAATGCAAACAAGAAGACAGATACAAGAGATGAGATTTGTAATGAAAAATAAGCTCGGGTTAGGTTAGAGTTCTAATGTTCAATTGGAATAAATTTTTAGTGATGCCTTGAATTTACCTACACATGCATTCAAATGATTCTTTCCAAAATCACTAAGTTTTAAAACCTACAATTTCCCAATTGTGATCTAAATTATGCCCATGATTTTAGGTTCTAGGTGGGTTAATTATCCCTAATCAACTCAATGATCCTAGAATGAAATTTTAGTTTTCTAATTCATTAGCTTTCCCAAGTTTATGAATTATAGAGAAGTTAAAAGGCCAATTTTAATTCTCATGCAACGTTAAATTTAATAAAATTTCATAAATTCAATCAATGACATCAACCATAAATTTAATCCAAAATTACATTAAAACAACAACCTGACCCTTGCTTAAGAAAATTTAGTTCATGTAAATCAACTCACAAATCTCTAATTTATGCATGCTTGTGTTGTTTAATAAATTCAAATATGTGTTGTAACAATGTCACAAAACAACCCAAATTAATCACAAATTCAGCCCAAAAACAGTCATGAATTTAGCCTAAAACAGTGAGTCAAAAGAGCACAATAAACGCCCAAAATTGGAGTAACAACAAGCCAACATAATTAAGAAATAGGAGAAGTTTACTGGAGGCAATTGACATGTGTTTTGCTTCAGCAAAACGCCAAGATCCCATAGAAAGCAGCAGACAATAGCAGCAGATTTCAGTATTCTGTAGCTTCTGTCCGTTATCAATATCTAATGAACCAGGGCTCTGAATGATGATCCAACCGTTGAATACTACGGTCTATGAGTCTCCAACACGCTGCCAAAATTGCAGCACAATCCAACGGTTCAAACTCCAGAAAACGACAACTTTGTGACTGTCGTCTGTGAAAAACCGAACTGCAGTGGACGTTCAATGTGACAGCGATATCGGACACCACAAAGCTCCAAATGAAGATCCAACCGTTCAAACTAGAGCTCTATGAGTCCTTAATAGGCTCACAAAATTGTAGCAAAATCCAACGGTTGGATAGCCGGAAATCGTAAACTTAGTGAACGACGTCTGTAAAAACCGAACTGCACATGCTCTCGATTTTTTTACAACAATGGCCTCTCGGTTTTGCTACAGCAATAACACCCTGAATCTTCAATTTTTCCTCACTCGTACGATTGCTACAGAATGGAACCTTCACGATTTTCCTCTCCAATGCACACCTTTGCTGTAGCAATCGCCCGTTCTCTCTCGGTCTCTTCCTTTTTTTGCGACTACTCCTTCTCTCCTTTTACACTTGTAAACCCTAGCCTCTTTATATAAGATGGTGTTGCCCTAATTCCATAAATTACAAAAATGCCCTTAGGGGTAGAAAGACCATCTTACCCTTCCCTAAAATGCCCTTAGGGACTCTTGTAAATTTTTATACTCTCCTGCACACAGGAAAATCCCAAATAAATATATGAAGTCAATTATAAATCAAAATACGCAAGGATTTTTGGAGTTAAGAAAAATCTCAAATTTCGGTCTTTAATTAACCGTTAGCTTATTTTCATAAATTTCTTAAATTAAAGCACAAAAACATCAAAATTAATTCTTTTTGCACCTAATGCTTAAATTCAAGATTTTAAAGCTAACACACATAATTTAGGGATAAAATAACATGAGGATCACTAAATTAAATGCAATTCAAGTGGGTTAAACACTAAAATTCTAGTAAAATAACTCACTTATGGTGAGTTATCAAACCCCCAAACTTGAACTACTCATTGTCCTCAATGAGTTCTATTCCCTAAAAACTTTAAAAACCTTTAAAGACTCAAATCATTTGGGTAACTAAATAAGGATTGAGAACTTATGCTCTAGCTACAAGTCACCATTCATTCAATGCTCTCTTTGTGGCTCACCTGGAGGTTTCTTAGCTATACTTATTCATCAATAACCAAGAGCAAACCAACTAGGATTCAACATCTACCCTCAAGTTCAACCACTAGAATCCTAATCATTCAAATCAAGCAACCCATAGTTAAAAATAAGTCATACTCCAAAACTCGCATGGCTACAATTTAATGATCATTCCTTTTTACTTTTTTATATATATTATTTTTTTTAAAAAAATAGATATGTGCATTATTCCCCTCAATTTCCATAAAACTCACTGCTAAGGACAAGGTTTTTTTTACTTTCTTTTTTTTTTTTTTTGGTTTTTTTTATTTCTTTTTTTGACTCTCTCGTAGTTCTTAGAATGGCACACGTGTTTAGCGCAGCACACCTAAGCAATGGGACTTCCCGTAGTTCTTAGAATGGCACACGTGGTTAACGCAGCGCACCTAAGCAATGGGAATAGGCTTCTTGCTTGATACCTTCGCTCCAAGAGGCCAACATGGTTAGTGCCCAGACCCCCTGACATCGAGCACCAAGTTGCCTGAACTGACTCTAAGTAACAAAATAAGTAACACATTTTATCTAGCCCAATGGAGTTTTAGGAAAATGAAAGGTATTTAGATACGATATAAGTAACAAAATGAAAGGTTTGAATTTGAAATGTTCAAATTCATTAGGGAATATATTTAAAGTATTTAGATACGATATAATATATAGTTTTGGAACTATATATTATAAATTTAATGTGAATATGATTCATATTAAATTATATGAGAGAATTGAATATTTGAAAGAGTTCAAATATTATATTAAATGTGAATGTGATTCACATTTGCAAACTATAGGATAAAATTTAATGTGCACCGGTTGTACATTAAAACTATAGGTTAAAGGGTAATGTGATTAAATGAGATTTAATCCATTTGTATTATTTAAATATGATTTAAATGAATAATTAAATTTGATTTAATTATATTATTATTATTATTATTATTATTTTAATAATAAATGAGGGAACGTGTCATCCAAACACGTTCCTCACTACCCCTGCCCTTCTCCCTATCGACAGTTTAACAGGGAGAAAGGGGTTGCACTCTCGAGAGATCAATTTGATGCAATTGGAGAATTGCTGCAAAAAATCGCTCTCTCTCTCAACCTCCATGTAAGCCCAATCTCTTTGGAACTTCCTTATTAACAAACAACAAAAAGAAAGAAGAAATGAATGTTTAAAACTTGGGTTTCCATGTTTTAAAAAGAAAAGAAAAGAAGTGAAAGACAAAAGGAAAACAAGGAAGGAAAGTTTAAAACATTTTGGTTTGGATTGCTTTAAAGACAAAAGAAGAAAAGGAAATGAAACAAATGTTTAATATATTAAGTTTTGTTTTGTTTAGAAAATAAAAGGAAAGAAAAGAAAAGAAAGAAAGGGATAAAGGAAAGGAAAAAGAAAAGGAAAAAGAAAAGAAAAAGCAAAAGGGAAAAAGCCAAAGTTTGCCTCCACCGTTTGTTTTTTTAAAATGGCTTTATCTTCTCAATTTTCTTCTTCATTTATCAAAATCAAAGCTGAAGCTTCATGGGAGAAGGAGAAAGGAAGAAAATGGAAGCCATTTTCATGATTTTGGAGCTGGAATTGCAGAAGAAAGGAGGAGAACTCAAAGCTTAATTGTATAGCAGCAAGGTGATCAACTCAGACCAGTTCTGATGTTTTGGTCTTTTCGAACTCAACTAGAAGAGGTAAGATTTGAGTTATTGATACATGAAAGTTAACTCAATTTGGAACAAATTTCGTGAAGGAAGCTCGAGCTAATACTGAAGTTAACTTACTGTTTTGTTAAGAGGAAGACAGAAGACAGAATTTGCTGTCAAATCTAGAAAGTCTCTGATGTTTTGGTTGTCCTGATCTGTATACTTGGAGTTAGAAGCTCTACTTGGTATGGTTCGAAAGCTTATTGAATTTCCTACAACGTTCATGAAGGAATCGTGAGTAGAAAATGTCTAGAAGATATTTTAAATATCAGGTTAAATTTGTTGTGCAGCAGGAAATCCGAATCTGGAAACAGCAGAAGTCTGTTTTGAGGAAAGTAGCTTTCGAGGTATTTTTGAACAAATCCGTTTGGAATTTCAATTTCATGTCTTCATATGATTTTTAGAGGGCAGAAATAAGTAATGAAGACGTTATGGCTGTCTTAAAACAGGGCAGAAAATCTGAAAATGCTGGAAATTTGAAAGTGTGTTTCCTTGCAAGTTTTAAGGTCAAAAATCATGAGCTCGAGGTTCTAATGGTTGATTTGGTTTGTTTGACAGGCCAAGAGCAAATAGGTCAAGTTTACAAGCCAAGGTTCCAATTCTAATACTGTGAGTGACTCTATCTTAGAACTATGCTTGACCTATGTTTTTCTTCATGAACATAAGTGTTGATAATTACATCCTGTTTGAACTAGTTATAAATAGCTTCATGGAGTTTCTAACATAAAGTTCATGATGGAACCTAAGCATGCTTTGAATTAGTTGTAACTATAAATCCAAGTATGGAAACTAAATTATGAAAGTATGCTTTCCTTTAGAGAATGTTTTGTGTAAATCCACTTGGGAACATGTTTAGATGATAATGTGAAAATGTCAAGAAATTGTTGTATGTGTTATAAAGACATGATTTCCATGGTACACAAATTATGCCCTTGTTTGGGGTTAACCCCTAATACTGAAGGACATTCGAGAAGGTACTTAGGGGGGGAATGAATCATGATATCCCGATACTAAAGGACAATGAGAAGGTATCTGGGAAGTAAATGGTTTTACCTAAATACTGAAGGACAATGAGAAGGTATTCGGGTAGTAAATAGTTTTACCTTAATACTGAAGGACAATGAGAAGGTATTCGGGTAGTAAATGGTTTTACCTTAATACTGAAGGACATAGAGAAGGTATTAGGGAAAACCAAACGACCAAAGGTATTCCACGTGCACGTGAGAGAGAGAGATGGGTATGAACCTTATTGGTATAAATGTAACTCTACCACCTCTATGGTTTGATGTGGTATCAGTCATGTGTTTTATTGTTATGAGCATCTATATTATTGATCTATCTACCCTCGATATGTTAGTACATTTTGAGTTGTGTGTTATGCACAAGTGGTGACTTAAACCTGTAAATTGGAAGCATGGTTTGTTTATGTTTACAAACAGATGTTAAGCTATTTTCTACTTATAATCTGTCATTATTATGATTCACCTGTGAGCTTATAATGTTTTAAAGATAGACACTCACTGAGCTTTTTAGCTCATTCTTTCAATGTTTTCAAACCTTTTCAGGTAGAGATCAAGCTCCCTGTACTGACATCCTCGCCATAGTCTACTGGAAGTTTCATAAGTTGTTAGTTTGTACGTGGCTGGTGTTGTATAGCAAGTCGTTATGTAGTTATAGAAGTTTTGTACATTAGTGGTTGTATAAACAATGAGTTGTCTTGTGTTGTTTTGATGCACTTGACTTTTAGTTTCCAAGAGAGACTTATGAAGGGTTTCTCCTTGTGTATGTTTAATAGTTGTCCAGATTTATGTTGTGTTATGTTAAAATGTTCCATATGCGAACATAGTATGTTTATCGAGGAGAAACAGGTGCAGCAGGTATTGTTAAGAGGTAAATAATGTCTGTTGGTTTCACGCCGCCTTTCGGGCTAAGTAGCAGGTAGTACGGGAGGGGGTGTGACACTCCATAACTCCCTTCTTCTTCCAATTGTTGGATCCTTCCCACCAAGGAAGATCTAAGCACTCAGAGACATAGGAGGTTCTCTTGTTGGTAGTGTCTTTCCTGAAGAAAACAGAGAAGTTTCTTGGAAGTTCCTGTGGTGTTGTACTGTTTGGAGCAAGGAGTTGCTGCAAGTTGAAACTACAAAGGTATTCCTACTTTTCTTCTTTAGTTTAATTGTTAAACTTAATATGTTTGCATGTATGCTATTATCCATGTCTAATAGGATTAGAATTTCCATGCTTGTTATGTTTTTGTCAATGTATCGATTTTTGTTTCAAGCACATTAACGATCCCAAACACGTTTTCGCTGCTCAAGGAGATCCATCTCCATCAATTGATATCAGAGCAATGCTTGCATTGTTTGTTTTGAAACAAAATTGCATTGATTTGGTGGGAAATGCATTTGGTTTGCTGTAAAACTTGTTTAGGAATTTTTTGGCCTTGGTTTACTTTGATTTTGATCAAATTGTATATAAAGGCCCCTGCATTTTTGGGCATAAAGTGCATAATTGAGTCTGTAATTGAGTTACGAGTCGTTCGGGACCAGTTTCATTCAATTTGGTTGAGAATCGAAGAAGAAATTGAAAATCGAAGCTGCTGTGTTCGTGAGTTTCTGCCACTGCCGAAGCAACAGCGTTGCAACGCCTTTCATCAGCGTTGCAACACTGAAGAACGGCGTCGAAGCGCCAGCGTTCCCTATCGACGCGAGCGTTCAAGGGGTCAGCAGCATTGCAACGCTGCCCCTCAGCTTTGCAACGCTACCCCGATACCAGGCGCGCAAGACGACGAAGCGGGCGTTGCAACGCTGGCATCAGCGTTGCAACGCCGTGGGGCATTCCAACAGTTGCAGACCGGTTCGGTTGGTTCAATTATTTTTAGTCTGGTTCGAGCGATTAAAGGTCGGTTCAGGGTGTTCTTAGACCAGTTTCATGAAATAAAATTAATGTAATTTTATTTTTTGCACTTTAGGGGCCAAATTATTCCAGTTTTACAGCTATTTATCTTTATGAATGTCATTTAGATTTTTTCCACCTTAGGATAAGCATGTTCATGCATTTTATTTATATAAATGTTATATGAATATGGTTGAAAATGCATGATTAATTTATTTTTCATGAGTAATTAATTATAATTGTTATGATTAGATTATATGGAAAATAAATTGGATGGAGCATGAAATTACTTAGTTTAAAATAAATGTTATTTTGTTTAAGTAATTCTATAATTCAATTTGTTGAATTCCTTTTATAATTCCAATTTGAATATTGATTGTTAGATTTATAATATAGTTTCTTTATCATAGGTTAATTATTAAATTTATAAAAGTTATAAATTAAAGGGGTTTTAGAACCATAACCTATAATAAAGAAATGCATGCAAACATAGGAACTTGGGATAAAAATTTAATTAGTTTAAAATCGTTTAAAATTAATTTAGACCTAAGTTTCAATTTCTAATAGGATTAGAAATCAGTCTTACGTAGTATTTTAAATAGTTTAAAATATAGTAGGATTTTAGGACTTTGGTTATAAGGGAACTCTATCGGTGAAGTTTTGTCTAAGGCTGGGGTACTTAAGCTGACGATTAACGGAACACCTCCTACCTGGGAACTGACCCGGAACCTGAGTTGAATTAACATTAGTTCTGTTTTATCTCTAGGTAATTAAAATGTTTATTCACCTAGACTTAAGGTTTTAAGACCTAGTTATAATAGTTATAATAGGCATAAACTTAGATAGATTCTTTTAGCCAGAATCTAGCTAAGTTAAAACTATACCCTAATTTTAGGAACTTCAGTGGGAGAAAACGAGATGTTCGCATCGAGTTTTTTCTCACGTCCTCAAGAGTTCACACCGTGAGTTCCATGCTCGGCTACGTGGCGTCAATAGGGCGTCCCCCTACGATATGTGTTTGCATGGTTCAATACAAAAGTGAATGAGGGAAGTATCCATAGTAAATGGGAGCAGGATGCGTGTCAACGTATCCTACGGCCTCCTCCATTAGGTAGCACCGTGAGATTTCTATAGTCCGCCTGCTAGGTTGTCCTGGAACTATAGGGATCGGAACACCGCGAACTCCAGAAATGGATAGGGTCTCTTAGGTTGTTTGCCAACAGTTGTCTTTCTTAATAGTAGATTGTTGGCTCGGGCCTATTGGATCTGAAAATGGTAGGGTCACATTTACGGGATGAGTTAAGCTAGTTAACAAGTCCTTGACCAAACAAACGGTAGCTAAGGACCATTGGGACATGAGATGTTCTGGTAGTGAGAATTGGCTAAGAAAGTCTCAATTCAAGGGAGGAATGATTGACCGCCCGATGGAGGCTTTTGTTCTAAACCCTTGAAGTATCGTTGCAAAATTAAAGGTTTAATTTAAACATTGGGTTTAGTTTAAACACTAGGATTCTTTAATAATTTTGCTAAATTTGATTGGTTTTTTACAATGGGTTAAAAAGGCATAACTAATTAGAACTATTTTGGATTTTCAGCATGTCGTCCTCAATAATAGCCTTACTTAAAAGCGACCGTTTAACTGGTGAGAATTTTACTACGTGTGATATGAACCAAGGCATCTCATGAAGTCACATTAAATGAAGTCAAATTCATGGATGTATAACATAAGTTGCATTTAATGAACTCAATTGCAACTCGTCATTTATTAAATAATAACAAGCTTCATTAATTGAACAAGAGTTTCAAGATACTTCAAGATGTGCTTCATTTACTCTTGGATGGTTACAAGGAGTTACAAATCTAACAAAGAGACATCATTCTCGGATTTATGGCTAATTTGATGTAATTTTCAGTTTTAAGGTCTTGTTTTCAATGTTTTACGTTACAAAATAGCTAGTGGACATTATGGTATTGATGGGGATGTAAGTTACAACCCTTAATTTTCCATAGGTTATCTTTAGGGTTTAATTTTGAAGGCTATAAATAGGCACACATGTAATCCATGGAAAAGAGAGAAAAAAAGATTAAAAATGTAATCAAAAGAGGTCTTGAGCTTTTTTATAGCCTTTGAGCTATTTCTTTACAATTCTATGTAGATTAGGTTGCATGCTTAGAATCATTCAAGCTTGACTTGATCAATCTTACTTGTGGAGTGATTCGGATCTCATACAAGTTCTCTTGCCTTGAGATGTTTGATCGACAAGGTAATCCGATTTTACTTTTCCTTGAGTTGATTTTCAAAATTAGTTTTGGGGTCTTTGAAATTGAGTTATCTAAAGGTCTTGTTTGTTTAAGCAAGATTGTTAGATCCAATTGTCAAGGGTTACTTAACATTTTGACATTAGAATCTTTGGCTTCATTGATTTCATTTCGATTTGGGGTTTTGGGGTTTTAGATCTAAAGGTCTTGTTTGTTCCATAACAAGGTTGTTAGATATTTCAAATTACTCTTTAAAATTTCTTATCAACGTGGAAGTCCAACTTAAATACGATTCTCGTTGTTGATGACCTACGGTTTCAGATCCCTGCTCGTAACGCTCTTCAATCTGTTAAGGAGGCGTACGACCGCTGGATCAAGGCCAATGATAAGGCCAAGGTCTACATTTTGGCTAGTGTTTCTGAAGTTCTGGCCAAAAAGCACGAGGGCATGGTCTCAGCTCGTGAGATCATGACCATGAGTTCGCTGCAGGAAATGTTTGGACAACCGTCTGGACAGATTCGACACGAATCCCTCAAATACGTTTATAACTCTCGTATGAAGGAGGGATCATCGGTGAGAGAACACGTTCTTGATCTGATGGTCCACTTCAATGTGGCTGAGATGAACGGAGCGGTCATTGACGAGCAAAGTCAGGTATCGTTCATCTTGGAATCTCTTCCGAAGAGTTTCCTGCAATTCTACAGCAATGCGGTGATGAAGAAGATAAAGTATAACCTGACTACTCTCCTTAATGAACTACAGACTTTCCAGTCTCTTATGAAGAATAAGGGACAAGCTGATGGAGAGGCAAATCTGTTTGCCCATTCGAGAAGGTTCCATAAGGGTTCATCCTGCGGGACTAAGTCTCGTAGCTCATCTTACGCGGCTTAAGAAGACCCAAAGAAGAAAATATGAGGAAAGGGAAGGCACTGCTGCGGTGATAAAGGCAAAGGAAAAGCCAAGATTGCAGATAAAGGAAAATGTTTCCATCGCAACATGGATGGGCACCTGAAAGAAAGCGCCCAAAATACCTTGCTGAGCTCAAAGAAAAGAAAGGTAAATCAGATTTACTTGTTCTTGAAACATGTTTAGTGGAAAATGATGATTTAACCTGGATACTTGATTCAGGAGCCACTAATCACGTTTGCTCTTCATTTTAGGAAACTAGTTCCTTCAAAGAGCTCGAAGAGGGTGAGATGACGCTTTCGTGGTCGGAGCAGGAGACGCGTCGTCTCGGCTCGTGCGTGATGGGAGATGCTAAGCTATTTTTCGGAGATAGATTTCTTTCATTAAAAAATATGTATATAGTTCCTAAGCTTAAAAGGAACTTAATTTCTATCTCTTGTTTAATAGAACTTGGATATTGTATTTCTTTTTCGATTAATGAAGTTCATTTTGAAAGAGGGTATCAATATTTGTTCTGCTAAATTGAAAAATGGCTTGTATGTACTAAAACCGAACAAAACCAAAGCAATTTTAAATCATGAAATGTTTAAAATGCTAACACTCAAAATAAAAGGCAAAGAATTTCTCCAAATAATAATACCTATCTATGGCATCTTAGGCTTGGTCATATTAATCTCAACCAGATTGAGAGACTCTCTAAGAATGGACTTCTAAACAAGTTAGAAGATGATTCTTTTACCGCCTTCATGAGTCTTGCTTGGAAGGTAAAATGACCAAGCGACCTTTTATCGCAAAAAAAGTCAGAGTAGTAGAGCCCTTAGAACTTGTACATTCGGATCTTTGTGGTCCGGTGAATGTTAAAGCTCGAGGATGGTACGAATATTTCATCTCTTTCATAGATGATTATTCTAGGTATGATTATCTATACCTAATGCATCACAAGTCTGAAACTCTTGAAAAGTTCAAAGAGTATAAGGCTGAAGTAGAGAATGCATTAGAAAAAACCATTAAAACGCTTCGATCCGATCGAGGTGGAGAGTATATGGATTTGAGATTCCAGGACTATATGATAGAACATGGAATTAAATCTCAACTCTTAACACCCAATACACCACAGCAAAATGGTGTGTCAGAAAGGAGAAATAGAACCTTGTTAGACATGGTTCGTTCTATGATGAGCTATGCTCAATTGCGCCTCGTTTTAGGGATACGCAGATGAGACCGCTGCGATTCAAATCTTAAATAGTGTTCCATCAAGAAGTGTTTGAAACACCTTTTGAACTTTGGAAGGCGTAAACCTAGTTTACAACACTTGAGATTTGGGGTTGTCAGGCTGCGTGCTCGTGATAAACCCAAAGAAACTGGAACCTCGTTCAAGATTGTGCCAATTTGTTGGCTATCCCAAAGAAACGAGAGGTGGTATTTTCTACGACCCACAAGAAAACAAGGTGATTGTATTGACAAACGTCACGTTCTTAGAGGAAGATCACATGAGGAACAACAAACCGCGTAGTAAATTAGTACTAAATGAAGCTACACATGAACCAACAAGAGTTGTTGATCAAGCTGGACCTTCATCAAGAGTTGATGGAAGAGCCAGCACCTCAAGTCAGTCTCGTCCTTCTCAATCGTTGGGAATGCCTCGACGCAATGGGAGGGTTGTTTCTCAACCTGACCGCTACTTGGGTTTAGCTGAAACTCAAGTTGTCATACTTGATGACGGCGTAGAAGATCCATTGTCTTATAAACAGGCAATGAATGACGTAGACAAGGACCAATGGATCAAAGTCATGGACCTTGAAATGGAGTCAATGGACTTCAATTCAGTATGGGAACTTGTAGACCAACTTGAAGGGGTTAGACCCATAGGGTGTAAATGGATCTATAAGAGAAAGAGAGATGCAGACGGAAAAGTACAGACCTTTAAGGCTAGGCTTGTAGCAAAGGGTTTTACCCAAAGGGAAGGAGTCGACTATGAAGAAACTTTTTCCCCTGTTGCTATGCTGAAGTCTATAAGGATACTCTTGTCCATAGTCGCATTTTATGATCATGAAATTTTGCAAATGGACGTCAAGACTGCCTTTTTGAATGGTAATCTTGACGAGAGCATCTACATGTCTCAGCCTGAAGGGTTCATAGCTCAAGGTCAGGAGCAAAAAGTTTGCAAGCTTAATCGATTCATTTATGGATTGAAATAAGCGTCAAGATCTTGGAATATAAGATTTGATACTGCGATCAAGTCTTACGGCTTTGACCAAAACGTTGATGAGCCTTGTGTTTACAAGAGGATCATCAACGACAAAGTAGCTTTGTTAGTACTTTATGTGGATGATATCCTACTCATTGGGAATGATGTAGGATACCTTACTGATATAAAGAATTGGTTGGCGACCCAATTCCAAATGAAAGATTTGGGAGAGGCGCAATATGTTCTTGGGATTCAGATCTTCAGGAATCGCAAGAACAGAACGCTAGCATTGTCTCAAGCGTCTTATATCGACAAAATGTTGTCCAGATATTCGATGCAGAATTTCAAGAGGGGCTTTTACCCTTCAGGCATGGAGTTCATCTGTCTAAAAAATACTGTCCCAAGACACCTCAAGAAGTTGAGGATATGAGACATATTCCCTATGCCTCTGCAGTAGGTAGCTTAATGTATGCTATGCTATGCACCAGGTCGGACATTTGTTATGCGGTGGGAATAGTCGGTAGGTACCGGTCCAATCAGGGTTAGACCACTAGACAACAGTTAAAAATATCCTCAAGTATCTAAGGAGAACGAGGGACTATATGCTTGTGTATGAGTCTAAGGATTTGATCCTTACTAGATACACCGAGTCTGATTTTTAGACCGACAAGGATTCTCTGAAACCCACATCGGGATCAGTTTTCACCCTTAACGGGGGAGCTATAGTATGGCGAAGCATCAAGCAAGGATGCATCGCTGACTCCACAATGGAGGCTGAGTATGTCGCTGTTTGTGAAACAGCTAAAGAGGTTGTTTTGGCTAAGGAAATTCCTTACTGATTTGGAAGTTGTTCCAAATATGGAATCTCCCATCACCTTATACTGTGACAACAGTGGTGCAGTAGCCAATTTGAAGGAACCTCTCACCACCATAAGCGAGTAAGCACATCGAGAGGAAGTATCACGATCACGAGAAATAGTGCAACGAGGAGATGTGTGATCACAAAGATCGCCGAGCACAATATTGTTGATCCGTTTACAAAGACTCTCACGGGTAAAGTGTTCGAGGGCCATCTGGAAAGTCTGGGTCTACGAGATATGTACTAGGCTAATCTAGGGCAAGTGGGAGATATGTAATGAGGTATATGGATGCCCTAGTTTATTATATTTCTATCTCTTGTAACCACTGTTTTAGATTATGATGTACCCCACTAGAGTTTTAGTTCAAGTGGGAGTTTGTTGGGATTTATGCCCTAAAACTCGTAGTTTGTAATAATGTTCTAATTAATGTAATAAAGTGTTAATATTTCAATAAAGTGTTATTGTTCGTTATCTACTGAGTTTGCCTTTATTTAAACCCTAAATCAATAAACTAAACATCTAAGGTTATGAAATGAATCTCTAATTGATGTAATGTACATAAAAGGATCTCGGTTCGAGAGATCTGACCTAAAGGTCTATAGTTAGGGGATAAGATTTGGGTACCTTACCCGGTAAACTATCGATGTGGCCCACTTTGTATTTGATACAAACACGGTGATCCTAACGTGTTCGTGTAGATGACATGTGAGTGGGGATATCCTATGTAATGAGATTACATAAGGCCAGGACCACGAAATAGTTACCTCTAGTGTTGTAACTCAGTTGACTAGTTAGGTTTCTATTTCACTAGGATGACCTAGGCAACTTGATCTCAATCTGAGCGAGTTCACGAACTCTCTGTTCGCGAGGATTGTCCTTTGACTAGTATATGGGTGAGTGGTGGCCAATTCGCCGACTCAATATGCCTACCTTCTTGGGGACAAGACCGAGTGAGCGGTGGGAACTTAACTTAGCAAGATGGAATTCACTCCTTTCCCGCCTACTAGGGTAAGTAGAGGAATGTTCCCTTAAGTGGTGTCTCCGGGCCAAATGAGAGGGTTGGGCCCTTGGTTCAAGTCCCGGAGACACCACTTAAGGGAACATTCCTCTACTTACCCTAGTAGGCGGGAAGGAGTGAATTCCATCTTGCTAAGTTAAGTTTCCACCACTCACTCGGTCTTGTCCCCAAGAAGGTAGGCATATTGAGTCGACGAATCGGCCACTCTCACCCATACTAGTCAAAGGACAATCCCTCATGAGTGAGTTCGTAACTGCTTCGAGATTGAGATCAAGTTACCTAGGTCATCATAGTGAAATAGAAACCTAACTAGTCAGCTGAGTTACAAACTCTAGAGGTTACTATTTCGTGGTCCTGGTCTTATGTAATCTCATTACATAGGATATCCCCACTCACATGTCATCTACACGAACACGTTAGGATCACAGTGTTTGTATCAAATACAAAGTGGGCCACATCCATAGTTTTACCAGGGTAAGGTACCCAAACCTTATCCCCTAACTATAGACCCTTTAGGTTGTATCTCAAACCGAGATCCTCTATATGTACACTACATTAAATTAAAGATACATTTAACAGCCTTGGATGTTTAGTTTATTGGATTTAGGATTTAAACAAAGGTGTAGTCGTAGATAACGACCAATAACTTTTTATTGAAATAATAACACTTTATTAAATTAATTAGAACATAATTACAAACTACGAGTTTTAGGGCACAAACCCCAACAAACTCCCACTTGAACTAAAACTCTAGTAGGGTACATCATAATCTACAACAGTGGTTACAGAGATAAAAAATACAATAAACTAGGGCATCCATATACCCCATTACATATCTCCCACTTGCCCTAGATTAGCCTATGTACATATCTCGTAGACCTAGACTTTCCAGATGACACTCGAACACTTTAGCCGTGAGAGTCTTTGTAAACGGATGAGCAATATTGTACTCCAAAACGATCTTCGTGACTGTCACATCTCCTCGTTGCACTATTTCTCGTATCAGGTGATACTTCCTCTCGAATTGGCTACCGCACCACTGTTGTCACAGTATAAGGTGATGGGGAATTCCATATTTGGAACGACTTCCAAATCAGTAAGGAATTTCCTTAGCCAAACAGCCTCCTTAGTTGCTTGCTTATGGCGGCGACATACTCGACCTCCATCTGGAGTTAGCGATGCATCCTTGCTTGATGCTTCGCCATACTATAGCTCCCCCGTTAAGGGTGAAAACTGATCCCGATGTGGATTTCTGAGAATCCTTATCGGTCTGATAATCAGAATCAGCGTATCCAGTGAGAATCAAATCCTTAGTTCCATACACAAGCGTATAGTCCCTCGTTTTCCTAAGATACTTGGGTATATTTTTAACTGTTGTCCAGTGGTCTAACCCTGGATTGGATTGGTACCCACTGACTATTCCCACTTCATAACATATGTCTCGCCTCGTGCACAGCATAACATACATTAAGCTACCTACTGCAGAGGCATAGGAAATACGTCTCATATCCTCAACTTCTTGAGGTGTCTTAGGACACTGTTCTTTAGATAGATGAACTCCATGCCTGAAGGGCAACAAGCCCCTCTTGGAATTCGTCATCGAATATCGGGACAACATTTTATCGATATAAGACGCTTGAGATAGGACTATCATTTTGTTCTTGTGATTCCTGAAGATCTGAATCCCAAGAACATATTGCGCCTCTCCCAAATCTTTCATTTGGAATTGGGTCGCCAACCAATTCTTTATGTCAGTAAGGTATCCTACATCATTCCCAATGAGTAGGATATCATCCACATTAAGTACTAAGAAAGCTACTTTGTCGTTGATGATCCTCTTGTAAACACAAGGCTCATCAACGTTTTGGTCAAAACCATAAGACTTGATCGCAGTATCAAATCTTATATTCCAAGATCTGGATGCTTTTTTCAACACATAAATGGATCGATTGAGCTTGCAAACTTTTTGCTCCCGACATTGGGTTATGAACCCTTCGGGCTAAGACATATAGATGCTCTCGTCAAGATTACCATTCAAAAAGGCAGTCTTGACGTCCATTTGCCAAATTTCATAATCATAAAAAGCAATTTATGGACAAGAGTATCTCGATTGACTTCAAAGATAGCAATGGGGAAAAAGTTTCTTCATAATCAACTCCTTCCCTTTGGGTAAAACCCTTTGCTACAAGTCTAGCCTTAAAGGTCCTGCACCTTTCCACGCATCTCTCTTTCTCTTAAAGTTCCATTTACACCCTATGGGTCTAACCCTTCGCTGCAGTTGGTCTACAAGTTCCCATACTGAATTGAAGTCCATTGATTCCATTTCAAGGTCCATGGCTTTGATCCATTGGTCCTTGTCTACGTTATTCATTGCCTTTTTATAAGACAATGGATTTTATACGCCGTCATCAGGTATGACGACTTGAGTTTCAGCTAAACTCAAGTAGCGACCAGGTTGGTAAACAACCCTCCCACTGCGTCGAGACATTCCCAACGATTGAGAAGGACGAGACTTACTTGGGTGTTGGTTTCTCCATCAACTCTTGATGAAGGTCCAGCTTGATCAACAACTCTTGTTGGTTCATCTGTAGCTTCATTTAGAACTAATTTGCTACGTGGTTTGTGGTTCCTCATGTGATCTTCCTCCAAGAATGTGGCGTTTGTCGATACAATCACCTTATTTTCTTGTTGGTCGTATAAAAGACCACCTCTCGTTTCTTTGGGAGAGCCAACAAATTGGTATAATCATGAACCAGGTTCCAATTTCTTTGGGTTTGTCACTAGCACGTGTGCCGGACAACCCCAAATCCTGAAGTGTTGTAAACTAGGTTTATGCCCCTTCCACAATTCAAAAGGTGTTTCTGAAACACTATTTGATAGAACCGTGTTCAAAATTTGAACTGCAGTCTCTACTACATACCCCCAAAACGAGGCAGGCAATTGAGCATAGCTCACCATAGAACGAACCATGTCCAACAAGGTTCTATTTCTCCTTTCTGACACACCATTTTGTTGTGGTGTATTAGGTGCTGAGAGTTGAGATTTAATTCCATGTTCTATCATATAGTCCTAGAATCTCAAATCCATATACTTTCCACCTCGATCGGATCGAAGTGTTTTAATGGTTTTCCCTAATGCATTTTCTACTTCAGCCTTATACTCTTTGAACTTTTCAAGAGCCTCAGACTTGTGATGCATTAGGTATAGATAACCATACCTCGAATAATCATCTATGAAGGAGATGAAATATTCGTACCCTTCTCGAGCTTTAACATTCACTGAACCACAAAGATCCGAATGTACAAGTTCTAAGGGCTCTATGGCTCTGTAACCTTTTCCAGTAAAAGGTCTCTTGGTCATTTTACCTTCCAAGCAAGACTCGCAAGGAGGTAAAGAAGTATCTTCTAACTTGTTTAAAAGTCCATTCCTAGATAGTCTCTCAATCCAGTTGAGATTAATATGACCAAGTCTAAGATGCCATAGATAGGTATTATTATTTGGAGAAATTCTTTCCCTTTTACTTTGAGTATTAGCATTTTTAAACATCTCATAATTTAAAATTGCTTTAGTTCTATTCGGTTTAAGTACATACAAGCCGTTTTTCAATTTAGCAGAACAAATATTGACACCTTGTTTTAAAATGAACGCTTCATTCAAAGAAAAAGAAATACAATAACCAAGTTCTATTAAACAAGAGATAGAAATTAAGTTCCTCTTAATTTTAGGAACTATATACAGATTTTCTAAAAATAAAAATCTATCTCTAAAAAACAGCTTGGCATCTCCCACTGCACGAGCTGAGATGATGTCTCCCGTTCCGATCCTGAGCGTCATCTCACCCTCTTCGAGCTCCTTGAAGGAACTAGTTTCCTGAAACGAATTGCAAACATGATTAGTGGCTCCTGAATCAAGTATCCAGGTAAAATCACCATTTTCCACTGAACAAGTTACAAGAATAAGCAAATCTAATTTACTTTTCTTCTCTTTGAGCTCAGAAAGGTATTTTGGGCAGTTTCACTTCCAGTGCCCATCCACGTTGCAGTGGAAACATTTTCCTTTGTCTGCAACCTTGGCCTTTCCCTTGTCGTTATCAGCAGCAGGTGTCTTCCCTTTCCCTCCTATCTTCTTCTTTTTGGTCTTCTTAAGCCCAGAAGATGAACCACAAGACTTAGTTCTAGAGGATGAACCCTTATGGAACCTTCTGGAATGGGCAAACAGATTTGCCTCTTCATAACAGACTGGAAAGTTTGTAGTTCATTAAGGAAAGTAGTCAGGTTATACTTTATCTTGTTCATCACCGCATTGTTGCGGAATTGCAGGAAACTCTTCGAAAGAGATTCCAGGATGAACGAGACCTGACTTTGCTCGTCACCGCTCCGTTCATCTCAGCCACGTTGAAGTGGACCATCAGATCGAGAACGTGTTCTCTCACCCATGACTCGTCATTCATACAGGAGTTATAAACGTATTTGAGGGATTCGTGCCGAAGCTGTCCAGATGGTTGTCCAAACATATCCTGCAACGAACTCATGATTTCACGGGTTGAGACCATGCCCTCGTGCTTTTTGGCTAGAACTTCAGAAACACTAGCCAAAATGAAGACCTTGGCCTTATCATTGGCCTTGATCCAAATGAGCGCACGCCTCAATGCATTGAGGGCGTTTGAGCAGGACACGAGGACATTCCTCAGCCAATACAAACCGTAGGTCGTCAACAACAAGAATCATATTCAGGTTGGATTTCCACGTAGTAAAATTCTCACCAGTTAAACGATCGCTTTTTAATAAGGCTATAATCGAGGACGACATGCTGAAAATCCAAAATAGTTCTAATTAGTTATGTCTTTTAACCCATTTTAAAACCAATCAAATTTAGCAAAAATATTAAAAAAACCCTAGTGTTTAAACTAAACCCAGTGTTTAAATTAAACCTTTAATTTTGCAACGATACTTCAAGGGTTTAGAACAAAAGCCTCCGTCGGGCGGTTAGTCATTCCTCCCCTGAATTGAGACTTTCTCAGTCAATTCTCACTACCAGAACTTCTCATGTCCCAATGGTCCTTAGCTACCGTTTGTTTGGTCAAGGACTTGTTAACTAGCTTAACTCATCCCGTAAATGTGACCCTACCATTTTCAGATCCAATAGGTTCGAGCCAACAGGCTACTATTAAGAAAGACAACTGTTTGCAAATTACTTAAGAGACCCTATCCATTTCTGGAGTTCGCAGTGTTCCGATCCCTATAGTCAGGCCCTCCGTATGGTTTGGTTGTTCCAGGACAACCTAGCAGGCGGACTATAGAAATCTCACGGTGCGACCTAATGGAGGAGACCGTAGGATACGTTGACACGCGTCCTGCTCCATTTACTATGGATACTTCCCTCATTCACCTTGGTATTGAACAATGCAAACACATACCGTAGGAGGACGCCCAATCGACGCCACGTAGTCGAGCATGGAACTCACGGTGTGAACTCTTAAGGACGTGAGAGTAAACTCGATGCGAACATCTCGTTTTCTCCCACTGAAGCTCCTAAGATTAGGGTATAGGTTTAACTTAGTTGGATTCTGGCTAAAAGAATCTACCTAAGTCTATGCCTATTATAACTATTATAACTAGGTCTTTTAACCTTATGTCTAGGTGAATAAACATTTTAATTACCTAGATATAAAATAGAACTAAGGTTAATTCAACTCAGGCTCTGGATCAGTTCCCAGGTAGGAGGTGTTCCGTTAACCGTCAGCTTAAGTACCCCCCCAAACCTTAGACAGAACTTCACCAGTAGAGTTCCTTATAACCAAAGTCCTAATGTCCTACTATATTTTAAACTATTTAAAATACTATGTAAGACTAATTTCTAATCCTATTAGAAATTAAAACTTAGGTCTAAATTAATTTTAAACAATTTAAAACTAATTTAAATTTTAACCCAAGTTCCTATGTTTGCATGCATTTCTTTATTATAGGTTAAGGTTTCTAAAACCCCTTTAATTTATAACTTTTATAAAATTAATAATTAACCTATGATAAAGAAACTATATTATAAAACCATAAATGGAATTATAAAATAAATATTCAACTGATTGAATAATTAAATTACTTAAAATAAAATAACATTTATTTTAAACTAAGTAATTACATGCTCCATTCAATTTATTTTCCACATAATCTAATTATAACAATTATAATTAATTACTCATGAAAAATAAATTAATCATGCATTTAAACCATATTTATATAACATTTATACAAATAAAAAAATGCATGAACATGCTTATCCTAAGGTGGGAAAAATCTAAATGACATTCATAAAAACATATAGTTGTAAAACCGGAATAATTTGGCCCCTAAAATGCAAAATAATAAAATTACACTAATTTTATTACATAAAATTGGTCCAATACGGGCTTGAACCGCTCGAACCGGACCGTAAACCACTGAACCGCCTGAACCGGTCTGCAGCTGCTGGAAAATCATCACGGCGTTGCAACGCCCGCTTCGTCCGCGCGCGTGCCTTCTTTCGGGGTGGCGTTGCAACGCCGCTGACCCCTGGAACTCCCGCGTCGATAGTGCGTTGCGACGCCGTTCCTCAGCGTTGCAACACTGCTGCTTCGGCAGCAGCTTTCCTCTTCGAACACAGCAGCTTCAATCTTCAAACTCTCCTTCGATTCTCAACCAAATTGCATGAAACTGGTCCCGAACGACTCATAACTCAAATACAGACTCAATAATGCACTTAATTGCCCAAAACATAGGGGCCTTTACACTTAAATTGATCAAATCAAAAAAGTAAACTATGGCCAAATATTCCTAAACAGTTTTACAGCAAACCAAAATGAAATTCCCACCAAATCAATGCAATTTTGCTTCAACCATAACAAAACAAGCATTGCTCTGATACCAATTGATGGAGATCTGATCTCCTTGAGTAGCGAAAATGTGTTTGGAATCGTAATATGCAAGTTTATTTTGGTTGAAATGCAAAAACCAGTACATTGACAAAAACAGAACAAACATACTTATCTAATCTAATTAGGCAAGGAGACATACATGCAAACATGCTTAAGTCTAACAATTAAACAAAAGGGGAAAGAAATACCTTTGTAGTTTTCTATAGAACAACAACTCTTTGCTCCAAAACGTACAACAACTCAACAACTTCTCTGCTTCTTTACTTTTACAACAGGACACCACCAACAGGAAAACCTCCTACGTCTCTGAGTTCTACTTAGATCTTCCTTAGGTGGGAATGATCCAACAATTGGAGAGAAGTTTTGGGAATGAGAGAGATGAGAGAATTCTTCTGTTCTGTCAATTTGATCGATCAAATGATTCAACCATCATCACTGCCTATCTCACCAGGAGAAGGCCTTCACAGGGTAACTCCCCACTCCCTATCGAGGGGGAGTTGGGGAATAGTGGGAACGTGTCCTCCTGACACGTTCTCAATTAATTAATATAATATAATAATTTATTTATTTAATTAAATACTAAATGATTAAATCTTATTTAATCTATTTACCCCTTAGTCTATAGTTTAATCATATCAAATGCACATTAGATTTTAACCTATAGTTTTTCAAATATGAATCACATTCACATTTGAATTTAATATTTGAACTCTTTCAAATATTTAATTCTCCCATGTAATTTAATACGAATCATATTCACATTAAATTTATAATATATAGTTCCAAAACTATATATTATATCGTATATATACATTAAGTTTATTCCCTTATAAATTTGAACATTTCAAATTCAAATGATCTAAGAACCCTTTATGAGCTAGAAGGTGGACCTAATGGACCTACAGATCAGAAGCTCCAACGATACGAGATTGCTCGGTTAATCTCATTAATCTCCCTATAAACAATCGTTAACTGCGGGAACACTCCACTAAAGTCCCGCAATTGCACTCTTCTCACTGCAGATATATTTTTGTGTCCACGGATATTGACCAATAACAGCAAGTCAATCCTTCACGAATGTTCGTAACACCAGCTGGGTCAAGTTACCATTTTACCCCTGGGTTACATCTTGTGCCTTAAGTACCAGTGCTCCTCTAATGAACAATTTGTTTGTGGTCCTACCAACAAACAGAGTCCCTCTCGGACCAATGAGAGGGTTGGGCCATTTGTTCAAGTCCCGGAGACACCACTTAATGAAACATTCCTCTACTTACCCTAGTAGGCGGGAAGGAGTGAATTCCATCTTTGTAAGTTAAGTTCCCAGCCGCTCACTCGGTCTTGTCCCCAAGAAGGTAGACATATTGAGTCGGCGAATCTGGCCACTCTCACCCATACTAGTCAAAGGACAATCCCTCATGACAGGAGTTCGTAACACCGCTCGAGGATTGAGATCAAGTTGCTAGAGTCATCCTAGTGAAATAGAAACCTAACTAGTCAACTGAGTTCTGACTAGAGGTTACTATTTCGTGGTTCGGTCTTATGTAATCTCATTACATAGGATATCCCCACTCACATGTCATCTACACGAACATTTTACGATCACAGTGTTTGTATCAAATACAAAGTGGGTCACATCCATAGTTTTACTAGGGTAAGGTACTCAAACCTTATCCCCTAACTATAGACCCTTTAGGTTGTATGTCGAACCGAGATCCTCTATATGTACACAACATTTAGTTAAAGATACATTTAACAACCTTGGATGTTTAGTTTATTGGATTTAGGGTTTAAACAAAGGCAAACTCGTAGGTAACGAACAATAACTCTTTATTGAAATAATAACACTTTATTACATTAATTAGAACATAATTACAAACTACGAGTTTTAGGGCACAAAACCCAACAATTTATGCATGTGGGGTTACAAAGACCTTCAAGATTACTATAAGACTTCAGTTTTAAAGTTTTGTTTTCAATGATTTAAGTTAAAATTTAGCTAGTGAACATTATGGTATTAATGGAATTGTAAGTTACAACCTTTCAATTGACCATAGGTTACTCTAGCGATGATTTTGATGCCCTATAAAGCCATTTATGATAAGAAATTTAAAGAGGAATTTAAAAATCTAATCTACCTTGTTAACAACAAACAAGACTATTAGATCTAAAAACTTAAAATCTCAAATCAAAATGAAATTAAAGAAGCCAAAGATTCTAATGTCAAAATGTTAAGTAACCCTTGACAATTGGATCTAACAACGTTGCTTAAAGAAACAAGACCTTTAGATAACTCAATCTTAAAGACCCCAAAACCAATTTTGAAAATCAACTCAAGGAAAAATAAAATCGGATTACCTTGTCGATCAAACATCTCAAGGCAAGAGAACTTGTATGAGATTCGAATCACTCCACAAGCAAGATTGATCAAGTCAAGCTTGAATGATTCTAAGCATGCAACCTAATCTACATAGAATTGCAAAGACATAGCTCAAGGCTATAAAAAAGCACAAAGGCTCCTTTTGATTACATTTTCAATCTTTTTCCTCTGTTTTTCTTGGATTACATGTATGGCTATTTATAGCCTTCAAAATTAAACCCTAGAGTAACCTATGGCAATCTAAGGGTTATAACTCTCAATTACATGAATACCTTAACACCCACTAACTCAAAAGTAACCTAAAAACTCATAAATAAGTTTACAACCGAAATTACATCAATATAGCCATAAAAACGAGATTGAAGTCTATTTGTTGACTTTATAACTCATTGTAACCATCTAAGAGTAAATGAAGCTCCTCTTGAATTATCTTAAAGCCCTTGTTCCATAAATGAAGCTTGATTGTTCTTTAATAAATGATGAGTTGCACTTGAGTTCATTAAATGCAACTTATGTTAAACTTCCATGAACTTGACTTCATTTAATGTGACTTCATGAGATGCCTTGGTTCGTATCATTCTCCCCTTCTTCAAAAAGATTCGTCCTCGAATCTACTTGTGAAACATTGCTGCAAAACCATGTTAAGAAAACACAAAAGACCTCACAACACTCTCTCACATTTTTACACTCAAGGAAATATAACTTGTGTTCATTTTGAGAAATCAAACTATATAAGCTCTCATTCTTACCTCTCAATTTTTTTTTTTTGAAGTATTGAGCCATGATTTGCAATCCCATAGATAGTAGCACACTTTGAATACAAATAAGGAAAACAAAGCTTATGAAAAGAAAAATTCAGAATGATGAACCTTTGAAAATTTTATCTAAGGGTAGAAAAATTAAGAACAAGATATGTAACTCTCACAAATTAAGAACAATGGCTGGAATTTTAAATACAAGAGTCACAATTTAAAACCAATGGTTGGACTTTTAATATATGAGTTACAATTTGAAGCTAATGAATAGAAAATTCAATGTGCAGAAATGTAACTGCCCATATTTAATATGTTTTAGCCAACTTTGCAAACTTTCAAAGTGTAACATCAAAGATTGAATACCAAATGGTTAAATTTAATCATAATGATCAAATCTAATTGGAAATTTTCGGATTGAGCATGCTTTAGAGGCAAAAACAACAAGAACAAAACAAGAACTCATGTTCTCGGGTATAGCAGTTTTTTCAGAACAAGTTGTAAAAATGCATACTTTTACCCTCAAGAAAGCTGAATTAGAAAATCTCATAGAAGACAAATTTCAAGCATAGACTCTGATCTACAATAATGATGAAGACATCAAGATAAAAACAATTGCATTAATATGACTTTTCGGTGCTTTTTCAGGGACTACGAAAACTGGACAGTTTGTTAAAAAAAAAAAAAACTAAAACATGAAAATTTAAAACTTATTCAATATAAACACAAAGGAACCATATATCCGATCTTGAGTCTAAGGCTCTGATACCAAATGATAAGAAATTTAAAGAGGAATTGAAAAATCTAATCTACCTTGTTAACAACAAACAGGACTATTAGATCTAAAAACCTAAAATCTCAAATCAAAATGAAATCAAAGAAGCCAAAGATTCTAATGTCAAAATGTTAAGTAACCCTTGACAATTGGATCTAACAACCTTGCTTAAAGAAACAAGATCTTTAGATAACTCAATTTCAAAGACCCCAAAATCAATTTTGAAAATCAACTCAAGGAAAAGTAAAATCGGATTACTTTGTCGATCAAACATCGCATGGCAAGAGAACTTGTATGAGATTTGAATCACTACACAAGCAAGATTGATCAAGTCAAGCTTGAATGATTCTAAGCATGCAACCTAATCTACATAGAATTGCAAAGACATAGCTCAAGGCTATAAAACAGCACAAAGGCTCATTTTGATTACATTTTCACTCTTTCTTTTTTTCTTCTTTTTTTTTTCCTCCAAGTTACAATGTTTTATATAGCCTCAAAATCAACCCCAGAGTAACCTATGGTCAATTGAAAGGTTGTAACTTTCATCCCCTACAATACCATGATGCCCACTAGATATTTTGTAACCTAAATAATTGAAAACAACACTTTAAAACTGAAAATTACATCAAAACATCCATAAATCCGAGAATTATTTTTTTTAATGATCCTACATAAAGTTTGTAACCTTTCATGTATAAATGAATCCCCCTTGATGTAGCTTGAAACCCTTGTTTCATAGAGAAAGCTTGACTTGTCTTTAATGAAGCATTTATTGCACTTGAGTTCATTAAATGCATCTTTTGTTTGCCATAATGAAGTTGAACAAAATTTAATTCAATTTCATTTTGAAGCTTTTCTCTAGCATGGTAGGATTCATATCAATTTAACTTGTAGAAAAAAAGAAGGAAAGATTGAAACATGTAATCAAAAGAAGCCTTTGTGCTTTATTATAGCCTAACGCTATGTTTCTTTGCAATTCCATGTAGATTAGGTTGCATGCTTAGAATCATTCAAGCTTGACTTGATCAATCTTTCTTGTGAAGTGATTCGAATCTCATACAAGTTCTCTTGCTTTGAGATGCTTGATCGACAAGGTAATCCAATTTTACTTTCCTTTAGTTGATTTTAAAATTTCGTTTTGGGTCTTTGAAATAGAGTTCTAAAGGTCTTGTTTCTTTAAGAAAGGTTGTTAGATCCAATTATCAAAGGTTACTTAATATTTTTGACATCGGAATCTTTGGCTTCTTTGATTTCATTTTGATTTGGGGTTTTTTTAGATTTGTGATCTAAAGGTCTTGTTTTATGAACAAGATTTTTAGATTTATAAATTTCTCTTGAATTACTCATCAGGCCCGTTGGGTAAACTTGTTGCATTCTGATCTTTCTTGTATCTTAGAACCTTTATTCTTTTGGGAGCTTCTTTGAGACCTTGAGGAGCTGGTCGGTCTTAAAACGATGCGTGAATTTGTCTTTAGAGTAGTCCTGTGATTAATGTTGCAAAATGAATCTGAACTTATCTTGGGCTAGCATTTCCTTTAATTTGTAAGTTCCCTCTGCATTTTCTCGATTTAACCATTTTAATATTCACTCTTATGTTATTAACAAGAGTGAATATTAAAATGGTTAAAATGGTTAAATGAAAATGGAAGGCAAGGAAACTAAATTATATTTTAGTTTAGTTTCCATGGCTTTAATTTTCTGATCATTGGTATGAAATTCCCCTCCCAGTTCTCAAAACAAAAGGAAAATGAATGAAATGAAAGAGTGTACATTAAGAAAGCGGAAGCAATTTTGGATCTTGAACACTCTAAATTGATCAATTTTACAAAACAAAAAGCTTGCTCAAATCTGGAAAAAACAGAGAATAAGAACTCATACCTTTGTAGCTTGGGCAAATCCTTGTTCCAAACACTTTGTAGACAACCTCTAGTGTCTTCCTTACTATCCTCAGGCCATGGAACAGATTGTGGGATCTTTGATAGAGAGAATTTGAAGAGAGAAGGGAGAAAGGTCTGAAAAACGTAAAACAGAAAATTCTTGATAAATCCTACTTAATGCATTGGTTTGTTCTTCAATTAAAGAAACCAAAAACTTCTTCAAGTTAGGAGAAGATGACAACAATAAGATGAGAAGGATTAAACAAGGAGGTGCTCAATCATGGTGGATTTGACATTCAAATAAGCTTGTTCACTCTTTTGAGTTTGGTCCAATTGAAACTTCAAAATTCAATTTGAATTTTCATTTAATTTTAATTCAAAAATTAATATAAAATTAATTTTAAATTAAAATCAATTTATTAATTTAATTAATTAATTTTAAATAATTATTTAATTTAATATCAAATATAAAATTAAATAATTGGACTAATCCGGATTTCTTAAATCGAACATGAATCCCTATTCGTGTTATAAACCGAACAAATATTTAAATCATATTTAAATATGTTCACCTCTTCTTTATCATAGTTTAATTCATAATTAATCAATGACACGTTAAGTATATCACATATAATTAACGTTTTCTCCCAAAATCGAATTTGAACAATTCAAATTCTTTTCTCTCAAATGTAACAAGGCTTAGTCCGAGCTAGTAAGGAGACCTAATGGACCTACAGATCATGAGCTCCAATGATACGAGATTAACTTGTCAAACTCTTTAGCCTAGTTAATCAACATTCGTTAACCATTGGGACACTCCACTAAGGCCCAATGGTTCCACTCTCCTCACTGTAAATATATTTCTGTCCCCTCAATATAACCATGATTAGTAAGTCGATCCTTCACAGGTCATTCGTAATTATAGTTTGGTCAAAAATAACGTTTTACCCTGTAATTACTTCTTGTTCCTTAAGTCCCACTGATCCTCTAATGAACAATTGGTTTGTGGTCCAACCAACAAACCGAATCCCTCTCGGGCCAATGAGAGGGGTGGGCCCTTTGTTCAAGACTCGAAGTCAGCACGTAAGGGAACAACCTCTCTACTAATCCTTAAAGCGGGTAGGAGTTAATTTCATCTTACAGAACTATGTTCCCAGCTATCTACCCAGTCTTATCACTGAAATGCGAGGCTTATTGAGTCGGCAATCTCAGGCCACTCTCCCGGGTGAATTATAGAAATGAGGTTTTTTTTAAAACTTATTGACAAAAACGAAGTTCTTACAAAACTATTTGCAAAAAACGAGTGGATTTTTTGTATTTATTGAAATGCGTCGGTTGGAAATACACATTCATTATGGAATGCATCACTTGAAGTAACGCATTACGTTCAACTTCCTTGGGACCATTAATTTATGCATTTTCTATGGTCATTAATACAAAAAAGCCAACCAACAAACCACTTAAATAGGATCCTTTATTTTACGATTAGCCAACCAACCACCCTAAAACTCTTCTTCATTTCCTTTTCATTTTCTCTCACCTTTTCATATTTTCTTCATTTTCTCCCCCAACCCTTCATCTTCTCTTCATACCTTCTATTTCTAAAAAAAAGTTCTAATCGAGATATTGTCTTTTATCCAATCGAGATATTTTTTTATCTTTCTTTTTGTTGCATTTTTCTTTTTTGATAATTTAATTGTGCAAATCTGCTTTTTAAGTTGGAGGTTTACAAGTTTTGAACGTACACTAAAGGAGGGTGCGGGCCGAAATTATTCTTACTACGTTTTTTTTTTTTTTGTTTCTTTTGTCTTTGTATTTCCTTTTTCAAATTTTGCTTTTTCTTTTTATTTGGAATATGATTCACATTATTTAAATTATTCTCTTAATCACTTTTTTATCATGTTTCCAATTTCCTTGATTTAGTTTTAAATTTTCATTACTAGATTTATTGTATTAATTAAAAATGTAATTTTTATACCAAATATAGGTTTTGTTTTAAAAGTTTGTCTTTTTTATAAAATACATAAGATTATTAATAATATAAGTAAAAAGTTATCTTATAAAATATATATAATATTATAAAAAAAAAGAAGAAAAAAGAATTACAAAGAATTACAGAGATCAAAGCGATCTGCATGACGATCACGTCTCCTCGTTGCACAATCTCCCTGATGAGATGATATTTGCGCTCTATATGCTTTCCGCGCTTATGGCTTCTAGGTTCTTTAGAATTTGCCACCGCACCACTATTATCACAATAAAGGGTGATAGGAAAATTCATATTTGGAACAACTTCCAAATCAGTAAAAAAATTTCTAAGCTATACAGCCTCCTTCGCTGCTTCACAAGCTGCGACATACTCAGCCTCCATGGTGGAGTCAGCAATACAACCTTGTTTTATACTCCTTCATACTATAACTCCTCCGTTAAGAGTGAACAGTGATCCCGATGTGGATTTCCTCGAATCTACATCAATCTGAAAATCAGGGTTAGTGTATCCTTCAAGGATCAAATCCTTTACGCCATACACAAGCATATAGTCACTCGTTCTCCTTAGATACTTGAAGATATTCTTAACGGCAGTCCAATGATCATATCTAGGATTGAACTGATACCTACTAACAATTTTTACTGCATAGCATATGTCGGGTAGAGTACATAGCATGACATACATCAGACAACCGATAGCTGATGCATAGGGAATGCGTCTCATATCCTCAACTTCTTGAGGTGTCTTAGGACACTGTTCCTTAGATAGATGAATTCCATGCCTGAAAGGTAATAAACCCTTCTTGGAATTCTGCATCTTATATTTAATCAACATCTTGTCGATATAAGATGTTTGAGACAGCGTTAGCGTTTTGTTCTTGCAATTCCGAACAATTTGGATTCCAAGAACAAACTGAGCATGCCCCAAATCTTTCATTTGGAATCGGGTCGCTAGTCATTGCTTAACGCTAGTCAGGAATCCTGCATCATTCCCAATGAGTAAGATATCGTCTACGTATAAAACTAAGAAAGCTACAGTAGTATTGACTATCTTCTTGTAGACACAAGGCTCGTCAATATTTTGTTCAAAGCCATAAGATTTGATCGTAGTATCAAATCTTACATTCCAGGATCTAGATGTTTGATTCAATCCATAAATGGATCGTTTCAGCTTGCAAACCTTTTGCTCTTGACCCTGAACTTTGAACCCCTCTGGTTGATCCATATAGATACTCTCTTCAAGATTGCCATTCAGAAAAAGCTGTCTTGACATCCATTTGCCAAATTTCATAATCATAAAATGTGGCAATGGACAAAAGTATTCTAATGGATTTAAGCATGGCAACAGGGGAGAAGGTTTCTTCATAGTCCACCCCTTCCCTTTGGGTATAACCCTTTGCCACAACTCGAGCCTTAAAGGTTTGCACCTTACCGGCTTGATCTCGCTTTCTCTTGTAGATCCACTTGCAACTGATAGGCCTTTCACCATCTGGTTGATCTACAAGTTCCCAGACTGAATTGAAGTACATTGACTCCATTTCAAGGTCCATGACTTTAATCAACTAGTCCCTATCTATATCATTCATTGTCGTTTTATAGGTCAATGGATCCTCTATGCCATTATCAGGTATGACGACCTGGGTTTCAGTCAAACCCATGTAACGGTCGGGTTGTCTAACATCCCTCCCGCTACGTCGAGGCATTCTCAACTCTTGAGAAGGACCAGCTTGATCAACAACTTTTGTTGATTTATCTGTAGCTTTCCTGTAAATTTTGCTCAAGACAATTCTGCTACGAAGCTGATGATCTCTCATGTGGTCATCCTCTAAGAACGTGACATTTGTCGACACAAGCACCTTGTCCTCCTAAGGATCATAAAATAGACCACCTTTCATTTCCTTGGAATATCCTATGAATAGGCATAATTCTGAACGATGTTCCAGTTTCATTGGACTGGACACTAGCACATGTGTCGGACATCCCCAAATCCTGAACTGACGTAAACTACCTTTACGCCCTTTCCATAACTCATAGGGTGTTTCTGAAACACTCTTAGAGGGAACCATGTTCAAAATATATGCAACAACTTCTACTGCATATCCCCAAAACGAACTAGGCAGCTGAGCGTAGCTCATCATGGATCAAACCATGTCTAACAGGGTTCTGTTTTGAAGGGAATCGAGTCCCGCAGCGGAAGCGATTGTGAATCACGCACTCTTGATTTAGTTACAACGATTTTATTTAAGAACAAAAATGACTAGATTAAGCATATAAACATAATGGACAACAAGAAATATTACCTTTGAAGAACATTTCTTCAAGTGCTCCTCCTCTCTCACGATCAAGATCTCAGCAACACGAACCACGAACGGAATAAGACACGACCATCTGGATCTTCTCCGATTTGTTCTCAGTGAGGAGGAATGTGGGTTCCCTTTAGGAGATATGAGATTTTGTGAGAGAGATGTTTGTGTTTTGGAACCTTTCCAACAACACAACAAAAGCTTGAAATCTCTTAACCTAGTTGCATCTCATGCAACCATATATATAGGGAAATAGGATGGAAATGACCATCCTACCCCTCCTTTATTCTCTCTTTAGTATATGGTTTAGATGTGAATCACATTAAAACTATATATTATATCAATTATATCATATATAATTGATATAACACCTCATGTATGAAATTGAACACTTCAATTTCATTCCTAACTTTATACCTCAATATTACCATGTTGAGCCAACAGAGAGGACCTAATGGACCTACGGTTCATGAGCTCCAATGATATGAGATTAAGCCGATCAAACTCTTTGATCCGGTTAATCAATATTCATTAACTACATGTCACTCCACTATAGACTTGTAGCTGCACTCTCCTCACTGTAGATAATATTGTGTCCACTGATATAGTCATTACCCATGAGTCCACCCTTCACAGGTTGTTCGTAATCACGGCTGGGTCAAATTACCGTTTTACCCCTATGATTACCTCTTTGCTCCTTAAGCACCACTGATCCTCTAATGAACAACAAGTCTAAGGTCCTACCTTAGACTCATACCCTCATAGAGGGCGGGACCCCGTTGTTCAAGACACGAGTCGATTCTTAAGGGAACAACCTATCTAATTCCTTAGTGTAGGAATGAGTGAATTCCATCTTGCACAATTAAGTTCCCGACTACCTCACGAGGTTTCGTCACGAGAAGGTAGACTTATTGAGTCAGCTACAGGCCACTCTCACCCATACTAGTATAAGGACAAACCCCTATAAGCAGGAGTTCTTAATTTACTTAGGATTCATATCGAGTCACTAATGACCATCTATAAATTATTAGTCTTATCCTTTTAACGGTGTTACACTGGTTAGACTAATGATTTGTGGTCCGGTCTTGTATGAACTCTTCATACAGGATGGCCCGACTCGCATGTCAACTACATGAATGAGTTGGATTACCTCATTTGTACTAATTACAAAGTGGGTCGCATCCATGGTGTTACCAGAATGAGATTTCCAACCTTATTCTTATACCATAGACCATTTAGGTTATATTCTTGAACATAATCCAAATAGTGTCCACAACACTGATGTTCAAGATGTATGTTATAACCTTGGAGCTTAGTTTATTGGATTTATAAAGCAAGACTGTAATTCTATCAAAACAAATAACCATTTATTTAATTGATCAAAATTACACAAGTTTAGGGCATAAATCCCAACAATCTCCCACTTGACCTAAAGCTTGTGGAGTACTAAAACATTACAGTAATGTAAATAAAATAAACTAGGGCATTTAAACCTCTTGTACAAAATACTCCCACTTGCCCTAGTTGGGGAAGACTTGTAAACCTAGACCTTCGAGGTGACTCTCAAATACTCTAGCCGTGAGAGCCTTTGTAAAAGGATCAGCAACGTTGTGCTCTGAGGCTATCTTCGTGACAATCACGTCTCCTCTATGCACGATCTCCCGGATGAGATGATATTTTCGCTCAATGTGCTTTCCCCTCTTGTGACTTCGGGGTTCCCTCGAATTTGTCACTGCACCACTGTTATCGCAATACAGCGTGATGGGCAAAGGTGGAACAACTTCCAAATTTAACATGAATTTCCTTAACCAAACGGCCTCCTTAGCTGCTTCACAAGCTGCTACATATTCGGCCTCCATGGTGGAATCAGCGATGCATCCTTGCTGACGCTTCGCCATACTACAACTCCTCCGTTAAGAGTGAATATTGACCCTGATGTAGTTTCCGAGAATCTTTATCAGCCTGAAAGTCAGAATCCGTGTATCCTGTAAGGATCACATCCTTAGCCCCATACACAAGCATGTAGTTCCTTGTTCTCCGAAGATACTTAAGGATTGTTTTAACCGTTGTCCAAAGTGTTCAAGTCTGGATTAGATTGATACCTCTACCGACCATTCCAAGCGCAAAGCGGATCGGGCCTAGTACACAACATAGTGTACATCAGGTTCCCAACAGCTGATGCATAAGGAATCCGTCTCATATCCTCAACTCCTTGAGGTGTCTTTGGACACTGTTCCTTAGACAAATGGATTCCATGTCTAAAAGGCAACAAACCCTTTTTGGAATCTTGCATCTTAAACCTTGACAACACTTTATCTATGTAAGATGCTTGAGACAATGCTAGTGTTTTATTCTTGTGGTTCCGGACAATCTGGATCCCAAGAACAAACTGTGCATCACCCAAATATTTCATTTGGAATTGCGTAGCTAGCCAATCCTTAATATCAGTAAGATAACCTACATCATTCCTAATGAGTAGGATATCATCCACATAGAGAATTAGGAATGCGATAGAACTATTGATGATTTTCTTGTAGACACAAGGTTCATCATCATTCTGGTCAAAACCATAAGATCTAATTGCCTCATCAAATCTTATATTCCAGGACCTAGAAACTTGTTTCAGTCCATAAATTGACCTTTTAAGCCTGCAAACCTTTTGCTATTGTCCTGGTTCAATGAACCCTTTGGGTTGGTCCATATAGATGTTTTCCTCAAGTTTGTCATTCAAAAAGGTTGTCTTGACATCCATTTGTCATACCTCATAGTCATAATATGCGGCAATGGCAAGAAGGATACGGATAGACTTTACCATAGCAACAGGTGAAAAGGTCTCCTCATAGTCAACCAGTTCAACCTGGGTATAACTCCTTGCTACTAGTCTAGCTTTAAAGGTTTGCACCTTCCCATCTACACCACGCTTTCTCTTGTAGATCCACTTACAACCTATAGGTTTTACCCCATCAGGCTTATCTACAAGATCCCAAACAGAATTGAAGTACATAGACTCCATTTCTTGGTCCATGGCTATGACCTATTTGTCTTTGTCTTTATCAACCATTGCTTGATTATAAGTCAATGGATCCTCGCAGTTGTCATGTGGTATAACAACTTGGGTTTCAGCTAAACCCATGTAATGGTCAGGCTGTATTACAACCCTCCCACTACGTCGAGGCATACTCAACTCTTAAGATGGACTCTCTTGACTAGACAAACTAGAATCAACAACTCTTGTTGACGTACTAGTGTTCTTAGCAATCTTTGGTATTGTTCCGTCTACTTCACTCAACACTACTTTACTTTTTGGTTTGTGGTCCTCCTCTAAGAAAATGACATTTGTCGACACAAAAACCTTATCTTCCTTAGGATCATAGAATAAACCACCTCTTGATTCTTTTGGGTATCCTACGAATAGGCATAACCTTGAACGTGAATCCAACTTCTTTGGATTTGTCACAAGCACATGTGCTGGATAGTCCCATATCCTGAAGTGACATAAACTACCTTTACGTCCTTTTCAGAGTTCAAACGGTGTTTCAGAAACACTTTTTGAGGGCACATTATTCAAAATATATACTGCAGTCTCCATTGCATAACCCCAAAAGGAACTAGGGAGATGAGCATAACTCATCATTGATCGAACCATGTCCAACAGGGTTCTATTTCTCCTTTCCAATACACCGTTTAGCTGTGGTGTGCCGGGAGCTGAGAGTTGGGATGTAATTCCATGTTCTATCATATAGTTATGGAATTTTAAATCCATGTACTCTCGACCTCGATCCGATCGAAGTGTTTTAATAGTTTTACCTAATTGATTTTCAACCTCCGTCTTGAATTCCTTGAACTTTTCAAGTGCTTCAGACTTGTGGTGCATTAGGTAAATATGCCAAAATCTAGAATAATCATCTATAAAAGAGATGAAATATTCACATCCTCCCCTGGCTTTAACATTCATCGGACCACAAAGGTTTGAATGTATAAGCTCTAGAGGATCTTTGGCTCTATAACCTTTTCCACTAAAAGGTCTTTTAGTCATTTTTCCTTCTAGGCAGGATTCACATACCGGCAAAGAGTTTTCTTCTAACTCATTTAGAAGTCCGTTCTTTACCAATCTCTCAATCCTATTGAGATTAATGTAACCCAACCTAAGATGCCAAAGATGAGCATTTTCTTTAGGAGAAATTAGTGTGTGTACTTGCAATTTTGTATAATTCACTGTTAAAACTATTTTAACTGAATTAAACTGTTTGCAAATAATTCTCAAGAAGAGCAACACATAGTACAATGTTTTTCCAATGAAATAAATACTTTATTCAATTGAAAAGAAAATGAAGTATAATGTTCGCTAAGGCAAGAAATAGAAATAAGGTTTCTAATAAACCCTTAAGCTACATGTTATCAAATAACAGCTTTTTCTTTGCCAGACGATTGCTCTTTATTTGCTCCTTTTCCTCTTCTTCTGTATCTTCTTAAGTTCAGAAGTCTGGCTGTAGTTCTTAGTCTCAGAGGATGAATCCTTCTGAGAACTTTTGGAATGGGCAAACAAATTTGCCTCTCCATTTTGTTGTCTCTTATCATCCATAAGAAACTGATAATTTTGCAGCTCATGAAGCAGAGAAGTCAGATCATACTCTATGTTGTTCATCATTGCATTGCTACGGAATTGCAGAAAATTCTTTGGAAGAGATTCTAGGATGAACAAAACCTGATATTTCTCATCTATGACCGCTCCGTTTAATTCCGCTATGTTGAAGTGTGCAATCAAATTGAGAACATGTTCTCTCACTGACGTTCCTTCCTTCATGTGTGCGTTATAAACGAATTTTAGGGCTTCATGCCGAATTTGTTTGGATGGTTGTCTAGACAAATTTAGCACAAAATCCATGATCTCACGAGCTGAGACCTTGCCCTCCAGCCTCTTGGCTAAAACATCAGGTATGCTAGCCAGGATATAGGCTTTTGCCTTTTCGTTGGCATTGATCCAGCGGTCATATGCATCCTCAACAGCTTGCGATGCTTTTGAGCAGGAAATTGAGGACACTTCTCATTGAGAACGAACTTAAGATCATGTGTAACCAATGTTGAGTCCATTCCTCCAAGTCATTATGTTCTCTCCGGTTAACTTTTTCGCACCCAATAAGGAAATCATAGAGCTAGACATTTTTGCTGAAAATTTACAAACAAACTTGTATGAGTTTCTTGCTATAACTCTAATCCAATAATGTTTTAGCTAATTATCAAATGATCCCTAGGTCATTTATAATTTGCAATGATACTCCAAAGGTTTAGAATGTATGACACCGAAGGGTAATCAAAAACACTCCTCCTCTAGATCAAGACACTCGACCAAAATCTAATGCCAGAATAACTCTTATTCCTATAGGTTTTAGTTACCATTTTTCGGTCAGGATACATACACAACTTATGTACCCCGTGAGTATAACCCTCTGTCTTTAGATCCCAGAGTCTCCATCCAATAAAATCCGTCAAAGGGAGGACTAGATTGAAAAATAGTCTAAGGAAATCTTTATCCCTTTCGGGTGTCTATTGTGTTCGATCCCCTATGATCAAGTCCTCCGAAGGGATTGTCTGGTCCAGGCCAAACTAGCAGGCTGACTATAGTGGTCTAACGGTGTAAATCGACAAAAGAGACCGTAGGTTTTGTTTTCCTAAACCTGCTCTCACTCACTATAAGTACCCTCTCCATTCACCTTCATATTGACTCATACAAACATCATCCAAAGGGGGACGCTCCCGTTTGCGCCACGAGGTCGAGTATGAGTCTCACGGTGTGAACTTCCCGGAGATAGCGTAGGTGGAAAAATATGTATCATATACACTTTTCCTCCCACTGAATACTTTAAAGTTATAGAAATCTTTACTTAGGCTAAAACCCGACTAATGATTTTACCTAACTCTATCAATATAACTCTTATATTGATTTTATCCTAAGTGTGTTAATATAACTCCTTATATTAAACCTAGGATTTCTAGTTTATTAACCCCTTAATAAACCTGCTGACGCTAACTTGTAATTTATAACCTCTCGGATAAATTTCACTCCCAGGTCAGTTCCCAGATAGGGGTGTTCCGTTTTAAATCGACTTAAATACTGACCTAGACAGAACTTTCCTTAGACGAGTTCCTCTTTTAATCATAGCTTATAAAATTACTTGGTTCCTAATTCTAATCTAATTAGAACTAGATAACCTAAGGTCAATTATTTCCAAGTTCTAAACACTTTAAAACTAATAATTAACCTTAGGTGACATGCATACTGTCACACCCCGTCCCAGCTTACTTTCCTAACCTAGGAAGAGATGCAAAGACAAAGATAACAAAACCTCTTGCTGGCTTTCCTTGACTAACCCAAGACTTAACTTAAATAGGCGTAACACATCATGTTTGAATAAGCAAAGTAAAACAACGATATACACTTATATATGAAATACATTCACTTCCTTTACTATGTTCTTTAGATAGTCATAAAGTTTCCAAGTTTATAACAACCCATCTAATATGTTCTCACTACAAACCATATACAAAGAAAGTGTATATACAAGGAGCTAAATGGCGTGGTGGCAAGTAGGTCTTGTGATGGCTAAGCACTGGAAACTCGTCTGCTACCTGGGAAGAGTAGACATAGAGAAAACGTGAGCTAGGAAGCTCAGTGAGTGTCTATTATAAGCTCAAAGGTGAAGCATAATAATGGCAGATTATAAGTAGAAGTTAGCTTAACATAAACAAACAATGCTTCCAATTTACACAAGTCACCACTTATGCATAGCACATAACTCATAATATAGTATTATATTGAGTGTAGATAGATCAATAATGTAGAAGCTCATAACAATAAAACACATAGCATGATACCACTTCCGAACCATAGAGGTGGTAAAGTTACATTTGTACCAACAAGGTTCATACCTCTCTCACGTGCACGTGGAATACCTTTGGCCCTTTGGTTTTCCCTAATACCTTCTCTATGTCCTTCAGTATTAAGGTAAGACCATTTACTACCCGAATACCTTCTCATTGTGCTTCAGTATCGAGAAATTATGATTCATTCCCCCCTAAGTACCTTCTCGAATGTCCTTCAGTATTAGGGGTTAATCAAGATCAAGGGCATAACTTGTTTACCATGGAAATCATGTCTTTATAACACATACAACAATTTCTTGACAATATCACATTATCATCTAAACATGTTCCCAAGTGGATTTACACAAACATTCTCTAAGGAAAGCATACTTTCATAATTTAGTTTCCATACTTGGATTTATAGTTACAACTAATTCAAGCTTGCTTAGGTTCCATCATGAACTTTATGTTAGGGACTCCATGAAGCTATACATAATTAGTTCAAACAAGACTCAATGATCAACAATTATGCTTATTAAGAAAAACATGGGCCAAGCATAGTTTAGAGATAGAGTCACTCACAGTATTAGAATTAGAACCCTGGCTTGTAAAGTTGACCTATTAGCTCTTGACCTATCAAACAAACCAACTCAACCATTAGAACCTTGACCTCATGATTTTTAACCTTAAAACATGCAAGAAAACACACTTTTAAATTTTCCAGCATTTTCAGATTTTCTGCACTGTATTCAGACAGCCATAACTTCTTCATTACTTATCCAAATATAATGTAATTTATACCAAACTCTTCCTTTTTGAACCCTCTAAAAATCATATGAAGACATGAAATTGAAATTCCAAACGGATTTATTCAGAAATACCTCGAAAGCTACCTTCCCCAAAACAGACTTCTGCTGTTTTCAGATTCGGATTTCCTGCTGCACAACAAATGTAATCTGATATTTAAGATATCTTCTAGACATTTTCTACTCACGATTTCTTCACGAAAGTTGTAGGAAATGAAATAAGCTTTCTAACCATGCCAATTAGAGCTTCTAACTCCAAGTGTACAGATCAGAACAACAAAAACATCAGACACTTCCCGGATTTGACAGCATACTTCTGTCTTCTGCCTTCTTCTTCAAAACAGTAGCATCAATTCCTTTCCTTGCACCTTAGAAACAGGTCTAACTCAGTCCCATAACTCAATTCAGAATAACCATACACACAATTGATTGTAAGGTATATAGAAATGAAAGAAAATCTCCCTCAATCTCTTGCTAGAAGTTTTTCCCTTTCACCTAAAACTACAGGTTCAAATTTCAGCTTGGGTTCCTCAAAATTTATCAACACAACCACCAAATATTTTTTGATAAACCTCAAGGACAACATCTTAGCTTACTTACCTCAAAATTTCAGCTTCTAATTCCTCCTCAAGAGCTCAAAACAGACTGATCTCCTCATACTGTTCTGCTACCCGAGAAACTTGAACACCCTTCACTGTTCTGCTCTTTTCTCCTTCGTCCTCTTGTTTTTTTCTGCAAAGCCGACCAGTGTCGTATTCTACACTCAATTTCGGAGATTTGGACACAAAAATCATCGAATTTGGTTCAGTAGATAGAGAGATATGGTCGATTGAAGATGACCCTTTTTCCAGCTGCTTGCTGTTTTTCTGCTAATTTGACAGCACCTACTTGCCTTGTTTAACTTCGAAGCTTCACCTCCCTTTGCCACCTCCTCCTTCAGTTTTTACATCTTAATCACCTTTTTAAAACAACAAAATAAGTGTGTAAATAAACCTTAAGCATTTAGCCAACTTATCCTAAGTTTGTAAGACATATGATCTTCCATTCAATACTTGATGCACCTAAAACTCCTCCAATTTGCTAATGAGTTGAACTTACTTCAATGCAACTTTTAATATGCTTATTTCAATGGTTTACCTATCCCCTTGTGAAGTTTAGACACATTGTAGCTCCAAATTCAATAGATTCCCAAATTCGATCACGACAACGTTTAGTGCAACCTATACGACTTTGCATATTTCAAAACATGATGAACGAGTGATCAATGATAAAAGAGAATAGGGTTTAGGGCTTACAATTTACTACCCCCTTAAGAGGAATTTCGCCCTCGAAATTCAGCACGAGAAAAGTTGTGGGTACTTTTCTTTCATTGTGTCTTCGCTTTCCCATGTTGCTTCCTCGACGTCGTGATTTTTCCACAAGACCTTTACCAGTGGTATTGACTTGTTCCTAAGCACCTGTTCCTTCCGATCCAGTACTTGTAGAGGTTCTTTCTCATATGATAGATTCTCCTTAAGTTGAATTGGTTCTACCTTGAGCACATGTGATGGATCAGAAACGTATTTCCTCAACATTGATACATGGAAAACATTATGTACCCGAGACAATTCTATCGGTAAAGCTAATCTGTAAGCTGATGGCCCTACTCGTTCCAGAATCTCGTAAGGCCCTATATATCTCGGGCTCAGTTTCCCCTTCCTTCCGAACCGCAAAATACTCTTCCATGGGGATAGTCTCAGGAAAATTTTTTGTCTCGGTTTGAATTCTAAATCTCTTCTTCGTTTGTCGGCGTAGCTCTTTTGTCTATCTTGTCTTTGTCTTGATCTTTCCACGATAAGTTTAACATTCTCCGAGGTAACTTGGACCAACTCAGCCCTATCGACTTCCTTTCTCCTACCTCCCCAAAGCCAAATAGGGGTTCTACATTTTCTTCCATATAATGCTTCGATGCGGTGCCATTCCGATGCTAGAATGATAACTATTATTGTATGCAAACTCCATCAATGATAGGTGAGTCTCCCGACTTCCTTTATATTGCGACGCATGCTCGAAGCATGTCTTCGAGGGTGCGAATGGTTCTTTCACGTGACCATCGGTTTGTGGATGAAATGTTTGTACTAAAGTGCAACTTAGTTCCCAAGGCCTCTTGGAGACTCGGCGAACTTGGAAGTAAATCTCGAATCCCTATCCGACACAATAGATACTGGGGCTCGTGTTGGCTTACAATCCTGTCAACATATAATTTAGCAAGTTTATCCGAGTAAAAGTTACCTTGACGGGTAAAAATCGAAAGCGATCTTAGTCAATCTGTCTATTATCACCCAAATCCCGTCATAACCACTCGGTGTTCGGGGAAGTCCAAATAAGAAATCCATCGTTACATGCTCCCATTTCCATTCAGGTATTGGGAGTGGATTTAGAAGCCCTCCAGTTTCTGCTAGTTCGAGTTTCACTGCTGACAAATTAGACATTTAGAGACATACTCTGCTATTTCTCGTTTCATTCCTGGCCACCAATAATGGTTCTTTAAGGTCCGATACATCTTTGTACCTCCTGGATGCATCACATAGGCTGAACTATGTGCTTCTTCTAGTATCGCATTTCTCAAAGTTTCATCTTTAGATACACAAAATCTACCATACTTCATCAACGCTCCATCACGCCTTACTTCGTAATCCGCTCTCTGATTCAAGTTCACCTCTTCTATCAATTTCTTCAGGGTAGGGTCTTTAGCTTGACTTGTGATAACATCATTAATTAAGGTAGGTCTTACCTGAAAATGAGCCAACAAGTTCCCCTTGTCACCAACATACACCTTTGCATTAGAACTCTTGAGTTCCTCAAATAGAGCCACTCTAACAACATTAAGTGAACCCTTACGTTGCTTCGACTTCCTACTCAGTGCATCAGCTACAACATTAGCCTTCCCTGGGTGGTATTCGATCGTGCAGTCATAATCTTTTATCAATTCAAGCCACCGCCGTTGTCTCAAATTCAACTCTTTCTGTTCGAAGATGTATTTTAAACTTTTATGATCTGTGTAAATACAACACTTCTCACCAAACAGATAATGCCTCCAAATTTTTAAAGCTAACACAACTGCTGCGAGCTCCAGATCATGAGTAGGATAATTACATTCATGTTTCTTTAACTGTCTTGAGGCATAAGCAATCACTTTCCCATCTGCGCATAAGTACACACCCAAGGCCACGATGTGAGGCATCACGAAGAAACCTCAAACTCTTTTCCGTGGTGGGTAGAGTTAGTACAGAGTCTTTGTGACAAGTCTGTTTCTTTAACTCTTGAAAACTTTTTCCACACTTTTCACTCCACTCGAACTCGTATTCTTCTTTGTCGGTGGTTAATGGAAGAGCTATCTTGAAAATCCCTCAACAAAGCGTCGATAGTATCCCGCAAGCCCCAAAAACTACGGACTTCCGTTATTGAAGTTGGTTGTTCCCACTTAACTATAGCTTCCGTCTTACGAGGATCCACTTGTACCCATTTGCGACACTACGTGCCCCAAAAACACAAACTGTTCGGCCAAAACTCACATTTACTAAATTTAGCATACAACTTCCGATCTCGTAATGTCCGTAGCACTATTACGAGATGTTCGCATGCTTTTCTTTACTTTACGAGTACACCAAGATGTCATCAATAAATACTATCACAAGGCCCGATCAAGGTAAGGATGAAATATCCGATTCATGAGATCCATGAATCTTTCTTGGGGCATTAGTTAACCGAATGGCATTACCAAGAATTCATAATGCCCATACCTTGTCCCGAAAATTTGTTTTTGGTACATCGAATCATTGATCTTGGTGATGATATCACGATCGTAAATCAATTTTGGAAAACACTGAGGCACCCTTCAGTTGATCGAACAGGTCATCTATGCGAGGCAAAGGATATTTGTTACGTATTGTTACCTTATTCAGTTGTCGGTAATCAATACATAATCGTAATGTCCCATCCTTCTTTTTAACAAACAACACAGGTGCTCCCCACGGAGATACACTTGGTCGAATATAACCCTTATCCACCAACTCCTGCAACTGAGTTTTCAATTCCTTCAGTTCCTTCGGTGCCATCCTATACGGGGCTTGAGATATTGGCGTTGTTCCTGGCATCAAGTCAATGGTAAACTCCACCTCTCTATCAGGTGGCAACCCTGTTAGCTCTTCTGGGAAGACATCTAAATACTCACGTACCACTGGAATGTCTTCAGGTTTCGATTTACTCACTGGTGCACAAACTACATATGCAAGATATGCTGTACAACCTTTCTTCAATAACTTCCCAGCTTTAATAGTTGATATCATACAAGTAGGCAATATCTTCCTATGTCCCTTAAACACAACCTCGGTCTTGCTTTGATTTCCTCAACACAACTTCCTTCCTATGGCAGTCCATTAAGGCATGATACCTAGATAAGAAATCCATCCCCAAAATAACATCGAACTCTTGGAGATCTAAGGGAATCAGTTCAGTTGTCATGGTCACACCATTCACTTCCACCATACAATTAGTATAAACACTACAAACTATCGACATATCACCAATAGGAGTATAAATACACGACTCCTCGGATAAAGGTTCTAACCGCAACAATGCTAGCAAAGAAACATTTTAGAGATAAAAGAATGTGTAGCTCCGGATCTAGTAATGCATGTGCGAGTTTATTCTGAGATAGAAAGTGTACCCGTAACAACACGGTGCATCATCCGCCTCCTGCTTTGTGTCATGGCGTAAATCTTCCCTGTTGTGGGGGTCGACCACTGCCCCCTTTTGCTTAGCACTACTAGTGCCTTCTCCTCCATTTGCCGAGTATTTTTTCTTCTTTGGTTCATGATATGCGATGTAGTTCTCTGTCCCACCATGCCTTCTTGCATTAATTGGGGCATTCCCTTTGAAGTGACCACCTTGCCCACAGTTGAAACATACATTTCCGCCACTCAAACATCGACCCCAATGATACTTTCCACAAGTGTCGCACAAAGGTTTCCTTCTTTGAACTAGCTCTCGACTCACTGGGGTTGCCTCATGACGGATTCCCTTCTTGATCCTATCGAAAACTTGATCCCCGCCGCCTCTGTCTTTCCCCACGTCCACTGTGCATGCCGTCCTTGGAGTAGTTTGCCCACCACGATGGGGTTTAAAGCTTCCTTTTCGAGAGATACCACAGGTGAATCTCCTACTATCTCCTCGTTGGAATCGGTCTCGTGGTAAACCAACGAGAATAAGTGGTATGACCACCACCTACGAGTTCCTTTTCCCATTCTCGTCTTCTACCGGGCTTCGCTCTACTCGTGTAATGCCGTCTCCATAAGCTTGGAGAACTCACCCACTCGAACTTGCTGTCATCACAAGCGTTCGATCTCTGTTCAGTAGACCGTCCTCGAACCTCTTGCATCGATCTATCTCGTTTGCAACAATAGTGCTAGCATACTTTGATAATTGCGTGAACTTCTTCTCATATTCTATTATAGTCATCGACCCTGAACAAGTCCTAAAAACTCGTTCCTCTTCGCATCACGATATGAGCTCGGGTAATACTTATCTTCAAAGGCCTTTCAAACTCTTTCCGGCTCCAAGCATCCCCTTTCTCGCTCTCGGTTATCTTCCACCAATCATCCGCTCCTTTACGGAGTAAGAATCTTTCGCTAAATCGACCTTTCCTGTCTTGGGCATCGCATGACCCTAAAGCACTTCTCAATCGATTTAACCAAACCTCAAGATCGGCGGGATCATCGTGCCTTCAAATGTTGTTGCACCTAAGGCTTTGGTCTCTCAATGCCATACTTTTTTCTCGGATCCGCAGGCTTTGATCCAACACTTTCAACTAATCTTTGAGTTATCCGCGTAAAGATCTGTTCCTCCATATTCACCTCTTCTTTGAGGATGACTAGACTCTCCCTCTCGATACCTCTCTTCCTCTATCACGGTGAGCTTCTTGAGTTCCAGTCTCCACTTGCCCGCCTCGTTTGCCACCTCGAGCCATGGTCCTAAATTACACAATCTTATTAAAATAAGTAAGACAACAAGCTCCTAATTTAATGCATGAACCTAGTTCCCTTCCCAAGACCTTTTCTCTACGATACCAAGTTGTCACACCCGTCCCGACTTACTTTCCTAACCTAGGAAGAGATGCAAAGACAAAGATAACAAAACCTCTTCTTGGCTTTCCTTGACTAACCCAAGACTTAACTTAAAATAGACGTAACACATCATGTTTGAATAAGCAAAGTAAAACACTGATATACACTTATATATGAAATACATTCACTTCCTTTACTATGTTCTTTAGATAGTCATAAAGTTTCCAAGTTTATAACAACCCATCTAATATGTTCTCACTACAAACCATATACAAAGAAAGTGTATATACAAGGAGCTAAATGGCGTGGTGGCAAGTAGGTCTTGTGATGGCTAAGCACTGGAAACTCAAATGCGCTACCGGGAAGAGTAGACATAGAGAAAACGTGAGCTAGGAAGCTCGGTGAGTGTCTATTATAAGCTCAAAGGTGAAGCATAATAATGGCAGATTATAAGTAGAAGTTAGCTTAACATAAACAAACAATGCTTCCAATTTACACAAGTCACCACTTATGCATAGCACATAACTCATAATATAGTATTATATTGAGTGTAGATAGATCAATAATGTAGAAGCTCATAACAATAAAACACATAGCATGATACCACTTCCAGAACCATAGAGGTGGTAAAGTTACATTTGTACCAACAAGGTTCATACCTCTCTCACGTGCACGTGGAATACCTTTGGCCCTTTGGTTTTCCCTAATACCTTCTCTATGTCCTTGATTATTAAGGTAAGACCATTTACTACCCGAATACCTTCTCATTGTCCTTGAAGATCGAGAAATTATGATTCATTCCCCTAAGTACCTTCTCGAATGTCCTTGAGATTAGGGGTTAATCAAGATCAAGGGCATAACTTGTTTACCATGGAAATCATGTCTTTATAACACATACAACAATTTCTTGACAATATCACATTATCATCTAAACATGTTCCCAAGTGGATTTACACAAACATTCTCTAAGGAAAGCATACTTTCATAATTTAGTTTCCATACTTGGATTTATAGTTACAACTAATTCAAGCTTGCTTAGGTTCCATCATGAACTTTATGTTAGGGACTCCATGAAGCTATACATAATTAGTTCAAACAAGACTCAATGATCAACAATTATGCTTATTAAGAAAAACATGGGCCAAGCATAGTTTAGAGATAGAGTCACTCACAGTATTAGAATTAGAACCCTGGCTTGTAAAGTTGACCTATTAGCTCTTGACCTATCAAACAAACCAACTCAACCATTAGAACCTTGACCTCATGATTTTTAACCTTAAAACATGCAAGAAAACACACTTTTAAATTTTCCAGCATTTTCAGATTTTCTGCCCTGTATTCAGACAGCCATAACTTCTTCATTACTTATCCAAAAATAATGTAATTTATACCAAACTCTTCCTTTTTGAACCCTATAAAAATCATATGAAGACATGAAATTGAAATTCCAAACGGATGTGTTCAGAAATACCTCGAAAGCTACCTTCCCCAAAACAGACTTCTGCTGTTTTCAGATTCGGATTTCCTGCTGCACAACAAATGTAATCTGATATTTAAGATATCTTCTAGACATTTTCTACTCACGATTTCTTCACGAAAGTTGTAGGAAATGCAATAAGCTTTCTAACCATACCAATTAGAGCTTCTAACTCCAAGTGTACAGATCAGAACAACAAAAACATCAGAGACTTTCCGGATTTGACAGCATACTTCTGTCTTACGCCTTCTTCTTCAAAACAGTAGCATCAATTCCTTTCCTTGCACCTTAGAAACAGGTCTAACTCAGTCCCATAACTCAATTCAGAATAACCATACACACAATTGATTGTAAGGTATATAGAAATGAAAGAAAATCTCCCTCAATCTCTTGCTAGAAGTTTTTCCCTTTCACCTAAAACTACAGTTCAAATTTCAGCTTGGGTTCCTCAAAATTTATCAACACAACCACCAAATATTTTTTGATAAACCTCAAGGACAACATCTTAGCTTACTTACCTCAAAATTTCAGCTTCTAATTCCTCCTCAAGAGCTCAAAACAGACTGATCTCCTCATACTGTTCTGCTACCTGAGAAACTTGAACACCCTTCACTGTTCTGCTCTTTTCTCCTTCGTCCTCTTGTTTTTTTCTGCAAAGCCGACCAGTTTCGTATTCTACACTCAATTTCTGAGATTTTGACACAAAAAGCATCGAATTTGGTTCAGTAGATAGAGAGATATGGTCGATTGAAGATGACCCTTTTCCATTTGCTTGCTATTTTTTCGCTAATTTGACAAACACCTACTTGCCTTGTTTAACTTGAAGCTTCACCTCCCTTTGCCACCTCCTCCTTCAGTTTTACATCTTAATCACCTTTTTAAAACAACAAAAATAAGTGTGTAAATAAACCTTAAGCATTTAGCCAACTTATCCTAAGTTTGTAAGACATATGATCTTCCATTCAATACTTGATGCACCTAAAACTCCTCCAATTTGCTAATGAGTTGAACTTACTTCAATGCAACTTTTAATATGCTTATTTCAATGGTTTACCTATCCCCTTGTGAAGTTTAGACACATTGTAGCTCCAAATTCAATAGATTCCCAAATTCGATCACGACAACGTTTAGTGCAACCTATACGACTTTGCATATTTCAAAACATGATGAACGAGTGATCAATGATAAAAGAGAATAGGGTTTAGGGCTTACACATACTATGTTGTAGTGCTTGATCATTCATCACATGAATAATAAGACATTCATAGCATAATCATCTCATGATATATAATGCATGTCAATGTTGTCCATAAATTAATATAACAACTTTATATTAATTAATCATGCAAACTATATAATATAACTCTTTATATTATAAATGATGCATGAAAATGCTTAACCTAAGGTGGGATTTCTAAAATAAAAGCATACATTATGCATGGCAATAATTACACAACAATTGCATAATTTAAATAGCAAAATTAGACCAATTTTGGCACCCTAAAATCAATTTTAATTAATATAATCTAATTATATTAATTAAAATTAAATATATTAAATATAAAACATTTTTATAATTAATATATAAAATAAAACAATTTTTCGCCTGTTGCTCCTTCGCGTGAAACGTATGTGGCGTTGGGTAAGCGTTGATGGCGGCGTTGCTGCAGTAACGCGCGCTTATCCGTTTACGCGTTGGGAGCGTTGCGAACGCCGGCGTAACGCTACTACCTCCGCGCGGCGCCTCTTTCCACAAGCGCAGCGTTGCAATGCCAATGAACAGCGTTGCAACGCTGCACACAGACAGCAAAGGGAATTCTCCAATTCTTGCTCATTTTCGCTCCGATCTTCTCAGCAACTACCTTGTCTCGATCGATACGGACTTACAAACTCGATTTACAATTAAAAATGCCCAAAACACCGAGCCCTTACATTGAACGACTCAATGGAAATTGTAAATCTAAGTGCCAAAATTGAAACGATCTAATTTTGCAAAACCGTTCATACATCTCATGCAAAACAGTAAATCCCACCTTGTTCTTGAAAAAACCAGAACATAAATCAAGAATGTAATTGGGCTCTAATACCAATCGAAGGGAATCGAGTCCCGCAGCGGAAGCGATTGTGAATCGCGCGCTCTTGATTTAGTTACAACGATTTTATTTAAGAACAAAAACGACTAGATTAAGCATATAAACATAATGGACAGCAAGAAATATTACCTTTGAAGAACCTTTCTTCAAGTGCTCCTCCTCTCTCACGATCAAGATATCAGCAACACGAACCACGAACGGAATAAGACACGACCACTGGATCTTCTCCGTTGTTCTCTAGGTGAGAGAGAAATGTGGGTTCCCTTTAGGAGATATGAGATTTTGTGAGAGAGATGTTTGTGTTTTGGAACCTTTCCAACAACACAACAAAAGCTTGGAATCTCTTAACCTAGTTGCATCTCATGCAACCATATATATAGGGAAATAGGATGGAAATGACCATCCTACCCCTCCTTTATTCTCTCTTTAGTATATGGTTTATATGTGAATCTAATTCACATTAAAACTATATATTATACCAATTATATCATATATAATTGATATAACACCTCGTGTATGAAATTGAACACTTCAATTTCATTCCTAACTTTATACCCTCAATATTACCATGTTGAGCCAACGGAGGGACCTAATGGACCTACAGTTCATGAGCTCCAATGATATGAGATTAACTGATCAAACTCTTTGATCCAGTTAATCAATATTCATTAACTACAAGTCACTCCACTATAGACTTGTAGTTGCACTCTCTTCACTGTAGATAATATTGTGTCCACTGATATAGTCATTACCCATGAGTCCACCCTTCACAGGTTGTTCGTAATCACGGCTGGGTCAAATTATCGTTTTACCCCTGTGATCTTTGCTCCTTAAGCACCATTGATCCTCTAATGAACAACAAGTCTAAGGTCCTACCTTAGACTCATACCCTCATAGAGGGCGGGGCCCCGTTGTTCAAGACCTGGAGTCAGTTCTTAAGGGAACAACCTATCTAATTCCTTAGTGTAGGAATGAGTGAATTCCATCTTGCACAATTAAGTTCCCAGCTACCTACGAGGTTCTGTCCCTGAGAAGATAGGCTTATTGAGTCAGCTACAGGCCACTCTCACCCATACTAGTCTAAGGACAAACCCCTATAAGCAAGAGTTCTTAATTTGCTCAGGATTCAGATCGAGTCACTAATGACCATCTATACATTATTAGTCTTCTCCTGTTAACGGTGTTACACTGGTTAGACTAATGATTTGCGGTCCGGTCTTGTATGAACTCTTCATACAGGATGCACCTACTCGCATGTGAACTACATGAATGAGTTGGATTACCTCATTTGTACTAATTACAAAGTGGGTCGCATCCATGGTGTTACCAGAATGAGGTTTCCAACCTTATTCTTATACCATAGACCATTTAGGTTACATTCTTGAACACAATCCAAATAGTTTCCACTACACTGATGTTCAAGATGTATGTTATAACCTTGGAGCTTAGTTTATTGGATTTATAAAGCAAGACTGTAATTCTATCAAAACAAATAACCCTTTATTTAATTGATCAAAATTACACAAATTTAGGGCATAAATCCCAACATGTTTCTCCTTTTAGATACACCGTTCTGCTGAGGTGTACCGGGCGCTGGGAGTTGGGATACGATTCCATGTTCTATCATATAGTCTTGGAATCTCAAATCCATATACTCTCCACCTCGATTTGATCGAAGTGTTTTAATTGTTTTACCTAACGAATTCTCAACCTCTGCCTTATACTCCTTGAACTTTTCAAGGTTTCGGACTTATGATGAGGTAAAGGTAGTCATACCTAGAATAATCATCAGTGAAACTGATGAAATATTCATACCCTCCTCGTGCCTTGACATTCATTGGACCACAGAGATCCGAATGCACGAGTTCCAAGGATTCTTTGACCCTATAATCTTTTTCAGAAAAATGTCGTTTAGTCATTTTTTCCTCAAGTCAGGACTCACATTGTGGTAAGGAGTTGTCCTCTAACTGACTTAGGAGACCACTCTTAACCAATCTCTCAATCCTATTGAGATTGATGTGGCCTAGTCTCAAGTGCCAAAGATAGGTACTTAGAGAAAGCTTCTGCCTTTTATTTTGAGTATCAGTTGTTTTAAACATCTCGGTGTTCAAAATAGCTTTTATTTTTGTTGGTCTTAACACATATAAGTTGTTTTCAAGTTTAGCAGAACATATTTGTACACCTCTTTTGCAAATGAACGCTTCATTATAATCAAAAGATATTTTATACATATGTTCAAGTAAACAAGAGATAGATACAAGATTTCTTTTGATTCCAGGAACCAAAAGTACATTTTCTAATAAAATGAATCTATTTTCTAATAAAATGAATCTATCTCTAAATAACAACTTCATTGCTCTCACTGCTCTAGTGGAGACAACCTCTCCTGTTCCAATCCTAAGAGTTATCTCACTATCAGCAAGCTGCCTCCAGGAACTAGTTTCCTGAAAAGAAGAACACACATGGTTAGTGGCTCCTGAATCTAGTATCCAGGCGGAATCATCATGTTCCACTAAACATGTTTCAACAACGAACAAATCATATTTACCTTATTTTTTTTCTCAGATTTCTTTTCCGCAAGGTACTTCGGGCAGTTCCTCTTCCAGTGTCCGTCTTCACCACAATAGAAACATTTTTCTGTGGCTTTAACCTTGCGCATGGGAGCTTTTCCTTTTCCTTTATCATTTTTTTTCTTCTGAATACCCTTATTCTTAGAAAAAGAAGGACCAGACTTAGTCCCTGAGGACGATCCTCTCAGGAACTTCCTTGAAGTGACAACGTTTGCCTCCTTCTCTTTTTCCTTTGGTTTCATAAGAGATTCGAAAGTCTGGAGCTCATTAAGTAGAGTAGTCAGGTTATACTCTATCTTGTTCATCACCGAATTGGTGTGGAACAGCAGGAAACTCTTCAGAAGAGATTCCATTATAAAGCTGACTTGACTGTTCTCATCCATGACAACCTCGTTTACCTCTGCCACGTTGAACTAGACCATCATATTAAGGACATGCTCCCTAACATAAGTTCCCTCCTTCATTCGGGAGTTGTAAACGTACTTGAGAGCATCATAACGGACCGACGAGGACGGTTGTCCAAACATGGCCTGTAATGATCCCATGATCTCTTTTGCGGTGATCATGCCCTCATGTTTCTTAGATAACACATCAGATATGTTGGCTAAGATATAGACCCGACTTTATCGTTAGCCCTAGTCCATTTGTCAAATGTGTCCCGAATTGTTCGGGCTGCAGACGAGCTGGGAGGGGGAGGACATCCTCCGTCAAGACGAACCTTAGATCATGAATCACAAGAATCGTATTCAAGTTTGATTTCCATCACTACAACAAATTTGACCTTTAATGTCGGTTGGACAATTGGCATATTGTAAACGATGTCGGTTTTCGAAATTGTACCCTTTAATGTCGATTTTAAACCGACATCAAAGGGCACCCTTACGATGTTTAAAGGTGACATTAAAGACTCTTCAAAATTATCGCGAAATTTGATGTCGGTTTTAAACCGTCATCGAATATACCCTTACGATGTCGATTTCAAACCGACATTAAAGACTCTTCAAAATTATCGCGACCTTTGATGTCGGTTTTAAACCGTTATGGAATATAACCTTACGATGTCGGTTTAAAACTGACAATAAAGTCTCTTCAAAATTATCGTGATCTTTGATGTCGGTTTTAAACCGTCATCAAATATACCCTTACGATGTCGGTTAAAATCCGTTATTAAAGACTCTCTAAAATTATCGCAAAATTTGATGTCGATTTTAAACCGTCATTGCATATACCCTTACGATGTTGGTTTAAAACCGACATTAAAGACTCCAAAATTATCGCGACCTTTGATGTTGGTATTCAACCGTCATCAAATATACCTTTACGATGTCGGTTAAAACCCGTCATTAAATACTCTTTAAAATTATTGCGATCTTTGATGCCAGTTTTAAACCGTCATCAAATATAACCTTACGATGTCGGTTAAAAATCGTCATTAAAGACTCTTTAAAATCATCGCGACCTTTGATGTCAGTATTCAACCGTCATCAAATATACCCTTACGATGTCGGTTAAAACCCGTCATTAAAGACTCTTTCAAAGTATCGCGATCTTTGATGTCGGTTTTAAAACCGTCATCAAATATAACCTTACAATGTCAGTTAAAAACCGTGATTAAAGACTCTTTAAAATTATTTTACCCTTTGATATCAGTTTTAAATCGTCATCAAATATGCCCTTACGATGTCGGTTACAAACCGCCATTAAAGACTCTTTAAAATTATCGCAAAATTTGTGGTCTTTGATGTCGCTTATGATCCGTCATGAAATACAACCTTACGATGTCGGTGAAGAATCGTCATTAAAAACTCTTACAAAACGACGTCATTTTAAACGTGACCTTCGATGTCGGTTGTTCACCGTCATGAAAGAGTCGTCAAAGAGGCTCTTCGATGTTGGGTTTTAACGTTGGCCCCCCCTACAAAAAATTTGACCTTTATAGGCAATTGACATATTGTAAATGATGTCGGTTTAAAGAAAACACACATATTTGGATTTTTCGAAAATTAGACCTTTGTTGTCAGTTCTAAACCCACATCAAATCTTACTTTTCCATGTCAGTTTTTAACCATCATTCAAAATCATTTAGAATTAGCGCGAAATTTTTTATTGGAAGTGTGTGAATTTGAACAAACGATGTCCGTTTCAAACCGACATCGTAAGTGCCATTTGTCGGTGACCAACCATCATTAAAAATTCATTTGAAATAGCAAAAAAGATTTTGGACTTAAGGTGTCGGTAGTCCACTGACAGCGTTTGAGACCCTATCATGTCGGTTTTCCACCGTCATGAAAGGTCCATTAAAAATAGGTGCATAATATTTGGTAGATGGTGCACAATCTTGGACCTTTAATGACAGTTTGCAACCAACATTGAAAGGGATCCTATCATGTCGGTTTCCAACCGTCATTAAAGGTCCATAAAAATTGCAACGCTAGTCAGACTAAAGAAGAGCTAAAAACGGAGTTGCATTAAATGCATCAAGGCTTCATTTATGATGAACTCAAGTTGCATTAATGTTGAAGTCAAGTTGCATTGAAAGAACTTAAGTTGCAATTAAATGAAATTAAGTGCATCTCAAGCTTCATTTAATGCAAGTCAAGCATCAATTAATGGGACTACACTTCAAGTTACTTCAAGTGGAGCTTCATTTACACCTTGGGAGGTTACAAAAACAAAAATTGTTGTTAGAAGATTAATTCTCGGATTTATACCTCATTTACTTGTAATTTCAGTTTTAAAGTTTCTATTTCAATGTTTTAGGTTACATTTGAGTAGTGGATAGTTAGGGTATTAAAGTTGTAGAGGTTTCAATATTAAACATGTCATTTTAGCTTATTTTAGGTTACAATTCAAAGGCTATATAAAGCCATCAAAGATGTATTGTAAAAAAAGACTTGGAATCATGTTTTGAATGAAAAGTTGCATATTTTGCTCCTTAAGCTATGAGCTTGTTTCTTTGCATTTCTTGTGTTTAGATTTGCATGCTAGGATCATTCAAGTAGTGTTGATCAAACTACTTGTGGAGTGATTCGAATCTTGAGTTTAGAAACAAGTTTTCTCTACTCTTGATCTTGATCATCAAGGTAAATCCGTTTCTATCTTCTTCCTTGGGATGAAATCATTTAGATTTGGGGTTTTTGAGTTTTAGATCTAAAGGTCTTGTTCTTCAACAAGGTGGTTAGATTTAAATCATCAAGAGTTACTTATCATTTGGTATCAGAGCTTTAGGTTCTAGATCGGATATATGTTTTCATTTTTTTCTATTATTTTTTTCATTTTTATTATGAATTTTTTTGTTCCTTTTGTTCATCTCGTCAGATTCTGTTTATTCATATAAAACTCAAAAAAAGTGTTTTTTTCGTCAGTCTTTTAGTATTTGTGTCTTCTGCAAAGTTATAGCTCTCTGTCTAAACTTTATTTTGTCTTTTACAAGTCCTTCAAATTCAACTTGCTTAAGAGTGAAAACATTTCATTTTGATAATCTGTTCTGGAAAATCGAGAAAACCGAGAGCATAAGTTTTCTTTGATTCTTGATGTTCTATGGTGTTCTTTGTTTCTATCTTTCATATCTTGAGCTTAGATCTGATATTTCCCTGTTAGATCTGAATGTTGGTGTTTGATTTTTCCATATATGTTACAAATTGTCAATTGCAATAAATGCACATGAGTTACAAATTGAAATTTCCAGCCACATGATTTTAAAGTCATTTGACTAATTGTGTTTGTAACACCAATTCATTTTGATGTTATAAAATCAGATTGTAACTCTTTTAAATTACACATTGACTAGATCATTCAATTTGGAAGAGTTATTTCTTTGGAATGTTCACTAGTTGTTGGCATTTACATTGTAACTATCATTTGTTCCACTTCCATATCTATCTTTCTCATCTTGAGTCAATTTTTGTTTCAATTCTGTCATTTCCTTTCTTTCATAACTTGTTTCTTATTCGATATTCGTTTTGCTCCATATTTATGCTATTTTATTTTCTTAGTGTGTTGTCTATCACTTGATTGCAAACTTTGCTTATTGGCTCATGCGAGTGAAATTGTGAGTTTGTTGAGAGTGTTTTTCATTTTGAGTGTAAGCAGAGTGTTTTTTCTGTTTTGAGTGTAAACACGAGTGACTATACCTTAACGAGTGAAAACACGTGAGGGAGTGCTTGTGAGGTCCATTTTTGTGTTACTTTGTTTTTAATTTTGCAGAAACAAACAAAAAAAAACATGAAACTGAAATTTCCTAAATTCTATGGAAGTAAAAATCCGAAGGAGTATATTCAATGGGAAAGGCAAGTCGATCATGTCTTTGATTGTTGCACTTTATGTGAGGAGAAGAAGGTAAAACTCATCATTTCTCATCTTAGAGATTATGCCATTACTTGGTGGGATAAATTGTTTTTGAGTAGGAGGAACCTTAACCGTCCAATTGAATCATGGAATGTTCTTAAGCAAATAATGCGGGAGCACTTTGTTCCTAAGTTTTTCCATAACTTGCGAACTTTGAGACAAGGGAGAAAAAGTGTGGAGGCTTACTACATGGAGATGCAAACGTTGCTTGAAGATCTCAAAATTTATGAGGATGAGACGGTTACAATGGCTCGATTCTTTAAAGGACTTAATAAGGAGATTGCAATTCAGCTTGATCTTCAACCTTATGAGGATTTGGAGAGGATGGTGCACATTGCCATAAAGATTGAAAAACGTCTCCAAAGAATGTCTACAAGGTACACTAAACCTATACCAACTTTAAATGTTCATTCACCTTTGGAAAGGGTTAGTTTACCTACTGAAAATAAGCCTATAGATGTAGAAAGTGGTAAGATTAAAAATGAAATGTTTTGTAATTTAGTGTCAACACATGCTAGTGAGTTTACTAGGAGATCAGATTGCAAAGACTTGTTTGTTTGTAACACTTCTACTATTGTAACACCTACTCATGATGAAGTACATATTGATGTGTGTGAGTTAGGGAAAAAGGCAAAAAAGGTCGAGACAAAAGCATGTCAATTGTTTGAAAAGGAATCTTGTGAGAAAATGTGTGTGAGAGAAAAGCATGAGATTAGTCTATGGCCTATAGAGAAAAAAGAGAGAAAAGCCAAGAAAATGAGCTTGTGTGAACGATCTTGTGAGGTTAAATCTATTTTGTTTTCAAAACAAAATATTTTTGATCTTTTGTATAAAGAAACTTGTTTTCTAACAGGTGAGCTCAAACCATGTTTTTCTAGTTCTTCTTTTGAGTTCTTACAGGATGCCAAAGCACTCATTGAGAATCTTGATTCAAAAGTTAATGCCAAAGCATTTATTAGGAGGCAACTCTTCAAAGTTGCTTCTAATTTCATACATGGCACCAAGCATAAAGTGTTAAAATTGGGTGATTGGGTTTGGAGACACTTTTGGAAGGAGCGTTGTTCATTTCACAAGAAACCTAAGTGGAATTCAAGCCACAATATACCTATGACGTCCCATGACTACAAAATTGCTCTACAAGGAGAGGAGGATGTCAATTACATTTATAATGCAACTGATTTTCGTCCATTTGATGTTGGAGACCCTTTTGATTCGAGGACGAATCCTCTTGAAGAAGGGGAGGATGATATGAATCGTACAACGCTAGTCAAGACTAAAGAAGAGCTAAAAATGGAGTTGCATTAAATGCATCAAGGCTTCATTTATGATGAACTCAAGTTGCATTAATGTTGAAGTCAAGTTGCATTGAAAGAACTTAAGTTGCAATTAAATGAAATTAAGTGCATCTCAAGCTTCATTTAATGCAAGTCAAGCATCAATTAATGGGACTACACTTCAAGTTACTTCAAGTGGAGATTTACACCTTGGGAGGTTACAAAAACAAAAATTGTTGTTAGAAGATTAATTCTCGGATTTATACCTCATTTACTTGTAATTTCAGTTTTATAGTTTCTATTTCAATGTTTTAGGTTACATTTGAGTAGTGGATAGTTATGGTATTAAAGTTGTAGAGGTTTCAATATTAAACATGTCATTTTAGCTTATTTTAGGTTACAATTCAAAGGCTATATAAAGCCATCAAAGATGTATTGTAAAAAACGACTTGGAATCATGTTTTGAATGAAAAGTTGCATATTTTGCTCCTTAAGCTATGAGCTTGTTTCTTTGCATTTCTTGTGTTTAGATTTGCATGCTAGGATCATTCAAGTAGCGTTGATCAAACTACTTGTGGAGTGATTCGAATCTTGAGTTTAGAAACAAGTTTTCTCTACTCTTGATCTTGATCATTAAGGTAAATCCGTTTCTATCTTCTTCCTTGGGATGAAATCATCTAGGTTTGGAGTTTTTGAGTTTTAGATCTAAAGGTCTTGTTCTTCAACAAGATTGTTAGATTTTTCAATTCATATTAATTTCTCATCACGCGCGCTTTGGCATTATCAATGACAGTTGTGAACCGACATCAAAGAGCTTGCAATAATGTCTTTGATACGTCGTCATTAAAGGTCCATTAAAAACACGACCAAAAATTTGAAACTGCAGTATTTTCATTATTTCACATTAGATGTCGGTTAAAAATCGACAACAAAGACGCTTGTACCATGTCTGTTAATAGCCGTCATGAAAAGTGAATTCAAAGATGATTAAAAACGTGCAGAAGGATGTTGGTTTGGTCATTTGAAAGTAGATGACGGTGGAGAACAAACATCAAAGACGACGAGTCGGAAACTATCATCTTAAGTGTATAAAAACGAACAATTTAAACTTTAAAACGACGTCGTTTTAAATAAGCTTATCGAAACCCCTCTCGTTTTAAATAAGCTTATCGAAACCCCTCTCTTTTGTATCATACCAAGTCCTTTTGGAGTCTGTACACGCGAAGAACCTCTAACACCTTCGACCCGAATTCCACGGCTGCGGCAACTTCGATTCAGTCGACGATACAGTCGTTATTTCGTTCAGTCGACGACGGCGACAACTCTTCATTCAGTAGTTTTGAGGATTTTGGATAGCGGCTTCAAACAACCTACGACAGATCTTCGACGCAGCTTTGATAGAGGTTGACGGCGACGACTCATCGACTTCCATTGGAGGCCACCTTGACGGTGCTTTACGGCGGCGTTTCGACTCCGATTGACGGCAATGACTTCGACTTGGCGGCAAACGGAGGTATGGTTTTCTATGAGAAGAAAACTTGAAATTTTCTGTAATTGATATTTTAGAGGGGAAGAAAGGTTTTCTAAGAGAAGAAAACTTGAAATATTCGCCAATTTCTTAGAAATCTGGATGGTTAATTAGAAATTTTCGTCCATTATATGACCTTTTTTCTTTAGAGTTTTGTCAATCCACCAAGTTAATTTTTAGCTAGTTTAATATTCACCACCTCACACTAAATTGAAACTCTTTGAACAATACAAACTAAATTGATAAATTACCTAAACATTAGATACTAAAACATATGTCTAGGTTGTATTCACTTCTTCTCTTGAGATGAACTTCTTTTTTGTTAAATCAATAGACACATTGTTTTAAATGAGTTAGAAGTTCTGTTTGTTATGAAGTTTTCTTTTCCCTGCTATTTGTTGTGATTAATTCTCTATTTTTTTTGTGGTCAAATATTAAATTTTTACATTAGTTTGGAATCTAAACTGGCATGCTTGTACTATTGATAGTGAACTAGAAGTGCACAGATTTTAACTTTTGTTAAGTTTACTTCATTATGTTCTCTAGTTTTCTTACCTGGACAAGATTTTATTGTGAAGGATGCCTTGATAAGTAACACTTGATGATTTAAATCTAACAACCTTGTTGAAGAACAAGACCTTTAGATCTAAAACTCAAAAACCCCAAACGTAGATGATTTCATCCCAAGGAAGAAGATAGAAACGGATTTACCTTGATGATCAAGATCAAGAGTAGAGAAAACTTGTTTCTAAACTCAAGATTCGAATCACTCCACAAGTAGTTTGATCAACGCTACTTGAATGATCCTAGCATGCAAATCTAAATACAAGATATGCAAAGAAACAAACTCATGGCTTAAGAAGCAAAATATGCAACTTTTCATTCAAAACATCATTCCAAGTCTTTTTTTACAATACATATTTGATGGCTTTATATAGCCTTTAAATTGTAACCTAAAATAAGTTAAAATCACATGTTTAAAATTGAAACTTCCACAACTTTAATGCCATAACTATCCACTACTTAAATGTAACCTAAAACTTATGAAATATGCTTAAAAACTGAAAATTACATAATAGAGGGCCATAAATCCGAGATTGAATATTGCATTCATTCTTCTAGGTATTTGTAACCATCCATTAGTAAATGAAGCTCATATTGAAGTAGCTTGAAGTGCCGTTCCATTAATTGATGGTTGACTTGCATTAAATGAACTCGAGTTCATTTAATTCAACTTTAATTCCTTTAATGCAACTCGAGTTCATCATAAATGAAGTTATGGTGTATTTAATGTATCTCCATCTTGAAGCTCTTCTTTATTTTTGATTGGCATTGCAGGGTTCATATCATCCTCCCCTTCTTCAAGAGGATTCGTCCTCGAATCAAAAGAGTCTCCAACATCAAAAGGACGAAAATCAGCAGCATTAAAAATGTAATTGACATCACCTTCTCCTTGTAGAGCAATCTTGTAGTCATGGGACGTCATAGGTAAAATGTGTCTTGAATTCCACTTAGGTTTCTTGTGAAATGAACAACGATCCTTCCAAAAGTGTCTCCAAACCCAATCACCCGGTTTGAACACCTTATGCTTGCTGTGATGGATGATTTTAGAAGCAATTTTGAAGTTTTTCCTCTCAATAAATGCTTTGGCATTAACTTTGGAGGGAAATTTTGAATCAAGGATCACAATGAGTACTTTGGCATCCTGTAAGAACTCAAAAGAAAAACTAGAAAAACATGGTTTGAGCTCACCCGTTAGAAAACAAGTTTCTTTATACAAAAGATCAAGAATATTTTGTTTTGAAAACAAAATAGATTTAACCTCACAAGTTCTTTCACATAAGCTCACCTTCTTGGCTTTTCTCTCTTTTTTCTCTATAGGCCATAGACTAGTCTCATGTTTTTTTCTCTCACTTATTTTCTCATAAGATTCTTCTTCAAACAATTGACATGCTTTTGTCTCGACATTTTTTGCCTTTTTCCCTAACTCACACACATCAGCATGTACTTCATTAAGGATAGCTGTTACAATAGTAGAAGTGTTACAAACAAACAAGTCTTTGCAATCTAATCTCCTAGTAAACTCACTAGCATGTGTTGACACTAAATTACAAAGAATTTTATTTTGAATCTTATCACTTTTTCTACCTCAACAATAGGCTTATTTTCAGTAGGTAAACTAACCATTTCCAAAGTTGAACTAACATTTAAAATTGGTTTAGATTTAGTGTACCTTGTAGACTTCCTTTGGAGACGTTTTTCAATCTTTATGGCTATGTGCACCATTCTCTCCAAATCCTCATAAGGTTGAAGATCAAGCCTAATTGCAATCTCCTTGTTAAGTCCTCTAAAGAATCGAGCCATTGTAACAGTTTCATCCTCATAAATTTTGAGTTCCTCAAGCAACGTTTGCATCTCCATGTAGTAAGCCTCCACACTTTTGCTCCCTTGTCTCAAAGTTCGCAAGTTATGGAAAAACTTAGGAATAAAGTGCTCCCGCATTATTTGCTTAAGAACATTCCATGATTCAATTGGACGGTTAACGTTCTTCCTACTCAAAAACAATTTATCCCACCAAGTAATGGCATAATCTCTAAGATGAGAAACGATGAGTTTTACCTTTTTCTCCTCATTCAAAGTGCAACAATGAAAGACATGCTTAACTTGCCTTTCCCATTGAATGTACTCCGTCGGATTTGTACTTCCATAGAATTTAGGAAATTTCAGCTTCATATTTTTTTTTTTTGGTTTGTTTCTGCAAAACTAAAAAAAGTAACACAAAAATGGACCTCACAAGCACTCCCTCATGTGTTTTCACTCGTTAAGGTATAGTCACTCGTGTTTACACTTAAAACAGAAAAACACTCTCAACAAACTCACAATTTCACTCGCATGAGCCAATAAGCAAAGTTTGCAATCAAGTGATAGACAACACACTAAGAAAATAAAATAGCATAAATATGGAGCAAAACGAATATCGAATAAGAAACAAGTTATGAAAGAAAGAAAATGGCAGAATTGTAACAAAAAATGGAAGGATAAGAGATGGAATGCGACAAAGAGTATAGGAGTTACAATATTAAACACCAACAACTAATGCAATATTCCAACAAATAACTCTTCCAAATTGAATGATCTAAAGTTAATGTGTAATTGAAAGGAGTTACAATTTGATTTTATTACATGAAAAACAGATTGGAGTTACACAAGACATAATCAATGTATTTAAAAGCATATGGCTGGAATTTTCAATGTGTAACAGACATGCATTTATTGCAAATGGAAATTTGTAACATATGTGGGGAAATCAAACAACAACATTCAGATCTAACATGGAAATATCAGATCTAAGCTCAAGAAATGAAAGATATAAACAAAGAACACCATAGAACATCAAGAATCAAAGAAAACTTATGCTCTCGGTTTTCTCGGTTTTCAGAACAGATTATGAAAATAAAGCATTTTCACTCTTAAGAAAGTTGAATTCGAAGACCTTATGAAAGACAAAGTTGAAGCTAAGACAGAGATCTATAACTTCGCAGAAGACAACAATAACAGAAGATTGACGCAAATGACACTTTTTTAGAGTTTTTATGAGAAGACAGAATCGATGAGATGAACATAAGGAATAAAAATCAAAATAAAATTAAGAAAATAATGAAACAACGGGAACATATATCCGATCTAGAACCTAAAGCTCTGATACCAAATGATAAGTAACTCTTGAGAATTTAAAATCTAACAACCTTGTTGAAGAACAAGACCTTTAGATCTAAAACTCAAAAACCCCAAACCTAATGATTTCATCCCAAGGAAAAAGATAGAAACGGATTTACCTTGATGATCAAGATCAAGAGTAGAGAAAACTTGTTTCTAAACTCAAGATTCGAATCACTCCACAAGTAGTTTGATCAACGCTACTTGAATGATCCTAGCATGCAAATCTAAACACAAGATATGCAAAGAAACAAGTTCATGGCTTAAGAAGCAAAATATGCAACTTTTCATTCAAAACATCATTCCAAGTCTTTTTTTACAATACATATTTGATGGCTTTATATAGCCTTTAAATTGTAACCTAAAATAAGCTAAAATGACATGTTTAATATTGAAACTTCCACAACTTTAATGCCATAACTATCCACTACTCAAATGTAACCTAAAACTTATGAAATATGCTTAAAAACTGAAAATTACATAATAGAGGGCCATAAATCCGAGATTGAATATTGCATTCATTCTTCTAGGTATTTGTAACCATCCATTAGTAAATGAAGCCCATATTGAAGTAGCTTGAAGTGTCGTTCCATTAATTGATGGTTGACTTGCATTAAATGAACTCGAGTTCATTTAATTCAACTTTAATTCCTTTAATGCAACTCGAGTTCATCATAAATGAAGTTATGGTGCATTTAATGTATCTCCATCTTGAAGCTCTTCTTTATTCTTGATTGGCATTGCAGGGTTCATATCATGCCTACTGCTTAATCTCAAGTAATTATTGACTTAGCCAGTAATTCATTTGGGTTTTCATTCGACTATGAAAAATTCATGTTTAGTGTTAAGGTTTGTGACTTAATTTGATCAGTAGCTCTTACTTCTATGTCCTGACTATGTTGTACTCAATCCTGTTGTATTCTTTTGAGAACCTTTTCATCAATGTCACAGAAAATATTTATAATTATGAAAGGTATATATTGTTGTGGTGGTTCTTAGCCAATCATCTTTTGCTTGGTTTGTTAGGCTGTTCAAAGTGCATCATCTCGGTCCCCTTCATGAAAGCAAACAAATATAGACTTGGTTTATTCCATTCTCTGTGATGTCAGTCAAATTTTCACGTCTGTCGATAGAACTTTTGTCTTATTCTTGCAATTGCTTTTCCATTGTAGGTAATATTAGGTGTTGATCATCTTGATATGATAAAGGAATACCTCAAAAGATATTATTCACATTTGAAAAATTCTTTGAGAAAACTCTTTTTTTTTAATGAAACACTAAACTTTCATTGAGATAAAAATGAACGAATACACGGGCATACAAAAAAAGAAGCCCACAAAAAAAAGGAGCCAAATAAAAAGGGGCTCCAATCAAATTGGCGTGACAAAAGTTATTTTGCTCCAAATTGCAGTGCCATTAAGAACAGATGTGCCAGAATGTATGGTGGTTTCTCTGCATGTTTTCTAGTTTAATGTACCTGTGCAGTGTTAGTATATTTCGTAGAAGCTAATTATTATCGCTAAATAAAACTGTCAGCTTCAATTTCTATTTGAGTTTTCAAACTATTGCAGTCCTTTCACTTTAACGATCCAGTGACTAGAATTATGAGGCATTCATTGCCACAATATTTCTTACTCCTGGCATATTTCATAAATAGAACTTTATGTTTGTGAAAATGTCAAGTTACTATAAAATGTACTAATATAAAAATGAGAGAATAATGTTTCTGGAACATCATAGAGATATATAGTTTAAACTAGAAATGTTCATGTAAACATTTGTGTTGTAGGGATATCGAGATTATGAGCTATTATGACAGGAAAATAAATGGTATGCTTGTTTAATGTTATTTCCTTCTCCCTTACTTTATTTAGGACCTTTCTCCAAAAATCTTTAAATCATTAGAAAAACCTGCTATTTGATCTGCACTATACACATGTCTACACTCCTCAACTCAAATATGTACTTTTAGAGTTTAGACTATGTTTTCTTTCAATATTACAGGTTTGCTGGTTTATTGTATTTTTACTCTCGATATATATAGTATTATATAAACCAGATCTTTAATCACTTCTAGATATCAATTATAAGTTTACCTTGTGTTCTCACAGACCAAAAGCTTACAAGCCAAGTTCATGAAATAGTTGGACGCATTAATGGGAGATTTGGAACATCGACTACCGTGCCTATACATCATCTGGTTTGTCCTTGATTTCTTTTTATTTCCTTTTCTTGAATATAAAGTAAGCATTATTTTATTTCTTTTGGTGCTTGAATTTGCATGAGAGTGGTAGATGTGAGTTACTTATTTGTTTTTAACTTCTTTAAGAATAATGGTGGAAATGTAATTTGTTTATAATGTAATGATATTGTGATTAAATGGTTGGATATGTAATTTGTTTATAGCCATATATTTGACTGTCACAGGTTCAACTCAGAATGTCGAGATTGTTAAGAAATATAAAAAAGCCAATTATTCTAGCGATGTAGGAAAAACAAAATAATATACCATTCTAGCAATGTATGCCAAAAAGAAAAAACACAGTCGGAGAATTTCTTCTTTTGGTTATTAAATGATATTTTGTCATTGTTTCTTTACTTAGTCTCCAAATTCTTAATGAGTTTTAGTAGTACACTAATTGATGTTAAAAACTTGAAGTGTGAATGGAACATATTAAATACATGCCAATTCTTTTCTATCATCTGCCATTTCTTCCTATGAATGTCAATGATGAATCTGGTGGTTGGTGATCTCTGATGTGTTATATGTGTTGTGTCATATTTATATATAAATAAATTCCAAAGATTGGAACAAGTTGTGTGTATATATAGCTTATCTATGATTCTTCAAGATTGGAAAGTTTTACTTCATTAGTTCTTTGGAAGGTGGTTCTCTCATTCCCGGCCACTAGGTTATTTTTTGCCGCCTTTTCGTTAGTATATATTTTTCATCGTTTTATATCTAAGAAAAATAAGAAAGTTAGAAAAAGTAAAGAAAAGAAAAAGAAAAGAAATTTGTTGGAGTGACAAGTCATAAACAAAACAATCTATCCAACATAGCTTGAGCTTGGTTTCTTTATTTTTCAAGGAAAAATTCACTCTCTCTCTCCATCTCATATATAATATCAACTCTTTCTCTTTGGCATTTACAACCTTAACTTAATTCTCTATTTGGCATTTACTATCCTTTGCTCTATGCCTCACTATCTTCACCCTAGTTTCCAACTTTCTCTGTTTCATCAGTGTAGTACATCTCAACAAGTTTATATATTTTCCTCCTCCCTTACAAAAGTTTGTTGGTAAACTTTGATATTTTTGTTTTCTTACTATCTTTATTGGAATTCACAAAAATAAATTTTTTTGTTTGGTTCTTATATATTCAACTTCTAAATTCTTTTTCTTTGCTTGTGAATGTTATCTTAATGTAATTTTTGTTTATTCAACTGTGGAAGCTTGATGTTCATTTACAAAATGATTAATTACTTCATGAATTAATCCATCTTTGGCTCTTTTCTTACTTTTTAGAGAATTGTTATAATGTAATATTGTGTACCATTCTTGAATTTAAGTTATTGTTGGGATATCTAAATGTACAGAATCTGTTTTGGTTATGTCAAACTTCGGAGTCGAACTTGAAACTCACTGTATAAGGTAACTTTTTCCTTCTATAAGTTGTTTCATTGGCTTGAACTTTCTTCTTCAAGGCATCATATACAACATTGGCCAGTGAAGTTTGGTAATCCTCTGGGATTAGATATCTTTTGGTCGTTGTCTGGTAGGTCCACTGATCTCACCTTTGTTATTGTTTATCCATCTTTCTAGCTGGTTGAATTTTGAATTTTGATGTTATTTATCATGTTGTCTGAATTATTAATTAATCAAGTAGTTTGCATCCTTCCTCCATTCAAGTAACTAAATGTGTTAGCATCATCCATTCGGAGGGATATAACATGGGATTCGGAACAACTCAAACTCCAAAAATGGATAGGGTCTCTTAGGTCCATTCCCAACTTTGACTTTCTAATTCGGTAGCATTGTTGGGGTCGACCTCTGAGGTCTAAAAATGGCGGGTCACACTTACGAGAATTACTAAGTGTTGGTGAATTCTTGACCAAAAAGTAGCGATAACTAGAATGCTATAGGAATAAGAGTTATTCTGGTATGAGCATTTAGTCAAGAAAGTCTTGGTTCGGTGAAGGAGTGATTGACTACCCCTCGGTAGCGATTGCTCTGACTCACTGAAGTATCATTGCAAAAATAAATAATGAGATTATGGGTACATTATTACTTTTGCTAAATTCTTAATTGGATACATGTTATGGGTTAAAAGTAATTCACCAATAGAATATGTTCTATTTTCAGCATGTCAAGCTCTTTTATTCAATTACTCGCCTCCGACAAACTTAACGGTGATAACTTTGGAACATGCACTACAACAAATTTGGATTTTCATGTCAGTTTTGCACTGACATTAAACCCATATAATGTCGTTTTTGCAAACCGACATCTTTCCAGGTGTTATCGTATGGATACAATGTCGGTTGAATTTAATGTCGTAGGTCCACTGATCTCACCTTTGTTATAGTTTGCATCCTTCGTATGGGTTTGATGTCAGTTTCTAACCGACATCGTTGCAAACTGACATCGTATGGGTAAGATGTCACTAGGTTTGTTGTCGGTTTAAAACCGACATGGTACCAAACCGACATCGTATGTGTAAGATGTCACTGGATTTGATGTCGGTTATAAACCGACATCGTATGGGTAAGATGTCGCTTCAATACGATGTCAGTTTAAAATCGACATTAAATTCAACCGACATTGTATCCATACGATAACACCTGGAAAGATGTCGGTTTGCAAAAACGACATTATATGGGTTTAATGTCGATTGCAAACCGACATGAAAATCCAAATTTGTTGTAGTGCATGTTCCAAAGTTATCACCGTTAAGTTTGTTGGAAGCAGTAATTGAATAAAAAAGAGCTTGACATGCTGAAAATAGAACATATTCTATTGGTGAATTACTAACCCATAACATGTATCCAATTAAGAATTTAGCAAAAGTAATAATGTACCCATAATCTCATTATTTATTTTTGCAACGATACTTCAGTGAGTCAGAGCAATCGCTACCGAGGGGTAGTCAATCACTCCTTCACCGAACCAAGACTTTCTTGACTAAATGCTCATACCAGAATAACTCTTATTCCTATAGCATTCTAGTTATCGCTACTTTTTGGTCAAGAATTCACCAACACTTAGTAATTCTCGTAAGTGTGACCCGCCATTTTTAGACCTCAGAGGTCGACCCCAACAATGCTACCGAATTAGAAAGTCAAAGTTGGGAATGGACCTAAGAGACCCTATCCATTTTTGGAGTTTGAGTTGTTCCGAATCCCATGTTATATCCCTCCGAATGGATGATGCTACTACGGGCAACCTGCAGGCGCAACATGGAAATCTCACAGTCCAAACTAATGGAGGAGACCATAGGATGTGTTGACACACTTCCTTCTCCCACTTACTATAAATACTTTCTCCATTCACCTTGCTCTTGATTTATGCAAACATCATTCGAATGGGGATGCCCTATTGACATCACGAGGCCGAGCATAAATCTCACGGTGTGAGCTTCGCGGAGAGCATAAGAGGAAATTGATATATCATATATACCTTTTCACTCCCACTAAGTATTTTAAACAGTTTGGGTATACTTTTACTTAGGCATATTTCGGCTAAAACAATATGACCTAAGTCTACCAGTATAACTATTATACTGGAATTACCTAAGTCTATTAACCTTTTAATAAATCTAGGTTTATGAGTTTAATTTATTAACTTTTAATAAACGCCGCTCACGAAAAATAATTTATAAACCTCTGGATTAAATTCACTCCCAGGTTGGTTCACAGGTAGGGGTGTTCCGTTTCCATCAACTTAAGTACCCCAGCCTAGCTAGAACCTTCCTTAGACAAAGTCCCTCTTTAATCATATTTATAAATTATTGGTTGCCTAATTCTAATCTTATTAGAACTAGATAACCTAAGGTCTAATTAATTCCAGTTCTAAAACTATTTTAAAACTAATTAATTAACCTTAGGTTACATGCATTTCTATGTTATAAATTGTTTGATCATTCATCCCATGAATATACATACATTTATAACAAATTCATCACATGAATAAATGCATAACAATTATATATTTAATTTTTAATTAATATAACCCTTATATTAATTATAATTAAAACATATAATATTTGTTTCACAAATTAATATAACATTTATATTAATTCCTATGAAACCCAATTCATGCATACTATATATTATAACGCTTATAACATACTTTCAATGCATGGAGCATGCTTCCTATGGTGGGATTTTAAAATCTATATGACATACTTTCTGCACATAGAATCATGGATTTTAATTAAAACATACATTCATAATGCATAATTAATTAAACACACTAAAGTGGACTAGTTTTGGCATCTAATGCAAGCAAACAACTAAATTATTACAATAATAATCTAGAATTAAAATCGAACCAGACCTTCAAAAGGTTGAACCGGGCTGTAAAAGGTTGAACCAGACCTCCAAATTGTGAAATGGACCTCCAAAACTGAAAAACCGACCTCAAAATAGTTAGAATCGGTCTAAAGCCACCCGAATCGGACCAAAAACGGCTTGAACCGACCCAAAATAACTTGAGCAGGTCAAAGTCAATGAACCAGGGTCTGAACCGGTCAAAGTCAAACTCTTCTTCTTCCTTTAAAAAAAAGGGCAAAATGCACTTTTGGTCCCTCAGGTTTGGGGTTGGTGTCTATTTGGTCCCTAAGGTTTGAAAAGTCCTTCAGGTTTGTAAAATCATTCTAAATGGTCCATAACTTAACTTTAACCTAACAGAATTCTTACTGGATTGTTAAGTGATGACATGGATTAGATGACAACTCTATATTTGCTGACGTGGATGGAATAATAGATTTATTTCATTTGATTACTTGACAAGTTAATTAAAAAAATGATTATTAATTTAATTTTAAAATGGTTTAAAATAAACCAAAATTGGTGCCCTATTTTGTCGATTCCTTTCCCTCATTCCTATTTTCATACTCCTTGCATATCGACTGTATCGACCTCCTTCGTCGATCTCACTGACCCATTTTCACAACAATGGCGAATAACCCTCTTCGAGTCCTCCTCATTGGTGCTGCTGGTATAACATTACTTTCCATTTTTAATTTCTTTCAATTTAATTCAATATTTGCTTCTGTTTCTGTTGCGTGATAATGTAGGAAAGTTTCCATAGTATCTGTCTACTTAATAGAATATTTTTTATTTCCCATTGTCGATTTTGTTAATTTGTCAAAAGAACGGAAGATTCGACAAAATGAGGGAAATTAATCGACAAAATAAACCATCAATTTTGGTTTATTTTAAACCATTTTAAAATTAATTTAATAATATTTTTTAAAAATTAACTTGCCAAGTAATCAAATTAAATAAATCTATTATTTCATCCACGTCAACAAATATAGAGTTGTCATCTAATCCATGTCATCATTTAACGGTGCAGTAAACATTCCGTTAGGTTAAAGTTAAGTTAGGACTATTTAGAACGATTGTACAAACTTGAGGGATCAAAGTGTATGTTTTCAAACCTTAGGAACCAAATAGACATTAATCCCAAACCTGGGGGACCAAAAGTGCATTTTGCCCAAAAAAAAATTCACGCGGGCAACTCAATTTTCCACTTTAGCAGAAGATGAAAAGTTTCCAGCAGCTGCCTCTTTTTTCATTTTTCTTAACCTTTGGAGCTTCTCTCTTCAAATTAAAGGTCTTCTCGAACTCCAATTGACTTTAAACTTTTACAGATTATTCTACGCACATTAATGCTCAAACACACTTGAGCAATTTAAAAATAAAGTACAAATTGATGCTCAATTTAAATGCCAAACTCAGATTAACACTTTAGACGCCCAGAAAAATTGTATTTCAAAAAACACCCACCACATAACAAAATAGATCAAATTGAGTGCTCAAAATTGCTCTAATACCAATTAAAAGAGTGTACAGTAAGAAAGCGGAAGCAATTTTGGATCTTGAATACTCTAAGTTGATCAATGTTACAAAACAAAAAACATACTCAAATCTGGAAAAACAGAGAATAAGAACTCATACCTTTGTAGCTCAAAATTCTCCTAATCCGTGGGCAAATCCTTGTTACAAATACTTTGTAGACAACCTCTAGTGTCTTCCCTACTATCCTCAGGCCTTGGAACAGATTGTGGGATCTTTGATAGAGAGAATTTTAAGAGAATCCTACTTAATGCATTGGTTTCTTCTTCAATTAAAGAAACCAAAAGCTTCTTCAAGTTAGGAGAAGATGACAGTAAGAAGATGAGAATTATTAAACAAGAAGGAGGTGCTCAATCATGGTGAATTTGACATTCAAAGAAGCTTGTTCACCCTTTTGAGTTTGGTCCAATTGAAACTTCAAAATTCAATTTGAATTTTCATTTAATTTTAATTCAAAAAATAATATAAAATTAATTTTAAATTAAAATCAATTTATTAATTTAATTAATTAATTAATTTAATTAATTAATTTTAAATAATTATAATTTAATATCAAATATAAAATTAATAATTAGATCAATCCTGATTTCTTAAATCGACCGTTCGAACATGAATCCCTATTCATGTTATAAACCGAATCAATATTTAAATCAATTTAAATATGTCCACCTCTTCTTTATCATAGTTTAATTCATAATTAATCTATGACACGTTAAGTATATCACATATAATTAACGTTTTCTCCCAAAATCAAATTTGAACAATTCAAATTCTATTCTCTCAAATGTTACAAGGCTTAGTCCGAGCTAGTAAGGGGACCTAATGGACCTACAGATCATGAGCTCCAACGATACGAGATTAACCGACCAAACTCTTTAGCCTAGCTAATCAACATTCGTTAACCACCGGGATACTCCACTAAAGCCCAGTGGTTGCACTCTTCTCACTGTACATATATTTATGTCCACTCGATATAACCATGATTAGTAAGTCGATCATTCACAGGTCGTTCGTAATTACAGCTGGGTCAAAAATATTGTTTTACCCCTGTAATTACTTCTTGTTCCTTAAGTCCCACTGTCCTCTAATGAACAATTGGATTGTTGTTGGATTTTATGTCCTAAAACTCGTAGTTTGTAATTGATAAACATTTTTTTCGTGTATCTTCTTCGATAAAATTGTTATTGAATTAGTGTACCATAATCTTGAATCCAATAAACTAAGGTCCCGAGGCTATTTAATGTAGACTTGAACTTTATGTGATTATATAAAACATGGATCAAGTTCGAGAATATTTTCAGAAATGGTCTATAGTATAGGGATAAGATTGGGCGCCTTATTCGGGGGACACTATGGATGCGGCCTACTTTGTAGTTAGTACAAACGATGTAATCCTGAATCGTTCATATAGAGATATGTAAGTGGGGGCATCCTATGCAATGAGTTTGTATAACAATGGACCACGACTTAGTCACTTTTACTTTATAGCACCGTTTACTGTATAAAACTGACTAATTTAATTTTGATGATCTAGGTAACTCAATCTCAATCCTGAGCTAACTATGAACTCCTGTTTATTCAGGATTATCCTTAGATCTGCATGGGTGAGAGCAGCTCAACAACGCTGGCTCAATAAGCCTCCCATTTCAAGGGTAAGACCAGATAGATAGCTGGTGACATAGGGTGCAAGACGAAATTCACTCCTACCCGACTCTAGGGATAGTAGATAGATTGTTCCCTTAAGTGCTGACTATGGAACTATAACAAGGGGCCCCACCCTCTCACTAGGTTGAGAGGGACTAAATTTGTTGGTTGGACCACAAATCAATTGTTCTATAGAGGTTCAGTGGGACTTAAGGAACAAGAAGTGTTCTCGGGGGTAAAACGGTATTTTGACCAAGGCAAGACCACGAACAACCTGTGAAGGATTGACTTACTAGTTACGGTTATATCAGGTGGACATAAATATATCTACAGTGAGGGGAGTGCAACTATGGGACTTAGTGGAATGACCCGTTAGTTAACAAAAGTTGATTAATTAGGTTAAAGAGTTTGACTGGCTAATCTCGGATTGTTGGAGCCCATGATCTGTTGGTCCATTAGGTCCCCCTGCTAGCTCACATGGATTAAACTTAGAACAGTATGTTTGATTAATTCGAATTGTTCGAATTAGGTAAGGAATTTTAAACCGACAAGTATATGTGATATAACTATCGATTTTTTATGACACAATATATTCAAATGTGATTCAAATTTCAAAAATATGAATGCGGATTCATGTTCGGGAGGTCAAAATTAGTCAAGAGTGTCAAAATCGTAAAAAGTCAAAGGTTGACTTTTTAGCTCGGGAAAAGTCAAAGTTTGACTTTGACCAAATAAAAAAGACTATTTTACCTTTGACTAGAGTTAGTGGTATTATCCAAGTTTTTGTTGGATAATCCCACTAACTTAAGTGGATTATGTGTAAACATTATAGAATGACACATAGCCCACTTTAGTTAGTGTTTTGTGAGGTGTTGCATTTTGGTGAGCCTTGGCATGCATTTGATGCATGTAATTTCTTTATAAATAGGTTTGTTTTCAAAACAAAGGGTTCATTTTGCTGATTTTTGAGTTTTTTCAAAAGAAGTCTCACCAAAATATATTTCTTCTCCTTTCCTCACTTAATACTTTGAACCTCCCATTCTTCCTTTTCAATCCTTCATTTACCGAGTCCCACAACTCGGTTTTGAGTCCAGAGGATAGCGGGGAAGCTCTAGTGGTGGTCCGATTGTGTTCGGGTTTTGCTTTGGCAAGGAGGAGAGAAGAAATTGAGCTACAAAGGTTGTATATTCTTCCCTTTTTTAGTTTACTGTTTTTGTATGTTTGCATGTTAATTTCTATTAAGTTAGATGCAATTAGAGTGTCATTAGATCCTTATTCCGCTGTGTATGTCTCGTGTTCCATCATGTGGTATCATAGAATGCTTTAATTTCACTCAATTGCATATGGTGGGTTGTTATTTTTTATGTGATGAAATTGTTGGAAGCTAAAATTGGCTCATTGTTTTGGCATCGTTTAGGCTTTAATTTCTTGTTTTAATTTATAATTTGCTCAAGGGTTTTGAGCCTTAATGTGTTCCCATGTAGTCTGTAAAATTTGGGAGTCAATAGAGTTGAAATTAGGTTGTAATTGGAGTTTCAACCGACGTTGCGCACTGCCGAAAAAAACTGCACTTTGGTGTTTTTTTGGAGCGTTTTTTCAGCCGTTGTCCGTGTCAAATTGCTGCCATTTTCAAGCTGGTACGGGCTGGTTCTGTAAGCCCTAAACTCTATTCTCTTTTATCATTGATCACTCGTTTATGATGTTTTGAAATAAGCAAAATCGGATAGGTTGCACTAAACGATGTCGTGATCGAATTTCAGAATCTATTGAATTTGGAGCTACAATGTGTCTAAACTTCATAAAGGGATAGGTAAACATTGAAATAAGCATATTAAAAGTTGCATTGAAGTAAGTTCAAATCATTAGCAATTGGAGAACTTTTAGGTGCATCATGTATTGAATGGAAGATCATATGTCTCACAGACTTGGGATAAGTTGGCTAAATGCTTAGGGTTTCTTAATACACTTATTTTTGTGTTTTAAAAAGAAAAGAAAGAAAGGGATAAAGGAAAGGAAAAGAAAAGGAAAAGAAAAGAAAAAGCAAAAGGGGAAAAGGACAAAGTTTGCCTCTTGGTTTATAAAATGGCTTTATCTTCTCAATTTTCTTCTTTATTTATCAAAACTAAAGTTGAAGCTTCGTGGGAGAAGGAGAAAGGAAGAAAATGGAAGCCATTTTCGTGAGTTTGGAGTTGGAATTGCAGAAGAAAGGAGGAGAACTCAAAGCATAATTGTAAAGCAGCAAAGTGATCAACTCAGACAAGTTCTGATGTTTTGGTCTTTTCGAGCTCAACAAGAAGAGAGGAAGACAGAAGACAGAATTTGCTGTCAAATCTGGGAAGTCTCTGATGTTTTGGTTGTTCTGATCAGAATACTTGGAGTTAGAAGCTCTAATTGGTATGGTTCGAAAGCTTATTGAATTTCCTACAACTTTCGTGAAGAAATCGTGAGTAGAAAATGTCTAAAAGATGTTCTAAATATCAGGTTAAATATGTTGTGCAAAGCAGAAATCCGAATGGAACAAAGCAGCAGAATCATTTTAGGGGTTAAGCTACTGAGGTAATTTCTCACCAATACGTTAGGAATCTCATTTTCATGTCTTCATAAGAGTTTTAGAGGATTCAAAAAGGAAGAGTTTGGTATAAATTTCACCCTGTTTGGCTGAGAAATGAAGAAGTTATGGCTGTCTAAAAACAGGGCAGAAAATCTGAAAATGCTGGAATTTTGAAAGTGTGTTTTCTTGCAAATTTTAAGGTCAAAAATCATGAGCTCGAGGTTCTAATGATTGATTTGGCTTGTTTGATGAGGCCAAGAGCAAATAGGTCAAGTTTACAAGCCAAGGTTCCAATTACGATACGGTGAGTGACTCTATCTTAGAATTATGTTTGACCTATGTTGTTCTTCATGAACATAAGTGTTGATAATTACATCTTGAATGAACTAGTTGTGAATGGCTTCATAGAGTTTTTCTAACATAAGGTTCATGATGGAACCTAAGAATGCTTTGAAGTTAGTTGTAACAATAAATCCAAGTATGGAAACAAAATTATGAAAGTATGCTTTCCTTTAGAGAATGTTTTATGTAAATCCGTTTGGGAATATGTTTATATGATAATGTGAAAATGTCAAGGAATTGTTATATGTGTTTTAAAGACATGATTTCCATGGTAAACAAAGTATGCTCATGTTTGTGGTTAATCCCCAATATCTTGAAGGACATTCGAGAAGGTACTTAGGGGAAAATGAATCATGATATCCCGATCATGAAGGACAATGAGAAGGTATCAGGGAAGTAAATGGTTTTACCTAAATATCAAGGACAATGAGAAGGTATTCGGGTATTGAATGGTTTTACCTTAATAATGAAGGACATAGAGAAGGTATTAGGAAAACCAAACGACTAAAGGTATTCCACGTGCACGTGAGAAAGGGAGAGAGGTATGAACCTTGTTGGAATAAATGTAACTCTACCACCTCTATGGTTTGATGTGGAGTCATGTCATGTGCTTATTGTTATGAGCTTTTATATTATTGATCTATCTACCCTCGATATGTTAGTACATTTCGAGTTGTGTGCTATGCACAAGTGGTGACTTAAAACTCAGTAAATTGGAAGCATGGTTTGTTAATGTTTACAAACAGATGTTAAGTTATTTTGTACTTATAATCTGCCATTATTGTGATTCACCGTGAGCTTATAATGTTTTAAAGATAGGCACTCACCGAGCTTTTTAGCTCATTCTTTCAATGTTTTCAAACCTTTTCGTGTAGAGATCAAGCTCCCAGTACCGACATCCCGCCATAGTCTCTTTGGAAGTTTCATAAGTTGATAGTTTGTACGTGGTGGTGTTGTATAGCAAGTCGTTATGTAGTTATAGAAGTTTGTACATTAGTGGTTGTATAAACATTGAGTTGTCTTGTGTTGTTTTTATGCGCTTGACTTTTAGTTTCCAAAAGAGACTTGTGAAGGGTTTCTCCTTGTGTATGTTTAATAGTTGTCCAGTTCACTGTGTGTTATGTTAAAATGTTCCATATGCAAACATAGTATGTTATCGTGAGAGTACTGTGGTCAGTGTGTATTGTAAAGAGCTAAACAATGTTCATTGGCTTCACGCCGCCTTTCGAGCCTAGTTTTCAGGTAATTCGGAAGGGGGTGTGACAACTTGGTATCAGAGCAATTAGCTCCATGGGAATGAGACAGAGCAAGTTAGCTCTAGAAAGAACAGAAAAGTAAATAGCAAGTTATTGAGTTAATTCAATAGAATTAGTAGAGTATGGTCCAAGTAAGGATAAGAGTAAGTCCAATCGGGACTAGAATGTGAACACAAGTCTAGAATTGTGCATTTGAGTTGAGTACTCATTACATGTCTAGTGTGTTAATATGTTATAGAAGTCATGCCACCACGCACTAGCAGGCGATGCGCAGGCAAGATCGGGACGGGACGCAGGATCCTACCCAAGATCAATCCCAAAGTGGAGATCTAGTGCCCCGAGAGTTCGAGATAGGCTGAGAATTAAGCAACATCCTAATTCCTCACGGGACGTAGGTAAGCCATAGGGAGCGTGGCTAAGTAATCCAGATAAGACATATATAATAGATTACCTAAAAGAATTAGGAGCCCAAAGTGTTTGAGGGTTCCAAAGATCCAAATTAAGTCGAGGTTATCCAATTGAAAGTCGAGGTTTGGCCGATTAAGCTTGATAAATGTTTTGATGTTATGAGTTTCTCCGAGAAGCAAAATGCTAAGTTGGCGTAATCTTGTTGCTAAAGGAAGCGTAAGGATGATGGAAATCGATGTTAGCTTGATTGTAGTGATGCACGTACTTCACAATCGCAAACTTTCGTAAGTATATTTGAAAATAAATATTACCCTAGCACGCACTTAGAGAGGTAAAAGAGGATGAATTTTTAGAATTAAAGCGAGGATCATTTTCAGTGGGTGAGTGTGAGAGAAGATATACCGAGTTGTCGCGGTATGTTGATGTGATTGTGGCATCTAAGAGCGGCGTGTGTCGACGATTTGAAAGAGAGGTTACGACACGAGATACGCACCCGATTCTGACCATTGTTAAGTGGGTGACTTCTCTCGGTGGTAGAGACCGCTCACGTGTTGAGCAGAGCATAGCAGAGGAGAAGTCGATAGTGAAGCCTAGTTGTGGAGGCTTGCATGAAAGCGATTTCAAGGTCGTGAGCATCGGAGGTTCACACTTGGAGTAAATGTTTCTAAGTCAATATGACTTTAAGGAGCAAGCTAGTAGCCAAATAGCCGGTGCATCGAGGCGGATGTTTATGGTCGCACTTCTATCGAGGAGGTAGAGTTAAAGAGGACCTAGTTAGTTTGTTTGACCGGCAAAGAAGTTGCGTGGAGGGCAAGAGTCTATGCCAAGATAGCAAGGAAAACTCCATGTGTGATCATGTTGCAAGAATCATCAAGGTCATTGTCTTGTGAATGTTGGTACATGCTACTAGTGTCGCGACAACCGTGACATGTCAAGAGGATTGTCCACACTATGGACACCGCGCAGAGAGGGACTAGGAGTTAAGTCCCGATTAGTTGAGCAAATGAGAGTATCGTGAGTTGCAAGAGAGGCACCAGTGGTGTTAGACTAAAGAGAGTTGTAGGAGGCCCAGGCAACACGGAAAGGTCTACGCTATGACTCGAAGAAGCGAGAAGATGCATCATAAGTCATTCATTGGTATGATTACTATTTGTAATGTATCCGCACTTGTTTTAATAAAACCGGTGCTACACATTTTTTGTTTTTAGTATGTTCTTGACTAAGTTGAATGGGGGAAGCTAGAACCTTTATGTAAAAGGTTAGTTATATGCAATCTAGTTGGTGATGTGTTACTAGTCAATGCAAAGTGTTCATGGGACTATGAGGTCTTAGTAGAAGGTCTTATTATGTTAGTGGATCTTCTTTCACTAGACTTGCAGGTATGAGATGCAATCTTAAGAATGGATTTCGTATTTACTCATTATGCTTCTGAGATTGCCATATAAAGGAAGTTGTTTTCAAGAAACCGAGGGTTAGTCAAGTGGTTTTAGGGGATGGAAGAAAGATTATTCCTACGAGTTTGATTTCGACATTCAAAGCTCGAGAAATTGTTGAGAAAAGGATGATGCGGCGTTTCTTGCTTACGTAGTGGAGGTGCAGAAGAAAAGCTAAAACCGGAAGATGTTCTTGTGGTAAATGAGTTTCTTGATGTTTTTCCAAACAGATCTGTGGGTTACCAACTGATAGGAGGTAGAGTTCACTATTGAATTGCTACCAGAACAACACCTATTTCGCAGCGCCGTATAGAATGACTCCAAGTGAGATCAGGAGCTAAAGATGCGATTATAAAGACTAGTAGATAAGGGATACATCGGACCTAGTGTATCGCCTTGAGAGCTCCAGTGTTATCTGTGAAAAGAAAGATGGTATCCGTAGATTATGCATTGATTATAGATAGTTAAACAAAGTCACGACACGTAACAAGTATCCTTTACCCCGTATAGATGACTTGTTTGACGATTAAGAGGAACATCAAGTGTTTCCTAAGATTGATTTGAGATCGAGGATACCATCGATTAAAGGTAAGGGAAACAGATATTCCTAAAACAACATGAACGAGGTATGGGCATTATGAGTTTTTAGTAATGTCGTTCGGTTTGACGAATGCACCAAAGATTTTGTGGACCTCATGAACAGGATATTCCACCAAGATTTGGATCGATTCGTGATAGTATTTATTGATAATATACTAGTTTACTCAATTGTGAAAGCTCATGAGGAACATTTGAGGATTATTCTCGCAAACACTACGAGATAAACGGTTATACGCTAAATTCACCAAATGTGTGTTTTGGTTGGATCGAGTAGTGTTTTTGGGGCATGTTGTCTCAAAGAAATGGTGTTAGTGTGGATCCAAATAAAGTTAAAGTCAGAGTCAATTGGGAGAGACCGATCGGTCGATGACAGAGGTAACGTAGTTTCCTAAGTTTGGCAGGATACTACTACAAAGCGGTTTGTTGAGGATTTCTCACGAATAGCATTACCCTTAATAGCTTTGACAAAAAGAATGCTAAGTTTGAATGGTCGGACAAGTAAGTAACAGAGTTTTGTGAGTGAAAAGAGATTAGTTACTGATGACCTATTCGACACTTCCCCGTGAGGAAGGAAAAGAGTATGTGATTTATTGTGATGCCTCGAGACAAGGTTTAGGGTTTGTGCTCGTGCAAGAAGGAAAAGTAATAGCTTATGCATCAAGACAATTGAAAAAGCATGAATGTAATTACCTACCCACGATCTCGAGCTAGTAGCGCTTGTTCTAGCATCAAGATCCAAAACATTACTTGTTTGGTGAAAGGTGTCACATTTACACAGATCATAAGAGATCAAACATATCTTTGATTAGAGGAGTTGAATGTGAGACAAGGAAGATGGTTAGAACTTATTAAAGATTATGATTGTACTATAGAATACCATCCCGGTAAGGTGAATGTGGTAGCAGATACATTGAGCGGGAAGTGAAGACTTCCTAGGGATACCTTGTGTGGTATTCGAGCAACATTTTTATGTACTTTAAGGAATTCTAAGGCGATTGAAAGCTGCAGAGAATTGTGGGGTCTTTAGTTAAATTTCAGATCAGGCCTTCACTCGTAATAGAGATTGTGAGAAGACAATCAGAGAATAGTAACTTGCAGAAAATGTTTGGAAAGTCCAAACAGGGCTCAGAAGCAAAATTTAAAATGAGATCAGACGGAGCCCAGAGAAACAGGGAAGACTATGCCTTCCGAGTGTTAGTGAGCTTAAAGATGCTATTCTAGAGGAAGCTCACAGTTCAGCTACGCTATGCATCCAGGAAGCATCAAGATGTGTAAAACCTTGAATGAGACTTATTGGTGACCTGGGATGAAACGAGAGATAGCTGATTATGTTGATAGATGTTTGATCATCGCCAAGTTAAACCGATAGAAACAGAAGCAAAAAGGACTCCTTAACCCATTGCTAGTGTCGGAATGGAAATGGGAGCGTATTACTATGGTTTTTCTGTGTAGATTACCACGAACTTCAAATGGACATGATAGTATATGATAATGGTCGATAGACTCACTAAGACAACAATGTTATACCGGTTAAAATCGACGCGTCTACACTTGATCAACTTGTTAAGCTATACGTCGACAAAATTGTGAGTCAATACAGAGTGCCAGTGTCCATAGTTTCAGATAGAGATCCGAGATTTACTTCTATGTTTTGCCCTAGTTTACAGAAAGCTATGGGGACAAAGCTGAGTTTTAGTACAGCGCTCCATTCTCAGACAGATGGTCAGTCAGAGAGGACCATCCAGACCCTAAAAGACATGTTGAAAGCATGTGTCCTTCAAGTTAAGGGGAGTTGGGATACACACCTATCGCTTATGGAATTTGCTTATAATAACAGTTACCAGTCGAATATTGGCATGGCACCATTTGAGGCTCTGGATAAAAGACCATGTAGAACGCTCGTATATTGGAATAAACAAGAAGAGCGGAAGCTAATCGGTCCTAAGTTGGTGCAAGTTATGACAAACAATATTAACGAATCGAGAGAATCAAAGTAGCACAAGACCGTCGTAAGAGTTATGTGGATAAGCAACGAAAGGACTTAGAATTCCGTGTTGGAGATCAAGTTTTCTTGAAGTTATCTCCATGGAGAGGTGTCCTTCGTTTTGGTAAGAAAGGTAAACTAAGCCCTAGATATATTGGTCCTTATCAAGTAATGAGGACAAGTTGGGCGACAACCTCTGTGCATGGAGTTACCAACAAAACTATCTCGAGTACATAATGTTTCCCATGTAACAATGTCAAGAAATACATTTCGATCCGTCACATGTGCTCAAGGTAGAACCAAGACAACTTAAGGAGAATCTATCATATGAGGAAGAACCTCTACAGGTACTTAGGAACAAGTCAATACCACTGGTAAAGGTCTTGTGGAGAAATCACGACGTCGAGGAAGTAACATGGGAAAGCGAAAACATAATGAAAGAAAAGTACCCACAACTTTTTCGTCTTTGAATTTCGAGGGCGAAATTCCTCTTAAGGGGGTAGTAATTGTAAGCCCTAAACTCTATTCTCTTTTATCATTGATCACTCGTTTATGATGTTTTGAAATAAGCAAAATCGGATAGGTTGCACTAAACGATGTCGTGATCGAATTTCAGAATCTATTGAATTTGGAGCTACAATGTGTCTAAACTTCATAAAGGGATAGGTAAACATTGAAATAAGCATATTAAAAGTTGCATTGAAGTAAGTTCAAATCATTAGCAATTGGAGAACTTTTAGGTGCATCATGTATTGAATGGAAGATCATATGTCTCACAGACTTGGGATAAGTTGGCTAAATGCTTAGGGTTTCTTAATACACTTATTTTTGTGTTTTAAAAAGAAAAGAAAGAAAGGGATAAAGGAAAGGAAAAGAAAAGGAAAAGAAAAGAAAAGCAAAAAGGGAAAAGGACAAAGTTTGCCTCTTGGTTTATAAAATGGCTTTATCTTCTCAATTTTCTTCTTTATTTATCAAAACTAAAGTTGAAGCTTCGTGGGAGAAGGAGAAAGGAAGAAAATGGAAGCCATTTTCGTGAGTTTGGAGTTGGAATTGCAGAAGAAAGGAGGAGAACTCAAAGCATAATTGTAAAGCAGCAAAGTGATCAACCTGCACAAGTTCGATGTTTTGGTCTTTTCGAGCTCAACAAGAAGAGAGGAAGAGAAGACATTTAATTTGCTGTCAAATCTGGGAAGTCTCCGATGTTTTGGTTGTTCTGATCAGAATACTTGGAGTTAGAAGCTCTAATTGGTATGGTTCGAAAGCTTATTGAATTTCCTACAACTTTCGTGAAGAAATCGTGAGTAGAAAATGTCTAAAAGATGTTCTAAATATCAGGTTAAATATGTTGTGCAGCAGAAATCCGAATCTGGAACAATGAGCAGAATCATTTTAGGGGTTAAGCTACTGAGGTAATTTCTCACCAATACGTTAGGAATCTCATTTTCATGTCTTCATAAGAGTTTTAGAGGATTCAAAAGGAAGAGTTTGGTATAAATTTCACCCTGTTTGGCTGAGAAATGAAGAAGTTATGGCTGTCTAAAAACAGTAAGGTAAAATCTGAAAATGCTGGAATTTTGAAAGTGTGTTTTCTTGCAAATTTTAAGGTCAAAAATCATGAGCTCGAGGTTCTAATGATTGATTTGGCTTGTTTGACAGGCCAAGAGCAAATAGGTCAAGTTTACAAGCCAAGGTTCCAATTACGATACGGTGAGTGACTCTATCTTAGAATTATGTTTGACCTATGTTGTTCTTCATGAACATAAGTGTTGATAATTACATCTTGAATGAACTAGTTGTGAATGGCTTCATAGAGTTTTTCTAACATAAGGTTCATGATGGAACCTAAGAATGCTTTGAAGTTAGTTGTAACAATAAATCCAAGTATGGAAACAAAATTATGAAAGTATGCTTTCCTTTAGAGAATGTTTTATGTAAATCCGTTTGGGAATATGTTTATATGATAATGTGAAAATGTCAAGGAATTGTTATATGTGTTTTAAAGACATGATTTCCATGGTAAACAAAGTATGCTCATGTTTGTGGTTAACCCCTAATACTTGAAGGACATTCGAGAAGGTACTTAGGGGAAAATGAATCATGATATCCCGATCATCAAGGACAATGAGAAGGTATCAGGAAGTAAATGGTTTTACCTAAATCTTTGAAGGACAATGAGAAGGTATTCGGGTATTGAATGGTTTTACCTTAATCTTTGAAGGACATAGAGAAGGTATTAGGGAAAACCAAACGACTAAAGGTATTCCACGTGCACGTGAGAAAGGGAGAGAGGTATGAACCTTGTTGGAATAAATGTAACTCTACCACCTCTATGGTTTGATGTGGAGTCATGTCATGTGCTTATTGTTATGAGCTTTTATATTATTGATCTATCTACCCTCGATATGTTAGTACATTTTGAGTTGTGTGCTATGCACAAGTGGTGACTTAAAAACTGTAAATTGGAAGCATGGTTTGTTAATGTTTACAAACAGATGTTAAGTTATTTTGTACTTATAATCTGCCATTATTGTGATTCACCCGTGAGCTTATAATGTTTTAAAGATAGGCACTCACCGAGCTTTTTAGCTCATTCTTTCAATGTTTTCAAACCTTTCAGGTAGAGATCAAGCTCACGGCACGACATCCCGCCATAAATCTGGAAGTTTCATAAGTTGATAGTTTTATGCGTGGTCGTGTTGTATAGCAAGTCGTTATGTAGTTATAGAAGTTTGTACATTAGTGGTTGTATAAACATTGAGTTGTCTTGTGTTGTTTTTATGCGCTTGACTTTTAGTTTCCAAAAGAGACTTGTGAAGGGTTTCTCCTTGTGTATGTTTAATAGTTGTCCAGTTTCTGTTTGTGTTATGTTAAAATGTTCCATATGCAAACATAGTATGTATATTATCAGTCACAGGTCAATGTGTATTGTAAAGAGCTAAACAATGTCTGTTGGCTTCACGCCGCCTTTCGAGCCTAGTTTTCAGGTAATTCGGAAGGGGGTGTGACAGGTTCGAAGTGTTCGAGATTGGTTCAGAGTTATTTTTCAAATTATTAATGTAATAATTTAGTTAATTGCTTGTTTATGATGTCAAAACGGGTCCAATTTTATGTTTTATTTTCTTTATGCATTATGAATGTGTTTAATTGTTTAAATCTTTATTGTGCATAAAGTATGTCATGTAGATTTAAATTTCCACCATAGGTTAACATAGGTTAACATGCACATGCATTGAAAGTATGTTATAATGGTTATAATTTTTCATTATATAATTGTTATGTAATGAATGTGGAATGTATGTTATAGATTTGTCAATTCTTTTTATAAGTGTTATAAAATCAATTAGACTTTTTAAATCTATAACAAAGATAAGATGCATGCTCACTTAGGTTAACCATCAACAATCTCTTTTTCATAGAAATTAGGTCGATATCTTGTAAAATCGAAGTTACAAGAAAACTCACCCGACAAGATCTTGGCAAAAAGTCAGATAAGATGACTAAGGTTGAAAGGGTTTTAAGTTGACGGTTCACGGAACACCTTCTACCTGGAGATCGAGTCGGCGTCTGAGTTAGGTTAAATCGGTTTTATGAGCATGCGTGAGCGGTGTAAGGTAATAAAATTTGTTTATCACCTAGACATCGTAGGTTAAAATCCAGTATAAATGTTATACTCGGATGTTTCGCCTAGACTTAGGATATGTTTTAGTTAGCCGAAATATATTGCTAAGTAATTTATACCCTAACCGTCTAGAACACTTTAGCTAGAGAGAAGTAATGTACTTTTAACTCTAGCGTCCCTAAGAGTTCACACCGTGAGATTCATGCTTGGCTTTAGGGCGTTCTGGGAGCGGACTCCATTCGGAGAGTGTTTGCATGAGTCAATATCAAGGTGAATAGGGGAAGTCGTTCATAGTAAGTGGGAGAAGGAAGTGTGTCAATGCATCCCACGGTCTCTTCCATTAGGTCGCACCGTGAGATTCCTATAATGCACCTGCATGTTTGCCCTTGAGCGACCTTACCAATCGGAGGGTTGTATTATAGGATTCGGAACACCGCGAACTCCAAAAATAGATAGGGTCTCTCAGGTCCGTTTCATTCTTGTCTTTCCAATTTCGGGAGCATAATGATCCTGATCCTTGAGGTCTGAAGAAGGTTACACTTACAAAAATTACTAAGTGTTAGCAAATTCTCGACCAAAGGAGCGATAACTAAGTTACTATAGGAATAAGAGTTATTCTGGTGATAGTATTTAGTTAAGATAGTCTTGGTTCAACGGAGGAATGGTCGGTCACCCCTCAGTGAAGGTTATTCTAAACCGTTGAAATATCGTTGCAAACATAATAATGATGGGTACATTATTTTTTTGCTAAACTTGATTGGATTGTAAAAGTTAATATTTTTTACTAAAAATGATATGTTTTTTTTTCAGCATGACTAGCTCTTTAGTTCAACTATTAGCTTCCAAAAAACTTAACGGCGACAACTACACAACATGGAAAACAAATCTGAATACAATACTAGCAATAGATTACTTGAGATTTGTCTTAACTGAGAAATGTCCTCAAGCCCCTGCCTTAAATGCTAACCGAACTAGTCGGGAAGCTTATGATCGATGGGTTAAGGTTAACGATAAAGCTCGTGTCTATATTCTTGTCAGCATGACTGATGTATTGGCTAAGAAATATGAATCCTTGGGCACAGCTAAGGCTATCATGGATTCGTTAAAAGAGATGTTCGAGCAACCGTCATCGGTTCTAAGACACGAGGCTATTAAGTACATTTACAACAAGCGTATGAAGGAAGGGACCTCTGTTAGAGAACATGTCCTGGACATGATGGTCCACTTCAATATTGCTGAAGTAAATGGTGGCGCCATCGACGAGGTAAATCAGGTTAGTTTTATTATGGAATCTCTTCCAAAGAGCTTCATACCATTTCAGATGAATGCTTCTCTGAATAAAATAGAGTTGAATCTGACAACCCTTCTTAACGAGCTCCAACGTTTTCAAACTCTTACAAAAGCTAAGGGGAAAGAGGTGGAGGCAAATGTTGTCACCACAAGGAAAGTTTTAAGAGGATCATCCTCTAAAACTAAAGTTGGACCTTCAAAGAACAAGAATGTTCAAATGAAAAAGAAGGGCAAGGGGAAGGCTCACATGACAAACAAGTGAAAGAAAGTTGCAGAAAAAGGAAAATGCACTACAACCAAAACGGGCACTGGAAAAGGAACTGTCCGAAGTACCTTGCTGAGAAAAAAGCATATAAAGAAGCACAAGGTAAATATGATTTACTAGTTGTTGAAACATGTTTAGTGGAGTATGATACCTTAACCTGGATATTGGATTCGGGGGCCACTAATCATATTTGTTTCTCTTTTCAGGAAACTAGTTCCTGGAAAAAGGTAAAAGAAGGTGAGAACACCCTCAAGGTTGGAATAGGAGAGGTTTTCTCGGCCTATGTAGTGTGAGACTTGAAGTTGTATTTCGACGATAGATATATCATACTTAAAGATGTTTTGTATGCTCCTAAAATGAAACGGAATTTAATATCTATCACATGTATATTAGAACAAATGTATAAAATATCCTTTGAAATCAATGAAGCGTTCATTTTCAGAAAAGGTATTCAAATTTGTTCTGCTATACTAGAAAACAACTTATATAAGTTAAGACCAACTAAAGCAAAATTTTTCTTAAATACGGAGATGTTTAGAACAGCCGAAACTCAGAATAAAAGACAAAAAGTTTCTTCCAATGCCTATCTATGGCACTTAAGACTTGGTCACATAAATCTCAATAGGATTGGGAGATTGGTTAAGAATGGACTCTTAAATCAGTTAGAAGACAATTCTTTACCTCAATGTGAGTCTTGTCTTGAGGGAAAAATGACTAAGAGATCTTTTACTGGAAAAAGTTTCAGAGCAACAATACCCTTAGAGATCGTACATTCGGACCTCTGTGGACCGATGAATGTCAAAGCTCGAGGTGGGTATGAATATTTCATCAATTTCATTGATGATTATTCAAGGTATGGTCATATTTACCTAATGCATCACAAGTCTGATTCTTTTGAAAAGTTCAAAGAATATAAGACTGAGGTTGAGAACCAGAGGTAAAACGATTAAGACATTTCGATCAGATCGAGGTGGGGAGTACATGGACTTAAGATTCCAAGCCTATATGATAGAACATGGAATCAAGTCACAACTCTCTGCACCTAATATGCCTCAGCAGAATGGTGTATATGAAAGAAGAAATAGAACCTTCTTGGACATGGTTCGCTCAATGATGAGCTTTGCTAAGTTACCTGATTCCTTTTGGGTACATGCATTAGAAACTGTTGTCCATATTTTGAATAACGTTCCCTCTAAAAGTGTTTTAGAAACACCTTATGAGTTATGGAAAGGGCGTAAAGGTAGTTTACGTCACATTAGGATCTGGAGATGCCCAGCGCACGTGTTGGTGCAAAATCCTAAAATATTAGAACGTCGTTCAAAGTTATGCCTAGTTGTAGGTTATCCAAAAGAAACAAAAGGTGGTATGTTTTATGATCCTCAAGAGAATAAGGTTTTTGTGTCGACAAATGCAACATTCTTAGAGGAAGACCACATCAGAAGTCATCAACCCCCATGATGAGACTAGTATTAAATGAACTTTCCAAAGACGCTACAGATAAAGCTAGTTCATCTACTAAAGTAGTAGATAAAACTAGTACATCTGGTCAGTCACATCCTTCTCAAGAGTTGAGAATACCTCGATGTAGAGGGAGAGTTGTTCATCAGCCTGACCGTTACTTGGGTTTAACTGAAACTCAAGTCGTCATACCTAATGATGGCATAGAGGATCCATCGACCTATAAACAGGCCATGAAAGATGTAGACCGTGACCTGTGGGTCAAAGCCATGGACCTCGAAATGGAGTCTATGTACTTCAATTCCGTCTGGGTACTTGTAGATCGACCAAATGACATAAAACCAATTGGTTGTAAGTGGATCTACAAGAGAAAACAAGACCAAGCCGGTAAAGTACAGACTTTTAAGGCTCGACTTGTGGCAAAGGGTTATTCCCAGAGAGAAGGAAGGGACTATGAAGAAACTTTTTCTCCCGTTGCCATGCTTAAGTCGATTCGAATACTCTTGTCCATCGCCACTTTTTATGACTATGAAATTTGGCAGATGGATGTCAAGACAGTCTTTCTAAACGGCGATCTTGAGGAGAGTATCTATATGGCTCAACCAAAGGGGTTTATTGCACGTGGTCAAGAACAAAAGTTTGTCGCTTGAGTAAATCCATTTATGGGTTGAAACAAGCTTCTAGATCTTGGAATATAAGATTTGATACTGCGATCAAATCTTATGGTTTTGAACAGAATGTTGACGAGCCTTGTGTGTACAAGAAGATCTTCAATTCTACTATAGCGTTCTTAGTTTTATATGTTGATGACATTCTACTCATTGGGAATGATGTAGGTTACTTGACTGACATCAAGAAATGACTAGCTACACAATTCCAAATGAAAGATTTGGGAGATGCACAGTATGTTCTAGGGATTCAAATTGTTCGAAACCACAAGAACAGAACACTAGCCATGTCTCAAGCAACTTATATAGACAAAATATTGTCTAGGTATAAGATGTAGAATTCCAAAAGAGGTTTGTTACCTTACAGATATGGAATTCATTTGTCAAAGGAACAATGCCCTAAGACACCTCAAGAGGTTGAGGACATGAGACGCATTCCCTATGCTTCCGCAGTTGGGAGTTTGATGTATGTAATGTTATGTACTAGACCTGACATATGCTACCCAGTAGGGATAGTCAGTAGGTATTAGTCCAATCCTGGATATGATCATTGGACTGTCGTTAAGAACATCCTCAAGTATCTTAGGAGAACGAGGAACTACATGCTCGTGTATGGTGCTAAGGATTTGATCCTTACTGGATACACTGACTCTGATTTCCAGACCGATAAAGATGCAAGAAAATCCACATTGGGATCAGTGTTCATTCTGAATGGAGGAACAATAGTATGGAGAAGTGTGAAGCAAAACTGTATTGCAGACTCCACAATGGAAGCTGAGTACGTAGCTGCATGTGAAGCAGCAAAGGAAGCAGTATGGTTGAGGAAATTTTTGAAAGATTTGGAAGTTGTTCCAAATATGCATATACCTATCACCCTATATTGTGATAACAGTGGTGCAGTTGCAAACTCAAGAGAACCAAGAAGCCATAAGCGCGGAAAGCATATTGAGAGCAAATACCATCTCATCCGGGAGATTGTACATCGTGGAGACGTTATAGTGACCCACATATCTTCTGAGTAAAACATTGTTGATCCTTTTACAAAGACCCTCACGGCTAAAGTGTTTAAAGGTCACCTACGATCTAGGTCTACGAAGCTAGTACACTAGGATAAGTGGGAGAACATTTGGGCATATGCCCTAGTTTATTGTATTCATATGTTTATTGTACTCATATGTTTCTCACTTAAATTCAACATTGGGATATTCCACTAGGAGTTTTAGTCCAAGTGGGAGTTTGTTGGATTTTATGTCCTAAAACTCGTAGTTTGTAATTGATAAACATTTTTTTCGTGTTTCTTCTTCAATAAAATTGTTATTGAATTAGTGTACCATAATCTTGAATCCAATAAACTAAGGTCCCGAGGCTATTTAATGTAGACTTGAACTTTATGTGATGACATAAAACATGGATCAAGTTCGAGTATATTGCCAGAAATGGTTTATAGTATAGGGATAAGGTTGGGCGCCTTATTCTGGGGACACTATGGATGCGACCTACTTTGTAGTTAGTACAAACGATGTGATCCTGAATCGTTCATATAGAGATATGTAAGTGGGGACATCCTATGCAATGAGTTTGTATAAGACTGGACCACGACTTAGTCATGTTTGCTTTATAACACCGTTTACTGTATAAAACTGACTAATTCAATTTTGATGACCTAGGTAACTCAATCTCAATCCTGAGCTAACTATGAATTCCTATTTATTCGGGATTATTCTTAGATCTGCATGGGTGAGAGCAGCTCAACAGCGTTGGCTCAATAAGCCTCCCATTTCAGGGGTAAGACCGGATAGATAGCTGGGGACATAGGGTGCAAGACGGAATTCACTCCTACCCGACTTTAGGGATAGTAGATAGGTTGTTCCCTTAAGTGCTGACTTTGGAACTAGAACAAAGGGTCCCACCCTCTCACTAGGTTGAGAGGGACTAAATTTGTTGGTTGGACCACAAATCAATTGTTCTATAGAGGTTCAGTGGGACTTAAGGAACAAGAAGTGTTCTCGGGGGTAAAACGGTATTTTGACCCAGCCAAGACCACGAACAATCTGTGAAGGATTGACTTACTGGTTAAGGTTATATCAGATGGACATAAATATATCTACAGTCAGGGGAGTGCAACTACGGGATTTTAGTGGAATGACCCGATAGTTAACAAAAGTTGATTAATTAGGTTAAAGAGTTTGACCGGTTAATCTCGGATTGTTGGAGCCCATGATCTGTAGGTCCATTAGGTCCCTCTGCTAGCTCAAATGGATTAAACTTAGAACAATATGTTGAATTAATTCGAATTGTTCGAGTCAGGTAAGGAATTTTAAACCGACAAGTATATGTGATATAACTATCGGTTTTTTATGACACAATATATTCAAATGTGATTCAAATTTCAAAAATATGAATGCGGATTCATGTTCGGGAGGTCAAAATTAGTCAAGAGTGTCAAAATCGTAAAAAGTCGAAGGTTGACTTTTTATAGCTCGGGAAACGTCAAAGTTTGACTTTGACCAAATGAAAAAGACTATTTTATCTTTGACTAGAGTTATTGGAATTATCCAAATTTTTGTTGGACAATCCCACTAACTTAAGTGGATTATGTGTAAACATTATAGAATGACACATAACCCACTTTAGTTAGTGTTTTGTGAGGTGTTGCATTTTGGTGAGCCTTGGCGTGCATTTGATGCATGTAATTTCTTTATAAATAAGTTTGTTTTTTAAAAAAAGGGTTCCTTTTGCTGATTTTTGAGTTTTTTTCAAAAGAAGTCTCACCTTCTCCTTTCCTCACTTAATACTTTGAACATCTCATTCTTCCTTTTCAATCCTTCATCCACCGGGTTCCACAACTCGATTCTGAGTCCAGAGGATAGCGGGAAAGCTCTAATGGTTGTCCGGTTGTGTTCGGGTTTTACTTTGGCAAGGAGGAGAGAAGAAATTGAGCTACAAAGATTGTATATTCTTCCCTTTTTTAGTTTACTGTTTTTTATATGTTTGCATGTTAATTTCTATTAAGTTAGATGCAATTAGAGTGTCATTAGATCTGATGGAGATCAGATCCCCTTGAGCAGCGGAAACGAATTTGGAATCATAATTTGCAAGTTTTGTTTTGCTTGAAATGCAAAAACCCATACATTGATAAAACAGAATAAACATGGTTTTCTAATCCTATTAGACATGGATTAATTGCATACAAACATACATGTGTTTAACAATTAAACTAAAAGAAGAGGAATACCTTTGCAGTTTCGCAGAACAACTCCTTGCTCCAATTTTCAGCAACACAGCAACACCCAAGAAACTTCTCTGTTTTCTTCTAGCAAGAACACTACCACGAGGAAAACCCTCTATGTCTCTGAGTGTTTAGATCTTCCTTGGTGGGAAGGTTTTCCAACAATTTGGAAGAGCTTTTCGGAATTCTAGAGCAGTGAGAGAGAGAGAATTCTTTTTGTCAGTTCCAATCTCATTGATCGATTAATCTTAATCAATTTGCTTCACCTCTAACAATTAGAGAAGAAGCACGTAAGAGGAAATAACTTCCCCAACTCCCTATCGATGGGGAATTTGAGGGAAGTGGGAACGTGTCCTCCTGACACGTTTCCATTAATTTAACAATTAAATTAATAAAAATGATTAATCTAATTAATCATTAATTAAATCATATTTAATTAATTAAGTATCTTATATTTAATTTAGATTAAATCACATTTAATCATTTATCCCCTTATCCTATAGTTTTAATGCACATCTAATGCACATTAAATTTTAACCTATACTTTTCAAATATGAATCACATTCACATTTGAATTTAATATTTGAACTCTTTCAAATATTTAATTATCTCATGTAATTTAATATGAATCATATTCACATTAAATTTATAATATATAATTCTAAAACTATATATTATATCGTATCAATATACATTAAGTTGATTCCCTTATGCATTTGAACATTTCAAATTCAAATGATCTAAGAACCCTTTACGAGCTAGAAGGTGGACCTAATGGACCTACTGGATCGTAAGCTCCAACGATACGAGATTGCTCTGTTAATCTCATTAACCTCCCAATCAACATTCGTTAAGCTGCAGAACACTCCACTAAAGTCCCATGTTGCACTCTTCTCACCGCAGAGATATATTTACGTGTCCACACGGATATTGACCAATATGACAAGTCAATCCTTCACGAATGTTCGTAACACCGACTTGTTCTAATTACCGTTTTACCCCTGGGTTACATCTTGTGCATTAAGTACCCGTGCTCCTCTAATGAATAATTTGTTTGTGGTCCTACCAACAAACAGAGTCCCTCTCGGGCCAATGAGAGGGTCGGGCTCTTTGTTCAAGTCCCGGAGACACCACTTAAGGGAACATTCCTCTACTTACCCTAGTAGGCGAGAAGGAGTGAATTCTATCTTGCCAAGTTAAGTTCCTGTTGGGATTTTTGTCCTAATCTCGTGTTTGTAAATTACTGTTTGAAATTAATAAGAGTTATTTATTTCATTACTTTGTGTCTCGCAATATTTATAGACTTTTCCAATAAACTAAGCTCCAGGGTCATTGAATTTATGCGAGAACTAATACTTGAACGGTGTGTAGTGGACACATAGGGAGGATCACGTTCGAGTTAATGACCCGAATGGTCTACAGTATATGGATAAGGTTGGAGACCTAATCCTAGATACATTGTGGATGCGACCCGCTTTGTATTAGATACAAACGCGGTGATCTGACTCGTTCATATGGTTGACATGCGAGTGGGGGGCATCCTGTGCAATGAGATTGTACAAGGTCGGATCGTGAATTATTAGACCTACTGATGTAACACCGTTGACAGTAAGGACTAATAACTTCGTAGATGACCATTAGTGACTCGACACGAATCTCGAGCGTGTTACGGACTCCACATGCGTGAGGGTCCGTCCTTTGACTAGGGTGGTCACAGTTACTCGCCCAATATGCCTATCTTTTGAGGACAGGACCAAGTAGGAGCTGGGAACTTAACTACGCGAGATGGAATTCACTCGCTCCCGCCTTTAGGAAACTAGAGGGGTTGTTCCCTTAAGTCTTTGTCTCGTGGCTTGGACAACGGCGCCCACCTTCTCACCGGCGAAAAGGGTGTTGTGTATGGTTCAGCCATCACAATATGTTGTTCATTAGAGGAGCAAAGTGGGGACTTAAGGAACAAGAGGTAAACATAGGAGTAAAACGGTAATTTGACCCAGCCGTGTCTACGAACAACCTGTGAAGGGTCGACTCATGGGCATTGGTTATATCAGTGGATACGTAATATTTTGCACTGACAGGAGTGCAGCTACGGGCTATAGTGGAGTGTTACCGTAGCTAATGAATGTTGATTAACCGGGTCAAAGAGTTTGACAGGTTAATCTCGGATCATTGGAGTCCGTCACTGTAGGTCCATTAGGTCCCTCGGTTGGCTCAATCTGGGTTAAAAGAAGGGTTAATGTTTTGATATGAAATTGAAGTGTTCAATTTCACTTTAAGGGCATTTATATTATTTATATGAGATATGAATGATATAGTATATAGTTTAATGTGAATGAGATTCATAATAAACTATAGGTTAGCCTAATTGGAGAAATTAATTGAGAGAAATTAAATTGGATGTGATTCAATTTAATTAATCCACAATTATTGCAAATGAGATTTGCAATATGAGATATGAGATATCTTATATTATGTGATTATGCAAATGAGATTTGCATAACCTATGGTTGTGGTAAAGTGGTAATAATGTGGAGATTTTAACTCCATCATTCCCACTATTTAAACCCTTTGCAAGAAGGGATTGGTAAGCATTCTCTCACTTTTTGATTTTGATCAAAGAGAAGAGATCAAAATTCTCTCTACTCTCTCAACTCTCCTCCCTCTCCAAAACTCTGGAATCCCACCATTCTCCTTCTTTCCAAAAAGAAGAACAACCAAGGTTCCAATTGGTGGTGTTGTGTTCCTGTTCGTGGGATTTGTTCGGGATCGTAGAGATCGTGTTTGTTCGCGAAGTGTTCGTGATCTTTGGAAGAAATATTGAAGGGAGTCTTCAACAAGTAAGTACAATTCATCTTGCTGTATTTTCTTCCTCTTTTGCATGTTTAGCCTAGATCTAATAGTTAGATCATTTTGATAAAATCAAGTAGCGTAATGATACCATGACGATTCGATCGTCTTCCGCTGCGCGAGGATTTTCATTCCCTTCAATTGGTATCAGAGCCATTTCGATGGTTCTTCATTATGCACTGTTTTTTGTTAAAATAGGTGGGTAATTTACTTTGAATTCATGAGATAAATGCTGGTTTGCGAATTTGGATGTTTTCGGTTTTGACACTAATTAGATTTACAATTTGTGTTGATCAGATCAATTTAAGGGCCCGTTGTTTTTGGGCATTTTGTTGTAAATCGAGTCTGTAAAGTCTGAGTCTTTAGTAGCAAGAGTTGCTGTGAAGAAATCGGAGCGAAAACGGGCGAATTTCAAGCACAAACGAAGAAAGGTGTTTCTTTGATCTGCGAGCGCGGCGTTGAGACGTTGTTCCTTGGCGTCTCAACGCTGTGGCAGCGGGAGCAAGGCGCGTTGCAGGACAGCGTTGCAACGCTAGGCGTCGCTGGCGTTGAGAACGCTGGGTCGACGCTGGAAGCGAACAACGTTGAGGAGCAGTTCGCGAGGCAGTTTCGCAAACGTGGGCAACATGCTTCAAGAGTGGGCGGTTTATTTCCGTTTTTTAATTTATATTTATTAGTAAAATGAATTTTATTTTATTATTTAATTATTTTGTTAAATAATATTAATATATGTGTTATATTAATGTTATTTAATTAAATAATTGCCTCTAGGTGCCAAAACCGGTCCAATTTTGTTATTTAATTATTTTATGCATGAGATGTATGATTTAATTAAATTCTATGTACATAATGTATGTCATATAGATTTAAAATTCCACCTTAGGTTAAACATTTCATGCATCATTTATATTATAAAAGTTATAATATATAGTTTGCATGATAGATTATATTATAAGAGTTATAATATAATTAAATGCATATTTAATTTAATTAATATAAGTGTTATATTTTTTAGATTAAAGTATGCTCATGCATTTATATTCATGTGATGAATTATATTATGTTATAGTATATAGTTATTCATGTGATGAATGATCAAGCACTATAACATAGAAATGCATGTGTTGCTGCAAAATTTATATGCAATACCGCAGTGTACGGGTCAAGTTTTAGTATAGTGATTTATGAGTCCAAGTATCGTCCTCGGGAATGGATTTCTAGATTAATTAAGTACTAAGATACTAATTCTCAATTTTAGCTAAAGCAACAAAACATGGATAGGTGTTTGACGAATAAGACAACCAAACAAACAAACATGTGGAGACACGAATTGATAGAATTAAAGGAAGTGATTTTACAAGTTAATAAGCTAACTACACATGCATTGACCTCATGAGATGAATTTATAAACAAGAAGTAAATTACTCAAGAAAACCTCTCGGTTCTTAGTGAGCCTCACACATGCAATAGAATTCATAGTCTCCATACGAACCTACAACATGCATGGCATTAAGTAACTTCTTTAAGTGTTTCCCTAAGAACTCTAGGTCACTCTCGTGCTAGACTACTAAGGGTTTTGACAATTTTGCTCTAATTCAAGCTTTATCTCTCGAGTCCACTTGAATCAACGAATTAAGGAGTGCAGAGCGAATGGCCAAAAATAAGAACAAAACATGCTTCAATATATTGTAATAAAGTCCTAACAAATAAATCAAATCCTACTACAATGTTTAGCTACTCTAAATCACATGAAAAATAAACTAAACAAGTAGAAAACGTCTTAGAACGCTATTACAAATTGAAAGAAAGAGAAATAAACTTAGGTGTCGATGTCAGTCCTTCGTTTCCGAGCTCCCGTCTTCGATCTCGAACCTCCACGAATGCTTTGGCACCCAAAATCACTCTTTTCTCTCTTCTTACAAGGTGTATTTCGAAATTAGGGCAAAACTCTACCAAATTGTGCTCCCGTTGCAATGAAATCATAAGGATATATTTATAGAAGGAATCGGTGCAGCGTTGCAACGCTAGTGCACCCTAGGCGGCTGACAATTAAGGAAATAATCGATGGCGTTGCAACGCCGCTACCCTAACGCGCCCGCTCCTTGTCAAAATGGCGTTGCGACGCTGCAAGACAGCGTTGCAACGCCCTATGCGCGGCTTCTCACGCGTGGCTTCTTATCGAGATAGCGTTGCAACGCCCTAAGGCGGCGTTACAACGCGCTATCACCGAGTCTTCAAAGCCTTTAAAGCAGCAAGTATGGCGTTGTAACGCGCTCTCGCATGGCGTTGCCGCGCGCCATCACCTCAGTCATCATGCTTGGATTGGTTCTTTTTCTTCCAATTGATGTTATCTTTAGCTCCAAATAGCCCCGTTTTGATCCCAAGTGATCCAAATTGTCTCCAAGAGCTCCGTTTAAGCTCTTAACCTGAAATTGAATAAATTAACCACGTAAAAGTCCTGAAATCATCATAAAACTAGCAATAATTAAGCCTAAGGATAGCACATTTTGTGTGCTATCAGCATGCAACCTAAGTTAATTATTAGTTTTAAAGAGTTTAGAACTTGAATAATTAGACTTAGGTTTTCTTTTTTCTAATGAGATTAGAAATTAGGAAATCAAAGTTTAGTCTATGAATGAAGACTGATTAGTAACTCTGTCTAAGGAAGGTTTTGTCTAAGGCTGGGGTATTTAAGTTGACGCTATGAACACCCTACACAAAAACCGACCTGGGAGTGAATTCGGTTAGGAGATTCTTAGATTATACTTATCGTGAGTTTCGCTAATTAAAAGTGTTTTAATTTACTCACATGGACCTAAGTAATTATAGACTTAGGTTAATACCATATAAGAGTTATATTGGTAGACTTAGGTAAATTTTAGCCGGTTTATCTAGGTCAATCCCTATTAAAATTAAAGTGCTGAGTGGGAGGAAATAAAGTGTATGAGATACATTTATTTTTCCAACCACAAATCTCCTTTAAGTCTGCACCGTGAGATCTATACTAGGCCTCGTGGCGCAAATGGGAGCGTCCCCCTTCGGGTGGCATTTGTATAGGTCAATATCATCGTGGATGGAAAGAATACTTATAGTGAGTGAGAGCGGGACTTGTGAAAACGAGACCCACGGTCTCTTCTTTCGATTCACATCGTGAGACGCCTATGATCCGCCTGCTAGTTTGGCCTGGACCAGAAAATCCCTTCGGAGGGTCTGATCATGGGAGTCGGAACACCGTGAATTTCCGAAAGGGATATAGTTTCCTGGTTGGTTTTCCTTCTTGGTTCACCCTTCGGTGGCTATTGTTTGGACGAATGCTTGGAAACTTAAAGATTGAGGGTGACACTCATAGAATTCGTTAAGTGTTAATGAATTCGACCGAAAAATGGTAATTGGACGCCTAATGGAATAAGAGTTATTCTGGGATTAAAGTCTGATCGAGAAAGTCTTGTCCTAGAGGAGGAGTGTTCTGTTCACCCTTCGGAGTGTTCTGTTCACCCTTCGGTCCGGCATGACTCGCTCAAGTACGTCTTCAACGCACGGATTAAAGAGGGGTCGTCTGTCCGTGAACATGTTCTAGACATGATGACCCACTTGAATCTGGCTGAGATGAACGGGGGCTTCAATCGATGAGTCGAGCCAAGTCAGTTTTATTCTAGAGACTCTTCCGAAAAGTTTCCTTCAGTTTCGTAGTAATGCTGTTATGAACAAAATTAGCTACACTCTGACTACCCTCCTCAATGAGCTATAGAATTTCCAGTCCTTGAACAGGGCCAAGGCATCGGAATCAAAGGCAAATGTTGCCTACAGGTCATATCACAGGGGTTCGACCTCTGGGACGAAACCTGTTGCTCCTTCACGCCCGAAAGGGAAGAAGAGGATGAAGAGGGGTAAAACTGACCGAGCTGCTGCCCATAAGGGCAAGAAGGTCAAGGACGTTGCGAGAGAAAGGAAAGTTTTTTCCACTGCAATGGGGCGGACTTCGAAGAGGAACCGTCCCAAATTCTCGGGCGAGAGGAAGAATCAAGGTAAATGTGATTTACTTGTGACAGAAACTTGTTTAGTGGAGAGTAGTGACTCTGCCTGGATATTGGATTCGGGCGCCACTAACAATGTTTGTTCTTCTTTCAGAGATTGATTCTGGCGTGCATTGCGCGAGAGGTGAGGTGACTCTACGGGTTGGATCCGGGGAGCTTGTCTCTGCTGCAGCGATCGGCACGGTGAAGCTACATTTTTGCAGGAACAACATTTTGTTGGACAATATGTATATAGTTCCAGGATTTACTAGAAACCTAGTTTCTATTTCCTACCTTTTAGAACAGTGTATTTCCGTTTCATTCCATGGTATAAAAGCGTTTATTTCTAGAAATGGTAATCTTATTTGTTCTGCTTCACTTGTGTATAATCTGTATGTTTTGAAACCTAATTCGGTCAAAAGTGTTTTGAATACTGGATTGTTTAAAACTGCAGAAACACGAACTAAGAAAGCGAAAGTTTCTCCTAAGGAAAATGTCCATCTTTGGCATCTACGGTTAGACCACATTAACCTCAATAGGATTGAGTAACTAGTGAAGAGTGGACTTCTAAACAGTTGAAAGAAAACTCTTTACCGGTGTGTGAGTCATGCCTTGAGGGCAAAATGACCAAACGTCCTTTTAGTGGAAAAGGATATAGAGCCAAAGAGCCTCTTAAGTTAGTACATTCTGACCTCTGTGGTCTGATGAATTTAAAGCTCGGGGCGGTTATGAGTACTTCGTGTCTTTCATAGACGATTACTCGAGGTATGGGTATATTTACCTAATGCACAGGAAGTCTTAAACTCTTGAAAAGTTCAAGGAGTTCAAGACTGAGGTTGAGAACCTCTTAGGTAAATCACTTAAAACACTTCGATCGGATCGAGGTGGAGAGTACATGGACACTGAATTCTAGGACTATATGATAGAACATGGAGTTACGTCCCAACTCTCAGTGCCTGGTATGCCACAGCAGAATGGTGTATCGGAGAGGAGAAACAGAACCTTGTTGGACATGGTTCGGTCGATGATGAGCTATGCTCGTCTCCCGATTCTTTTTGGGGTTACGTGGTGGAAGCTGCGGTCTATATTTTGAACAACGTTCCGTCGAAGAGTGTTTGTGAAACACCTTTCGAGCTCTGGAGTGGACGTAAAGACAGTTTACATCACTTCAGAATTTGGGGTTGCCCGACCCACGTGTTGGTGTCAAACCCGAAAAAGTTGGAACCCCGTTCGAAATTGTGCCTATTCGTAGGTTATCCTAAAGAGACTAGGGGTGGTATGTTTTACGATCCTAAGGAAAATAGGGTGTTTGTGTCGACAAACGCCACTTTCCTAGAGGAAGACCACATCAGGGATCATTTACCAATGAGTAAAATTGTGTTAAATGAAATGGACAGTACATCAGCAAGAGTTGCTGATGGGGCTAGTACGTCAACAAGTGTTGTTGATCTTAGCACGTCTAGTCAAATCCGTTCCCAAGAGTTGGGAATGCCTCGTCGTAGTGGGAGGGTTGTGAGACAGCCTGATCGTTACATGGGTTTAGCTGAAACCTCAGTTGTCGCTCCTGATGATGACTGTGAGGATCCATTGACCTATGATCAGACAATGGTTGATGTTGACAAAGACGAGTATATTAAAGCTATGGACCAGGAAATGGAGTCTATGTACTTCAATTCTGTTTGGGAGCTTGTGGAACCGGATGGGGTAAAACCTATTGGTTGCAAATGGATCTACAAGCGTAAACGTGGCGTAGATGGGAAGGTGCAGACCTTCAAAGCCCGACTAGTGGCAAAGGGTTTTATCCAGGTTGAAGGGGTTGACTATGAGGAGACTTTTTCACCTGTTGCCACGGTAAAGTCGATCAGGATCCTTCTGGCCATTGCCGCGTATTATGACTACGAGGTATGGCAGATGGACGTCAAGACAGCCTTTCTGAATGGCAAACTTGATGAGACCATCTACATGGACCAGCCTAAAGGGTTCATTGCCCAAGGCCAAGAGCAAAAGGTTTGCCAGCTTCATAGGTTCATTTATGGGCTGAAACAAGCTTCGATGTCTTGGAATATAAGGTTTGATGAGGCGATCAAATCTTATGGCTTTGATCAAAATGTCAACGAGCCTTGTGTTTACAAGAAAATCGTTGACAAAACTGACGCATTTTTGGTGTTGTATGTGGACGATATTCTTCTCATTGGGGATGAGGTAGAATTTCTTACTGACGTTAAGAAGTGGCTAGCTTCGCAATTCCAAATGAAAGATTTAGGAGAAGCTCAGTATGTTCTAGGTATCCAGATTGTCCCGGTAGAACAGAACGCTAGCCTTGTCTCAAGCGTCTTATATTGACAAGATGTTGTCTAGATATAAGATGCAGAACTCCAAGAAGGGCTTGCTGCCTTTCCGGCATGGGGTTCACTTGTCTAAGGATCAGTGTCCTAAGACTCCTCAAGATGTTGAGGATATGAGACGGATTCCATATGCTTCGGCTGTAGGGAGCCTGATGTATGCCATGTTGTGTACTAGGCCCGACATCTATTATGTAGTAGGAATTGTCAGTAGATATCAGTCCAATCCAGGATTAGATCACTGGACAGCCGTAAAGGTAATCCTCAAGTATCTTAGTAGAACGAGGAACTACAGCTTAGTGTATGGCAGTGGGGATTTGTTCCTTCACGGGATACACGATTTTCGACTTTCGGGCCGATAAGGATTTTAGGAAATCTACTTTGGTCACCTTCATTCGAATGGAGGAGTTGTAGTATGGCGAAGCATCAGCGAGGACGCATCGCGATTCCACTATGGAAGCGGGTATGTTGCGGCGCTTGTGAAGCGCAAAGGAAGTCGATTGGCTTAGGAAGTTCATGACGAATTTGGAAGTTGTTCCAAATATGAACTTGCCGATCACAATGCTCGCGTGATAACTTGATGGTGCGAGAGCCAACTCACGGGAGCCTCGGAGCCATAAGAGAGGCAAACACATTGAGCGCAAGTATCATCCGTCACGGGAGATTGTGCACCGCGAGACGTGATAGTCACGCGAGATAACGCCAGAGCACAACGTAGTCGATCCATTTACAAGCCCCCCTCACGGCTAAGGTGTTTGAGGTCACCTAGAGAGTCTAGGTCTTGAGAGCTTCACGACTAGGGCAAGTGGGAGATGTGAAATGGGTATTCAATGCCCTAGTTTATTGTATTACTTCATTGTAATTTATGTACATTTGTAAATGTATTTTCTCCACTAGGTTAGTCCAAGTGGGAGTTTGTTGGGATTTTTGTCCTAATCTCGTATTTGCAAATTCATTGTTTGAAATTAATAAGAGTTATTTATTTCATTACTTTGTGTCTCATAATATTTATAAACTTTTCCAATAAACTAAGCTCTAGGGTCATTGAATTTATGAGAGAACTAGAACTTGAGCGGTGTGTAGTGGACACACAGGAGGATCACGTTCGAGTTAATGACCCGAACGGTCTACGATGATATGGATAGGGTTGGAGACCTAACTCGGATACATCTGTTGATGCGCCCGCTTTGTATTAGATACAAACGAGGTGATCGACTTGTTCATGTGGTTGACATGCGAGTAGGGGGGCATCTGTGCAATCAGTTGTACAAGTCGATCGTGAATTATTAGACCTCATCGATGTAACACCGTTGATAGTAAGGACTAATAACTTCGTAGATGACCATTAGTGACTGGACTCGAATCTCGAAAGCGTGTTACGGACTCTTGTGCTGGGGGTGCGTCCTTTGACTAGTACACGGGTGAGGGTGGTCACGATTACTCGCCCAATATGCCTATCTTCTCGAGGCGAGGACCAAGTAGGAGCTGGGAACTTAACTACGCGAGATGAAATTCACTCGTCCCGCCTTTGGGGAAACTAGAGGGTTGTTCCCTTAAGTCTTGTCTCCGGTGGCTTGGACAACGGGCGCCCACCTTTCTCACCGGCCCGAGAAGGGTGTTGTGTATGGTTGGACCATCACAATATGTTGTTCATTAGAGAGAGCGGTGGGGACTTGAGGAACAAGAGGTAGACACAGAGGTAAAACGGTAATTTGAACCATTCGTGTCTACGAACAACCTGTGAAGGGTCGACTCATGGGCATTGGTTATATCAGTGGACACGTAATATTCTCGTGACCGACGGAGTGCTTACGGGCTATAGTGGAGTGTTACCGTAGCTAATGAATGTTGATAAACCGGGTCAAAGAGTTTGTGAGTTAATCTCGAATCATTGGAGCCCGCCTTTGTAGGTCCATTAGGTCCCTCGGTTGGCTCAATCTAGGTTAAAAGAAGAGTTAATGTTTTGGTATGAAATTGAAGTGTTCAATTTCACTTTAAGGGCATTTATGTCATTTATATGAGATATGAATGATATAGTATATAGTTTAATGTGAATGAGATTCATAATAAACTGTAGTAAGCCTAATTGTTGAATTAGGGCTAATTGGAGAAATTAATTGAGAGAAATTAAATTGGATGTGATTCAATTTAATTAATCCACAATTATTGCAAATGCGATTTGCAATATGAGATATGAGATATCTTAAATTATGATTATGCAAATGAGATTTGCATAACCTATGGATGTGGTAAAGTGGTAATAATGTGGAGATTTTAACTCCATCATTCCCACTATTTAAACCCTTTGCAAGAAGGGATTGGTAAGCATTCTCTCATTTTTTGATTTTGATCAAAGAGAAGAGATCAAAATTCTCTCTACTCTCTCAACTCTCCTCCCTCTCCAAAACTCTAGAATCCCACCATTCTCCTTCTTTCCAAAAAGAAGAACAACCAAGGTTCCAATTGGTGGTGTTGTGTTTCTGTTCGTGGGATTTGTTCGGGATCGTAGAGATCGTGTTTGTTTGCGAAGTGTTCGTGATCTTTGGAAGAAATATTGAAGAGAATCTTCAACAAGTAAGAACAATTCATCTTGCTGTATTTTCTTCTTCTTTTGCATGTTTAGTCTAGATCTAATAGTTAGATCATTTTGATAAAATCAAGTAGCGTAATGATACAATGACGATTCGATCGTCTTCCGCTGCGCGGGGATTTTCATTTCCTTCAGTTCCCAACCGCTCACTCGGTCTTGTCCCGAAGAAGGTAGGCATATTGAGTCGGCGAATCTGGCCACTCTCACCCATACTAGTCAAAGGACAATCTCTCGATGAGAGGAGGAGTAAGAATCTGCTCGAGGATTGAGAACAAGTTGCCTAGGTCATCCCAGTGAAATAGAAACCTAACTAGTCAACGGAGTTACAGCTAGAGGTTATTATTTCGTGGTCCGGTCTTATGTAATCTCATTACATAAGATATCCCCACTCACATTTCATCTACACGATCACGTTAGGATCACAGTGTTTGTATCAAATACAAAGTGGGCCACATTCATAGTTTTACCAAGGTAAGGTACTCAAACCTTATCCCCTAACTATAGACCTTTCAGGCTGTATCTCGAACCGAGATCCTCTTTATGTACACTACATTCAGTTAAAGATTCATTTGTCAGCCTTGGATGTTTAGTTTATTGGATTTAGGGTTTAAATAAAGGCAATGTCATAGATAACGAACAATAACTCTTTATTGATAATAATAACACTTTATTACATTAATTAGAACATAATTACAAACTACGAGTTTTAGGGCACAAACCCCAACAAACTCCCACTTGGACTAAAACTCTAGCGGGGTACATCATAATCGAAAACAGTGGTTACAAGAGATAGAAATACAATAAACTAGGGATCCATATACCCTATTACATATCTCCCACTTGCCCTATATTAGCCTATGTACTTGTCTCGTAGGCCTAGACTCTCCAGATGACCCTCGAACACTTTAGCTGTGAGAGTCTTTGGTAATGGATCAACAATATTGTGCTCCGAAGCGATCTTCGTGACTGTCACATCTCCTCGTTGCACTATTTCTCGTATCGGTGATACTTCCTCTCGATGTGCTTGCCTCGCTTATGGCTGCGAGGTTCCTTCAAATTGACTACAGCACCACTGTTGTCACAGTATAAGGTGATGGGAAATTCCATATTTGGAACGACTTCCAAATCATTAAGAAATTTCCTTAGCCAAACAACCTCCTTAGTTGCTTAACAAGCAGCGACATACTCATCCTCCATCTTGGAGTCAGCGATGCATCCTTGCTTGATGTTTCACCATACTATAGCTCCCCCCGTTAAGGGTGAAAACTGATCCCGATGTGGATTTCTGAGAATCTTTATCGGTCTGAAAATCAGAATCAATGTATCCAGTAAGGATCCAATTCTTAGTCCCATACACAAGCGTATAGTCTCTCGTTCTCCTTAGATACTTGAGGATATTTTTAACTGTTGTCCAGTGGTCTAACCCTGGATTGGACTGGTATCTACTGACTATTCCCACTGCATAACAAATGTCAGGCCTCGTCCACAGCATTGAAGGGAATAAGAATCCCCGCACAGCAGAAGACGATTGAATCGTCATGGTATCCTCATGCAATGTACTTATTAAAATCGATCTACCTATTAGATCTAGGCTAAACATGCTGAAAAGATTACAACGATGAGGATAACTTACTTGTTTGTAGATCGATTCAAAGACAACCTCTCCTTGCGGATCACGAACTCTTGGCGCTCCTCGATCTCCACGAACTCTTCCCACGAACGGATCTCAAACACTACCAAAATAGATCTTCTTGGTTGTTCTCTTTAGGAGAAGGGAAGTTGGTGGGAACTTCCTTTTGTTTTGGAAGAGGTGGAGAAATGAGAGAATAGAGAGAAAGCACTTTTGGATTCTTAGGTCAAAGTCCAAAAATGACAACTTGGTTTTCTTTTGCTTAACCTAAACCCATCTAACAAAGGGTTTAAATAGTGGAATGATGAAGTTCACAACTTCACATAATTACCACTTTACCACAACCATATGTTATGTAAATCTCATTCACATAATTATATAATATAAGATATCTCATATCTTATGTTGCAAATCTCATTTGCAATAATTGTGGATTTAATCAAATTGAATCACATTCAATTTATTTTCTCTCTATCAATTTCTCCAATTAGCCTTTAATTCAACAATTAGGCTAACATATAATTTATTATGAATCTCATTCATATTAAACTATATATTATATCATCTATATGATATAATTACTCTTAAAGTGAAATTGAACACTTCAATTTCAAACCAAAACGTTAACCCTTCTTTTATTCCAGATTGAGCCAACCAAGGGACCTAATGGACCTACAGTGACGGGCTCCAATGATCTGAGGTTAATCAGTCAAACTCTTTGACCCTTGGCCAACCAATATTCATTAGCTACGGTGACACTCCACTAAAGCTGTAGTTTGTACTCCCATCAGTGTAGAATATTACGTGTCCACTGATATAACCAATACTCATGAGTCGACCCTTCACAGGTTGTTCATAGACACGGCTGGGTCAAATTACCGTTTTACCCCTGTGTCTATATCTTGTTCCTTAAGTCCCCACTGCTCCTCTAATGAACAACATATTGTGATGGTCCAACCATACACAACACCCTTCTCGGGCGGTGAGAAGGTGGGCGCTGTTGTCCAAGCCCCGGAGACAAAGACTTTAAGGGAACAACCCCTCTAGTTTCCCTATAAAGAGAACGAGTGAATTCCATCTCGCGTAATTAGGTTCCTGCTCTCTACTTGGTTTCGTCCCGAGAAGATAGCCATATTGGGCGAGTGGCGGGATCACCTCACCCGTACTAATCAAAGGATGCACCCCGGCGCATGTGAGTCCGTAATACGCTCGAGATTGGTCGAGTCACTAATGGTCATCTACGAATTTATTAGTCTTTTCGCATTAGCGGTGTTATACCAGTAAGTCTAATAATTCACGGTCGATCTTGTACAATCTCATTGTGCAGGATGCCCCCACTCGCATGTCAACCACATGAACGAGTCGAGATCACCTCGTTTGTATCTAATACAAAGCGGGCCGCATCCACCAGTGTATCCGAGGATTAGGTTTCCAACCCCATCCTTATCGTGAGACGCGTTCGGGTCATTAACTCGAAGCGTGATCCTCCTTGTGTGTCAACTACACACCGTTCAAGTTCTAGTTTTCTCATATATTCAATGACCCTGGAGCTTAGTTTATTGGAAAGGTTTAAAATATTTGCGAGACACAAAGTGAAGAAAATAATAACTCTTATTAATTTCAAAACAATATTTTACAAACACGAGATTAGGACAAAAATCCCAACAAACTCCCACTTGGACTAAGCTAGTGGAGAAGGTACATTTCCAAAATGTATTTGAATTACAATAAAAAAATTACAATAAACAAGGGCATTGAATACCCGTTTACACATCTCCCACTTGCCCTAGTCAGGAAGCTCTCGAATACCTAGACTCTCTAGGTGACCTCACACACACTTTAGCCGTGAGGGGCTTTGTAAATGGATCAGCTACATTGTGCTCTGATGCTATCTGCGTGATTGTCACGTCTCCGCGGTGCACAATTTCCCGTATCAGATGATACTTGCGCTCAATGTGTTTACCTCTCTTATGGCTTCGAGGTTCACGTGAATTGACTCATCGCACCTTTGTTATCACGGAACAACGTGATTGGCAAGTTCACATTTGGAACAACTTCCAAGTCTGTCATGAACTTCCTTAGCCAAGCGACTTCCTTTGCGACTTCACAAGCGCGACATACTCTGCTTCCATAGTGGAATCAACAATGCATCCTTGCTTGATGCTTCGCGGACTCTGACTCCTCCAATCAAAATGAAGGTGACCACGAAGTGGATTTCCTAGAATCCTTATCGGTTTGAAAATCGAAATTTGTGTATCTGTAAGGATCAAATCCCCACGCCCATACACTAAGTCGTAGTTCCTCGTTCTCCTAAGATACTTGAGGATTGTCTTTACGGTGCCCGGTGATCTAATCTGGATTGGGTGATATCTACTAACAATTCCAATCGCATAAATGGATGTCGGGCCTTGTACACAACATGGCATACATCAAAGCTCCCTACAATTTGAAGCATATGGAATACGTCTCATATCCTCAACATCTTGAGGAGTCTTAGGACACGATCCTTAGACAAGTGAACCCCATGCCCGAAAGGTAGCAAGCCCTTCTTGAGTTCTCGCATCTTATATCTAGACAACATCTTGTCAATATAAGGCGCTTTGAGACAAGGCTAGTGTTCTGTTCTTCCGGTTAGGACTATACGGATACCTAGAACGCGTCTTGAGCTTCTCCCAAATCTTTCATTTGGAATTGTGAAGCTAGCCATTTCTTAACGTCGAAGAAATTCTACCTCATTCCCAATGAGAAGAATATCGTCCCCACGCACAACACACGTAAAAGCGACGCTTTGTCAACGATTTTCTTGTAGACATAAGGTTCGTCGGCATTTTGATCAAAGCCATAAGATTTGATTACCTCATCAAACCTTATATTTCAAGACCTCGAAGCTTGTTTCAGTCCATAAATGGACTTATGAAGCTTGCAAACTTTTTGCTCTTGGCCTTGGGCAATGAACCCTTTGGGTTGTTCCATGTAGATGGTCTCGTCAAGTTTGCCATTCAGAAAGGCTATCTTGACAACCATCTGCCATACCCTCGTAGTCATAATACGCGGCAATGGCCAGAAGGATCCTGATCGACTTTACCATGGCAACAGGCGAAAAAGTTTCCTCATAGTCAACCCCTTCAACCTGGGTAAAACCCTTTGCCACTAGTCGGGCTTTGAAGGTTTGCACCTTCCCATCTACGCCACGTTTACGCTTGTAGATCCATTTACAACCAATAGGTTTTACCCCATTCGGTTGATCCACAAGCTCCCAGACAGAATTGATGTACATAGACTCCATTTCTTGGTCCATAGCTTTAATCCACTCGTCTTTATCAACATCAGCCATTGCCTGATTATAGGTCAATGGATCCCCACAGTCATCGTTAGCAGCGACAACTGAGGTTTCAGCTAAACCCATATAGCGATCGGGCTGTCTCACAATCCTCCCACTACGTCGAGGCATTCCCAACTCTTGGGAACGGATTTGACTAGACGCGCTAGGTCGATGCGCCATCGACGTACTAGTTCCATCAAGCAACTCTTGGCGATGTGCATCCATTTCATTCAATACAATTTTGCTTCTAGGTAAATGATCCCTGATGTGGTCTTCCTCTAGGAAAACGGCATTTGTCGACACAAGCACCCTATTTTCCTTGGGATCGTAGAACAGACCACCCCTAGTCTCTTTAGGGTAACCTACGAATAGGCATAATCTTGAACGGGGTTCCAACTTCTTCGGGTTTGGCACCAACACATGGGTCGGGCATCCCCAATTCAAGTGATGTAAACTACCTTTACGTCCACTCCAGAGCTCAAAGGGTGTTTCACAAACACTCTTTGAGGGAACATTATTCAAAATGTAAACCGCAGTCTCTACTGCGTACTCCCAGAAAGAATCAGGGAGACGAGCATAGCTCATCATCGACCGAACCATGTCCAACAAGGTTCTATTTCTCCTCTCCGATACACCATTCTCATTGTGGCATACGGTGGTGAGAGTTGGGGCGTAATTAGTGTTCTATCATATAGTCCTAGAATTCAGTGTCCATGTACTCTCCACCTCGATCCGATCGAAGTGTTTTAAGCGATTTACCTAAGAGGTTTTCAACCTCAGTCTTATACTCCTTGAACTTTTCAAGAGTTTCAGACTTCTTATGCATTAGGTAAATATACCTATATCTGGAGTAATCGTCTATGAAAGACACGAAGTACTCATAACCACCCCGAGCTTTAACATTCATCGAACCACATAGGTCAGAATGTATTAACTCAAGAGGCTCTTTGGCTCTATATCCTTTTCCACTAAAAGGACGTTTGGTCATTTTGCCTTCAAGGCATGACTCACATACTGGTAAAGAGTTTTCTTCCAACTCGTTTAGAAGTCCACTCTTCACCAGTTTCTCAATCCTATTGAGATTAATGTGGCCTAACCTTAGATGCCAAAGATGGGCATTTTCTTTTGGAGAAATTTTTGCTTTCTTAGTTCGTGTTTCATAGATTTTAAACAATTCAGTATTTAAAACACTTTTAACCGAATTGGGTTTTAAAACATACAGATTATTTTCAAGTGAGGCTGAACAAATAACATTTCCTTTGAACAAAATAAACGCTTTATTTAATTCAAATGAAACGGAAATACATTGTTCAATTAAGCAGAAATAGAAACAAGGTTTCTAGTAAACCACAGGACTATGTACAAATTGTCTAACAATAAGTACTTCCGCCAAAATGCGACTTCAGTCGTGCGATTGTTTGCAGTTAGAGACAAGCTTCCGGATCCAACTGCAGAGTCACCCTCACCATCTCGCAATGTTTGCCGAGAATCAATCCCACGAAAAGAAGAACAAACGTGGTTAGTGTGGCGCTGAATCCAATATCCGGGAAGATTCATTACTCTCCACTAAACATGTTTCTACCACAAGTAAATCACATTTACCTTGGCTCTTCCTTCGGCCGAGAATTTGGGACAATTTCTCTTCCAATGTCCGCTTCCATTGCGGTGGAAACACTTTCCTTTCTCTGCAACCTCCCTTGACCTTCTTGCCCTTACGGGCGGCGGCTCGATCGCTTTTACCCCTCTTCATCCTCTTCTTCTTCCCTTCAGCGTGAAGGAGCAACAAATTTTGTCCTGCAGGTCGAACCCCCGTGATAAGACTGTAGGCAACATTTGCCTCAGATTCCTTGACCTGTTGGGGTTGGAAATTCTATAGCTCATTAAGGAGGGTAGTCGATTGTAGCTAATTTTGTTCATACGAGATTGCTCTAAATCGAAGGAAACTCTTGGAAGAGTCTCCATGATAAAACCGACTGACTCGACTCATCGATCGAAGCCCCATTCATCTCGGCCCAGTTAAAGCGGGTCATCATGTCTAGAACATGTTCACGGATGACGACCCTCTTTCATCCGGCGTTGAAAATGTATTTGAGCGAGTCATGCCAGGACTGAAAAAGGATCGTTGTCCAAACATTTCTCGCAAGGACTCCATGATTTCTTAGCGGAAACCATCACTCATGCTTCTTTGCCAAAACATCGGACATCTTTGGCAATTATATAGACCTTGGCCTTTTCATTGGCCCTGATCCATCGATCGTACGTATCGCGAACGACACGCGATGCGGTCGAGCCCGGCATCTGAGGACACTCCTCAGACAACACGAACTTTATGTCGTCAGTCACCAAAATTGTATTGATGTTGTTTTTCCAGCTCTGGTAATTATCTCCCACTAACTATCGGAAGCAAGTAAAGCTATAATAGCGCTAGACATTTTTAGCTGAAATTTTTTTAAAAAAAAAAAAAACTTTGTATTAGTCTCGCAAAAAACCTTTTGAAAAACCAATCTAAATTTTAGCAAAAATGTTTTCATGATCCCTAGGTCATTCATAATTTTGCAATGATACCCTAAAGGTTTAGAATGACTGCCACCGAAGGGTGAACAGAACATTCCTCCTCTAGGACGAGACTTTCTCGATCAGACCCTAATCCCAGAATAACTCTTATTCCATTAGGCATCCAATTACCATTTTTCGGTCGAATTCATTAACACTTAACGCAGTTCGTGAGTGTCACCCTCAATCTTTAAGTTTCCAAGTATCCGTCCAAGCAATAGTCACCGAAGGGTGAACTAAGAAGGAAAACCAACCAGGAAACTGTATCCCTTTCGAGAATTCACTGTGTTCCGACTCCCATGATCAAGCCCTCCGAAGGGATTGTCTGGTCCAGGCCAAACTAGCAGGCAGATCATAGGTGTCTCACGGTGTGAATCGAAAGAAGAGACCGAGGGTCTCGAATTCACAAGTCCCGCTCCCACTCACTATAAGTACTCTCTCCATCCACGATGATATTGATCTATACAAATGCCATCTGAAGGGGGATGCTCCCATTTGCGCCACGAGGCCGAATATAGATCTCACGGTGCGGACTGATCGGAGATTTGTGGTTGGAAATTTAAATGTATCTCATACATTATATTTCCTCCCACTCAGTACTTTAATTTTTAATAGGGATTGACCTAGATAATGGGCTAAAAATTACCTAAGTCTACCAATATAACTCTTATATGGTATTTAGCCTAAGTCTATAATCACATTATTAACTTAGATCTATGTGAGAAAATTAATTAACACTTAATTAATGGCGCTCACGTAAATATAATCTAAGAATCTCCGGACCGAATTCACTCCCAGGTCGGTTTCCAGGTAGGGGTGTTTCGCAAGCGTCAACTTAAATACCCCAGCCTTAGACAAAACCTTCCTTAGACAGAGTTACTAATCAGTCACCATTCAAAGATCATATTTGATTTCCTAAAATTCTAATCTTATTAGAAAATTAGAAAACCTAAGTCTAATCATATCCAGCGTTGCAACGCCACTCTGCTGCAGGGCCTTCGTCCGCGAGCACGGCGTTGAGACGCCGTTGGGCAGCGTCTCAACGCCATCGACAGACAGCAACGTCCTTGCTATTTTCCGCTCGATTTTTCGCCTGTTTCTGCTCCGATTTCTTCACGACAACTCATGCCACGAACGACCCGAACTTACAGACTCGATTTACAACAAAATTGCCCAAAACAACGGGCCCTTACATTGATCTCATCAACATGATTGTAAATCTAATCTAGTGCCAAAAATCGAAAACATCCAATTCGCAAACCATACATTCATCTCATGAAAACATGGTAAAACACCCACCCAAATTTTAATAAAACAGTGCATCGATGATTGAACAATCGAGATGGCTCTGATACCAATTGAAGGGAATTAGAATCCCCGAGCAGCGGAAGACGATTGAATCGTCATGGTATCATCATGCAATGTACTTATTAAAATCGATCTACCTATTAGATCTAGGCTAAACATGCTGAAAAGATTACAACGATGAGGATAACTTACTTGTTGTAGATCGATTCAGCAACCTCTCCTTGCAGATCACGAACTCTTTGCGCTCCTCGATCTCCACGAACTCTTCCCACGAACGGATCTCAAACACTACCAAAATAGATCTTCTTGGTTGTTCTCTTTAGGAGAAGGGAAGTTGGTGGGAACTTCCTTTTGTTTTGGAAGAGGTGGAGAAATGAGAGAATAGAGAGAAAGCACTTTTGGATTCTTAGGTTAAAATTCAAAATTGACAACTTGGCTTTTCTTTTGCTTAACCTAAACCCATATAACAAAGGGTTTAAATAGTGGAATGATGAAGTTCATAACTTCACATAATTACCACTTTACCACAACCATATGTTATGTAAATCTCATTCACATAATTATATAATATAAGATATCTCATATCTTATGTTGCAAATCTCATTTGCAATAATTGTGGATTTAATCAAATTGAATCACATTCAATTTATTTTCTCTCTATCAATTTCTCCAATTAGCCTTTAATTCAACAATTAGGCTAACATATAATTTATTATGAATCTCATTCATATTAAACTATATATTATATCATCTATATGATATAATTACTCTTAAAGTGAAATTGAACACTTCAATTTCAAACCAAAACGTTAACCCTTCTTTTATTCCAGATTGAGCCAACCAAGGGACCTAATGGACCTACAGTGACGGGCTCCAATGATCTGAGGTTAATCAGTCAAACTCTTTGACCCGGTCAACCAATATTCATTAGCTACAGTGACACTCCACTAAAGCCTGTAGCTGTACTCCCATCAGTGTAGAATATTACGTGTCCACTGATATAACCAATACTCATGAGTCGACCCTTCACAAAGTTGTTCATAGACACACCGGGTCAAATTATCGTTTTACCCTCGTGTCTATATCTTGTTCCTTAAGTCCCCCTTTGCTCCTCTAATGAACAACATATTGTGATTGTCCAACCATACAAAACACCCTTTCTCGGGCGGTGAGAAGGTGGGCGCCGTTGTCCAAGCCACGGAGACAAAGACTTAAGGGAACAACCCCTCTAGTTTCCCTATAGGCGGGAGCAGTGAATTCCATCTCGCGTAATTAGGTTCCCGACTCTCTACTTGGTTCTCATGTCACGAGAAGATAGGCATATTGGGCGAGTGGACTGGGACCACCTCACCCGTACTAATCAAAGGATGACCCACTGCATGCGGAGTCCGTGTACGCGCTCGAGATTGTGTCGAGTCACTAATGGTTATCTACGAATTTATTAGTCTTTTTATCATTAGCGGTGTTATACCGGTAAGTCTAATAATTCACGGTCGATCTTGTACAATCTCATTATGCAGGATGCCCCCACTCGCATGTCAACCACATGAACGAAGTCGAGATCACCTCGTTTGTATCTAATACAAAGCGGGTCGCATCCACAGTGTATCCAGGATTAGGTTTTCAACCCCATCCTTATACTGTAGACCGTTCGGGTCATTAACTCGAACGTGATCCTCCTTGTGTGTCAACTACACACCGTTCAAGTTCTAGTTTTCTCATATATTCAATGACCCTGGAGCTTAGTTTATTGGAAAGGTTTAAAATATTTGCGAGACACAAAGTGAAGAAAATAATAACTCTTATTAATTTCAAAACAATATTTTACAAACACGAGATTAGGACAAAAATCCCAATAAGCATAACATACATTAAGCTACCTACTGTAGAGGCATAGGGAATACGTCTCATATCCTCAACTTCTTGAGGTGTCTTAGGACACTGTTCCTTAGACAGATGAATTCCATGCCTGAAGGGCAACAAGCCCCTCTTGAAATTCTGCATCGAATATCGGGACAACATTTTGTCGATATAAGATGCTTGAGACAGTGCTAGCGTTCTGTTCTTGCGATTCCTGAAGATTTGAATCCCAAGAACATATTGCGCCTCTCCCAAATCTTTCATTTGAAATTGGGTCGCCAGCCAATTCTTTATGTCAGTAAGGTATCCTACATCATTCCCAATGAGTAGGATATCATCCATATAAAGTACTAATAAAGCTATTTTGTCGTTGATGATCCTCTTGTAAACGCAAGGCTCATCAACGTTTTGGTCAAAGCCATAAGACTTGATCGCAGTATCAAATCTTATATTCCAAGATCTGGACGCTTGTTTCAACCCATAAATGGATCGATTGAGCTTGTAAACCTTTTGCTCCTGACCTTGGGTTATGAACCCTTCGGGCTGAGACATATAGATGCTCTCGTCAAGATTACCATTCAAAAAGGCAGTCTTGACGTCCATTTGCCAAATTTTATAATCATAAAACGCGGCTATGGACAAGAGTATCCTTATAGACTTCAGCATAACAACAGGGGAAAAAGTTTCTTCATAATCAACTCCTTCCCTTTGGGTAAAACCCTTTGCTACCAGTCTAGCCTTAAAGGTCTGTACCTTTCCGGCTGCATCTCTTTTTCTCTTATAGATCCATCTACACCCTATGGGTCTAAGCCTTTCAGGTTGGTCTACAAGTTCCCATACTGAATTGAAGTCTATTGACTCCATTTCAAGGTCCATGGCTTTGATTCATTGATCCTTGTCTACGTCATTCATCTTCTGTTTATAAGATAATAGATCTTCTACGTCGTCATCAGGTATGACAACTTGAGTTTCAGCTAAACCCATGTAGCGGTCAGGTTGGGAAACAACCCTCTCACTGCGTCGAGGCATTCCCAACGATTGAGAAGGACGAGACTGACTTGAGGTGTTGGCTCCTTCATCAACTCTTGATGAAGGTCCTGCTTGATCAACAACTCTTGTTGGTTCATCTGTAGCTTCATTTAGCACTAATTTACTACGGGGTTTTTGGTTCCTCATGTGATCTTCCTCCAAGAACGTGGCGTTTGTCGATACAATCACCTTGTTTTCTTGTGGGTCGTAGAAAAGACCACCTCTCGTTTCTTTGGGATAGCCAACAAATTGGCACAATCTTGAACGAGGTTCTATTTTCTTTGAGTTTGTCACCAACACGTGTGTCGGACAATCCCAAATCCTGAAGTGTTATAAACTAGGTTTACGCCCCTTCCACAACTCAAAAGTTTTTTCTGAAACACTCTTTGATGGAACAGTGTTCAAGATTTGAACTGCAATCTCTACTGCGTATCCCCAAAACGAGGCAAGCAATTTAGCATAGCTCATCATAGAACGAACCATGTCCAATAAGATTCTATTTCTCCTTTCTGATACACCATTTTGTTGGTGTATTAGGTGCTGAGAGTTGAGATTTAATTTCATGTTCTATCATATAGTCCTGGAATCTCAAATCCATATACTCTCTACCTCGATCGGATCGAAGTGTTTTGATAGTTTTCCCTAATGCATTCTCTACTTCAACCTTATACTCTTTGAACTTTTCAAGAGCTTCAGACTTATGATGCATCAGGTATAAATAACCATACCTCGAATAATCATCTATGAAAGAGATGAAATATTCGTACCCTCCCCGAGGTTTAACATTCACCAAACCACAAAGATCCGAATGTACAAGTTCTAAGGGCTTTATGGCTCTGTAACCTTTTCCAGTAAAATGTCGCTTGGTCATTTTACCTTCCAAGCAAGACTCACAAGGAGGTAAAGAATCATCTTCTAACTTATTTAGAAGTTCATTCTTAGAAAGTCTCTCAATCCGGTTGAGATTAATATGACCAAGTCTAAGATGCCATAGATAGGTATTATTATTCGGAGAAATTCTTTGCCTTTTACTTTGAGTATTAGCATTTTTAAACATCTCATGATTTAAAATTGCTTTTGTTCTATTCGGTTTAAGTACATACAAGCCGTTTTCTAACTTAGCACAACAAATATTGACACCTTTCTTTAAAATGAACGCTTCATTAAATGAAAAGGTAATCTGAGAGTAAGTTCAATTAAACAAGAGATAGAAATTAAGTTCCTCTTAATTTTAGGAACTATATCTGATTTTCTAAAAATAAAAATCTATCTCTAAAAAACGACTTGGCATCTCCCATTGCTGGCCGAGGCAGCGTCTCTGTTCCGACCCTGAGCGTCATCTCACCCTCTTCGAACTCCTTGAAGGAACTAGTTTCCTGAAACGAAGAGAAAACATGATTAGTGTCTCCTGAATCAAGTATGGAGGTAAAATCATCATTTTCACTAAACAAGTTTCAAGAATGAGCAAATCTAATTTACCTTTTTTCTCTTTGAGCTCAGGAAGGTATTTTGGGCGCTTTTTAAGCAAAGTGCCCATCCACGTTTGCGAGAGAAACACTTTTCTTTGTTTGCAACATTGGCTTTTCCCTTGCCTTTGTCAGCAGCAAGTGCCTTCCCTTTCCCTCTTATCTTCTTCTTTTGGGTCTTCTTAAGCCTAGAAGATGAACCACAAGACTTAGTTCCAAAGGATGAACCCTTATGGAACCTTCTGGAATGGGCAAACAGATTTGCCTCTCCATCAGCCTGTCCCTTATTCTTCATAAGAGACTGGAAAGTTTGTAGTTCATTAAGGAGAGCAGTCAAGTTATACTCAATCTTGTTCATCACCGCATTGGTACGGAATTGAAGGAAACTCTTCGGAAGAGATTCCAGGATGAACGAGACCTGATTTTGCTCGTCAATGACCGCTCCGTTCATCTCAGCCACGTTGAAGTGGACCATCAAATCGAGAACGTGTTCTCTCACCGATGACCCCTCCTTGATACGGGAGTTATAAATGTATTTGAGGGATTCGTGTCGAATCTGTCCAGACGGTTGTCAAAACATATCCTGCAGCGAACTCATGATCTCACGAGCTGAGACCATGCCCTCATGCTTTTTGGCCAGAACTTCAGAAACACTAGCCAAAATGTAGACCTTGGCCTTATCATTGGCCTTGATCCAGCGGTCGTAGCCTCCTTAACAGATTGAGGAGCGTTACGAGCCCCTGAGGACATTCCTCAGTCAGTACAAACCGTAGGTTGTCAACAACGAGAATCGTATTCAAGTTGGACTTCCACGTAGTAAAATTCTCACCAGTTAAACGATCGCTTTTAAGTAAGGCTATTATTGAGGACGACATGCTGAAAAACCAAAAATGTTCTAATTAGTTATGCCTTTTAATCAATTATAAAACCAATCATATTTAGCAAAAATTATTAAAGAACCTTAGTGTTTAAACTAAACCCAGTGTTTAAATTAAACCTTTAATTTTGCAACGATATTTCAAGGGTTTAAAACAAAAGCCTCCGTCGGGCGGTCAGTCATTCCTCCCCTGAATTGAGAATTTCTCAGCCAATTCTCACTACCAGAACATCTCATGTCCCAATGGTCCTTAGCTACCGTTTGTTTGGTCAAGGACTTGTTAACTAGCTTAACTCATCCCGTAAATGTGACCCTACCATTTTCAGATCCAATAGGTCCGAGCCAACAGACTACTATTAAGAAAGACAACCTGTTGGCAAATTACCTAAGAGACCCTATCCATTTTGGGAGTTCGCGGTGTTCGGATCCCATAGGTCGGCCCTCCGTAGGGTTTGGGCACATTCCGGAGACAACCTAGTAGGCGGACTATAGAAATCTCACGGTGCAACCTAATGGAGGAGACCGTAGGATACGTTGACACGCATCCTGCTACCATTTACTATGGATACTTCCCTCATTCACCTTGGTATTGAACCATGCAAACTCACGGTGTGAACTCGATGCGAACGTCTCGTTTTCTCCCACTGAAGTTCCTAAGATTAGGGTGTATGTTTAATTTAGTTGGATTCTGGCTAAAAGAATCTATCTAAGTCTATGCCTATTATAACTATTATAACTAGGTCTTTTAACATTATGTCTAGGTGAATAAACATTTTAATTACTTAGAGATAAAATAGAAGTAAGGTTAATTCAACTCAAGTTCGGATCGGTTCGGGTAGGAGGTGTTAGTTAGCAAGTCACTTAAGTACCCCCAACCTTAGACAGAACTTCACCAGTAGAGTTCCCTTATAACCAAAGTCCTAATGACCTACTATATTTTAAATTATTTAAAATACTACGTAAGACTAATTTCTAATCTTATTAGAAATTAAAACTTAGGTCTAAATTAATTTTAAACAATTTAAAACTAATTAAAAAAAATAACCCAAGTTCCTATGTTTGCATGCATTTCTTTATTATAGGTTATGGTTTCTAAAACTCCTTTAATTTATAACTTTTATAAATATAATAATTAACATAGGATAAAGAAACTATATTATAAATCCAACAATTATTTTCAAATTGGAGTTATAAAATATTCTAATTGAATAATAAAATTACTTAAATAAAATAACATTTATCTTAAACTAAGTAATTTCATGCTCCATGCAATTTATTTTCCATATAATCTAATTATAACAATTATAACTAATTACTCATGAAAAATAAATTAATCATGCATCTAACCAACCATATTCATATAACATTTATACAAATAAAATGCATGAATATGCTTATCCTAAGGTGGGAATAATCTAAATGACATTCATAAAGACATAAAGCTGTAAAACTGGAATAATTTGGCCCCTAAAGTGCAAAATATTAAAATTACATTAATTTTATTATATAAAACCGATCCAAAACGCCTTGAACCGGGCTTGAACTGCTCGAATTGGACCAAAATTGAACCAAAATCGTTGAACCGGTCTGCAGCTGCTGGAATGCACCACGACGTTGTAACGATCACGGCGTTGCAGCGCGCTAACGCTCGTCGTCGTCGCGCGCGCGCTTCTATCGGGATGGCGTTGGTGTGGCTGAGGCGGCGCGTTGCAACGCTGATGACCATTGAAGCCCCCCCGCGTCGATAGGGATGAAGGCGTTGCAACGCTGAGGCTTCGGCAGTGGCTGTGTTCTTCGAACACAACAACATCAATCAACAAATACTCCTTCGATTCTCAATTGAATTGCATGAAACTGGTCCCAAACGACTCATAACTCGAATACAGACTCGATTAAGCACTTAATTGCCTAAAACACAGGGGTCTTTACATACAAATTGATCAAATCAAAGTAAACTAAGGCCAAAAAATTCCTAAACTAGTTTTACAGCAAACCAAATGCAAATTCCCATCGAATTAATGCAATTTTGCTTCAAACAAAACAATACAAGCATTGCTCTGATACTAATTGATGAAGATTAGATCCCCTTCAGCAGCGGAAACGAATTTGGAATCGTAATTTGCAAGTTTTGTTTTGCTTGAAATGTAAAAACCCATACAGTGATAAAACAGAATAAACATGGATTTCTAATCCTATTAGACATGGATTAATTGCATACAAACATACATGTGTTTAACAATTAAACTAAAAGAAGAGGAATACCTTTGTAGTTTCGCAGAACAACAACTCCTTGCTCCAATGTTCAACAACACAGCAACACCCAAGAAACTTCTCTGTTTTCTTCTAGCAGGAACATTACCACAAGGAAAACCCTCTATGTCTCTGAGTGCTTAAATCTTCCTTGGTGGGAAGGATTTCCAACAATTTGGAAGAGCTTTTGAGAATTCTAGAGAGTGATGAGAGAGAGAGAATTCTTTTTCTCAGTTCCAATCTCATTGATCGATTAACCTTAATCAATTTGTTTCACCTCTAACAATTAGAGAAGAAGCACGTAAGAGGAAATAACTTCCCCAACTCCCTACGATGGTGAGTTAGAGGGAAGTGGGAACGTGTCCTCCTGATACGTTCCCATTAATTTAATAATTAAATTAATAAAAATGATTAATCTAATTAATCATTAATTAAATCATATTTAATTAATTAAGTATTTTATATTTAATTTAGATTAAATAACATTTTAATCATTTATCCCCTTATCCTATAGTTTTAATGCACATCTAACGCACATTAAATTTTAACCTATAGTTTTCAAATATGAATAACATTCACATTTGAATTTAATATTTGAACTCTTTCAAATATTTAATTCTCTCATGTAATTTAATATGAATCATATGCACATTAAATTTATAATATATAGTTCCAAAACTATATATTATATCGTATCAATATACATTAAGTTTATTCTCTTATGAATTTGAACATTTCAAATTCAAACGATCTAAGAACCATTTACGAGCTAGAAGGTGGACCTAATGGACCTACAGATCAGAAGCTCCAACAATACGAGATTGCTCGGTTAATCTCATTAACCTCCCAATCAACATTCGTTAACTGCGGGAACACTCCACTAAAGTCCCGCAGTTGCACTCCTTCTCACTGTAGATATATTTCTGTATCCATGGATATTGACCAATAATAGCAAGTCAATCCTTCACGAATGTTCGTAACACCAGCTGGGTCAAATTACTGTTTTACCCCTGGGTTACATCTTGTGCCTTAAGTACTAGTGCTCCTCTAATGAACAATTTGTTTGTAGTCCTACAAACAAACAGAATCCCTCTCGGGCCAATGAGAGGGTCGGGCCCTTTGTTCAAGTCCCGGAGATACCACTTAAGGGAACATTCCTCTACTTACCCTAGTAAGCGGGAAGGAGTGAATTCCATCTTGCCAAGTTAAGTTCTCAGCCGCTCACTCGGTCTTGTCCCCAAGAAGGTAGCCATATTGAGTCGGCGAATCTGACCACTCTCACCCATACTAGTCAAAGGACAATCCCTCGCAAACAAGAGTTAGTAACCTGCTCAGGATTGAGATCAAGTTGTCTAGGCCATCCCAGTGAAATAGAAACCTAACTAGTCAACGGAGTTACAGCTAGAGGTTATTATTTCGTGGTCCGGTCTTATGTAATCTCATTACATAGGATATCCCCACTCACATGTCATCTACACGAACACGTTAGGATCACAGTGTTTGTATCAAATACAAAGTGGGCCACATCCATAGTTTTACCAGAGTAAGGTACCAAAACCTTATCTCCTAACTATAGACCTTTCAGGCTGTATGATACGAATCATCATGCTATGCAAAACGAGAGAAAAAGCTTCAAAATGGAGTTGAAATAAATGTTCTCCAACGTCATTTATGACGAACTGAAGATGCATTTAATGAACTCATGTGCAATAAATGTATCTTTAAAGATAACTCAAGCTTCATTTATGCAACAAGGGATTCAATTTAAATCAAGTGAAGCTTCATTTATGCATGGAAGGTTACAAATACTTTCAAGATTAGTACAAGACTTCAATCTCGGATTTATGGATATTTTGATGTAAATTTCAGTTTTAAAGTCTTGTTTTCAATAATTTAGGTTACAATTTGGTTAGTGGAGATCATGGTATTGATGGGGATGTAAGTTACAACCTTTCAATTGACCATAGGTTACTCTAGGGTTGATTTTGAGGCTATATAAAGCCATGTACCTTGTAGGAAAAAAAAAGGGAGATTAAAAATGTAATCAAAAGAGGCCTTGAGCTTTTTTATAGCCTTTGAGCTATGTCTTTGCAATTCTATGTAGATTAGGTTGCATGCTTAGAATCATTCAAGCTTGACTTGATCAATCTTGCTTGTGGAGTGATTCGGATCTCATACAAGTTCTCTTGCCTTGAGATGTTTGATCGACAAGGTAATCCGATTTTACTTTCCTTGAGTTGATTTTCAAAATTGGTATTGGGGTCTTTGAAATTGAGTTATCTAAAGGTCTTGTTTATTTAAACAAGGTTGTTAGATCCAATTGTCAAGGGTTACTTAACATTTTGATATTAGAATTCTTTGGCTTATTTGATTTCATTTTGGTTTTGAGATTTTTGGGGTTTTAGATCTAATAGTCTTGTTTGTTGTTAACAAGGTAGATTAAATATTTCAAATTCCTCTTTAAAAAATTTCTTATCATTTGAAGTCTCTTATCATTTTGGTTTTGAAATTTCTTATCATTTAAAAAATTTCTTAAAAATATCCATAAATCCGAGATTGAAGTCTTGTACTAATCTTGAAAGTCTTTGTAACCTTCCATGCATAAATGAAGCTTCACTTGATTTAAATTGAATCCCTTGTTGCATAAATGAAGCTTGAGTTATCTTTAAAGATACATTTATTGCACATGAGTTCATTAAATGCATCTTCAGTTCGTCATAAATGACGTTGGAGAACATTTATTTCAACTCCATTTTGAAGCTTTTTCTCTCGTTTTGCATAGCATGATGATTCGTATCACTGTATCTCGAACCGAGATCCTCTTTATGTACATTATATTCAGTTAAAGATTCATTTAACAACCTTGAATATTTAGTTTATTGGATTTAGGCTTTAAATAAAGGCAATGTCATAGATAACGAACAATAATTCTTTATTGATAATAATAACACTTTATTACATTAATTAGAACATAATTACAAACTACGAGTTTTAGGGCACAAATCCCAACAAGATCCTTATTCCGCTGCGTATGTCTCGTGTTCCATCATTTGTTGTCCAACAAACAAACCGAATCCCTTTCGAGCCAATGAGAGAGGTGGGCCTTTTGTTCAAGACCCAGAGTCAGCATGTAAAGGAACAATCTCTCTACTAATCCCTAAAGCAGGTAGGAGCGAATTCCATCTTGCAGAACTATGTTCCCAACTATCTACCCAATCTTATCCTTGAAATGGGAGGCTTATTGAGTCGGCAATCTCATACCACTCTCACCCATGCAAATCTAAGGATAATCTGAATAAACAGGAGTTCATTGGCACGCTCAGGATTAAGATCGAGTTACCTAGGTCATCGTATGAATATAGTCAGTTAAGACAGTAAACGGAGTTATAAAGTCTACGTGACTATTTCTCGGTCCAGTCTTATGCAAACTCATAGCATAGGGCGCCCCCACTCGCATGTCTCCACATCAACGATTCAGGATCACATCGTTTGTACTTTACAAAGTGGGGCGCACCCATAGTGTCCCCAGGATAATTAGGTACCCAACCCTATCCCTATACTATAGACCGTTTTGGCTATAACTTGAACCTGATCCACTTTTATGTCACACATAAAGTTCAAGTATATATCCTATAGCCATGGGTTCTTTATTGGATCAGGGTTTCAAAATATACAATTCAATTTATTCAATAAAACTTTTATTTGAATAAATCTCAATAACATCTTTATTGCAAAATAGAATATACATTCAATTTACAAACCCACGAGTTTTAGGACATAAAATCCAACATGAAATAACCATAGTTTCACCTCTCTATGTTCGATCAGATCACTATTTCTACAAATAAGTGATTGGTTATAAATTTATTTGACTATGTTTGATAAGAACATGTTTCAAGAAGATATAAAGAGAAACTTCTTTTAGTTGAGTTTTATGGTACTTTGCAAGTGGAGCTTGATTACTTGATTTTCTTACGAGCGATGGTTGAGAACACCTCTATTTATGGGTGTTTAGGAATATTCTTAATAGCCAACATAAATGTCCAAAGAAATATCTATCTAGAAAAATACATGTATATAATGAATCCTTTCGGGCCTTACCTATTCCAACGAGACTCTTAGAATGACACAAAGTCATCTCATTGAAACCCACAAGTATCCATTTCACATAACATGAGAAATCAAAAATTATCTTTCAATAAAACCTTCATTGCTTTGTTTTTTTCTGTTAATCAAAATATTTCATGCCAATGAAGTTGTTATCTATTACTTGTCATCTTTCTCTTATCTAATCGATATGGAATTTCATTACAGTTGTAATAGTTATAATAGTTATATTGGTAGTTTTCCTGTCAGTAAAAGGCATGAAAGGTAAATAAGGCTGATGAAAGTCAGCAGTCTTTTTTATCCATATGGTAGTTGTCATACCAATACCATTGTCTGGTGGTAAAATGTAAAATCAGGATTCCAGCGGTTTGTTTTGTTGATATGGCAGATAATTATTACGAAAATAAAATAATTAGAAAAAGGCAAGCAAGTTTTTTTGTGCATGTGAATATATTTGTTTCCTTTTTGGAGTGAGGAGTTTCTCTTCATCAATTCCTATTTATATCAACAATCGCTTTTTAAGTTAACCAAATTTCAACTTATTTCCAAAAAGTGATATATAAATCAATAATTAAACCATCTAATTTGATTAATGAAATGGAGAATATTGTATTATTTAAAAAATAATAAACTGAAATTTAGACCAAAAAAAACTAAATCCTCTAACTTCTTTCATTACTTCTATTTTGTAATCTACTTTATAAAATATTGAATACAAAAAGAGTAGTTTTCAAAAGCAGCATTTTTTTTTTCAAAAATTGTCTTTAAAATAAAACTGTTTTCTATTTTTTTTTTTTAAGAATCATCTAACATTTATTGACTATCAAGTTTGAGACTGCTTTAAAAAAAATTACTAAACACATTATTTTCTAAATATGTATGAAGAAACATCACTACAAACGAAGTGAAGAGAATTCAAAGTTACAATAGACATTAATATTGGATTACTTAATATAATTAGGTCGGCACAAAAACGAAATATTGTAAATATAGATTATGGTACAAATTTGACACCGGCGTGACAAGACCTGAGAAAAAAGAAAAAGGGAAAAAAATGGAGAAAAAACAGTTGATAAATGATAATTGATATGTGTGTGAGTTGAGAGTTGAGAATAGCGGTATAATAGTCCAAAAAGCCACCCGTTAAATAATCAAGTTGCTTTATAATAATAAATAATAATAATAATAATAATTTATAAAAATGTAATAGAATCCAAGCCATTGTCAAAATATATTCCCATGCATCACATTTTTTTTCTCTTCGTCCCATCTAACGGGCCCTGAAAGCGCAATCCCTACCCCATCACCTTTTTTCTTGTTGCGGTGGTTGTGGATGCCCTCGCTCTCTCTCCTCGTCTCAACATAGAGAAATTCAACAACTATAATAATAATAAAAAGTTTTATTTACTATTTTAGTTTCTACTATTAGTGATGTTTCAATTTGATCCCTATAATTTTGTTAACTCTTCCCGTATGTGGCATGATGGATAGTATATGATTTGTAAAATTGCAAGTTTTGTCTTTGATTTTTTAGATTGTGACTCTAATCCCTAATATTTATAAAATGTTTAATAAGTTAAGAAACTTTAATATTTGTGTTTAACAAACTCCTTAAGCTTCGGAAGTGTTGTATAACGCAACCTGGAACTTTTAATTTTGTGTCTAATAAATCTTGATCTATTAACTTTTAAAATTCATAAACCAACTAAACATGATATTGAAAAAGTTAAGGTCAATTTTTGTGCTTAATATGTATGAGTTTTCAAAATCTTGAATAGACTAGGTAATCATTTAAATACAAAATTGAAAGTTCAAAGAAACTTAAATTAAAATTTATAGATCTATTAGATCCTTATAAAATTTGAAAACCTATTAGAGAGCAACATAAAAGTTTAAAAAATAAAATTTATAATATAAGCTTTGAATATCATAGGAGAGAAAATGTGGTGACATCTAGAAGAAGATTATCAACATTGAATATAGCCGCATATGTAATAGTGGACTAAGATCAATGAGCAAACAATCAAGTTAATTAGATATTTGTGTTTCCTCTCTAACAACCATATACGAAAGAAACTACAAATAAATTGTAGTATAATTAAATCTAATTCAAATGTATATGATACTTGCACATGTGTATAGAGGAGGGGGTGAAATATTTTTAAAGATTTAAGGAAATGAAAACATTTTAAATGATAAAATTAATGAGAAAGTAAAGAGAAGTGGTAAAAAAGTAATTTGGATCGGTAGAGAGAGAGAGAGGTGAGTGGTTGTTTGAGAGGTGGTTTTCGGGGGAGATATTAAGGTCGAGTGTCGTAGTTTTAGATGTGGGCATGCGCCCTTACACTCTGCTACCCGCAACTTTCCTCTCCTCCTTTGTGGGCCCCATTCCCTCTTCTAATCATATTCAGCCCACTGGCCCCACCTTCATTTCCTTTCTCCATCTTTATAGGTAGCTCGCTCTTCTCCAAGCATAGTAAAACTAACCCACCACACTTTTCCTTTTTTTCTCCCTTTTTCCTCCTTTTTCTTTCTTTCTTCTTCTTCTTCTTTTTATTGTTTATTTATTTATTTATTTATTTATTTTTCAAAAAAAACTTGGCTTTTGCGATGGCTCTGGCTTTCTCTCTCTCTTTCTGAAATTGCAAATATATATTCCACGTCTTACCTCCCTCTGTGTTTCATAAAAAGATATTTGCAACTAATTATTAGCTAGGCTTTGTGAATGCCAGAGATGAGCATCTCTGTAAACGGGCAGTCCCAAGTCCCTCCAGGCTTCCGCTTCCACCCCACTGAAGAGGAGCTCCTCCAGTACTACCTCCGTAAGAAGGTCTCCTTCGACAAGATTGATTTGGACGTCATCCGTGACGTCGATCTCAACAAGCTCGAGCCCTGGGACATCCAAGGTACGACTCTTAGTTCTACCATTAACTACAATATCTCAATTCCATTCTATTCTCCTCTAATTAATAAACCATAAACATATATGTGACTAGAGAAATGCAAGATTGGAACCACCCCGCAAAACGACTGGTACTTTTTTAGTCATAAAGATAAAAAGTATCCCACCGGCACTCGGACCAACCGGGCCACGGCAGCTGGGTTTTGGAAGGCCACCGGCCGTGATAAGGTCATTTACACCAACTGCCGCAGAATTGGAATGAGAAAGACTCTTGTTTTTTATAAAGGCCGTGCCCCTCACGGCCAAAAGTCTGATTGGATTATGCACGAATATCGCCTTGATGAAAATTCCACCTCCGAATCAAATAATGTATGTGTATATCATATCATATATCCACGAATTACTTTTTATTATTATTTCTATTATTTGGCCTGAATTTTTTATTGGTTTGATTTAGATGAAGATATCGAGCGTTGTGATTGGAGATGGGAGCCAAGAAGAGGGGTGGGTGGTGTGTAGAATTTTTAAAAAGAAAAACCACCATAAAACCCTAGACAGTCCAATCAGTACTACAACTACATCCTCTCTGACGACTGAAACGGCGTCGTCTCTATTGCTTGATTCTTGCAATGACGGAGCCTTGGAGCAAATCATTCAGTACATGGGAAGAACCTGCAAGGATGTCGAAGAAGACGAGGGCGGCGGCGGTGGGAGACTACTCCGCTCGATTGACACTTCCTCCGTTGTCATAGGCGGCGGCAGTTACCTCGACGGCAGATTCTCGAAACTTCCAAACCTTGAAAGCCCCAATTCCACCAGCACCCACAACTGTTACCAACCGATTAACAACCAAGTGGGCCCCACCGACCCGATTATTATTTCCGGCTACCAACTGGAGTCCTCCTCCACCTCCGCCGCCGCCGCACCGCCTCACAACTGGGCTGCCTTCGACCGGCTGGTGGCGTCTCAGCTCAACGGCCAAATCGAAGTGTCCAACATGATTTATTACAGCGACCAATTGCCAACGACAACACTACGCGGAACGACATCTTTTTCGTCGAAATCATCATCTTCTTCTTACAACGCCGCAGCCGCCGCCGCTCAGGATTACAACAACGTCGACACAGAGCTGTGGAGCTTTGCCAGGTTGTCATCATCCTTGTCCTCCACTGACCCATTATGCCACGTGTCCGACACTCCAATATAACTACTGAGAATCATCCATGGAAAGGGAAAGGAGAATGTTAAAGACAACATATTTTACCGAGAAGGAGCTGAGAGAAGGTTTTAGTTAATTAATTAAATACTTACGTATGTGATCGATGATATTTGAAGCAATCATGATTCATGTTTTACATCATATTAGGGAAAGAAGAAGAAAAAGAAGAAGAAATTATGTAAAATAAATAAACAAAAAAAAAAGAAAAAAGAAAAAGGGTAATCAAATTCAAGAGGGTTTTAGATGGGGTGACACTGTCAAATTCCAAATTATTTTTTCTTTTTTTTTATAATTGATAGAGCTTAATCATGATTTTTTTTTTGTGACTGTAACCTATAACCACCAGTACTTCTAGAATCGAGATTTAATTTTCCATACAATAAAAGCCAAAACACTCATGGCCATTTTGATGGTAGTGTATTTTTATTTTTCTTTTTACCAAAAAGAGATTAAATTAGGTGTATTTTTGGTATATGTTCTATGTTGAAATGATTAAAATGAAGAAGTAAAAAATGGTGAAATGTGGAATGAGTTTTTTGAAAATGTATATGAAGTATCTGGTGGACACGTGGTGTGTCGAGTTATATTAAGGAAAGAGGGTACTGAAGCCAAAGCTGTGGTTCTCTCTCTCACTCTCTAATGATATCAAATGCAAAAAAGATGGGCTCCGCTCCCCTCAACATGAATGACTGCCGAGAAAAAAGGCTATTGGGACGTACATCAAAAGAAAAAGTGGTTTTTTGATATCAATCATCTCCCTCCTTTCTCTCTCACCCTCTCTCTGTCTGTGTGTATATATAGATATATATATATATTTTGTTAAAATACTATTTTAGTTCTTGCACTTTATGGCTTGAACTTTTAGTCCCTGTATTTTTAAATGCTTAATTTTAGTTTTGTACTATAAAAAATAGTCCACACCTCTAATTTGAGGTTAGTATGCCGTTAAAATGGAAAAAAAATTATCTCTCCCTTTCTGTCACTCTCTCGCCTCCTTCTTCCTCTATAATTTTTTCCCTTCTTTTCTCTGATCTCCTCAACCATTCTCTCTCTCCCCTCATCTAATTCCTATGCTCTACGAAAGATACTGATTTCAGTCGGGAAAATGGTAGAAACTCGGATTGTTCACACTGATTGGAGAATGAGATTGGTGGTGTTGGTTGACAAATGACTTGAGGATTGAGCGGTTTTTCATCTATGGATTGTACATAATATATGTTTCTCTCCTTTTCTGAAGAATGCGTTCGCAAATCCCCACCTTTCGTACACAATTTTTCTAAAATCCTACAAAAAAAATTAAAAAGAACAATTTTTTTTTGTGATGGTTTTTCATCTATATAGGATTATGTAAGAGAGTGATGGAATTCCATGTGTTCACGTGGTAATGGTTTTAGAAAATTGTAGAGTTATGGTGTATGATAGAAATAGAATTGGGATTGGAAAACAAACATAATCTGTCCAAAACATATATTCTATCATCAAATCCCTCTTTTGTCTCTCGTGGAGCTCCACATTCACCTCTAACCAAATACCCACTCCCCACCACCGATTTTCTGATGTGGTTGGTCTGATGAAATGCACAGTAGAGGAATTTGATGAAAGGCTAGAGGGGTGAGAAAGAAAGCCTCAGGAGCGAGATTTGAAGGGGAGAAGAGGAAAATTATGAGAGAAAGTTGAAAGAAAGACAGAAGGGGGAGAGAAAAAGCTTAAACAGAGAGAAAATTGTTATTATTATTTGTCCATTTTAACTGTTAAAAACTAAAACGGTAGATAACGAAGAGTCACACAAGAAAATCAACACACACAGAATTTAAGTGGTTCGCTAACATTGTATTAGCTACTTCCACAGGTAGAGGCACAGGTAGAGGGAGAGAATAATTTTATTAATTGAAAAAGCGAGAGAACAAAATTGCACCCCTCCTCAACCCTAATACAGGTCGGCCCAATAAGCTCAATACACAAAAAATAAATTGATTTAGATTATTCGGTCAGATAATAGATTCAAGGCATATCTACATCAACAATAGGCTAACCCCAAACTAACAGAAGATTGATTTTGAGATTAATTGAAAGTATAAAAACTAAAATTAAATATTTAAAAGTACAAGAACTAAAATTGAATTAGTCTCAAAGTACATGGAATAAAATGATATTTTAACTATATTTTTTTATTTTTTATACATGCAGAAAGAGTATTCAAGGTTTTTTTTTTCTTCATATTTTCATTTTTTAACAAACATCTTTTTTGTGTTTAGTACAAAACTTGAACGTCTATTGTAATCTATGTTTGGCTCTACGTTTTCACAGGTATGTAGATGTATTGTGTTTGGATGGTTTGAAATAGTTATGAAAATAAGGGTTTAAAATTTTGTATGCAATATAAAATTAATTAAATTTATGCTTTTGTCTTTTATATTTGATTTATTTTTTCAATTTGGTCTTTACTCTTTTAAACATTTTTATTTTATTTCTGATGTATTGAATTATTTTCAATTAGTTTCTTATTTTCATTCAACATTAAAATTTGTTGATGTGAGATGTGACAAACCATTTTTATTAATAGAGTTAAAGAGTATTCAAGTTTTGTAATTGGATGAAATAGATATACTACTTGCTCGAAAAAATTTAAGACTCATGTACTTCGCTTTAATGATTTCGCCTGTAGTAACTAAATTTCTTTGTTGCTATAGAACATTATTTAGATATGGTAATGATTGACAAACTAAAAAAAATTACTCTATTCAAATTTTTATATAGTTGTTTATCTTTTAATATTTAGTCACGGTAAGGACATAATTAGAAAAAAAGTTTATACAGGGGGCAATATTTTAAAAAAATGCACAAATAATAAAATTAGGCCTAGAAAATTTATTTAACCTACTTTTGACCTTATGCAGTGGTCCATGAAAGATGAAACTAACCAATTATTAAATATCAACGAGTCATTAAATATCGGCTCGATTTCTTTTCAAATATATGCGTACACATATATGGCTCGACATCCTCATATCAAATTATATCAATTTTTTGTAATTCAACGGCGTGGGATAACGGTTCAGAAAACAATAACCATTATTAGTTGGAGTACTTGGAGTACTGACCTTTGTCTGAAAACTTCCAATTTGGAAGGATTTCAAGTCAGGATAGATTTGAAATTTTCAATATATGGAACGAAAAAAAAATAAAATTTGAAATTTTGTATTGATCTAAAAGAATTTTCATTCAAAATAGGTTGGATTTTGAAGGATTTTAAATTAAAAGGGGCATAATTCTAAATTACCCTCCTTCAAAGTGGTTAAATGGAAGGAAAAAAAAAACAAAAAAAAAAGTGATCGAGGACAACTGATGCGAATGACAATTGGTCAAAGATGGAGGGACTTGGCTATGGATTGGTGTGACAGTGTGAGGTTACAACGTATAAGAAAATAATTATAGGACAAAAAAAAAAGTGGCAGTGTGGACGATATAAAAGAGACCAGGAGAAAGAAAAGTTACCGTGGGGGTATGCCAAAAATCGACAACGAGAGAGACGAGAGAGAGCGAAAAAAAATATATATATGAAGTTAGTGTGTCGCATTGAGGAGAAAGGGAAATTGAAAAGAAAAAAAAAATCGAGAACTTAGAGTGAGGATGGCTCCGGTTCAAAAATGGGGGAGAGGGAGAAATCAAAAAACTTAAGGTTACTTCTGCTTTTGTTTATCCCTTTTCTAAATATAGATATAAAATAAAATTATAAAAAATTGTTATATTAGCTTATGTTTCCAAAAAAGGATTTCAATTTTTTTTGTATAATTATAAGTGTTATAATGATAAAATAATTATCTTCTTTTCCTTTCTTTTAAACCTTCAAATACGATCTTTTACTTTTTACGGATTTAAATTTTATTAAAATTTACTTGTTCCAAATAGAATAAAAAATTTTAAACTATTTCTATATTTAAAAATTTTAAAACTTTGTTTTTTTTTTCGAATCCATATGCAAAACAGAGAAGAGAAGCTTGGAAATTTGAAATTATGAATTGACTTCGTTGGATGAGACTTGGAACATAAAAAAAAAAAAGTTCACCAAAGTGCAAGGGAAGAAATTTTCCATGAGAATAAATTTATAAATTTTTACCTACCTTTATTTTTTTATTGTTATTATTTTTTTTTAGTGATGTGAATCAAGTCATTTATCTATTGCATGTATCTGAAGGGGGCATTTTTTTAAATATTGCAAGTTTGTAAACTTTTTTTTAAAAATATGGTAGTTTTCAAACTTTTTTTTAAAAATATTGCAAGGGAAGAGACGACCTTGTCCACGCGGTCTAAGGTCGTCTCTTGAACAGACGACCTTGGTATATCTGGAGCAAGGTCGTCTTTTGAAGAGACGACCTTGGTATATCTGGAGCAAGGTCATCTCTTCAAGAGACGACCTATGCGCTCTCTTCAAAAGACGACCTATGCGCACATAGGCAAAGGTTGTCTCTTGAAGAGACGACCTTCACAAAATGTTTTTTTTTTTTCCTTCTTCTTCTATTTCTTATTCTTCTTCTTCTAGCAAAGTACATTTGGTAATCACTTATTTCTTATTCTTCTTCTTCTATTTCTTATTTGTTAATCTTATAAAAATGGCTTATTTGTTAATCTTATAGAAAAGGGATTATATTTATAAGAAGATTAACAAATAATCACTTATTTCGTTTGAAACTAAATTTACTTTACCAAAGTACTTTTATATTATTTTTAAATAAAAAATTAACAAATTGCTTGAAAATAAACTTAATAATAATCAGGAGAAATTGACAAGCATCCGTACGTAATTAAAAGTTAAAGTTTACAAATTGATTAAAAAAATTCATATTCAGTGTGTGCCACAAGGTGGACGTCGCCTATTACGAGGAGGATGTCGACGACGACCCCTCGGGGCTTCCTCTTGTTGCACCGGTGGTTCATCTAATTCTTCCTCATGTGAAGATGGATCATCATCATCATCTCGGGCATGAACGACACCATGTGATGATGAGGGGCTTGTCTCAGAATCATGTGTGCTAGGAGTATGAATATATCTCGTACCAGGTGTGGGGATCATCATCATCGGGGTGGAGATAAGTTGTCCAACATCAAAAGAATATACCCCGACATTGGGGTCAACCTCATCCGGCACAGGTATGAGCAGCTCCTCTTCTTCAATATTCTCCTGTTGAACACGTCTTCTATGTCGAGGACCAGGAGGAGGAGCAGTAGAAATGTTGTACATGTTATGTAGATTATCTAAATTGTTTTCTCCAACATCACACAGATTCAGTATCTCCATATTCTCCGAGAGATCTCGAATCTGTCTAAAGCATGACCTCTTCAATTTTGAAGGGAAAAAATATTCAATATTTATTGAAAATTTAAAATAGATATATTTAAAAAATAAATGCAATTCTTACCGCTTGCCCATATGATGCTCCTTCAGCAGTGATGAAACGCCTTGTAATGCTCAAATACCAATTTGCATAGTTTGGAGTGAGATCTCCGAACGCATCAACTGGTGAAGCTTCCGTTATGTGTTGTCTGCGCAAATGCCACTGCTCCACATACAGTGTTAACACGTACGCCCAATCTTGATGTCGAAGGTCGATAGCATGCAGGTTTGGGTCGGTATTGCACACGTCTGGGATACACTGTTTCATCCCAAATTGTCTCATCACTCGATTGGGTAAGTGCCATTCTATAATATGGAAGCATACGAGTGGAGTCACCGAACGCCACATGTCATGACCATTTCTACAATATTGTGGTAATGTGTCCATGACATTGTTGTATGGCTCCCAAATCATCTGAGAATACCAATATTTAGTTGATTAGTGACTTATAACATAAAAGAAAAGAAATTTAAGTATGTCATTCGTACCAAATTGGGTCTAAGAAGATCAAACATATATTTGTATTGTCTGATCACATGAGTGGATGATCCTGTAACACAAAATTGGTCTCTCCACCTACAAATTTAAAATTTGTCATTAAAATCTAAATTTCGAACATTTTAAATTATAAAAAGTAAAATTTGAAAACCATACCGAGCACCAAGTGGTCGCCCCACTAATGCAGAAAGATTCATACGCCGACACTGAGGAGCCATCGTGGGAAATTGTTCCCAACCCCACAGTTGAAGAAGTATTACAGGTCCGACAATATCACGTGCATCCAACCGACTGGCATTACACAATTGTCTGTATAACCATGCCAAACATGCCCCACCCCATGAATATCTTCCAGCAATCTCAAAGTCTCGTAGGAGTGGGAGAAACATTAAATGAACTTTATCCTCAGATTTATCGCAAAAGAGACTTCCCCCAAATAGCTGCGATATATATGCTCGAGCATACCTCGCTATAGCAACATCATCAGCATCATCGTTCAACCCTTGGAACTGGGTTGCTAACCAAGGTAAGCTCAACCTGGAGCCCTTAATTTGGTTGTCCTGTGGAGTCACCCCGAGCAATTCAGCACACGTCTGTTTCCAATTATAGCTCATGGGTCCAGTAAGAGGTTCACCATCCACTGGTAAACCTAGTAAAACTGCAACATCTTCTAGAGTGACTGTACACTCTCCTCCAGGCACATGAAATGTGTGAGTTTCCGGCCTCCACCTTTCCACTAATGCAATTATATAGTGTCAGTCCAATTGAATAAATCCTAACCTGGCCACTCCCTCCAATCCTGCACTACAAAGGTGGGGTAAAATTAGGCGATGTAATGGGATAGTGCGACCAACCACTGCTTCCCTCCGCCTACAGTGTAGCTCGCCTACATTTGGATCTTGCCAGATAAGCTGTGATCGATGAGATTCTTGTGTGTATAAAACTCGATGTGTCAATTGGTCTGGATTAACATCCATGATCTAAAGAAAAATAATTACATCAATATTTAGTAACAGATAAAATATTAAATTCAATGCATATAAAATACAAGTGATAAATGATAATCAAACATTTAAACATTCTCGTTTACAATCCATGATGCATACAATTAAAGAAACATCATCATTCAAATACAAAATTATCCCATAAACTCAAAATTACAAATTTTCCTAAGGTGCCTCTCTTTGTCTGGATGGACAACTCCTTCGATTGTGACCCAATTGGTTACATAAGCCACATCGTTGTTGAGCACTAGGTTCTCTCCAATCCATCTCATTGTGGTATCGAGAACTCTTGGGTCTACCAGCTTCTCTCAACAATTTTGGGTCACCATATAAAACAGGCATATTGGTAGGCTCTATCCAATAGCCTTCGTGTGGGATTGGTTGAAACTGAGGTGAGTAACATTCAACGTAAGTTGAAAGTTTATAGGTGTCCTCAATAAAACTTTCGAAATTCAACTTCAAGTGTGAGCAAATCGCCATGAAATGTGAACATGGAATTCCATAAGATTGCCACTTATTGCATGAACAATAATGAACAACCCTATCTCCTTCTCGAGTTAAATTCAGAGTTTGAATATTTTCTCCCTTGGCATTGAAATAATGTAACCCAGTTTTCACATGGAACACTCCGTTTTCTCGATCGTAGTCCACTATGTCATGTTTCATAGATCTTGATGCCCACCTCATAATTTTATCAAGTGCATACCTAATAAGGAGTGAGTTCAAGTTGGTGAGTATATTGAACATAGGTTATTGTGACTAGCATGAAAAAAAGTTGTAATATTACCTCGTATATTTCGATTGTTGTGCCAACTCAATCCTTGTTTCAGCTCTCCTCTTTTCAAAATATTGTACACATCTGTAGAATGTAAGTTGAGCAAGAGCAGTGATTGGCAACATGCGACCACCTTTAAGGACTCCATTTATGCTCTCTAACAGATTAGTTGTCATCCACCCATACCTAAAACCTCCATCATGAGATTGGGTCCATTTATCAACACCAATGTTGTTGAAAAAGTTCATACAAGAACTATTTATGGCTTTTATCTCCTCAACACATTTGTTGTACTTACGAATTTGGTGTTGACATCCAACACGATATACCATGTCTTTCAACTTCTGAGACTTATATTTATTGTTGAAATTACTAGCAATATGTCGTAAGCAAAATCGATGATGACATTTCTCATTCGCCCAACCATTCTGTGGAGTATTAACAGTAGAAATTATCTCACCATGTCGATCCGATATTAAACATAACTCTTCATGTGTACAAATTTGTCTTAGATGTTTCAAAAACCAACCCCATGTTTCACGACATTCCTCATTTACAATAACAAATGCAAGAGGAAGCAATTTTCCATTGGAATCTACAGCCGTTGCAATTAGTAACTTACCTCTATACTTGCCATACAAATGGGTGCCATCGATTTGGATGATGGGTCTACATTTTTTAAAAGCCTCTATACAAGGACCGAAAACCCAAAAGACAGATGTGAGTATAGCATGACCTGCACTTCCATAAAACTTTACTTTCCACTCCACACGTGTACCTAGATTTGTTTGCTTAATCATATACATCCATTTTGGTACGAGCTTATAAGAATCATCCCAATCACCAAATACTTTGGCCAAAGCCTTTTTTTCCCATCTCACACCCTACCGTAAGGCACGCGGTAACCAAACTTTTCTTATATATCAATCTGTAGTTGGGATACACGGACTGAGGGGTTATTTTTTACCGTTTCACAAAATTCAATTGCAATCATCGAAGAATCCAGTTGCACATGACTTTGATTGATCTCTGAATAAAAACAAGTATGTTGCTCAACGTACTTGGTAATTTCAAAAAATCCATGAGACCTTTTCTTTGAGGCACGAAGTCGCCATATACACCCATCTTCCCACTTTTTACATCGTACCGTCCACTTCATAGGTGTTGATTCCACAACCTCATATGGTGCATGATACTTAACAGCAAAACATTTTACTATATGCTGGAGGATTTCTTTATTGTTGCATACTAAACCCATATACAATCTGTTCCCTTCAACAACTACTGGTTCTTGGATAGGATCATGTTCGGTAGTGTTATCTAATACATTGTTATCCAACTCATTAAATGTGTTTGAAAGGATGTCATGTACATTATTCTCAAAATCCAACTCTTCAAATTCATCATCTGTTTCAGTTCTAAACTCTTTATATGTATTATTTGTAACCATATCTTCATCATCACACGGTGCACCAACTATTTGAGGATCTGGGTCAAGACATTGGCTGGATTCAACACCTAGGCTAGGATCAACAGATTGAATAGGCGTTTCTTCAAAGCTTTGTACATTCACATTCATCCTTCTTACATTGATATATAAATGTACTAAATTTGGGATTGACATCGCAATTGAGAACATTAAGTTCATTGCTTGATAGTTAGGGATTGATATTGGCATAAACTTTACTGATCCAGATAACGTTAGTTCAGGGTGTCTATAAACTATGTCAATATGATTTGCCCTCACATCTACACCAAGTGACATGCCTATCATTTTCAGGAACTGTTCAAAGGCTATTCCACTATTCACGTTCAGAGAAAAACCACCACATGTTGGTTGGTCATAATCTACATCATGTACCCCATCAATCATAGACTCATTCGTATGCAAAACAAATCCCACTGATTTATCTCCCATTTTCTATTAAAAACAAATTAACCATATATAATTAGAATTAAATTTTTTATAATTTATTACTTAATCCTCTACAATCAAAATAAGTAATAAATCTAAAAAAAAAAAGAATTTAAAAACCTAATATGCATCTATTAAAAAACATTTAAAAACCTAATATGCATCTATTAAAAATAAGTAAAAAATATAAAATGCATCTAAACAAAATAAAAATAATTAATAAACCTAATATGCATCTATTATAAAACTTCAGAATAATAAACAAATCTAAAATGTATCTAAAAAAATAAAAATAATTAATAAATCTAAAAAAAAGCATTTAAAAACCTAATATGCATCTATTAAAGAACATTTAAAAACCTAATATGCATCTATTAAAAATAAGTAACAAATATAAAATGCATCTAAAAAAAATAAAAATAATTAATAAACCTAATATGCATCTATTAAAAAACGTCAAAATAATAAACAAATCTAAAATATATCTAAAAAAATAAAAATAATTAATAAATCTAAAATAAATCTAAAATTAAAATAATTTACAATGAATCTACACCAAATCAAAATAATTAACAAATGTAAAATGCATTTACAAAAAATCAAAATACTTAACAAATCTCAAATGCATCTACAATTAAAAAACATATAAAGTTACAATAATTAATTAAAAAAATAAAAAACAACTTACATTGTGAAAAAATGGTGAATAAAACCTTCCTTCCTCCAAAAATGACAAAAATGGTATACGAAACCTTCAATATTCCTTAAAAAACGACAAAAAGAGTGTTAGTTCCTTCAAATGCGACAAAAAAATCAAAGTGGGGTACAAAAAATTGAATGTTTACCTAAAATGGAGAAGAAAAAAATGAAGGAGTTAAGAGAGAAAATGAAAAAAGAAGAGAGGAAATGAGAGAAAGTAAAAAAGAAGAAGGTGAGAATGGAGAGGGAGAGTGTTGGAATTTTGTCATAATCTCGTGTTTGTAATATATTATTTGAAATTAATAAGAGTTATTCATTTCATCACTTTGTGTCTCATAATATTTATAAACTTTTCCAATAAACTATGCTCAAGGGTCATTGAATTTATGAGAGAACTAGAACTTGAGCGGTGTGTAGTGGACACACGGGGAGGATCACGTTTGAGTTAATGACCGAACGGTCTCTGAGATATGGATAGGGTTGGAGACCTAATCCTAGATACACACTGTGGATGCGACCCGCTTTGTATGAGAGATACAAACGAGGTGATCGACTCGTTCATGTGGTAGACATGCGAGTGGGGGCATCTGTGCAATGAGATTGTACAAGATCGACCGTGAATTATTAGACCCCACCGATGTAACACCACCGATTGTGATGAGGACTAATAATTTCGTGGATGACGATTAGTGACTCGACCTGAATCCTGAGCGTGTTACGGACTCCTGTCTGCGAGGGTCTGTCCTTTGACTAGTATGGGTGAGGGTGGTCACAATTACTCGCCCAATATGCCTATCTTCTCGGGACGAGAACCAAGTAGGGAGTTGGGAACTTAACTACGCGAGATGGAATTCACTCGTTCCGCCTTTAGGGAAACTAGAGGGTTGTTCCCTTAAGTGTTGTCTCGTGGCTTAAACAACAGGCGCCCACCTTCTCACCGCCCGAGAAGGGTGTTGTGTATGGTTGGACCCTCACAATATGTTGTTCATTAGAGGAGCAGTGGGGACTTAAGGAACAAGAGGTAAACACTGAGGGTAAAGCGGTAATTTGACCCAACCGTGTCTCACGAACAAACCCGTGAAGGGTCGACTCATGGGTATTGGTTATATCGGTGGACACGTAATATTCTCGTGACCGATGGGAGTGCACTCTACGGGCTATAGTGGAGTGTTACCGTAGCTAATGAATGTTGGTTAACAGGGTCAAAGAGTTTGACAGTTAATCTCGGATCATTGGAGCCCGTCACTGTAGGTCCATTAGGTCCCTCGGTTGGCTCCACCTGGGTTAAAAGAAGGGTTAATGTTTTGGTAAGAAATTGAAGTGTTCAATTTCACTTTTAGGGCATTTATGTCATTTATATGAGATATGAATGATATGAAATATAATTTAATGTGAATGAGATTCATAATAAACTATAGATTAGCCTAATTGTTGAATTAGGGCTAATTGGAGAAATTAATTGAGAGAAATTAAATTGGATGTGATTCAATTTAATTAATCCACAATTATTGCAAATGAGATTTGCAATATTGGATATGAGATATCTTATATTATGTGGTTATGCAAATGAGATTTGCATAACCTATGGTTGTGGTAAAGTGGTAATAATGTGGCGATATTAACTCCCTCATTCCACTATTTAAACCCTTTGAAAGAAGGGAATAGGTGGCTAACTTTTCATTTTTTGATTTTGATCAAAGAGAAGAAACTAGAATTCTCTCTACTCTCTCATTTCTCCTCCCTCTCCAAAACACAAACAAGTTCCCACCAACTTCCCTTCTCCATAAGAGAACAACCGAGAAGACCATTTGGTGGTGTTCGGGATCCATTTGTGGGAAGAATTCATTAAGATCGAGTAGCACGAAGAGTTCGTGATCAGAGGAAGAAATTGCTGAGTTTGTCTACAACAAGCAAGTAAAACTTCTTCTTGTTGTAAATTTCTTCTTCTTTAAGTATGTTTAACCTAGGTCTAAGTGTTAGATCGATTTTAATAAATACAAGTTGCATAATGATACCTCGACGATTCAATCGTCTTCCGCTACGCGGGGATTTTCATTCCCTTCAATTGGTATCAGAGCCATCTCGATGGTTCTTCATTTATGCACTATTTTGTTAAAATTAGGTGGGTATTTTGCCATAATTCATAAGATGAATGTTTGGTTTGCATAATGGATATTTTCGGTTTTTTGCACTAGATTAGATTTACAATTATGTTGATGAGATCAATGTAAGGGCCCGTTGTTTTTGGACATTTTGTTATAAATCGAGTCTGTAAGTCCGGTCGTTCGTGACAAGTGTTGCTGTGAAGAAATCGGAGCGGAAACAAAGTGAAATGGATGGAAGAACAAACAAAGTGTTTGTTGTTTCGCCGATGGCGTTGAGAGACGCCCGGCGGCGTCTCAACGTTGTTCTTCGGGGCGGAGGCATTGCTGCAGAGCGGCAAGGTAACCCAGGTGTAGCGCGGTAACGCGGCCGGGCGTTGAGAACGGCTCAACGCCGTAGGCGACAGCGTTGCAACGCTGCACGCGTTGAGGGGCAGTTGCTGGAGGCGGTTTCGCGAGAAAGTGGACATCTTCACTTAGTGGGTAGCGGTTATTTACGTTTTTCTATTATTTTTTATTTTATAAAATGTATTTATTTAATTATTTTATTAAATAATATTAATATAAAATGTTATATTAATGTTATTTAATTAAATAATTGCCCCTAGGTACCAAAAACCGGTCCATTTTTGCTGTTTAATTATTTTATGCATGAGATGTATATTTTAATTAATTTCTATGTGCATAAAGTATGTCATATAGATTTAAAATCACACCTTAGGTTAAACATTTCATGCATCATTTATATTATAAGAGTTATAATATATAGTATGCATGATAGGATTATATTATAAGAGTTATAATATAATGAATGCATGTTCTAATTTATTTAAATATAAGTGTTATATTTTTTTTAAATTAAAAGCATGCTCATGCATTTAATTCATGTGATGAATGCATGTTGTAGTATAGTATTATTCATGTGATGGATGATCAAGCACTATAACATAGAAATGCATGCAACCTAAGTTAATTATTAGTTTTAAAGTATTTAGAACTTGAATAATTAGACTTAGGTTTTCTAATTTCCTAATGAGATTAGAAATTTAGGAATTCAAATATAATCTTTGAATGGAGACTGATAAGTAACTCTATCTAAGGAAGGTTTTGTCTAAGGCTGGGGTATTTAAGTTGACGCTTGCGGAACATCCCTACCTGGAAACTTACCTGGGAGTGAATTCGGTCCGGAGATTCTTAGGTTATATTCTCGTGAGTGCCGTTAATTAAGTGTTAATTAATTTACTCACTTAGACCTAAGTTAATAATGTGATTATAAACTTAGGTTAATACCATATAAGAGTTATATTGGTAGACTTAGGTAAATTTTAGTCGGTTTATCTAGGTCAATCCCTAATAAAATTAAAGTGCTGAGTGGGAGGAAATATAGTGTATGAGATACATTTGAATTTCCAACCACAAATCTCCTTTAAGTCCGCACTGTGAGATCTATACTCGGCCTCGTGGCGCAAATGGGAGCGTCACCCTTCGGATGGCATTTGTATAGGTCAATATCATCGTGGATGGAGAGAGTACTTATAGTGAGTGGCAGCGGGACTTGTGAAAACGAGACCCACGGTCTCTTCTTTCGATTCACACCGTGAGACGCCTATGATTTGCCTGCTAGTTTGGCCTGGACCAGACAACTTCGGAGGGCTTGATCATGGGAGTCGAAACATCGTGAATTCTCGAAAGGGATACAGTTTCCTGATTGGTTTTCTTTCTTGGTTCACCCTTCGGTGGCTATTGTTTTGACTGATACTTGGAAACTTAAAGATTGAGGGTGACACTCACAGAATTCGTTAAGTGTTAATGAATTCGACCGAACAATGGTAATTGGACGCCTAATGGAATAAGAGTTATTCTGGGATTAGGGTCTGATTGAGAAAGTCTCGTCCTAGAGGAGGAGTGTTTTGTTCACCCTTCGGTGGCGGTCATTTTAAACCTTTAGGATATCATTGCAAAATTTTGAATGACCTAGGGATCATGAAACAATTTTGCTAAAACTTGATTGGATTTCAAAAAGTTTTTTGCGAGACTAATACAAAGTTTTTCCTTATTTTTCAGCTAAAAATGTCTAGCGCTATAATAGCTTTACTCGCTTCCGATAAGTTAGTGGGAGATAATTACCAGAGTTAGAAAAACAACATTAATACAATTTTGGTAACTGACGACATAAAGTTCGTGCGATCTGAGGAGTGTCCTCAGATGCCGGGCTCGACCGCGTCGCGAAGTGTTCGCGATGCATACGATCGATGGATCAGGGCCAATGAAAAGGCCAAGGTCTACATAATTGCCAGCATGTCTGATGTCTTGGCAAAGAAGCATGAGCTGATGGTCACTGCCAAGGAGATCATGGAGTCCTTGCAGGAAATGTTTGGACAACAGTTCTTTCAGGTCCGGCATGACTCGCTCAAATACATTTTCAATGCACGGATGAAAGAGGGGTCGTCTGTCCGTGAACACATTCTAGACATGATGACCCACTTTAATCTGCCCGAGATGAACGGGGCTTCAATCGACGAGTCGAGCCAGGTCAGTTTCATTTTGGAGACTCTTCCGAAGAGCTTCCTTCAGTTTCGTAGCAATGCTGTTATGAACAAAATTAGCTACACTCTGACTACCCTCCTCAATGAGGTACAAAATTTCCAATCCTTGAACAGGGTCAAGGAATCTGAGGCAAATTTGCCTACAGGTCTTATCACAGGGGTTTGACCTCTAGGACGAAACCTGTTGCTCCTTCACACCCGAAAGGGAAGAAGAGGATGAAGAGGGGTAAAACTGACCGTGCTGCCACCCATAAGGGCAAGAAGGTCAAGGAGGTTGCAGAGAAAGGAAAGTGTTTCCACTGCAATGGGGGCGGACACTGGGAGAGGAACTGTCCCAAATTCCTGGCCGAGAGGAAGAATCAAGGTAAATGTGATTTACTTGTGACTGAAACATGTTTAGTGGAGAGTAGCGACTCTGCCTGGATATTGGATTCAGGCGCCACTAACCACGTTTGTTCTTCTTTTCAGGGGATTGATACCTGGCAGGCGCTGCGAGAGGGTGAGGTGACTCTACGGGTTGGATCCGGAGAGCTTGTCTCTGCTGCAACTATCGACACGGTGAAACTACACTTTGGCGGGAAGTACTTATTGTTGGACAATTTGTACATAGTTCCAGGGTTTACTAGAAACCTTGTTTCCATTTCCTGCTTAATTGAACATTGTATTTCAGTTTCTTTTGAATTGAATAAAGCGTTTATTTCTTTCAAAGGGAATGTTATTTGTTCAGCTTCACTTGAAAATAATCTGTATGTTTTGAAACCTAATTCGGTCAAAAGTGTTTTGAATACTGAGTTGTTTAAAACTGCAGAAACTCGAACTAAGAAAGCAAAAGTTTCTCCAAAAGAAAATGTCCATCTTTGGCATCTACGGTTAGGCCACATTAATCTCAATAGGATTGAGAAACTAGTGAAGAGTGGACTTCTAAACGAGTTGGAAGAAAACTCTTTGTCGGTGTGTGAGTCATGCCTTGAGGGCAAGATGACCAAACGTCCTTTTAGTGGAAAAGGATATAGAGCCAAAGAGCCTCTTGAGTTAGTACATTCTGACCTCTGTGGTCCGATGAATGTTAAAGATCGGGGCGGTTATGAGTATTTCGTGTCTTTCATAGACGATTACTCGGATATGGGTATATTTACCTAATGCACAAGAAGTCCAAACTCTTGAAAAGTTCAAGGAGTACAAGACTGAGGTTGAGAACCTCTTAGGTAAATCGCTTAAAACACTTCGATCGGATCGAGGTGGAGAGTATATGGACACTAAATTCCAGGACTATATGATAGAACACGGAATTACGTCCCAACTCTCAGCACCTGGTATGCCACAGCAAAATGGTGTATCGGAGAGGAGAAACAGAACCTTGTTGGACATGGTTCGGTCGATGATGAGCTATGCTCGTCTCCCGATTCTTTTTGAAGTACGCAGCGGTGAGATGCGGTTTATATTTTGAACAACGTTCCATCGAAGAGTGTTTGTGAAACACCTTTCGAGCTCTGGAGTGGACGTAAAGGCAGTTTACATCACTTCAGGATTTGGGGAGCCCGACCCACGTGTTGGTGTCAAACCCGAAAAAACTGGAACCACGTTTGAAATTGTGCATATTCGTAGGTTACCCTAAAGAGACTAGGGGTGGTCTGTTTTACGATCCTAGAGAAAATAGGGTGACAAACGCCACTTTCCTAGAGGAAGACCACGTCAGGAATCATTTACCAAGGAGTAAAATCGTGTTGAATTAAATGGACAGTACATCAGCAAGAGTTGTTGATGGGGCTAGTACGTCAACAAGTGTTGTTGATCCTAGCACGTCTAGTCAAATCCGTTCCCAAGAGTTGGGAATGCCTCGACGTAGTGGGAGGACTGTGAGACAGCCTGATCGCTACATGGGTTTAGCTGAAGCCTCAGTTGTCACTCTTGATGATGACTGTGAGGATCCATTGACCTATGACCAGGCAATGGTTGATGTTGACAAAGACGAGTGGATCAAAGCTATGGACCAGGAAATGGAGTCTATGTACTTCAGTTCTGTATGGGAGCTTGTGGATCAACCAAATGGGGTAAAACCTATTGGTTGCAAATGGATCTACAAGCGTAAACGTGGCGTAGATGGGAAGGTGCAGACCTTCAAAGCCCGACTAGTGGCAAAGGGTTTTATCTAGGTTGAATGGGTTGACTATGAGGAGATCTTTTCACCTGTTGCACTGGTAAAGTCGATCAGGATCCTGCTGGCCATTGCCGCGTATTATGACTACAAGGTTTGGCAGATGGACGTCAAGATAGCCTTTCTAAATGGCAAACTTGATGAAACCATCTACATGGATCAGCCCAAAGGGTTCATTGCCCAAGGCCAAGAGCAAAAGGTTTGCCGGCTTCATAGGTCCATTTATGGGCTGAAACAAGCTTCAAGGTGTTGGAATATAAGGTTTGATGAGGCGATCAAATCTTACGACTTTGATCAAAATGTCGACGAGCCTTGTGTTTACAAGAAAATCGTGGACAAAACTGTCGCATTTTTGGTGTTATATGTAGACGATATTCTTCTCATTGGGAATGAGGTAGAATTTCTTACTGACGTTAAGAAGTGGCTAGCTTCGCAATTCCAAATGAAAGATTTGGGAGAAGCTCAGTATGTTCTAGGTATCCAGATAGTCCGGAACCGGAAGAACAAAACGCTAGCCTTGTCTCAGGCGTCTTATATTGACAAGATATTGTCTAGATATAAGATGCAGAACTCCAAGAAGGGTTTGCTGCCTTTCAGGCATGGGGTTCACTTGTCTAAGGATCAATGTCCTAAGACTCCTCAAGATGTTGAGGATATGAGACGGATTCCATATGCTTCAGCTATAGGGAGCCTGATGTATGTCATGCGTGTACTAGCCCGACATACGTTATGCAAGAGGGAATTGTCGGTGAGATATCACCCAATCCGAGATTAGATCACTGGACAACCGTAAAGGCAATCCTCAAGTATCTTAGGAGAACGAGGAACTACAGCTTAGTGTATGGTAGTGGGGATTTGATCCTTATGGGATACACGAATTCTGATTTTCAGACCGATAAGGATTCTAGGAAATCCACTTCGGGGTCAGCCTTCATTCTGAATGGAGGAGCTGTAGTATGGCGAAGCATCAAACAGGGATGCATTGCGGCTTGTGAAGCTACAAAGGAAGCTGTTTGGCTTAGGAAGTTCATGACAGATTTGAAAGTTGTTCAAAACATGAAATTGTCGATCACACTGTTCTGTGATAACAGTGGTGCAGTAGCCAATTCACGTGAGCCTCGGAGCCATAAGAGAGGCAAACACATTGAGCGCAAGTTTCATCTCATACGGGAGATTGTGCACCGCGGAGACGTGTTAGTAACGCAGATAGCGTCGGAGCACAACGTAGCTGATCCATTTACAAAGCCCCTCACGGCTAAGGTGTTTGAGGGTCATCTAGAGAGTCTAGGTCTTCGAGAGCTTCCTGACTAGGGCAAGTGGGAGATGTGTAAACGGGTATTCAATGCCCTAGTTTATTTTATTACTTTATTGTAATTTATTTATTCTCCACTAGCTTAGTCCAAGTGGGAGTTTGTTGGGATTTTTGTCCTAATATCGTGTTTGTAATATATTGTTTGAAATTAATAAGAGTTATTCATTTCATCACTTTGTGTCTCGCAATATTTATAAACTTTTCTAATAAACTAAGCTCCAGGGTCATTGAATTTATGAGAGAACTAGAACTTGAAGCGGTGTGTAGTGGACACACAGCGAGGATCACGTTCGAGTTAATGACGAACGGTCTCTGATATATGGATAGGGTTGGAGACCTAATCCTAGATACACATAGATGCGCCCGCTTTGTATTAGATACAAAGCGAGGTGATCTCGACTCGTTCATGTGGTAGACATGCGAGTGGGGGCATCTGTGCAATGAGATTGTACAAGATCGACCGTGAATTATTAGACCCACTTGATGTAACATCGTTGTGATAAGGACTAATAATTTCGTGGATGACCATTAGTGACTCGACACGAATCCCGAGCGTGTTACGGACTCTCATGCTGCGAGTGGTCCGCCCTTTGACTAGAAATACGGGTGAGGGTGATCACGATTTACTCGCCCAATATGCCTATCTTCTCGGGACGAGAACCAAGTAGGAGTCGGGAACTTAACTACGCGAGATGGAATTCACTCATTCCCGCCTTAGGGAAACTAGAGGGGTTGTTCCCTTAAAGTCTTGTCTCAGGGCTTAAACAACGGGCGCCACCACCTTCTCACCGCCCGAGAAGGGTGTTGTGTTTGGTTGGACCTTCACAATATGTTATTCATTAGAGGAGCAGTGGGGACTTAAGGAACAAGAGGTAAACTTAGGGGTAAAACGGTAATTTGACCCAACCGTGTCTCTGAACAACCCGTGAAGGGTCGACTCATGGGTATTGGTTATATCGGTGGACACGTAATATTCTCGTGCGGAGTCTGACTACGGGCTATAGTGGAGTGTTACCGTAGCTAATGAATGTTGGTTAACAGGGTCAAAGAGTTTGTGAGTTAATCTCGGATCATTGGAGCAAATCTTTCAGAGGTCCAATAGGTCCCTCTGTTGGCTCCACCTGGGTTAAAAGAAGGGTTAATGTTTTGGTAAGAAATTGAAGTGTTCAATTTCACTTTTAGGGCATTTATGTCATTTATATGAGATATGAATGATATGAAATATAGTTTAATGTGAATGAGATTCATAATAAACTATAGATTAGCCTAATTGTTGAATTAGGGCTAATTGGAGAAATTAATTGAGAGAAATTAAATTGGATGTGATTCAATTTAATTAATCCACAATTATTGCAAATGAGATTTGCAATATGAGATATGAGATATCTTATATTATGTGGTTATGCAAATGAGATTTGCATAACCTATGTCGTGGTAAAGTGGTAATAATGTGGAGATATTAACTCCCTCATTCCACTATTTAAACCCTTTGAAAGAAGGGAATAGGTGGCTAACTTCTCATTTTTTTGATTTTGATCAAAGAGAAGAAACTAGAATTCTCTCTACTCACTCATTTCTCCTCCCTTTCCAAAACACAAATAAGTTCCCACCAACTTCCCTTCTCCATAAGAGAACAACCGAGAAGACCATTTGGTGGTGTTCGGGATCCATTTGTGGGAAGAATTCGTTGAGATCGAGTAGCACGAAGAGTTCGTGATCAGAGGAAGAAATTGCTGAGTTTGTCTACAACAAGTAAGTAAAACTTCTTCTTGCTGTAAATTTCTTCTTTTTTAAGCATGTTTAACCTAGGTCTAAGTGTTAGATCGATTTTAATAAATACAAGTTGCATAATGATACCTCGACGATTCAATCGTCTTCCGCTGCGCGGGGATTTTCATTCCCTTCAGAGAGAAGAAGAAAGTTAGAATGGTGAGAATGGAGAGAAGAAGAAAGTGAGAATGGAGAGGGAGAGAAGAAGAAATTGATAACGGTCGGAAGTTGAATGGTTCTGTGAAGGTCGTCTCTTCAAGAGACGACCTTCATTAAGTACGTTGGAAATTGCTTTTGTAAGAAGGTCGTTTCTTCAAGAGATGACCTTCATTAGAATTTTTTTAAAAAAATCTAAACGGCAAGGTCGTCTCTTAAGAGACGACCTTCGCCTACGTGCACATAGGTCGTCTCTTGAAGAGACGACCTTGCTCCAGATATACCAAGGTCGTCTCTTCAAGAGACAACCTTAGACCGCGTGGACAAGGTTGTCTCTTCAAGAGACGACCTTGCAATATTTTAAAAAAAAGTTTGAAAACTACCATATTTTAAAAAAAAAAGTTTACAAACTTGCAATATTAAAAAAAAAAAATGCCCATCTGAAGGAGCCATAACAAGAATGAAGACCAAGAACATTCAAGAGACTTTCACATTGCATCTTCAAAAGCTCGTTAATGCACAAGGAGAGACAAAGATTTTTTAGCCCAAAATTTTGTATAATGTTAGTACAGCAAGTCAAGATGAGAATGGAGTGAAGATGGTATGGAAAAAGTTGCTTAGTTTGAAAGATGACACAGAGGACAAAAAAAAGTGTGCAGAAAATGTGAACATGTGGCTGTCCAGATTGCACCTCTTGGGATTTCGTGATGTCAAACCTCGTCTAGTGATATCTTCATGCATGGCGAATCCTACAGTAGATATTTAAGACAATTTAAAGCATTGTTTTTTGTTCCATATTTAGAGCTCTCAAACGTTGTGCAATCAAGTTTTAATTTCCTAGATCAAATTTTCTTCATTTCACATTTAATGCTTTTGGTCTTTTGGTGCTTTGCATGGCCATTTTGGCCTATTTAAATGCTTATATTGGCATGTTAAAGGCTCCTTGATGAAAAAAAAGTGTGCAGAAAATGTGAACATGTGGCTGTCCAGATTGCACCTCTTGGGATTTCGTGATGTCAAACCTCGTCTAGTGATATCTTCATGCATGGCGAATCCTACAGTAGATATTTAAGACAATTTAAAGCATTGTTTTTTGTTCCATATTTAGAGCTCTCAAACGTTGTGCAATCAAGTTTTAATTTCCTAGGTCAAGTTTTCTTCATTTCACATTTAATGCTTTTGGTCTTTTGGTGCTTTGCATGGCCATTTTGGCCTATTTAAATGCTTATATTGGCATGTTAAAGGCTCCTTGATGAAAAAAAACTTGTGTTTTGTTTAGCCCCATTTGTTGTTAATTTCTTTCAAATTTTGCTTTAGGTTTGATGTTTAAGCGATTCATTGGATTAGCCCTGATCAAGCTAATTCTGGAGTGAGTCGTCTTAGAATCTAGGAGTGATTGTCCTTATTCTAAGTTTGATCTAAGAGTGATTAATCTTCTAACTAAACTCTTGGTTGGAATCAATTCGTTAAGTTAGCCTTGTTCGTGACGTTTGCAAAGATTCTAGAAGGACCTCTAGGTTTGTTAAACCAACAAATTCGGCGCTTATCATTTAGTTAACTAGTAAAAGTAGAGAGATTTGAACCACTAACCTCTTGATTAATGATATAGGCTTAAACGAACGTAGCTAGTCGGGTTGGCTTTAGCTTCTAAACTTTGTCATTTGTATAGAAAATACTCCTATTATTTCAAAAGTTACAATATTACCCTTAACCTTTAATAAATATTTCAAAACTACTAGAGTTGAAATCGTTAGAATGTTGGATGAAAAATTTACATGAGGGAAAGTTGTTATTTTTACACTTAATCTAAACAATTGTCTTAGTCAATGTCATGTCGTTTTACACCACCGCCACGAGATTGAAATGAGGTCAACTGTTTTCATAAGTCTTATGTAATCATTCTATTTTAAATATTAAGGGTTTGCTTGGATTTTTGGTGTGAAACAAAAGTATTTTAAAAAAATGCATTTTCTTTTAAACATTATATTTATAAAAATAGTTTAAAATCAAAACACTCACATGTTTGGTTGCATCTTACTATCTTAAAAAGTGACTTAATATAAGATTCATTTTTGGACTATTTTACCCTTTTGCCAAATCTTAAATTTACAAATATAACACTAATAATTATAAAATATATATATTTAATTTAAATGCTATAATATGATAATTTTTATTTTTATCTTAAATTATAAGAATAATAATTTATGAGTAACTCATCCAATTTTTAAATAATCCACTAAAAAACTTACTTAAAAAATTTTACAATAAAAAATGAAAAATTTAAATTATATGAATTTATTACTTTTTTTTCCTTTAACATTATTTATTTAGATTTTACCTTTACCTATTTCTAAATTTACCAATTTTATTTTTTTTTGAGAAGGCCAATGATGTAATTTTAAATAACTTTAATGGAGAAGAATGTGAAAAGTTGAGAATATGGATAACTTAAATATGAACTTACCCTATTTATTTCTAGAAATTAATTTAAAAAATGTATGAGTTTACATTTAATTAGAATTAATAATGAAAAGTGAAAGGTTTGGAGTTGAAAACTTTTAGAACTTATTCATCTCATATACTATACCAATCTTCTACACATTTTGTTACAACCATTTAGTTTTTTTTTTTTTTTTAATCTTTCTCCTATCTTTTTGTTCCTTCATATAGTTTTTAGATCTAGAAGATCACACATATTGGTATAGCACACTAAATTGTAGGAATTACAAAGTGTAAGTTAGTTTTTAACTGGATGTCGTGGCAAGTTAGTTTTTAACTGGATGTTGTTGTATCTTAAAAAATGGTTTGATCTGAAAAAATTAAAAAAAAAAAGAGATGAACTTGTTTTCAGATAATCATATAAAATAGAGGTATCAATATTTTATTCATATACACGTTTTTATATTATTTTATAATTAATTTTATAATTAATTTTATTGTTTATGTAGGATCATATTTTATAAATTTTGTTTCTTACATAAGTTTTTTTAATCTACATCAACAAAACTAGTGAAATTGAGAGGAAAAATCGAGCACCGTTTACCAATACGTATAATCATAATCATAATAATAATAATAATAATAATAATAATAATATAAAAGGAATATGAATATATATATATATATATATATATATATATAATAAAAGGAAAATGGTAATAGTGATATATATAAAAAAATAAATAAAAGGGAAATTATAAAAGAGAGAAATTAGTGTAGAAATTCACCAAATTTTGTGTATTTTTATTTCTCACTATAGGCCACTATTTATAGGCAAAATGACAAGCTTGATGTGGTACACTTGGACACTAATCAAAGGTAGAAAATGGACACATGGTGGCCACATGGGCAATAGGGGACTTGGCACATGGTGAAGGGAGATTTGGACATCTATTTATTATTTTGTTTATAATACTCCCTTTAGATGCACATTTTATATAAAATATGTCTCGTTAAAACCTTACTAGGGGAAAACCCAGTGGGTAAAAAACCCTAGTGAAGGAAAAAGAGTACATATTTTATATAGTTTACTATAACACATTTTCTCCCCCTCATGGAGATATCACATGAAATCTCTGAGATGTTGCATCCCAATGCTGTGTACTAATTTTTCAAAAGTTGCAGTATGTAATGCCTTTGTAAATAAATGTGTCAGATTATTTTTCGAACAAATTTGTTGTACAGTTATGTCGTCATTTTCTTCAAAATCATTAGTGTAGAAAAGCTTTGGTGAGATATGCTTCATTCTATCACTTTTGATATACCCTGCTTTGATTTGGGCTATACAGGTTGTAGCAAGTAGCCTTGCAAATTATTTAAGCAAGTAGCCTTGCAAATGCAAGATTTTGACTTGATAATAAACATACATGCGACCATCTGTTGGATGCGTCAATCAGTACCATGAAATATCTAAATAGTCCACTTGGTGGGTTAATAGGTCCACATATATCACCATGAATTCGTTCTAAAAATGCAGGTGATTCAGTCTCCACTTTGAATGGTGACGGTCTGATTAATTAGCCTTGAGAGCAAACATCTCAAAATAATTCATTAGATTGAAGAATCTTCTGATTCTTCAATGGATGTCCTTGTGAATTTTCAATAACTTTCCTCATCATTATTGACCCTGGATGACCCAATCGGTCATGCCAAACACTGAATACTTCTGAATTCATGAATTTCTGGTTCATTGTTACATAGATTTCAATTACTCGTATATGAGTATAATATAATCTCGAAGAAAAAGCAGACAATGTTTCTAATATACGTTTTTCATGTGAAACAATAGATGTAATATAAAGACATTCTATATTATTTTTATGATCAGTTTCAACATGATAACCATTGTCACGTATATCTCTAAAACTCAATAAGTTTCTTTTCGACTTGCTAGAGAACAAAACATTATTAATTATAAATTTTGTTCCTCTAGGCAAGATAAAATTTGCTTTTCCAAAACCTTCAATTATGTTTGTAGAACATGATATAGTATTGACATTTACTTCAAGCATTATCAATTTAGAAAAATATTTTCTATTTTTGAGTAGGGTGTGCGTTGTTGCACTATCTGCTAAGCATAAATCTTCATGATTCATCTTTGAGTCACTCAACATATGAAAATTGTTCATATCTCTTCATTAAACAAAAATAATTATAATAAGAGAAACATAATTCATAATATAAAAAAAATCAAAAGTTAAAAGAACAGAAAAATAGAAAAAAAATATTAGTTATATATTCTCAAAATCAAAACAAGCATTTGTTATTCCATCAATTATTGTGATCTTCTCTTCAAGAGGTACAAATGAATCTGCCACATCCCAATTACTGGATGGGTTGAATAGATCATTATCTTGATAAACAAGATTTGCTTCTACATTTTCCTTGTTCCTTTAGAGAAGTTTAATAGAGATTAACAGAGTGTTTGGACGTACAACAGGTACATGACTAATGTTTAGTCATTTCACTTTGGAAGTATTTATGTTCATTTTTTGAACTCTTATTTTGTGGAGCATTTCCTTTATAATTATCATTTCCTGTGGTTCTCTTGACATTTCAATGATTATAATGATCACAACGATTGTTAAAATTCACAACATTCGCTTTAGGGAATAATGTTGCTTCAGTTTACCAAGATTTATGAGTTCAGAATATTTTTAAACCTCTTTTTCGATATTGCTACTGTTGGGATGTATGGCCTAATCTCGTTTTGTTTGTAATATTACCATTTGAAATAAATAAGAGTTATTTCTATCATTACTTTGTGTCTCGCAATTTTACAAACTTTGTCCAATAAACTAAAATCTAGGGTCATTGAATATATGAGAGAACTAGAACTTAAACGGTGTGTAGTGGACACACAGGGAGGATCACGTTCGAGTTAATGACCCAAACGGTCTACAGTATATGGATAGGGTTGGAGACCCAATTCTTGATACGCTGTGGATGCGACCCGCTTTGCATTAGATACAAACGAGGTGATCTGACTCGTTCATGTGGTTGACATGCGAGTGGGGGCATCCTGTGCAATGAGATTGTACAAGACCGGATCGTGAATTATTAGACCTACTGATGTAACACCGTTAACAGTATGGGACTAATAACTTCGTAGATGACCATTAGTGACTCGACCTTAATCCTGAGCGTGTTACGGGCTCCTGTCTGCGGAGGTCTGTCCTTTGACTAGTATGGGTGAAGGTGGTCACCGTTACTCACCCAATATGCCTATCTTCTCAGAGACAGGACCACGTGGAGAGCTGGAAACTTAACTACGTGGATGGAATTCACTCATTCCTGACTTTAGGGAAACTAGAGGGGTTGTTCCCTTAAGTGTTGTCTCCAGGGTTTGGACAACGGGCGCTCACCCTCTCACTGGCCCGAGAGGGGTGTTGTATATGGTTGGACCATTACAACGTTGTTGTTCATTAGAGGAGTAGTGGGGACTTAAGAAGCAAGAAGTAGACACATAGGTAAAACGGTAATTTGACCCAGTAGTGTCTACGAACAACCTATGAAGGGTCGACTCATGGGCATTGGTTATATCAATTGACACAACTTGTCCTACAGTGATGGGAGTGCAGCTACGGGCTTTAGTGGAGTGTTACCGTAGCTAATGAATGTTGATTAACCAGGTCAAAGAGTTTGACAGGTTATTCTCGGATCATTGGAGCTCGTCACCTGTAGGTCCATTAGGTCCCTCGGTTGGCTTAAACTGGATTAAGAGAGGGTTTACAGTTTTGGTGTGGATTTGAAGTGTTCAAATTCATTAAAGGGTAATTATGTCACTTATATGAGATATGATTGACATATTATATAGTTTAATGTGAATGAGATTCATAATAAACTATAGGTTAGCCTAATTGTATAATTAGGGCTAATTTGGAGAAATTGGATTGAGAGAAATTAAATTGAATGTGATTCAATTTAAAAATCCACAATTATAAAAATGTGATTTGTATAATGAGATATGAGATATCTTATTATATATGGTTATGCATGTCACACCCCCTCCCGAACCACTTGCTAACTTAGCCCGGGAGACGGCATGAAGCCAACAGACATTGTTACCTCTTAACAATACCTGCTGACACTACTTTACCTGAAAACAAACTATGTTCGCATATGGAACACTTAAACTTAACTCAGCGGAAACTGGACATCTATAAGACGTACATGAGGAGAAACTCTTCTTAAGTCTCTCTTGGAAACTAAGATGAGCTAGAACAATGAGAACCACAAACAAATCCAAACCACTAATTAAGCAACCACAACCTCTAAAGCACATACGACTATAACTACATAGTTCTCTTAAAATAATTTACAGACATATGGACTTGCTAAACCACACCGACCACGAACAAAATATCAAACATGTGAAGCTTCACAGACTATGGCGAGTTCTCGTGCACGAGGAGCTCGATCTCTACACGAAAAGTGGGAAAAACCTTTGGAAGAATGAGCTATGAAGCTCGGTGAGTGACTTGAGTTTAAAAGAAAGCTATTAACTCGTAAATCATATCACACCGCCATCTATGAGCATATGCATACCGTAATCAAGCGTTAAAAGTAATCGTAATCATTATAGCTTTTCATGAAAACAAGCAAGACACCGTTAAAATCTCGTAAGGCATGTAAATGATATAAACTCTTTTTAAAACATGTCACAATCTACGTTGTGTAGGGCGCGCCATGATACACCAACGTTTATTCTACGATGTAGTGGGGCCCGCCCAAAGACTCCCATCGTCTTTGTCGTAGTGGGGGCGCGCCAAAGACTCACACGGCAATGGCTGTGTGTCACGGAGTACACTCAACGTCGACAACAGAATAAGACCTGTGTGCACACGGACCATAAAGCCTCGGGCTCAATATCTCAGAAAATCACATGAAAACATTGAACATGCCTGCTTATCTTTTCTTTCATAAAACTCAAGCTTACTCAGCTTGTTCAGAAAACTGGAAATCTTTAAAACATACTTGCTAGTACATGCTTGCTTGAAATCATAACATTTCCATAAATTTTGGCAACCATTGGACATATGCTCATGTATAAACTTTATAAAAACTTTTAGGATCACAATGAACATTTGAAACATTTCTAGGAAAACAAGAGTACTCATAGTCATGTGTTCAAAAATAAAACACAAAGCTTTGAAACAATTCATTCTAGCAAAACTTGCATTTCTTAAAGCATTTTTCAAGCATATAGCTCATTTTTGAAGTTCGTTTTGTCACTCACAGTGTTAGAACTAAAGTCTTGACCCGTACACTCGACCTATTCGTTCTTGGCCTGTCAAACAAACCAAAACTATGTTTTAGAACCTCGAGCTCATGGTTTTAACTTTAAAACTACAAGAAAACACTCCAACAAAAATTCTAGCATTTAACAGATTTTATGCCCTGTATTCAGACAGCCATAACTTCTTCATTACTTAGCCAAACAGGGTGAAATTTATACCAAACTCTTCCTTTTTGAATCCTCTAAAATTCATATGAAGACATGAAATTGAAATTCCCAATAGATTGGTTCAGAAATACCTCGAAAGCTTCTTTCCCCGGAACCAACTTCTGCTATTCCAGATTCGAATTTCTGCTGCAACCCGAAACTTGACCTGCTATTTACAACATCTTCCAATCATTTTCTATTCACGATTCCTTCATGAAAGTTATAGGAAATTCAATACGCTTTCCAACCATACCTAATAGAGCTTCTGATTCCAATTCTACAGGTCAGTACAACCAAAACATCAGAGACTTCTCGGATTTGACAGTAAATTCTGTGTTCTGACTTCCTCTTCACAAAACAGCAACTTAACATCAGAATTGGCTCGAGCTTCCTTCACGACTTTTGTTCCAATATGAGTTAACTTTCATGAAACAAAATGTCAACTCTTACCTCTTTCTGTGGAGCTCGTGATGAACAAAATAGCAGAACATGGCAGAGTGATTACCTTGCTGTTATACCAATTGCTTGAGTTCTCTCCCTCTCTTCTGCAAATCCAGCTCCAAAACCACCTTCTTCTTCTTCCTTTAAGCTTCTCCCACGAAAACCCTTGCCTTTACTTCATAAAATGAGGAGAAATCGATGGGGAAAGCCTTTTTAAAAAGAAAGAAACAAGGTGGGGTCCCACCATCCACCATCCACCTTTCCTTTCCTTTCTTTTCTTTTCTTTTCTTTTTCCTTCCTTTATCTTTTCATTTCTTATCTTTTCTTTGCAAAACAAAGCAAACTTAGTATATTAAACATTTGTTTCATTTCCTTTTCTTCTTTTGTCTTAAAAGCAATCCAAACCGAAATGGTTTAAACTTTCCTTCCTTGTTTTCCTTTTGCCTTTCACTTCATTTCTTTCCTTTTTAAAACATGGGAAACCAAGTTTTAAACATTCATTTCTTCTTTCTTTTTGTTGTTTGATAATAAGGAGGTTCCAAAGAAAGATCTCGGGTTTACAATGCAAATATGATTTGCATAACCTATGGTTGTGGTTAAATAGTAAATAGATGGAGATTTCAACTCCACCTATCACCATTATTTAAACTCCTTTGCAAGAAGGATTTCTCACCTCAAAGTTCATTTTTTGGAATCTCACCAAAAACAACAAGAATTCTCTCTCAACTCTTCTCTCAATCTCTCCTCCTCTTTCACCAAAAAGGAGTCCCACCGACTCTCCTTCTACCAAAAAAGAACAACCGTGAAGCCTATCGGAGGTGTCCGATTCGTTGGTTTGTTCAATGAGATCGAGTTCGTTGAGATCGTATTCGCGAAGAGTTCGTGACCGGAGGAGGAAAACGTGAAGAACGATTCTTCAACAAGTAAGTATTCCTCACTGTTTTTCCCTTCTAAAACATGTTTAATCTAGTTTTTATGTGATAGAAACAATTTTAAAAAAGCGTTTTTCACAACAATACCACGGCGATTCAATCGCTTTTCCGCTGCGTGGGATTTTCATTCCCTTCAATTGGTATTAGAGCCAAATCGTTGGCTTTTCGTTGTGCAAATATTTTTCTTAAAATTAGGTGGGTAATGCTTCAATTTCATGAGATGAATTTGTTGGTTTTGCATAATTGGATGTTTTCGGTTTTGGCACTAGTTTTAGGTTTATTTTCTGTTGATTAGATCAATGTAAAAGCTCATGTTTTGGGGCATTTAGAAAATAAATCGAGTCTGTAAGTCCGTGTCTTTGTCGGCAAGAGTTGCTGTGAAGAAATCGGAGCGAAAACGGACGAGAAAAGCGGCGAGAACAAACAAAGGAGCTTGTTGTTGTTCGCCGGCGGTGTTGAAACACCTTGTTCTTGGCGCCTCAATGTCATGCATGTGGCGCGCGGAGGTCGTGGTGCGGAGCGAGCGGCGTGGTAACGCTGAGGCGTGGAGCACGTGGTGTGCGACGCTAAGCGCTGCAGCGTTGCAACACTACCCACGACGTTGCAATGCTGCGTGCGTGATGGGTGGTTCCAGCGGCAATTTCACGTGAGACGTGAGATGAATGAGGCTTCAGCTTTCGTGGGGGCATTTTTTCTTAAGTTTTTTATTTTTTATTTTTATTTTGTAAAATGTATTTTAGTTTTAATTAAATTAAATTTATTAATTAATATTAATATAATAGTTATATTAATGATAATTAATTCATTTAATGTCCCCTAAGTGCCAAAACCGATCCAATTTTCGCTATTTATTTATTTTATGCATGAGATGTATGAAATATTTAATTCTATGTACATAATGTATGTCATATAGATTTAAAATCCCACATTAGGTTAAACATTTTATGCATCATATTTATATTATAAGTGTTATAATATATAATATGCATGATAGGTTTGTATTATAAGTGTTATAATATATAATATGCATGATAGGTTTATATTATAAGTGTTATAATATAAAGTATGCTTGTTTTAATTTATTTAAATATAAGTGTTATATTTTTTAGATTAAAAGCATGCTCATGCATTTAATTCATGTGATGAATGTATGTTATAGTTTTATATTATTCATGTGATGAATGATCAAGCACTATAACATAGAAATGCATGTAACCTAAGTTAATTATTAGTTTTAAAATGTTTAGAACTTGAACAATTAGACTTAGGTTTTCTTGTTCTAATAAGATTAGAATTAGGAAATCAAATATGACCTTTGAATGGTGACTGATTAGTAGCTCTGTGTAAGGAAGGATCTGTCTAAGGCTGGGGTATTTAAGCTGACACTTTGCGGAACACCCCTACCTGGGAACCGACCTGGGAGTGAATTCGGTCTGGAGATTCTTAGGTTATATTTTCGTGAGTGGCGTTAATTAAAAGTTGATTAATTTACTCACATAGACCTAAGTTAATAATGTGATTATAAACTTAGGTTAAATCAATATAAGAGTTATATTGGTAGACTTAGGTAAATATTAGCCGATTTATCTAGGTCAATCCCGAATAATTTAAAGTGTTGAGTGGGAGGAAATAAAGTGTATAAGATACATTTGAATTTTCGACCAGAAATCTCCGTTAAAGTCCGCACCGTGAAATCCATACTCAACCTCGTGGCGCAAATGGGAGCGTCCCCCTTCGGATGGTATTTGTATGGGTCAATATGAAAGTGGATGGAGGAGTACTTATAATGAGTGGGAGCGGGACGTGTGAAAACGGGACCCACGGTCTCTTCTTTCGATTCACACTATGAGACGCCTATGATCTGCCTGCACTTTTGGCCTGGACCAGACAATCCCTTCGGAGGGCCTTGACCATGGGAGTCGGAACACCGTGAATTCCCGAATGGGATACAGTTTCCTTGTTGGTTTTCCTTCTTGGTTCACCCTTCGGTGGCTATTGTTTGGACGGATACTTGAAAATTTAAAGATTGAGGGTGACACTCACGAGATTCATTAAGAGTTAATGGATTCAGACCGAAAAATGGTAACTGGATGCCTAATGGAATAAGAGTTATTCTAGGATTAGGGTCAGGTCGAGAAAGTCTCGTCGCAGAGGAGGAGTGTTTCTGTTCACCCTTCGGTGGCGGTCATTCTAAATCTTTGGGATATCATTCCAAATTTTAATGACCTAGGGATCATAGGATAAAATTTTGCTAAAACTTGATTCGATTTCAAAAATTTTTTTGCGAGACTGACACAAAGTTTTTACTTGTTTTTTAGCAAAATGTCTAGCTCAATTATAGCTTTACTTGCTTCCGACAAATTAGTGGGAGATAACTACCAAACTTGGAAAAACAATATAAACACGATTTTAGTAACCGACGACCTTAAGTTCGTGCTCACTGAGGAGTGTCCTCAGGTGCCGGGCTCGACCGCGTCATGAAGTGTTCATGATGCGTACGATCGGTGGATCAGGGCCAATGAAAAGACCAAGTTCTACATAATTGCCAGCTTGTCTAAAGTCTTGGCAAAGAAGCATGAGCTGAAGATCACCGCCAAGGAGATCATGGAGTTCTTGCAGGAAATGTTTGGACAACAGTCCTTTCAGGTCCGACATGACTCGCACAAACATGTCTTCAACGCCCGGATGAAAGAAGGGACGTTTGCCCGTGAACACGTTGTAGACATGATGACCCACTTTAATCTGGCGGAGATGAACGGGGCTTCAATCGATGAGTTGAGCCAGGTCAGCTTTATTCTGGAGACTCTTCCGAAGAGTTTCCTTCAGTTTCGTAGCAATGCTCTTATGAACAAAATTAGCTACACTCCGACCACCCTTCTGAACGAGCTACAGAACTTCCAGTCCTTGATGAGGATCAGGACACTGGAAGCTGAGGCAAATGTTGCCTTCAGGTCCTATCACAGGAGTTTGACCTCTGGGACTAAACTTGTAGCTCCTTCTCACTCGAAAGGGAAGAAGAAGAAGATGAAGAAGGGCAAAGTTTATCGTGTTTCCGCCCAAAAGGGCAAAAAGGTCAAGGAAGTTGCAGAGAAAGGAAAGTATTTCCATTGCAATGGGGACGGCCACTGGAAGCGTAACTGCCCCAAGTTCCTTACCGACAGGAAGAATCAAGATAAATATGATTTATTGGTAACTGAAACTTATTTAGTTGAGAGTAATGACTCTGCCTGGATATTGGATTCGGGCGCCACAAACCATGTTTGTTCTTCTTTTTAGGGAATTAGTTCCTGGCAGCAGCTGCGAGAGGGTGAGGTGACTCTACGGGTTGGATTCAGGGAGGTTGTCTTTGCTGCAGCAGTCGGCACGGTGAAGTTCTTTTTCGGCAGGAATTACATTTTATTAGATAATAGGTACATAGTTCCTGGGTTTACTAGAAACCTAGTTTCTATTTGATGCCTACTTAAACACTCTATTTCTGTAAATTTTTCTTGTAATAAAGATATTTCTAGAAATGGAAATTTCTTGTGTTCTGCTTCACTTGAAAATAATCTGTATGTTTTGAAACCTAATTTGGTCAATAGTGTTTTGAATACTGAATTGTTTAAAACGGCATACACACGAACTAAGAGAGTGAAAGTTTCTCCTAAAGAAAATGCCCATCTTTTGCATCTACGGTTCGACCACATTAATCTCAATAGGATTGAGAGACTAGTGAAGAGTGGACTTCTAAACGAGTTGGAAGAAAACTCTTTACCGGTGTGTGAGTCATGCATTGAAGGCAAAATGACCAAACGTCCTTTTAGTGGAAAAGGATATAGAGCCAAAGAGCACCTTGAGCTTATGCATTCTGACCTCTGTGGTCCGATTAGTGTTAAAGCACGAGGTGGTTACGAATACTCTGTATCTTTCATAGATGACTATTCGAGGTATGGGTATATTTACCTAATGCATAGGAAGTCTGAAACTCTTGAAAAGTTCAAGGAGTACAAGATTGAGGTTGAGAACCTGTTAGGTAAAACGATAAAAACACTTCGATCGGATCGAGGTGGAGAGTATATGGACATTGAATTCCAGGACTATATGATAGAACATGGAATTACGTCCCGAAGATGCCACAATGAGAATCGTCAGATCGGAGAGGAGAAACAGAACCTTGTTGGACATGGTTCGATCGATGATGAGCTATGCTCGTCTCCCTGATTCTTTTTGGGGTTACGTAGTGGAGACTGCGGTGTATATTTTGAATAACGTTCCGTCGAATAGTGTTTGTGAAACACCTTTCGAACTCTGGAATGGACGTAAAGGCAGTTTACACCATTTCAGAATTTGGGGATGCCCGACCCACGTGTTGGTGTCAAACTCGAAGAAGTTGGAACCCCGCTCAAAATTGTTCCTCTTTGAAGGTTACCCAAAAAGAGACTAGGGGTGGTCGATTTTTTGATCCTAAGGAAAATAGGGTGTTTGTGTCGACAAACGCCACTTTCCTTGAGGAAGACCACGTCTGGGATCATTTACCTAGTAGCAAAATCGCGTTAAACGAAATTGACAGTACATCAGCAAGAGTTGCTGATGGGGCTAGTATGTCAACAAGTGTTGTTGATCCTAGCACACAGTCAAGTCCGTTCCCAAGAGTTGGGAATGTCTCGACGTAGTGGGAAGGCTGTAAGACAGGCTAAACGTTATATGTGTTTGGCTAAAACCCAAGTCGTCACTCCTGATGATGATTTCGAGGATCCATTGACCTACGATCAGGCAATGGCAGACGTTGACAAGGACGGATGGATTAAAGCTATGAACCAGGAAATGGAGTCGATGTACTTCAATTCTGTCTGGGAGCTTGTGGATCAACCGGATGGGGTAAAACCTATTGGTTGCAAATGGATCTACAAGCGTAAACGTGGCATAGATGGGAAGGTGCAGACCTTCAAAACACGACTAGTGGCAAAGGGTTTTACCCAAGTTGAAAGGGTTGACTATGAGGAAACCTTTTCACCTGTTGCCATGGTAAAGTCGATCAGGATTCTTCTGGCCATTGCCGCATATTAAGACTATGAGGTATGACAGATGGATGTCAAGACCGCCTTTCTGAATGGCAAACTTGACGAGACCATCCACATGGACCAGCCCAAAGGGTTCATTACCCAGGCCAAGAGCAAAAGGTTTGTCGGCTTCATAGGTCTATTTATGGATTGAAACAAGCCTCGAGGTCTTGGAATATAAGGTTTTATGAGGCGATCAAATCTTATGACTTTGATCAGAATGTTGACGAGCCTTGAAAATCATCGACAAAACTGTCGCATTTCTGATATTGTATGTGCATGATATCCTTCTCCTTGGGAATGAGGTAGGAGTTCTTACTGACGTAAAGAAATGGCTAGCTTCGCAATTCCAAATGAAAGATTTGGGAGAAGCACAGTATGTTCTAGGTATCCAAATTGTCTGCAACCGGAAGAACTGAACGTTGGTCATGTCTCAGACATCTTATATTGACAAGATGTTTCTAGATATAAGATGCAGAACTCCAAGAAGGGTTTGCTGCCTTTCAGGCATGAGGTTCACCTGTCTAAGGAGCAATGTCCTAAGACTCCTCAAGAGGTTGAGGATATGAGACGAATCCCTTATGCTTCAACTGTTGGGAGCCTCATGTATGTCATGTTGTGTACTAGGCCCGACATCTGTTATACAGTTGGGATTGTAAGTAGGTATCAATCCAATCCAGGATTAGATCACTAGACAGCGTAAAGGCAATCCTCAAGTATCTTAGGAGAACGAGGAACTACAACCTTGTGTATGGGAGTGGGGATTTGATCCTTACGGGATACACAGATTCTGACTTTCAGACCGAGAAGGATTGTAGGAAATCCACTTCGGGGTTAGCCTTCATTCTGAATGGAGGAGCAGTAGTATGGCGAAGTATCAAACAAAGATGCATCGTTGATTCCACTATGGAAGCAGAGTACGTTGCGGTTTGTGAAGCTGCAAAGGAAGCTGTTTGGCTTAGGAAGTTCATGACGGATTTGGAAGTTGTTCCAAATATGAACTTGCTGATCACGCTGTTTTGTGACAACAATGGTGCTGTAGCCAACTCCAGAGAACCTCGGAGTCATAAGAGGGGCAATCATATTGAGCGGAAGTATCACCTGATACGGGAGATTGTGCATTTCGGCGACGTGATAGTCACGCAGATAGTGTCAAAGCACAACGTTGCTGATCCATTTAGAAAGACCCTCACGGCTAAGGTGTTTGAGGGTCACCTAGAGAGTCTAGGTCTTCGAGTGCTTCCTAACTAGGGCAAGTGGGAGTATTGTAAAGGGTATTCAATGCAGGGTTTATTGTATTACTTTATTGTAATTCTTGTACATTTGAGAAATGTTTTATTTACTCCACTAGCTTAGTCCAAGTGGGAATTTGTTGGGATGTATGTAGTAATCTCGTTTTGTTTGTAAATGACCCGAACGATCTACAGTATACGGATAGGGTTGGAAACCTCATCCTGGTGACACTGTGGATGCAACCCACTTTGTATTAGATACAAATGAGGTGATCCAGCTCGTTCATGTAGTTGACATGCGAGCGGGAGCATCCTGTGCAATGAGATTATACTAGACCGGACCATGAATTATTAGACTTACTGATGTAACACCGTTAACAGTATAGGACTAATAACTTCGTAGATGACCATTAGTGACTCGTCCTTAATCCTGAGCGTGTTATAGACTCCTGTCTATGAGGGTTTGTCCTTTGACTAGTACGGGTGAGGGTGGCCAGAGTATGCTTAATATGCCTATCGTCTTGGGGGACAAGACCTCATGGAGAGTTGGAAACTTAACTACGCAAGAAGGAATTCACTCGTTTCCGAGCTAGGAAAATCAGAGAGGTTGTTCCCTTAAGTGCTGTCTCCAAGGCTTGAACAACGGGCACCCACCCTCTCACTAGCTAGAAAGGGACGTTGTTTATGGTTGGACCATGCAATAAAATTGTTCATTGGAGGAGTAGTGGGACTTAAGGAACAAGAAGTAGACACAGGGGTAAAACGGTAATTTGACCCAACAGTGACTACGAACAACCTGTGAGGGACGACTTACGAGCATTGATTATATCGATGGACACAACTTGTCCTATAGTGATGGGAGTGTTGCTACTGGCTTTAGTGGAGTGTTATCGTAGTTAATGAATGTTGATTAACCGGATCAAAGAATTTGATCAGCTAATCTCGTATCATTGGAGCTTGTCATTTGTAGGTCCATTAGGTCCCTCGGTTGGCTCAAATTGGACAAAATGAGGGTTTATAGTTTGGAGTGGATTTGGAGTGTTCAAATTCATTAAAAGGGTATTTATGTCATTTATATGTGATATAGTTGACATAATATATAGTTTAATGTGAATGAGATTCATAATAAACTATGGAATAGCCTAATTAATTAATTAGGGCTAATTTGGAGAAATTGAATTGAGAGAAGTTAAATTGAATATGATTCAATTTAAAATTTCACAATTATGCAAATGTGATTTGTATAATAAGGTATGAGATACCTTATATTATGTGATATGCAAATATGATTTGCATATCATATGGTTGTGGTAAAATGGTGAATTGGTGGAGATTTTAACTCCACCACACACCATTATAAATAGGTGCTTGGAGAAGCACTTGGTATGCAATTGTTCTCATTTTTGCAATTCCATCCCAAGAACAAAGCAAATTCTCTCTACCTTCTCTCACAATTCCCTACAACTCTCTCTAACCCAAATTCCAAAGGGAGTTCCACTACTCTCCCTCTACCTCTCAAGAACAACCAAGAAGATCAAGTGGAAGTGTCCGGCTTGATCTGTTCGTGGTACAAGTTTGAGAGATCGTTGGATCGTAGAGATCGTCACCGAAGAGGAAATCTGAAGAAGTGTTCTTCAAGAGGTTAGTAACATATTACTCACTGTTTTTTCTTCTCAAAAGCATGCTTAGCTTAGAATTGTATGTGATACTTTTATGTTTTAAAAAAATTAGAACTACAATTAATCGACGACATTTCACAATGCTTCCACTGCGGAAAATTCATTCCCTTCAATTGGTTTCAGAGCCTAACGTTTCTCTTCATTGTGTGTTATGTAATTTTCTCAAAATTAAGGTGGGTAACATTAATTTTTCATGAGATGAATGCTAATGGTTTGCATATTGGATGTTTTCGATTTTTAGTACTTAATTAGATTTACATATTTCGTTGATGTGATCAATGTAAGGGTCCGTTGTTTTGGATATTATTATATGTAAATCAAGTCTGTAAGTCCATGTCGATCGTGGCAACAGTTGTTGCGAAGAAACAGAGCGGAAACGGGCGAAAAACAACAAGGTTTGTCGTTGTACAAAGGACAGTGTTGCAACGTTGTTCATCGGCGTTGCAACGCTATCGAAGCAGATGGGTGCGCGCTGCAGGCGCAACGTTGCAACGCTAGCCACGGCGTTGCAACACTGCATCGTGGAGGGTAGTTTGCGCGAGAGTTTTCCGCGGGGAAGTGGCAGATGGAGTAATGGGGCAGTTTTTAACCATTTTTTAATTATTTTAATTTATTTTATTTTGTAAATTAAGTTTAATTATTAATTTTATTATTTAATATTAATATAATTGTTATATTGATGTTGAATAATTAAATTAATGTCCCTATGGTGCCAAAAACCAGTCCAATTTGCTATTGTATTTTATACAAGTGTTGTATGAAATTATTATATGCATATGGTATGCCATATAGTTTACGATCCCACCTTAGGTTAAGCATTTCATGCATCATATTTCTATTATAAGTGTTGTAATATATAGTATGCATGATAAGTTATATTATAAGAGTTATAATATAATGTATGTCTTGATTTAATAAATATAAGTGTTATATTATTTAGATTAAAAGCATTGACATGCATTCATTCATTCGATGAATGTATGTTATATAGTTTAATTATTCATGTGATGAATGATCAAGCACAATAACATAGAAATGCATCTAACCTAAGTTAATTAATTAGTTCTAAATGGTTTAGAAATTGAATTAATTAGACTTAGGTTTTCTAGTTCTAATAAGATTAGAATTAGGAAATCAATATGACTTATGACTGGTGACTAATTAGTAACTCTGTCTAAGGAAGGTTTTGTCTAAGGCTGGGGTATTTAAGCTGACGATTTGCGGAACACCCCTACCTGAGAACCGACCTGGGAGTGAATTTTGTCCGGAGATTCATAGGTTATATTTTCGTGAGTGTTGTTGATTAAGAGTTAATTAAATATATTCACATAGACCTAAGTTAATAATTTGATTATAGACTTAGGCTAATCCAATATAAGAGTTATATTGGTAGACTTAGGTAAATATAGCCGGTTTATCTAGGTCAATCCCTTTAATCTAAAGTGTTGAGTGGGAAGAAATAAAGTGTATGAGATACATTTAATTTTTCATCCACAAATCTCCGTGAAGTTCACACCGTGAGATCCATTCTCAGCCTCGTGGCGCAAATGGGAGCATCCCCCTACGGGTGGTATTTGTATGGGTCAAAATTCAAGGTGAATGGAGAGAGTACTTATAGTGAGTGGGAGTGGGACCTGTGAAAACGGGACCCACGGTCTCTTCTATCGATTTACACCGTGAGACACCCATGATCTGCCTGCTAGTTTGGCCTGGACCAAACGATCCCTAAGGAGGGCCTTGATCATGGGAGTCGGAATACCGTGAATTCCCGAAAGGGATACGATTTCCTTGTTGATTTTCCTTCGTAGTCCTCCTTACAGCGACTATTGTTTGGGCGGATAGTATGGAAATTTAAAGATAAAGGATGATACTCACGAGATTCATTAAGAGTTAATGAATTCAGACCAAAAAATGGTAACTGGATGCCTATAGGAATTAGAGTTATTCTGACATTAGGGTCTGGTCAAGAAAGTCTCGTCCCAAAGGAGGAGTGATTCTGTCTACCCTACGGTGGCAGCCATTCTAAACTTTTGGGTTATCATTGCAATTTGTAACGACTTAGGGATCATATGATAAAATTTGCTAAAAAATGATTGGATTTTCAACAGTTTTTGCGAGATCTAATACAAAGTTTTTTTTTCAGCAAAAATGTTGAGTTCAATAATAGCTCTTTTAGCTTCCGATAAGCTCGTTGGAGATAACTATCAATTGTGGAAAAATAATATAAACACGATCTTAGTAACTGACGACCTTAAATTCGCACTCACTGAGAAGTGCCCTCAAGCGTCGGGCTCGATCGCATCACGAAGTGTTCATGATGTGTACGATCGATGGATCAATGATAATGAAAAGGCTAAGGTCTACATCATAGCCAGATTATCTGAAGTCTTGGCTTAGAAGCACGAGGTCATGGTCACCGCTAAGGAGATCATGAAGTCGTTGTAAAACATGTTTGGACAACAGTCCTTTCAGGTTAGGCATGATTCCCTCAAACACGTGTTCAATGCAAGGACGAAGGAGGGCACATTTGTTAGGAAACATGTTCTCGACATGATGACCCACTTCAACATGGCTGAGATGAACGGTGCTTCAATCGACGAGTCGAGCCAGGTCAGCTTTATCATGGAGACTCTTCCGAAGAGTTTCCTGCAGTGTTGTTATGAAAAAAATTAGCTATAATCTGACAACCCTCCTCAACGAACTACAGACCTTCCAGTCCTTGATTAAAGTCAACGGACAGGAAGCTGAGGCAAATGTTGCCTTCAGGTCCTTTCAGATGGGTTCGACCTCTAGGACGAAATCTGTAGGTTCTTCAGGCCCGGAAGGGAAGAAGAAAAAATTGAAGAAGGTTTGTAAAGCTGACCGCGTTGCCAGCCACAAGGGCAAAAAGGTTAAGGAAGTTGTAGAAAAAAGAAAAGTGTTTCCACTGCAACGAGGACGACCACTGGAAGAGAAATTGTCCCAAGTTCCTTGTCGAGAAGAAGAAGGAAGGTAAATGTGATTTACTTGTTGTTAAAACTTGTTTAGTGGAGAGTAGTGACTCTATCTGGATACTTGATTCGGGCGCCACTACCATGATTGTTCTTCTTTTCATGGAATTAGTTCCTGGAAGGACTCCAGGAGGGTGAGATAACACTCAAGGTTGGATCCGAAGAAGTTGTCTCAGCTGTAGCTGTGCATGCAGGCAGATCATAATAATCTCACGGTGAAAACCAATAGAAGAGATTGTGGGACCCGTTGTTACATGTCCCGCTGCCACTCAATATAATTACTCTTTCCATTCACCTTGATCTTGATCCGAAGGGTTTGCGCCACGAGGCTGAGTATGGATCTCACGGTGTGAACTTTACGGAGATGTGTGGGTGGAAAATTAATGTATCATATAGGGGTGTACACGGGTTGGGTTGGGTTGGGTTGAAGGGTATTTTGGAACCAACCCGAAAATTCGGGTTGGTCGGGTTGACAACCCAAATTACCCGATTATGGGTTGTAACCCAACCCAACCCAACCCTATATTTTCGGGTTGGGTTGGGTAGGGTTGTCGGGTTGATTTTTTTTTATTTTTTAATAACTTTTTTAATTATTTAAAATAACTTTTTTTGAATTTATAACTAAAATCACATAAAATCTAATTATCAAACTTCAAAATTCATAACTTTTTAATATTGGTTAGAATTTTAGAAGAAAAATATTAAAATTGACAAATAATTCATTTATAAATATAAATAAAAATTTTAAAAAATATAAATTTTGGGTTGGGTTGGGTTGGGTTGGGTCAGCTTGAGCCTAAGAGGGTCAACAGAGAACCAGGCAGAAAATTCGGTTCTCTAAAATTCTAACCCAACCCAAACCGAAAAAAAACTTAACCCAACCCAACCCTTATGGTTTGGGTTGGGTAGTCCGGGTTGCTCGGGTTACCGGGTTACTTGTACACCCCTAGTATCATATACACGTATTTTCTCCCACTAAATACTTTGGAATAAAGGAATAACCTAGATAAATTCGACTATAATTTACCTAAGTCTACCAATAAAACGTTTATACTAGAATTACTAAGTCTATTAACCTTTTAATAAACCTAGGTCTATGAGTTTAATATATTGACTCTTTAATTAACGTCATTCATGAATTATAATTTATAAATCTCTGGATTAAATTCACTCCCAAGTCGGTTTTCAGGTTGGGATGTTCAATTTCCGTCAGCTTAAGTGTCCCAGCCTTGCCAGAACCTTCATTAGACACAATCACTCTTTAATCATTGTTTATAAATTATTGGTTCCTTAATTCTAATCTTATTAGAACTAGATAACCTAAGTCTAATTAATTATATGTTCTAAAACCATTTTAAAACTAATTAATTAACCTTAGCTTACATACATTTCTATGTTATAAGTGCTTGATCATTAATCAAATGAATAATTAGACATTCATAACATAATAATCACATGAAAAATGCATGGTAATGCTTTCATTAAATTAATATAACACTTATATTAATTAAACATGCATATTATATAATATAACACTTTATATTAGAAAATGATGCATGAATATGCTTAACCTAAGGTGGGATTTTAATCTAAATGACATACATTATGCACATTAAATTTCATACAACAATTTCATAAAATAAATAGCAAAAAAGACCACATTTTGACACCCTAGATTAATTAAAATTAATATAATCTAATTATATTAATTAAAATTAATAAACTTAATTTAATAAAACAAATAAAATAAAATAAATAAATAACTGAAAAAATCGTGCGCCCATTGCTCCACTTCGCGCGTCTCTCACGAGTCATGCACACGACCTTTGTAAATGGATCAGCAACGTTGTGCTCCGAAGCTATCTGCGTGACTGTCACGTCTCCGCGGTGCACAATCTCCCGTATCAGGTGATACTTACGCTCTATGAGCTTGCCCCTTTTATGACTCGGAGGTTCTTTCGAGTTGGCTACTACACCACTGTTGTCACAAAACAGCGTGATTCGCACGTTCATATTTGAAACAACTTCAAAATCCGTCATGAACTTCCTAAGCCAAACAGCTTCCTTTGCAGCTTCACAAGCCGCAACATACTCGACTTCCATCATGGAATTAGTGATGCATCCCTGCTTGATGGTTCGCCACACTACAACTCCTCCATTCAGAATTAAGGCTGACCCCAAAGTAGATTTTCTAGAATCCTTATCTGAAAGTCAGAATATGTGTATCCCGTAAGGATCAAATCTCCACTCCCATACACAAGGTTGTAGTTCCTCGTTCTCCTAAGATACTTGAGGATTGCCTTTACAGTTGTTCAGTGATCTAATCCTGGATTGGATTGATACCTACTGACAATCCCAACTGCATAATAGATGTCGGGCCTAGTACTCAACATGGCATACATCAGGCTCCCTACAGCTGAAGCATAGGGGATTCATCTCATATCCTCAACCTCTTGAAGAGTCTTAAGACATTGATCCTTAGACAAGTGAACCCCATGCCTGAAAGGCAACAAGCCCTTCTTGGAGTTCTGCATCTCATATCTAGACAACATCTTGTCAATATAAGACGCCTGAGACATGGCTAGCGTTCTGCTCTTTCGGTTCCGGACTATCTGGATACCTAGAACATACTGTGCCTCTCCCAAATCTATCATTTGGAATTGTGAAGCCAACCATTCCTTAATGTCAGTAAGAAATCCTACCTCAATCCCAATGAGAAGGATATCATCCACATACAATATTAGAAATGCGACAAAATTGTTATCGATTGTTTTGTAGACACAAAACTCGTCAACATTTTGATTAAAGCCATAAGATTTGATCGCCTCATCAAACCTTATATTCCAAGACCTCGAGGCTTGTTTCAGTCCATAAATAGACCTTTGAAGTCGGCAAACCTTTTGCTCTTGGCCTTGGGTAATGAATCCCTTGGGTTGGTCCATGTAGATGGTCTCATCAAGGTTGCCATTCAGAAAGGCGGTCTTGACATCCATATGTCATACCTCATAGTCATAATATGCGATAATGGCGAGAAGGATTCTAATAGACTTTACCATGGCAACAGGTGAAAAGGTTTCCTCATAGTCAACCCCTTCCACCTTGGTAAAACCCTTTGCCACTAGTCGAGATTTGAAGGTCTGCACCTTTCCATCTACGCCACGTTTACGCTTGTAGATCCACTTACAACCAATAGGTTTAACTTCATCTGGTTAGTCCACAAGCTCCCATACGGAATTGAAGTACATCGACTCCATTTCCTGGTCCATAACTTTAATCCATTCGTATTTGTCAACGTCTGTCATTGCCTGATCATAGGTCAATGGATCCTCACAGTCATCATCAGGGGTGACGACCTGGGTTTCAGCCAAACCCATGTAACGTTCAGACTGTCTCACAACCCTCCCACAACATCGAGGCATTCCCAACTCTTGGGAACGGACTTGACTAGACGAGCTAGGATTAACCACAATTGTTGACGTACTAGCCCCCATCAGCAACTCTTGCTGATGAACTGTCCATTTCGTTTAACACGACCTTACTCCTTGGTAAGTGATCCCTGATGTGGTCTTCCTCAAGGAAAGTGACATTTGTCGACGACACAAACACCCTATTAACCATAGGATCGTAAAACAGACCACCCCTAGTCTCTTTTGGGTAACCTACAAAGAGGCAAAATTTTGAACAGGGTTTCAACTTTTTCGGGTTTGACACCAACACATGGGTCGAGCATCCCCAAATTCTGAAATGACGTAAACTGGTTTTATGACCATGCTAGAGTTCGAAAGCTGTTTCACAAACACTTTTCGACGGAACGATTTTCAAAATGTAAACTGCAGCCTCCACTGCGTAACCCCAAAAAGAATCAGGGAGACGAGCATAGCTCATCATCGACCGAACCATGTCCAACAGGGTTCTGTTTCTCCTCTCCGATACACCATTCTGTTGTGGCATACCAGGTGCTGAGAGTTGGGACGTGATTCCATGTTCTATCATATAGTCCTGGAATTCGGTGTCCATATACTCTCCACCTCGATCTGATCGAAGTGTTTTTATAGTTTTACCTAACAGGTTCTCAACCTCAGTCTTGAACTCCTTGAACTTTTCAAGAGTCTCAGACTTCCTATGCATTAGGTAAATGTACCCATACCTCGAATAGTCATCTATGAAAGATACAGAAGTATTCGTAACCTCTTCGTGTTTTAACATTCATCGGACCACAAAGGTCAGAATGTATAAGCTCAAGGGGCTCATTGGCTCTATATCCTTTTCCACTAAAAGGACGTTTGGTCATTTTGCCTTCAAGGCATGACTCACACACCGGTAAAGAGTTTTCTTCCAACTCGCTTAGTAGTCCACTCTTCACTAGTCTCTCAATTCTATTGAGATTTATGTGGCCTAACCTTAGATGCCAAAGATGGACACTTTCTTTTGGAGAAACTTTTAATCTCTTAGTTCGTGTTTCCGCTGTTTTAAATATTTCGGTATTCAAAACACTTTTGACTGAATTAGGGTTCAAAACATACAAATTACTCTCAAGCGAAGAAGAACAAATCAAATTTCCATTTCGAGAAATAAACGCTTTATTAGTCTTGAAAGAAACGAAAATATTTTGTTGTAATAGGCAGGAAATAGAAACTAGGTTTCTAGTAAACCCAGGAACTATGTACATATTATCCAATAATAAGTACTTCATGCCAAAGAACAATTTCACCGTGCCTATTGCTGCAGTTGAGACAACTTCTCTGGATCCGACCCAGAGTGTTATCTCACCTCTGCACGGACATTGCAGAGAACTTAATCCTTGAAAAGAAGAGCAAACGTGGTTAGTGGCGCCTGAATCCTTCCAGACAGAGTCACTACTCTCCACTAAAAAGGTTTTTGTGACAAGTAAATCACATTTACCTGTCTTCTTCTTTTTATCAAGGAACTTGGGACAACTACTTTTCAGGTGTCTGCCCCCGTTGCAGTAGAAACACTTTCTAGCAACATCCTTTATCTCTTTGCCCTTTAGGGCGGCAGCGCGATCAACCCTAACCTCCTTCAACTTCTCCTTCTTCCCTTTCGGGCCTGAAGAATCTACAAACTTTGTCCCAGAGGTCGAACCCCTGTGAAAAGGTCTAAAGGCAACACTTTCCTCAGCTTCCTGTCCCCTGGTTTGCACCAAAGACTAGAAGGTTTGTAGATCGTTGAATAGGACTGTTGGACCGGGCACCTAAGGACCCTCCTCAGTTAGTGCGAACTCTAGATCGTCATTTATCAAAATCGTGTTAATATTGGTTTTCCACGAAAAAATACCGCCAACTAACTTACCGGAAGCTGAAGGAGTGTTAAAAGCGTTTGACATTTTGTTGCTGAAAAATGGAAAAACTTTGTATTAGTCTCGCAAAAACTTTGAAAATCCAATCAGGTTTTAGCAAATTTTTATCCTATGATCCCTAGGTCATTTAAAAATTGAAATGATACCCTAAAGGTTTAGAATGACCGTCACCGTAGGGTAGACAAAGCCACTCCTCCTCTAGGACGAGACTTTCTTGACCAAACCCTAATACCAGAATAACTCTTATTCCATTAGGCATCCAGTTACTATTTTTCGGTCTGAATCCATTAACTCTTAATGAATCCTGTGAGTGTCACCCTCAATCATTAAATTTTCAAGTATCTGTCCAAACAATAGCCGTCGTAGAGAGGACTAAGAAGCAAAACCAACAAGGAAATCGTATCCCTTTCGGGAATTCACGGTGTTCCAACTCCCATGATCAAGGCCCTCCATAGGGATTGTCTTGTTCAGGCCAAACTAGCAGGAGGATCATAGGCGTCTCACGGTGTGAATCGAAAGAAGAGACCGTGGGTCCCGTTTTCACAGGTCCCACTCCCACTCACTATAAGTACTCTCCCCATTCACGTTGATATTGACCCATACAAATGCCACCCGTAGGAGGACACCATTTGCGCCACGAGGCTGAGCATGGATCTCATGGTGCAAACTTAACGGAGATTTGTGGATGGAAACTTAAATGTATCTCATACACTTTATTTCCTCTCACTCACCACTTTAAATTAAACTGGATTGACCTAGATAAACCGGCTAAAATTTACCTAAGTGTACCAATATAACTCTTATATTGGATTAGCCTAAGTCTATAATCACATTATTAACTTAGGTCTATGTGAGTAAATTAATTAACTCTTAATTAACGACACTCACGAGAATATAACCTAAGAATCTCCGGACCGAATTCACTCCCAGGTCGGTTTTCAGGTAGGGGTGTTCCGCAAGCGTCAACTTAAATACCCCAGCCTTAGACAAAACCTTCCTTAGACAGATACTTATCAGTCTCCATTCAAAGGTCATATTTGATTTCCTAATCCTAATCTTATTAGAACTAGAAAACCTAAGTCTAATTATTCAAATTCTAAACATTTTAAAACTAATAATTAACTTAGGTTACATGCATTTCTATGTTATAGTGCTTGATCATTCATCACATGAATAATACTATACTATAACATACATTCATCATATGAATTAAATGCATGAGCATGCTTTTAATCTAAAAAATATAACACTTATATTTAAATAAATTAAAACATGCCAACTTTATATTATAACTCTTACAATATAAACCTATCATGCATACTATATATTATAACTCTTATAATATAAATATGATGCATGAAATGTTTAACCTAAGGTGAGATTTTAAATCTATATGACATACATTATGCACATAGAGAAATATTTCATACATTTCATGCATAAAATAAATAAATAGCATTATTGGACCGATTTTTGGCACCCTAGGGACATAAAATTAAATTAATTAACATTAATATAACATTTGTATTAATATTAATTAAACTAGTTAAATAAATACATTTTATAAATACATTTTACCAAGAAAATAAATAAAATAAAAAAGAAATACCGGCAACACGTTCACTAGGCCTCGAACCGTCGCACGAATGCCCCTGCTGCCACTTCCACGCACGATCTCGCGCAACTGCTGGAAACCGTCCACTTCAACGTTCTCAACGCCGACAGCGTTGCAACGCCACTCCTGGCGTCGCAACGCTGTGTTAGGATTTTTGTCCTAATCTCGTGTTTGTAATATATTGATTGAAATTAATAAGAGTTATTTATTTTATCACTTTGTGTCTCGCAATATTTATAAACTTTTTCCAATAAACTAAGCTCCAGGGTCATTGAATTTATGAGAGAACTAGAGCTTGAACGGTGTGTAGTGGACACACAGGGAAGATCACGTTCAAGTTAATGACCCGAGCGGTCTCACGATGATATGGATAGGGTTGGAGACCTAATCCTCGGATACACCATTGACGCGACCGCTTTGTATTAGATACGAGACGAGGTGATCGACTTCGTTCATGTGGTTGACATGCGAGTGGGGGCATCCTGTGCAATGGGATTGTACAAGACCGGACCGTGAATTATTAGACCTACTAATGTAACACCGTTGTGATGAAGGACTAATAATTTCGTAGATGACCATTAGTGACTCGACACGAATCCACGAGCGTGTTACGGACTCTGTCGGTGAGTCCATTCTTTGACTAGTACGGGTGAGGGTGGTCACAGTTACTCGCCCAATATGCCTATCTTCTCAGGGACAGAACCAAGTAGGGAGCTGGGAATTTAGCTACGCGAGATGGAATTCACTCGTTCCCGCCTTTAGGGAAAATAGAGGGTTGTTCCCTTAAGTGTTGTCTCAGGGGGGCTTGGACAACGGGCGCCCACCTTCTCACCGCCCGAGAAGGGTGTTGTGTATGGTTGGACCATCACAATATGTTGTTCATTAGAGGAGCAGTGGGGACTTAAGGAACAAGAGGTAGACACAGGGGTAAAACGGTAATTTGACCCAGCCGTGTCTACGAACAATCTGTCAAGGGTCAACTCATGGGTATTGGTTATATCAGTGGACACGTAATATTCTGCACTGACGGGAGTACAACTACGGGCGATAGTGGAGTGTTACCGTAGCTAATGAATGTTGGTTAATCGGGTCAAAGAGTTTGGCAGGTTAATCTCGGATCATTGGAGCCGTCCTTTGTGAGGTCCATTAGGTCCCTCGGTTGGCTCCATCTGGATTTAAGAAAGGATAAAGTTTTGCTATGAAATTGAAGTGTTCAATTTCACCTTAAGGGCATTTATGTCATTTATATGAGATATGAATGATATAATATATAGTTTAATGTGAATGAGATTCATAATAAACTATAGGTTAGCCTAATTATTGAATTAGGGCTAATTGGAGAATTTGATTGAGAGAAATTAAATTGAATGTGATTCAATTTAATAAATCCACAACTATTGCAAATGCAATATGAGATATGAGATATCTTATATTATGTGGTTATGCAAATGAGATTTGCATAACCTATGATTGTGGTAAAGTGGTAAATATGTGGACATTTTAACTCCACTAATCCACTATATAAACCCTTCTTTCAAGAAGGATGGTACTTCACTTTCTCATTTTTTAGTTTTACACAAAAAAGAGAAGAGAAACTTTCTCTATTCTCTCTCAAATTCTCCTCCCTCTCCAAAACCAAAAAGGTTCCCACAAGCCTCCTTTCTCCAAAAGAGAACAACCGAGAAGGCTTCTTGGTAGTGTTTGACTCACAATCGTTGGAGGAAATCGTTGTGTACGAGGAGCACGAAGAGTTCGTGGATTTGAAGAAGATATTGTGAAGAAAGTCTTCAACAAGTAAGTAAAATCCTCTCTTACTGTTTTTCTTCTTCTTAATTGCATGTTTAGCCTAGATCTATGTATTAGATCAATTTTAACAAAGACGGTTTGCGTAATTGATACATCGACGATTCAATCGTCTTCCGCTGCATGGGATTTTGATTCCCTTCAATTGGTATCAGAGCCATTTCGATAGTTTCTTAATTATGCACTGTTTTGTTAAAATTTGGTGGGTATTTTACCATTATTCATGATATGAATGTCTTGGTTTGCATAATGAATGTTTTCGATTTTTGGCACTTTTAGATTTATTTTCTGTTTGATGAGATCAAATGTAAAGGGCCCGTGTTTTTGGGCAATTTAGAAAATAAATCGAGTCTGTAAGTTCGTGTCGTTCGTGACAAGTGTTGCTGTGAAGAAATCGGAGCGGAAACATGCAGAAATCGACGAGGAACAACAAAGGAGTTTGTTGTTCTGTCGATGGCGTTGAGACGCTGCCAAACGGCGTCTCAACGCTGTCCTTGCGGTTGGAGCCTCGCGTGTAGAACGGCGTTGCAAGCGCTATTGGCGTTGAGAAGCGCAGTCGACAATCGTGAAAGAGTGTAGATTAAGAAAGCGGAAGCAATTTTGGATCTTGAACACTCTAAGTTGATCAATTTTGTAAAATAAAATGCATGCTTAAAGCTGGAAAAACAGAGGGATAGAAAACTCAACTTTGAAGATCAAATTCTCTTCACCCGGTTGATGGTTTTCAGTACGAACACTTCGTGGACGACCGTTAGAATCTTCCATACTATCCTCGGGCCTTAGAACGGATTGTGGGATTCTAGGTTGAGAGAATTTGGAAGAAAAAACCTCAAAGGTCACTAATTCGGGAATATTGAATTTTCTCTAAAATTCCCTCTACATCCCTCAAATCACCATTATATAAAGCTTCAAAAAGCTTCAATGGAGTGACAACTCAAGGGTGATGAGGATGCTTTGAGATGGAGGTGGCCTATTTTGGTGAATTTTGAAGATGAGAGGGATTGGCCAAGTTGTATTTTGGATTTTATTGAAAATCCATGAAAATCCACTAATTTTCATTTAATTTTAATTCAAAAATCAATATTAAATTGATTTTTAATTAAAATTAATTTAATTAATTAAATTATTAAATAATTAATTTAATTAATTAATCAACATTAGCCTAGCTAATCAACATTCGTTAACCACCGGGACACTCCACTAATGTCTAGTGGTTGCACTCTCCTCACTGTAGATATATTTCTGTCCACTCGATATAACCATGATTAGTAAGTCGATCCTTCACAGGTCATTCGTAATTACAGTTGGGTCAAAATTACCGTTTTACCCCTGTAATTACCTCTTGTTCCTTAAGTTCCACTGATCCTCTAATGAACAATTGGTTTGTGGTCCAACCAACAAACCAAATCCCTTTCGGGCCAATGAAAGTGATGGGCCCATTGTTCAAGACCCGGAGTCAGTACTTAAGGGAACAACCTTTCTACTAATCCCTAAAGCGGGTAGGAATGAATTCCATCTTGCCGAACTATGTTCCCAGCTATCTACCCGGTTTTATCCCTGAAATGGGAGGCTTATTGAGTCGGCAGTCTTGAGCCACTCTCACCCATGCAAATCTAAGGATAATCCGAATAAACAGGGGTCCATAGAACGCTCAGGATTAAGATCGAGTTACTTAGGTCATCGTATGAATATAGTCAGTTAAGACAGTAAATGGAGTTATAAAGTCTAAGTGACTATTGCGCGGTCCAATCTTATGCAAACTCATTGCATAGGGCGCCCCCACTCACATGTCTCCACATGAACGATTAAGGATCACATCGTTTGTTCTCTACAAAGTGGGCCGCGTCCATTGTGTCCCCAGGATAAGGTACCCCAACCTTATCCTTATACTATAGACTGTTCTGGCTATAACTTGAACTTGATCCACTTTTATGTCACACATAAAGTTCAAGTATTCATCCTATAGCCAAGGGTTCTTAATTGGATTAAGGTTACACAATACACAAAATCAATAACACCTTTACTGAATAAATTTCAATAACAACTTTATTGTAATATAGAATATACATTCGATTTACAAAACCACGAGTTTTAGGACATAAAACCCAACAATCTCCCACTTGGACTAAAACGTCGTGCGTGAGGTAAAACATCTTTGAGCAAAAGCGCGCCCTCTTGTACAACCCGTAGTCCTAGACTCTCTAGGTATCCTCAAACACTTTAGTCGTGGAGGGCTTTGTAAACGGATCGGCAATGTTGTGCTCGAAAGCGATCTGCGTGACGATCACGTCTCCTCGTTGCACAATCTCCCGATGAGATGATATTTACGCTCTATGTGCTTTTTCGCGCTTATGGCTTCTAGGTTCTTTAGAATTTGCCCTTTGCACCACTATTATCACAATAAAGGGTGATAGGCAAATTCATATTTGGAACAACTTCCAAATCGGTCAAGAACTTTCTAAGCCATACTGACCTCCTTCGCCGCGCCGCAAGTGCGGCGACGTACTCAAACCTCCATGGTGGAGTCAACAATACAACCTTGCTTTATACTCCTCCATACTATAGCTCCTCTGTTAAGAGTGAACACGATCACGATGTGGATTTCCTCGAATCCACATCGATCCGAAAAATCGAGTCGGTGTATCACGCAAGGATCAAATCCTTTGCTCCATACACAAGCATATAGTCCCTCGTTCTCCTAAGATACTTGAGGATGTTCTTAACGGCAGTCCAGTGATCATATCCTGGATTAGATTGATATCTACTGACTATTCCCACTGCATAGCATATGTCGGGTCGAGTACATAGCATGGCATACATCAGACTACCGACAGCTGATGCATAGGGAATGCGTCTCATGTCCTCAACTTCTTGAGGTGTCTTAGGACACTGTTCCTTAGACAAATGAATTCCATGCCTGAAAGGTAATAAACCCTTCTTGGAATTCTGCATCTTATATCTAACCAACATCTTGTCAATATAAGATGCCTGAGACAGTGCTAGCCATTGCTTAACGCCAGTCAGGAACCTTGCATCATTTCCAATGAGCAAGATATCATCTACGTATAGAACTAAGAAAGCTACAGTAGTATTGACTATCTTCTTGTAAACACAAGGCTCGTCAATATTCTGTTCAAAGCCATAAGATTTGATTGCAGTATCAAATCTTATATTCCAGGATCTAGAAGCTTGTTTCAATCCATAGATAGATCGTTTAAGCTTGCAAACCTTTTGTTCTTGACCCTGAACTATGAACCCCTCTGGTTGATCCATATAGATACTCTCTTCAAGATTGCCATTAAGAAAGGCTGTCTTGACATCCATTTGTCAAATTTCATAGTCATAAAACGTGGCAATGGACAAGAGTATTCTAATGGACTTAAGCATGGCAACAAGGGAGAAGGTTTCTTCATAGTCCACCACTTCCCTTTGGGTATAACCCTTTGCCACAAGTCGAGCCTTAAAGGTTTGCACCTTACCGGCTTGATCTCGTTTCCTCTTGTAGATCCACTTGCAACCGATAGGTCTTTCACCATCTGGTTGATCTACAAGTTTCCAGACTGAATTGAAGTACATTGACTCCATTTCAAGGTCCATGGCTTTAATCCACTCGTCCCTATCTATATCATTCATTGCTGTTTATAGGTCAATGGATCATAACGCCATCATCGGTATGACGACTTGGGTTTTGGTCAAACCCATGTAAGCGGTCGGGTTGTCTAACATCCCTCCCACTACGTCGAGGCATTCTCAACTCTTGAGAAGGACCAAACTTCATCAACAACTCTTGTTGATTTATCCGTAACTTCCTGGAAATTTCACTTAAGACAATCTCTGCACGAGACCGATGATCTCTCATGTGGTCTTCCTCTAAGAGCGTGGCGTTTGTCGACACAAGCACCTTGTCCTCTTGAGGATCATAAAGCAGACCACCTTTCGTTTCTTTGGAGTACCCTACGAATAGGCATAATTTTGAACGATGTTGCGGTTTCTTTGGATTGGACACTAGCACATGTGCTTTGGACATCCCCAATTACGAAGTGGCGTAAACTACCTTTACGCCCTTTCCATAACTCATAGGGTGTTTGAAACACTCTTAGAGGGGACCATGTTCAAAATATATGCAGCGACTTCTCTTGCATATCCCCAAAACGAACTAGGCGGTGGCGTAGCTCATCATGGATCGAACCATGTCTAACGGGGTTCTATTTCTCCTCTCGAGATACACCATTTTGTTGAGGTGTACCGGGTCTTTGAGAGTTGGGATACGATTCCATGTTCTATCATATAGTCTTGGAATCTCAAATCCATATACTCTCCACCTCGATCGATCGAAGTGTTTTAATCGTTTTACCTAATGTATTCTCAACTTACGCCTTATATTCCTTGAACTTTTCAAGGGTTTGGACTTATGATGCATTAGGTAAAGATAACCATACCTAGAATAATCATCAATAAAGCGATGAAGTATTCATACCCTCCTCGTGCCTTGACATTCATAGGACCACAAAGGTCAGAATGCACGCAGTTCCAAGGCTCTTTGGCTCTATAACCTTTTTCGGAAAAAGTCTTTTAGTCATTTTTCCCTCGAGACAGGACTCACATGGTGGTAAAGAGTTGTCTTCTAACTGACTTAGGAGACCACTCTTGACCAATCTCCCAATCCTATTGAGATTAATGTGACCTAGTCTCAAGTGCCAAAGATAGGTACTAGGAGAAAGTTTCGCCTTTTATTTTGAGTATCCAGCTGTTTTAAACATCTCGGTGTTCAAAATAGCTTTTACTTTTGTTGGTCTTAACACATATAAGTTGTTTTCAAGTTTAGCAGAACATATTCGTACACCTCTTTTTGCAAATGAGCGCTTCATTATGATCAAAAGACACTTTATACATATGTTCAAGTAAACAAGAGATAGACACAAGATTTCTTTTGATTCCAGGAACCAAAAGTATATTTTCTAATAAAATAAATCTATCTCTAAACAACAACTTCACAACTCCCACTGCTTTGGTTGAGACAACCTCTCCCGTTCCAACCCTGAGAGATATCTCCGCATCAGCAAGTTGCTGCCAGGAACTAGTTTCCTGAAAAGAAGAACAAACATGGTTAGTGGCTCCACGAATCTAATATCCAGCGGAATCATCATGTTCCACTAAACATGTTTCAATAACGAGTAAATCATATTTACCTTGTTTTTCTTTCTCGACTTTCTTTTCTCGCAAGGTATTTTGGCGGTTCCTCTTCCCGGTGCCGCTGCACAAAGTGGAAACATTTTCCGTGGGTTTGGCCTTGCGTGTGCGAGAGCTGTCCCTTCCTTTGTCCTTCTATTTCTTTTTCGAATACCCTTATTCTTAGAAAAGGAAGGACCGGAACAGTCCCGGAGAGGGCGATCCTCTTAGGAACTTCTTCGAAGTGACAACATTTGCCTCCTTCTCTTTTCCTTTTGTTTTCATGAGGGACTCAAAAGTCTGTAGCTCGTTGAGGAGAGTAGTCAGGTTATACTCTATTTTATTCATTACCGCATTTGTGCGGAATGGTAGGAAACTCTTCGGAAGGGATTCCATAATAAAAGTTACCTGACTTCTCTCATCTATGACTGCCCCATTTACTTCAGCCACGTTGAAGTGGGTCATCATGTCAAGGACATGTTCCCTAATGAGGCTCCCTCCTTCATACGGGAGTTGTAAGCGTATTTGTGACATCATAATGGGTGATGAGGACGGTTGTCCAAACATCGCCTGTAATGATCCCATGATCTCCTTTGCGGTGACCATGGTCTCATGTTTCTTAGACAACACATCAGATATGATGGCTAAGATATAGACTCGGGCCTTCTCATTAGCCCTAATCCATCTTTCATAAGCATCCCGAACCATTCGGTTTTGCGATGAGTGGGAGGGGGAGGACATTCCTCCGTTAAGGCGAACCTCGGATCATCAAGAACAAGAATCGTATTCAAGTTTGATTTCCGAGTTCCATAATTATCGCCGCTAAGTTTATTGAAGGCGAGTAATTGGATAAAAAGAGTTCGACATCTTTGAAAAAGAATGAATTCTATTAGTGAATTGTTTGTAACCTATCCAATTTAAGAATTTAGCAAAAGTAATAATGTACCATAAACTCATTATTGTTTTTGCAACGATACTTCAGTGAGTCGAGCAACCGCCACCGAGGCGATCAATCACTCCTTCACTGAACCAACACAATCTTGACTAAATGTTAATACCGGAATAACTCTTATTCCTATAACCCTAGTTATCGCTACTTTGGTCAAGAATTTACTAACACTTAGCAATTCTTGTAAGTGTGACCCGCCATTTTCAGACCTCAGAGGTCGGCCCCAACAATGCTACCAATTTGGAGAGACAAAGCGGGAATGGACCTAAGAGACCCTATCCATTTACGGAGTTTGAGTTGTTCCGAATCCCATGTTACATCCCTCCGAATGGATGGTGCTGCCAGGGCAACTGCTGCAGCGCAACATGGGAATCTCACGGTCCAACCTAATGGAGAGACCGTAGGATGTGTTGACACACTTCCTTCACTCACTTACTATAAATACTTTCTCCATTCACCTTGCTCTTGATTTATGCAAACACCATCCGAATGGGGATGCCCTATTGACATCACGAGGCCGAGCATAAATCTCACGGTGTGAACTTCGTGGAGAGCGTAAGAGGAAATTGATATATCATATATACCTTTTCGCTCCCGATAAGTAGTATTTTAAGCAGTTTGGGTATACTTTTACTTAGGCATATTTAAGGCTAAAACAATATGACCTAAGTCTACCAATATAACAATTATCTTTGGAATTACCTAAGTCTATTAATCTTTTAATAAACCTAGGTCTATGAGTTTAATTTATTAACTTTTAATAAACGCCACTCACGAAAGATAATTTATAAACCTATGGATTAAATTCACTCCCAGGTCAGTTCCCAGGTAGGGGTGTTCCGTTTTCGTTAGCTTAAGTACCCCAACCTAGCCAAAACCTTCCTTAGTCAGAGTCCCTCTTTAATCAAAGTTTATAAATTATTAGTTTCCTAATTCTAATCTTATTAGAACTAGATAACCTTAGATCTAATTAATTTCCAGTTCTAAAACCATTTTAAAACTAATTAATTAACCTTAGGTTACATGCATTTCTATGTTATAAATTATTTCATCATTCATCACATGAATAAACATACATTTATAACAAAATCATCACATGAATAAATGCATAGCAATTATATGCTTAATATTTAATTAATATAACCCTTATATTAATTATAATTAAAACATATAATATTTGTTTCATAAAATAATATAACTCTTATATTAATTCTTATGAAACCCAATTAACATGCATACAATATATTATAACACTTATAACATACTTTCAATGCACGGAGCATGCTTCCTATGGTGGGATTTTAAAATCTATATGACTTTATGCACATATGATCAGGGTTTTTAATTAAAACATACATTCACAATGCATAATTAATTAAACACACTAAAGTGGACTGGTTTTGGCATCTAATGCAAGCAAACTACTAAATTATTACAATAATAATCTAGAATTATCATCGAGCCACTTCGAACTCTTCGAATTTGGGTCGAACCGACTTGTAAATGTGTGAACCGAACCTTCAAAAGGATAAACCGGGCTGTAAAAGGATGAACCGGGCCTCCAATTGCTGAAACGGACCTCCAAAATGGAAAAACCGGCCTCGAAATAGTCAGAACCGGTCTTAAACCACCCGAACCGGACCAAAAATGAGCCGAACCGGTCCAAAAACTATTGAACCGGTCAAAGTCAACGAACCGGTCAATGGTCAAAGTCAACGGGTCAACTTCTTCTTCTTCAAATGAGAAAACACGGGCTGGAGTGAATTTGGTTACTGTAGCAGAATTTAAATAAAAATTTCCAGCAGCTACTCTGTTTCAAGTTTTCAGGACCTCTTCAGCTTCAAACGTCAAATTGAAGGCATTCCCGAACTCCAATCGATCCGAAATTTTTACAGCTTATTCTATACACATTAATGCTCAAACACACTTGAACAATTTGAAAATAAAGCACAAATCGATGCTCAATTTAAATGCCAAAACCAGAAGAACACTTTAAACGCGCAGAAAAAATGTATTTCAAAAAACACCCACCACAGAACAAAATAGATCAAATTGAGTGCTCAAAATTGCTCTGATACCAATTGAAAGAGTGTAGATTAAGAAAGCGGAAGCAATTTTGGATCTTGAACACTCTAAGTTGATCAATTTTGTAAAATAAAATGCATGCTCAAAGCTGGAAAAACAGAGGGATAGAAAACTCATCTTTGAAGATCAAATTCTCTTCACCCGGTTGATGGTTTTCAGTACGAACACTTCGTGGACGACCGTTAGAATCTTTCCTACTATCCTCGGGCCTTAGAACGGATTGTGGGATCCTAGGTTGAGAGAATTCGGAAGAAAAAACCTCAATGGAGTGACAACTCAAGGGTGATGAGGATGCTTTGAGATCGAGGTGGCCTATTTTGGTGAATTTTGAAGATGAGAGGGATTGGGCAAGTTGTATTTTGGATTTTATTGAAAATCCATGAAAATCCACTAATTTTCATTTAATTTTAATTCAAAAATCAATATTAAATTGATTTTTAATTAAAATTAATTTAATTAATTAAATTATTAAATAATTAATTTAATTAATTAATTTTTTAATTTAATTTAATATCAAATATTAAATTAAATAAATTGCCCGACCCCGATCGATTTTTCGAACATGAATCCTTATTCATGCTATAAACCGATCCGATATTTAAATCATATTTAAATATATCCACCTCTTATTAATCATAGTTTAATTCAAAATTAAGCTATGATTCGTTAAATATATCACATATAAATAACGTTTTCTCCCAAACTTGAATTTGAACAATTCAAATTCTTTTCTCTCAAAAAGTTATAAGGCTAAGTTCGATCTAGTAAGGAGGACGTAATGGACCTACAGATCATGAGCTCCAACGATACGAGATTAACCGGCCAAACTCTTTAGCCTAGCTAATCAACATTCGTTAACCACCAGGACACTCCACTAAAGTCCAGTGGCTGCACCCTCCTCACTGTAGATATATTTCTGTCCACTCGATATAACCATGATTAGTAAGTCGATCCTTCACAGGTCATTCGTAATTACAGCTGGGTCAAAATTACCGTTTTACCCCTGTAATTACCTCTTGTTCCTTAAGTTCCACTGATCCTCTAATGAACAATTGGTTTGTGGTCCAACCAACAAACCAAATCCCTCTCGGGCCAATGAAAGGGATGGGCCCATTGTTCAAGACCCGGAGTCAGTACTTAAGGGAACAACCTTACTACTAATCCCTAAAGCGGGTAGGAATGAATTCCATCTTGCCGAACTATGTTCCCAGCTATCTACCCGGTTTTATCCCTGAAATGGGAGGCTTATTGAGTCGGCAGTCTTGAGCCACTCTCACCCATGCAAATCTAAGGATAATCCGAATAAGCAGGGTCCATAGAACGCTCGAGATTAAGATCGAGTTACCTAGGTCATCGTATGAATATAGTCGATTAAGACGAGAACGGAGTTATAAAGTCTAAGTGACTATTGCGCGGTCCAGTCTTATGCAAACTCATTGCATAGGGCACCCCCACTCACATGTCTCCACATGAACAATTAAGGATCACATCGTTTGTTCTCTACAAAGTGGGTCGCGTCCATAGTGTCCCCAGGATAAGGTACCCCAACCTTATCCTTATACTATAGACTGTTCTGGCTATAACTTGAACTTGATCCACTTTTATGTCACACATAAAGTTCAAGTATTCATCCTATAGCCAAGGGTTCTTAATTGGATTAAGGTTACACAATACACAAAAATCAATAACACCTTTACTGAATAAATTTCAATAACAACTTTATTGTAATATAGAATATACATTCAGTTTACAAAACCACGAGTTTTATGACATAAAGCCCAACACATTTGAGGCAGCAGCGTTGCAACGCTGTCCGCAGCGTTACAGCAACGCTGCATCTGTGATGAGGAGCGATTCGCGGCGATTACGCGAGGTCGTGGGTTCAAGGCTTGACTTGGGCGGTTTTCACACGTTTTATTTATTTTTTTTTTCATAAAATGTATTTTATTATTTTTTAATTTAATTATTTTATTAAATAATATTAATATAAATGTTATATTAATGTTATTTAATTTAATAATTGCTTCTAGGTGCCAAAAATCGGTCTATTTTTGCTAATTAATTATTTTATGCATGAGATGTATATTTTAATTCATTTCTATGTGCATTATGTATGTCATATAGATTTAAAATCCCACCTTAGGTTAAACATTTCATGAATCATTTTTATATTATAAGAGTTATAATATATAGTATGCATGATAGGATTATATTATAAGAGTTATAATATAATGTATGCATGTTTTAATTTAATTAAATATAAGTGTTATATTTTTAAATTAAAAGCATGCTCATGCATTTAATTCATGTGATGAATTATATTATGTTATAGTATATAGTATTATTCATGTGATGGATGATCAAGCACTATAACATAGAAATGCATGCAACCTAAGTTAATTATTAGTTTTAAAGTGTTTAGAACTTGAATAATTAGACTTAGGTTTACTAATTTTCTAATGAGATTAGAAATTTAGGAAATCAAATATGACCTTTGAATGGAGACCGATAAGTAACTCTGTCTAAGGAAGGAAGGTTTGTCTAAAGGTGGGGTATTTAAGTTGACGCTATGAACACCCCTACAGGAAACCGACACAGGAGTGAATTCGGTCCGAAGATTCTTAGGTTATATTCTCGTGAGTGCCGTTAATTAAGTGTTAATTAATTTACTCACATAGACCTAAGTTAATAATGTGATTATAAACTTAGGTTAATACCATATAAGAGTTATATTGGTAGACTTAGGTAAATTTTAGCCGGTTTATCTAGGTCAATCCCTAATAAAATTTAAAGTGCTGAGTGAGAGGAAATAAAGTGTATGAGATACATTTGAATTTCCAACCACAAATCTCCTTTAAGTCCGCACCGTGAGATCTATACTCGGCCTCATGGCGCAAATGGGAGCGTCCCCCTTCGGATGGCATTTGTATAGGTCAATATCATCGTGGATGAAGAAAGTACTTATAGTGAGTGGGAGCGGGACTTGTGAAAACGAGACCCACGGTCTCTTCTTTCGATTCACACAGTGAGACCCCTATGATCTGCCTGCTAGTTTGGCCTGGACCAGACAATCCCTTCGGAGGGCTTGATCATGGGAGTCGGAACATCGTGAATTCCCGAAAGGGATACAGTTTCCTGGTTGGTTTTCCTTCTTGGTTCACCCTTCGGTGGCTATTGTTTGGACGATGCTTGGAAACTTAAAGATTGAGGGTGAAACTCACAGAATTCGTTAAGTGTTAATGAATTCGACCGAACAATGGTAATTGGACGCCTAATGGAATAAGAGTTATTCTAGGATTAGGGTCTGATCGAGAAAGTCTCGTCCTAGAGGAGGAGTGTTCTGTTCACCCTTCGGTGGCGGTCATTCTAAACCTTTAGGGTATCATTGCAAAATTTTGATTGACTTAGGGATCATGAAACAAATTTTGCTAAAACTTGATTGGATTTCAAAAGTTTTTGCGAGACTGATACAAAGTTTTTCTTGTTTTTCAGCTAAAAAATGTCTAGCGCAATTATAGCTTTACTCGCTTCGGACAAATTAGTGGGAGATAACTATCAAAGTTGGAAAAACAACATAAATACAATTTTGGTACAAGACGACATAAAGTTCGTGTGTTATCGAGGAGTGTCCTCGAGATGTCGGGGCTCGGCGGTGTCGCGAAGTGTTCGCGATGCATACGATCGATGGATCAGGGCCAATGAAAAGGCCAAGGTCTATATTATTGCCAGCATGTCTGATGTCTTGGCAAAGAAGCACGAGCTGATGGTTTCCGCTTAGGAGATCATGGAGTCTCTACAGGAAATGTTTGGACAACAGTCCTTTCAGGTCCGACATGACTCGCTCAAATACGTTTTCAACGCACGGATGAAAGAAGGGTAAATCGTCGTGAACACGTTCTAGACATGATGACCCACTTCCATCTGGCAGAGATGAACGGGGCTTCGATCGATGAGTCGAGCCAGGTCAGTTTTATTTTGGAGACTCTTCCGAAGAGTTTCCTTCAGTTTCGTAGCAATACTGTTATGAACAAAATTAGCTACACACTGACAACCCTCCTCAATGAGCTACAGAATTTCCAATCCTTGCATAGGGTCAGGGAATCTGAGGCAAATGTTGCCTTCAGGTCTTATCACAGGGGTTCGACCTTTGGGACGAAACCTGTTGCTCCTTCACGCCCGAAAGGGAAGAAGAGGATGAAGAGGGGTAAAACTGACCGTGCTGCCGCCCACAAGGGCAAGAAGGTCAAGGAGGTTGCAGAGAAAGGAAAGTGTTTCCACTGCAATGGGGGCGGTCACTGGAAGAGAAACCGTCCCAAATTCCTTGCCGAGAAGAAGAATCAAGGTAAATGTGAATTACTTGTGACTGAAACTTGTTTAGTGGAGAGTAGTGACTCTGCTTGGATACTGGATTCGGGTGCCACTAACCACGTTTGTTCTTCTTTTCAGGGGATTGATTCCTGGCAGCCGCTGCGAGAGGGTGAGGTGACTCTATGGGTTGGATCCGGGGAGCTTGTCTCTGCTGCAGCGATCGACACGGTGAAGCTAAGTTTTGGCGGGAAGTACTTATTGTTGGACAATTTGTACATAGTTCCAGGGTTTACTAGAAACCTTGTTTCAATTTCCTGCCTTATTGAACAATGTATTTTAGTTTCTTTTGAATCGAATAAAGATATTGTGAAGAAAGTCTTCAACAAGTAAGTAAAATCCTCTCTTACTATTTTTCTTCTTCTTAATTGCATGTTTAGCCTAGATCTATGTATTAGATCAATTTTAACAAAGACGGTTTGCGTAATTGATACATCGACGATTCAATCGTCTTCCGCTGCATGGGATTTTGATTCCCTTCACGCTGTGCCTGCAACGCGCCTTCAACAACATGGACAACGTTGAGACGCCAATGAACAACATCTCAACGTCGTCGACAGAACAACAAACACTTTGCTTGTTCTTCATCGTTTTTCGTCCGTTTCCGCTCTGATTTCTTCACGACATATCATGCCACGAACGACACGGACTTACAGACTCGATTTACATAAAAAAATGCCCAAACACTGGCCCTTACATTGATCTCATCAACATTGAATGTAAATCTAATTAAGTGCCAAAAACCACAAACATCCAAAATGCAAACCATTAACATTCATCTCATGAAAATTAATGCTACCCACCTAATTTTAAGAATTCACAAAATACACAACGAAGAGCAACGATTGGCTCTGATACCAATTGAAGGGATTTGGAATTTCCGCAGTAGAAGACGTTGTGAAACGTCGTTGATCCGTTGTGTAATTCTTATCTTAAAATTGAACTAAACAACTTTAATTCTAGGTTAAACATGCAAAGAAGAAGAAGAAAAACAGTAAGGTATCTCGGTACTTACTTGTTGAAGAACACTTCTTCAATGCTTTCCTCCTCCGGTCACGATCTCTCTCGAACCAACGATCTCCTCAAATTGAACCTCGAACAGTGTAGCAAGACACTTCCAAAACGTCTTCTTGGTTGTTCTCGGGAGGTTGAGGGAGAGTAGGTGGGACTCTCTTTGGCTTATGGGTAAGGAGAGATTGAGAGAGAATTGAGAGAGAATCCTTGCTCTCTTTGGACCAAAATCTAAAAAATGGCAAGAGGCTTACAAAAGGCTTCTTGCAAAGCCTTTAATTACCACTGTGTGATGAAGTTAAAATCTCCACCAAATCACAATCTTACCACAACTATATGATATACAAATCATATTTGCATATCACATATTATAAGGTATCTCATACCTTATTATACAAATCTCATTTGCATAATTGTGGGTTTTTAAATTGAATCACATTCAATTTAATTTCTCTCAATTGAATTTCTCCAATTAGCAATAATTAATCAATTAGGCTATACTATAGTTAAACTATATATTATGTCATTGACATAAATTCCAAATAATGATTTCGAACACTTCAAATTCACACCAAACTGTAAACCCTCACTTTGTCCAATTTGAGCCAACCGAGGGACCTAATGGACCTATACGTGATGAGCTCCAATGATCCAAGACTAACCTATCAATCTCTTTGACCCAGTTATTCAACATTCATTAGCTACGGTAACACTCCACTAAATCCCATAGCTGTACTCTCATCACTGTATGATAAGTTGTGTCCATCGATATAACCAATACCCATGAGTCGACCATTCACAGGTTGTTCGTAGACACTGCTGGATCAAATTACCATTTTACCCCTGTGTCTATCTTTTGCTCCTTAAGTCCCACTGCTCCTCTAATGAACAATTACGTTGCATGGTCCAACCATAAACAATAACCCTCTCAGGCCAGTGAGAGAGTGGGGTCCCGTTGTTCAAGCCCTGGAGATAACACTTAAGGGAACAACCCTTCTAGTTTCCCTAAGTCGGGAACGAGTGAATTCTTTCTTGCGTAGTCAAGTTCCCAACTCCCCACGTGGTCATGTCCCTGAGAAGATAGACATATTAGGCGAGCAACAGTGGCCACCCTCACCCGTACTAGTCAAAGGGCAGACCCCCGCAGACAGGAGTCCGTAACACACTTTGGATTAAGGTCGAGTCACTAATGGTCATCTACGAAATTATTAGCTGTATACTGTTAACGGTGTTACATCAGTAAGTCTAATAATTCACGATTCGATCTTGTACAATCTGATTGCACAAGCTGCCCCCACTCGCATGTCAATCACATGAATGAGTCAGATCACCTCGTTTGTATCTAATACAAAACGGGAAGCATCCACAGTGTATCTAGGATTAGGTCTCCATCCCTATCCATATACTGTAGACCGTTCGGGTCATTAACTCGAACGTGATCCTCCCTATGTGTCCACTACACACCGTTCAAGTTCTAGTTCTCTCATAACACAATGACACTAGAGCTTAGTTTATTGGATTAAGTTTATGAAATATGCGAGACACAAAGTTCAAATAAATAACTCTTATTTATGTCACAAAGTTCAAGTAAATAACTCTTATTTATTTACAACTTGGAATATTACAAACTACACGAGATGAGGACATACATTTATAAACAAGAAGTAAGATACTGAAGAAAATCTCTTGATTCTTAGTGAGCCTCGAACACACAACAAATTCTATAGTCTCCATATGAATCTAAAGCATGCACGACATTAAGCAACTTTTTTATGTGTTTCCCTATTACCATTTGAAATAAATAAGAGTTATTTCTTTCATTACTTTGTGTCTCGCAATTTTATTAACTTTGTCTAATAAACTAAGCTCCAGGGTCATTGAATATATGAGAGAACTAGAACTTGAATGGTGTGTAGTGGATACACAGGGAGGATCACGTTCGAGTTAATGACCCGAACGGTCTACAGTATATGGATGGGTTGGAGACCTAATCCTGGATACGATGTGGATGCGCCCCACGTTTTATTAGATACAAACGAGGTGATCTGACTCGTTCATGTGGTTGACGTGCGAGTGGGGGCATCCTGTGCAATGCGATTGTACAAGACCGGACCGTGAATTATTAGACCTACTGATGTAACACTGTCAACAGTGTGAGACTAATAACTTCGTAGATGGCCATTAGAGCGTGTTATAGACTCCTTTTGAAGAGGCAGAAAGCTGAGGCAAGTGTTGCCTTTAGATCTTTTCACAGGGGTTCGACCTCTTGGACAAAGTTTCTAGATTCTTTAGGCCCGAAAGGGAAGAAGGAGAAGTTGAAGGAGGTTAGGGTTGACCGCGTTGCCGCCCAAAAGGGCAAAGAGATTAAGGAAGTTGCAAGAAAGTGTTTCTACTGCAACAATGATGATCACCTGAAAAGGATTTGTCCTAAGTTCCTTGTTGAAAAGAAGAAGGAAGATAAATGTGATTTACTTGTTACAGAAACTTATTTAGTGGAGAGTAATGACTCTGTCTGGATATTGGATTCTGGCGCCACTAACCACGTTTGCTCATCTTTTCTAGGATTAATTTCCTGGCAGCGGTTGCAAGGGGGTGAGATAACACTCAGGGTTGGATCCGGAGAAGTTGTCTCAGCTGCAACAATTGGCACGGTGAAGCTGTTCTTTGGCGGGAAGTACTTATTATTAGATAATATGTACATAGTTTCAGGGTTTACTAGAAACCTAGTTTCTATTTCCTGCCTATTAGAACAAAATATTTCCGTTTCTTTCATGAGTAATAAAACGTTTATTTCTCGAAATGGAAATTTGTTATGTTATGCTTCACTTAAGTATAATTTGTATGTTTTAAAGCCTAATTCGGTCAAAAGTGTTTTGAATACTGAATTGTTTAAAAAAAAGCAATGAACTTGAACTAAGAGAGTAAAAGTTTCTCCAAAAGAAAGTGCCCATCTTTGGCATCTAAGGTTAGGCCACATAAATCTCAATAGGATTGAGAGACTAGTGAAGAGAGGACTTTTTAAGAGAGTTGGAAGAAAACTCTTTACCGGTTTGTGAGTCATGCCTTGAAGGAAAAATGACCAAACGCCCTTTTAGTGGAAAATGATATAGAGCCAAAGAGCCTCTTGAGCTTATACATTCTCACCTCTGTGGTCCGATGAATGTTAAAGCACGAGGAGGTTACGAATACTTTGTATCTTTTATAGATGACTATTCTAGGTATGGGTACGTTTACCTAATGCATAAGAAGTCTGAAACTCTTAAAAAGTTCAAGGAGTACAAGACTGAGGTTGAGAACCTGTTAGGTAAAACGATTAAAACACTTCGATCGGATCGAGGTGGAGAGTATATGGACACTAAATTCCAGGACTATATGATAAAACATGAAATTACGTCCTAACTCTCAACACCAGGTATGCCACAACAAAATGGTGTATCGGAAAGGAGAAACAGAACCCTGTTGGACATGGTTCGGTCGATGATGAGATATGCTCGTCTCCCTGATTCCTTTTGGGGTTACGCAGTGGAGAGCTGCAGTATATATTTTGAACACGATTAAAGTCGAAGAGTGTTTGTGAAACACCTTTCGAACTCTGGCATGGTCGTAAAACCAGTTTACGACATTTCAGAATTTGGGGATGCCTGACCCATGTGTTGGTGTCAAACCCGAAGAAGTTGCAACCCCGTTCAAAGTTGTGCCTCTTTGTAGGTTACCCAAAAGAGACTAGAGGTGATCTGTTTTACGATCCTAAGGAAAATAGGGTGCTTGTGTCGACAAACGCCATATTCCTTGAGGAAGACTACATCAGGGATCACTTATCTAGTCAAGTCCGTTCTCAAGAGTTGAGAATGCCTCGACGTAATGGGAGGGTTGTGAGACAACTTGAACGTTACATGGGTTAAGCTGAAACCCAAGTCGTCACCCCTGATGATGACTGCGAGAATCGATTGACCTATGATCAGGCAATGACAAACGTTGACAAAGACGAATAGATTAAAGCTATGGAACAAGAAATGGAGTCGATGTACTTCAATTCCGTCTGGGAGCCTGCGGATCAATCAGATGGGGTAAAACCTATAGGTTGTAAATGGATCTACAAGCGTAAACGTGGTGTAGATGGGAAGGTGCAGACCTTCAAAGCACGACTAGTTCTATATGTAGATGATATCCTACTCATTGGGAATGATGTAGGATTTCTTACTGACATTAAGGAATGGTTGGCTTCGCAATTCCAAATGAAAGATTTGGGAGAGGCACAGTATGTTCTAGGTATCCGGATAGTCCAGAACAGGAAGAACAAAATGCTAGCCATGTCTCAGGCATCTTATATGGACAAGATGTTGTCTAGATATAAGATGCAGAACTCCAAGAACGGCTTGCTGCCTTTCAGGCATGAGGTTCACTTGTCTAAGGATCATTGTCCTAAGACACCTCAAGAGGTTGAGGATATGAGACGAATCCCCAATGCTTCAGCTGTAAGGAGCTTGATGTACGTCATGCTGTGTACTAGGCCCGACATCTGTTATGCAGTTGGGATTGTCAGTAGATAGCAATCCAATCCAGGATTAGATCACTGGACAACCGTAAAGAAAATCCTCAAGTATCTTAGGAGAACGAGGAACTACAACCTTGTGTATGGAAGTGGGGATTTGATCCTTACGGGATACACAGACTCGACCTTGGGCCATAATAAGGATTCTAGGAAATCCACTTCGGGTCAACCTTCATTCGAATGGAGGAGGCTGAGTCCGGCGAAGCATCAGCGAGGATGCATCGATTCCACGATGGAAGCGGGTATGTTACGGCTTGTGAAGCTGCAAAGGAAGCTGTTTGGCTTAGGAAGTTCATGCTGGATTTGGATGTTGTTCCAAATATGAACTTGCCAGTTGAAGGGAATGAGAATCCCCGCACAGCGGAAGGTGATCGAATCGTCATGGTATCGTTGTGCAATTCGATTTCTTAAAATTAAACTATCTAATAGAATTAGGCTAAACATGCTTTCTAGAAAGGAAAAACAACAAGTTAAAGTTACATATCGTTGTGCACCTCCACTTGGTTACTCGGTTGTTCTTCCTTAGGTAGAAGGAGGATGGTGGGATCCTTTTTTTTTGGGCGGAGAATTTGAGAGAGAAATTCAACTTGCTTCTTTTGGTGAGAATTCCAAAAATGACCAAATGACTTATCTTCCCCTTCTTGCAAAGGGGTTTATATAATGGTGATAGGTGTAGTTGAAATCTCCACCTATTTACCATTTTACCACAACCATAGGTTATGCAAATCATATTTGCATAACTACATATAATAAGATATCTCATATCTTTTTTTCCAAATCACATTTGTATTATTGTGGATTTTTAAATTGAATCACATTCAATTTAATTTCTCTCAATCTATTTTCTCCAAGTTAGCCCTAATTCAATAAATAGGCTAACCTATAGTTTATTATGAATCTCATTCACATTAAACTATATAATATATCATTCATATCTCATATAAATGACAGAATTACCCTTTAGTGAACTTGAACACTTCAAATTCACACCAAAATTGTAAACCTTTTATTAATCCAGTTTGAGCCAACCGAGAGACCTTATGGACCTACAGTGACGAGCTCCAATGATCCGAGACTAACTTGTTAAACTCTTTGATCCGGTTAATCAACATTCATTAGCTACGGTAACACTCCACTAAAGCCCGTAGCTGCACTCCCGTCAGTTTAAGACAAGATGTGTCCACTGATATAACCAATGCCCATGAGTCGAGTCTTCACAGGTTGTTCGTAGACACTGCTAGGTCAAATTATCATTTTACCCCTGTGTCTACTTCTTGTTCCTTAAGTCTCTACTGCTCCTCTAATGAACAACAACGTTGTAATGGTCCAACCATACACAACACCCCTCTCGGGCCAGTGAGAGGGTGGGCACCCACTGTCCAAGCCCTGGAAACAACACTTAAGGGAACAACCCCTCTAGTTTCCCTAAAGGCGGGAACGAGTGAATTCCATCTCGCGTAGTTAAGTTCTCAGCTAACTACTTGGTTCTGTCCTTGAGAAGATAGGCATATTGGGCGAGTAACTGTGACCACCTCACCCGTACTAGTCAAAGGACAAACCCTGCAGCATGCGAGTCCGTATTTCACGCTTCGGGATTCAGTCGAGCCACTAATGGTCATCTACGAAGTTATTAGTCCTTACTGTCAACGGTGTTACATCAGTAGGTCTAATAATTCACGGTCCGATCTTGTACAATCTCATTACACAGGATGCCCCCACTCGTATGTCTACCACATGAACGAGTCATATCACCTCGTTTGTATCTTAATACAAAGCGGGCCACATCCACAACGTATCCAGGATTAGGTCTCCAACCCTATCCATATACTGTAGACCGTACGGGTCATTAACTCGAACGCGATCCTCAAAGAAGGTCTGAAGTCTTGGCAAAGAAGCATGAGTTGATGGTCACCGCTAAGTAGATCATGAGTCGTTGCAAGACATGTTTGGACAACAGTCCTTTGAGGTCAGGCATGACTCGTTGAAACACGTCTTCAACGCCCGAATGAAAGAAGAGACATCTGTCCGTGAACATGTTTTGGACATGATGACCAACTTTAATTTGGCGGAGATGAACGGGGCTTCGATCGATGAGTCGAGCAAGGTCAGCTTTATCTTGGAGACTCTTCCGAAGAGTTTCCTTCAGTTTCGTAGCAACGCTGTTATGAACAAGATAAGCTACACACTGACCACCCTTCTGAACGAGCTACAGAACTTCCAGTCCTTGATGAGGATCAGGACACCGGAAGCTGAGACAAATGTTGCCTATAGGTCCTGTCACAGGGGTTCGACCTCTGGACAAAGTATGTGGCTCCTTCTCGCCCGAAAGGAAAGAAGAAGATGAAGAAGGGTAAAGCTGACCGAGCTGCCGCCCAAAGGGGCAAGAAGGTCAAGGAAGTTGCAGATAAAAGAAAGTGTTTCCACTGCAATGGGGACGACCACTGGAAGCGTAACTGCCCCAAATTCCTTGCCTAGAGGAAGAATCAAGGTAAATGTGATTTACTAGTGACTGAAACTTGTTTAGTGGAGAGTAGTGACTTTGCCTGGATATTGGATTTCGGTGTCACTAACCACGTTTGTTCTTCTTTTCAGGGAATTGAGTTCTCGCAGCAGCTGCGAGAGGGTGAGGTGACTCTACGGGTTGGATCCGGGGAGATTGTCTCTACTGCAGCAATCGGCAAAGTGAAGCTCTATTTTGGCAGGAATTACTTATTGTTAGATAATTTGTACATAGTTCTCGGGTTTACTAGAAACCTCGTTTCTATTTTCAGTATTTTAGAACACTGTATTTCTGTTTTTTTCAATGGCAATAAAGCGTTTATTTCCAGAAATGGTAACTTCATTTCTTCTGCTTCACTTAAGTCAAATTTGTATGTTTTCAAACCTAATTCGGTCAAAAGCGTTTTGAACACTGAATTATTTGAAATTGCAGAAACACGAACTAAAAGAGCAAAAGTTTCTCCAAAAGAAAATGCCCATCTTTGGCATCAAAGGTTAGGTCACATTAATCTCAATAGGATTGAGCGACTAGTGAAGAGTGGACTTTTAAGTCAGTTGGAAGAAAACTTTTTACCGGTGTGTGAGTCATGCCTCGAAGGCAAAATGACCAAACGTCCTTTTAGTGAAAAAGGATATAGAGCCAAGAAGCCCCTTGAGCTTATTTTGACCTCTGTGGTCCGATGAGTGTTAAAGCACGAGGTGGTTACGAATACTTCGTATCTTTCATAGATGACTATTCAAGGTATGGGTAAAATACCTAATGCATAGAAAGTCTGAAACTCTTAAAAAGTTCAAGGAGTACATGACTGAGGATGAGAACCTGTTAGGTAAAACCATAAAAACACTTCAATCGGATCGAGGTGGAGAGTATATGGACACAAAATTCCAAGACTATATGATAGAACACGGAATTACGTCCCAACTCTCAGCACCTGGTATGCCACAGTAGAATGGTGTATCGAAAAGGAAAAAGAGAATCATGTTGGACATTGTTCGGTCAATGATGAGCTATGCTCGTTTTCCTGATTCTTTTTGGGGTTACGCAGTGGAGACTACGATCTATATTTTGAACAATGTTCTGTCGAAGAGTGTTTGTGAAACACCTTTCGAACTCTTGAATGGACGTAAAGGTAGTTTACACCATTTCAGAATTTGAGGATGTCCGACCCACGTGTTGGTGTCAAACTCGAAAAAATTTGAACCCCGTTCAAAATTGTGTCTATTTGTCGGTTACCCAAAAGAGACTAGGGGTGGTCTATGTTACGATCCTAAGGGAAATAGGGTGCTTGTGTCAACAAACGCCACTTTCCTTGAGGAAGACCACGTCAGAGATCATTTGCCTAGGAGCAAAATCGTGTTGAACGAAATGGACAGTACATCAGCAAGAGTTGTTGATAGGGCTAGTACATCAACAAGTGTTGTTGATCCTAGCACGTCAAGTCAAGTCCGTTCCCAAGAGTTGGGAATGCCTCGACGTAGTGGGAGAACTGTGAGACAGCCTGAACGTTACATGGGTTTAGATGAAACCCAAGTCGTCTCTCCTGATGATGATTGCGACGATCCATTGACCTATGATCAGGCAATGGCAGACGTTGACAAAGACGAATGGATTAAAGCTATGGACCAGGAAATGGAGTCGATGTACTTCAATTCTGTCTGGGACCTTGTGGATCAACCGGATGGGGTAAAACCTATAGGTTGTAAACGAATTAGCTTTGAGTTCAAAAATGAATTAGCTTTCAAGAAAACAAAACCTCAACTCTTACCTCTTCCTGTAGAGCTCGAGATGAACAGAAAACCATAACAGGGTTGAGTTGATCTCCGTGCTGCTATACAACCAAGCTTTGAGTTCTCCTCCCTTCTTCTACAACTCTAACTCACGAAAAGCTTCTTCTTCTTCTTCCTTTCTCCTTCTCCCACAAAACCCTTGCTCCTCTTTGTTGAAATGAGAAGGAAATCGATGGAATGAGTTATTTTAAAAAGAAAACTAAGGTGTGGTCCACCATCCACTTTCCTTTTCCCTTGTTCATTCTTTTCCTTTTTCCTTTCTTTTCTTTTCTTTTCTTTTCAAAACAAACCAACCAATAAATAATATCCTTTCCTTTCTTGTTTTCCTTTGTTTTTATTTTTTTTTTGAATTCCAAAGAAAGATCTCGGGTTTACAACTTACCTCCCCCTTAAGAAATTTCCATTTGGTCCTCTAACGAACCTTCACGAGTGGGATCGTCTAACTCCCAGGTTGCCTCCTCCACTCCCAGGTTGGTCCTCCTCCATACGAGTGGGATCATCATCGGGTACTTCCTCCTCATTTGGTCCTCTAACTCCCAGGTTGCCTCCTCCACTCCGTGATGTCTCCAACGAACCTTCACGAGTGGGATCGTCTTGTTTCTTAAAACTTGTTCTTTCCTGTCGACGATTTGAACTGCATCCTCTACGTAACTCATGTCTTCTTTTAGCTCAACAGGTTGTGCTTGCAGCATATGTGTCGGATCTGGAATATACTTCCTCAACATGGACACATGAAAAACATCATGTACTCGAGATAGTTCTGCTGGTAACTCCAGTCTGTAGGCTGCTGGCTCAACTCGTCCCGTTATTGGATAAGGACCAATATATCTAGGGCTTAGCTTACCTTTCTTGCCAAAACAAAGGACACCTCTCCACGGAGATAACTTCAAGAAAACTTGATCTCCGACTTGGACTTCTAAGTCCTTTCGTCGCTTATCTGCGTAACTCTTCTGACGGTCTTGAGCTATCTTCAGATTCTCCCTGATTACCTTAATATTATCTGTCGTAACTTGCACCAACTCAGGACCGATAAGCTTCCGCTCTCCTACTTCGTTCCAACATATAGGCATTCTACATGGTCTTCCATACAGAGCCTCAAATGGTGCCATACCAATACTCGATTGATAGCTGTTATTGTAAGCGAATTCCATAAGTGATAGGTGTGTATCCCAACTCCCTTTAAATTGAAGGACACATCTCTCAACATGTCCTCCAAGGTCTGGATGGTCCTCTCTGACTCCTCATCTGTCTAAGGATGGAACGCTGTACTAAAATTCAACTTTGTTCCCATAGCTTTCTGTAAGCTAGGCCAAAACTTAGAAGTAAATCTCGGATCTCTATCTGAAACTATGGACACTGGCACTCCGTATTGATCACAATTTTATCGACGTATAGCTTAGCAAGCTGATTGATAAGTCTTAATTAATCGTAATTATTGTGTCTAATTTCCTTTAATTTTAATTAAATAATATGTTTAATGGTTGAAATTGCACCCAATTTAGTTTAGGTGATAAATTATCGATTATTTAATAAATTTAGTCTAAAATGCATATTTTAGTTTAAATCCGTAAATTGGAATAAAAATTGAAAAATTAGAAAACAAAAGAATGAGACAATTGAAAATAAAAAAAGAATTAAAGAAATTGGAAAAAAAATATAAAAAATAATGAAAAGGAAAAAACAAAGAAAAGCTTATTATCTAATATTTTCTTTTGTTTTTGTTTTTTCTTCCTTGTGTAGGTGGCATACATGCATGGAGTCTTCCTTGAGAAATGTAAGGGAGAAATTATCTTGTGGCTTGGCACACATTGTGGAGCAAGATATGGCACATATAAGGGACCTATTTTTGGTCATTTTCAAGTATAAAAGGAGTGCAATGCATTGAGTAAAGGGAGTGCAGAGTTTGAGTGTTCTCTAGAAAAACAAAAGTTTAGAGAGTGTTCTAGTTGTTTATTTTTATAATTTTTATTTTATGTTTTCTCCCCTTTATAGTTATTCTTGCTTTTCCACTATGTGTGGCTAAGCTTTAATTTCTTATTCAAGGGTCATTTCATTTTCAATTGTAATTTTGTGAGGCTTTAGACCTAATTGAAATTTTGTTTCTAATTTAAGAATTCTTTGTTTCTTGTTTTATTTTTATGATTGATCGTTAATAATTAAATTGACGCCTTAATTTAGTTTCAATCAATTTATTGCTATCCATGATTTTGTGATCCGTAATTGTCACAAATGATTGGAAAAAAATGTAGCAAGGGGTTGGCTTATGTGTGTGTAATTAATGGATTTTCCATTTTACATAACTTGCATAATAGACTCTAGGGAAACAAAGAAACAAAATTAATTAATTTGTAGTTGTCTCTATTAGTTAATTTTGGTTAGTCCTCTCATTACTTTTAATGCTATTATTTAATCAATATGGAACGCTATCGTACCCAATTGATTAAATTATAAGTTTTGATTTTGATGGTTGGTTAAGATCAATTAAATTAGGAGAGTTTATATTTATTGCGGCTTTTCCGAGTAAATTGACTGAGTTCTTGAATTAGCAAAATTAAAATTGATATCTTTTTTTTCCTTTTGAAGCCTTTGATCAAGATTACAATTGGATGAAATTTACATCCTTGAATTGGAAGTTGCATAAAATTATCTTTTTTTTTTAATTTCATTTTTTGTTCGATAATTCAATACTCCCTTTATTTTTGTTATTATTATTATTTTTAACTTTGAGAAATTAATTCGATTGGTTCCCTTGGGATTCGACCTGGTCCACTATTTCTACAAGTTAGATCTAGAAAGCCGATAAATATTTTGAGGGTTGCGACAACCAGGAGACCAAAATTTAAGCGCCATTCTTAGGGAACCATTGTTAGTTTCTCAATGTTAGATTTGTTATAAAAGAAGACTTTTTTCTATTTTTTTCCCTATACCTATTCTTACATGGCGGAAAACCTTCATCATTGTTATGCATTTGGTAGAACTGCATCGTTTGCTGATGAGGTTAGTGAACTCAAAACTCAAATTTCTGAATTGACTTCTGTTATTCTTCAAGTAGTTGTAGGGAAGCTACAAGCATTGGAGTTATGCAAATTATGCTCGCTTCAAGGACACCCCACAGAAGCATGCCCTCGGCTGCAGCGTAACATTATTCCTAACTCCTGCATCTTGAGAGAATTTCATGGCCATCAAGTAAAGTACGAGTCTTTGGATCACTACTATTCAGATGGGATCAATCCACTATGGATGTGGATACAGTGGAGCGAGAAAAATCCATGCAATCAGACTTCAGACTCAGGTATGTCTCTAGAGGCTATAGTATATGAACTTGCTAATAGTACTCTTCAATTTCAAGAGGAGACTCGAGCTAGAATGCAGAGCTTGGATGACCAAATTACCCAGGTGGCTAATTCAGTGAGAATATTTGAGAGTCAACAAGAGCACCAATATATTGAGGCCAATGAGGTTGAAGTGGCGATGTACATGGATGACGACGATGTTGAGCTCGAGAATTTTGTGCCATGCAAGGTCCAAGTTTGTGAGAAAATGAAAGAATATGAGCCTTACCACGAAAAGGAGATCCAAGTGATAGAGTTTGAGGCTGGAAAACTTTCATATGTTTTATTTCCTTACATTTCTCTTAATTCTGAATTGTCTTTTCTTTATTCTCATGAGTTTGTAGAGTCTCTTATTTCTTTCAAGTCGATTTGAGTCTTATTTTATGTCTTTCATTCCTTATATAAAAATCTAAAAATAATGATCTTTCAGGGTACCTAGAAAAACATATGAGCCTTTTAGACATCGAAGGCTATATTGATTCGAGCAAGAAGGGACCAAAGAAAATTGAAGAATTTTATGTGCCCTAACATGCACAAGAATCTCGTCGGGCAAACGACGTTAAATAATTGCGCTATTGGGAGGCAAGCCAATGTTTTCTTTACTTTTTCTTCTCTTTATTGTTAGTTTTTTTTCTTTCTTTTTTCTTTCAATTTTTCCTAATTTTTTTTTTGCAGGTCATGAATTTTTAATAAAGCATGACCACCCATTCTTTCAACACCCTAAACTATACCAGTTCAAGTTGTTCACAAATCAGGGGAGTTTAATTTTCTTTCTTTTCTTTTGTGAGCAATATTCTATTTATACATTGAGGACAATGTATAGTTTAGGTGTGGGGGAGGATTTTGTTATACAATTTCGTATCTAAAAAAAATAGGTTTTACTTTGAATTTAGCATGTCCTAATTCGTGCATGTTAATTTTTCTTTTGAAACCTTGAATACATTAATATCTTTTAATGCTTTGTAAGTTAAGGATGCATTTTTAGTTTGAATTTTCAATACATGAGAGAGATGAGCATGAATAGTGTTTTTCTTTAAAAGTTATATGATAGTGTCTCATTGATTTATTGATTGAAAAGTGTACAAGACTTGATACAAATTACACACCTAGTGAGTTTTTGAGCCTATGAGCATTTCATTATATTTTGATCAATTTATTTCTCGTTGAGTGTTATCAAACTTAGTATGCTTATTCTAGAACTTGCTTGTGAATGCATTTTGAGACTACATTTTTTGGATTGATGCTTTAATATGATAAGGGCAAATTAGGATTAACAAATTTTTGGATCTCTCAAAATACCCACCTTTATGTTTTTTCCTTTAGTTAGCCATTTTGAGCCTATTTCCCTTTTTTTTCTTGCTTCAAACACATTATATTCAGCCTAAGACCATTTTGTTTGTTAGCCTCAACATTTGTACCTTTTCTCAAGACAAGAGAAAATATTGCATGGTAATTAATGTTCAAGTGAAAAAAATAATAATGAAAGAAAAGTTGTGAAAAAGTAAGGCAAAAACAAAAAAAAAAAGTAAAAAAAGTCCTTAGCATCCAAAAAGAAAAGGAAGAAAAGAAAAAGAAAAAAAACTTTTTGGAGACAAATTTGTCAAAAGCATTTGAATTATTAAAATGCTACTTCTCCAACATTCTTAGTGCTTGAAATGAGATGTAAGAATGAGGTTCAATATCTTGCGTAATGTGTGATTGTTATGTGGCATTGATATCATGAAAAGTATACAACTCTTGGTCTTGATTGTGAAACACCTAAAATTTTCCTCCTACCATACCTTTACCTAAGCCCCGTTACAACCCTTATTAAGTCCCTTTGATTTTTGCATTCAATTCATCTAAGTGGTAAAGATTTGATTCATTTGCAAGCCTATGGTAATAACAAGCTAGGTTTTGATTTTGAGAGTAAAAGCACCCTAAATACTTCGAGAGTATTGAGTGAAACCACACGAGGGTGTTAAGTCTTGTTGCATGTGATTTTGGTGAATTGAAGAGATGCTTATGTTTTTTATAAAATATTTCCTATGAGTGCTCATTCTCTTGATTGTCACTACAATTCAACATTGATGTGTAATTGGGTTTATTGGTATTTTTGGATATTGAGAAATATGAAAAGGGAGTAAAGAGGATGTTCATATGTTGAGTTAAGGAATGCTTGAGGACAAGCATGGATTAGGTCTGGGGGAATTTGATAAGTCTTAATTAATCGTAATTATTGTGTCTAATTTCCTTCAATTTTAATTAAATAATATGTTTAATGGTTGAAATTGTACCCAATTTAGTTTAGGTGATAAATTATCGATTATTTAATAAATTTAGTCTAAAATGCATATTTTAGTTTAAATCCGTAAATTGGAATAAAAATTGAAAAATTAGAAAACAAAAGAATGAGACAATTAAAAATAAAAAAAGAATTAAAGAAAATGGAAAAACAATATAAAAAAGAATGAAAAGGAAAAAACAAAGAAAAGCTTATTATCTAATATTTTCTTTTGTTTTTGTTTTTTCTTCCTTGTGTAGGTGGCATACATGCATGGAGTCTTCCTTGAGGAATGTAAGGGAGAAATTATCTTGTGGCTTGGCACACATTGTGGAGCAAGAAATGGCACATATAAGGGAACTATTTTTGGTCATTTTCAAGTATAAAAGGAGTGCAATGCATTGAGCAAAGGGAGTGCAGAGTTTGAGTGTTCTCTAGAAAAACAAAAGTTTAGAGAGTGTTCTAGTTGTTTATTTTTATAATTTTTATTTTATGTTTTCTCCCCTTTATAGTTATTCTTGCTTTTCCACTATGTGTGGCTAAGCTTCAATTTCTTATTCAAGGGTCATTTCATTTCCAATTGTAATTTTGTGAGGCTTTAGACCTAATTGAAATTTTGTTTCTAATTTGAGAATTCTTTGTTTCTTGTTTTATTTTTATGATTGATCGTTACTAATTAAATTGACGCCTTAATTTAGTTTCAATCAATTTATTGCTATCCATGATTTTGTGATCCGTAATTGTCACAAATGATTGGAAAAAAATGTAGCAAGGGGTTGGCTTATGTGTGTGTAATTAATGGCTTTTCCATTTTACATAACTTGCATAATAGACTCTAGGGAAACAAAGAAACAAAATTAATTAATTTGTAGTTGTCTCTATTAGTTAATTTTGGTTTAATCCTCTCATTAATTTTACTGCTATTATTTAATCAATATGGAACGCTATCGTACCCAATTGATTAAATTATAAGTTTTGATTTTGATGGTTGGTTAAGATCAATTAAATTAGGAGAGTTTATATTTATTGCGGCTTTTCCGAGTAAATTGACTGAGTTCTTGAATTAGCAAAATTAAAATTGATATCTTTTTTTTCCTTTTGAAGCCTTTGATCAAGATTACAATTGGATGAAATTTACATCCTTGAATTGGAAGTTGCATAAAATTATCTTCTTTTTTTTTTTTAATTTCATTTTTTGTTCGACAATTCAAAACCCCCTTTATTTTTGTTATTATTATTATTTTTAACTTTGAGAAATTAATTTGATTGGTTCCCTTGGGATTCGACCTGGTCCACTATTTCTACAAGTTAGATCTAGAAAACCAGTAAATATTTTGGAGGGCTTCGACAACACGACCACTGATCAAGCGTAAATGTCGCTTTAATCGGTACAAACCGTGCTGTCTTAGTGAGTCTATCTACTATTACCCAAATACCATCATGTGTAAACCCAATCTCTTTGGAACTTCCTTATTAACAAATAACAAAAAGAAAGAAGAAATGAATGTTTAAAACTTGGTTTTCCATGTTTTAAAAAGAAAAGAAATGAAGTGAAAGACAAAAGGAAAACAAGGAAGGAAAGTTTAAACCATTTTGGTTTGGATTGCTTTAAAGACAAAAGAAGAAAAGAAAATGAAACAAATGTTTAATATATTAAGTTTTGTTTTGTTAAGAAAAGAAAAGAAAAGAAAAGAAAGAAAGGGATAAAGGAAAGGAAAAAAAAAACAAAAGGGGAAAAAGACAAATTTGTCTTTTCCTCCACCGTTTGCTTTTATAACCTTTATCTTCTCTCCATTTTCTTCTTTTGTCTTTACAAACCAAAGCTGAAGCTTCGTGGGAGAAGGAGAAAGGAAGAAGAAGAAAGCCATTTTCGTGATTTTAGAGCTGGAGTTGCAGAAGAAAGGAGAAGAACTCAAAGGAATTATTATTGCAGCAAGGTGATCAACTAAGACCAGTTCTGATGTTTTGATCTTCTCGAGCTCTACAAGAAGAGGTAAGAGTTGAGTTTTTGATACATGCAAGTTAACTCAATTTGGAACAAAGTTCATGAAGGAAGCTCGAGCTAATACTTAAGTTAACTTACTGTTTTTTGAAGAGGAAGATAGAAGACAGAATTTCCTATCAAATCTGGGAAGTCTCTGATGTTTTGGTTGTTCTGATCTGTATTCTTGGAGTTAGAAGCTCTAATTGGTATAGTTCGAAAGCTTATTGCATTTCCTACAACTTTCGTGAATAAATCGGGAGTAGCAAATGTCTAGAAGATGTTTTAAATATCAGGTTAAATTTGTTGTGCAGCAGGAAATCCGAATCTGGAAACAACAGAAGTCTGTTTTGAGGAAAGTAGCTTTCGAGGTATTTCTGAACAAATCCATTTGTAATTTCAATTTCATATCTTCATATAATTTTTAGAGGGTTCAAAAAGGAAGAGTTTGGTATAAATTACATTATTTTTGGATAAGTAATGAAGAAGTTATGGCTGTCTGAAAACAGGGCAGAAAATTTGAAAATGCTTGAAATTGGAAAGTGTGTTTTCTTGTAGTTTTAAGGTTAAAAATCATGAGCTCGAGGTTCTAATGGTTGAGTTGGTTTGTTTGACAGGCCAAGAGAAAATAGGTCAAGTTTACAAGCCAAGGTTCTAATTCTAATACTGTGAGTGACTCTATCTTAGAACTTCTCTTGACCTATGTTTTTCTTCAAGAACATAAGTGTTGATAATTACATCCTGTTTGAACTAGTTATGTATGGCTTTATAGAGTTTTCTAACATAAAGTTCATGATGGAACCTAAGCATGCTTTGAATTAGTTGTAACTATAAATCCAAGTATGAAAACTAAATTATGAAAGTATGCTTTCCTTTAGAGAATGTTTTATGTAAATCCACTTGGAAACATGTTTAGATGATAATGTGAAAATGTCAAGAAATTGTTGTATGCGTTATAAAGACATGATTTCCATGGTAAACAAAGTATGCTCTTGTTTGCGGTTAACCCCTAATACTGAAGGACATTCGAGAAGGTATTTAGAGGGGGAAAGAATCATTATATCCCGATACTGAAGGACAATGAGAAGGTATTCGGGAAGTAAATGGTTTTACCTTAATACTGAAGGACAATGAGAAGGTATTCGGGTAGTAAATGGGTTTACCTAATCTTTGAAGGATGGATGAGAGAAGGTATTAGGGAAAACCAAGCGACCAAAGGTATTCCACGCACGTGACGAGAGAGAGAGAGGTATGAACCTTATTGGTATAAATGTAACTCTACCACCTCTATGGTTTGATGTGGTATCATGTCATGTGTTTTATTGTTATGAGATTCTATATTATTGATCTATATACCCTCGATATGATAGTACATTTCGAGTTGTGTGTTATGCACAAGTGGTGACTTAAACCTGTAAATTGGAAGCATGGTTTGTTTATGTTTACAAGCAGATGTTAAGCTATTTTCTACTTATAATCTGCCATTATTATGATTCACCTGTGAGCTTATAATGTTTTAAAGATAGACACTCACTGAGCTTTTTAGCTCATTCTTTCAATGTTTTCAAACCTTTTCAGGTAGAGATCGAGCTCCTGGTACCTGACATCCTGCCATAGTCTGCTGGAAGTTTCATAAGTTGTTAGTTTGTACGTGGCTGGTGTTGTATAGCAAGTCGTTATGTAGTTATAGAAGTTTTGTACATTAGTGGTTGTATAAACAATGAGTTGTCTTGTGTTGTTTTGATGCACTTGACTTTTAGTTTCCAAGAGAGACTTATGAAGGGTTTCTCCTTGTGTATGTTTAATAGTTGTCCAGTTTCTGTTGTGTTATGTTAAAATGTTCCATATGCGAACATAGTATGTTTATCAGGAGAACAGGGTCAGCAGGTATTGTTAAGAGGTAAACAATGTCTGTTGGTTTCACGCCGCCTTTCAGGCTAAGTAGCAGGTAGTTCGGGAGGGGGTGTGACATCATGTCCACTTGAAGTACGTGGTAATCCAAATAGAAAATCCATAGTGATATGCTCCCATTTCCACTCTAGCACTGGCAGTGGATTAAGGAGTCCTCCTGGCCTTTGTCTTATTGGTTTAACCTGCTGGCAGATCAAACATCTATCAACATAATCAACTATCTCTCGCTTCATCCCAGGCCACCAATACGTCCCCTTCAAAGTTTTATACATCTTGGTGCTTCCTGGATGCATAGCGTAAGCTGAACTGTGAGCTTCCTCTAGAATAACATCTTTAAGCTCACTAACACTCGGAATGCATAGTCTTCCTTGCCTCTCTATGGCCCCGTCTGATCTCATCTTAAACTCTTCTTCTGGGCCCTGTTTGGACTTTCCAAACATTTTCTGCAGGTTACTATCCTCAGGCTGTCTTCTCACAATCTCTGCTACGAGCAAAGACTTGACTTGGAATTGAGCTAAGAGACTCCCTGAATTCTCTGCACTCACAACTGCCTTAGAATCCTTTAAAGTACTTAAGAATGTTGCTCAAATACCACATAAGACATCCCTAGGAAGTCTTGACTTCCTACTTAGCGCATCTGCTACCACATTCGCCTTACCTGGATGGTATTCTATAGTACAATCATAATCTTTAATCAGTTCTAACCATCTTCTCTGTCTCATATTCAACTCCTTCTGATCAAAGATATACTTCAAACTCTTATGATCTGTAAGGATGTGACACTTCTCACCAAACAAGTAATGTCTCCAGATCTTCAATGCTAAAACAACTTTTGCTAGCTCAAGATCATGGGTAGGGTAATTACACTCGTGCTTTTTCAATTGCCTTGATGCATAAGCTATTACTTTTCCTTCTTGCATGAGCACATATCCCAAACCTTGCCTCGAAGCATCACAGTAAATTACATACTCTTTTCCTGTTACAGGAAGTGTCAGAATAGGTGCTGTAAGTAATCTCTTTTTCGACTCCGAAAACTCATTGGACTTATCGACCATTCAAACTTAGCATTCTTCCTTGTCAAAGCCATTAAGGATAATGCTAATCGTGAGAAATCCTCAACAAACCGCTTTGTAGTATCTGCCAAGCCTACGAAACTACGTGCACTGCCATGCCATGGTTTGGTCTCTCCCGATTGACTACAACTTTAACTTTATTTGGATCCACACTAACACCATTTGTTGAGACAACATGCCCCAAAAACACTACCTGATCCAACCAAAACTAACATTTGGTGAATTTAGCGTATAACTGTTTATCACGTAGTGTTTGCAAAATAATCCTCAAATGTTCCTCATGGGCTTTCCTGTCAACCGAGTAGACTAGTATATCATCAATGAATACTATCACAAACTTATCCAAATACTGATGGAAAATCCTGTTCATGAGGTCCATGAAAACTGCTGGTGCATTAGTTAAACCGAATGGCATTACTAAAAACTCATAATGCTCGTACCTCGTTACGAATCTTTGTCTTAGGAATATCTCGATTCCCTTACCTTTAATCGATGGTATCTCGATCTCAAATCAATCTTAGAAAACAACGATGCTCCTGAATCTTGGTCAAACAAGTCATCTATTTGGGGTAAAGGATACTTGTTACGTGATCGTGACTTTGTTTAACTGTTTGTAATCAATGCATAATCTAAGGGTACCATCTTTCTTCTTTACAAATAACACTAGAGCTCCCCAAGGCGATACACTAGGTCTGATGTATCCCTTATCAACTAATTTTTGTAACTGCATCTTCAGCTCTCTGAGCTCACTTGGAGCCATTCTATACGGCGCTTGCGAAATAGGTGTTGTTCCTGGTAGCAATTCGATAGTGAACTCTACTTCCCTATCAGGTGGCAACCCTGACAGATCTCTTTGGAAAAACATCAAGAAACTCGTTCACAACAAGAACATTTTACGGTTTTAGCTTTTCCTCCTGCACCTCTACTACATGTGCAAGAAACGTCGTGCAACCTTTCCTCAATAACTTCTCCGCTTTTAATGCTGAAATCAAACTTGTAGGAATAATCTTTCTTTCACCCCTGAAAATCACTTCAGCCAATCCTGGTTTCCTGAGCACAACTTCCTTTCTATGGCAATCCATGGAAGCATAATGAGTGAATAAGAAATCCATCCCTAAGATTGCATCTAACACCTGCAACTCTAATGGTAGAAGATCCACTAACATATCGAGACCTTCTACTAAGACCTCACAATCTCGCAACATTGCCTTGACTAATAAAGCATCACCAACTGGCGTGTATATAAGTAACCCCTCAAATAAAGGCTCTAGCTTTCTATTCAGCTTAGTCAGGAATATACTAGAAACAAAGGAATGCGTAGCACCTGGATCTATTAAAACACGTGCAGGTACATTACAAATAGAAATCGTACCAGTAATCACATATGGTGCATCCTCTGCTTCTCGCTAAGTCATAGCATAGACCTTTCCCTGTTGCTTAGGTCTCCCTACAACTCCCTTCTGTTTGGAACCGCTGGTGCCCTCTCCTGCAGCTCTATCGGAAACTCTCTTTGCTCAACTATGCGGGATCCAACTCCCTGGTCCCTCTGTGCGGCTGCTCTAAGTTATGGACAATCCCTCTTGAAATGCCCTGGTTGTCCACACTGGTAACACACACCGACTCCAACAAGACAGTGACCTCGATGACTCTTGCCACAATTTACACAAGGTGTTCTTCTTGCTACACTAGCAGCATGACTCTGCATTGTGCGTGGTCTTCTTTGTGGATCTCGCAACCGACTAGGTGCTCTCGACTCGCCTCGATAGGCACCACTAACATTTATCTGCCTCGATGCGTTCGCCGCCATTTCGATTCTTAAAGTCGACGACTTGAAACATTCACTGCAGGTGTGAATCTTATTTTGTTCGCGACCAGCTGCTTTCGTTGTTGAAGGCCCTCGAGTTGACTCCACTCATCGATCGCGCCTCGCTATACTCTGCTCAACACGTAAGGCAGTCTCTACCAACTGAGAAAAATCAGTCCACTTAGCAATGGCTGTAACTGGGGTACGTATCTCAGGTCGTAACCCTCTTTCAAATCTTCGACACCTGTCACTCTCAGATGCCACAATCACATCAGCATACCGCGACAGCTCGGTATACCTTCTCTCATACTCAGCCACTGAAAGTGTCCCTTGCTTTAGTTCTAAAAATTCATCCCTCTTTGCCTCACGATACGTGCTAGGGTAATATTTATCTTCGAAGATGCTTCTGAAAGTTTGCCATGAAGGGAATGAAAATCCCGTGCGGTGGAAGACGATTGAATCGTCGATGTATCAATTACGCAAACCGTCTTTGTTAAAATTCATCTAATACATAGATCTAGGCTAAACCTGCAATTAAGAAGAAGAAAAACAGTAAGAAAGGATTTTACTTACTTGTTGAAGACTTTCTTCACAATATCTTCTTCAAATCCACGAACTCTTCGTGCTCCTCGTACACAACGATTTCCTCCAACGAATGTGAGTCAAACACTACCAAGAAGCCTTCTTGGTTGTTCTCTTTTGGAGAAAGGAGGCTTGTGGGAACCTTTTTGGTTTTGGAGTGGGAGGAGAATTTAAGAGAGGATAGAGGGAGTTTCTCTTCTCTTTTTTGTGTAAAACTAAAAAATGAGAAAGTGAAGTGCCATCCTTCTTGAAAGAAGGGTTTATATAGTGGATTAGTGGAGTTAAAATGTCCACATATTTACCACTTTACCACAATCATAGGTTATGCAAATCTCATTTGCATAACCACATAATATAAGATATCTCATATCTCATATTGCAAATCTCATTTGCAATAGTTGTGGATTTATTAAATTGAATCACATCTAATTTAATTTCTCTAAATCAAATTCTCCAATTAGCCCTAATTCAACAATTAGGCTAACCTATAGTTTATTATGAATCTCATTCACATTAAACTATATTTTATATCATTCATATCTCATATAAATGACATAAATGCCCTTAAGGTGAAATCGAACACTTCAATTTCATACCAAAACTTTATCCCTTCTTAAATCCAGATGGAGCCAACCGAGGGACCTAATGGACCTACAGTGACGGGCTCCAATGATCCAAGATTAACCTGCCAAACTCTTTGACCCGGTTAACCAACATTCATTAGCTACGGTAACACTCCACTATAGCCCGTAGTTGTACTCCCGTCAGTGCAGAATATTACGTGTCCACTGATATAACCAATATCCATGAGTCGACCCTTCACAGGTTGTTCGTGAGACACGGTGGGTCAAATTACCGTTTTACCCCTGTGTGTCTACCTCTTGTTCCTTAAGTCCCCCTTTGCTCCTCTAATGAACAACATATTGTGATGGTCCAACCATACACAACACCCTTCTCGGGCGGTGAGAAGGTGGGCGCCGTTGTCCAAGCCCGGAGAGACAAAGACTTAAGGGAACAACCCTCTATTTTCCCCTAAAAGCGAGAGCGAGTGAATTCCATGTCGCATAGTTAAGTTCCCGGCTCCCTACTTGGTTCTGTCCCCTAAGAAGATAGGCATATTGGGCGAGTAAGCGTGACCACCCTCACGCCGTACTAGTCAAAGAAACAGACCCTCGCATGACGAGTCCGTAACACGCTCGAGATTGGTCGAGTCACTAATGGTCATCTACGAAATTATTAGTCCTCATTGTGTCAGCGGTGTTACATCAGTAGGTCTAATAATTCACGGTCCAGTCTTGTACAATCTCATTGCACATGATGCCCCCACTCGCATGTCAAACACATGAACGAGTCAGATCACCTCGTCTGTATCTAATACAAAGCTGGCCACATCCACAGTGTATCCAGGATTAGGTCTCCAATCCTATCCATATACTGTAGACCGTTTGGGTCATTAACTCGAACGTGATCTTCCCTGTGTGTCCACTACACACCGTTCAAGTTCTAATTCTCTCATAAATTCAATGACCCTGGAGCTTAGTTTATTGGAAAAAGTTTATAAATATTGCAAGACTTAAAGTGATGAAATAAATAACTCTTATTAATTTCAATCAATATATTACAAACACGAGATTAGGACAAAAATCCTAACAAACTCACAGTTGGACTAAGCTAGTGGAGAAAAATACATTTCAGAAATGTACAAAAAAGTAATACAATAAACTAGGGCATTCAATATATTACAAAAAAGTAATAAATGGATCAGCTACGTTGTGCTCCGACGCTATCTGCGTGACTGTCACGTCTCCGCGGTGCACAATCTCCCGTATCAGATGATACTTGCGCTCAATGTGTTTGTCTCTCTTATGGCTCCGAGGCTCACGTGAGTTGGCTACTGCACCACTGTTATCACAGAACAGTGTGATTGGCAAGTTCATGTTAGGAACAACTTCCAAATATGTCATGAACTTCATAAGCCAAACAGCTTCCTTTGCAGCTTCACAAGCCGCAACATACTCCGCTTCCATAGTGGAATCAGCGATGCATCCCTGCTTGATGCTTCGCCATACTACATCTCCTCCATTCAGAATGAAGACTGACCCCGAGGTGGATTTCCTAGAATCCTTATCGGTCTGAAAATCAGAATCTGTGTATCCCGTAAGGATCAAATCCTCACTCCCATACACTAAGCTGTAGTTCCTCGTTCTCCTAAGATACTTGAGGATTGCCTTTACGATCGCCCGGTGATCTAATCTCGGATTGGGTGATATCTCATCGACAATTCCCTCTTGCATAACGGATGTCGGGCCTAGTACACAGCATGGCATACATCAGGCTCCCTACAGCTGAAGCATATGGAATTCGTCTCATATCCTCAACATCTTGAGGAGTCTTAGGACATTGATCCTTAGACAAGTGAACCCCATGCCTGAAAGGCAGTAAGCCCCTTCTTGGAGTTACGCATCTTATATCTAGACAACATCTTGTCAATATAAGGCGCTTTGAGAGAAGGCTAGCGTTCATTCTTAGGTTCCTAACTATCGGATACCTAGAACATACTTAGCTTCTCCCAAATCTTTCATTTGGAATTGCGAAGCTAGCCACTTTTAACGTCAAGAAGAAATTTTACCTCATTCCCAATGAGAAGAATATAGATCCACATACAACACCAAAAATCATGAGTTTTGTCAACGATTTTCTTGTAGACACAAGGCTCGTCGACATTTTGATGAAAGCCATAAGATTTGATTGCCTCATCAAACCTTATATTCCAAGACCTCGGCTCTGTTTGGTCCATAAATGGACCTATGAAGCCGACAAACTTTTTACTCTTGGCCTTGGGCAATGAACCCTTTGGGTGGTCCATGTAGATGGTCTCATCAAGTTTTCCATTGAGAAAGGTTGTCTTGACATCCATCTTCCATACCTCGTAGTCATAACACGCGGCAATGGCGGAAGGATCTGATCGACTTTACTATGGCAGCAGCGTAAAAGGTCTCCTCATAGTCAACCCCTTCAACTGGGTAAAACCCTTTGCCACTAGTCGGCTTTGAAGTGCACCTTCCCATCTACGCCACATTTACGCTTGTAGATCCATTTGCAACCAATAGGTTTTACCCCATCCGGTTGATCCACAAGCTCCCATCTGAATTGAAGTACATAGACTCCATTTCTTGGTCCATAGCTTTAATCCACTCGTCTTTGTCAACATCAACCATTGCACGATCATAGGACAATGGATCCTCTGATCATCATCGGGAGCGACAAGCGAGGTTTCGGCTAAACCCATGTAGCGATCGGGCTATCTCACAGTCCTCCCACTACGTCGAGGCATTCCCAACTCTTGAGAACGGATTTGACAAGATGTGCTAGGATCAACAACACTTGTTGACGTACTAGCCCCATCGGCAACTCTTGGCGATGAACCGCCCATTTCATTCAATACAATCTTACTCCTTGGTAAATGATCACGGCGTGGTCTTCCTCTAGGAAAGTGGCGTTTGTCGACACAAGCACCCTATTTTCCCTAGGATCATAAAGCAGACCACCTCTAGTCTCTTTAGGGTAACCTACGAATAGGCACAATTTGAGCGGGGTTCCAACTTTTTTTGGGTTTGACGCCAACACATGGGTAGGACATCCCCAAATCTGAAGTGATGTAAAGCGCGCTTTACGTCCACTCCAGAGCTCGAAAGGTGTTTCACAAACACTCTTTGAGGAACGTTGTTCAAAATATAAACCGCGATCTCCACTGCACTTCAAAAAGAATCAGGGGAGACGAGCATAGCTCATCATCGGCCGAACCATGTCCAACAAGGTTCTGTTTCTCCTCTCCGATACACCATTCTGCTTTGTGGCATACCAGTCTTTGAGAGTTGGGGCGTAATTTCGTGTTCTATCATATAGTCACGGAATTCGGTGTCCATGTACTCTCCACCCCGATCCGATCGAAGTGTTTTAAGCGATTTACCTAAGAGGTTCTCAACCTCGATCTTGTATTCCTTGAACTTTTCAAGAGTTTGGACTTCTTATGCATTAGGTAAATGTACCCATATCTAGAGTAGTCGTCTATGAAAGACACAAAGTACTCATATCCGCCTCGAGCTTTAACATTCATCGGACCATAGAGGTCAGAATGCACTAACTCAAGAGGCTCTTTGGCTCTATATCCTTTTCGAGAAAAGGGCGTTTGGTCATTTTGCCTTCAAGGCATGACTCACACACCGGTAAAGAGTTTTCTTCCAACTCGTTTAGAAGTCCACTCTTCACTAGTTTCTCAATCCTATTGAGATTAATGTGGCCTAACAGAAGATGCCAAAGATGGGCATTTTCTTTTGGAGAAACTTTTCGCTTTCTTAGTTCGTGTTTACTAGATTTTAAATAATTCGATATTCAAAACACTTTTGACCGAATTTGGTTTCAAAACATACAGATTATTTTCAAGTGAAGCTGAACAGATCACATTCCCTTTGAAAGAAATGAACGCTTTATTCGATTCAAAAGAAACTGAAATACATTGTTCAATAAAGCGCGGAAATTGAAACAAGGTTTCTAGTAAACCACGGAACTATGTACAAATTGTCCAACAATAAGTACTTCCGCCAAAGCTTAGCTTCACTGCGTGCCGATCATTTGCAGCGAGAGACAAGCTCCCGGATCCAACCCGTAGAGTCACCTCACCCTCTCGCGCGTGGTCGCCAGAATCAATCCACGAAAAGAAGAACAAGCGTGGTTAGTGGCGCGAATCCAATATCAGACAGAGTCACTACTCTCCACTAAAGCGAGTTTTGATCACAAGTAAATCACATTTATCTTGATTCTTCTTCTCGGCAAGGAATTTGGGATAGTTTCTTTTCCTTCGACCGCCCCATTGCAGTGGAAACATTTTCCTTTCTCTGCAACCTCCTTGACCTTCTTGCCGTTGTGGCGGCGCGACGGTCGATTTTACCCCTATTCATCCTCTTCTTCCCTTTCGGGCGTGAAGGAGCAACGAGTTTCGTCGCAGGTCGAACCCCCGTGATAAGACTTGTAGGCAACATTTGCCTCAGATTCACGACCCTATGCAAGGATTGAAAAGTGCAGAGCTCATTGAGGAGGTTGTCGGTGTGTAGCTAATTTTGTTCATAATGACATTGCTCTAAATCAAGGAAACTCTTCGAAAGAGTCTCCAAAATAAATCTGACCTGGCTCGACTCATCGATCGAAGCCCCATTCATCTCGACCGGATGGAAGTGGGTCATCATGTCTAGAAGCGTGTTCACGGACGGGCGACCCCTTCTTTCATCCGTGCGTTGAAAGCGTATTTGGCGAGTCATGCGGACTTGAAAGGATTGCTTTGTCCAAACATTTCTTGCGAGAGACTCCATGATCTCCTTAGCGGAAACCATCGGCTCGTGCTTCTTTGCCAAGACATCGGACATGCGGCAATAATATAGACCTTGGCCTTTTCATTGGCCCCGATCCATCGATCGTATGCATCGCGAACACTTCGCCTTATTTGTCGAGCCCGACATCCGAGGACACTCCTCGGATAACACGAACTTTATGTCGTCTTGTACCAAAATTGTATTTATGTTGTTTTTCCAACCCGATAGTTATCTCCCACTAATTTGTCAAGGCGAGTAAAGCTATAATTGCGCTTAGAGACATTTTTATTGAAAAACAAGAAAAACTTTGTATCGATCTACTTAAAAAAAACTTTTGAAATTCAATTAAGTTTTAGCAAAATTTGTTTCATGATCCCTAAGTCAATCAAAATTTTGCAATGATACCCTAAAGCTTTAGAATGACCGCCACCAGAAGGGTGAGCAGAACACTCCTCCTCTGGGGACGAGACTTTCTCGATCGGACCCTAATCCCGAATAACTCTTATTCCATTAGGCGTCCAATTACCATTGTTTGGTCGAATTCATTAACACTTAACGAATTTTGTGAGTGTCACCCTCAATCTTTAAGTTTCCAAGCATCCGTCCAAACAATAGCCACCGAAGGATGAACCAAGAAGGAAAACCAACCAGGAAACTGTATCCCTTTCGGGAATTCACGATGTTCAGACTCCCATGATCAAGCCCTCCGGAAGGGATTTATGCAGTCGAGCCAAACTAGCGAGTGCGGATCATAGGGGTCTCACGGTGTGAATCGAAAGAAGAGACCGTGGGTCTCGTTTTCACAAGTCCCGCTCCCACTCACTATAAGTACTCTCTCCATCCACGATGATATTGACCTATACAAATGCCATCCAGAAGGGGACGCTCCCATTTGTGCCACGAGGCCGAGTATAGATCTCACGGTGCGGACTTAAAGGAGATTTGTGGTTGGAAATTCAAATGTATCTCATACACTTTATTTCCTCCCACTCAGCACTTTAAATTTTATTAGGGATTGACCTAGATAAACCGACTAAAATTTACCTAAGTCTACCAATATAACTCTTATATGATATTAACCTAAGTTTATAATCACATTATTAACTTAGGTCTATGTGAGTAAATTAATTAACACTTAATTAACGGCACTCACGAGAATATAACCTAAGAATCTCCGGACCGAATTCACTCCCAGGTCGGTTTCCAGGTAGGGGTGTTCCGCAAGCGTCAACTTAAATACCGACAAAACCTTCCTTAGACAGAGTTACTTATCAGTCTCCATTCAAAGGTCATATTTGATTTCCTAAATTTCTAATCTCATTAGAAAATTAGAAAAACTAAGTCTAATTATTCAAGTTCTAAACACTTTAAAACTAATAATTAACTTAGGTTGCATGCATTTCTATATTATAGTGTTTGATCATTCATCACATGAATAATACTATATACTATAACATAATATAATTCATCACATGAATTAAATGCATGAGCATGCTTTTAATTTAAAAATATAACACTTATATTTAATTAAATTAAAACATGCAAACATTATATTATAACTCTTATAATATAATCCTATCATGCATACCATATATTATAACTCTTATAATATAAAAATGATGCATGAAATGTTTAACCTAAGGTGGGATTTTAAATCTATATGACATACATAATGCACATAGAAATTAATTAAAATATACATCTCATGCATAAAATAATTAAATAGCAAAAATAGATCGATTTTTGGCACCTAGGGGCAATTATTTAATTAAATAACATTAATATAACATTTATATTAATATTATTTAATAAAATAATTAAATAAAAAAAATAAAATACACTTTATGAAAATAAATAAATAAAACGTGTGAAAACCGTACAAGAGAGGCCTTGAACCCACGACCTCAGAATCGCTGCTCTGCTCCTCAGCAGCGTGCAGCGTTAACGCGCGTGGGGAGCGTTAACGCAGCTGCTGTCGTCTCGGCCGTCGACCGCGTTCTCAACGCCCGCGCGCGTTGTAACGCTGATACTCGCAGCGAGGCCTCCAACCGCAAGGATAGTGTTGAGACGCCGTTGGGCAGCGTCTCAACGCCATCGACAGAACAACAAACTCCTTTGCTGTTCTTCGTCGATTTCTGCCTGTTTTTGCTCCGATTTCTTCACAGCAACACTTGCCACGAACGACACGGACTTACAGACTCGATTTATTTTCTAAAATGCCCAAAAAAATACGGGCCCTTTACATTTGATCTCATCAAACAGAAAATAAATCTAAAAGTGCCAAAAACCGAAACATCCATTATGCAAACCAAGACATTCATCTCATGAATTATGGTAAAATACCCACCAAATTTTAACAAAACAGTGCATAATTAAGAAACCATCGAAATGGCACTGATACCAATTGAAGGGAATGAAAATCTCGTGCAGCGGAAGACGATTGAATCGTCAATGTATCAATTACGCAAACCGTCTTTGTTAAAATTGATCTAATACATAGATCTAGGCTAAACATGCAATTAAGAAGAAGAAAAGCAGTAAGAAAGGATTTTACTTACTTGTTGAAGACTTTCTTCACAATATCTTCTTCAAATCCACGAACTCTTCGTGCTCCTCGTACACAACGATTTTCTCCAACGAATGTGAGTCAAACACTACCAAGAAGCCTTCTCGGTTGTTCACTTTTGGAGAAAGGAGGCTTGTGGGAACCTTTTTGGTTTTGGAGTGAGAGGAGAATTTGAGAGAGAATAGAGAGAGTTTCTCTTCTCTTTTTTGTGTAAAACTAAAAAATGAGAAAGTGAAGTGTCATCCTTCTTGAAAGAAAGGTTTATATAGTGGATTAGTGGAGTTAAAATGTCCACATATTTACCACTTTACCACAATCATAGGTTATGCAAATCTCATTTGCATAACCACATAATATAAGATATCTCATATCTCATATTGCAAATCTCATTTGCAATAGTTGTGGATTTATTAAATTGAATCACATCCAATTTAATTTCTGTCAATCAAATTCTCCAATTAGCCCTAATTCAACAATTAGGCTAACCTATAGTTTATTATGAATCTCATTCACATTAAACTATATTTTATATCATTCATATCTCATATAAATGACATAAATGCCCTTAAGGTTAAATCGAACACTTCAATTTCATACCAAAAATTTTATCCCTTCTTAAATCCAGATGGAGCCAACCGAGGGACCTAATGGACCTACAGTCTCGGGCCCCAATGATCCGAGATTAACCTATCAAACTCTTTGGCCTGGTTAATCAACATTCATTAGCTACGGTAACACTCCACTATAGCCCGTAGCTGCACTCCTGTCAGTGCAGAATATTACGTGTCCACTGATATAACCAATGCCCATGAGTCGACCCTTCACAGGTTGTTCGTAGACATGGCTGGGTCAAATTACCGTTTTACCCCTGTGTCTACCTCTTGTTCCTTAAGTCCCCACTGCTCCTCTAATGAACAACATATTGTGATGGTCCAACCATACACAACACCCTTCTCGGGCCAGTGAGAAGGTGGGCGCCCGTTGTCCAAGTCCTGGAGATAGCACTTAAGGGAACAACCCCTCTATTTTCCCTAAAGGCGGGAACGAGTGAATTTCATCTCGCGTAGTTATCTTCCCAGCTCCCTACTTGGTTCTGTCCCTGAGAAGATAGGCATATTGGGCGAGTAACTGTGACCACCCTCACCCGTACTAGTCAAAGAACAGACCCTCGCAGACAGGAGTCCGTAACACGCTCAGGATTCAGGTCGAGTCACTAATGGTCATCTACGAAATTATTAGTCCTCACTGTCAACGGTGTTACATCAGTAGGACTAATAATTCACGGTCCGGTCTTGTACAATCTCATTGCACAGGATGCCCCCACTCGCATGTCAAACACATCAACGAGTCAGATCACCTCGTTTGTATCTAATACAAAGCGGGCCGCATCCACAATGTATCCAGGATTAGGTCTCCAACCCTATCCATATATTGTAGACCGTTCGGGTCATTAACTCGAACGTGATCTTCCCTGTGTGTCCACTACACACCGTTCAAGTTCTAATTCTCTCATAAATTCAATGACCCTGGAGCTTAGTTTATTGGAAAAAGTTTATAAATATTGCAAGACTCAAAGTGATGAAATAAATAACTCTTATTAATTTCAATCAATATATTACAAACACGAGATTAGGACAAAAATCCTAATATGCCAGTCTAAAGTACGTGCATCACTGCGCCTGGCTAGTATTGACTTCCACCAACCCTTTGCTTCCTTTTCTAGCAGAAATGTGTCCAACTTGACATTTCGCTCCTCAGGGCAACTCATCACATCAAAGCATTTCTCAAGCTTGTTCAACCAAACCTCGGATCGGCAGGATCTATGGAACCCTCAAACACCGTGGCTCCTAGTTTCTTGGACGTTCTATTCCATACGTCTTCTGCGGATCACTAGGCCCCGCTCTCTGCAGTCCGCCTACCTCTCGTGAGGAGCGAACACATTTGCTCATCTCTCGGCCTCGATCACGGACTCTGGGCACTAGATCCCCTCTCGGATTGGCCTTGGGTAGGATCTGCGTCGCATACGAGGATCCTGCGTCATACGATCTGCTGCGTCGCGTGCGCTAGTACGTGGTGGCATGACTCTATAACATTTCAACATATTAGACATACTATGGTTACTTAACATAAGTACACAATACTAAACATCTATTCACACTTTAGCCCTAGCTGGACTTGTTCTTATCCTTACTTGAACCATACTCTACTAGTTCGATCGAACTAACTCAATAACTTGCTATGACTTTTACTTTATTATTCGAGCTAGCTAACTTGCCTGTCTCATTCCCATGGAGCTAAGCGCTCACGATACCAAGTTGTCACACCCCCTCCCGAACCACTTGCTAACTTAGCCGGAAAGAGGCATGATGAAGCCAACAGACATTGTTACCTCTTAACAATACCTGCTAACTCTGCTTTACCTGATAAACATACTATGTTCACATATGGAACACTTTAAACTTAACACAGCAGAAATTGGACAACTATAAAACATACATGAGGAGAAACTCTTCTTAAGTCTCTCTTGGATACTAAAATGAGCAAGAACATCAGAACCACAACTTAAAACATAACAACCACTGTTTATACAACCACTAATGTACAAACAACTATAACTACATAGTCCTCTCAAAATAAACTATAACACATAAGGACTTGCTATACTACACCAGCCACTTACAAAGTATCAAGACTTAAGGAGCTTCCAACAGGCTATGGCAGGATATCAAGTACCAGGAGCTCGATCTCTACCTGAAAAGTTTGAAAACATTGAAAGAATGAGCTATGAAGCTCAGTGAGTGACTGAGTATAAAATCTATAACTCATAAATCATATCACTGGCAACATATGAGCATAAGCATACGTAGCAAAGTTTTAAAAGTAAGCGTGTAATCATGGTAGCTTTTTCGTAAATCCAAATAAGCATGACATTAGATTTCATAAGGCATATCGATATTAATAATCCTTATAATAACATATAACAATCCACACAATGTAGGGCACGCCCAGAATAACCACATTTGCTCTACGATGTAGTGGGGCCCGCCCAACACTCCCATCGTCTTTGTCGTAGTGGGGCTCGCCCAGCACTCACGACAGCATTGTTGTCACGGAGTACACTCAACGTCGACAACAGAATATGACCTATGTGCACACGATACTATAAAGCCTCGGGCTCAATATCTTAGTTATTTACTCATTCGAGTCTCAGAAAATAACATAAAAATATTTGAACATGCCTGCTTATCTTTTCTTCCCTAAATCTCAAGCTTACTCAGTTCATCGTAAAAACTTGAAATCTTTAAATCACACTTACTAGAACACACTTACTAGAAATCATAACATTTCCATAAATTTCGGCAAACAATAAACATATGCTCATGTATAAAGTTCATCAAAATATTTGGCTCACAATGAGCACTTGAAATCATTTCTAGGAAAACATGAATGCTCATAAGTATGTGTTTAAGAAAACAAGAAACATTGGAACCCTTTCATTCTAGCAAAACTTGTATTTCTCAAAGCGTAATTCAAGCATATAGATCATTTCCAAAGTTCGTTTTGTCACTCACAGTGTTAAACTAGAACCTTGGCCCGTACACTCGACCTATCTCCTCTTGGCCTGTCAAACAAACCAAATCTATGTATTAGAACCTCGAGCTCATGGTTTTTAACCTTAAAACTACAAGAAAACACTCCAACCAATTTTCCAAAGATTTTCTGATTTTACGCCTGTTATCAGACAACCATAACTTCTTCATGACTTATCCAAAAATAATGTAATTTATACCAAACTCTTCCTTTTTGAACCCTCTAAAACTCTTATGAGGACATGAAAAATGAGATTCCAAACGGATTTGTTCGAATTTACCTCGAAAGCTACTTTCCTCAAAACAACTTCCTGTTGTTCCAGTTTCGTTTTTCCTACTGCACAACAAAAGTAACCTGAGATTTAAAACATCTTCTAGACATTTTCTACTCATGATTTCTTTACGAAACTTGTAGGAAATGCAATAAGATTTCGAACCATACTAATTAGAGCTTCTGATTCCAACGCTACAGATCAATACAACCAAAACATCAGAGACTTCTCGGATTTGACAGCAAATTCTGTCTTCTGTCTTCCTCTTCACAAAACAGCAACTTAAGGTCAGAATTGGATCAAGCATCCTTCACGAACTTTGTTCAAAAATGAATTAGCTTTCAAAAAAACAAAACCTCAACTCTTACCTCTTCCTGTGGAGCTCGAGATGAACAGAAAACCACAACAGGGTTGAGTTGATCTCCTTGCTGCTATACAACCAAGCTTTGAGTTCTCCTCCCTTCTTCTGCAACTCTAACTCACGAAAAGCTTCTTCTTCTTCTTCCTTTCTCCTTCTCCGACGAAACCCTTGCTCCTCTTTGTTGAAATGAGAAGGAAATCGATGGAATGAGTTATTTTAAAAAGAAAACTAAGGTGGGGTCCACCATCCACTTTCCTTTTCCCTTGTTCTTCTTTTCCTTTTTCCTTTCTTTTCTTTTCATTTCTTTTCAAAACCAACCAACCAATAAATAATATCCTTTCCTTTCTTGTTTTCCTTTGTTTTTGTTTTTTTTTGAATTCCAAAGAAAGATTTCGGGTTTACATCACTCGTTCTCGTCTTTAGGGAAACTAGAGGGGTTGTTCCCTTAAGTGTTGTCTCCAGGGCTTGGACAACGGGCGCCCACCTTCTCACTGGGCCGAGAAGGGTGTTGTGTATGGTTGGACCATCACAATATGTTGTTCATTAGAGGAGCAGTGGGGACTTAAGGAACAAGAGGTAGACACAGGGGTAAAACGGTAATTTGACCCAGCCATGTCTACGAACAACCTGTGAAGGGTCGACTCATGGGCATTGGTTATATCAGTGGACACGTAATATTCTGCACTGACAGGAGTGCAGCTACGGGCTATAGTGGAGTGTTACCGTAGCTAATGAATGTTGATTAACCAGGCCAAAGAGTTTGATAGGTTAATCTCGGATCATTGGGGCCCGAGACTGTAGGTCCATTAGGTCCCTTGGTTGGCTCAATCTGGGTTAAAAGAAGGGTTAATGTTTTGGTATGAAATTGAAGTGTTCAATTTCACTTTAAGAGCATTTATATCATTTATATAAGATATGGATGATATAATATATAGTTTAATATGGATGAGATTCATAATAAACTATAGGTTAGCCTAATTGTTGAATTAGGGCTAATTGGAGAAATTGATTGAGAGAAATTAAATTGGATATGATTCAATTTAATTAATCCACAATTATTGCAAATGAGATTTGCAATATGAGATATGAGATATCTTATATTATGTGGTTATGCAAATGAGATTTGCATAACCTATGGTTGTGGTAAAGTGGTAATAATATGGAGATTTTAACTCCATCATTCCACTATTTAAACCCTTTGAAAGAATGGATTGATGAGGCTTTTCTCATTTTTTTGGTTTTGATCAAAGAGAAAAAACCAAAATTCTCTTTACTTTCTCTCAATTCTCCTCCCTCTCCAAAATCACAAGTTCCCACAAACTTCCTTCTTTCCAAAGGAAGAACAACCAAGACTCCAAGTGGTAGTGTTCGGGTTCCGTTCGTGGGGAGCGTTCGTTGAGATCGAGAATCACGAAGTGTTCGTGACCGAGGAAGAATCTTTGAAGTTTTTGTCTAGAACAAGTAAGTAAAATTCTCCTTACTGTTTTTCTTCCTCTTTTTCATGTTTCGCCTAGATCTAAGAGTTAGATCATTTTAACAAAATCGAGTAGCGTAATGATACCATGACGATTCCATCGTCTTCCGCTGCGCGGGGATTTTCATTCCCTTCAATTAGGACATACATCCCAACACCAGTGACCCTGTTTTGTGACAATAGTGGTGTAGTAGCCAACTCAAGAGAACCTCGGAGTCATAAGAGGGGCAAGCATATTGAGTGTAAGTATCACCTGATACGGGATCGTGCACCACGGAGACGTGACATTCAAGCAGATAACATCGGAGCACAACGTTGCTGATCCATTTACAAAGACCCTCACGGCTAAGGTGTTGAGGGTCACCTAGAGAGTCTAGGTCTTCGAGTGCTTCCTGACTAGGGCAAGTGGGAGTATTGTAAAGGGGTATTCAATGCCCTAGTTTATTGTATTACTTTATTGTATTACTATACATTTGAGAAATGTATTATGTACTCCACTAGCTTAGTTCAAGTGGGAGTTTGTTGGGATGTATGTCCTAATCTCATGTAGTTTGTAATATTCCAAGTTGAAATAAATAAGAGTTATTTTTTCAATGCATTATGTCTCGCATATTTCATAAACTTCATTCAATAAACTAAGCTCCAGGATCATTGTATTATGAGAGAACTAGAACTTGAACGGTCTGTAGTGGACACACAGGGAGGATCACGTTCGAGTTAATGACCTGAACGGTCTACAGTATACGGATAGGGTTGGAGACGTAACCTTGGATACGCTGTGGATGCGACCCGCTTTGTATAGATACAAACGAGGTGATCCAACTCGTTCATGTGGTTGACATGCGAGTGGGGGCATCCTGTGCAATGAGATTGTACAAGACCGGACCGTGAATTATTAGACTTAATGATGTAACACCATTGACCGTATAGGACTAATAAATTCGTAGATAACCATTAGTGACTTGACCTTAATCCTGAGCGTGTTACGGACTCCTGTCTGCGAGGGTCTATCTTTTGACAAGTACGGGTGAGGGTGTTCACAGTTACTCGACCCATATGCCTATCTTCTCAGGTACTGGACCACGTGGGGAGCTGGGAACTTGACTACGCAAGAAGGAATTCACTTGTTCCCAATTTAGGGAAACTAGAGGGGTTGTTCCATTAAGTGATGTCTCCAGGGCTTGAACAACGGGGCCCCACCCTCTCACTGCCCCAGAGGGGTAGTTGTTCATTAGAGGAGCAGTGGGACTTAAGGAGCAAGAGGTAGACACAAGGATAAAACGGTAATTTGACCCAACTGTGGCTACGAACAACATGTGAAGGGTCGACTCACGGGTATTGGTTATATAGATGGACACAACTTGTCCTACAGTGATGAGAGTGCAGCTACGGGGTTTAGTGGAGTGTTACCGTAGCTAATGAATGTTGAATAACCGGGTCAAAGAGTTTGACAGGTTAATCTCGAATCATTGGAGCTCTTCATCTGTAGGTCCATTAGATCTCTCGGTTAGCTCAAATTTGACAAATTTAGGGTTTAGAGTTCGGTGTGAATTTGAAGTGTTCAAATTCATTATTTGGGTATTTATGTCATTTATATGTGATATAGATGTGAATGAGATTCATAATAAACTATAGTATAACCTAATTGATTAATTAGCGCTAATTGGAGAAATGGAATTGGGAGAAATTAAATGGAATGTGATTCAATTTAAAATTCCACAATTATGCAAATGAGATTTGTATAATAAGGTATGAGATACCTTATATTATGTGATATGCAAATATGATTTGCATATCATATGGTTGTGGTAAAATGGTGATTTGGTGGAGGTTTTAACTCCACCACATACCAATACATAAAGGGCTTGCTAGAAAGCTTTTTGGGTGACTTCTGCCATTTTTCGGATTTTCATCCAAAGAGAGCATCTCACAATTCTCTCAATCCCTCTCAATTCTCACTAGAATTCTCATCACCCAAAACCAAAGAGAGTCCCACAACTCTCCTCCAACCTCTCGAGAACAACCGAGAAGACTTTTTGGAAGTGTCTTACCATTTTGTTCGATGATCGAGTTCGTAGAGATCGTTGGTTCGAGATCGAGAAGGAGAAAATGTTGAAGAAGAGTTCTTCAAGAGGTTAGTAACATCTTTACCTACTGTTTTCTCTTATTTTTAAGCATGTTTAGCCTAAAATGTAAGTGTTGAAAGGAATCGAAGTCCCCGCAACGGAAGCGATTGCGAATCGCGCGCTCTTGATTTAGTTACATCGATAAATTCAAGAACATACAAAACTAGATTAAGCATAAAAGTAAAATGGACAACAAGAATTTACCTTTGAAGAACCTTTCTTCAAGTGCTCCACTCTCCTACAGTCACGATCTCAGCAACAGGAACTCCGACGTACGAAGACACGACCACCGGATCTTCTCCGTTGTTCTCTAGGTGAGGGAGGAAGGTGGGTTCCCTTTAGGAGATGTGAAGTATTTTGAGAGAGATGTGTGTGTCTTGGAACTCTTCCAACAACACAACAAGAGAGCTTATCAAACCTTAGAATGTCTTAACCTAGTTGCATCACATGCAACCATATATATAGGGGAATGGGATGGAAATGACCATCCTACTCCTTTAATCTCTCTTTAGTATATAGTTTATATATGAATCTAATTCATATTAAAACTATATATTATATCAATTACATCATATATAATTGATATAACTCCTCATGTATGAAATTGAACACTTCAATTTCACTCCTAACTTTATACCCTCAATATTATCATATTGAGCCAACGGAGGGATCTAATGGACCTGCAGATCATGAGCTCTAATGATGTGAGATTAACTGATCAAACTCTTTGATCCAGTTAATCAATATTCATTAACTACAAGTCACTCCACTATAGACTTGTAGTTGCACTCTCCTCACTGTAGATATTATTGTGTCCACTGATTGATGGAGATCTAATCTTCTTGAGCAGCGAAAACGTATTTGGGATCTTAATTACTTGATTGTTTTGCTTAAAACAAAAATCAGTACATTGACAAAAAGAACAGAACAAGCATGAAATTCTAATCCTATTAGACATGGATTAGATGCATACAGGCAAACATATGTTAAGTTTAACAATTAAACTAAGGGAAGAAAAATACCTTTGTAGTTTCAACTGGCAGCAACTCCTTGCTCCTCTAAAAGAAATCAGCAACACAGGAACTTCCCAAGTTCTCTGTTTTTCTTCAACAGAACACCACCAACAGTGAGCACCTTCTATATCTCTGAGTTCTTAAATCTTCCTTGGTGGGAAGGTTTCCAACAATTGGAAGAAGAAGGGAATGAGAATGTGAGAGAGAATTCTTTCTGTGTAATAAAAAAATGATCGATTAACCTCCTCTCCTCCATTGGAGAGGAATAAAACGAGGGATCACCTCCCCACTCCCTATCGATGGTGAAGGAGGTGGGGAACGTGTCCTTCTGACACGTTCCCATTAATTTAATATTAAATTAAATTAAAAACATTAATTAAATCATATTTAATTAACCAAATTAAATATCTTATATTTAATTAAAATTAAATCATATTTAATCTATCCTTCCCTCTAACCTATAGTTTTACTGCACATTCAGTGTACATTAAATTTTAACCTATAGTTTTCAAATGTGAATCACATTCACACTTAATATAATATTTGAACTCTTTCAAATATTCAATTCTCCCATATAATTTAATATGAATCATATTCACATTAAATTTATAATATATAGTTCCAAAACTATATATTATATCGTATCTAAATACATTAGATATAATCCCTAATGAATTTGAACATTTCAAATTCAAATGATCTAAGAACCCTTTACGAGCTAGAAGGTGGACCTAATGAACCTATAGATCAGAAGCTCCAACGATACAAGATTGCTCGGTTAATCTCATTAACCTCCCAATCAACATTCGTTAACTGCGGAAACACTCCACTAAAGTCCCACAGCTGCACTCTTCTCACTGCAGATATATTTCTGTGTCCATGGATATTGACCAATAACAGCAATTCAATCCTTCACGAATGTTCGTAACACACAAGTCGGGTCAAATTACCGTTTACCCACAGGTTACATCTTACGCCTTAAGTACCGCAGTGCTCTAATGAAAAATTTGTTTGTGGTCCTACCAACAAACAAAGTCCCTCTCGGGCCAATGAGAGGGTCGGACCCTTTGTTCAAGTCCCGGAGACACCACTTAAGGGAACATTCCTCTACTTACCCTAGTAGGAGGGAAGGAGTGAATTCCGTCTTGCTGAGTTAAGTTCCCAGCTTCTCACTCGGTCTTGTCCCCAAGAAGGTAGGCATATTGAGTCGGCGAATCTGGCCACTCTCACCCATACTAGTCAAAGGACAATCCCTCGCAAGCGGGAGTTAAGTAACTCGCTCGAGATTGAGATCAAGTTGCTTAGGTCATCCTAGTGAAATAGAAACCTAACTAGTCAACTGAGTTCTGACTAGAGGTTACTATTTCGTGGTCCGGTCTTATGTAATCTCATTACATAGGATATCCCCACTCACATGTCATCTACACGAACACGTTAGGATCACAGTGTTTGTATCAAATACAAAGTGGGCCACATCCATAGTTTAACAAGGGTAAGGTACCCAAACCTTATCCCCTAACTATAGACCCTTTAGGTTGTATCTCGAACCGAGATCCTTTTTATGTACATTACATTGATTAAAGATTCATTTAATGACCTTGGATGTTTAGTTTATTGGATTTAGGGTTTAAATAAAGGCAAACTCGTAGATAATAAACAATAACACTTTATTGAAATAATAACACTTTATTACATTAATTAGAAGATAATTACAAACTACGAGTTTTAGGGCACAAATCCCAACACTGATATGTCATTACCCATGAGTCGACCCTTCACAGGTTGTTCGTAATCACAGCTGGGTCAAATTACCGTTTTACCCCTGTGATTACATCTTTGCTCCTTAAGCACCATTGATCCTCTAATGAACAACAAGTCTAAGGTCCTACCTTAGACTCATACCCTCATAGAGGGCGGGCCCCGTTGTTCAAGACACGGAGTCGATTCTTAAGGGAACAACCTATCTAATTCCTCGAAGAGAGGAATGAGTGAATTCCATCTTGCAGTTAAGTTCCCGACTACCTACGAGGTTACATCCTTTGAGAAGGTAGGCTTATTGAGTCGACTCACAGGCCAATCTCACCCATACTAGTCTAAGGACAAACCCCTATAAGCGGGAGTTCTTAACTTGCTCGGGATTCAAAGTCGAGTCACTAATGACCATCTATAAATTACTAGTCTTATCTTGTTAACGGTGTTATCTTGGTCGGACTAATAATTTCTGATCGATCTTGTATGAACTCTTCATACAGGATGCCCCCCCTCGCATGTCAACTACATGAATGAGTTGGATTACCTCATTTGTACTAATTACAAAGTGGGTCGCATCCATGGTGTTACAAGAATGAGGTTTCCAACCTTATTCTTATACCATAGACTATTTAGGTTATAATCTTGAACTCAACCCAAATAGTGTCCACTACACTGATTTCAAGATAAATGTTATAACCTTGGAGCTTAGTTTATTGGATTTATAAGAGCAAGACTGTAATCTTATCAAAACAAATAACACTTTATTTAATTGATCAAAATTACACAAGTTTAGGACATAAATCCCAACAATCTCCCACTTGACCTAAAGCTTGTGGAGTACTAAACATTACATTAATGTAAATACAATAAACTAGTGCATTTAAACCCTTTTGTACAAAATACTCCCACTTGCCCTAGTTAGGGAAGACGTGTAAACCTAGACCTTCTAGGTGACTCTCAAATACTTTAGCCGTGAGAGCCTTTGTAAAAGGATCAGCAATGTTGTGCTCTGAGGCTATCTTCGTGACAACCACGTCTCCTCTATGCACATCTCCCGGATGAGATGATACTTCCGCTCTATGTGCTTTCCCCTCTTATGACTTTGGGGTTCCCTCGAATTTGCCACTGCTCCACTGTTATCGTAATACAGTGTGACGAGCAAAGTCATATTGGAACAACTTCCAAATTTAGCATAAATTTCCATAACCAAACAGCCTCCTTAGCTGCTTCACAAGCTGCTATATATTCGACCTCCATGGTGGAATCAACGATGCATCCTTGCTTGACGCTTCGCCATACTACAACTCCTCCGTTAAGAGTGAAAATCAATACACGATGTAGATTTCAGAGAATCTTTATCAGTCTGAAAGTCAGAATCCGTGTATCCTGTAAGGATCAAATCCTTAGCCCCATACACAACCATGTAGTTCCTTGTTCTCCAAAGATACTTAAGGATTGTTTGAACCGATGTCCAGTGTTCAAGTCCTAGATTAGATTGATACCTACTGACCATCCCAACTGTAAAACAGATGTCAGGCCTAGTACACAACATGGCGTACATCAGGCTCCTAACAGTTGATGCGTAAAGAATCTGTCTCATATCCTCAACTCCTTGAGGTGTCTTAGGACACTGCTCCTTAGACAAATGGATTCCATGTCTAAAAGGCAACAAGCCCTTATTGGAATCTTGCATCTTAAACCTTGACAACACTTTGTCTATGTATGATGCTTGAAACAAAGCTAGAGTTTTATTCTTGCGGTTCCGGACAATCTGGATCCCAAGAACAAACTGCGCATCACCTAAATCTTTCATTTGGAATTGCGTAGCTAGCCATTCCTTGATGTCAGTAAGCTAACCTACATCATTCCCAATGAGTAGGATATCATCCACATAGAGAATTAGAAAAGCGACAGAACAATTGATGATTTTCGTGTAGACACAAGGTTCATCATCATTCTGGTCAAAACCATAAGATCTGATAGCCTCATCAAATCTTATATTCCAGGACCTAGAGGCTTGTTTCAGTCCATAAATCGACCTTTTAAGCCTGCAAACCTTTTGCTCTTGTCCTGGTTTAATGAACCCTTTGGGTTGGTCCATGTAGATGTTTTCCTTAAGATTGCCATTCAAAAAGGCTGTCTTGACATCCATTTGCCATACATCATAGTCATAATATGCGGCAATGGCAAGAAGGATACGGATAGACTTTACCATAGCAACAGGTGAAAAGGTCTCCTCATAGTCAACCCTTTCAACCTGGGTATAACCCTTTGCTACTAGTCTAGCTTTAAAGGTTTGCACCTTCCCATCTACACCACGTTTTCTCTTGTAGATCCACTTACAACCTATAGGTTTTACCCCATCAGGCTTATCTACAAGATCCCAAACAGAATTGAAGTACATCGACTCCATTTCTTTGTCCATGGCTATGACCCATTTGTCTTTATCTTTGTCAACCATTGCTTGATTATAAGTCAATGGATCCTCGCAGTTGTCATCTGGTATAACAACTTCGGTTTCAGCTAAACCCATGTAACGGTTAGGCTGTATCACAACCCTCCCACTACGTCGAGGCTTACTCAACTCTTGAGATGGACTCTCTTGACTAGAAAATTAGTATCAACAACTCTTGTTGATGTACTAGTGTTCTTATTAGCAACCTTTGCTATTGTTCCGTCTAACTCACTCAACACTACCTTACTTTTTGGTTTGTGGTCCTCCTCTAAGAAAATGGCATTTGTCGATACAAAAACCTTATCTTCCTAAGGATCATAGAATAAACCACCTCTTGTTTCTTTTGGGTATCCTATGAATAGGCACAACTTTGAACGTGAATCCAACTTCTTTGGATTTGTCACAAGCACGTGTGCTGGACAACCCCATATTCTGAAGTGACATAAACTACCTTTACGTCCTTTCCAGAGTTCAAAAGGTGTTTTAGAAACACTTTTGGAGGGCACACTATTCAAAATGTATACTGCAGTCTCCACTGCATAACCCCAAAAGGAACTAGGGAGATGAGCATAACTCATCATTGATCGAACCATGTCCAACAAGGTTCTATTTCTCCTTTCGATACACCGCTTTTTCTGTGTGGTGTGGGAGTGAGAGTTGGGATGTAATTCCATGTTCTTTCATATAGTTCTGGAATTTTAAATCCATGTACTCTCCACCTTGATCCGATCGAAGTGTTTTAACCGTTTTACCTAATTGATTTTCAACCTCAGTCTTGAATTCCTTGAACTTTTCAAGTGCTTCAGACTTGTGGTGCATTAGGTAAATATTCCCAAATCTAGAATAATCATCTATAAAAGAGATGAAATATTCATATCCTCCTCTGGCTTTAACATTCATCGGACAACAAAGGTCTGAATGTATAAGCTCCAGAGTGTCTTTGGCCCTATAACCTATTCCACTAAAAGGTCTTTTAGTCATCTTGCCTTCTAGGCAGGATTCACATACTGGCAAGGAATTTTCTTCTAACTCTTTTAGAAGTCCGTTCTTTACCAATCTCTCAATCCTATTGAGATTAATGTGACCCAATCTTAGATGCCAAAGATGAACATTTTCTTTAGGAGAAATTAGTTCGTGTACTTGCAATTCTGTAAAATTCACTTGTTAAAACTATTTTAACTGAATTAAACCATTTGCAAATAATTCTCAAGAAGAGCCACACATAGTACAATACTTTTCCAATGAAATAAACACTTTATTCAATTGAAAAGATAGAGAAGTACAATGTTCGCTAAGGCAAGAAATGAGGTTTCTAATAAACCCTTAAGCTACATGTTATCAAATAACAACTTTTCTTTGTCAGACGATTGCGCTTTATCTGCTTCTTTTCCTCTTCTTCTGTATCTTCTTAAGTCCAGAAGTATGACTGCAGTTCTTTTTTCCAGAGGATAAATCCTCCTGAGAACTTTTGGAATGAGCAAACAAATTTGCCTCTCCATTTTGTTGTCTCTTATCATCCATAAGAAAGCGATAATTCTGCAGGCTCATATGTTGAGAGAAGTCGAGATCATACTCTATGTTGTTCATCGTTGCATTGCTACGGAATCGCTGAAAACTCTTCGGAAGAGATTCTAGGATGAACAAAATCTGACATTTCTCATCTATGAACGCTCCGTTTAATTCCGCTATATTGAAGTGGGCAATCAGATTGAGAACATGTTCTCTCACCGATGTTCCTTCCTTCATACGTGCGTTATAAACGAATTTAAGGGCTTCATGCTGAATTTGTTTGGACGGTTGTCTAGACAAATTTAGCACAAAATCCATGATCTCTCTAGCTGAGACCTTGCCCTCCAGCCTCCTGGCTAAAGCATCAGGTATGCTAGCAAGGATATAGGCTTTCGCCTTTTCGTTGGCATTAATCCAGCGGTCATACGCATCCTCAACAGCTTGAGATACATTTTGAGCAGGAAATTGAGGACACTCCTCATTGAGAACGAACTTAAGATCATGTGTAACCAAGATTATGTTGAGTCCATCCCTCCAATTCACCATGTTCTCTTCGATTAACTTTTTCCACCCAATAAGGAAATTATAGAGCTAGACATTTTTGCTGAAAAATTACAAACAAACTTGTATGAGTTTCTTGCTATAACTCTAATCCAATCATGTTTTAGCTAATTATCAAATGATTCCTAGGCCATTTATAATTTGCAATGATACTCCAAAGGTTTAGAATGTATGACACCGAAGGGTAATAAAAAACACTCCTCCTCTGGATCAAGACATTCTTGACCAAAACCTAACACCAGAATAACTCTTATTCAAATAGGTTTTAGTTACCATTTTTCGGTCTGGATACATACACAACTTATGTACCCCGTGAGTGTAACCCTTTGTCTTTAGATCCCAGAGTCTCGATCCAATAAAATCCGCCAAAGGGAGGACTAGATTGGAAAATAGTCTAAGGAAATGTTTATCCCTATGATCAAGCCCTCCGAAGGGATTGTTTGGTCCAGGCCAAACTAGCAGGCTGACCATAGTGGTCTAACGGTGTAAACCGACAAAAGAGACCGTAGGTTTTGTTTTCACTAACTATAAGTACCCTCTCCATTCACCTTTGTATTGACTCATACAAACACCATCCGAATGGGGACGCTCCCGTTTGCACCACGATGCCAAGTATGAGTCTCATAAAATACTTCGATCGGATCGAGGTGGAGAGTACATGGATTTAAAATTCCAGAACTATATGATAGAACATGGAATTACATCCCAACTCTCAGGTCCCGACACACCACAGCAAAACGGTGTATCGGAAAGGAGAAATAGAACCTTGTTGGACATGGTTCGATCATGATGAGTTATGCTAATCTCTCTAGTTCCTTTTGGGGTTATGCAGTGGAGACTACAATATACATTTTGAATAGTGTGCCCTCCAAAAGTGTTTTTGAAACACCTTTTGAACTCTGGAAAGGACGTAAAGGTAGGTTATGTCACTTCAGAATATGGGGTTGTCCAGCACATGTGCTTGTGACAAATCCAAAGAAGTTTGATTCACGTTCAAAGTTGTGTCTATTCGTAGGATACCCAAAAGAAACAAGAGGTGGTTTATTCTATGATCCTAAGGAAGATAAGGTTTTTGTATCGACAAATGCCATTTTCTTAGAGGAGGACCATATAAGGGACCACAAACCAATAAGGTATTGTTGAGCGAGTTAGGCGGAACAATAGCAAAGGTTGCTAATAAGAACACTAGTACGTCAACAAGAGTTGTTGATACTAGTTTGTCTAGTCAAGAGGGTCCATCTCAAGAGTTGAGTATGCCTCGGACGTAGTGGAAGGGTTGTGATCTGACTTTGGCCGTTACATGGGTTTATTTGAAACCCAAGTTGTTATACCGGATGACAACTATGAGGATCCATTGACTTATAATCAAGCAATGGTTGACATTGATAAAGACAAATGTGTCATAGCCATGGACCAAGAAATGGAGTTTATGCACTTCAATTATGTTTGGGATCTTGTAGATAAGCCTGATGGGGTAAAACCTATAGGTTGTAAGTGGATCTACAAGAGAAAACGTGGTGTAGATGGGAAGGTGCAAACCTTTAAAGCTAGACTAGTAGCAAAGGGTTATACCCAGGTTGAAGGGGTTGACTATGAGGAGACCTTTTCACCTGTTGCTATGGTAAAGTCTATCTGTATCCTTCTTGCCATTGCCGCATATCACTATGAGGTATGGCAAATGGTTGTCAAGACAACGTTTTTGAATGACAATCTTGAGGAAAACATCTACATGGACCAACCCAAAGGGTTCATTAAACCAGGACAAGAGCAAAAGGTTTGCAAGCGTTGAAGAAGAGTTCTTCAACAAGTAAGTATCTTATAATTCCTTACTGTTTTCTTCTCTTATTTGCATGTTTTGCCTAGGATCTATGAGATAGGTTCGATTTTAAGATAGAATTACACAACAGATCAACGACGTTTCACAAGTCTTCCGTTGCAGGAATTCCAAATCCATTCATCACCATACTATAACTCCTCCATTAAGAGTAAATATTGACCCTTATGTAGATTTTCGAGAATCTTTATCAGTCTGAAAGTCAAAATCTTTGTATCCTGTAAGGATCAAATCCTTAACCCCACACACAAGCATGTAGTTCCTTGTTTTTCGTGTTGGGATTTATGCGCTAAACTTGTGTAATCTTGATCAATTAAATAAAGGGTTATTTGTTTTGATAAAATTATATTCTTGCTTTATAAATCCAATAAACTAAGCTCCAAGGTTATAATATATCTTGAACATCAGTGTAGTGGACACTATTTGGATTATGTTCAATAGTATAACCTAAATGGTCTATGGTATATAAGAATAAGGTTGGAAACCTTATTCTAGTAACACCATGGATGCGACCCACTTTGTAATTAGTACAATATGTGGTAATCCAACTCATTCATGTAGTTGACATGCGAGTGGGGGCATCTTGTATGAAGAGTTCATACAAGACCGGACTGCAAATTATTAAGTCTAATCAGTATAACACCGTTAACAGGATAAGACTAATAATTTATAAATGGTCATTAATGACTCGACCTGAATCCTAAGCAAGTTAAGAACTCCTACTTATAGAGGTTTGTCCTTAGGCTATTATGAGTGAGAGTGCCCTGTAGCCGACTCAATAAGCCTACATTCTCAGGGACAGAACCTCGTAGGTAGCTGGGGACTTAACTATGCAAGATGGAATTCACTCATTCCTACACTAAGAAATTAGATAGGTTGTTCCCAAGAAGGCGACTCAGTCTTGAACAACGGGGCCCCGCCCTCTATGAGGGTATGAGTCTATGGTAGGACCTTAGACTTGTTTTTCATTAGAGGATTAGGGGTGCTTAAGGAACAAAGAGGTAATCACAGGGGTAAAATGGTAATTTGACCCAGTCATGATTACGAACAACCTGTGAAGGGTCGAATCATGGGTAATGATTATATTAGTGGACACAATATAATCTATAGTGAGGAGAGTGCAGCTACAAGTCTATAGTGAAGTGACTTGTAGTTAATGAATATTGATTAACTAGATCAAAGAGTTTGATCAGTTAATCTCACATCATTGGAGCTCATGAACTGTAGGTCCATTAGGTCCCTTCGTTGGCTCAACATGGTTATATTGAGGGTATAAAGTTAGGAATGAAATTGAACTGTTCAATTTCATATCAGTTATATGTTATATAATTGATATAATATATAGTTTTAAAGTGAATTAGATTCACATATTAACTATATACTAAAGAAAGAATGAAAGAGGGATAGGATGGTAATTTTCATCCCTATCTCCTTATATATATAGTTGCATAAGATGCAACTAGGTTAAGCAACCTAAGCTTTTGCTAACCCTAGTCTGTGTCATTGGTTGTGTTGTTGGAAAAGTACCAAAACATAATCTCTCTCACAACATCTCATCTCACCTAAAGAGAACCCACATTCCTCCCCCACCTAGAGAACAACGGAGAAGATCCGGTGGTAGTGTCGGTGAACGTTCGGGTTCGTGTTGCTGAGATCGTGAACGTGGGAGAAGGAGCACTTGAAGAAAGAGTTCTTCAAAGGTAATATCTCGTTGTCCATATTGTTATTTGCTTAATCTAGATATTTTAGTTCTTGAATGTAATCCTCGTAATGAAATTAAGAACGCGCGATTCACTATCGCTTCCGCTGTGGGATTCGATTCCCTTCAATTGGTATCAGAACCCAATTGCGTTCTTGATTTATGTTCTGGATTTTTCAAGAACGTGGTGGGATTTACTGTTTTGCATGAGATGTATGAACGGTTTGCAATATTAGACGTTTTCAATTTTGGCACTTAGATTTACAATTTTTTATTAAATCGTTCAATGTAAGGGCCCAGTGTTTTGAGAAATTTTAATTATAAATCGAGTTTGTAAGTCCGTGTCAATCAAGGCAAGGTGGTTGCTGAGAAGATCGGAGCAAAAATGAGCCAAAAACAGTGGAGACTGTTTGTTGTTTGTGTGCAGCGTTGCAACGCTGCGCTTGTGGAAGGAGGCGCGCATCAGAGGCAACGTTGCAACGCCGAAGGCGTTTCGCAACGCATTCCAACGAGCAGAAACGGATAAGGCGCAGCGTTGCAACGCTGCCATTAGCGTTGCAACGCCGCATGCGTTTCACGCGAAGGAGCAACGGGCGAATTTCAATTTATTAAATTATAAAAATGTTTTATATTTAATATATTTTTTATTTGATTTTAATTAATATAATTAGATTATATTAATTAAAATAAATTTTAGGGTGCCAAAATTGGTCTAATTTTGTTATTTAAATTATGCAATTGTTGTGTAATTATTGCCATGCATAATGTATTCTTTTATTATAGAAATCCCACCTTAGGTTAAGCATTTTCATGCATCATTTATAATATAAAGAGTTATATTATATAGTTTGCATGATTAATAATATAAAGTGTTAATTAATTTATGAATAACATTGACATGCATTAAATTTCATGAGATGATTATGCTATGTATGTCTTATTATTCATGAGATGAATGATCAAGCACTATAACATAGTATGCATGTCACCTAAGGTTAATTATTACTTTTAAAATGTTTAGAACTTGGAAATAATATATCTTAGGTTATCTAGTTCTGATTAGATTAGAATTAGGAACCAAGTGATTTATAAACAATGATTAAAAGAGGAACTCTGTCTAAGGAAAGTTCTATCTAGGCTGGGGTATTTAAATTTGTGAAGCGGAACACCCCTACACGGAAAGCGTCACGGGAGTGAAATTTAATTAGAGGGTTTATAAATCATAGTAGCGTCAGCGGGTTTATTAAAGGGTTAATAAACTATAAATCCTAGGCTTAATATAAAAGTTATATCAGCAAACTTCGGATAAAATCAATATAAGAGTTATATTGATTATCGATATAAGAGTTATATTGATAACTTTAGGTAAAATCATTAGCCGGGTTTAGCCTAAGTAAGATTCTTATAGATTTAAAGTATCTAGTGGGAGGAAAAGTGTAAATGATACATATTTTTCCACCTACGTATCTCCAGGAAGTTCACACTGTGAGACTCATACTTGGCCTCGTGGCGCAAATGGGAGCGTCCCCCTTCGGATGGTGTTTGTATGAGTCAATATCAAGGTGAATGGAGAGGGTACTTATAGTGAGTGGGAGCAGGTTTAGTGAAAACAAAACCTATGGTCTCTTCAGTCGGTTTACACCGTAAGATCACTATGGTCAGCCTGCTAGTTTGGCCTGGACCAGACAATCCCTTCAGAGGGCTTGATCATAGGGGATCGAACACAATAGACACCCGAAAGGGATAAAGATTTCCTTAGTCTGTTTTTCAATTCAGTCCTCCCTTCGGCGAACTTTATTGGATGGGGACTCTGGGATCTAAAGACAGAGGGTACTCACAAGGTACATAAGATGTGTATGTATCCTGACCGAAAAATGGTAACTAAATCCTATAGGAATAAGAGTTATTTTGGCATTAGGTTTTGGTCAAGAGTGTCTTGATCCAGAGGAGGAGTGTTTTTTATTACCCTTAGGTGTCATACATTCTAAACCTTTGGAGTATCATTGCAAATTATAAATGACCTAGGAATCATTTGATAATAAGCTAAAACATGATTGGATTAGACAATTATAGCAAGAAACTCATACAAGTTTGTTTGTAAATTTTCAGCAAAAATGTCTAGCTCTATTATTTCCTTATTGGGTGCGGAAAAGTTAACCGGAGAGAATATGATGACTTGGAAAAACAAACTCAACACTATATTGGTAGTGTATGATCTGAAGTTTGTGCTAACTGAGGAGTGTCCTCAGGTGTCAGGCTCGAATGCATCATGAAATGTTCGTGATGCATATGATCGATGGATCAAGGCCAATGATAAGGCCAAGGTCTACATGCTGGCAAGTATGTCTGACATATTAGCCAAGAAGCATGAGGGCATGATAACCGCCAAGGAAATCATGGATTACATGCAGGTATGTTTGGACAACGATCCACACGAGTTCGATACTATGCTCGAAAGTACATATTCAACTCAAGGATGCCAGAGGGTACATCTGTTCGGGATCATGTCCTGGATATGATGGTACACTTTAACATCGCGGAGTCAAATGGTGCTTCCATCGATGAGTCGAGCCAGGTCAACTTCATTTTGGAAACCCTTCCAGATAGTTTCCTACAATTTAGAAGTAATGTTGTTATGAACAAGCTTACTTTTAACCTTACCTCCCTTCTGAATGAACTCCAGACCTTTCAATCTTTGATGAAAATTCAGGGATCGAAAGATGAGGAAAATGTTGCCAGTAGGAGTTATCATAAAGGTTCGATCTCTGGGACAAAAACAGTGGTTTCATCTTCTTCTAACCTGAAAGGGAAGAAGAAGAACATGAAGAAGGTTGGTAAAGGGAAACGAGCTGACAAAGCTGCCGCCCAGAAGGGCAAGAAAGTCAAAGAAGTTGCTGACAAAGGAAAATGTTTCAACTGTAACGAAGACGGGCATTGGTGGATAATGATCAAACTGCTTGGATACTTGATTCAGGCGCAACTAATCATGTTTGCTCTTCTTTTCAGGGAATTGATTCCTTGCAGCAGCTATAGAAAGGAGAGATAACGCTCCGGGTTGGAAATGGAGAAGTCGTCTCAGCTGTAGCAGTAGGCACGATGAAGATTTATTTTGGCAAGAAATATATGTTGTTGGACAATATATTAGTGATACCAGGGTTTACTAGAAACCTTATTTCAATTTCTTGCATTATAGAACAATGTATTTCTGTTTTTTTCTCTATGAATAAAGTGTTTATTTTGAAGAAAGGTATGGAAATATGTTCAACTTCATTAGAGAATGGGTTGTATGTTTTGCAGCCTAATTTAGTCAAAATGGTTTTGAACACTGAATTATTTAAAACTGCAAACACACAAACTAAGAAACGCAAAATTTCTCCTAAAGAAAATGCCCATCTTTGGCATCTTAGATTGGGTCACATTAATCTCAATAGGATTGAGAGATTGGTAAAGAATGGACTTCTAAATGAGTTAGAAGAAAATGCTTTATCTGTATGTGAATCCTGCCTAGAAGGCAAAATGACTTAAAGACCTTTTAGTGGAAAAGGTTATAGAGCAAAAGAACTTCTTGAGCTTATACATTCAGACCTTTGTGGTCCAATGAGTGTTAAATCCAGAGGAGGTTATGAATATTTCATCTCCTTTGTAGATGATTATTCCAGATTTGGGCATATTTACCTAATACAACATAAGTCTGAAGCAGTTGAAAAGTTCAAGGAATTCAAGACTGAGGTTGAAAATCAATTGGGTAAAATAATCAAAACGCATCGATCAGATCGAGGTGGAGAGTACATGATTTAAAATTCCAGAACTATATGATAGAACATTGAATTACATCCCAACTCTCGGCTCCCGGTACACCACAACAAAATGGTGTATCGGAAAGGTGAAATAGAACCTAGTTGGACATGGTTCGATTAATGATGAGTTATGTTCATCTCCCTAGTTCATTTTTGGGTTAGGCAGTAGAGACTGCTGTATACATTTCGAATAATGTGCCATCAAAAAGTGTTTCTGAAACACCTTTTGAACTCTGGAAAGGACGTAAAGGTAGTTTATGTCATTTCAGAATCTGGGGTTGTCCAACACATGTGCTTGTGACAAATCCAAAGAAGTTGGATTCACGTTCAAAATTGTGCCTATTCGTAGGCTACCCAAAAGAAACAAGAGGTGGTTTATTCTATGATCCTAAGGAAGATAAGGTTTTTGTGTCGACAAATGCCACTTTCTTAGAGGAGGACCACATAAGGAACCACAAACCAAGAAGTAAAATTGTGTTGAGTGAGCTAGACGGAACAATAGCAAAGGTTGCTAATAAAACTAGTACGTCAACAAGAGTTGTTGATACTAGCTTGTCTAGTCGAGAGAGTCCATCTCAAGAGTTGAGTATGCCTCGACATAGTGGAGGGATTATAACACAACCTGACCGTTACATGAGTTTATCTTAAACCCAAGTTGTTATACCAGATGACAACTGCGAGGATCCATTGACTTATAATCAAGCGATGGTTGACAAAGCCAAAGACAAATGGGTCATAGCCATGGACCAAGAAATGGATTCTATGCACTTCAATTCTGTTTGGGATCTTGTAGATAAGCCTGATGAGGTAAAACCTACCAAATTCGGCTCCTTTTGCAATGACTACCAAATTCGGCTCCTTTTGCAATGAAAACAACATGTTGTATTTATAGGGCTTTTCGGTACGGCGTTGCAACGTCGCGTGCTCACGCCACCAACCCGACACTGCGACCATTTTTGTCATATCTTTTCGCTCGGGTGTCCAAATGACCTCCGGTTTGATGCGTTGGAATCGTGATTCGATGTAGAATCTCTCAGTATATTTCTTATACTCAAAATACATCTATATTTTTCTTAGGTCTTCAATTAAGCACACACATGTTCCAAATTGCACCAAAATAGTCTCAAAATACTCAATTCTTGCTTCTCAAGCTCAATTTCCTGAAATTAACCATAAAATACCATGTATGCCCATGTTTTAAGTATAAAAACTAGCTAAAATATAGAAATAAGATAGCATCTTTGCAGGCTATCAAATACCCCCACACATAAGCTTTTGCTAGTCCCAAGCAAAATGAAATTAAACTATAAGATCTTTCTTATGCATATATCAGACTCAAGCCTCAGAGATTTTGAAGGAAATTTTAACAATCACGAGAAACATTCGAACATGATACTTCAACAAGCAATTTAAAACTTTTCCTAAGTGTTCCTACATGTGTGTGTGATTAACATTCGTTCCTTTAATCTCTACTAAGCCCAGAACAACTTTATTAGGTAATCCATTCAACTTCCCCCTACACTGGTCATAGTTTCTAATCCTTGAGTCTCCCCACATTCAAGAAATAAACAACTTTACTCGACACTTAATCATTATTTTGAGTCACTTTTTTATTTTCCTTTTTTTTTATGAAAGGACACTAGCTTTCACAGATCCACTGTGAGGACCCTTACCTGCAGAGCACTTTCGCAAGAGGGGCCTAAGCGATCACTGATGAAGGTAGCTCTTTTTGTCCTCACGATTTTTTTCTTTAACAAACATAACAACAAAAACAGACGACAACTCTTTCACATAATGCACATATTATACAGATCATGCAGTTCATATTGTCATTCACCCTATCCTGCAGTTTAACTCTCAAATCAGTTCTCAGACCTATCGAGGTGATATCAAACTTCTAAACCTAATAACTTTGTTCTAAGCATTTCAAAACTACAGGAACACAGGCTATGTGCATAATATTGCAGGAAAAACTCAAGAAAATTTTTAAATTAACTCAAATTCATATCATGCTCTCAAGTTTCAGCAGAATCACAAATTTTAAATTAAATCTCGTCCTAAGCTATCATAATCATACTTATGCATAAGATCAATCAACAATTCGACACATACTCGGGACGGTCCACAGCAGATAAGCAAATCCACCCTCAAACTTAAACTAAACATTGCCCTCAATGTTTGCAAAATAAGCTCAAAGAAAGTAAGAAGGGTAAGAGTGAACAATCATCTCTGTCACGAGTAATAGAGATTTTCATTTTTCTTTTGAATTCCTTGGCGGCCAAGTTACGTGAGATGAAGTCACTCGCAGAGCGGGAGCATGGGTTTCACGAGGGAGACATCAACACAACCTAACAAAACAAAAACAACGAGAACTAAGAACCAAGCAAACAAATAAAACAACTAAAGCAAAAACAAAAACGTAAATGAAATGTAAAGCTTGGGTTGCCTCCCAAGAAGCGCTTTCTTTCACGTCTTTAGCTAGACTGGACCCATGGTTGGCATCAAGGCACGTAAAATTGCTCATATTTCTTGGGGCCCTTCTTGCTTGAGTCAATATAGCCTTCTAAGTCTAAAAGGCTCTCTTGTTTTTCTTGGGCACCTGAAAGATAAATATTTTTGTTATTTTTGTTTGAAATAAAAGAACAAAATTCAAAACAAGACTCGTGAGTATAGGAAAAATGGTTATCAAGATTAAAAGAAACTTTTGGAGATAAAGGAAGGAGACTTTTCAGCCTCGAACTCTATCACTGGATTTCTTTTGTGGAAGTGATTGCATTACCATGCTCGACCTCACAAACCTGTTTTTGGTGTGTTTCAATCTCCTCCAACTCATCCTCACTATCATATGCATAAGTTCCCCTAGGCTGCTCTTCCTCAGTGGCAAGATAAAGAATTTGTTCTTGTAGGGCCTTAAGAGATTCCGCCAATTGATTAAGATGATTAGTTCTTCCATGTATTATTGCCCCAAGTTCTACCACTTTAGCTTCTAACCTATCCAACCTTTCTAATTCAGCATGAAACAAATTTTTTATCCTCAACTCAAAAGTATATTCCATTAATAAATCCACAAGAGAAAAGTTTTCTATAGATTTTTTGGGGTAGGAAAAATTTTGGTTCCAAATGCCTATATGATTACCATCAAAAGAATTTTAATAAAACATGGATTCATAATGGTAAGGGTTAGACATTTGGTATCCATAAAAATCATGATTCACATACCTAGGATCCTGAGAAGTATAATATATTGGTGAAGAATTATGGTCATGAAAAGTCATACTTTAAATCAAGATAATTCAAATCAAAACTTTTACACAAAATCAACATAACCAAAACAGGACACAAAGGCTCGAACAACACACGAGACTAAATTAAGAACAAAAAAAAAACAAACAAGGAGAAAAAATAGAAAAGAAAAGAAACAAATAAGGAAAACAACAAATAAAAAAACAATAAAGAAATTAGGAAAAAAGAAATAAGGAAAGAAATAAGGAAAGAAAAAAAAAGAAAAAAGAGGGAAAAAAACAAGAAATAAGAAAACGAATAAGGAAAAAGAAAAAAACAACAAATAAGAAAAAATAAATAAGCAAAAAAAAAAGAAAGAAAAATAAAAGTAACAAAAAAAAGAAAAACAACAAATAAGGAAAAAATGAAAAAATGAAAACAAACAAGTAAGGAAAAAAACACAAAAGGAAAGAAAACAAATAAAGAAAAAAACAAGTAAGGAAAAAACGAATAAGAAAAACAAAGAAAAGAAACAAAAAAGGAAAACACACAATAGAAAAAAAATAAATAAGGGAAAAAAGAAAAAAAAGTAAGGAAAAAAAACACAAAATAAAAAAAACAAATAAGGAAAAAAAATCAAATGAGGAAAAAAAACAAATATGGAAAGAAAACAAATAAGGAAAAGAAAAAAAACAAATAAGGAAAAAAACACAAAAGGAAAAAAAACTTTAGTCTAAAATCTTGAATTTTCTCCCAATATTAATCAATCTAAATAATCGCCATTCCCGGCAACGGCGCCAAAAACTTGTTGCGTAAAATTATTTTGCAATACCGCAAGTGTACGGGTCAAGTTTTAGTATAGTGATTTGAGTACAGAGTATCGTCCTCAGGAATGAGTTTTCTAGATTAATTAATTACCAAGATACTTTTTCTTAATTTTAGCTAAAGCAACAAAACTTTGATGGATAGTGAAAAGAAAGATAGAAAATAAATGTACAATTGGAGACACGAATATGATAGAATTGAAGGAAGATGATTTCACAAGATAATTCCTTATTTAACACATGCAATGAACTAATATTATGAATTTATAAACAAGAAGTAAATTACTCAAGAAAGTCTCTCGATCTCTCAAGAGCCTCGCACATACAATAAATCCTATAGTCTCCATATAAAATCTAAGCATGCACGGCATTAAGCAACTTCTTTATGCGTTTCCCTAAGATTTCTAGGTCATTCTCATGCCAGAATTCTAAGAGTTTTGACAAACTTGTTCTAACTTAAGCTTTTTCTCTCGAGTCCACTTAAACCAAAGATATAAATGAAATTAAGAATGAATTGCCAAAAATAAATAACATAACAAAGTTCAATACATAATCAAATAAATCTAAAACATGCTAATTAAATTCCAACTACAACATTTAGCTACTCAAAATCACCATAAAAACAAGCTAAAGTCATAGGAAAAGTCTTTAAACTCAATTACAAACTAAAAGAAAGAGAAATAAACTTATGTGTCGATGTGGGTCTCTCGTTCCCGAGCTCCCGTCACGATCTCGAGCCTCCACAAACGCTTTAGCTCCCAAGGAATGCTCTTTTTTCTCCCCTTAGAGTGTGTATTTCGAGACTAGGGCTAAAAACTACCAAATTCGGTTCCTTTTGCAATGAAAACAACATGTTGTATTTATAGGGCTTTTCGGTACGGCGTTGCAACGCTGGTCATGGCGTTGCAACGCTGTGCCTGCTGCCAGCCAGCCCACTGCGACCATTTTTGTCATATCTTTTCGCTCGGGTGTCCAAATGACCTCCGATTTGATGCGTTGGAATCGTGATTCGATGTAGAATCTCTCAGTATATTTCTTATACTCAAAATACATCTATATGTTTCTTAGGTCTTCAATTAAGCACACACATGTTCCAAATTGCACCAAAATAGTCTCAAAATACTCAATTCTTGCTTCTCAAGCTCAATTTCCTAAAATTAACCATAAAATACCATGAATGCCCATGTTTTAAGTATAAAAACTAGCTAAAATATAGAAATAAGATAGCATATTTGCATGCTATCATTAAGGTTTAATATGCAAGACTCCAAAAAGGGCTTATTGCCTTTTAGACATGGAGTCCATTTGTCTAAGGAACAGTGTCCTAAGACACCTCAAGGAGTTGAGGATATGAGACGGATTCCTTATGCATCAGCTGTTGGGAGCCTGATGTACGCCATGTTGTGTACTGGCTTGATATTTGTTTTGCAGTTGGAATGGTCAGTAGGTATCAATCCAATCCAGAACTTGAACACTGGACAACGGTTAAAACAATCCTTAAGTATCTACGGAGAACAAGGATTTGATCCTTACACGATACAGGGATTCTGACTTTCAGACTAATAAAGATTCTCGGAAATCTACATCAGGGTCAGTATTTACTCTTAACGGAGGAGTTGTAGTATGGTGAAGCGTCAAGAAAGGATGCATCGCTGATTCCACCATGGAGGCTGAACATGTAGCAGCTTGTGAAGCAGCTAAGAGGTCGTTTGGTTAAGAAAATTCATGCTAAATTTGGAAGTTGTTCCAAATATGACTTTGCCCATCACGCTGTATTGCGATAACAGTGGTGAAGTGGCAAATTCGAGGGAACCCCCATGTCACAAGAGGGGAAAGTACATTGAGCGAAAATATCATCTCATCCGAGAGATCGTGCATAGAGGAGACATGACTGTCACGAAGATAGCCTCAGAGCACAACGTTGTTGATCCTTTTACAAAGGCTCTCACGGCTAAAGTATTTGAGAGTCACCTAGAAGGTCTAGGTTTACAAGTCTTCCTCAACTAGGGCAAGTGGGAGTATTTTGTACAAAGGGTTTAAATGCCCTAGTTTATTGTATTTACATTACTCTTATGTTTTAGTACTCGACAAGCTTTAGGTCAAGTGGGAGATTGTTGGGATTTATGCCCTAAACTTGTGTAATTTTGATCAAATAAATAAAGGGTTATTTGTTTTGATAAAATTATATTCTTGCTTTGTAAATCCAATAAACTAAGCTCCAAGGTTATAATATATCTTGAACATTAGTATAGTGGACACTATTTGGATTATGTTAAAAAGTATGGTAACACCATGGATGCGACCCACTTTGTAATTAGTACAAATGAGGTAATTGAACTCATTCATGTGGTTGACATGGCAGTTGGGGCATCCTGTATGAAGAGTTCATACAAGACCGGACTGCAAGTTATTAAGTCTAATCAGTATAACATCGTTAAAAGGATAACACTAATAATTTATAGATGGTCATTGGTGGCTCGACCTGAATCCTTAGCAAGTTAATAACTCTTGCTTATAGAGGTTTGTCCTTAGACTAGTATGGGTGATAGTGGCCTGTAGCCGACTCAATAAGCCTACCTTCTAAGGGACAAAACCTCGTAGGTAGCTGGGGACTTAACTGTGCAAGATGGAAATTCACTCATTCCTACATTAAGGAATTAGATAGGTTGTTCCCTTAAAAACTTACTCCAGGTCTTGAACAACGGGGCCCCACCCTCTATGAGGGTATGAGTCTATGGTAGGACCTTAGACTTGTTGTTCATTAGAGGATCAGTGGTGCTTAAGGAACAAAGAGGTAATCACAGGGGTAAAACGATAATTTGACCCAACCGTGATTGCGAACAACCTGTGAAGGGTCGACTCATGGGTAATGATTATATCAGTGGACACAATATAATCTACAGTGAGGAGAGTGCAGCTACAAGTCTATAGTGGAGTGACTTGTAGTTAATGAATATTGATTAACTAGATCAAAGAGTTTGATTAGTTAATCTCACATCATTCGAGCTCATGAACTGTAGGTCCATTAGGTCCCTCCGTTGGCTCAACATGGTTATATTGAGGGTATAAAGTTAGGAATGAAATTGAAGTGTTCAATTTCATATATGAGATGTCATATCAGTTATATGTGATATAATTGATATAATATATATAGTTTTAAAGTGAATTAGATTCACATATTAACTATATACTTAAGAGACAATGAAAGAGGGATATGATGATAATTTACATCCCTATCTCCTTATATATATGAGATGCAACTTTGACACTAATCCTTGGAAACCCTAGATTGTTATATTGTTGTGTTGTTGGAAAGGTTCCACAAACACATTCTCTCACAACCTCTACATCTCACCCTAAAAGGAACCCACATTCCTCCCTCACCTAGAGAACAACAGAGAAGATCCGGTGGTAGTGTTCGTGATCGTTCGGGTTCGAGTTACTGAGGTCGTGATCGTGGGTGAAGGAGCACTTGAAGAAAGAGTTCTTCAAAGGTAATTTCTTGTTGTCCAATGTGTTATAATATGCTTAATCTTAGTTAGATTCGTTCTTGTGTTATATCCATATAACAAAATTAAGAACACGCGATTAACAATCGCTTCTGTTGCGGGATTTGATCCCTTCAACAACAACATTGTATAGTCCAACCACAAACAACACCCCTCTCGGGCCAGTGAGAGGGTGGGCACCCGTTGTCCAAGCCCTCTAGTTTCCCTAGGTCGGGAATGAGTGAATTCCATCTCGCGTAGTCAAGTTCCCAACTCCCCACGTGGTCCTGTCCCTGAGAAGACAGGCATATTGGGTGAGCACCTGTGACCACCCTCACCCGTACTAGTCAAAGGACAGACCTTCGCAGACAGAAACCCGTAACACGCTCAGGATTAAGGTCGAGTCACTATTGGTCATCTACGAAGTTATTAGTCCTATACTGCTAACGGTGTTACATCAATAAGTCTAATAATTTACGGTCCGGTCTTATACAATCTCATTGCACAACATACCCTCACTCGCATGTCAAACACATTATCGAGTCAGATCAACTCGTTTGTATCTAATATAAAGCGGGCCGCATCCACAGCGTATCTAGGATTAGGTCTCCAACCCTATACATATACTGTAGATCGTTCGGGTCAATAACTCGAACGTGATCCTCCTTGTATGTCCACTCCACACCGTTCAAGTTCTAGTTCTTTCATAATTCAATGACCATGGAGCTTAGTTTATTGGGCAAAGTTTGTAAAAATGCGAGACACAAAGTGATGAAAAAATAACTCTTATTTATTTCAATAGTAATATTACAAACATCAACGAGATTAGGCATACATCGCAACATGGGGTTGTCCGAAACACATGCTGGTGACAAACCCAAAGAAATAGGAACCTCATTCAAGATTATGCCAATTTATTGGTTATCCCAAATAAACGAGAGGTGGCCTTTTCTACGACCCACAAGAAAACAAGGTGATTGTATCGACAAACACCACTTTCTTAGAGGAAGATCACATGAGGAACCATAAACCACATAGTAAGATAGTATTAAATGAAACTACAAATGAGTCAACAAGAGTTGTTGATCAAGCAGGACCTTCATCAAGAGTTGATGAAGAAGTCGGCACATCGAGTCAGTCTCTTCCTTCTCAATCGTTTGGAATGCCTTTACGTAGTGGGAGGGTTGTTTCTCAACCTGACCGCTACTTTGGTTTAGCTGAAAACTCAAGTTGTCATACCTAATGACGGTGTAGAGGATCCATTGTCTTATAAACAGGCAATGAATGACGTAGATTAGGACCATTAGATTAAAACCATGGACCTTGAAATGAAGTCAATGTACTTCAATTCAGTTTGGGAGCTTGTAGACCGACTTGAAGGGGTAAGACCCATAGGCTTCAAATGGATCTATAAGAGAAAGAGAGATGCAGCCGGAAAGGTACAGACTTTTAAGGCTAGACTTGTAGTAAAGAGTTTCACCCAAAGGGAAGGAGTTGACTATGAAGAAACTTTTTCCCCTATTTCTATGCGTAAGTCAATTAGGATACTCTTGTCCATGGCCGCATTTTATGATTATGAGATCTGGAAAATGGATGTCAAGACTACCTTTTTGAATGGTAATCTTGACGAGAGCATCTATATATCTCAGCCCGAAGGGTTCATAGCCCAAGGTTAGGAGCAAAAAGTTTGCAAGCTCAATCGATCCATTTATGGGTTGAAACATGCATCCAGATCTTGGAACATAAGATTTGATACTGCGATCAAATCCTATGGCTTTGACCAAAACGTTGATGAGCCTTGTGTTAACAAGAGAATCATCAACGACAAAGTAGCTTTCTTACTACTTTATGTAGATGATATCCTACTCATTGGGAATGATGTAGGATACCTAATTGACATAAATAAGTGGCTTGCGACCCAATTCCAACTGAAAGATTTGGGAGAGGCGCAGTATGTTCTTGGGATTCAAATTTTTAGGAATCGCAAGAACAAAATCCTAGCCATTCTTTAGCTCTACCCTGCAGAGAGAAAGGAAAGAGACGTAAGCGAATATAATCAACAGAGATAACATTCATTTTGATTGTACCACATATTTCTAGGAAATTTTGCTAGAGTGAGTTAGGATCTTCTGTGACTAATCCTCTAAAAGCACCTTACCTAACCATCTGTATAAACCCTGTTTTAAGTTGAAAATTGTTAGCATTTATCCGCATAGACTATTCCAGCCTGCTCAGAATCAAACACAGGTTGGAAATACTCCCTGATGGGTTTAGGGTTATTGATTAACTCCTGATCAACCATAGTCTGATGTTCTACTCTTCCTTCCCTGAGGAGTCTCCTACAGGTCCTTTCGATCTCAGGATCAAAAGGGTGCAAGTCTGCAGCTTTCCCCTTGGGCATACACCTGGAGCTACCAAAAAAAAAATTGGACAAAATCACAGAAAACTAGAAAATGAAATAAAACATACAAATTAGAAGGAAAATACAAAAACAGAGACATGAAACATAAAACTTGGGTTGCATCCCAAGAAGCGCTTTCTTTAACGTCTTTAGCTAGACGTTGACTTATCAGGACACATAAAACTGCTCATATTTCTTTGGGCCCTTCTTACTTTAATCGATATAGCCTTCTATGTCTAAAAGGCTATCCTGTTTTTCATGGGTACCAGAGAGAGAAATCTTTTTGGTATTTTTGTTTATCAAAATAAAAGAACAAAAATCAAAACAAGACTCGTGAGTGTAGGACACGTGGCTATGAAGATTAAAGGAAATTTCTGGAGACAAAAGGGGAAAGGACTTCTCAGCCTCGACCTCTATCACCTGAATTTCCCCTGTGGAAATAATTGTATCACCAATGTCTACCCCACTATCATGTTTCTGGTGTGTCTCAATCTCCCCCAAACTATCCTCACTATCGTATGAACAAGTCCTCCTCAGTGGCACCTCCTCAGTGGTAAGGATAAGAAATTTTTCTTGCAAAGCCTTAAGGGAAATCACTAGCTGATTAAGATACTGAGCCCTATCCTGTACTATCTCCCAAAGTCCTACCACCTCAGATTCTAACCTATCCAACTTCTCTAATTCATTATGAACCAAATTTTTAATTTTCAACTCTAAAATATATTTCATTAATTGGTCCACAAGAGAAGATTTTTCTATGGGTTGGTCAGGGTACAAAAAATTATGGTCCCAAGTGTTGGATTTTATGTCCTAAAACTCGTGGTTTTGTAAACTGAATGTATATTCTATTTCGCAATAAAGGTGTTATTGAATAAAGTGAATTGTGTATTGTGTAACCCTAATACAATAAAGAACCCTTGGCTATAAGATGAATACTTGAACTTTATGTGTGACATAAAAGTGGATCAAGTTCAAGTTATAGCCATAACAGTCTATAGTATAAGGATAAGGTTGGGTACCTTATCCTGGGACACTATGGACGCGACCCACTTTGTAGAGTACAAACGATGTGATCCTAAATCGTTCATGTAAAGACATGCGAGTGTGGGCGTCCTATGAAATGAGTTTTCATAAGACTGGATTGCGAAATAGTCAGACTTTATAACTCCGTTTACTGTCTTAACTGACTATATTCATACGATGACCTAGGTAACTCGATCTTAATCTTGAGCGTTCTATGAACTCCTGTTTATTCGGATTATCCTTAGATTTGCATGGGTGAGAGTGGCCCGAGACTGCCGACTCAATATGCCTCCCATTTCAGGGATAAAATCAGGTAGATAGCTGGGAACATAGTTCTGTAAGATGGAATTCACTCCTACCCGCTTTAGGGATTAGTAGAGAGGTTATTCCCTTAAGTACTGACTCCGGGTCTTGAACAATGAGCCCACCCCTCTCATTGGCCCGAGAGGGATTCTGTTTGCTGGTTGGACCACAAACCAATTGTTCATTAGAGGATCAGTGGTACTTAAGGAACAAGAGGTAATTACAGGGATAAAATGATAATTTTGACCCAGCTGTAATTACGAACGACCTGTGAAGGATCAATTTACTAATCATGGTTATATGGAGTGGACATAAATATATCTACAGTGAGGAGAGTGCAGCCACTGGGCTTTAGTGGAGTGCCCCGGTGGTTAACGAATGTTGATTAGCTAGGGTAAAGAGTTTGGTCGGTTAATCTCGTATCGTTGGAGCTCATGATCTGTAGGTCCATTAGGTCCTCCTTACTAGCTCAGACTAAGCCTTGTAACTTTTTGAGAGAAAATAATTTGAATTGTTCAAATTCGTTTTTGGGAGAAATCGTTAATTATATGTGATATATTTAACGAGTCATAGCTTAATTATGAATTAAACTATGATTAATAGGAGGTGAATATATTTAAATATGATTTAAATATTGGATCGATTTATAACATGAATAAGGATTCATGTTTGGAAAATCGATCGGGATTTTTTGATTTTTAGCAATAATATTGATTTTTTGAATTAAAATTAAATAAAAATTAGTGGATTTTCATGGATTTTCATTAAAATCCAAAATGCAACTTGCCCAATCCCTCTCATCTTCAAAATTGGCCAAAATTGGCCATCTCCACCTCAATCCATCCTCATCACTGTTGAGATGTCACTCTAATGAAGCTTATTGAAGCTTTATGTAATGGTGATTTGAGGTATGTTGATAGAATTTTGCAGAAAAAAAGGTATTCCCGAATTAATGACCTTTGAGGTTTTTTCTTCCAAATTCTCTCAACCTAGGATCCCACAATCCGTTCTAAGGGATGAGGATTGTAGGAAAGACTCTAAAAATTGTTCACGAAGTGTTTGTGTTGAAAATAATCCACCAAGTGAAGAGAATTTGATCTTCAAAGTTGAGTTTTCTATCCCTCTGTTTTTCCAACTTTGAGCATGCATTTTATTTTACAAAATTGATCAACTTAGAGTGTTCAAGATCTAAAATTGCTTCCGCTTTCTTAATCTAGACTCTTTCATTTGGTATCAGAGCAATTTTGAGCACTCAATTTGATCTATTTTGTTCTGTGGTGGGTGTTATTTAAAATACTATTTTTCTGGGCGTCTAAAGTGTTCTTCTGGATTTGGAATTTAAATTGAGCATCAATTTGTGCTTTATTTTTAAATTGCTCAAGTGTGTTTGAGCATTAATGTGTGTAGAATAAGCTGTAAAAATTTCAAGTCGATTGGAGTTCGGGAAGGTCTTCAATTTGATGAAAGAAGCTCAAGAGGTCATAAAAACTGAACACAGAGGTTGTTTTTCCTTATTTTCTATATCTGCCCAGATTTTCCCTACAGCCCGTGAATTGCCATTTGGAGAAGGAGAAGTTGACCTGTTGACCATTGACTTTGACTCCGGTTCGGTTGACTTTGATCGATTCAACTATTTTGGGTCGGTTCGGCTCGTTTTCGGTCCGGTTCATGTATTTTTAGACCGGTTCTGACTATTTCGAGGCCGGTTTTTCTATTTTTAAGGTCTGTTTCACCTTTTGGAGGCTCAGTTCAACCTTTTACAGCCCGGTTCAACCTTTTGAAGGTTCGGTTCACACATTTGCAAGTCGGTTCGACACAAATTCGAAGTGTTCGAAGTGGTTCGATGTTAATCCTAGATTATTAATGTAATAATTTAGTAGTTTGCTTGCATTAGATGCCAAAACCAGTCCACTTCAGTGTGTTTAATTAATTATGCATTGTGAATGTATGTTTTAATTAAAATCCCTGATTATATGTGCATAAAGTATGTCATATAGATTTTAAAATCCCACCATAGGAAGCATGCTCCATGCATTGAAAGTATGTTATAAGTGTTATAATATATTGTATGCATGTTCATTGGGTTTCATAAGAATTAATATAAGTGTTATATTAATTTATGAAACAAATATTATATGTTTTAATTATAATTAATATAAGAGTTATATTAATTAAAAATTAAACATATAATTGCTATGCATTTTTCATGTGATGGATTTGTTATAAATGTATGTTTATTCATGTGATGAATGTTCAATCTGTTTATAACATAGAAATGCATGTAACTTAAGGTTAATTAATTAGTTTTAAAATGGTTTTAGAACTTGAATTAATTAGAACTTAAGTTATCTAGTTCAAATAAGATTAGAATTAGGAAACCAATAATTTATAAACTTTGATTAAAGAGGGACTCTGACTAAGGAAGGTTCTGGCTAGGTTGGGGTACTTAAGCTGACGGAAACGGAACACCCCTACCTGAGAACTGACTTGGGAGTGAATTTAATCCATAGGTTTATAAATTATCTTTCGTGAGTGGCGTTTATTAAATGTTAATAAATTGAACTCATAGACCTAGGTTTATTAAATGGCTAATAGACTTAGGTAATTCTAGTATAATTGTTATATTGGTAGACTTAGGTCATATTGTTTTAGCCGGAATATGCCTAAGTAAAAGTATACCCAAGCTGTTTAAAATACTTAGTGAGAGTGAAAAGATATATATGATATATCAATTTCCTCTTACGCTCTCTGCGAAGTTCACACAGTGAGATTTATGCTCGGTCTCGTGATGTCAATTTGCATAAATCAAGAGCAAGGTTAATGGAGAAAGTATTTATAGTAAGTGGGAGAAGGAAGTGTGTCAACACATCCTACGGTCTCCTCCATTAGGTTGGACCGTGAGATTCCCATGTTGCGCCTGCAAGTTGCCCGAAGTAGCACCATCCACTCGGAGGGATGTAACATGGGATTCGGAACAACTCAAACTCCAGAAATGGATAGGATCTCTTAGGTCCATTCCAAGCTTTGTCTCTCCAAATCGGTAGCATTGTTGGGGCCGACCTCTAAGGTCTGAAAATGGCAGGTCACACTTACAAAAATTGCTAAGTGTTAGTAAATTCTTGACCAAAGTAGCGATAACTAGAATGTTATAGGAATAAGAGTTATTCTGGTATTAACATTTAGTCAAGAATGTCTTGGTTCAGTGAAGGAGTGATTAACTTCCCCTCGGTAGCAGTTGCTCTGATTCACTGAAGTATCGTTGCAAAAATAATAATGAGTTTATGGGTACATTATTACTTTTTCTAAATTCTTAAATTGGATAGGTTACAAACAATTAACTAATAGAATTCATTCTTTTTCAGCATGTCGAACTCTTTTTTCCAGTTACTCGCCTTCAATAAACTTAGCATCGATAATTATGGAACCTGAAAATCAAACTTCAATACGATTCTTGTTCTTGATGATCTGAGGTTGGTCTTAACGGAGGAATGTCCTCCCCCTCCTAGCTCGACAGCAAACCGAATTGTTCGGGATGCTTATGACAGATGGATTAGGGCTAATGAGAAGGTCCGAGTCTACATCTTAGCCAGCATATCTGATGTGTTGTCTAAGAAACATGAGAGCATGGTCACCGCTAAGGAGATCATGGGATCATTACAGGCGATGTTCGGACAACCGTCCTCATCGGTCCATTATGATGCTCTCAAATACGTTTACAACTCACGTATGAAGAAGGGAGCCTCTGTTAGGGAACATGTCCGTGACATGATGGTCCACTTCAACGTGGCAGAGGTAAATGGGGCTATCATAGATGAGAAAAGTCAGGTAACCTTTATTATGAAATTTCTTCCGAAGAGTTTCCTGCCATTCCGCACCAATGCGGTGGTGAATAAAATAGAATATAACCTTATTACTCTCCTCAATGAGCTTCAGACTTTTGAATCCCTGATGAAATCAAAAGGAAAAGAGAAGGAGGCAAATGTTGTCACTTCGAAGAAGTTCCTAAAAGGATCATCCTTAGGGACCAAGTCTGGTCCTTCTTTTACCAAGAATAAGGGTATTAAGAAGAAGAAGAAGGACAAAGGGAAGGGACCAGCTCCAACACGCAAGGCTAAGGCAACAGGAAAATGTTTCCATTGTGGTGGTGACGGGCACTGGAAAAGGAATTACCCAAAGTACCTTGCAGAAAAAAAAAGCTGAGAAGGAAAAACAAGGTAAATATGATTTACTTATTGTTGAAACATGTTTAGTGGAACATGATGATTCTGCCTGGATATTAGATTCAGGAGCCACTAACCATGTCTGTTCTTCTTTTAAGGAAACTAGTTCCTGGCAGCAGCTTGCAGATGGGGAGATAACTCTCAGGGTTGGAATGGGAGAGGTTGTCTCTCACCAAAGCGATGGGAGCGATGAAGTTTATTTGTTTAGAGATAGATTCGTTTTATTAGAAAATGTACTTTTGGTTCCTGGAATCAAAAGAAATCTTGTATCTATCTCTTGTTTACTTGAACATATGTATAAAATATCTTTTGATCATAATGAAGCGTTCATTTGCAAAAGAGGTGTACGAATATGTTCGCTAAACTTGAAAACAACTTATATGTGTTAAGACCAACCGAATTAAAATCTATTTTGAACACCGAGATGTTTAAAACAGCTGATACTCAAAATAAAAGGCAGAAACTTTCTCCTAGTACCTATCTTTGGCACTTGAGACTAGGCCACATTAATCTCAATAGGATTGGGAGATTGGTCAAAAGTGGCCTCATAAGTCAGTTAGAGGACAACTCTTTACCACCATGTGAGTTCTGTCTCGAAGGAAAAATGACTAAAAGACCTTTTTCTGAAAAAGGTTATAGAGCCAAAGAACCCTTGGAACTCGTGCATTTGGATCTCTGTGGTCCTATGAATGTCAAGCCACGAGGAGGGTATGAATATTTCATCAGTTGACAAAAAGTGTTTGGGATCTTAATTACTTGGGAGAGTATCTATATGATGGAGATCTGATCTCCTTGAGCAGCGGAAACGTGTTTGGGATCTTAATTACTTGATTGTTTTGCTTAAAACAAAAACCAGTACATTGACAAAAAGAATAAAACAAGCATGAAATTCTAATCCTATTAGACATGGATTAATTCCATACATTCAAACATATGTTAAATTTAACAATTAAACTAAGGGAAGAAAAATACCTTTGTAGTTTTAACTTGCAGCAACTCCTTGCTCCTCTAAAAGAAATCAAAGAACACAGAACTTCCCAAGTTTCTCTTTTTTCTTCAATGAACACCACTAACTAAAGTGAGTGAGCACCTATATCTACGAGTTCTTAAATCTTCCTTGGTGGGAAGGTTTCCAACAATTGGAAGAAGAAGGGAATTAGAATGTGAGAGAGAATTCTTTCTGTGTAATAAAAAAAATGATCGATCAACCTCCTCTCCTCCATTGGAGAGGAATAAAACGAGGGATCACCTCCCCACTCCCTATCGATGGGGAGGGAGGTGGGGAACGTGTCTTTCTGACACGTTTCCATTAATTTAATATTAAATTAAATTAAAAACATTAATTAAATCATATTTAATTAACCAAATTAAATATCTTATATTTAATTAAGATTAAATCATATTTAATCATATCCTTCCCTCTAACCTATAGTTTTAATGCACATCCAGTGTACATTAAATTTAACCTATAGTTTTAAAATGTGAATCACATTCACACTTAATATAATATTTGAACTCTTTCAAATATTCAATTCTCCCATATAATTTAATATGAATCATATTCACATTGAATTTATAATATATAGTTCCAAAACTATATATTATATCGTATCTAAATACATTAAATATATTCCCTAATGAATTTGAACATTTCAAATTAAAATGATCTAAGAACCCTTTACGAGCTAGAAGGTGGATCTAATGGACCTACAGATCAGAAGCTCCAACGATACGAGATTGCTCGGTTAATCTCATTAACCTCCCAATCAACATTCGTTAACTGCGGGAACACTCAACTAAAGTCCCACAGCTGCACTCTTCTCACTGCAGATATATTTCTGTGTCCATGGATATTGACCAATAACAGCAAGTGAATCCTTCACGAATGTTTGTAACACCAGCTGGGTCAAATTACCGCTCACCCCTAGGTTAGTGTTCCTCTAATGAACAATTTGTTTGTGGTCCTACCAACAAACAGAGTCCCTCTCGAGCCAATGAGAGGGTCGGACCCTTTGTTCAAGTCCTAGAGACACCACTTAAGGGAACATTCCTCTACTTCCCTAGTAGGCGGGAATGAGTGAATTCTGTCTTGCTAAGTTAAGTTCCAAGCCGCTCACTCGGTCTTGTCCCCAAGAAGATAGGCATATTGAGTCGGAGAATCTGGCCACTCTCACCCATACTAGTCAAAGGACAATCCCTCGCAAACAGGAGTTTGTAACCTGCTAAGAATTGAGATCAAGCTGCCTAGGTCATCCTAGTGAAATAGAAACCTAACTAGTCAACGGAGTTACAGCTAGAGGTTACTATTTCGTGGTCCGGTCTTATGTAATCTCATTACATAAGATATCCCCACTCACATGTCATCTACACGAACACGTTAGGATCACAGTGTTTGTATCAAATACCAAGTGGGCCACATCCATAGTTTAACCAGGGTAAGGTACCCAAACCTTATCCCTTGACTATAGACCCTTTAGGCTGTATCTCGAACCGAGATCCTTTTTATGTACATTACATTCAGTTAAAGATTCATTTAACAGCCTTGGATTTTTAGTTTATTGGACTTAGGGTATAAATAAAGGCAAACTCGTAGATAACGAACAATAACAGTTTATTGAAATAATAACACTTTATTACATTAATTAGAACATAATTACAAACTACGAGTTTTAGGGCACAAATCCCAACAAACTCCCACTTGAACTAAAACTCTAGCAGGGTACATCATAATCTAAAACAGTGGTTACAAGAGATAGAAATACAATAAACTAGGGCATCCATATACCCCATTACATATCTCCCACTTGCCCTAGATTAGCTTATGTACATAGCTCGTGAGACCTGCACTTTCCGGATGACCTCGAACACTTTAGCCGTGAGAGTCTTTGTAAACGGATCGATAATATTGTGCTCGGCGATCTTCGTGGATCGTCACATCTCCTCGTTGCACTATTTCTCGTATCGGGTGATACTTCCTCTCGATGTGCTTTCTCGCTTATGGTCGCGAGGTTCCTTCGAATTGGCTACCGCACCACTGTTGTCACAGTATAACGTGATGGGAGATTCCATATTTGGAACAACTTCAAAATTAGTAAGGAATTCCCGATGTGCATTTTCGAGAATCCTTTTCGGTCTGAAAATCAGAATCAGTGTATCTAGTAAGGATCAGATCTTTAGACCCATATGCAAGCATATAGTCCTTCGTTCTCCTTAGATACTTGAGGATATTTTTAACTGTTGTCGAGTGGTCTAACCCTGGATTGGACTGGTACCTATTGACTATTCCCACTGCATAACAAATGTAGGCCTGCGTGCATAGCATAGCATACATTAAGCTACCTATCTGAGAGGTATAGGGAATATGTCTCATATCCTCAACTTCTTGAGGTGTCTTGGGACACTATTCCCTAGACAGATGAACTCCATGCCTGAAGGGTAATGAGCCCCTCTTGAAATTTTGCATCGAATATCTGGACAACATTTTGTCGATATAAGACGCTTGAGACAGTGCTAGCGTTCTGTTCTTATTCCTAAAGATCTTAATCCCAAGAACATATTGTGCCTCTCCCAAATCTTTCATTTGGAATTGGGTCGCCAGCCAATTCTTTATGTCAGTTAGGTATCCTACATCATTCCCAATGAGTAGGATATCATCCACATAAAGTACTAACAAAGCTATTTTGTCGTTGACGATCCTCTTGTAAACACAAGGCTCGTCAACGTTTTGGTCAAAGCCGTAAGACTTGATCGTAGTATCAAATCTTACATTCCAAGATCTTGATGCTTGTTTCAATCCATAAATGGATCGATTAAGCTTGCCAACTTTTTGCTCCTGACCTTGGGCTATGAATGTAAACCCGAGATCTTTCTTTGGAACTTTCTTATTAACAAACAACAAAAAGAAAGAAGAAATGAATGTTTAAAACTTGGGTTCCCATGTTTTAAAAAGAAAAGAAATGAAGTGAAAGACAAAAGGAAAACAAGGAAAGAAAGTTTAAACAATTTTGGTTTGGTTTGCTTTTAAAGACAAAAGAAGAAAAGGAAATGAAACAAATGTTTTATATATTAAGTTATTTTGTTTTGTTAAGAAAAGAAAAGAAAAGAAAAGAAAAGAAAGAAAGAAGATAAAGGAAAGAAAAGAAAAGGAAAAAGAAATGGAAAATGAAAAAACAAAAAGTTCAAAAGGACAAAACCCTCCACCGTTTGATTTTTTTTTAAAAGAAGTTCTCTCCATTTTCTTCTCTTTAATCACAAACTAAGGCTGAATCTTCGTGGTTGAAAGAGAAAGGAAGAAGAAGGAGGCTATTTTTTGGTGATTTTGAAGCTGGAGTGCAGAAGAAAAGAGGAGAACTCAAGGAAGTCAATATTACAGCAAGGAAATCAACTCAGACAAGTTCTGATTTTCTGTTCATCTCGAGCTCCACAAGAAGAGGTAAGAGTTGAGGTTTTGTTTCATGAAAGTTAACTCATATTGGAACAAAATTCGTGAAGGAAGCTCGAGCCAATTCTGATTTTAAGTTGTTGTTTTGTTAAGAGGAAGCGCAGAAGACATAATTTTCTTTGTCAAATCCAGAGAGAGGTCTCTCGATGTTTTGGTTGTTCTGATCTGTATACTTGGCGTTAGAAGCTTTAATTAGTATGGTTCGAAAGCGTATTGAATTTCCTACAAGTTTTGTGAAGGAATCGTGAGAAGAAAATGATTGGAAGATGTTGTAATCATCAAGGTTAAGTTTCAAGTTCAAAGCAGGAAGTGAAATCTGGAGCAATGAGCAAGATCATTTTAGGGGTTAAGCTACTGAGGTATTTTTGAACCAATACGTTAGGAATCTCATTTTCATGTCTTCATAAGAGTTTTAGAGGGTTCACAAAGGAAGAGTTTGGTATAAATTACATTAATTTTGGATAAGTAATGAAGACGTTATAGCTGTCTCAAAAAAGGCGTAAAAATCAAAATGCTGGAAATTTTGAAAGTGTGTTTTCTTGTAGTTTTAAGGTTAAAAGCATGAGCTCGAGGTTCTAATGGTTGATTTGGTTTGTTTGATAGGCCAAGAGAAGATAGGTCGAGTGTACGGGCTAAGATTCTAGTTCTAACACTGTGAGTGACAAAACGAACTTCGAAAATGAACCAAATGCTTTAAGAAATGCATGTTTTGCTAGAATGAATTGTTCCAAAGCTTTGTGTTTTATTTTTGAACACATGTCTATGAGTATTCTTGTTTTCCTAGAAATGCTTCAAGTGTTCATTGTGACCCTAAAAGTCTTTATAAAATTTATACATGAGCATATGTCCAATGGTTGCCAAAATTTATGGAAATGTTATGATTTCAAGCAAGCATGTACTAGCAAGTATGTTTTAAAGATTTCAAGTTTTATGAACAAGCTGAGTAAGCTTGAGTTTTATGAAAGAAAAGATAAGCAGGCATGTTCAAATGTTTTCATGTGATCTTCTAGGATATTGAGCCCGAGGCTTTATGGTACCGTGTGCACACAGGTCATTTCTGTTGTCGACGTTGAGTGAACTCCGTGACAACAACGCTGTCGTGAGTACTGGGCGGGCCCCACTACGACAAAGACGATGAGAGTGTTGGGCGGGCCCCACTACATCGTAGAACAAACATAGATTGTGACATGTTTTTAAAAAGAGTTTATATCATTTACATGCCTTACGAGATTTTAACGATATACTTGTTGGTTTTCTGAAAGTCTTTTATGATTCTACGTTTACTTTCAAAGCTTGAATACAAATGCATATGCTCATAATTTTCAGGTCACATGTTTTACAAGTTATAGATATTAAACACAGTCCACCACATCGAGCTTCATAGCTCATTCTTTCAATGTTTTCAAACTTTTCAGGTAGAGATCGAGCTCCTGGTACCTGAGTTACTGCCATAGTCTGCTAAAGCTCCATAAGTTTTAATACCTTGTACGTGGCTGGTTTTGTATAGCAAGTCTCTATGTTTTGTAGATTATTTTGAGAGGTCTATGTTGTTATAGAAGTTTTGTACATTAGTGGTTGTATAAACAATGAGTTGTCTTGTGTTGATTTGTTGCACTTGACTTTTTAGTTCTAAGAGAGCCTTATGAAGGGTTTCTCCTTGTATATGTTTAATAGTTGTCCAGTTTCCGCTATGTTATGTTAAAGTGTTCCATATGCGAACATAGTATGCTTATCAGGTGAAACAGGGTCAACAGGTATTGTTAGGAGTTAAATAATGTCTGTTGGCTTCACGCCGCCTTTCGGGCTAAGTAGCAGGTAGTTCGGGAGGGGGTGTGACAACTTGGTATCAGAGCAGTTAGCTCCATGGGAATGAGATAGGGCAAGTTAGCTCTGAGAATAAAGTAAAAGTCATAGCAAGTTATTGAGTTAGTTCAGATCGAACTAGTAGAGTATGGTTCAAGTAAGGATAAGAGCAAGTCCAGTTAGGGCTAAAATGTGAATAGAAGTTTAGTAATGTGTATTTGAGTTAAGTATCAATAACATGTCTAATATGTTGATATGTTATAGGAGTCATGCCACCACGTACTAGCAGACGACGCAGGCAGGATCAGGGCAGGACGCAGGATCCTACCCAAGGCCAATCTGAGAGGGGATCTAGTGCCCCGAGAGTCCAAACTGAGGCCAGAGATCAGCAGCATGTCATTTCCTCACAGGAGGTAGGCAGGCGAGAGAGAGCAGGGCCAAGTGATCCAGAAAAGGCGTATGGAATAGAACGTCTGAAGAAACTAGGAGCCACAGTGTTTGAGGGTTCCACAGATCCGGTGATTAGAGATATGGTGAATAAGCTTGAGAAATGTTTTGACGTGATGAGCCGCCCCCGAGGAGCGTAAAGTCAAGCTAGCCACATTCTGCTAGAGAAAAGCGAGAATGATGGTGGAAATCAATTTTAGCGAGACGGAGTGATGCACGACTTTAGATCGGCAAACTTTCGAGGCATATTTGAAGATAAATATTACCCGCACATACCGCGGGTTTAAGAGAGATGATTTTTAGAATTAAAGCAAGGGTCACTATCGGTGGTGAGTACGAGAGAAGGTATACGAGAGCTAACACGGTATTTGATGTTATTGTGGCATCCGAGAGTGACAGTGTCGACGACGATTTGAAAGGGATTACGTCATGAGATACGCATGCCTACCACAACCATTGCTAAGTGGATGACTTCTCTCACGGTAGTAGACCGCGCTCTACGTGTTGAGCGCGAGTATAGCGAGGCGCGATCGATGGTGGAGCCAACTCGTGGGCCTTCAACAACGAGCGACTTCGTGGTCGTGAAGCAGCAAGATTCACACCGGAGTAAATGTTTCAAGTCGCCGGGACTTTAAGAATCGAGTTGGCGGCCAAACATCGAGGCGCGATGAATATTAGTGGTGCCTATCGAGGCAAAGTCAAAGAGCACCTATTCAATCTGCCAGATCCACAAAGAAGACCACGACAATGCAGAGTTCTGTTGCGGTGCAACAAGGAGAACTCCATGTCCAAATTGTGGTAAGATTCATCGAGGCCAATGTCTTGTTGGTGTCAATGTGTGTTACCAGTGTGGCGGCCTGGGGCATTTCAAGAGGATTGTCCACGACTTAGAGAGCGGCCGCATGCACAGAGGGACGGGGAGTTGGATCCTGCGGTTGAGCGGGTAGAGAGTTGCAGTACTGCGGGAGAGGGCACCAGTGGTGCAAAAATGAGAAGGGAGTTGTAGGAAGACCCCAGGCAACGAGGAAAGGTCTACGCTATGACTCAAAGAAGAAGCGAGAGGATGCACGGATGTGATTACTGTACGATCTCTATTTGTAATGTACCTGCATGTGTTTTGATAGATCCAGGTGCTACGCATTCCTTTGTTTCCAGTATATTCCTAACTATGCTTAATAGGAAGCTAGAGCCTTTATTTGAGGAGTTAGTTATATACACTCCAGTTGGTGATGCTTTACTAGTCAATTCAGTGTTGCGAGATTGTGAGGTCTTAGTAGAAGGTCTCAATATGTTAGTGGATCTTCTTCCACTAGAGTTGCAGGTGTTAGATGCAATCTTAGGGATGAATTTCTTATTCACTCATTATGCTACCATGGATTGCCATAGAAAGGAAGTTGTTTTTAGAAAACCAGGGTTGGCTGAAGTGGTTTTCAGGGGTGAAAAGAAGATTATTCCTACGAGTTTGATTTCAGCATTCAAAGCTCAGAAGTTGTTGAGAAAAGGTTGCACGGCGTTTCTTGCTCACGTAGTGGAGGTGCAGGAAGAAAAGCTAAAACCAGAAGATGTTCTTGTGGTAAATGAGTTTCTTGATGTTTTTCCAGCAGATCTGTCAGGGTTGCCACCTGATAGGGAAGTAGAGTTCACTATTGAATTGCTACCAGGAACAACACCTATTTCGCAAGCGCCGTATAGAATGGCTCCAAGTGAGCTCAAGGAGTTGAAGATGCAGTTACAAGAACTAGTTGATAAAGGATACATCAGACCTAGTGTATCACCCTGGGGAGCTCCAGTGTTATTTGTAAAGAAGAAAGATGGTACCCTCAGATTATGAATTGATTACAGATAGTTAAACAAAGTCACGATACGTAACAAGTATCCTTTACCCCGTATAGATGACTTGTTTGACCAGTTACGAGGAGCATCAGTGTTCTCTAAGATTGATTTAAGATCAGGATACCACCAGTTAAAGGTAAGGGAATCAGATATGTCTAAGACAGCATTCAGAACCAGGTACGGGCATTATGAGTTTTTAGTAATGTCGTTCGGTTTGACGAATACACCAGCAGTTTTCATGGACCTCATGAACAAGATATTCCACCAATATTTGGATCAGTTTGTGATAGTATTTATTGATGATATATTAGTTTACTCAGTTGACAAGAAAGCTCATGAGGAACATTTGAGGATTATTCTGCAAACACTACGAGATAAACAGTTGTACGCTAAATTCACCAAATGTGAGTTTTGGTTGAATCAGGTAGTGTTTTTGGGGCATGTTGTCTCAGCAAATGGTGTTAGTGTGGATCCAAATAAAGTTAAAGCTGTAGTCAACTGGGAGAGACCAGCCAGTGCGACAGAGGTACATAGTTTCCTAGGCTTGGCAGGATACTACAGACGGTTTGTTGAGGATTTCTCACGATTAACATTACCCTTAACAGCTTTGACAAGGAAAAATGCTAAGTTTGAGTGGTCAGATAAGTGTGAACAGAGTTTTCAGGAGCTGAAAAAGAGATTAGTTACAACACCTATTCTGACACTCCCAGTAACGGGAAAAGAGTATGTGATTTACTGTGATGCCTCGAGACATGGTTTAGGGTGTGTTCTGATGCAAGAAGGAAAAGTAATAGCTTATGCATCAAGGCAATTGAAAAAGCACGAGTGTAATTACCCTACCCATGATCTTGAATTAGCAGCAGTTGTTTTAGCACTGAAGATCTGGAGACATTACTTGTTTGGTGAGAGGTGTCATATTTTTACAGATCATAAGAGTATGAAGTATATCTTTGATCAGAGAGAGTTGAAGATGAGATCAGATGGAGCCATAGAGAGGCAGGGAAGAGTGTGTTCCAAGTTTTAGTGAGCTTAAAGATGCTATTCTAGAGGAAGCTCACAGTTCAGCTTACGCTATGCATCCAGGAAGCACCAAGATGTACAAAACTTTGAAGGGAACGTATTGGTGGCCTGGAATGAAGCGGGAGATAGCTGAATATGTTGTGATGTTTAATCGCCAATGAGTTAAACTGTTAGAGACAGAGACCATGAGGACTCCTTAATCCATTGCCAGTGCCAGAATGGAAATGGGAGCATATCACTATGGATTTTCTGTTTGGATTACCACGTACTTCAAGTGGGCATGATGGTATTTGGGTAATAATGGATAGACTCACTAAAACAGCACGGTTTGTACCAATTAAAGAGACGTCTACGCTTGATCAACTAGCTAAGCTATACGTCGACAGAATTGTGAGTCAGTACGGAGTGCCAGTGTCCATAGTTTCAGATAGAGATCCAAGATTTATTTCTAAGTTTTGGCCTAGCTTACAGAAAGTTATGGGAACAAAGCTGAAGTTTGGCACAACATTCCATCCTCAGACAGATGGGCAGTCAGAGAGGACCATCCAGACCTTAGAGGACATGTTGAGAGCATGTGTTCTTCAATTTAAGGGAAGTTGGGATACACACCTATCACTTATGGAATTTGCTTACAATAACAGCTACCAGTCGAGTATTGGTATGGCACCATTTGAGGCTCTGTATGGAAGACCATGTAGAACGCCCATATGTTGGAACGAAGTTGGAGAGCGGAAGCTTATCGGTCCTGAGTTGGTGCAAGTTACAACAGATAATGTTAAGATAATCTGGGAGAATCTAAAGGTAGCTCAAGACCGTCAGAAGAATTACGCAGATAAGCGACGAAAGGACTTAGAATTCCAAGTCGAAGATCAAGTTTTCTTGAAGTTATCTCCGTGGAGAGGTGTCCTTCGTTTTGGCAAGAAGGGTAAGCTAAGCCCTAGGTATATTAGTCCTTATAAAGTAACGGGTCAAGTTGGGCCAGCAGCCTGCAGACTCGAGTTACCAGCAGAACTATCTCGAGTACATGATGTATTTCATGTGTCCATGTTGAGGAAGTATATTTCAGATCAGACACATGTGTTGCAAGCACAACCAGTTAAGCTGAAAGAAAACATGAGTTACGTAGAGGATGCAGTTCAAATCCTCGACAGGAAAGAGCAAGTTTTGAGAAACAAGACGATCCCACTCGTGAAGGTTCGTTGGAGACAACACGGAGTGGAGGAGTCAACCTGGGAGTTAGAGGATCTAATGAGGAGGAAGTACCCGATGATTTTCACTTAAAGACTACTCAATTTCGAGGACGAAATTTCTCAAGGGGAGGTAAGTTGTAAACCCGAGATCTTTCTTTGGAACTTCCTTATTAACAAACAACAAAAAGAAAGAAGAAATGAATGTTTAAATCTTGGGTTCCCATGTTTTAAAAAGAAAAGAAATGAAGTGAAAGACAAAAGGAAAACAAGGAAAGAAAGTTTAAACAATTTTGGTTTGGTTTGCTTTTAAAGACAAAAGAAGAAAAGGAAATGAAACAAATGTTTTATATATTAAGTTATTTTGTTTTGTTAAGAAAAGAAAAGAAAAGAAAAGAAAAGAAAAGAAAAGAAAGAAAGAAGATAAAGGAAAGAAAAGAAAAGCAAAAAGAAATGGAAAATGAAAAAGCAAAAAGTGCAAAAGGACAAAAGGACAAAACCCTCCACCGTTTGATTTTTTTTTTAAAAGAAGTTCTCTCCATTTTCTTCTCTTTAATCACAAACGAAGGCTGAAACTTCGTGGTTGAAGGAGAAAGGAAGAAGAAGGAGGCCATTTTTGGTGATTTTGAAGTGGAGTTCTTGAGAAGAAAAGAGGAGAACTCAAGGAAGTCAATATTACAAACAAGGAAATCAACTCGGACAAGTTCTAATTTTCTGTTCATCTCGAGCTCCACAAGAAGAGGTAAGAGTTTAGGTTTTGTTTCATGAAAGTTAACTCATATTGGAACAAAATTCGTGAAGGAAGCTCGAGCCAATCCTCGATTTTAAGTTCTTTGTTTTGTTAAGAGGAAGGCGGAAGACATAATTTTCTTTGTCAAATCAGAAAGGTCTCGATGTTTTGGTTGTTCGATCTGTATACTTGGAGTTAGAAGCTCTAATTGGTATGGTTTGAAATCTTATTGAATTTCCTACAAGTTTCCTGAAGGAATCGTGAGAAGCAAATGATTGGAAAATGTTATAATCATCGAGTTAAGTTTCGTGTTGCAGCGGAAGTGAAATGAACAAAGAAAGAAGATCATTTTAGGGGTTAAGCTCTGAGGTATTTTCGAACCAATACGTTAGGAACCTCATTTTCATGTCTTCATAAGCGTTTTAGAGGGTTCAAAAAGGAAGAGTTTGGTATAAATTACATTAATTTTGGATAAGTAATGAAGACGTTATAGTCTCAAAAAAGCAAAGCGAAAATCTGAAAATGCTGGAAATTTTGAAAGTGTGTTTTCTTGTAGTTTTAAGGTTAAAAAGCAGGAGCTCGAGGTTCTAATGGTTGATTTGGTTTGTTTGATAGGCCAAGAGAAGATAGGTCGAGTGTACGGGCTAAGATTCTAGTTCTAACACTGTGAGTGACAAAACGAACTTCGAAAATGAACCAAATGCTTGAAATATGCTTATATGCTTTAAGAAATGCATGTTTTGCTAGAATGAATTGTTCCAAAGCTTTGTGTTTTATTTTTGAACACATGTCTATGAGTATTCTTGTTTTCCTAGAAATGCTTCAAGTGTTCAATGTGACCCTAAAAGTCTTTATAAAATTTATACATGAGCATATGTCCAATGGTTGCCAAAATTTATGGAAATGTTATGATTTCAAGCAAGCATGTACTAGCAAGTATGTTTTAAAGATTTCCAGTTTTATGAACAAGCTGAGTAAGCTTGAGTTTTATGAAAGAAAAGATAAGCAGGCATGTTCAAATGTTTTCATGTGATCTTCTAGGATATTGAGCCCGAGGCTTTATGGTACCGTGTGCACACAGGTCATTTCTGTTGTCGACGTTAAGTGAACTCCGTGACAACAGTTACTGCCGTGAGTCTTTGGCGGCCCCCCACTCGACAAAGACGACGATGGGAGTGTTAGGCGGGCCCCACTACATCGTAGAACAAACATAGATTGTGACATGTTTTTAAAAAGAGTTTATATCATTTACATGCCTTACGAGATTTTAACGATATACTTGTTGGTTTTCTGAAAGTCTATTATGATTCTACGTTTACTTTCAATGCTTGAATACAAATGCATATGCTCATAATTTTCAGGTCACATGTTTTACAAGTTATAGATATTAAACACAGTCACTCACTGAGCTTCATAGCTCATTCTTTCATTGTTTTCAAACTTTTCAGGTAGAGATCGAGCTCCTGGTACCTGAGTTACTGCCATAGTCTGCTAAAGCTCCATAAGTTTTAATACCTTGTACGTGGCTGGTTTTGTATAGCAAGCCTCTATGTTTTGTAGATTATTTTGAGAGGTCTATGTTGTTATAGAAGTTTTGTACATTAGTGGTTGTATAAGCAATGAGTTGTCTTGTGTTGATTTGTTGCACTTGACATTGTTCTAAGAGAGACTTATGAAGGGTTTCTCCTTGTATATGTTTAATAGTTGTCCAGTTTCCGCTATGTTATGTTAAAGTGTTCCATATGCGAACATAGTATGCTTATCAGGTGAAACAGGGTCAACAGATATTGTTAGGAGTTGAATAATGTCTGTTGGCTTCACGCCGCCTTTCGGGCTAAGTAGCAGGTAGTTCGGGAGGGGGTGTGACAATGAACCCTTCGGGCTGAGACATATAGATGCTCTCGTCAAGATTACCATTCAAAAAGACAGTCTTGACGTCCATTTGTCAAATTTTATAATCGTAAAATGCGACTATGGACAAGAGTATCCTTATAGACTTCAGCATAGCAACAGGGGAAAAAGTTTCTTCATAGTCAACTCCTTCCCTTTGGGTAAAACCCTTTGCTACAAGCCTAGCCTTAAAGGTCTATACCTTTCCGGCTGCATCTCTCTTTCTCTTATAGATCCATTTACACCCTATGGGTCTAACCCCTTCAGGTTGGTCTACAAGTTCCCATACTTAATTGAAGTCCATTGACTCCATTTCAAGGTCCATGGCTTTGATCCATTGGTCGTTGTCTACGTCATTCATTGCTTGTTTATAAGACAATGGATCTTCTACGTCGTCATCAGGTATGACAACTTGAGTTTCAGCTAAACCCAAGTAGCGGTCAGGTTGGGAAATAACCCTCCCACTGCGTCGAGGCATTCCCAACGATTGAGAAGGACGAGACTGACTTGAGGTGCTGACTCCTCCATCAACTCTTGATGAAGGTCCAGCTTGATCAACAACTTTTGTTGGTTCATGTGTAGCTTCATTTAGTACTAATTTACTACGCGGTTTATGGTTCCTCATGTGATGTTCCTCCAAGAACGTGCGTTTGTCGATACAATCACCTTGCTTTCTTGTGGGTCGTAGAAAAGACCACCTCTCATTTCTTTGGAATAGCCAACAAATTGGCACAATCTTGAACAAGGTTCCAGTTTCTTTGGGTTTGTCACGAGCACGTGTGCCGGACAACCCCAAATCCTGAAGTGTTGTAAACTAGGTGTACGCCCCTTCCAAAGTTCAAAAGGTGTTTCTATAAGAGAAAAGGTTACAGAGCCATAGAGCCCTTAGAACTTGTACATTCGGATCTTTGTGGTCCGGTGAATGTTAAAGCTCGAGGAGGGTACGAATATTTCATCTCTTTCATAGATGATTATTCGAGGTATGGTTATCTATACCTAATGCATCACAAGTCTAAAGCTCTTGAAAAGTTCAAAAGTATAAAAGGTGAAGTAGAGAATGCATTAGGAAAACAATTAAAACACTTCGATCCGATCGAGGTGGAGAGTATATGGATTTGAGATTCCAAGACTATATGATAGAACATGGAATTAAATCTCAACTCTCAGCACCTAATACACCACAGCAAAATGGAGTGTCGGAAAGGAGAAATAGAACCTTGTTAGACATGGTTCGTTCTATGATGAGCTATGCTCAATTGCCTCCCTCGTTTTGGGGATATGTAGTAGAGACTGCAGTTCAAATCTTGAACAGTGTTCCATCAAAAAGTGTTTCAGAAACACCTTTTGAACTTTGGAAGAGGCGTACACCTAGTTTACAACACTTCGAGATTTGGGTTGTCAAGACACGTGCTCGTGACAAACCCAAAGAAAGCTGGAACCTTGTTCAAGATTGTGCCAATTTGTTGGCTATTCCAAAGAAATGAGAGGTGGTCTTTTCTCGACCCACAAGAAAGCAAGGTGATTGTATGTCGACAAGCATGCGTTCTTGGAGGAACATCACATGAGGAACCATAAACCGCGTAGTAAATTAGTACTAAATGATTTACTACGCGGTTTATGGTTCCTCATGTGATGTTCCTCCAAGAACGCAGCGCTTGTCATACAATCACCTTGCTTTCTTGTGGGTCGAGAAAAGACCACCTCTCATTTCTTTGGAATAGCCAACAAATTGGCACAATCTTGAACAAGGTTCCAGTTTCTTTGGGTTTGTCACGAGCACGTGTGCCGGACAACCCCAAATCCTGAAGTGTTGTAAACTAGGTGTACGCCCCTTCCAAAGTTCAAAAGGTGTTTCAAACACTTTTGATGGAACACTGTTCAAGATTTGAACTGCAGATCTCTACTACATATCCCCAAAACGAGGAGGCAATTGAGCATAGCTCATCATAGAAACTAACCATGTCTAACAAGGTTCTATTTCTCCTTTCCGACACTCCATTTTGCTTTGTGGTGTATTAAATGTCGAGAGTTGAGATTTAATTCCATGTTCTATCATATAGTCTTGGAATCTCAAATCCATATACTCCACCTCGATCGGATCAAGTGTTTTAATTGTTTTCCTAATGCATTCTCTACTTCAAACCTTATACTACTTTGAACTTTTCAAGAGCTTTAGACTTGTGATGCATTAGGTATAGATAACCATACCTCGAATAATCATCTATGAAAGAGATGAAATATTCGTGTATTCTCCTCGAGCTTTAACATTCACCGGACCACAAAGATCCGAATGTACAAGTTCTAAGGGCTCTATGGCTCAGAACCTTTCCGAGAAAAGGTCGCTTGGTCATTTTACCTTCCAAGCAAGATTCGCGCAAGGCAGTAAAGAATCATCTTCTAACTTGTTTAGAAGTCCATTCTTAGAGAGTCTCTCAATCCGGTTGAGATTAATATGACCAAGTCTAAGATGCCACAGATAGGTATTATTATTTGGAGAAATGCTTTGCCTTTTATTTTGAGTGTTAGCATTCTTAAACATCTCATGATTTAAAATTGCTTTGGTTTTATTCGGTTTGATGACGTATACAAAGGCATTTTTCAATTTAGCGAGAACAAGTATTGACACCCTTTTTCTAAATGAACGCTTCATTAATTGAAAAAGAAATACAATAACCAAGTTCTATTAAACAAGAGATAGAAATTAAGTTCCTTTTAAGCTTAGGAACTATATACCGATTTTTAAAGAAAGAAATCTATCTCCGAAAAATAACTTGGCATCTCCCATCGCACGCAGTGAGGCAGCGTCTCCGTTCCGACCACGAACATCATCTCACCTCTTCGAGCTCCTTGAAGGAACTAGTTTCCTGAAATGAAGAGCAAACGTGATTAGTGGCTCCTGAATCAAGTATCCAGGTAAAATCATCATTTTTCACTAAACAAGTTTCAAGAACAAGTAAATCTAATTTACCTTTCTTCTCTTTGAGCTCAGCAAGGTATTTTGGGCAGTTTCTCTTCCAGTGCCCATCCATGTTGCAGTGGAAACACTTTCCTTTATCTGCAAGCTTGGCTTTTTCCTTGCCTTTGTCAGCAGCAGGTGCCTTCCCTTTCCCTCCTATTTTCTTCTTTCTTCTTAAGCCCAGAAGAAGAAGAAGAGTTACAGGACTTAGTCCTAGAGGATGAACCCTTCTGGAACCTTCTAGAATGGACAAATAGATTTGCCTCTCCATCAGCCTTTCCCTTATTCTTCATAACAGACTAGAAAGTCTATAGTTCATTAAGGAGAGTCACTACTACAAATTATAGATTTCTTGACACTTGCAAGTTTTAAATACTTGTCATTTTTATGAGAAAACGTCAAGTAAGATGAAGTTTTAAAAGAAAAACGTCAAGAAAAATTAAAAAAACACGGAGGGTGACAAAGATTTCAGATTTTTCACGCTTCCAGTTTCTTGACATTTAAAAAACGTCAGGTGTAGAAAAATGGAAAAGGCGGAAAAGGCGCTACTTTTTTTAACGCTTGCAACTTCTAATTACTTGACGTTTGTATGAAAAAACGTCAAGTAAAATGGATTTTAAACAAAAAAACTTCAAGAAAATGAAAAAAAAGGCAGAGGTTGACGAAGTTTTTCGGATTTTTTCACGTTACGATAAAACTTGACACTTTAAAAACGTAAAGTGTAAATCGAATTTTCTTGCCCTATTTTAGTGCCTTCTTTCTAAATTATTCTAAAACTTAACGATGAAACCCTCGCGCCGCAAACGAACGCCCTCCAGCCCACCGTCTTCTTCCTCTTCTCTTATCCCTCTCAAGCTCCTTCTATCGTGCGACCATCACCCTCAACCTCTCATCTCTCTTGTCGTGAGTGAGTCCGCCGCCCATCTTCTTCTTTTTCTTATATTTTCTTCTTCGCGCAAGGATGCCGCCGGCCAAAAGATCGGGTTTCAGAAAATTAAATGATAAATCTTTCTGGTTGTTTTGAGATTCTTGCAGCTTTATGTGGTAATTATTCTTTTCTCCTCCCACCCTTTAAAAAAAACCATTTTATATATTTTGTTGGCTTCGAATGTTGTTTTAGCTGCCTCTGTCTCTACCTTCGTCCCATTACTCTCGAAGAAGATTTCAAGCTCCATTTATTTCTAATAATCTCAATTTCTCTCCCTTTGATTTACAGAGAAGTTGTACCAACCTGCTAGTCAAGGTTGTCCTCATCAAGGTAAGCTCAAACTATAATTCAAATACATACATATACATTTTTTTCTGAGATTTGTAAACCCTTCCTCAAGAGACAAATGTTTGTTCATAATAATTGTGGTTGTTTTATGGTTCAATCTTTCATTCAGAGGAGGAATAAAAATTCTCTGTTGTTGTTGCACGCCTGTGTTCATCAACTGCAAAGATCAATTCTTATTCTCTGTTGTTGTTGCACGCCTGTGTTCATCAACTGCAAAGATCAATTCTTTTTTTTAGTCTTTTCATTTCTGGATGAATGATCAAGCCAATAAAACACTGTCTTCTTAGATTGCTGATTTGATATGTTTTATTTTGTGTGCTTCAAAGATTTTTTTTTTAGTACCCACCGAGCTTTTTTGTGTTTGTACGTTGTGGATCCTAATGTTTACACCCCCTCTTTCCATTACCAACCTCTCAGTTTCAAAATACCTTTTGATCATCTTATGTTATGGTAATGGAGTTTCAGTTGATGTCCTAATTCACACGACTCTGCCCATCATATTTTAGCAGTAATCTGTATGTTTTTATCAGTTTGAGTGTCTGTTTGCTAATACAGTCATGGTTCAAAAACTTGGATTATAAATCTTCTGAACTTTGAACCATATACCGCCTTCGGCTGTTGGCTTTCTATCGAGCTTACTATTCACTATTTCGAATCGATTAGAAACGTCGGGTTCTATCTACTAGAATAAGGTTTGTTTGTTAGAGGTGTTGTATTTGCTTTGGCAAGCTACAGAGTCCAACACTATGAAGAGGGATGCCTGTTTTTTGGTCCTCTGAATCCCCATATTGTTGCCAAGAGTCTAATAATTCATGATGATTGAGGCATAACTTCTTGACTTCAGTTCATTCTTGCTAAAGATTTTAAGGCTTCTATTGAAAAGAAAAGGAGCAACCTCAAACCATGTTACCAACCACATACCACATATAAGACAAGGCTAAGCAAACATTCATATTAATTGAAGTATCTTAATCAAACATATCGTACATGTTTTGACCTTGTGGAATAACATGCCATATCTTTGACTTTTCTTCGTTGTGTCTATGTTTGAAAATTTGAACATTCAAGAATATTTTAATGTCTCTTCGGGAAGATTAGACGAGAATATTTTATTTCCTTAGATAAGTAAATTCTCTTAATTAAACCAAGAAGGAGATTTTTAAACTGAGTTTGACATAAAATGGGAATGAATTAAGCATTTTTATGGTGGTTGTCCATCCAGATGATAAGTCTATGTAAGCATTTTTAGATGTCTCCATCTTTGTTTACCACCGTTCTTTATTCATCTTGTCGAGTTTAAATCTTGCCCCAACGACATAAAGTTTTGTCATAGTTTCTATCTTATTGCCCGTTGTATATTTTGAGTTATGTTGAAAATCTTTGTTACCAATTAAAAATAAAAGTTCGTATAGTTCTCATGGTTGAAAAATAAATTGACAATTTCTATGGTAATTACTTTTCCCATTTATACTTGTTCAGATTACAACAACATTTAGGACAATACATAGCCCTAATATTCAATTACGACTTCAAAATTTAATATGTGAGCTTTGTACCATCGTAATTGGCCCAATGTTTCAGGGCTCATGTGTTATTTTCTTTGGATTGGGCGATATTGTCTGTCATGCTATGAGCTTACTTTTTTAAGTTTAGTTGTTTGTGTTGAAGAGTTTTTATAACTTTAATTGTTGTATTATTTTGATGAGTGTATTTATAGTTTTGATAAACTTAGTTTGGCGTTGAAACGCAATTTTCAGGTTATTTGGTATCGAGATGCAATTTTCAACAAACTTTTTATTCCTTTAAGCGTCGAACTGTGAGGCTATGAAGTCCATTTTTCCCCCCTTTAGTCTAGTTTAGCACTTGTAGGATTGGTTGTTCTGCTGAACTTTCTTCGCATGTTTTAAGTCATAAGTCGTGTTTTGAGCATTTATGAAATTAGTCTTTTTCTGCTGAGAAATATCTGATTGTTGAACCACAACCCTTGTGTATTTGAAGTTAGTGTGGGTGATTGGGAAGAATGGTTTGTTTTTGAAGTGTTTCTGATGTTACAACAGGTCAATGAAATTTTGGTAAAATCCTAGTAGCGTCGTTATGCTGCCGAAATTTCGGAGTGAACGACGTGTCTTAAGTAACGCCCAAGTTAGGTTTATCCCCAGAATTTATGGTCGTTACACTTAAATCTCTCTCAAATCAATTTCAGTAATGTAGCATTTGTTTTAACAAGTACGAACCTTCAGTTTGCAGTGTGAGTGTGATTCGGGCATCCTCCAACACACTTTCAGCAAAGCGTTTTGACTCTTTTAGCAATGTTAGTCCCTTTAAGCTCATTCAAACTAGATTATATTATCCTACATTGGTTATATTGCTCGAATACCATTTAATTTTAGTTTTTAATACTCTCATCTATATGGGCCACAACACGAATAGGTTCATTTTGGTTAACCATAAGCCATGGAAGTCGACTTGGCAAAAGGAAGTTGATCTGAGCATCAACTAGCGAGACTTTGAGCCATTTTCGTAAGTCTAAGTGCATTTTAATCTTTTTCGAACCCCATGTAAGTGTTGTAAGTATGTTAATCGTCTTAATCCTCCTTGGTCGACGTTTATGACATTAGGTTAGATCTCATTTTCCCTCCATTTGAGCATGCTTCTTAGAATTAGCGCGGGGATTGCTTTCCTTCACTATTCGGGATGTGAGGGAGTGAGTCGAGTAGGCAGATGGGTAGCCAGTATTCGAGATCGTTTTGTTTTAAGAGGGGTTGGCATGATTGAGTAAATTCACTTGTTGCATGTTTTAGAGTTCTGAATTGCTTACTTAGTATGTTTATGTTCACCCTTGTTGCTTAATGTTGTGTTTTGCAGGTAATACTCAAGTACTTGGCGGGTGACAAAGGTGTTGCAGAATTATGGTGACGTTTTTAAAGTTTTGGTCATAATGTGGTCAATAAGTTTCATGTTTAAACTCTTTATAGTGTGTTAGGTTAATGAACGTAAAGTTCTCTTGTTTTGTAAACCTCCTTGAATGTTAGTTGAGTTTATGGCTTAGAATCGTTACAATAGTTCTTGTAATTTTTGAATTGTTGACATGAGGTTTCATAAGTCCTTGTAATTTTAGAATTCTTCATGAGCTTAATAGTTTGATATTGTTAAAGATGTGAATTTTGTTAAAGTGTGGAAGATTAGTTGATGAAATTATGCATTTTTCAATATAACCAATTATTGGAACGCAGTGCAGAAAATTCAAGATAATAGGGAATATTTAACAGATTGGAAAAAAAAACACAAACTAACAAGACATGTATAATGTGTCAAGATCTAATTTATATTGACATTTTTTAAACGTCAAGATAAAATTATATTTGACTCATTTAAATTGTCAAGTAATTTATATTTGACATTCTTCAAACGTCAAGATAAAAATATATTTGACATAGAGAAAACGTCAAGTATTAACACAAATTTGACACTTTTTCAAAGTCAAGATAAAACTAAATTTGACGAATAAAAAGTGTCACGATTTCATGTTAAAAATTACAGATTATAAGCGTAAAAAAAGACTATACATAACACTTTATAAGTGTCAAGTATTGTATATTATTCTTGACGGTGGATTCCTTGACGGTTTGAAAAACGTCAAATAAAGCAAAATTCGACATTTTATAAACGTCAAGAAATACAGTTTTTGTAGTAGTGAGTAGTCAGGTTATACTCTATCTTGTTCATCACCGCATTGTTGCGGAATTGCAGGAAACTCTTCGGAAGAGATTCCAGGATGAACGATACCTGACTTTGCTCGTCAATGACTGCTCCGTTCATCTCAGCCACGTTGAAGTGGACCATCAGATCAAGAACGTGTTCTCTCACCGATGACCCCTCCTTCATACGGGAGTTATAAATGTATTTGAGGGATTCATGCCGAATCTGTCCAGACGGTTGTCCAAACATTTCCTGGAGTGAACTCATGATCTCACGAGCTGAGACCATGCCCTCGTGCTTTTTGGCTAGAACTTCAGAAACACTAGCCAAAATGTAGACCTTGGCCTTATCATTGGCCTTGATCCAGCGGTCGTACGCCTCCTTAATAGATTGAGGAGCGTTACGAGCAGGGATCTGAGGACATTCCTCAGTTAGTACAAATCGTACGTCGTCAACAATGAGAATCGTATTCAAGTTGGACTTCCACGTAGTAAAATTCTCATAAGTTAAACGATCGCTTTTAAGTAAGGCTATTATTGAGGACGACATGCTGAAAATCCAAAATAGTTCTAATTAGTTATGCCTTTTAAACACATTGTAAAAACCAATCAAATTTAGCAAAATTATTAAAGAACCTAGTGTTTAAACTAAAACCCTTCGCTTAAGTTAAACCTTTAATTTTGCAACGATACTTCACGGGTTTAGAACAAAAGCCTCCGTCAAGCGTCAGTCATTCCTCCCTTGAATTGAGACTTTCTCATCCAATTCTCACTACCAGAACATCTCATGTCCCAATGATCCTTAGCTACCGTTTGTTTGGTCAATGACTTGTTAACTAGCTTAACTCATCCCGTAAATGTGACCCTACCATTTTCGAGATCCAATAGGCCCACCCAACAAAGCTACTATTAAGAAAGACAAGCTGGCGGCAAACAACCTAAGAGACCCTATCCATTTCTGGAGTTCGCGGTGTTCTGATCCCTATAGTCAGGCCCTCCGTAGGGTTTGGCTGCTCCAGAATAACCTAGCAGACGGACTATAGAAATCTCACGGTGCGACCTAATGAAGGAGACTGTGGGATACGTTGACACGCGTCCTGCTCCCATTTACTATGGATACTTCCCTCATTCACCTTGGTATTGAACCATGCAAACACATACCGTCCCTATTGACGCCACGTAGCCGGGCATGGAACTCACGATGTGAACTCTTGAGGACGTGAGAGTAAACTCGATGCGAACATCTCGTTTTCTCCCACTGAAGTTCCTAAAATTAGGGTATGGATTTAACTTAGTCGGATTCTGGCTAAAAGAATCTATCTAAGTCTATGTCTATTATAACTATTATTACTAGGTCTTAAAACCTTATGTCTAGGTGAATAAACATTTTAATTACCTAGAGATAAAACAGAATTGAGGTTAATTCAACTCTGAGTTTTGGTCGGTTCCCGGGTAGAAGGTGTTTAGATTAACTCGTCAACCTTAAGTACCTCCAGCCTTAGACAAAACTTCACCGGTAGAGTTCCCTTATAACCAAAGTCCTAAAGTCCTACTATATTTTAAACTATTTAAAATACTACGTAAGACTTATTTATAATCCTATTAGAAATTTAAACTTAGGTCTAAATTAATTTTAAACGATTTAAAACTAATTAAATTTAACCCAAGTTCCTATGTTTGCATGCATTTCTTTATTATAGGTTATGGTTTCTAAAACCCCTTTAATTTATAACTTTTATAAATTTTAATAATTAACCTATGATAAAGAAACTATATTATAAATCCAACAATCAATATTCAAATTGGAATTATAAAAGGAATTCAACTATTTGAATTATAAAATTACTTAAACAAAATAACATTTATTTTAAACTAAGTAATTTCATGCTCCATGGAATTATTTTCCATATAATCTAATTATAACACTTATAATTAATTACTCATGAAAAAATAAATTAGTCATGCATTCAACCATATTCATATAACATTTATATAAATAAAATGCATGAACATGCTTATCCTAAGGTGGAAATAATCTAAATGACATTCATATAGATAAATAGCTGTAAAACCGGAATAATTTGGCCCCTTAAGTGCAAAAAAAAAATAAATTACTTTAATTTATTTCATGAAACTGATCCAAAAACACCCTGAACCGGACCAAAAACAATTGAACCAATCGACCGGTCTGCGAATTGGCTGGAATGCCCCACGCGCCGCAACGCCGAGGCTGAGGCGGCGTAACGCAACGCGCGCCGTCGTCTTTGCGCGCTTGGTATCGGGGTAGCGTTGTAACGGCGAGGGTAGCGCGGTAACGCCGCGACCGACTTTATCGCTCGTGTCGATAGGGGAACGCGGCATTGCGACGCCGTTGTTCTTGACGTTGCAACATCGATGAACATCGCTCGTTACGTATTCTGCTTTGGTAGCGCCGCAACGTTGTCGCTTGCCGGCAATGCGACTTTCTTCCACGAACACAACAGTTTCAAACTTCAATTTCCCCTTCGATTCTCAATCGAAATGCATGAAACTGGTTCCGAACGACTCGTAACTCAATTACAGACTCAATTTTGTACTTTTTGCCCAAAAACGTAGGGGCCTTTACACCCAATTTGAACAAAATTCGAAGTAAACTAAGGCCAAAACATTCCTAAACATGTTTCACATCAAACCAAATGCATTTCCCACCAAATCAATGCAATTCTGTTTCAAAACAAAACAATACAAGCGTGCCCTGATACCAATTGATGGAGATCTGATCTCCTTGAGCAGCGAAAACGTGTTTGGGATCTTAATTACTTGATTGTTTTGCTTAAAACAAAAACCATTACATTGACAAAAAAATATAACAAGCATGAATTTCTAATCCTATTAGACATGGAATAATTGCATACATGCAAACATATGTTAAGTTTAACAATTAGACTAAGGGAAGAAAAATACCTTTGTAGTTTCAACTTGCAGCAACTTCTTGCTCCACTAAAAGAAATCAACAACACAGGAACTTCCCAAGTTTTCTGTTTTTCTTCAATAGAACACCACCAACAGTGAGCACCTTCTATATCTCTGAGTTCTTAAATCTTCCTTGGTGGGAAGGTTTCCAACAGAAGAAGAAGGGAATGAGAATGTGAGAGAGAATTCTTTCTGTGTAATAAAAAAAAATGATCGATCAACCTCCTCTCCTCCATTGGAGAGGAATAAAACGAGGGATCACCTCCCCACTCTCTATCGATGGGGAGGGAGGTGGGGAACGTGTCCTTCTGACACGTTCCCATTAATTTAATATTAAATTAAATTAAAAATATTAATTAAATCATATTTAATTAACCAAATTAAATATCTTATATTTAATTAAGATTAAATCATATTTAATCATATCCTTCCCTCTAACCTATAGTTTTAATGCACATCCAGTGTACATTAAATTTTAACCTATAGTTTTAAAATGTGAATCACATTCACACTTAATATAATATTTGAACTCTTTCAAATATTCAATTCCCCCATATAATTTAATATGAATCATATTCACATTAAATTTATAATATATAGTTCCAAAACTATATATTATATCGTATCTAAATACATTAAATATATTCTCTAATGAATTTGAACATTTTAAATTCAAATGATCTAAGAACCCTTTACGAACTAGAAGGTGGACCTAATAGACCTACATATCAGAAGCTCCAACGATACGAGATTGCTCGGTTAATCTCATTAACCTCCCAATCAACATTTGTTAACTGCGGGAACACTCCACTAAAGTCCCACAGCTGCACTCTTCTCACTGCAAATATATTTCTGTGTCCATGGATATTGACCAATAACAACAAGTCAATCCTTCACTAATGTTCGTATCACCAGCTGGGTAAAATTATCGTTTTACCCCTGGGTTACATCTTGTGCCTTAAGTACCAGTGCGCCTCTAATGAACTATTTGTTTGTGGTCCTACCAACAAACAGAGTCCCTCTCGGGCCAATGAGAGGGTCGGGCCCTTTGTTCTACTTACCCTAGTAGGCGGGACGGAGTGAATTCTGTCTTGCTAAGTTAAGTTCCCAGCCGCTTACTCGGTCTTGTCTCCAAGAAGGTAGGCATATGCTATGATGTATGTCATGCTATGTACTAGACCCGACATATGCTATGTATGTCATGCTATGTACTAGACCCGACTCGGAGTGAATTCTGATGTATGTCATGCTATGTACTAGACCCGACATATGCTATGCAGTGGGAATAGCTAGCAGGTATCAGTCTAATCCAGGATATGATCACTGGACAGCTATTAAGAACATCCTCAAGTATCTTAGGAGAACGAAAGACTATATGCTTGTGTATGGCGCAAAGGATTTGATCCTTGCAGGATACACTGACTCTGATTTTCAGACTGATGTAGATTCGAGGAAATCCACATCAGGATCAATGTTCACTCTTAACAGAGGAGCTATAATATGGAGGAGTATAAAGCAAGGTTGTATTGCTGACTCCACCATGGAGGCAGAGTATGATAAAAATCCTACAATGCTATGCAAGATGAGAGAAAAGCTTCAAAATGTAGTTGAAAATAAATGTTGTCCAACTTTATTTATGACGAACTAAAGATGCAGTTAATGAACTCAAGTGCAACTCATGCTTCATTAAAGACAATCCAAGCTTCATTTATGCAACTAGAGTTTCAAGCTACTCCAAGTGGGGATCTTTTTATGCATGGAAGGTTACAAACTTTATGTAGGTTGATCAAAAAGTCAATTCTCGGATTTATGGCTAATTCCATGTAATTTTCAGTTTTAAAGTCTTGTTTTCAATCATTTAGGTTACAAAATAGCTAGTGGAGATCATGGTATTGATGGTGTAAGTTACAACCTTTCAATTGACCATAGGTTACTATAGGGTTGATGTAAGTTACAACCTTTCAATTTATTATCAGAGTATGTCGCAGCTTGCGAAGCAGCGAAAGAGGTTGTATGGCTTAGGAAGTTCTTGACTGATTTGGAAGTTGTTCCAAATATGAATTTGCCTATCACCCTTTATTGTGATAATAGTGGTGCAGTGGCAAATTCTAAAGAACCTAGAAGCCATAAGCGCAGAAAGCACATAAAGCGCAAATACTATCTCATCAGGTAGATTGTGCAACAAGGAGACATGATCGTCACACAGATCGCTTTGGAGCACAACAATGTTGATCCGTTTACAAAGGCCCTCACGGCTAAAGTGTTTGAGGGACACCAAGAGAGTCTAGGACTACGAGTTGTACAGTAGGGCAGTTTTTCTTTGCTCAACATATTTTACCCCACAGACGTTTTAGTCCAAGTGGGAGTTTGTTGGGTTTTATGTCCTAAAACTCGTGGTTTTGTAAACTGAATGTATATTCTATTTCGCAATAAAGGTGTTATTGAATAAAGTGAATTGTGTAATGTGTAACCCTAATACAATAAAGGTCCCTTGGCTATAGGATGAATACTTGAACTTTATGTGTGACATAAAAGTAGATCAAGTTCAAGTTATAGCCAAAACAGTCTATAGTATAAGGATAGGGTTGGGTACCTTATCCTGGGGACACTATGGACGCGACCCACTTTGTAGAGTACAAACGATGTGATCCTAAATCGTTCATGTAAAGACATGCGAGTGGGGGCGTCCTATGCAATGAGTTTTCATAAGACTGGACTGCAAAATAGTCACTTAGACTTTATAGCTCAGCATCGCCTTAATCGACTATATTCATACGATGACCTAGGTAACTCGATCTTAATCCTGGAGCGTTCTATAACTCCTGTTTATTCGGATTATCCTTAGATTTTGCATGGGTGAGAGTGGCCCGAGACTGCCGACTCAATATGCCTCCCATTTCAGGGATAAAATCGGGTAGATAGCTGGGAACATAGTTCTGCAAGATGGAATTCACTCCTACCCGCTTTAGGGATTAGTAGAGAGGTTTTCCCTTAAGTGCTGACTCCGGGTCTTGAACAAAGGGCCCACCCCTCTCATTGGCCCGAGAGAGATTCGGTTTGCTGGTTGGACCACAAACCAATTATTCATTAGAGGATCAGTTGTACTTAAGGAACAAGAGGTAATTACAGGGTAAAACGATAATTTTGACCCAGCTGTAATTACGAACGACCTGTGAATGATCGACTTACTAATCATGGTTATATCGAGTAGACAGAAATATATCTACAGTGAGGAGAGTGCAGCCACTGGGCTTTAGTGGAGTGCCCCGGTGGTTAGCGAATGTTGATTAGCTAGGCTAAAGAGTTTGGTCGGTTAATCTCGTATCGTTGGAGCTCATGATTTGTAGGTCCATTAGGTTCTCCTTACTAGCTCAGACTAAGCCTTGTAACTTTTTTAGAGAAAAGAATTTGAATTGTTCAAATTCGTTTTTGGGAGAAATCGTTAATTATATGTGATATATTTAACGAGTCATAGCTTAATTATGAATTAAACTATGATTAATAGGAGGTGAATATATTTAAATATGATTTAAATATTGGATCGATTTATAGCATGAATAAGGTTCATGTTTGAAAAATCGATTGGGATCGAGAAATTTATTTAATTTAATATTAGATATTAAATTAAATTAAAATTAATTAATTAAATTATTTTTTGAATTATTTAATTAATTAAATTAATTTTAATTTAAAATCAATTTAATATTAATTTTTTGAATAAAAATTAAATAAAAATTAGTGGATTTTCATGGATTTTCATTAAAATCCAGAATGCAACTTGCCCAATCCCTCTCATCTTCAAAATTGGCCAAAATTGGCCACCTCCACCTTAATCCATCCTCATCACTGTTGAGATGTCACTCTAATGAAGCTTATTGAAGCTTTATATAATGGTGATTTGAGGTATGTTATAGAATTTTGCAGAAAAAAGGTATTCCCGAATTAATGACCTTTGAGGTTTTTTCTACCAAATTCTCTCAACCTAGGATCCCACAATCCGTTCTAAGGGCTGAGGATAGTACGGAAGACTCTAACAGTTGTCCACGAAGTGTTCGTGTTGAAAATAATCCACCAGGTGAAGAGAATTTGATCTTCAAAGTTGAGTTTTCTATCCCTCTGTTTTTCCAGCTTTGAGCATGCATTTTATTTTACAAAATTGATCAACTTAGAGTGTTCAAGATCCAAAATTGCTTCCGCTTTCTTAATCTAGACTCTTTCACCAAGTGCCTAAATAACTACCATCTCGTGAATTTCCATCAATTTTAGGTACAAAATGGTGAAAATTAAACAATATTCAGAGAAATCATGATGCACATACCTAAGATCCTAAGAGGGACAATAGAATGGTGGAGAATAAAAATCATCCAAAGTCATGCTTGAGAAATAAGTCCGGACTTTCACACAATAGCAACACAACCAAAACATGGGACAACAAAGACTCAAAAACAACACTCAAAAGTAAATTAAATAAGGAAACAACTAACACACAAAAACAAACAAGGAAAGACACACAAACACACTTTAGTCTAAAATTTAAAGTTTTCTCCTAATATTAATTAATCTAAATAATCGCCATTCTCCGGCAACGGCGCCAAAAACTTGTTGCGTAAAATTTTAATGGTGCAATACCGCAGTGTACCGGTCAAGTTTTAGTATACTGATTTAAGAGTCCAAGTATCGTCCTCCGGAATGGGTTTCTAGATTAATTAATTATTAAGATACTAATTCTAAATTTTAGCTAAAGTAACATAAAATGGATAGGTGGCTGAAAGTAAAGACAAACAACAAACTAACACGTTGAGACACGAATTGATAGATTTGAGGAAAGCGACTTTACAAGTTAATGACTTAATCAACACATGCAATGAACTAAAGAGATGAATTTATAAACAAGAAGTAAGATACTCAAGAAAACCTCTCGATTCTTAGTGAGCCTTGCACATGCTATAAATTCTATAGTCTCCATATGAACCTACGACATGCACGACTTTAAGCAACTTCTTTATGTGTTTCCCTTAGATTTCTAGGTCATTCTCATGCCAGACTCCTAAGGGTTTTGACAACTTTTCTCTAATTCAAGTTTTATCTCTCGAGTCCACTTAAACCAACAAAATCAAGAGTTAAAGAATGAATTGCCAAAAATAATAATAAAATAAGCTTCAATACATAGCAAATAAGTCTTAACAAGCAAATCAAATCCTAATAACAACATTTAGCTACTCTAAATCACATGAAAACCAAGCTAAACATGTAGGAAACGTATTAAAACGGTATTACAATCTGAAAGAAAAGAAAATTAAACTTATGTGTCGATGTCGGTCCTTCGTCTCCGAGCTCCCATCTTCGATCTCGAACCTCCACGAATGCTTTAGCTCCCAAAAACACTCTTTTTTCTCTTCTTACAAAGTGTATTTCGAAATTAGGGTGAATTCTCTATCAAATTCGGCTTACCTTGCAAGAGAATGTAAGGATGCATTTATAGGCTTCAACGGTACAGCGTTGCAACGCTAGGGACAGCGTTGCAATGTTGTACCCTAACTGCGTGGTATATAAGGAAATAGTCGGCACGTTGCAACGCTGAGGGCAACGTTGCAACGTCGCTTCCTTAACGCGCGCGTTGCTATATCTGTCGTTGCGACGCTGCAAGGTAGCGTTGCAACGCTCTCTGCACAGCCTTCCTATGTGTCTTCCTATCGAGACAGTGTTGCAACGCTATCGGTAGTGCTCTTCAATACTTCAAAGTTGCAGGTTCGGCGTTGCAACGCCATCACCTCGGGTCTTCAAGCTCGGATTGATCCTTCTGCTTCAAACTGATGTTATTTTCAGCTCTAAATAGCCTCGTTTCGATCCCGAGTGATCCAAAATGTCTCTAATTGTCCTGTTTAAGATATTTACCTGAAATTCAATGATTTAAATACATCAAAGCCCTGGAATTATCATAAAACTAGCAATAATTAAGCCTTAGGATAACACATTTTGTGTGCTATCAAACAACCCCAAACTTAAACTTTTGCTAGTCCCGAGCAAAAACAGAATTAAACATTAGATTGTTCTTATACATACATTTGATTCAAGCCTCAAAGATTTAAGAGAAAATATGGTAATCACAGGAAACATTCAAACATAATGCTTCAATGAGTAATTTAAAACTTTTTCTAAGTGTTCCTATGTGTGTGTGAGATTAGCCTTTGTTCCGTTCATTTTTACTAAGCCCGGAACAACCTTATTAGGCTCTCCATTCAACTTCCCCCTACACTGGTCATAATTACTAATCTTTGAGCCTCCCCACATTAAAGCAATAAACAACTTTACTCCGCACTTAATAAATTTTTTTTCACTTTTTCTATTTTCTTCTTTTTTTTTTTTGTGCAAGGACACTAGCTTTCACACATCCACTGTAGGGACCCTTACCCAAAGCACTTGCTCAATGAGTGGCCTGACTGATCACAGTGAAGGTAGCTCTTTTTGCCCTCACGAATTTTTTCTTTGCCAAACAAACAACAAAAACCAACTATTTCACATAGTATACAGATCACACACTTCATATTGTCATTCACCCTATCCTGTAGTTTATTTCTCAAATTAGTTCTTAGACCTATCGAGGTGACATTAAACTTCTGAGCCTAATAATTTTGTTCTAAGCATTTCAAAACTACAAGAACACAGGCTATGTGCATAATAGTGCAGGAGAAACTCAAGAAAATTTTTAAATTAACTCAAATTCATGTCATGTTTTCATGTTTCAGCAGAATCACAAAGATTTCCAATTATATCTCATCCTAGGCTATCATGATCATACTTATGCAAAAGATCAATCATCTATTCATCATATACTCAGGACAGTCACAACAAATAAACAACATCCCACCCCCAAACTTAAACTAAACATTGTCTCCAATGTTTACAGAAATAAGCACAAATTAAGTATAAGGGTAAGAGTGAACAATACTTTCCTGAGTTATGAAGATCTTTCTGAGTTCTTTGGATAGCCATAACATGTGTGCTGGAGTTCCTCAGAATGGGAGCATGGATTTCAACGAAGGGAGACATCATCACAACCTATAAAGCAAAACAAACAAACTAGTAAGGTCCCGTTTGTTAACCATTTTCTTTTTTGTTTTTTGTTTTTGAAATTTAAACCTAAAAATACTACTTCTACCAATGGGTTTATACGTCTTCTTATCTACTTTGTACCTATGTTTTCAAAAACCAAGTCAACTTTTGAAAACTAAAAAATGTAGCTTTCAAAAATTTGATTTTGTTTTTAAAATTTGGCTAAGAGTTCAAATGCTTACTTAAGGGAGATGATCTCTATTGTAGAGAAATTAGGTGAAAATAAGCTTAATTTTCAAAAACTAAAAACAAAAAATAAAATGGTTATCAAACGGGGCCTAAATAAACTACGAGCTGAAAAACAACTACAACAAGCAAAAGACAGAAAAGCAAAAATAACTAAAGCTTGGGTTGCCTCCCAAGAAACGTTTTGTTTAACATCTTTAGCTAGACTGTACTCTCTCAAGGTGTTTCTTTTCTCTCCTGCAACGCTCGGAGTGATGTGTTCATCTGGCCAAACTGGGTCTCAATATTCTTTATTGCAGCTCCATGACTAGTCACTATACCAGATAGATGGGTGATCGCATTCTCCGGTGGTTGGACCGACTGGATTCAAACTATGAAGGAGTGCAATGTCTCTTCCAGAGATGGTTTCCTCTCTGATGTAGAAGCATACCCTGTAGGAGGATTCAACACATTTTTATTGTTAGCATAAGAAAAAATTTCATGATACCTCAAACCTAGATTATAATGTGTTGGGAGGTTATTCTGAGTCTTGTTTCCACCATAGTTGCTGCTTCTATTATTCAGATAATGCAATTGCTCCAAAGTGGATTCTCCATTTGACTGGGAGCATTGAGAGGGAACCATTGTTTGGGGTTATTCTGCAAAATTATTTAGAGCTTGAGTGAGGGATGCCATATGAGATTTAAGGGAGGTTACCTCATCAAGTTGATACAATCCAGCTACAGGCTCAGATCTGTCATTGTTTGTAGGCCACTAGTAGCTGGCAGTTGACACTTCTTCGAGGAGGGCACGTGCTTCTAGCACAGTATTTCCCATGAAAGCCCCTCCAGTAGTGGCATCTAGAATGGTCCTTGTCTTACCTATCAGTCCCTTATAAAACAGTTGTACCTGGAGTCAAACTGGGTAGCCATGCTGCGGGCACTTCCTGAGCATATCCTTGTACCTTTCCCAGGTCTCAAATAACTGCTCTCTCTCCTGCTGCCTGAATGTTCCTATCTCAGTTCTTAACTTTGCATCTTTCACAGGTGGAAAGAATTTGGTCATGAAGGCTTGGGCCAGCTCTTCCCAAGAGGTGATACTGCCTGAGGGAAGGGACCCTAGCCATTCTTTAGCTCTACCCTGTAGAGAGAAAGGAAAGAGACGTAAGCGAATATTATCAGCAGAGATACCATTCATTTTGATTGTACCATAAATTTCTAGGAAAATTTGCAAGAGTGAGTTAGGATCTTTTGTGGCTAATGCTCTAAAATCACCTTCCCTAACCATCTGTATAAGCCTTATCTTAAGTTTAAAATTGTTAGCATTTATGGGGGCATAGACTATTCCAGCCTGCTCAGAATCAAACACAGGTTGGAAATACTCCCTGATGGGTTTAGGGTTATTGATTAACTCCTGATCAGCCATAGTCTGAGGTTCTGCTCTTCCTTCCCTTAGGAGTCTCCTACATGTCCTTTCGATCTCAGGATCAAAATGGTGCAAGTCTGCAGCTTTCCCCTTGGGCATACACCTGGAGCTACCAAAAAAAAAAAAAAAAAAAATTAGACAAAATCACAGAAAATAAGAAAATGAAATAAAACATAAAAAGAATGAAAATACAAAAACAGAGACATAAAACATAAAACTTGGGTTGCCTCCCAATAAGCGCTTTCTTTAACGTTTTAGCTAGACGTTGACTTATCAGGGCACATAACACTGCACATATTTCTTTGGGCCCTTCTTGCTTGAATCGATATAGCCTTCTAAGTCTAAAAGGCTATCCTGCTTTTCATGGGTACCAGAGAGAGAAATCTTTTTGGTATTTTTGTTTATCAAAATAGAAGAACAAAAATCAAAACAAGACTCGTGAGTGTAGGACACGTGGCTATGAAGATTAAAGGAAATTTCTGGAGACAAAAGGGGAAAGAACTTCTCAGCCTCGACCTCTATCACCTGAATTTCCCTTGTGGAAATAATTGTATCACCAATGTCTACCCCAATATCATGTTTCTGGTGTGTCTGAATCTCCAAGCGAGCTCAAAGAGCTGAAGACGCAGTTACAAGAACTAGTTGATAAAGGATACACCAGACCTAGTGTATCACCCTGGGGAGCTCAAGTGTTATTTGTAAAGAAGAAAGATGGTACCCTTAGATTATGCATTGATTACGCAGCGATTAAACAAAGTCACGATCGTAACAAGTATCCTTTACCCCGTATTGATGACTTGTTTGACGATTACGAGGAGCATCGGTGTTTTCTAAGATTGATTTGAGATCGAGGATACCATCGATTAAAGGTAAAGGAATCGAGACATTCCTAAGACAAACATTCGGAACAGTACGGGCATTATGAGTTTCTAGTAATGTCGTTCGGTTTGACGAATGCACCAGCGATTTTCATGGACCTCATGAGCAGGATATTTCACCGATATTTGGATCGATTCGTGATAGTATTTATTGTGATATACTAGTTTACTCGATTGACAGAAAGCTCATGAGGAACATCGAGGATTATTCGCGCAAACACTACAAGATAAACGATTATATGCTAAATTCATCAAATGTGAGTTTTGGTTGAATCGGAGTAGTGTTTGTGGGGTATGTTGTCTCAAACAAATGGTGTTAGTGTGGATCCAAATAAAGTTAAGTGTAGTCAAGCGGGAGAGACGGCCCGTCATGACAGAGAGGCACGTAGTTTCCTAGGCTTGGCGAGGATACTACTGAGCGGTTTGTTGAGGATTTCTCACGATTAGCATTACCTTAATGGCTTTGACAAAGAAGAATGCTAAGTTTGAATGGTCGGACAAGTGCGACGAGTTTTCGTGAGTGAAAAGAGATTAATTCTGACACCTATTCGACACTTCATAACGGGAAAAGAGTATGTGATTTCTTGTGATGCCTTGAGACAAGGTTTAGGGTGTGTTCGATGCAAGAAGGAAAAGTAATAGCTTTGCGCGTCAAGACAATTGAAAAAGCATGAATGTAATTACCGTACCCATGATCTTGAGCTAGCAACATGATTGTTTTAGCACTGAAGATTTGGAGACATTACTTATTTGGTGAAAGGTGTCACATTTACACAGATCATAAGAGTCTGAAATATATCTTTGATCAGAAGGAGTTGAATATGAGACAAAGAAGATGGTTAGAACTGATTAAAGATTATGATTGTACTACAGAAAACCATCCAGGTAAGGCGAATGTAGTGCTTGAGATGCATTGAGTAGGAAGTCAAGACTTCCCAAGGACGCGCCTTGTGTAGTATTCGAGCGACATTTTTAAGTACTCTATCGGATTCTAAGGCAGTTGTGAATGCAGAGAGTTCAGGGAATCTTTTAGCTCAATTCCAGGTCAGGTCTTCACTCATAGCAAAGGTTGTGAGAAGACAACCAGAGGATAGTAACTTGCAGAGAATGTTTGGAAAGTCCAAACAGGGCCCAAAGGCAGAATTTAAAATGAGATCAGATGGAGCCATAGAGAGGCAAGGAAGTCTATGTGTTCCGAGTGTTAGTGAGCTTAAAGATGCGATTCTAGAAGAAGCTCACAGTTCAGCTTACGCTATATATCCAGGAAGCACCAAGATGTATAAGACATTGAAAGGAGCGTATTGGTGGCACGGGATGAAGCGAGAGATAGTTGAATATGTTGATAATGTTTGATCTGCTAACAGGTTAAACCAGTTAGACAGAGACCAGGAGGACTCCTTAATCCATTGCCAGTGCCGGAGTGGAAATGGGAGCATATCACTATGGATTTTCTGTTTGGATTACCACGTACTTCAAGTGGGCATGATGGTATTTGGGTAATAGTGGATAGACTCACTAAAACAACACGGTTTATATCGATTAAAGCGACGTCTACGCTTGATCAGCTTATTGAGCTATATGTCGAAAGAATTGTAAGTCAATACAGAGTGCCAGTGTCCATAGTTTCAGATAGGGATCCAAGATTTACTTCTAAGTTTTGGCCTAGCCAACAGAAAGCTATGGGGACAAAGTTGAATTTTAGTACAGCGTTCCATCCTCAGACAGATGGGCAGTCAGAGAGGACCATCAAGACCCTAGAGGATATGTTGAGAGCACGTGTCCTTCAATTTAAGGATAGTTGTGATACACACCTATCACTTATGGAATTCACTTATAATAACGGCAATTAGTCAAGTATTGGCATGGCACCATTTGAGGCTCTGTATGGAAGGTCGAGTAGAACGCCCGTATGTTAGAATGAAGTAGGAGAGCGGAAGCTAATCGGTCCTGAGTTGGTACAAGTTACGACGGATAATATTAAGGTAATCAGAGAAAATCTGAAGGTAGTACAAGACCGTCAAAAGAGTTATGCAGATAAGCGACGAAAGGATTTAGAATTCCAAGTTGGAGATCAAGTTTTCTTGAAGTTATCTCCGTGGAGAGGTGTCCTTCGTTTTGGTAAGAAGGGTAAACTAAGCCCTAGATATATTGGTCCTTATCCGATGCTTGGGACGAGTTGGGGCGTGACCTACAAGCCTTGGAGTTGCCAGTGAGAACTATCTCGAGTTCATGATGTATTTCATGTGTCCATGTTGAGGAAGTGTATTCGGAGATCCGACACATATGTTGCAAGCACAACCAGTTGAGTTGAAAGAAGACATAAGTTACATAGAGAATGCAGTTCAAATCCTCGGCAGGAAAGAACAAGTTTTGAAAAACAAGACGATCTCACTCGTGAAGGTTCGTTGGAGACATCACGGAGTGGAGGAGGTAACCTGAGAATTAGAGGACCAAATGAGGAGGAAGTACCCGATGATTTTCACTTAAAGGCTACTCAATTTCGAGGACGAAATTTCTTAAGGGGAGGTAAGTTGTAAGCCCAACCTCTTTGGAACTTCCTTATTAACAAACAACAAAAAGAAAGAAGAAATGAATGTTTAAAACTTGGTTTTCCTTGTTTTAAAAAGAAAAGTAATGAAGTGAAAGGCAAAAGGAAAACAAGGAAGGAAAAACATAAACCATTTTGGTTTGGTTGCTCTAAGAATAATGAAGGAAAGAAAATGAAAGCTATGGTTATTATATTATGTTATGTTTAAAAAAAAAAAGAAAACAAAAGAAAACAAGAAAGGAATAGTTTGGTTTGGTTTCTCTTTGAAAACAAAAGCAAAGGAAAGAAAAGTAAAATGAAGAGATAAAGGAAAAGAGAAAAGGAAAAAGAAAAAGAAGAAAAAGACAAAAACAACCGTTTGGGCTTTTATTAAACCATTTCCAATTAATTTCCAACTCATTTTGTTATCATTTTCAACCAAGAAAGGGCAGAGCATCGTGGGAGAGGTTTGAGAGAAGAAGAGGGGAGAAAGTTTCTTGTTGAGGTTGAAGAGGAAAGGAGAAGAATCATTCAACTTCCATGGAAATTCTTTAATCAACTCAGACCAGTTCTGTTATTTTGTTCATCTCGAGCTCCACAAGAAGAGGTAAGAGTTGAGCTTTTGTTTCATGAAAGTTAACTCGTTGCTGTTTTGTTAAGAGGAAGGCAGAAGACAGAAATTTGTTGTCAAATCCGAGAGGTCTCTGATGTTTTGGTTGTTCTGATCTGTATACTTGGAGTTAGAAGCTCTAATTGGTATGGTTCGAAAGCTTATTCAATTTCCTACAAGTTTCGTGAAGGAATCGTGAGAAGAAAATGATTGGAAGATGTTGTAATCTTCAGGTTACGTTTCGGGTTGCAAAAGAGGAAGTGAAATCTGGAACAAAGCAGTGAGAATCATTTTAGGGGTTAAGCTCTTGAGGTATTTTCTAACCAATACGTTTGGAATTTCAATTTCATGTCTTCATATGATATTTATAGGGTTCAAAAAGGAAGAGTTTGGTATAAATTTCATTATTTGTGGATAAGTAATGAAGAAGTTATGGCTGTCTGAAAACAGATGAGAAAATCTCAAAATCTTTGGAATTTTGAAAGTGTGTTTTCTTGCAAGTTTTAAGGTCAAAAATCATGAGCTCGAGGTTCTAATGATTGATTTGGCTTGTTTGATGAGCCAAGAGCAAATAGGTCAAGTTTACAAGCCAAGGTTCCAATTCTAATACGGTGAGTGACTCTATCTTAGAACTATGTTTGACCTATGTTTTTCTTCATGAACATAAGTGTTGATAATTACATCTTGATTGAACTAGTTGTGAATGGCTTCATAGAATTTTCTAACATAAAGTCATGATGGAACCTAAGCATGCTTTGAATTAGTTGTAACTATAAATCCAAGTATGGAAACTAAGTTATGAAAGTATGCTTTCCTTTAGAGAATGTTTTGTGTAAATTCACTTGGGAACATGTTTAGATGATAATGTGAAAATGTCAAGAAATTGTTGTATGAGTTATAAAGATATGATTTCCATGGTACACAAATTATGCCCTTGTTTGGGGTTAACCCTAATCTTGAAGGACATTCGAGAAGGTACTTAGGGGAATGAGTCATGATATCCCGACATGAAGGACAATGAGAAGGTATCCAGGGAAGAAAATGGTTTTACCTAAATCTTTGAAGGACAATGAGAAGGTATTCGGGTAGTAAATGGTTTTACCTTAATACTGAAGGACATAGAGAAGGTATTAGGGAAAACCAAACGACCAAAGGTATTCCACGTGCACGTGAGAGAGAGAGAGAGGTATGAACCTTATTGGAATAAATGTAACTCTACCACCTCTATGGTTTGATGTGGAGTCATGTCATGTGCTTTATTGTTATGAGCTTTTATATTATTGATCTATCTACCCTCGAAAAGTTAGTACATTTCGAGTTGTGTGCTATGCACAAGTGGTGACTTAAAACCTGTAAATTGGAAGCATGGTTTGTTAATGTTTACAAACAGATGTTAAGCTATTTTGTACTTATAATCTGCCATTATTATGATTCACTGTGAGCTTATAATGTTTTAAAGATAGACACTCACCGAGCTTTTTAGCTCATTCTTTCAATATTTTCAAACATTTTCGTGTAGAGATCGAGCTCCTTGTACCGACATCCCGCCATAGTCCTTTGGAAGTTTCATAAGTTGTTAGTTTTTGTACGTGGTGGTGTTGTATAGCAAGTCGTTATGTAGTTATAGAAGTTTTGTACATTAGTGGTTGTATAAGCATTGAGTTGTCTTGTGTTGTTTTGATGCACTTGACTTTTAGTTTCCAAGAGAGACTTATGAAGGGTTTCTCCTTGTGTATGTTTAATAGTTGTCCGATTTCACTGTGTGTTATGTTAAAATGTTCCATATCACGAACATAGTATGTTTTATCAGAGTACAGGTCATGGTATTGTAAAGAGATAAACAATGTCTGTTGGCTTCACGCCGCCTTTCGAGCCTAGTTTTCAGGTAGTTCGGAAGGGGGTGTGACAATAAATAAGTAATTCACATCCGGACTTTTACACAATAGCAACACAACCAAAACAGGGGACAAAGACTCAAAAACAACACTCAAAAGTAAAATTAAATAAGGAAACAACTAACACACAAAAACAAACAAGGAAAGGCACACAAACACACTTTAGTCTAAAATTTAAAATTTTCTCCTAATATTAATTAATCTAAATAATCGTCATTCCCTGGGAACGACGCCAAAAACTTGTTGCGTAAAATTTTAATGGTGCAATACCGCAGTGTACAGGTCAAGTTTTAGTATAGTGATTTAAGAGTCCAAGAATCGTCCTCGGGAATGGGTTTCTAGATTAATTCATTATTAAGATACTAATTCTAAATTTTAGCTAAAGCAACATAACATGGATAGGTGGTTGAATGTAAAGACAAACAACAAACTACCACGTGGAGACACGAATTGATAGATTTGAGGAAAGCGACTTTACAAGTTAATGACTTAATCAACACATGCAATGAACCAAAGAGATGAATTTATAAACAAAAAGTAAGATACTCAAGAAAACCTCTCGATTCTTAGTGAGCCTCGCACATGCAAGAAATTCTATAGTCTCCATATGAACCTATGACATGCACGACATTAAGCAACTTCTTTATGTGTTTCCCTTAGATTTCTAGGCTATTCTCATGACTCCTAAGGGTTTTGACAACTTTGCTCTAATTCAAGTTTTATCTATGGAGTCCACTTAAACCAACAAAATCAAGAGTTAAAGAACGAATTGTCAAAAATAAGAACAAAACATGCTTCAATACATAGCAAATAAACCTTAACAAGCAAATCAAATCCTCACAACAACATTTAGCTACTCTAAATAACATGAAAACAAAGCTAAACATGTAGGAAACGTCTTAAAACGATATTACAATCTGAAAGAAAAGAAAATTAAACCTATATGTCGATGTCGGTCCTTCGTCTCCGAGCTCACATCTTCAATCTCGAACCTCCACGAATGCTTTGACTCCAAAAAAATGCTCTTTTTTCTCTTTTTACAAAGTGTATTTCGAAATTAGGGTGAATTCTCTATCAAATTCGGCTCCCCTTGCAAGAGAATGTAAGGATGTATTTATAGGCTTCAACGGTACAGCGTTGCAACGCTAGGGACAACATTGTAACGATGTACCCTAACCGCGTGGTATATAAGGAAATAGTCGACAGCGTTGCAACGCTGAGGGCAACATTGCAACGCCGCTACCTTAACGCGCGCGTTGCTATCAATCTAGCATTTCAACGCTGCAAGGAAGCGTTGCAACGCCCTCTGCACGACCTTCCTATGTGTCTTCCTATCGAGACAGCGTTGTGACGCTGCAAAGCAGCGTTGCAACGCTATCGACAGTGTTCTTCAATACTTCAAAGCTGCATGTTCGACGTTGTAACGCTCTGCATGGCGTTGCAACACCATAACCTCGGGTCTTCAAGCTTGGATTGATCTTTCTGCTTCCAACTGATGTTATTTTTAGCTCCAAATAGTCGTTTCGATCCCGAGTGATCCAAAATGTCTCCAAAAATGTCTTGTTTATGCTTTTTACCTGAAATTCAATGATTTAAATACATCGAAGCCCTGGAATTATCATAAAACTAGCAATAATTAAGATTTAGGATAACACGTTTTGTGTGCTATCAAACACCCCCAAACTTAAAGTTTTGCTAGTCCCGAGCAAAAACAAAATTAAACATTAGATTGTTCTTATACATACATTTGATTCAAGCCTCAAAGATTTAAGAGAAAATCTGGTAATCACAGGAAACAGTCAAACATAATGTTTCAATGAGTAATTTAAAACTTTTCCTAAGTGTTCCTACGTGTGTGTGTGATTAGCCTATGTTCCCTTCATTTTTACTAAGCCTGGATCAACTTTTTTAGGCTCTCCATTCAACTTCCCCCTACACTGGTCATAATTACTAATTTTTTAGCCTCCCCACATTCAAGCAATAAACAACTTTACTCCGCACTTAATAATTTTTTTTTCACGTTTTCTATTTTCTTCTTTTTTTTTTGTGCAAGGACACTAGCTTTCACACATCCACTGCAGGGACCCTTACCCAGAGCTCTTGCTCAATGAGTGACCTGACTGATCACAGTGAAGGCAGAGTATGTCGCTGCTTGTGAGGCAGTTAAAACAGTTGTTTGGCTAAGGAAATTCGTTACTGATTTGGAAGGTGTTCCAAAGATGGAATTTTCCATCACCGTATACTGTGACAATAGTGGTGCGGTAGCCAATTCGAAGGAACCTAGCTGATATGAATTGTATCATGCTATTCAAGATTTGAAAAGGTTCAAGATGGAGTTGAATTAAATGTTGTCAAGCTTTATTTATGATGAACAGAAGTTGCATTTAATTAACTCAAGTGCAACTCATGCTTCATTAAATACAAGTCAAGCTACATTTATGCAACAAAAGCTTCAAGCTACTTCAAGTGGGGCTTCATTTATTCATGGATGAGTACAAAGTATTGATAGGCTTAATAGAAGTTTAAATCTCGGATTTATGGCCATTTCAATGTAATTTTCAGTTTTAAAGTTTGTTATCAATGTTTTAGGTTACAAAATAGCTAGTGGACATTATGGTATTGATGGGGATGTAAGTTACAACCCTTAAATTGCCATAGGTTATCTTTAGGTTTAATTTTGAAGGTTATAAATAGCCACATGTAATCCAAGGAAAAAAAGAAAAGATTGGAAAATGTAATCAAAAGGAGCTTTTGTGCTTTTTTATAGCCTTGAGCTATGTCTTTGCAATTCTATGTAGATTAGGTTGCATGCTAAGAATCATTCAAGCTTGACTTGATCAATCTTGCTTGTGGAGTGACTCATACAAGCTCTCTTGCCTTGAGATATTTGATCGACAAGGTAATCCGATTTTACTTTCCTTGAGTTGATTTTCAAAATTTGTTTTGGGGTCTTTGAGATTGAGTTATCTAAAGGTCTTGTTTATTTAAGCAAGGTTGTTAGATCTTATTAGATCCAATTGTCAAGGGTTACTAACATTTTGACATTAGAATCTTTGGCTTTTTTTTTTATTTCATTTTGATTTGGAGTTTTTGAGTTTTAGATCTAAAGGTCTTGTTTTCTCAACAAGGTTGTTAGGTCTAATTCTTTGGAGTTACTTAAAATTTGGTATCAGAGCCTTAGGCTAAAGATCGGATATATGTTTTCTTTGCGTTTATCTTGAAGTTGTTTTAAATTTTCATGTTTTAGTTTTTTTTTTTTTTTGTTTTTAAAACTGTCCAGTTTTCTTTGTCTCTGAAAAAGCACTGAAAGTCATATTTCTCAAATTGTTTTCATCTTGATGTCTAAACCAATATTGTAGATCAGGCTCTTATCTATAAATTTGTCTTCTATGAGAATTTCTAATTCGGCCTTCTTTAGGGTGACAAATATGCATGTTTATAACTAGTTCTGAAAAAACTGCTAAAACCGAGGACAAAATGTTAAGTAACTCCCAAGAATTAGACCTAACAACCTTGTTGAGAAAACAAGACCTTTAGATCTAAAACTCAAAAATTTCAAAATCAAAATGAAATAAAAAAAGCGAAAGATTCTAATGTCAAAATGTTAGTAACCCTTGACAATTGGATGTAATCAAAAGAGGTATTGAGCTTTTTTTATAGTCTTTGAGCTATTTCCTTGCAATTCTATGTAGATTAGGTTGCATGCTTAGAATCGTTCAAGCTTGACTTGATCAATCTTGCTTGTGGAGTGATTCGGATCTCAAGTAAGTTTTCTTGCCTTGAGATATTTGATCGACAAGGTAATCCAGTTTTACTTTCCTTGAGTTAATTTTCAAAATCGGTTTTGGGGTCTTTGAAATTGAGTTATCTAAAGGTCTTGTTTCTTTAAGAAAGGTTGTTAGATCCAATTGTCAAGGGTTACTTAACATTTTGACATTAGAATCTTAGGTTTATTTGATTTCATTTTGATTTTGAAATTTTTGTGTTTTAGATCTAAAGGTCTTGTTTTCTCAACAAGGTTGTTAGGTCTAATTCTTGGGAGTTACTTAATATTAAGAGGAATATTAAGTAAATTTAAGAGGAATTAGAAAAATCCAACAACCTTGTTCATAAAACAAGACCTTTAGATCACAAATAAAAAAACTCCAAATCAAAATGAAATCAAAGAAGCCAAAGATTCTAATGTCAAAAATTTTAAGTAACCCTTGACAATTGGATCTAACAACCTTGTTTAAAGAAACAAGACCTTTAGATAACTCAATTTCAAAGGCCCCATAACCAATTTTGAAAACCAACTCAAGGAAAGTAAAATCGGATTACCTTGTCGATCAAGCATCTCAAGGCAAGAGAACTTGTATGAGATTCGAATCACTCCACAAGAAAGATTGATCAAGTCTAGCTTGAATGATTCTAAGCGTGCAACCTAATCTACATAGAATTGCAAAGACATAGCTCAAGGCTATAAAAAAGCACAAATGCCTCTTTTGATTACATTTTTCAATCTTTTTTTTTCTCCTCCGGATCTGTTTTGCCATAGAACTTTGGATGTTTCAATTTGATGCTTCCCACGTTTCGATCAATTCTTCTTCATAAGGAACTCGCCTTTGTAAATTTCGATGTCTTCGTCCATGACCTCTTCCCCTATTCAAGCCACGACCAACACGTCTTTCTCCCCTTCGTGGTGCTGCTATCAACGTAACTTGGTCATCTTCTAGTTGATCAGAACTTCCCCCTCATATTCGTTGTCATGGTCATCCTCACGTTGTTGTGGAGGAGGTGGAATTCTCCCCCTAGCGTGGTTTTGAACCTCCAACCTCTGTATACGCTCCGATAACTCTTCTATTCCACGAATCATTCTCTCCATGGTTCTTTGTTGTGCCTCCCTCATTCGGGCTTCGTTAATGTTAAGATCATCTTCTTGTGCCATGCTGCAAAATACGGTAAAATAACAAAAGGAAGAAAAAAAAGGATCTCACAAGCACTCCCTCACGTATTTCACTCGTTAATGAAGTTCACTCGTGTTTAACACTCAACACTCTAATTAATGTATCACTCCCTTACCTCACAACCTCACAAAGCACTGAGAAACAGATTGGTGTATGAGTATAGCAAAGCAAAAGAGCTAAGTGCAATTCAAAGTGATTAGACAACACACTAAGAATACAAACAAGTATATTGAAGGAGCAATCCGAATAACAACAAAGAAACAAGTTTATGTAAAAAAATGACAAAATGAAAGGAATTCAAGAGGGGAAACAGAAAGACTTAGAACAAATGGAAAAGAACAAAATGAAATTGTGTGTCTACCATATAATGTTGAATTTAATGGTCAAAATAAGATGTAACTCTCAGCAAATGATGAATATATCAGTTGAATCCAGCCTTAATAACATAGGGGAGTTACACATAGCAACCACAAAAAAGTTCAATGAATTAATCAATTGTAACTGCCATATTTAATGCCCAAATGTTTCCTTTTGTATGAATTCTAGATGTAACTGATATGGATGAATTCCAAATGATCAAATATCAATTCAACAAGAGACTACTATCAAAGGAAAAATTGAATTCAACTTACTTTGAAATAATGAACAAGAAAAAAAAATAGCAGAAAATTTGCTCTCGGATATGTTGTCTTCTTTTGACAGATTTGAAAAATATGAATATTTCACCCTGAAGAAATCCGATTTTGAAGACGTCAAAGAAGAGCAAATTGTAGTTAAGATCTAGATCTAAAAACTTGAAGAAGATGATATAATGAAATACTGAACGGAAAGGATATTTTTTTTATATTTTTTATTCAGAATAAGAACATGCTCGGATCTGCAAAAACTGAAGCTAAAAAGAAAAGAATTCAAAGAGATAAATGCAAGGAAACATATGTCCGATCAAATAGCCTAATGCTCTGGTACCAAGTCTTGTTTTCTCAACAAGGTTGTTAGGTCTAATTCTTGGGAGTTACTTATCATTTGGTATTAGAGCCTTAGGCTCAAGATCGGATATATGTTTCCTTTGCGTTTATCTTTAATTTGTTTTAAATTTTCATTTTCTCGTTTCTTATTCTTGCAATTTGTCCAGTTTTGATAATCTGTCAAAAGACGAAAAAATAGCATACTTCCGTTTGTTGTTTCATCTTGGTGTCTATTTAAATATTGTAGATCAAGATCTTATATACCTTTTCTTCTTCTATGAGATCTATGAATTTTAAATATTTATGGGTCAAACATTCAAGTTTCGATAATCTGTCCAAAAAAATTGTCAAACCGAGAGCTTGCTTATAATGTTCTAAATTTGTTGTTGCTTTGTTCTTGAAAAAGTATGTGTTAGATCTTCTATTTTCATGACTAAAATTGCTCAATTTTGTTTAGATCTAGCCATTTCAATTCATTGATGTCGGTTACAATATACTTTTTATGAACAACCATTTTGTATTAATTACTTGTCAGTTACACTTTTCCTTTTGAATGCAATGAGTTGTTTTGTTTTCAACCTTCTTGTAACTCCACATTACTTGAATACATCATTGAAACTTCTTTTCCATAATAAGTTTATACATGTTCTAAAGGCGTTTCATTCTTAGTACCCTAATTTATTGGCCAACATTGAATTTGCTTAAAAGTGTCGTCTTAGTCCAATCCTTGTTCATCATTTTTTTTAATATATTCATCTTGTTACTTGTTTGATTTCTTGAATCTTTCCATAAGTCAAGTTAAGGTGTTCAAAGTGTGCAACATACATTGGATTGCAAATTATCGAGCTTCATTGTTCCAAATTTGAGAGGTTAGATAGAGAGAAAATAATGAGTGATTTGTGAAATTGAGTGTCTCTTCGAGTGTAAACATGTAAGGGAGTGAGGAAATATCCATTTTCTTGTTACTTTACTTTCTTTTGCAACATGTTCCACAAATCATTTAAATTCATTGGCTGACAAAAAGAAACAAAGAAGAAATACAAGAGAGCAAGACTAAAGTCTGAAATAATTACAACTTTGCGCTACCAAAGGCATTTTTAGATTCGAGGACGAATCTTCTTGAAGAAGGAGAGAATGATATGAATTGTATCATGCTATTCAAGATTTGAAAAGCTTCAAGATGGAGTTGAATTAAATGTTGTCAAACTTCTTCATTTATGATGAACAGAAGTTGCATTTAATTAACTCAAGTGCAACTCATGCTTCATTAAATACAAGTCTAGCTACATTTATGCAACAAAAGTTTAAATCACGGATTCATGGTCAGTACAAAGTATTGATAGCCTTAATAGAAGTTTAAATCTCCGATTTATGGCCATTTCAATGTAATTTTCAAGTTTAAAGTTTGTTATCAATGTTTTAGATTACAAAATAGCTAGTGGACATTATGGTATTGATGAGGATGTAAGTTACTACCCTTAAATTGCCATAGGTTATCTTTAGGTTTAATTTTGAAGGCTATAAATAGCCACATGTAATCCAAGGAAAAAAAGAAAAGATTGGAAAATGTAATCAAAAGGAGTCTTTGTGCTTTTTTATAGCCTTGAGCTATGTCTTTGCAATTCTATGTAAGATTAGGTTGCATCTTAGAATCATTCAAGCTTGACTTGATCAATCTTGTTTCAGAGTGATTGGATCTCTCATACAAGTTCTCTGCCTTGAGATGTTTGATCGACAAGGTAATCCGATTTTACTTTTCCTTGAGTTGATTTTCAAAATTGGTTTTGGGGTCTTTGAAATTGAGTTATCTTGTTTCTTTAAGCAAGGTTGTTAGATCCAATTGTCAAGGGTTACTTAACATTTGGACATTAGAATCTTAGGTTTATTTGATTTCATTTTGATTTTGAGATTTCTGAGTTTTAGATCTAAAGGTCTTGTTTTCTCAACAAGGTTGTTAGGTCTAATTCTTGGGAGTTACTTAACACTTGCAGCCAAAAGCGAGGCAAGCACATCGAGAGGAAGTATCATCTGATACGAGAGATAGTGCAACGAGGAGATGTGACAATCACGAAGATTGCCTCGAAGCACAACATAGTTGATCCGTTTACAAAGACTCTCACGGCTAAAGTGTTTGTAAGCGGATCAACTATGTTGTACATAGGTTAATCTAGGACAGGGAGATATGTAATGGGTATATGGATGCCCTAGTTTATTGCATTTTGTATCTCTGTAACCATTGTTTTAGATTGTAATGTACCACACTAGAGTTTTAGTTCAAGTGGGAGTTTGTTGGGGTTTGTGCCCTAAAACACGTAGTTTGTAATTTTTGTTCTAATTAATGTAATAAAGAGTTATTATTATCAATAAAGCGTTATCGTTCATTAATTACAATATTGCCCTTTTATTAACCCTAAATTCAAGAAACTAACATCCAAGGCTGTAAAATGTTTCTTGAACTGAATGTAGTATACATATAAAGGATCTTAGTTCAAGATACAACCTAAATGGTCTATAGTAAGGGGATAAGGTTTGGGTACCTTACCCTGGTAATACTATGGATATGGCCCACTTTGTATATGATACAAACACAGTGATCCTAACGTGTTCGTGTAGACGACATGTGAGTGGGGATATCCTATGTAATGAGATTGCATAAGACCGGACCACAAAATAGTAACCACTAGGTGTAACTCTGTTGACTAGTTATGTTTCTATTTCACTAGGATGACCTAGGCAACTTGATCTCAATCCTGAGCAGGTTACGAACTCCTATTTGCAAGGGATTTTCCTTTGACTAGTATGGGTGAGAGTGGCCAAATTCGCCGACTCAATATGCCTACCTTCTTGGGGACAAGACCGAGTGAGAAGTTGGGGACTTAACTTAGCAAGATGGAATTCACTCCTTCCCACTTATTAGGGTAAGTAGATGAATGTTCCCTTAAGTGGTGTCTCTGGGACTTGAACAAAGGGTCCGACCCTCTCATTGGCCCGAGAGGGACTTCGGTTTGTTGGTAGGACCACAAACAAATTGTTCATTAGAGGAGCACTGGTACTTAAGGTAAAAGATGTAACCCAGGGGTAAAACGGTAATTTGACCCAGCTGACGTTACGAACATTCGTGAAGGATTTACTTGCTGTTATTGGTCAATATCCGTGGACACAGAAATATATTTGCAGTGAGAAGAGTGCAGCTGCAGGACTTTAGTGGAGTGTTCCCGCTGTTAACGAATGGTGATTATGAGGTTAATGAGATTAACCGAATAGTTTTGTATCGTTGGAGCTTCTGATCTATAGGTCCATTAGGTCTACCTTCTAGCTCGTAAAGGGTTCTTAGATCGTTTGAATTTGAAATGTCCAAATTCAATTAGTGAATAAACATTAATGTATATAGATACATTATAATATAAAGTTTTGGAACTTTATATTATAAATTTAATATGAATATGATTCATATTAAATAAGATGAGAGAATTAAATATTTGAAAGAGTTCAAATATTAATTTTAAATGTGAATGAAATTCATATTTAAAATTATAGGTTAAAATTTAATGTACATAAGATGTGCATTAAAACTATAGGTTAGAGGAGAAATTTATTAAATATGATTTAATCATAATTAAATACATGATATTTAATTATTAATTAATTAAATATATGATATTTAATTAATAATTAATTAAATTTGATTTAATTAATTAATTTAATTATTAATTACTTTAATTATTAATTAATGGGAACGGGTCATACTTCCCCAATGGTTCCCTATCGATAGGGAATGAGAGAAGTGCTCCTCTATGCTTTAATCTTCTCCTAGTGTTGAGAGGCAGTTGATCGATCAATTTTGGATTGATAGGCAAAAACCAAAAGAATTCTCTCATCTCTCAAAAATTCCCTTCACTTGCAATTGTTGGCTCCTTCCCACCAAAGGATATATCTCAGTGGAATGTAGATGATAGAAGGTTTGCCAAGTGGTTGGTGTCCTGTTGGAGAAGAAGAATAGAGGATGATTAAATCCATGCCTAATTAGATTAGTTTATACTGCTTATTCTCTGTTTTTTACTAATGTATTTGTATTTAAAGTAAATCAAAATAAACAAGCAAATCGATCTTAAAATCACATTTCCGCTGCTCACGGGGATCAAATTCCTTTAAAAAACTGTTTGAAAAACTTTGGCCTTAGTTTTACTTGATTTGATCAAATTGTTGTAAAGAACCCTGCATTTTGGGCAATTAAAGTGCAATTAGAGTCTGTAATTTTTTTCAGTCATTCGTGACAAATTGGAAACAATTCGGATGAGATTCGGGTGAGAAATTGGCATTTGAAGTTGTTGTTTTTCGAAGAAGAGGCTTTGGCGAAGCGATAGCGTTAACGCCGCTCATCGAAGATCACAACGCTGGAGAACGGCGTCGCAACGCCGAAGGTCCCTAACGACAAGGAAATTGAGGGGGTGGAAGCGTTGCAACGCTACCGCGATGCTTGACGCGAGCGCGAATAGAGGCGGCATTGCAACGCTCTCCTCAGCGTTGCAACGTTGTGGCAGCATCTGGATGAGACAGACCGGTTCAGCGATGATTCGAGTGGTTCGGGTCGTGGACGGTTCGGTTCGAGCGGTCTGACTCCAGTTCAATGTTTTTTGGACCAATTTCGTAATAAAATTAGTGTAATTTTATTATTTTTGCACTTTAGTGGCCAAATTTTTTCGGTTTTATGGCTATTTTCTTTATGAATGTCATTTAGAATATTTTCCACCTAAGGATAAGCATGTTCATGCATTTTTTTTGTATAAGTGTTATATAAATATGATAGAAATGCTTGATTTATTTTTCATGAGTAATTAGTTATAATGGTTATAATTAGATTATATGAAAAAAAATAGCATGGAGCATGAGATTACTTAGTTTAAAATAAAGTGTTATTTTATTTAAGTAATTTCCATGATTCAAGTAGTTGATTGTAATTCCAATTAGAAATCGTTTGTTGGTGTAAAGAGGTATTCAATGTCCTAGTTTATTGTATTACTTTATTGAATTATTGTACATTTGAGAAATGTATTTTCTACTCCACTAGCTTAGTTCAAGTGGGAGTTTGTTAGGGTGTATGTCCTAATCTCGTGTAAGTTTGTAATATTACATATTGAAATAAATAAGTGTTATTTTTTTCATTACGTTGTGTCTCGCATATTTATAAACTTAATTCAATAAACTAAGTTCCAAGGTCAGTGAATTATGAGAGAACTAGAACTTGAACGGAGTGTAGTGGACACACAAGGAGGATCATGTTCGAGTTAATGACCCGAACAATCTACAGTATACGGATAGGGTTGGAGACCTAATTCTTGATACGTTGTGGATGCGACCAGCTTTGTATTAGATACAAACGAGGTGATCCAGCTCGTTCATGTGCTTGACATGCGAGTGTGGGCATCCTGTGTAATGAGATTGTACAAGACCGGACTGTGAATTATTAGAGTTACTGATGTAACACCGTTAATAGTATAGGACTAATAAATTCGTAGATGACCATTAGTGACTTGACCTTAATCCTGAGCGTGTTACGGACTCCTGTCTGCGGGGGTCTGTCCTTTGACTTGTACGGGTGAGGATGGTCACAGTTACTCCCCCAATATGCCTATCTTCTTAAGGACAGGACCACGTGGGGAGTTGGGAACTTGACTACGCGAGATGGAATTCACTCGTTCCCGAATTAGGGAAACTAGAGGGGTTGTTCCCTTAGGTATTGTCTCAAGGGCTTGGACAATGGGCGCCCACCCTCTCACTGGGCCGAGAGGGATGTTGTTTATGGTAGGATCATACAACGTAGTTGTTCATTAGAGGAGCAGTGGGACTTAAAGAGCAAGAGGTAGACACAGGGGTAAAACAGAAATTTGACCCAGCTGTGACTACGAACAACCTGTGGAGGGTCGACTCACGGGCATTGGTTATATAGATCGACATAACTTGTCCTACAATGGTGGGAGTGCAGCTATGGGCTTTAGTGGAGTGTTATCGTAGCTAATGAATGTTGAATAACCGAGTCAAAGAGTTTGACAGGTTAATCTCTCATAATTCAGTAACCCTGGAGCTTAGTTTATTAGATTAAGTTTATAAATATGCGAGACACAAAGTAATGAAAAAAAATAACTCTTATTTATTTCAATATGTATTATTACAAACTTAGACGAGATTAGGGCATACACCCCAACAGTTGAAGTTATCATATAGTTCGCTGTCATAGGTTAATAATTAAGATTTATAAAATTTATAAAAGAGTTTTAGAAACCATAACCTATAACAAAGAAATGCATGAAAACATAGGAACTTGGTTAAATAAAATTAGTTTTAAATTGTTTAAAATTAATTTAGACATAAGTTTTATTTCTAATAGGATTCGAACTTAGTCTTACATAGTATTTTAAATAGTTTAAAATATAGTAGGACAATAGGACATTGGTTATAAGGGAACTCTACCTGTGACAGTTCGGGTCATTAACTCGAACGTGATCCTCCCCATGTGCCAACTACACACCGTTCAAGTTTTAGTTCTCATATAATATGACTCTGGAGCTTAGTTTATTAGATTAGGTTTATAAGTGCGAGATACAAAGTTGGATAAATAAATAATTCTTATTCATTTAAATCAACTGTATTACAAACTACACGAGATTAGGGCAAACACCCCAACAAACTCTCACTTGAACTAAACTAGTGGAGTACATATACATTTCCCAAACGTAGAGTAATACAATAAACTAGGGTATTGAATACCCCTTTACAATACTCTCATTTGGCCTAGTTAGGAAGCACTCGAAGACCAAGACACTCTAGGTGACCCTCAAACACCTTAGTCGTGAGGGCGTTTGTAAACGGGTCAACAACGTTGTCCTACGAAACTATCTGTGTGACTGCCACGTCTCCACGGTGCACAATCTCCCGTATCAAGTGATACTTGCGCTCAATATGCTTGCCCCTCTTATGACTCTGAGGTTCTCTCGAGTTGGCTACTGTACCGTTGTTGTCACAAAACAACGTCATTGGCAAGTTCATATCTGGAACAACTTCCAAATCTAACATGAACGTCCTGAGCCAAACAACTTCCTTAGGTGGTTCACAAGCTGCAACATACTCGACCTCCATCGTGGAATCAGCAATGCATCCCTACTTGATGCTTCACCACACTACAGCTCTTCCGTTAAGAGTGAACACTGACCCCGATGTGGACTTCTTAGAATCCTTATTGGTCTGAAAGTCAGAGCCTGTGTATCTCTTAAGGATCAAATACCCACTTCCATACACAAGAATATAGTCTCTCGTTCTCCTAAGATACTTGAGGATTGCCTTTACGGTTGTCCAGTGATCTAATCTTGGATTGGATTGATATCTACTAACAATCCCAACTGCATAATAGATGTCGGGCCTAGTACACAACATGACATACATCAGGCTCTCTACAGTTGAACCATAAGAGATCCGCCTCATATCCTCAACCTCTTGAGGTGTCTTAGGACATTGATCCTTAGACAAGTGAACCCCATGCCTGAAAGGCAGCAAACCCTTCTTAGAGTTCTACATACTATATCGCGACAACATCTTGTCGATATAGGATGCTTGAGTCATGGCTACCGTTCTGTTCTTCCGGTTCCGGACTATATGGATACCTAGAACATACTGAGCTTCTCCCAAATCTTTCATTTGGAATTGCAAAGCTAGCCATTCCTTAACGTTAGTAAGGAAACCTACATCATTCCCAATGAGTAGGATATCATCCACATACAATATAATAAATGCAACAGTGTTGTTGATGATTTTCTTGTAGACACAAGGCTCATCAACATTCTGATTAAAGCCATAAGATCTGATAGCCTCATCAAACCTTATATTCCAAGACCTCGAGGCTTGTTTCAGTCCATAAATAGTTCGTTGAAGCCTGCAAACCTTTTGCTCTTGGCCTTGAGTCATGAACCCCTTGGGCTGGTCCATGTAGATGGTCTCGTCAAGATTGCCATTCAAAAAGGTCGTCTTGACATCCATCTGCCGTACCTCATAGTCATAATATGCAACAATGGTCAGAAGGATCCTGATAGACTTTACCATGGCAACAGGAGAAAAGGTTTCCTCATTGTCAATCCCTTCTCTTTGGGTAAAAGTGTTTGCCACTAGTCTGCCTTTAAAGGTATGCACCTTCCCATCTACACCACGTTTACGCTTGTAGATCCACTTGCAACCAATAGGTCTAACCCCATTCGGTTGGTCCACAAGCTCCCAGACGAAATTGAAGTACATAAACTCCATTTCCTGGTCCATGACTTTAATCCATTCGTCTTTGTCAACGTCATTCACTGCCTAATCATAGGTCAATGGATCCTCACAGTCATCATCAGGTATGATGACTTGGGTTTCAGCCAAACCCATGTAACGTTCAGGCTGTCTCATAACCCTCCTACTACGTCAAGGCATTCTCAACTCTTGAGAACGTACTTTTTAACAAAATTTGTTGATGTACTAGCACCATCAGCAACTCTTGCTGATGAACTGTCCATTTCTTTTAACCCAATTTTACTCCTAGGTTTATGATCCCTAATGTTGTCCTCCTCAAGGAATGTGGTGTTTGTCAACACAAGCATCCTATTTTCTTTAAGATCGTAAAATAGACCACCTCTTGTTTCTTTTGGGTAACCTACGAAGAGGCTCAACTTCGAACGAGGTTTCAACTTTTTCGGGTTTGACAACAACACATGGGTCGGGCATCCCCAAATTCTAAAATAACGTAAATTGCCTTTACGACCATTCCAAAGTTCGAAAGGTGTATCACAAACACTCTTCGATGGAACATTGTTCAAAATGTATATAGCAGTCTCAACTGCGTAACACAAAAACGAGTCAGGGAGATGAGCGTAGCTCATCATCGACCGAACCATGTCCAACAGGGTTCTGTTTTGTTGGGATATGTGCCCTAAAACTTATGTAATTTTGATCAAATAAATAAAGAGTTATTTGTTTTGATAAAATTATATTCTCGCTTTATAAATCAAAATAAACTAAGCTCAAAGGTTATAATATATCTTGAACATCAGTGTAGTAGACACTATTTTGATTGTCTTCAAGAGTATAACCTAAATGGTCTATTGTATAAGAATAAGATTGGAAACCTTATTCTGGTAACACCATGGATGCGACTCACTTTGTAATTAGTACAAATGAGGTAATCCAACTCATTCATGTGGATGACATGTGAGTGGGGGCATCCTGTATGAAGAGTTCATACAAGATCAGACTGCAAATTATTAGTCTGACCAGCATAACGTCGTTAACAGGATAAGATTGATAATTTATAGATGGTCACTAGTGACTCGACCTGAATCCTGAGCAAGTTAAGAACTCCTGCTTATAGGGGTTTGTCCTTAGACTATTATGGGTGAGAGTGGCTTGTAGCCGACTCAATAAGTCTACCTTCTCGGGGACAGAACCTCGTAGGTAGCTGGGGACTTAACTATGCAAGACGAAATTCACTCATTCCTACACTAAGGAATTAGATAGGTTGTTCCCTTAAGAATTGAGTCCAGGTTTTGAAACAACGGGGCCCCACCCTCTAAACTGGCTTAACAGGGTATGAGTTTAAGGTAGGACCATAGACTTGTTGTTCATTAGAATATCAGTGGTGCTTAAGGAACAAAGAGGTAATCACAGGGGTAAAACGGTAATTTGACTCAACTATGGTTATGAACAACCTGTGAAGCGTCGACTCATGGGTAATGATTATATCAATGGACACAATATTATCTACAGCGAGGAGAGTACAGCTACAAGTCTATAGTAGAGTGACTTGTAGTTAATGAATATTGATTAACTGGATCAAAGAGTTTGATTAGTTATTCTCACATCATTGGAGCTCATGAACTGTAGGTCCATTAGGTACCTCTGTTGGCTCAACATGGTAATATTGAAGGTATAAAGTTTGGAATGAGATTGAAGTGTTCAATTTCATATATGAGGTGTTACATCGATTATATGTGATATAATTGATATAATATATATTTTTAATGTGAATTAGATTCACATATTAACTATATACTAATGAGGGAATGTAGGAGGGATAAGATGGTAATTTCCATCCTATTTCTCTATAAATAGTTGCATAAGATGCAACTTTGAGACTAAGATTTTGGATTCACAACCCTAGAGTTCCATTTTGTGTTGGAAAGAGTTCCAAACAAAAACTTCTCTTAAACCTCCACATCTCATCCTAAAGGAACCCACCTTCCTCTTTCACCTAGAGAACAACGAAGAAGATCTAGTGGTGAATCTTCATACGTTCGGATTCGTGTTGCTGAGATCGTGATCGTGAGATAAGGAGCTCGTGAAGAAAGTATTCTTCAAACGTATATTTCTTGTTGTCGTATCTTTAAAAGCATGCTTAATCTTAGATTTAGTTCTTGTACTTTAGATCTATGTAACTAAATCATGAACACGCGATAAACAATCGCTTCCGCTGCGGGATTCAATCCCTTCAATTGGTATCAGAGTCCAATTGTGTTCTTGATTTTGTTCTTGATTTATCAAGAACAAAGGTGGGATTTACTGATTTCATGAGATGTATAATCGGTTTGCGAATTAGATGTTTCGTTTTTGGCACCATAGATTTACATATTTTATGTTGAATTGTTCAATGTAATTGTTTTGGGCATTTTATTATGTAAATCGAGTCTGTAAGTCCGTGTTGATCGAGACAAAGTGATTGCTGAGAAGAACGAAGCAAAGACGAGCAAAAACAATGGAGGAATGCTTGATGTCTGCGTGCAACATTGCAACACCACGCTTGCGAATGAAGGTGCACATCAAAGGCAGCGTTGCAACGCGCTTCAACAGTAAGAAACAGACAAAATGCAGCGTTGCAATGCTGCCATCAGTGTTGCAACGCCGAAGGCGTTTCAGGATGTTTCCAAACGAGCAGAAAACAGTTTTTTTTATATATATTAAATATAAAAATGTTTCATATTTAATTTTATTTAATATTATTAATTTTTAATTAATATAATAAGATTATATTAATTGAAATTAATTTTAGGGGTGCAAAAAATGGTCTAATTTTTCTATTTTATTTATGCAAATGTTGTAATTATTGCCATGCATAATGTATGATTTTATTTAGATATCCCACCTTAGGTTAAGCATACATGCAACATTTATAATATAAATTGTTATATTATATAGTTTGCATGTATAATTAATATAAGGAGTTATAATAATTTTTTGGACAACATTGACATGCATATTTTTCATGAGATGAATGTGTTATGTATGTTTTATTATTCATGTGATGAATGATCAAGCACAATAACATAGAATTGCATGTCACCTAAGGTTAAATTCATTAGTTTTAAAATGTTAAAAACATGAAATTAATAGACCTTAGGTTATCTAGTTCTAATTGGATTAGAATTAGTAACCATGTAATTTATAAACAATAATTAAAAGAGGAACTCTGTCTAAGTAACGTTTTGTCTAGGCTAGGGTATTTAAGTTGACGGAAACGGAACATCCCTACCTGGAAACTGACCTGGGAGTGAAAAATCAGAGGGTTTATAAATTATATTAGCGTCAGCGGGTTTATTAAGGGGCTAATAAGCTAGAAATCCTAGGTTTAAAATAAAGAGTTATATTAGCAAACTTAGGATAAAATCAATATAAGAGTTATATTGATCATGAATATAAGAGTTATATTGATATGTTTAGGTAAAACCATTAGTCGGGTTTTGCCTAAGTCATTTTCCTATAAAGTTAAAGTATCTAGTTAGAGGAAAAGTGTATATGATACATATAATTCCACCTACGTTTCTCCAGGAAGTTCACACCGTGAGACTCATACTTGGTCTCGTGGCGCAAACGGGAGTGTCCCCCTTCGGATGGTGTTTGTATGAGTAAATATCAAGGTGAATGGAGAGGGTACTTATAGTGAATGAGAGCAGGTTTAGTGAAAACAAAACCTATGGTCTCTTCTGTCGATTCACACCGTGAGATCACTATGGTCAGCCTACTAGTTTGGCCTGGACCAGACTGAAGGGATTTTGAATTCCCGCAGCAGAAGACGTTATGAAACGTCGTTGATCCGCTGTGTAAAACGTGTCTTAAAATTGAATCTATCTCATAGATCCTAGGCTAAATATGCAAATAAGAGAAAAAAACGATAAGGAATTATAAGATACTTACTTGATGAAGAACTCTTCTTCAACGCTTTTCTCCTCCGGTCACGATCTCCTCGAACACGAACCTCGATCCAAACACGGAGACACCTCCAAAGGGTCTTCTCGGTTGTTCTTGAGAGGTTGAGGGAGATTAGGTGGGACTCCCTTTGGTTTTGGGTGAGGAGAAGTTTTAGAGAGAATTAAGGGAGAATGAGAGAAGGTCTTTTTGCTCTCTTTGGATGAAAATCCAAAAAATGGCAAAATGGCACACCAAAGGCTTCTTGCAAAGCCTTTAAATACTATTGTGTGATGAAGTTAAAACCTCCACCAAATCACAATTTTACCACAACCATATAATATACAAATCACATTTGCATATTATATAATATGAGGTATCTCATACCTTAAACAAATATCATTTGCATAAATGTGGAGTTATAAATTGAATCACATTCAATTTAATTTCTCTCAATTCAATTTCTCCAAATAACACTAATTAATCAATTAGGCTATACTATAGTTTATTATGAATCTCATTCAAATCAAACTATATATTATGTCATCTATATCTCATATAAATGACATAAATACCCAAATAATGAATTTGAACACTTCAAATCACACCAAACTGTAAACCCTCAATTTGTCCAATTTGAGCCAATCGAGGGACCTAATGGACCTACACGTGACAAGCTCCAATGATCCTACTAACCTGTCAAACTCTTTCACCCGGTTATTCAACATTCATTAGCTACGGTAACACTCCACTAAAGCCCGTAGCTGCACTCTCATCACTGTAGGACAAGTTGTGTCCATCGATATAACCAATACCCATGAGTCGACCCTTCACAGGTTGTTCGTAGTCACAGTTGGGTCAAATTACCGTTTTACCCTGTGTCTACCTCTTGCTCCTTAAGTCCCTTCGCTCCTCTAATGAACAACTACGTTGCATGGTCCAACCATAAACAACAACCCTCTCAGGCCAATGAGAGAGTGGGGCCCCATTGTTCAAGCCCTGGAGACATCACTTAAGGGAACAACCCCTCCACTTTCTCTAAGTCGGGAACGAGTGAATTCCTTCTTGCGTAGTCAAGTTCCCAGCTCCCCACGTGGTCCTGCCCCTGAGAAGATACGCATATTGGGCGAGCAACAGTGGCCACACTCACCCATACTAGTCAAAAGACAGACCCCCGCAGACAGGAGTCCGTAACACGCTCAGGATTAAGGTCGAGTCACTAATGGTCATCTACGAATTTATTAGCTCTATACTATTAACGGTGTTACATCAGTAAGTCTAATAATTAACGGTCTGGTCTTGTACAATCTCATTGCACAAGATGCCCCAACTCCATGTCAACCACATGAACGAGTCAGATCACCTCGTTTGTATCGAATCCAAAGCGGGCCGCATCCACAGTGTATCTAGGATTAGGTCTCCAACCCTATCCATATACTGTTGACCGTTCGGGTCATTAACTCGAACGTGATCCTCCTTGTGTGTCCACTACACACCGTTCTAGTTCTTACTTCTCTCATAATGCAATGACCCTAGAGCTTAGTTTATTGGATTAAGTTTATGAAAAATGCGAGACACAAAGTTTAAATAAATAACTCTTATTTATCACACAATGTTGAAATAAATAACTCTTATTCATTTACAACTTGGAATATTACAAACTACACGAGATGAGGACATACATCCCAACAAACTCCCACTTGGACTAAGCTAGTGGAGTACATGATACATTTCTCAAATGTACAGTAAAGTAATACAATAAACTAGGGCATTGAATACCCTTTTACAATACTCCCACTTGCGCTAGTCAGGAAGCACTCGAAGACCTAGACTCTCTAGGTGACCCTCAAACACCTTAGCCGTGAGGGCCTTTGTAAATTGATCAGCAACGTTGTGCTCCGAAGCTATCTGCATGACTGTCACGTCTCTTGCTGGTGAACTGTCCATTTCATTTAACACAATCTTTCTCCTTGGTAAGTGATCCCTGATGTGGTCTTCCTCAAGGAAAGTGGCGTTTGTCGACACAAACACCCTATAATCCTTAGGATCGTAAAAGTAACCACCTCTAGTCTCTTTTGGGTAACCTACAAAGAGGCACAACTTTGAACGGGGTTCCAACTTTTTCGGGTTTGACACCAACACATGGGCTGGGCATCCCCAAATTCTGAAATGACGTAAACTTGTTTTACAACCATGCTAGAGTTCGAAAGGTGTTTCACAAACACTTTTCGACGGAACTGTGTTCAAAATGTATACCGCAGTCTCCACTGCGTAACCCCAAAAAGAATCAGGGAGACGAGCATAGCTCATCATCGACCGAACTATGTCCAACAAGGTTCTATTTCTCCTCTCCGATACACCATTTCTCATTGTGGCATACCAGTCTTTGAGAGTTGGGACGTAATTTCATGTTCTATCATATAGTCCTGGAATTCAGTGTCCATATACTCTCCACCTCGATCCGATCGAAGTGTTTTAATCGTTTTACCTAACAGGTTCTCAACCTCAGTCTTGAACTCCTTGAACTTTTCAAGTGTTTCAGACTTCTTATTCATTAGGTAAATGTACTCATACCTCGAATAGTCATCTATGAAAGATACGAAGTATTCGTAACCTTCTCGTGCTTTAACATTCATCGGACCACAGAGGTCAGAATGTATAAGCTCAAAGGGCTCCTTGGCTCTATATCCTTTTCCACTAAAAGGACGTTTGGTCATTTTGCCTTCAAGACATAACTCACATACCGGTAAAGAGTTTTCTTCCAACTCGCTTAGAAGTCCACTCTTCACTAGTCTCTCAATCCTATTGAGATTAATGTGGCCTAACCGTAGATGCCAAAAATGGGCACTTTCTTTTGGAGAAACTTTTAATCTCTTAGTTCGCGTTTCAATTGTTTTAAACAATTCGGTGTTCAAAACACTTTTGACCGAATTATGGTTCAAAACATATAAATTGCTCTCAAGCGAAGCAGAACAAATCAAATTTTCATTTCGAGAAATAAACGCTTTATTACTCTTGAAAGAAACAGAAATATTTTGTTCTAATAGGCAGGAAATAGAAACTAGGTTTCTTGTAAATCCAGGAACTATGTACATATTATCCAATAATATGTACTTCCCCGCAAAGAAACAGATTTCACCAGTGCCTATTGTTTGCAGTGAGACAACTTCTAGGATCCAACCTTGAGTGTTATCTCACCCTCTGCAAATGTTGCCAGAACTTAATCCTTGAAAAGAAGAGCAAACGTGATTAGCGGCGCCTGAATCCAGTATCTAGACAGAGTCATTACTCTCCACTAAACAAGTTTCTGTGACAAGTAAATCACATTTACCTGTCATCTTCTTTTCATCAAGGAACTTGGGACAACTCCTTTCGTGTGTCCGTCCCATTGCGATGAGAAACACTTTTCGACAACATCCTTGATTTCTTTGCCTTTTTTTAGGGCGTGTAGTCAACCTTAACTTCCTTCAACTTCTCCTTCTTCCCTTAGGGCCTGAAGAGTCTACAAACTTTATCCCAGAGGTCGTACATCTGTGAAAAGATCTTAAGGCAACACTAGCCTCAGCTTCCTGTCCCCTAGTTTGCACCAAGGACTGAAAGGATTGTAGATTGTTGAATAGGACTATTGAACCGGGCACCTGAGGACCCTCCTCATTGAGCGCGAACTTTTGGTCGTCATTTACCAAAATCGTGATAAAATTTTCACGAAATATTATCGCCGACTAACTTAACAGAAGCTAAAGGGGCGTTAAAAGTGTTTGACATTTTGTTGCTGAAATAAAATGAAAAACTTTGTATTAGTCTCGCAAAAACTTTTAAAAATCCAATCAGGTTTTAGCAAATTTTTATCCTATGATCCCTTGGTCATTCAAAATTTGCAATGATACCCTAAAGGTTTAGAATGACCGCCACCGTAGGGTAGACAAACCCACTCATTCTCTAAGACGAGACTTTCTCGACCAGACCCTAATACCAGAATAACTCTTATTCCATTAGGCATCCAGTTACCATTTTTCGGTCAGAATCCATTAACTCTTAATGAATCCTGTGACTTTCACCCTCAATCTTTAAATTTCCAAGTATCCGTCCAAACAATAGCCGCCGTAGGGAGGACTAAGAAGGAAAACCAACAAGGAAATCGTATCCCTTTCGGAAATTCACGGTGTTCCGACTCCCATGATCAAGGCCCTCCGTAGGGATTGTCTGGTCCAGGCCAAACTAGCAGGCGGATCATAGGCGTCTCACGGTGTGTATCAAAAGAAGAGACCGTGGGTCTCGTTTTCACAGATCCCGCTCCCACTCATTATAAGTATTCTCTCCATTCACGTTGATATTGACCCATACAAATGTCACCCGTAGGGGGACGCTCCCATTTGTGCCACGAGGCCGAGCATGAATCTCACGGTGCGAACTTAACGGAGATTTGTGGATGGAAAATTAAATGTATCTCATACACTTTATTTCCTCCCACTCAGCACTTTAAAATAATCGGGATTGACCTAGATAAATCGGCTAAAATTTACCTAAGTCTACCAATATAACTCTTATATTGGGTTAGCCTAAGTCTATAATCACATTATTAACTTAGATCTATGTGAGTAAATTAATTAACTTTTAATTAACGACACTCACGAGAATATAACCTAAGAATCTCCAGACCGAATTCACTCCCAGGTCGGTTTCAAGGTAGGGGTATTCCGCAAGCATCAACTTAAATACCCCAGCTTTAGACAAAACCTTCCTTAGACAGAGTTACTTATCAGTCTCCATTCAAAGGTCATATTTCATTTCCTAATTCTAATCTTATTAGAACTAAAAAACCTAAGTCTAATTATTCAAGTTCTAAACCATTTAAAACTAATAATTAACTTAGGTTACATGCATTTCTATGTTATAGTGCTTGATCATTCATCACATGAATAATACTATACTATAACATACATTCATCACATGAATTAAATGCATGAGCATGCTTTTAATTTAAAAATATAACACTTATATTAAATAAATTAAATCATGCAAACTTTTATAATATAATCCTATCATGCATACTACATATTATAACTCTTATAATTTAACCTAAAGTGAGATCTTAAATCTATATGGCATACTAGGCACATATAAATAATTAAATCATACATCTCATGCATAAAATAATTAATTAGCAATATTGGACCGATTTTTGGCACCCTAGGGACATAAAATTAAATTAATTAACATTAATATAACATTTATATTAATATTAATTAAAATAATTAAATAAAATACAATTATAAAATCAATTTTACAAATAAATAAATAATAAAAAAATAAAACGACAGTTGCACAACCCTAGGCTCGAACTGCCGCTCACGTAACACGTCCCAGAAAAACCCACACTCCACACACCACTACGCCACGGCATTGCAACATTATTATTCAATTGCAACGCTATAATGTATAGCATCGCGCCCAGTGTTCTCAACGCTGTGGCGTTGCAACACCACCGCTAGCGTTGCAACACTGCACTGCAGCAGCCTCCAGTAGCATGAACAGCGTCGCAACGCTGATGCACTTCCAGCAACACAACTTTTGCTGTTTTTCACCGAAATCACCCGTTTTTGCTCTATTTTCTTCACGACAACTCTTGCCACAAACGACACGAACTTACAGACTCGATTTACATTAAAAAATGCCCAAAACAACGGGCCCTTACATTGATCTCATCAACTTTAATGTAAGTCTAAATAAGTGCCAAAAACCGAAAACATCCAAAATACAAACCATTAACATTAATCTCATGAAAATTAATGCTACCTCTTGCTCCTTAAGTCCCACTGCTCCTCTAATGAACAACTACGTTGCATGATCCAACCATAAACAACAACCCTCTCAGGCCAATGAGAGAGTGGGGCCCCGTTGTTCAAGCCCTGGAGACAACACTTAAGGGAACAACCTCTACTTTCCCTAAATCGGGAACGCAGTGAATTCCTTCTTGCGTAGTCAAGTTCCCGACTCCCCCACGTGGTCACCCGCCCCGAGAAGATAGGCATATTGGGCGAGCAACGGTGGCCACCCTCACAGTACTAGTCAAAGGGCGGCACCCGCGGATGGAGTCCGTAACACGCTCGAGATTTAAGTCGAGTCACTAATGGTCATCTACGAATTTATTAGCTCTATATCATTAGCGGTGTAACATCGAAGAAGTCTAATAATTCACGGTCCGATCTTGTTCAATCTCATTGCACAGATGCCCCCACTCGCATGTCAACCACATGAACGAAGTCGGATCACCTCGTTTGTATCTAATACAAAGCGGGCCGCATGCACAGTGTATCCAGGATTAGGTCTCCAACCCTATCCATATACTGTAGACCGTTCGGGTCATTAACTCGAACGTGATCCTCCCTGTATGTCCACTACACACCGTTCTAGTTCTTACTTCTCTCATAATGCAATGACCCTGGAGCTTAGTTTATTGGATTAAGTTTATGGAAAATGCGAGACACAAAGTTTAAATGAATAACTCTTATTTATTACACAATGTTGAAATAAATAACTCTTATTCATTTACAACTTGGAAAATTACAAACTACACGAGAGGAGGACATACATCCCAACACAGACAATCCCTTCGGAGGCTTGATCATAGGGAATCGAACACAGTTGACACTCGAAAGGGATAAAGATTTTCTTAGTCTATTTTTCAACCTAGTCCTCCCTTCGACGGATTTTGTTGGATGGAGACTCTGGGGTCTAAAGACAGAGGGTTACACACTCACAAGGTACATAAGAAGTGTATGTATCATGACCAAATAATGGTAACTAAAGCCTATAGGAATAAGAGTTATTTTAGCATTAGGTTTTGGTCAAGAATGTCTTGATCAAGAGGAGGAGTGTTTTAGATTACCCTTCGGTGTCATACATTCTAAGCCTTTGGAGTATCATTGCAAATTATTAATGACTTAGGAATCATTACATAATTAGCTAAAATATGATTGGATTAGCGATTCTAAATGAGAAACTTATACAAGTTTTTTTTGTAAATTTCAGCAAAATGTCTAGCTCTATTATTTCCTTACTGGGTGCGGAAAAATTAATCGGAGAGAACATGATGACATGGAAACACAAACTTAACACTATTTTGGTAGTGGATGATCTAAAGTTTGTGCTAATTGAGGAGCGACCTCAAGTGCCAGGCTCGAATGCTACACGAAATGTTCGTGATGCATATGATCGATGGATCAAGGCCAATGATAAGGCCAAGGTCTATATGCTGGCAAGTATGTCTGACATATTAGCCAAGAAGCACAAGGGCATGATGACCGCTAAGGAAATCATGGATTCAGTTCAGGGTATGTTTGGACAATAGTCTACACAGGCCCGACACAATGCCCTCAAGTATATATTCAACCCGAGGATGCCAGAGGGTTCATCTGTTCGGGATCATGTCCTGGATATGATGGTACACTTTAACATCATGGAGTCGAATGGTGCTTCTATCGATGAATCGAGTCAGGTTAGCTTCATTCTGGAAACTCTTCCAGATAGTTTCTTACAGTTTAGAACTAATGTTGTTATGAACAAGCTTACTTTTAATCTTACCTCACTTTTGAATGAACTCCAGACCTTTTAATCTTAGATGAAAATTTAGGGATCGAAAGGTGAGGCAAATGTTGCCAGTAGAAGTTATCACAGAGGTTCGACCTCTGGATCAAAAACAGTGGCTTCATCTTCTTCTAACCTGAAAGGGAAGAAGAAGAACATGAAGAAGGTTGGTAAAGGGAAACAAGCTGACAGAGTTGCCGCCCAGAAGGGCAAGAAGGTCAAAGAAGTTGCAGACAAAGGAAAATGTTTCCACTGCAATGAAGACGAGCATTGGAAACGGAACTGTCCGAAGTACATTGCAGAAAAGAAGAAGGAAGGTAAATATGATTTACTTTGCTTAGAATCTTGTTTAGTGGATAATGATAAAACTGCTTGAATACTTGATTCAGGCGCCACTAATCATGTTTGCTCTTCTTTCAGTGGAATTGATTCTGTAGCAACTCTGAGAAAGGAGAGATAACGTTCCGGGTTGGAAATGGAGAAGTCGTCTCAGCTGTAGCAATTGGCACGATGAAGCTTAATTTGGCAAGAAATATATGTTGTTAGCAATATATTAGTGATATCAGGGTTTACTAGAAACCTTATTTCAATTTCTTGTCGTATAAAACAATATATTACAATATCCTTTTCTTCTAATAAAGTGTTTATTTTTAAGAATGGTGTTGAAATATGTGCAGCTTCATTAGAGAATGAGTTGTATGTTTTAAGGCCTAATTCAGTCAAAATGGTTTTGAACACTAAATTATTTAAAACAACAAACACACAAACTAAGAAACATAAAATTTCTCCTAAAGAAAATGCTCATATTTGACATCTTAGATTGGGTCACATTAACCTCAATAGGATTGAGAGATTGGTAAAGAATGGACTTCTAAATGAGTTAGAAGAAAATACTTTACCTGTATGAGAATCATGTCTGGAAGGCAAAATGACTAAAAGACCTTTTAGTGGTTGGTTATAGAGCCAAAGAACTTCTTGAGCTTATACATTCAGACCTTTGTGGTCCGATGAATGTTAAAGCCAGAGGAGGTTATGAATATTTCATAGATGATTATTCCAGATTTGGGCATATTTACCTAATGCATCATAAGTTTGAAACACTTGAAAAGTTCAAGGAATTCAAGACTGAAGTTGAAAATCAATTAGGTAAAACAATTAAAACACCTCGATCAGATCGAGGTGGAGAGTACATGAATTTAAAATTCTAGAACTATATGATAGAACATGGAATTTAAAATTCTAGAACTATATGATAGAACATGGAATTACATCCCAACTCTCAGCACCCGGTACGCTCCAGCAAAATTGTGTATCGAAAAGGAGAAATAGAACCTTGTTGAACATGGTTCGATCAATGATGAGTTATGCTCATCTCGCTAATTCCTTTTGGGGTTACGTAGTACAGACTACGGGATACATTTTGAACAATGTGCCATCAAAGAGTGTTTCTGAAACACCTATTGTCTAATCATGAGAGTCCATCTCAAGAGTTGAGTATGCCTCCACGTAGTGGGAGTGTTATAACACAACCTGATCGCTACATGGGTTTATCTGAAACCTAAGTTGTTATATTAGATGACGACTATGAGGATCCATCGACTTATAATCAAGCGAAGGTTGACAAAGACAAAGACAGATGGGTCATAGCCATGGACCATGAAATGGACTCTATGCACTTCAATTCTGTTTGGGATCTTGTAAATAAACCAGATGGGGTAAAACTTATAGGTTGTAAGTGGATCTACAAGAGAAAGCGTGGTGTAGATGGAAAGGTGCAAACCTTTAAAGCTAGACTAGTAGCAAAGGGTTATACCCAAGTTGAAGGGTTGAGGAAACCTTTTCGCTTGTTGCTATGATAAACTCTATCCGTATCCTCCTTGTCATTGCCGCATATTATGACTATGAGGTATAGCAAATGGATGTCAAGACAACATTCTTGAATGGCAATCTTGACGAGAACATCTACATGGACCAACCCAAAGGGTTCATTGATCCAGGTCAAGAGCAAAAGGTTTGCAGGCTTAAAAGGTCAATCTATGGACTGAAACAAGCCTCTAGGTCCTAGAATATAAGATTTGATGAGGCAATCTAATCTTTTGGCTTTGATCAGAACGATGATGAACCTTGTGTCTACAAGAAAATCATCAATAGTTCTGTCGCATTCCTAATTCTATATGTGGATGATATCCTACTCATTGTGAATGATGTAGGTTATCTTACTGACATTAAGAATTGGCTAGCTACGCAATTCCAAATGAAAGATTTGGGTGAAGCGCAGTTTGTTCTTTCGATCCAGATTGTCTGGAACTGCAAGAATGAAACACTAGCCTTGTCTCAGACATCTTACATTGACAAAGTGTTGTTGAGGTTTAAGATGCAAGACTCCAAATAGGGTTTATTGCTTTTTAGATATGGAGTTCATTTGTCTAAGGAACAGTGTCCTAAGAGACCTCAAGGAGTTGAGGACGTGAGACAGATTCCTTATGTATCAGCTGTTGGGAGCCTGATGTACGCCATGTTGTGTACTAGATCAGACATCTGTTTTGCAGTTGGAATGGCCAGTAGGTATGAATCCAATCCAGGACCTGAACACTGGATAACAGTTAAAACGATCCTTAAGTATCTTCGGAGAACAAGGAACTACATGCTTGTGTATGGGGCTAAGGATTTGATCCTTACAGGATACACGGATTCTAACTCAAACTGATAAAGATTCTCGAAAATCTACATCAGGGTCAATATTTACTCTTAACGGAGGAGCGGTAGTGTGGCGAAACGTCAAGCAGGGATGCAACGCTGATTCCACCATGGAGGCCAAATATGTAGCAGCTTGTGAAGCAGCTAAAGAGGTTGTTTGGTTAAGAAAATTCATGTTAGATTTGGATGTTATTCCAAATATGAGTTTGTCTATCACGCTGTATTGTAATAACAGTGGTGTCGTGGCAAATTCAAGGGAACCCCGAAGTCACAAGAGGGGTAAGCATATTGAGCGGAAATATCATCTCATCCGGGAGATCGTGCATCGAGGAGACATGATCGTCACGAAGATAGCCTCAGAGCACAACATTGCTGATCCTTTTACAAAGGCTCTCACGGCTAAAGTATTTGAGAGTCACCTAGAAGGTCTAGGTTTACAAGTCTTCCCCAACCAGGGCAAGCGGGAGTATGTTGTACAAAGGGTTTAAATGCCCTAGTTTATTGTGTTTTACATTATTGTAATTATGTACTCCACAAGCTTTAGGTCAAGTGGGAGATTGTTGGGATATGTGCCCTAAAACTTATGTAATTTTGATCAAATAAATAAAGAGTTATTTGTTTTGATAAAAATTATATTCTTGGTTTATAAATCCAATAAACTAAGCTCCAAGGTTATAATATATCTTGAAATCAGTGTAGTACACACTATTGGATTGTGTTCAAGAGTATAACCTAAATCGTCTATGGTATAAGAATGAGGTTGGAAACCTTATTTTGGTAACACCATGGATGCGACCCACTTTGTAATTAGTACAAATGAGGTAATCTAACTCATTCATGCGGATGACATGCGAGTGGGGGCATCCTGTATGAAGAGTTCATACAAGACTGGACTGCAAATGATTAGTCTGACCAGTATAACATCGTTAACAAGATAAGACTGATTATTTATAAATTGTCATTAGTGACTCGACCTGAATCCTGAGCAAATTAAGAACTCCTGCTCATAGGGTTTGTCCTTAGACTACTATGGGTGAGAATGACCTATAGCCGACTCAATAAGCCTACCTTCTTAGGGACAGAACCTCGTAGGTTGGGGACTTAACTATGCAAGTCGCAATTCACTCATTCCTACACTAAGAAATTAGATGGGTTGTTACCTTAAGAACTGAGTCCAGGTTTTGAACAATGGGGCCCCGCCCTCTAAACTAGCTTAAGAGGGTATGAGTTTATTGTAGGACCATAGACTTGTTGTTCATTAGAGGATCAGTGGTGCTTAAGGAACAAAGAGGTAATCAAAGGGGTAAAACGATAATTTGACCCAACAATGATTACGAACAACCTGTGAAGGGTCGACTTATGGGTAATGATTATATCAATGGACACAATATAATCTACAGTTAGGAGAGTGCAACTACAAGTCTATAGTGGAGTGACTTGTAGTTAATGAATATTGATTAACTGGATCAAACAACTTGATTAGTTAATCTCACATCATTGGAGCTCATGAGTTGTAGGTCCATTAGGTCCCTCCGTTTGCTCAACATGGTAATATTAAGGGTATAAAGTTAGGAATGAGATTCAAGTGTTCAATTTCATATATGAGGTGTTATATCAATTATATGTGATATAATTGATATAATATATAGTTTAAATGTTAATTAGATTCACATATTAACTATATACCAATGAGAGAATGTAGGAGGGATAGGATGGTAATTTTCATCCTATTTCACTATAAATCGTTGCATAAGATGCAACTTTGAGACTAAGGTTTTGGATTCACAACCCTAGAGTTCCATTTTGTGTTCGAAAGAGTTCCAAACCAAAACTTCTCTCAAACCTCCACATCTCATCCTAAAGGAACCCACCTTCCTCCTTCACCTAGAGAACAACAGAGAAGTAGTGGTGAATCTTCATACGTTCGGGTTCGTGTTGTTGAGATCGTGATCGTGGGAGAAGGAGCTCGTGAAGAAAGTATTCTTCAAAGGTATATTTCTTGTTGTCATATCTTTAAAAGCATGCTTATCTTAGATTTAGTTCTTGTATTTTAGATCTATGAAACTAAATCATGAACACACGATTAACAATCGCTTTCGCTACGGATCCTTTCATGTTTCTCCTCTCCGATTCACCATTCTTGTGTGGCAGACAAGGTGCTGAGAGTTGGGACGTAATTCCATGTTTTATCATATAGTCCTGAAATTCAGTGTCCATGTACCATCCACCTCGATTCGATCGAAGTGTTTTATAGTTCTACCTAATTGGTTCTCAACCTCAGTCTTGTACTCCTTGAAGTTTTCAAGAGCTTCAGACTTTCGATGCATTAGGTAAACGTACCCATATCTCGAATAGTCATCTATAAACGAGATGAAGTATTCATAACCTCCCCATGCTTTTACATTCATCGGACCACATAGGTAAGAATGTATAAGCTCAAGAGGCTCCTTGGCTCTATAACCTTTTCCACTAAAAGGTCTTTTGGTCATTTTGCATTCAAGGCATTGCTCACAAACCGGTAAAGAGTTTACTTCTAACTCACTTAGAAGTCCACTCTTCACTAGTCTCTCAATCCTATTGAGATTTATGTGGCCTAACCTTAGATGCCAAAGATGGACGTTTTCTTTTGGAGAAGCTTTTAATCTTTTAGTTCGTGTTTCAGCCGTTTTTAAACAATTTAGTATTCAAAACACTTTTGACCGAATTTGGCTTTAAAACATATAAATTATTCACAAGTGAAGTAGAATATAACTCATTTCCTTTGAATGAAATAAACGTTTTATTGCAATCAAAATGAACGTAAATACAATGTTCTATAAGGCAAGAAATTGAAACAAGGTTTCTAGTAAGCCCTGGATTTATAAACAAGTTAACGAATAACAAGTATTTCTTACCGAAGAAAAGCTTCACCTTGCCCACAGTTGCAACCGCGACAACTTCTTCGGATCCAACCCTGAGTGTTATCTCACCCTCCTGTAATCGCTGCCAGGAACTAATTCTCTGAAAAGAAGAACAAACATGGTTAGTTGCACATGAATCAAGTATCCAGATAGAGTCACTACTCTCCACTAAACAAGTTTCAGTAACAAGTAAACCACATTTCACTTCTTTCTTCTTCTCGGCAAGGAACTTGGGACAATTCCTCTTCCAGCGATCGTCTCCGTTGCAATGGAAACACTTTCCTTTTTTCGCAACTTTCTTGACCTTCTTGCCCTTGTGGGCGGTAACACGGTCAGCTTTTCCCTTCTTCAACTTCTTCTTCTTTCCTTTCGGGCCTAAAGAGCCTACAGACTTCGTCCCAGAGGGAGAACCCCTATGAAAGGACCTGAAGGTAACATTTGCCTCAACTTCCTGTCCTTTGACTTTCATCAAAGACTAGAAGGTCCGTAGGTCGTTGAGGAGGGTGGTCAGAGTGTAGCTAATTTTGTTCATAACAACATTGCTACGAAACTGCAGGAAACTTTTCGGAAGAGTGTCCATGATAAAGCTGACCTAGCTCGACTCGTCGATTGAAGCACCGTTCATCTCAACCAAGTTGAAGTGGGTCATCATGTCACGAACGTGTTCTCTAACAGACGCCCCCTCCTTCATCCTAACATTGAACACATGTTTAAGATTTTCATGCCTAACCTGAAAGGACTTTTATCCAAACATGTTCTGCAACGACTCAATGATCTCCTTAGCGGTGACCATAAGCTCATGCTTCTTAGCCAAGACTTCAGACAAGCTGGCTATTATGTAGACCTTGGTCTTTTTATTAGCCTTGGTCCAACGATCGTACACATCACGAACACTTCGTGATGCCGTCGGGCCGGGAACCTGAGGACACTCCTCAGTGAGCGCGAACTTTAGTCGTCAATTACCAAAATTGTGTTTATATTGTTTTTCCACGTTTGATATTTGTCGCCTACCAGTTTTTTTGAAGCTTAAAGTGTTATTGATAAGTAATTCTTGATGATTTAAATCTAACAACCATGTTGAAGAACAAGACCTTTAGATCTTAAACTCAAAAACCCCAAACCTAGATGATTTCATCCCAAGGAAGAAGATAGAAACGGATTTACCTTGATGATCAAGATCAAGAGTAGAGAAATTTCTAAACTCAAGATTCTAATCACTCCACAAGTAGTTTGATCAATGCTACTTGAATGATCCTAGCATGCAAATCTAAACACAAGATATGCAAAGAAACAAGCTCATGGCTTAAGAAGCAAAATATGCAACTTTTCATTCAAAACATGATTCCAAGTCTTTTACCATACATCTTAGATGGCTTTATATAGACATTCAATTGTAACCTAAAACTAAGCTAAAATGACATGTTTGAGAATATAACTTCCCTAACTTTAATGTCATAACCATCCACTACTCAAATGTAACCTAAAACATTGAAATAGAAACTTTAAAACTGAAATTACAAGTAAATGAGGTATAAATCCGAGAATTTAATCTTCTAACAACAATTATAGTCTTTGTAACCTCCCAAGGTGTAAATGAAGCTCCACTTGAAGTGACTTTAAGTGTAGTCCCATTAATCGATGCTTGACTTACATTAAATGAAGCTTGAGATGCACTTAATTTTATTTAATTGCAACTTAAGTTCTTCCAATACAACTTGACTTCAACTTTAATGCAACTTGAGAATCATAAATGAAGCCTTGATGCATTTAATGCAACTCCATTTTTAGCTCTTATTTAGTCTTGACTAGCATTGTAGGATTTATATCATCCTCCCCTTCTTCAAGAGGATTCGTCCTCGAATCAAAAGTTTCTCCAACATCAAAGGGACGAAAATCAGCAGCATTAAAAATGTAATTGACATCACCTTCTCCTTGGAGAGCAATCTTTTAGTCATGGGACGTCATAGGTAAAATGTGTCTTGAATTCCACTTAGGTTTCTTGTGAAATGAACAACGATCCTTCCAAAAGTGTCTCCAAACCTAATCACCCGGTTTGAACACCTTATGAGCTTCCATGGATGAATTTAGAAGCAATTTTGAATTTTTTCCTCTCAATAAATGTTTTGACATTAACTTTGGAGGGAAACTTTGAATCAAGCATCACAATGAGTACTTTGGCATCCTGTAAGAACTCAAAAGAAAAACTAGAAAACCATGGTTTGAGCTCACCCATTAGAAAACAAGTTCCTTTATACAAATGATCAAAAATATTTTGTTTTGAAAACAAAATAGATTTATCCTCACAAGTTCTTTCACATAAGCTCACCTTCTTGGCTTTTCTCTCTGTCTTCTCTATAGGCCATAGACTAATCTCATGCTTTTCTCTCTCACTCATGTTCTCACAAGATTCTTTTTACATAATTTATATGCTTTTGCCTTGACTTTTTTTGCCTTTTTCCCTAACTCACACACATCAACATGTGCTTCATCAAGAGTAGGTGTTACAATAGTAGAAGTGTTTCCAACAAATAAGTCTTTGCAATCTAATCTCCTAGTAAACTCACTAGCATGTGTTCACACTAAATTACAAAGCAAATCATTTTGAATTTTTCCACTTTCTACCTCAACAATAGGCTTATTTTCAGTAGGTAAACTATGCTTTTCAGAGTTGAACTAACATTTAAAATTTATTTAGGTTTAGTATACCTTGTAGACTTCCATTGGAGACGTTTTTCAATCTTTATGGTTGTGGGCACCATCCTCTCCAAATCTTCATAAGGTTGAAGATCAAGCCGAATTGTGATCTCCTTGTTAAGTCCTCTAAAGAATCGAGCCATTGTAATCGTATCATCCTCATAAATTTCGAGATCATCAAGCAACGTTTGCATTTCTATGTAGTAAGCCTCCACAATTTTGCTCCCTTGTGTCAAATTTCGCAAGTTATGGAAAAACTTAGGAACAAGGTGCTTCTGCATTATTTGCTTAAGAACATTCCATGATTCAATTGGACGGTTAAGGTTCCTCTTACTCAAAAATAATTTATCCCACCAAGTAATGGCATAATCTCTAAGATAAGTAACGATGAGTTTTACCTTTTTCTCCTCACATAAAGTGCAACAATCAAAGACATAATCGACTTGCCTTTTCCATTGAATATACTCCTTCGAATTTTTACTTCCATAGAATTTAGGAAGTTTTGGCTTCATGCTTCCCAAATCACGATCAACTTTTTGAACTTCTCTTATATTTCCCCCTTGGACAGCTTTGAAACCTCCATCATGTGTTCTTCCATTTACCTCCCAATACTCTTTGTGGTGCATTGGATTAGATCTCTCCATAGGCATGAAATAGGTTGATTGTTTCTCCATAGATTTGATCCTTGCATTCAATTTTGAGAATTGAATTGTCCTAGGCTCCATGCTTTTTTTTTGTTTTATTTCTGCAAAACTAAAAAAAAAATGGATCTCACAAGCACTCGGCGGATCATAGGCGTCTCACGGTGTGAATCGATAGAAGAGACTGTGGATCCCGTTTTCACACATCTCGCTCCCACTCACTATAAGTACTCTCTCCATTCACCTTGAATATTAACCCGTACAAACACCATTCGAAGGGGGGTGCTCCCATTTGCGCCACGAGACCGAGTATGGATCTCACGGTGTGAACTTCACCTAGATTTGTCGATGAAATTTAAATGTATCTCATACACTATAATTCCTCTTACTTAGCACTTTAGTTTAACGGGATTGACCTAGATAAACCGGCTATATTTACCTAAGTCTACAAATATAACTCTTATATTGGATTAGCCTAAGTCTATAATCATATTATTAACTTAGGTCTATGTGAGTATATTTAATTAACACTTAATTGATGGCACTCACGAGTGAATTTTCGGACCAAATTCACTCCCATGTTCGTTCCCAGGTAGAGGTGTTCTGTAAAGCGTCAGCTTAAATACCCCAACCTTAGATTGAACCTTCCTTAGCAGAGTTACTAATTAGTCACCATTCATAAGTTACTGATAAGCGCCGAACTTGTTGGTTTAACAAATCTAGAGGTCCTTCTAGGATCTTTGCAAACGACACGAACAAGGCTAACTTAACGAATTGATTCCAACCAAGAGTTTAGTTAGAAGATGAATCACTCTTAGATCAAACTTAGAATAAGGATGGTCACTCCTAGATCCTAAGACGACTCACTGAAGAATTAGCTTGATCGAGGCTAACCAATGAATCGGTTAAATATCAAACCTAAAGCAAGATTTGAAAGAAAGTTACACCAAATGGGGTTAAACAAAACACAAGTTTTTTTCATAAAGGTTCTGCCTTTTCCATGCCAATAAAAGCCTTTAAATAGGACAAATTGGTCGTGCAAAGAACCAAAGACCAAAAGTCTTCAATAAGCATTAAATGTAAAATGAAGAAAAAATTGACCTAGGAATTTAAAACTTGATTGCACAACGTTTGAGAGCTCTAAATATGGAACAAAAAACATAGAAATGCTTTAAATGGTCTTAGTTATCTACTGTAGGATCCGCCATTCATGACTATTTCGTTTGACGAGGTTTGACATCATGAAATCCCAAGAGGTGCAATCTAGACAACCACTTGTTCACATTTTCTGCACACTTTTTTTGTCCTCCGTGCCATTTTTCAAACTACACAACTTTTCCCGTGCCATCTTCACATCATTCTCATCTTGACTTGATGTACTAACATTATAAACAATTTTGGGCTCAAATATCTTTATCTCTCCTTGTGCATTACGAGCTTTTGGAGATGCAATGTAAAAGTCTCTTGAATCTTCTTGGCCTTGCTCCTTGTTATTGCTCTTTCAGGTACATGCAATGGATTAATGGTTTGATTCACATCAATTTGATTTCCTAATTCTAATCTTATTAAAACTAGAAAACCTAAGTCTAATGAATTCAAGTTCTAAACCATTTAAAACTAATTAATTAACTTAGGTTACTTGAATTTCTATATTATTGTGTTTGATCATTCATCACATGAATAATTAAACTATATAACATACATTCATCACATGAATAAATGTATGTCAATGCTTTTAATCTAAATAATATAATATTTATATTAATTAAATTAAAACATCATTATATTATAACTCTTATAATATAACCTATCATGCATACTATATATTATAACTCTTATAATATACAAATGATGCATGAAATGCTTAACCTAAGGTGAGATTTTAAACTGTATGACATACATTATGCACATAATATTTCATACAACACTTGCATAAAAAGAAATAGCAAATTGGACAGGTTTTTTGCACCCTAGGGACATTAATGTAATTAATTAACATTAATATAACAATTATATTAATATAAATGAAATAAAACTGATTTAGAAATTAAATAAATAAAAAATAAAATATTTCAGAAAAAAAACTGCTTTCAACCGCCCCTTCATGCCAGTTCTCGCGGAAAATGCTCGCACAAACTGTTATCCACGATGCAGCGTTGCAACGCCGTGACCAGGCTGCTCAACGCCTTGGCAGTGTGCTTTGCAACGTCGTGTCTGCAGCGCGCATCCTCCCACTTTGGATGCCTTTGCGACGCTGTTCACAGCGTCGCAACGCTGTCCTCTGTACAGCAACAAACCTTGTTGTTTTTCGCCCATTTTCGCTCCATTTCTTCACAGCAACTCTTGCCACCAACGACCTGGACTTAAAGACTCGATTTACACTAATAATGCCCAAAAAGAAAGGGCCTTCACATTGATCTCATCAACATTAATGTAAATCTAAAAAATGTCCTAAAAACCGAAACATCCAATTGCAAACCATTAACATTCATCTCATGAAATTAATGGTGGGTTTTATGTCCTAAAACTCGTGGTTTTGTAAACTGAATGTATATTCTATTTTGCAATAAAGATATTGTTGAGATTTATTCAGTAAATGTATTATTGAATAAAGTGAATTGTGTATTGTGTAACCCTAACCCAATAAAGAACCCTTGGCTATAGGATGAATACTTGAACTTTATGTGTGACATAAAAGTGGATCAAGTTCAAGTTATAGCCAGAACGATCTATAGTATAAGGATAGGTTTGGGTACCATATCCTGGGGACATTATGAGCGCGACCCACTTTGTAAAGTACAAACGATATGATCCTAAATCGTTCATTTGGAGACATGTGAGTGGGGGTGTCCTATGCAATAAGTTTGCATAAGACTGGATCGTGAAATAGTCACTTAGACTTTATAACTCCATTCACTGTCTTAACTGACTATATTCATACGATAACCTAGGTAACTCGATCTTAATCTTGAGCGTTCTATGAACTCCTGTTTATTCAGATTATCCTTAGATTTTCATGTGTGAGAGTGGCCCGAGATTTCTGGCTCAATAAGCCTCCCATTTCAGGGATAAGTCTGGGTAGATAGTTGGGAACATAGTTCTGCAAGATGGAATTCGCTCCTACCCGCTTTAGGGATTAGTAGAGAGGTTGTTCTCTTAAGTGTTGACTCCGAGTCTTGAACAAAGGGCCCACCCCTCTCATTGGTCCGAGAGGGATTCGGTTTGTTGGTTGGACAACAAACCAATTATTTATTAGAGGATCATTGTGACTTAAGGAACAAGAGGTAATTACAGGGGTAAAACGATATTTTTGACCCAACTGTAATTACGAACGACCTGCGAATGATCGACTTACTAATCATTGTTATATCGAGTGGACAGAAATATATCTACAGTGAGGAGAGTGCAACCCGTGGGCTTTAGTGGAGTGTCCCGGTGGTTAACGAATGTTGATAAGCTAGGCTAAAGAGTTTGGTCGGTTAATCTCATATCGTTGGAGTTCATGATCTGTAGGTCCATTAGGTACTCCTTACTAGCTCGGACTAAGGCTTGTAACATTTTGGGAGAAATCGTTAATTACATGTGATATATTTAGCGAGTCATAGCTTAATTATGAATTAAATTATGATAAAAAGGAGGTGGATATATTTAAATATGATTTAAATATTGGATCGATTTATAGCATGAATAAGGATTCATGTTCGGAAAATCGATCGGGATTGGGCAATTTATTTAATTTAATATTTGATATTAAATTAAATTAAAAAATTAATTAATTAAATTAATTATTTGAATTATTTAATTATAAATCAATTTAATATTATTTTTTAATTAAAATTAAAAAGGAAAATGAATGGATTTTCAAGATATTCATGAAAATCAAGTTGGCAACTTGCCCAATCCTTCTCATCTTCAAATTCAACAAATTTAGTCACCTCCATCTCAAACCATTCGCATCACACTTGAGTTGCCAGTCTAATGAAGCTTGAAGAAGGTTTATTTAATGGTGATCAGAGGTGTTTTTAGAGAATTTTGCAAACATTCTCTCAATTCTCGGTTTATGACCTTTGAGCTCTTTTCTTCAAAATTCTCTCAATCTAGGATCCCACAATCCGTTCCAAAGCCTGAGGATAGTAGGGAAGACACAAGATGGTTTTACACAAAGTGTTCGTGTCTCAAATTGTCCACCAGGTGAAGAGAATTTGATCTTCAAGGTGAGTTTCTTAACTCCCAGTTTTTCCAACTTTGAGCATGCATTTTATTTTGCAAAATTGATCAATTTAGAGTGTTCAAGATGTTGAGATTTATGCCCTAAAACTCGTAGTTTGTAATTATGTTCTAATTAATGTAATAAAGTGTTATTATTTCAATAAAGTGTTATTGTTCGTTATCTACGAGTTTGCCTTTATTTAAAACACTAAATCCAATAAACTAAACATCCAAGGCTGTTAAATGAATCTTTAACTGAATGTAATGTATATAAAAAGGATCTCGGTTCGAGATACAGCCTAAAGGGTCTATAGTTAGGGTATAAGGTTTGGGTACCTTACCCTAGTTAAACTATGGGTGTGGCCCACTTTGTATTTGATACAAACACTGTGATCCTAACGTGCCGTATAGATGACATGTGAGTGGGGATATCCTATGTAATGAGATTACATAAGACCGGACCACAAAATAGTAACTGTCGCAACGTCATCGCAACGCGGAGCGGCCGACGTCCTCTCCCAAGGGGTCTCTTTCGAGGTAAAGGTTTGGAGTCGCCACCAATCATCATAGGGTGTGATTGGTCACCTATTTTAGAGGAAAAGGTTGATCTATGTAACCAAAAATTAGGTTCAGGAGTCGATTGAGTGTAGGGAAGGTGTTAGCACCCCTACAACACCCGTTTTAGAAAAACGGTTACCACATTTTATTTTAAAATTATCCTTTATTTATTGGTTCAAAGGAAACTATTTTTTGTATTTTACTTAAATGTCCCAAAATTTATTAATCCACACTTTAAAAATAAAATATGAATTAATAACTATGAGTGGCTCAAGGCCATTAGGAAAATTTGAAATTTATTTTGACATTTCAAAATAAATTCCTTATTTTTTTTAAAAAAAAGTTATTTAATAAAAGAATTATAAAAATGGAACATTCTTATTTCAGAAATCCATTTTTAAATGAGGCAATTTATTTTATTTCAAACATCATTGCCAAGTTTTAATTTAAAAAAAAATTAAAAGACTCTTATTACAGAAATTCAATTTTAAAAGGGAAAATCTGTTTTATTGCAAACTTTGATGCCAAGATTTAATTTTGAAAAGTTAGAGGGTTTTTATTTCAAAAATAAAATTTTAAAGAAGGCAAATTTGTTTTATTTCAAACTTTAATGCCAAAATGCAATTTTCAAAATGATAGAGTTCTTATTTCAGAAATCCAATTTTAAAAGTGGGCAAATTTGTTTTATTTCAAACTTCATTGCCAAGATGTATTTTAAAAAAGAATGGTCCTTATTTCATGAATCTCATTTTCAAAAAGGCAATTTGTTTTATTTCAAACTTTTTCCAAAATTTAAAGTTGAGAAAATATAAGATTCTTATTTCAGAAATCATAATTTTAATTTTATGCCAACAAATTAAGTAAATTTCAATTTTATTCAAATGAAATAAAAAATGATAAGTAAATTTGTTAAACATGCATATAGATAAAATGACCAAATCTAAACAGTGGTTGAATTAAAATATGCAAATATTGAATACAGCGGCCAAATCTACCAAATTAAAATACATATTAGGCCAAATTAAAATACATTCAGATACACATTCAGATTTCCAAAAAATACATATATATATACATTTTACGAAATATACACCATGGTCAAATATTATCATCTAAAAAATATTCAAATACGCAGAGGTAATTCATGAAAATATGAAAATCAATACATTAACTAAAAAAAATGTAGCAATTCATGAAAATATACAGATCAACAAACTGACCAAATTTCAACCAAAGAAATTTTAACACAATGGCCAAATTACATATAGGTATTAACCAAATAAGGTAGAGACCAAATCAAGCCAAATCAAAATATATTATTCAATGGTACATAAATTATTAGGCGAAATCAAAATTGAGAACCAAATCAATAAAGGACTAACTAAAGTCAAACTAAACATCAGTGATTAGCCATTAAAATATTCACAAAAAGGAAGAATTTCATGGGCAATTTATGAAAACAAATCAAATCAAATGTCAAATCAAAATACAGTGGCTAAATTAAATCAATAAATCAATATACAATGGTCATTAAATATACAGAGACCAAATCAAATCATACTACTGTCAAATTGGCCAAGTTCTGATACACAGTAATTCAAAATGGCCAAATCTAAATACAAAAAGAATGAGAGGAAAATACTGTGCCTAAATTGGCCAAATCTAAATACAGAAAGGAAGGAGAGGAAAATACAATTACCAGATTGGCCAAATCTAAATGCAATGAAAGTCAAATTAAAGAAAAGAAAAGAAAAAAAGAGTAACTTACCTAGGAATGAAGTAAGGAAAACTTGTCTTCTCGGTAGAATACTAATGAAAAGAACTTATTCTAGAATCCTCTGGCCTCGATCTTTTTTTCCTTTTTTTATCCTTAATTCTCTTCTTTTTCCATTAAATCTTTTGATCTCCCTTTCCGTATATCGATCTTTTTTCATCACTAACGTCCCTTCAAATTCCCCCCATCTCCTCTTTGAATCCTCCCTCATTAAATCGATTAAAAGAAACAAAAAAATAGATAGAGAAGATATCGTGAAGGAAAGAAAGTGGGAGAGAATCGTGAGAGTGGGGAGAAGTGGCGAGTATGTGAGAGTGGGTGGTTGAGTGATTTGTTTTTTTTTTAAATAATAAATAAAATTAAATAAAATAAAACAAATAAAAAAGTATAACAAATTAACAAATAATAAAATAAAACAAATTTCTTTTTTAACAATTTTTTTTATAAACAATAAAAAAATTTAAATTAACAAAAAAATTTAATTTTTCTCTAAAAACCTTTTATTTACAAAAAATATGAAATAAAAATTATCGGACCAAATACGGTATCTACAGTAACCTCTAGCTGTAACTCCGTTGACTAGTTAGGTTTCTATTTCACTAGGATGACCTAGGAAACTTGATCTCAATCCTGAGAAGGTTACGAACTCCTGTTCGCGAGGGATTGTCCTTTGACTAGTATGGGTGCGAGTGGCCAGATTCGCCGACTCAATATGCCTACCTTCTTGGGGACAAAACTGAGTGAGCGATTGGGGACTTACCTTAGCAAGATGGAGCTCACTCCTTCCCGCCTACTAGGGTAAGTAGAGGAATGTTTCCTTAAGTGGTGTCTCCGGGACTTGAACAAAGGGTCCAACCCTCTCATTGGTCCGAGAGGGACTCTGTTTGTTGGTAGGACAACAAACAAATTGTTCATTAGAGAAGCACTGGTACTTATGGCACAAGATGTAACCCAGGGGTAAAACGGTAATTAGACCAAGCTGGTGTTACAAACATTCGTGAAGGATTGACTTGCTGTTATTGGTCAATATCCATGGACACAGAAATATATCTGCAGTGAGAAGAGTGCAGCTGTGGGACTTTAGTGGAGTGTTCCCGCAGTTAACGAATGTTGATTGGGAGGTTAATGAGATTAATCGAGTAATCTCGTATCGTTGGAGCTTCTGATCTGTAGGTCCATTAGGTCCACCTTCTAGCTCGTAAAGGGTTCTTAGATCATTTGAATTTGAAATGTTCAAATTCATTAGGGAATAAACTTAATGTAGTTAGATACGATATAATATATAGTTTTGGAACTATATATTATAAATTTAATGTGAATATGATTCATATTAAATTATATGAGAGAATTGTGTTGGGATTTATGCCCTAAAACCCGTAGTTTGTAATTTTGTTCTAATTAATGTAATAAAGTGTTATTATTTCAATAAAGTGTTATTGTTCGTTATCTACGAGTTTGCCTTTATTTAAAACCCTAAATCCAATAAACTAAACATCCAAGGTTGTTAAATGAATCTTTAACTGAATGTAATGTACATAAAAGGGATCTCGGTTCGAGATATAGCCTAAAGGGTTTATAGTTTGGGGATAAGGTTTGGGTACCTTACCCTGGTTAGACTATGGATATGGCCCACTTTGTATTTGATACAAACACTGTGATACTAACGTGTTCGTGTAGATGACATATGAGTGGGGATATCCAATGTAATGAGATTACATAAGCCAGGACCACTAAAATAGTAACCTCTAATTTGTAACTCCGTTGACTAGTGAGGTTTCTATTTCACTAGGATGACCTAGGCAACTTGATCTCAATCACGAGAAGGTTACGAACTCCTGTTCGCGATGGATTGTCCTTTGACTAGTATGGGTGCGAGTGGCCGATTCGCGACTCAATATGCCTACCTTCTTGGGGACAAGACCAGGAGTGGAGTACTGGGGACTTAACTTAGCAAGATGGAATTCACTTCTTCCCGCCTACTAGGGTAAGTAGAGGAATGTTCCCTTAAGTGGTGTCTCCGGGACTTGAACAAAGGGCCGACCCTCTCATTGGCCCGAGAGGACTCTGTTTTGTTGGTAGGACCACAAACAAATTGTTCATTAGAGGAGCCTTTGGTACTTAAGGCACAAGATGTAACCTGGGGTAAAATGGTAATTTGACCAAGCCGGTGTTATTCACGAACATTCGTGAAGGATTGACTTGTTGTTATTGGTCAATATCCATGGACACAGAAATATATCTGCAGTGAGAAGAGTGCAGCTGTGGGACTTTAGTGGAGTGTTCCCGTAGTTAACGAATGTTGATTGGGAGGTTAATGAGATTAATCGAGTAATCTCGTATCGTTGGAGCTTCTGATCTGTAGGTCCATTAGGTCCACCTTCTAGCTCGTAAAGGGTTCTTAGATCATTTGAATTTGAAATGTTCAAATTCATTAGGGAATAAACTTAATGTAGTTAGATACGATATAATATATAGTTTTGGAACTATATATTATAAATTTAATGTGAATATGATTCATATTAAATTATATGAGAGAATTGTGTTGGGATTTATGCCCTAAAACTCGTAGTTTGTAATTTTGTTCTAATTAATGTAATAAAGTGTTATTATTTCAATAAAGTGTTATTGTTCGTTATCTACGAGTTTGCCTTTATTTAAAACCCTAAATCCAATAAACTAAACATCCAAGGCTGTTAAATGAATCTTTAACTGAATGTAATGTACATAAAAGGGATCTCGGTTCGAGATATAGCCTAAAGGGTTTATAGTTTGGGGATAAGGTTTGGGTACCTTACCCTGGTTAGACTATGGATATGGCCCACTTTGTATTTGATACAAACACTGTGATACTAACGTGTTCGTGTAGATGACATATGAGTGGGGATATCCAATGTAATGAGATTACATAAGACCGGACCACGAAATAGTAACCTCTAGCTGTAACTCCGTTGACTAGTGAGGTTTCTATTTCACTAGGATGACCTAGGCAACTTGATCTCAATCCTGAGCAGGTTACGAACTCCTGTTCGCGAGGGATTGTCCTTTGACTAGAATGGGTGAGAGTGGCCAGATTCGCCGACTCAATATGCCTACCTTCTTGGGGACAAGACCGAGTGAGCGGCTGGGGACTTAACTTAGCAAGATGGAATTCACTCCTTCCCGCCTACTAGGGTAAGTAGAGGAATGTTCCCTTAAGTGGTGTCTCCGGGACTTGAACAAAGGGCCCGAACCTCTCATTGGCCCGAGAGGGACTCTGTTTGTTGGTAGGACCACAAACAAATTGTTCATTAGAGGAGCACTGGTACTTAAGGCACAAGATGTAACCCAGGGGTAAAACGGTAATTTGACCAAGCTGGTGTTATGAACATTCGTGAAGGATTGACTTGCTGTTATTGGTCAATATCCATGGACACAAAAATATATCTGCAGTGAGAAGAGTGCGGTTGTGGGACTTTAGTGGAGTGTTCCATGATTAACGAATGTTGATTGGGAGGTTAATGAGATTAACCGAGCAATCTCGTATCGTTGGAGCTTCTGATCTGTAGGTCCATTAGGTCCACCTTCTAGCTCGTAAAGGGTTCTTAGATCATTTGAATTTCAAATGTTCAAATTCATTAGGGAATAAACTTAATGTATTTAGATAGGATATAATATATAGTTTTGGAACTATATATTATAAATTTAATGTGAATATGATTCATATTAAATTATATGAGAGAATTGAATATTTGAAAGAGTTCAAATATTATATTGAATGTGAATGTGATTCACATTTGAAAACTATAGGTTAAAATTTAATGTGCACTGGATGTATATTAAAACTATAGGTTAAAGGGGTGATATGATTAAATGAGATTTAATCCAAATTAAATATATGATATTTAATTTGTATTATTTAATAATTAAATTTGATTTAATTATTATTATTATTATTTTAATAATAAAATAAGGGAACGTTTCTTCCAGACACGTTCCCACTATCCCCTTCCTTCTCCCTATCGATAGCTTAACAGGGAGAAGGGGTGTGCATTTTGATGATTTTCCTAGCAATTAGAGAATTGTTGCAAAAACTCTCTCTCTCATATTCTCATTCCCTAAAACCTCGAATTGTTGGATCCTTCCCACCAAGGAAGATCTAAGAACTTAGAGATATAGAAGGTGATCTCTGGTGGTTGTGTTCTTGCTGGAAGAAAACAGAGAAGTCACTGTACAATTGATTTGCTATACAACCTTTGGAGCAACAAGTTGCTAGAGAAAATCTACAAAGGTATCGTTTTCTTTTATTAGTTTAATCGTTAAACTTGTAGCATGTTTGTATGCAATTAATCCATGTCTAATAGGATTAGAATCCATGCTTGTTCTGTATTTTTGGTCAATGTACTGGTTTTTGTTTTAAGCAAAACAATCAAGTAATTAAGATACCAAACACGTTTTCGCTACTCAAGGAGATCAGTTCTCCATCAATTGGTATTAGAGCAATGCTTGATTTGTTTTGTTTTGAAACAAAATTGCATTGATTTGGTGGGAAATGCATTTGGTTTGCTGTAAAACTTGTTTAGGAATGTTTTGGCCTTAGTTTACTTCGAATTTTGTTCAAATTGGATGTAAAGGCCCCCTGCGTTTTTGGGCAAAAAGTGCAAAATTGAGTCTGTAATTGAGTTACGAGTCGTTTGGGACCAGTTTCATGCATTTCGGTTGAGAATCGAAGGAGAAATTGAAGTTTGAAGTTGCTGTGTTCGTGGAAGAAAGTTGCTGCCGAAGCAGCGACGTTGCAATGCTGAAGAACAGCGTTCCCTATTGACGCGGACGATCAAGGGGTCAGCAGCGTTGCAACGCTACCCCTCAGCGTTGCAACGCTACCCTGATACCAGGTGCGCAAGACGACGAAGCGGGCGTTGCAACGCCAGCGTTCCCTATCGACGCGGGCGATCAAGGGGTCAGTAGCGTTGCAATGCTACCGCTAAGCGTTGCAACACTACCTTGATACCAGGCGCGCAAGACGACGAAGCGAGCGTTGCAACGCCGTGGGGCATTCCAACAGTTGCAGACCGGTTCAGTTGGTTCAATTGTTTTTGGTCCGGTTCGAGCGGTTCAAGGCCGGTTCAGGAAGTTTTTGGACCGGTTTCATGAAATAAATTAATGTAATTTTTTTTTTTTTGCACTTTGGGGGCCAAATTATTCCGGTTTTACAGCTATTTATCTTTTTGAATGTCATTTAGATTATTCCCACCTTAGGAAAAGCATGTTCATGCACTTTATTTATATAAATGTTATATGAATATGGTTTAATGCATGACTAATTTATTTTTTTCATTAGTAAATTGCATCGAGCATGAAATTACTTAGTTTAAAATAAATGTTATTTTGTTTAAGTAATTTTATAATTCAATTAGTTGAATTCCTTTTATAATTCCAATTTGAATATTGATTGTTGGATTTATAATATAGTTTCTTTATCATAGGTTAATTATTAAAATTTATAAAAGTTATAAATTAAAGGGGTTTTAGAAACCATAACCTATAATAAAGAAATGCATGCAAACATAGGGACTTGGGTTAAGATTTAATTAATTTTAAATTGTTTAAAATTAATTTAGACCTAAGTTTCAATTTCTAATAGGATTAGAAATAAGTCTTACGTAGTATTTTAAATAGTTTAAAATATAGTAGGACTTTAGGACTTTGGTTATAAGGGAACTCTCTAGGTGAAGTTCTATTTAAGGTCAGTACTTAAGTCGATTTGCTAATCTAAACACCACTACACCGGAACCGACCGGAACCTGAGTTGAATTAGCCTTAGTTTTGTTTTATCTCTAGGTAATTAAAATGTTTATTCACCTAGACATAAGACCTTGTTATAATAGTTATAATAGGCATAGACTTAGATAGATTCTTTTAGCCAGAATCTAGCTAAGTTAAGACTATACCCTAATTTTAGGAACTTCAGTGGGAGAAAACGAGATGTTCGCATCGAGTTTACTCTCACGTCCTCAAGAGTTCACACTGTGAGTTCCATGCTCGGCTACGTGGCATCAATAGGGCGTCCCCCTACGGTATGTGTTTGCATGGTTCAATACCAAGGTGAATGAGGTAAGTATCGATAGTAAATGGGAGCAGGACGCGTGTCAACGTATCCTACGGTCTCCTCCATTAGGTCGTACGTGAGATTTCTATAGTCCACCTGCTAGGTTGTCCTGGAAGAACCAAACCCTACGGAGGGCCTGACTATAGGGATCGGAACACCGCAAACTCTAGAAATGGATAGGGTCTCTTAGGTTGTTTGCCAGCAGTTGTCTTTCTTAATAGTAGCCTGTTGGCTCGGACCTATTGGATCTGAAAATGGTAGGGTCACATTTACGGGATGAGTTAAGTTAGTTAACAAATCCTTAACCAAACAAATGGTAGCTAAGGACCATTGAGACATGAGATGTTCTGGTAGTGAGAATTGGCTGAGAAAGTCTCAATTAAAGGGAGGAATGACTGACCGCCCGACGGAGGCTTTTGTTCTAAACCCTTGAAGTATCGTTGCAAAATTAAAGGTTTAACTTAAACAGTGGGTTTAGTTTAAACACTAGGGTTCTTTAGATTTTGCTAAAATAGATTGGTTTTTACAATGGGTTAAAAAGGCATAACTTATTAGAACTATTTTGGATTTTCAGCATGTCGTCCTCAATAATAGCCTTACTTAGAAGCGATCGTTTAACTGGTGAGAATTTTACTACGTGGAATTCCAACTTGAATACGATTCTCGTTGTTGACGACCTACGGTTTGTCTTATGCTCGAGGAATGTCCTCGAGATCCTCGCCGTAACGCTCCTCAATCATAAGGAGGCGCACGGATCACTGGATCAAGGCCAATGATAAGGCCAAGGTCTACATTTTGGCTAGTGTTTCAAGTTCGGCCAAAAGCACGAGGGCATGGTCTCGGCTCGTGAGATCATGAGTTCGGCCGCAGAAATGTTTGGACAATCACGTCGGGGCATTCGCACGAATCCACGAAATACGTTTATAACTCCGTATGAAGAGAGGGTCATCGGTGAGAGAACACGTTCTTGATCGATGGTCCACTTCAACGTGGTTGAGATGAACGGAGCGGTCATTGACGAGCAAAGTCGTGTATCGTTCATCCTAGAATCTCTTCCAAGAGTTTCTGTAATTCGCTGCAGCAATGCGGTGATGAACAAGATAGAGTATAACCCGACTACTCTCCTTAATGAACTACAAACTTTCCGATTTCTTATGAAGAATAAGGGACGGTGATGGAGAGGCAAATTTGTTTGCCCATTCGGAAAGGTTCGAGTAAGGGTTCATCCTCAGGACTAAGTCTCGAGCTCATCTTCCAGGCTTAAGAAGACCCAAAAGAAGAAAATAGGAGGGAAAGAGAAGGCATCTGCTGCTGACAAAGGCAAGAGAAAAGCCAAGATTGCAGATAAAGGAAAATGTTTCCACTGCAACGTGGATGGGCATTGGAAGCGAAACTGCCCATAATGCCTTGCTGAGCTCAAAGAGAAGAAAGGTAAATTAGATTTACTTGTTCTTGAAACATGTTTAGTGGAAAATAATGATTTTACCTAGATACTTGATTCAGGAGCCACTAATCACGTTTGCTCTTCATTTCAGGAAACTAGTTCCTTCAAGGAGCTCGAAGAGGGTGAGATGACGCTCAGGGTCGGAACGGGAGACGTCGTCTCGGCTGTGTGCGATGGGAGATGCCAAGTTATTTTTCGGAGATAGATTTCTTTTATTGAAAAATTTGTATATAGTTCCTAAGCTTAAAAGGAACTTAATTTCTATCTCTTGTTTAATAGAACTTGGATATTGTATTTCTTTTTCAATTAATGAAGCGTTCATTTTGAAAGAAGGTGTCAATATTTGTTCTGCTAAATTTAAAAATGGCTTGTATGTCTTTACCAAACCAAACAAAGCGAAAGCAATTTTAAATCATGAGATGTTTAAAAATGCTGACACTCAAAATAAAAGGCAAAGAATTTCTCCAAATAATAATACCTATCTATGGCATCTTAGGCTTGGTCATATTAATCTCAACCGGATTGAGAGACTCTCTAAGAATGGACTTCTAAACAAGTTAGAAGATGATTCTTTACTGCCTTGCGAATCTTGCTTGGAAGGTAAAATGACCAAGCGACCTTTTACTGGAAAAGGTTACAGAGCCGTAGAGCCCCTAGAACTTGTGCATTCGGATCTTTGTGGTCAAGTGAATGTCAAAACTCGAGGAGGGTACGAATATTTCATCCCTTTCATAGATGATCATTCGAGGTGTGGTTATCTGTACCTAATGCATCACAAGTCAGAAGCTCTTGAAAAGTTCAAAGAGTATAAGGCAGAAGTAGAGAATGTATTAGGAAAAATCATTAAAACACTTCGATCCGATCGAGGTGGAGATTATATGGATTTGAGATTTTAGGACTATATGATAAAACATGGAATCAATCTCAACTCTAAGCACCAAATACAACACAACAAAATGGTGTGTCAGAAAGGAGAAATAGAACCTTGTTAGACATGGTTCGTTCTATGATGAGCTACGCTCAATTGCCTGCCTCATTTTGGGGATACGCAGTACAGACTGCAGTTCAAATCTTGAATAGTGTTCCATTAAAGAGTGTTTCAGAAACACCTTTTGAACTTTGGAAGGGGCATAAACCTAGTTTACAACACTTCAGGATTTGGAGTTGTCCGGCACACGTGCTCGTGACAAACCCAAAGAAACTAGAACCTCGTTCAAGATTGTGCCAATTTGTTGGCTATCCCAAAGAAACGAGAGGTGGTCTTTTCTACGACCCACAAGAAAAAAAGGTGATTGTATCGACAAACGCCACGTTCCTGGAGGAAGATCACATGAGGAACCACAAACTGCGTAGTAAATTAGTACTAAATGAAGCTACACATGAACCAACAAGAGTTGTTGATCAAGCTGGACCTTCATCAAGAGTTTATGGAAGAGCCAGCACCTCAAGTCAGTCTCGTCCTTCTCAATCGTTGGGAATGCCTCGACGCAGTGGGAGGGTTGTTTCCCAACTTGACCGCTACTTGAGTTTAGCTGAAACTCAAGTTGTCATACCTGATGACGGCGTAGAAGATCCATTGTCTTATAAACAGGCAATGAATGACGTAGACAAGGACCAATGGATCAAAGCCATGGACCTTGAAATGAAGTCAATGGACTTGAATTCAGTATGGGAACTTGTAGACCAACCTGAAGGGGTTAGACCCATAGGGTGTAAATGGATCTATAAGAGACAGAGAGATGCAGCCAAAAAGGTACAGACCTTTAAGGCTAGACTTGTAGCAAAGGGTTTTACCCAAAGGGAATGAGTTGACTATGAAGAAACTTTTTCCCCTATTGCTATGCTGAAGTCTATAAGGATACTCTTGTCCATAGCCACGTTTTATGATTATGAAATTTGGCAAATAGATGTCAAGACTGCCTTTTTGAATGGTAATCTTGACGAGAGCATCTATATGTCTCAGCCTGAAGGGTTCATAGCCCAAGGTCAGGAGCAAAAAGTTTGCAAGCTTAATCGATTCATTTATGGATTGAAACAAGCGTGAAGATCTTGGAATATAAGATTTGATACTGCGATCAAGTCTTATGGCTTTGACCAAAATGTTGATGAGCCTTGTGTTTACAAAATGATCGTCAACGACAAAGTAGCTTTGTTAGTACTTTATGTGGATGATATCCTACTCATTGAGAATGATGTAGGATACCTAACTGACATAAACAATTAGCTGGCGACCCAATTCCAAATGAAAGATTTTGGGAGAGGCGCAGTATGTTCTTGGGATTCAGATCTTTAGGAATCGCAAGAACAGAACGCTAGCACTGTCTCAAGCGTCTTATATCGACAAAATGTTGTCCAGATATTCGATGCAGAATTCCAAGAGGGGTTTATTACTCTTCAGGCACGGAGTTCATCTGTCTAAGGAACAATGTCCCAAGACACCTCAAGAAGTTGAGGATATGAGACATATTCCCTATGCCTCTACAGTAGGTAGCTTAATGTATGCTATGCTATGCACGAGGCCGGACATTTGTTATGCAGTGGGAATAGTCAGTAGGTACTAGTCCAATCCAGGGTTAGACCATTGGACAACAGTTAAAAATATCCTCAAGTATCTAAGGAGAACGAGGGACTATATGCTTGTGTATGGGTTTAAGCATCTGATCCTTACTGGATACACTGATTCTGATTTTCAGACCGATAAGGATTCTCGGAAATCCACATCGAGATCAGTTTTCACCCTTAACGGGGGAGCTATAGTATGGCGAAGCATCAAGCAAGGATGCATCGCTGACTCCACAATGGAGGCTGAGTATGTCGCTGCTTGTGAAGCAGCTAAAGAGCCTGTTTGGCTAAGGAAATTCCTTACTGATTTGGAAGTTGTTCCAAATATGGAATCTCCCATCACCTTATACTGTGACAACAGTGGTGCGGTAGACAATTCGAAGGAACTTCGCAACCATAAGCGAGGTATGCACATCGAGAGGAAGTATCACCTGATACGAGAAATAGTGCAACGAGGAGATGTGACAGACACGAAGATCGCTTCGGAGCACAATATTGTTAATCCGTTTACAAAGACTCTCACGGGTAAAGTGTTCGAGGGTCATCTGGAAAGTCTGGGTTTACGAGATATGTACATAAGCTAATCTAGGGCAAGTGGGAGATATGTAATGGGGTATATGGATGCCCTAGTTTATTGTATTTCTATCTCTTGTAACCACTATTTTAGATTATGATGTACCCCACTAGAGTTTTAGTTCAAGTGGGAGTTTGTTGGGATTTGTGCCCTAAAACTCGTAGTTTGTAATTTTATTCTAATTAATGTAATAAAGTGTTATTATTTCAATAAAGTGTTATTGTTCGTTATCTACGAGTTTGCCTTTATTTAAAACCCTAAAACCAATAAACTAAACATCCAAGGCTGTTAAAAGAATCTTTAACTGAATGTAATGTACATAAAAGGGATCTCGGTTCGAGATACAGCCTAAAGGGTCTATAGTTAGGGGATAAGGTTTGGGTACCTTACCCTTGTTAGACTATGGATATGGCCCACTTTGCATTTGATACAAACACTGTGAACCTAACGTGTTCGTGTAGATGACATGTGAGTGGAGATATCCTATGTAATGAGATTACATAAGACCGGACCACGAAATAGTAACCTCTAGCTGTAACTCCGTTGAGTAGTGAGGTTTCTATTTCACTAGGATGACCTAGGCAACTTGATCTCAATCCTGAGCAGGTTACGAACTCCTGTTCGCGAGGGATTGTCCTTTGACTAGTATGGGTGAGAGTGACCAGATTCGCCGACTCAATATGCCTACCTTCTTGGGGACAAGACCGAGTGAGCGGCTGGGGACTTAACTTAGCAAGATGGAATTCACTCCTTCCCGCCTACTAGGGTAAGTAGAGGAATGTTCCCTTAAGTGGTGTCTCCGGGACTTGAACAAAGGGCCCGACCCTCTCATTGGCCCGAGAGGGACTCTGTTTGTTGGTAGGACCACAAACAAATTGTTCATTAGAGGAGCACTGGTACTTAAGGCACAAGATGTAACCCAGGGGTAAAACGGTAATTTGACCAAGCTGGTGTTACGAACATTCGTGAAGGATTGACTTGCTGTTATTGGTCAATATCCATGGACACAGAAATATATCTGCAGTGAGAAGAGTGGAGTTGTGGGACTTTAGTGGAGTGTTCCATGATTAACGAATGTTGATTGGGAGGTTAATGAGATTAACAAGAGCAATCTCGTATCGTTGGAGCTTCCGATCCAGAGGTCCATTAGGTCCACCTTCTAGCTCGTAAAGGGTTCTTAGATCATTTGAATTTGAAATGTTCAAATTCATTAGGGAATAAACTTAATGTATTTAGATAGGATATAATATATAGTTTTGGAAATATATATTATAAATTTAATGTGAATATGATTCATATTAAATTATATGAGAGAATTGAATATTTGAAAGAGTTCAAATATTATACTAAATGTGAATGTGATTCACATTTGAAAACTATTGGTTAAAATTTAATGTGTACTGAATGTACATTAAAACTATAGGTTAAAGGGGTGATATGATTAAATGAGATTTAATCCAAATTAAATATATGATATTTAATTTGTATTATTTAATAATTAAATTTGATTTAATTATTATTATTATTATTATTTTAATAATAAAATAAGGGAACGTGTCTTCCAGACACGTTCCCACTATCCCCTTCCTTCTCCCTATCGATAGCTTAACAGGGAGAAGGAGTGTGCATTTTGATTGATCGATCATTTGATGATTTTCCTAGCAATTAGAGAATTGCTGCAAAAACTCTCTCTCACACATTCTCATTCCCTAAAACCTCCAATCGTTGGATCCTTCCCACCAAGGAAGATCTAAGAACTCAAAAATATAAAAGGTGATCTTTGGTGGTTGTGTTCTTGCTGGAAGAAAACAGAGAAGTCACTGTACAATTGATTTGCTATACAACCTTTGGAGCAACAAGTTGTTGGAGAAAGTTTACAAAGGTATCGCTTTCTTTTATTAGTTTAATCGTTAAACTTGTAGCATGTTTGTATGCAATTAATCTATGTCTAATAGGATTAGAATCCATGCTTGTTCTGTATTTTTGGTCAATGTACTGGTTTTTGTTTTAAGCAAAACAATCAAGTAATTAAGATCCCAAACACGTTTCCGCTGCTCAAGGAGATCAGATCTCCATCAAATTGAATATTTGAAGGAGTTCAAATATTATATTAAATGTGAATGTGATTCACATTTGAAAACTATAGGTTAAAATTTAATGTGCACTGGATGTACATTAAAACTATAGGTTAAAGGGGTAATATGATTAAATGAGATTTAATCCAAATTAAATATATGATATTTAATTTGCATTATTTAAATATGATTTGAATTAATAATTAAATTTGATTTTATTATTATTATTATTATTATTATTATTTTAATAATAAAATAAGGGAACGTGTCATCCAGACACGTTCCCACTACCCTCCTACTTCTCCCTATCGACAGTTAAACAGGGAGAAGAGTGTTGATGATCCATGATCGATCATTTGATCATTTTCCTTACAAATAGAGAATTGCTACAAAAACTCTCTCTCTCACATTCTCATTTTCTTCTTCTTCCAATTGTTAGATCCTTCCCACCAAGGAAGATCTAAACACTCAGAGACATAGAGGGTTTTCCAAGTGGTAGTGTTCCTGCTTGAAAAACAGAGAGCTGCTGTGCTGCTGAGTTACTGGAATTTGCTTGGAGCAAGGAGTTGTTGCGAGTTTACAAAGGTAAACATTTATTCCTCTCCCTTCTTAGTTTAATTGTTAAACTTAGTACGTTTATATGCTACTACTCCATGCTTTAATTAGATTAAATAATGTATGCTTGTTCTATATTTTTGTCAATGTACTGATTTTTTGTTTTAAGCAAAACAATCAAGTAATTAAGATCCCAAACACGTTTCCGTTGCTCAAGGAGATCAGATCTCCATCAATTGGTGTCAGAGCTAGGTTTGATTTGTTTTGTTTTGAAACAAAATTGCATTGATTTGGTGGGAAATGCTTTTGGTTTGTTGTAAAACTTGTTTCGAATGTTTTGGCCTTAGTTTACTTCGATTTTTGTTCAAATTGGATGTAAAGGCCCCTACATTTTTGGGCAAAAAGTACAAAATTGAGTCTGTAATTGAGTTACAAGTCGTTCGGGACCAGTTTCATGCAATTCAGTTGAGAATCGAAGGAGAAATTCAAGTTTGAAGTTGTTGTGTTCATGGAAGAAAGCTGTTGCCGAAGCAGCAGCGTTGCAACGCTGAAGAACGGCGTCGCAACGCCAGCGTTCCCTATCGACTCGGGCGTTCATGGGGTCAGCAGCGTTGCCCCTCAGCGTTAAAACGCTACCCCAAGACTAGGCATGCAAGACGATGAAGCGAGCGTCCAGCGTTGCAACGCCGTGGGGCATTCCAGCAGCTACAGACCGGTTCGGTTGGTTCAATTATTTTTGGTACGGTTCGAGCAGTTCAAGGACGGTTCAGGGTATTTTTGGAACGGTTTCATGAAATAAATTAATGTAATTTATTTTTTTTGCACTTTAGGGGCCAAATTATTCCGGTTTTATAGCTATTTATCTTTATGAATGTCATTTAGATTATTCCCACCTTAGGATAAGCATGTTCATGCATTTTATTTATATAAATGTTATATGAATATGGTTGAATGCATGACTAATTTATTTTTTTCATGAGTAATTAATTATCAGTGTTATAATTAATTTATATGGAAAATAAATTGCATGGAGCATGAAATTACTTAGTTTAAAATAAATTTTATTTTGTTTAAGTAATTTTATAATTCAATTAGTTGAATTCCTTTTATAATTCCAATTTGAATATTGATTGTTCGATTTATAATATAGTTTCTTTATCATAGATTAATTATTAAAAGTTATAAAAGTATAAATTAAAGGGGTTTTAGAAACAATAACCTATAATAAAGAAATGCATGCAAACATAGGAACTTGGGTTAAAATTTAATTAGTTTTAAATCGTTTAAAATTAATTTAGACCTAAGTTTCAATTTCTAATAGGATTAGAAATAAGTCTTACGTAGTATTTTAAATAGTTTAAAATATAATAGGACTTTAGGACTTTGGTTATAAGGGAACTCTACCGGTGAAGTTTTGTCTAAGGTTGGGGTACTTAAGGCGATGGTTAAACGGGGAACACCTCCTACTGGGAACGGACCGGAACCTGAGTTGAATTAACCTTAGTTCTGTTTTATCTCTAGGTAATTAAAATGTTTATTCACCTAGACATAAGGTTTTAAGACCTAGTTATAATAGTTATAATAGGAATAGACTTAGATAGATTCTTTTACCCAGAATCTGACTAAGTTAAAACTATACCCTAATTTTAGGAACTTCAGTGGGAGAAAACGAGATGTTCGCATCGAGTTTACTCTCACGTCCTCAAGAGTTCACACCGTGAGTTCCATGCTCGGCTACGTGGCGTTAATAGGGCGTCCCCCTACGGTATGTGTTTGAATGGTTCAATACCAAGGTGAATGAGGGAAGTATCCATAGTAAATGGGAGCAGGACGCGTGTCAACGTATCCCACGGTCTCCTTCATTAGGTCGCACCGTGAGATTTCTATAGTTCGCCTGCTAGGTTGTCCTGGAACAGCCAAACCCTACGGAGGGCCTGACTATAGGGATCGAAACACCACGAACTCCAGAAATGGATAGGGTCTCTTAGGTTGTTTGCAGCAGATTGTCTTTCTTAATAGTAGCCTGTTGGCTCGGGCCTATTGGATCTGAAAATGGTAGGGTCACATTTACGGGATGAGTTAAGTTAGTTAACAAATCCTTGATCAAACAAACAGTAGCTAAGGACCATTGGGACATGAGATGTTTTGGTAGTGAGAATTGGCTGAGAAAGTCTCAATTCAAGGGAGGAATGACTGACCGCCCGACGGAGGCTTTTGTTCTAAACCCTTGAAGTATCGTTGCAAAATTAAAGGTTTAACTTAAACGGTGGGTTTAGTTTAAACACTAGGGTTCTTTAATAATTTTGCTAAATTAGATTGGTTTTTACAATGGGTTAAAAAGGCATAACTAATTAGAACTATTTTGGATTTTCAGCATGTCGTCCTTAATAATAGCCTTACTTAAAAGCGACCGTTTAACTGGTGAGAATTTTACTACGTGGAAGTCCAACTTGAATACGATTCTCGTTGTTGACGACCTACGGTTTGTACTGTCTGAGGAATGTCCTCAGATCCCTGCTCGTAACGCTCCTCAAACTGTTAAGGAGGCGTACGACCGCTGGATCAAGGCCAATGATAAGGCCAAGGTCTACATTTTGGCTAGTGTTTCTGAAGTTCTGGCCAAAAAGCACGAGGGCATGGTCTCAGCTCGTGAGATCATGAGTTCGCTGCAGGAAATGTTTGGACAACCGTCCGGACCGATTCGACACGAATCCCTCAAATACGTTTATAACCCCGTATGAAGGAGGGATCATCGGTGAGAGAGCACGTTCTTGATCTGATGGTCCACTTCAACGTGGTTGAGATGAACGGAGCGGTCATTGACGAGCAAAGTCAGGTATCGTTCATCCTAGAATCTCTTCCAAAGAGTTTCCTGCAATTCCGCAGCAATGCGGTGATGAACAAGATAGAGTATAACCTGACTATTCTCCTAAATGAACTACAGACTTTCCAGTCTCTTATGAAGAATAAGGGACAGGATGATAGAGAAGCAAATTTGTTTGCCCATTCCAGAAGGTTCCAGAAGGGTTCATCCTCTAGGACTAAGTCCTATAGCTCATCTTCTGGGCTTAAGAAGACCCAAAAGAAGAAAATAGGAGGGAAAGGGAAGGCACCTGCTGCTGACAAAGGCAAGGGAAAAGCCAAGGTTGCTGATAAAGAAAAATGTTTCCACTGCAACGTGGATAGGCATTGGAAGCGAAACTGCCCAAAATACCTTCAGAGCTCAAAGAGAAAAAAGGTAAATTAGATTTACTTGTTCTTGAAACATGTTTAGTGGAAAATAATGATTTTACCTAGATACTTGATTCAGGAGCCACTAATCACTTGTGCTCTTCATTTCAGGAAACTAGTTCCTTCAAGGAGCTCGAAAAGGGTGAGATGACGCTCGTGGTCTGAAGCAGGAGGCGTCATCTCGGCTCGTCTGATGGGAGATGCCAAGTTATTTTTCGGAGATAGATTTCTTTTATTGAAAAATCTTTATATAATTCCTAAGCTTAAAGGAACTTCATTTCTATCTCTTGTTTAATAGAACTTGGATATTGTATTTATTTTTCAATTAATGAAGCGTTCATTTTGAAAGAAGGTGTCAATATTTGTTCTCCTAAATTAAAAAATGGCTTGTATGTTCTGAAACCGAACAAAACGAAAGCAATTTTAAATCATGAGATGTTTAAAAATGCTAACACTCAAAATAAAAGGCAAAAAATTTCTCCTAATAATAATACCTATCTATGGCAACTTAGGCTTGGTCATATTAATCTCAACCGTATTGAACGACTCTCTAAGAATGAAATTCTAAACAAGTTAGAAGATGATTCTTTACCACCTTGTGAGTCTTGCTTGGAAGGTAAAATGACCAAACGACCTTTTACTGGAAAAGGTTACAGTGTCGTAGAGCCCTTTGAACTTGTGCATTCGGATCTTTGTGGTCCAATGAATGTCAAAGCTCGAGGATGGTACGAATATTTTATCTCTTTCATAGATGATTATTCGAGATATGGTTATCTATACCTAATGCACCACAAGTCTGAAGCTCTTGAAAAGTTCAAAGAGTATAAGGTTGAAGTAGAGAATGCATTAGCGAAAACCATTAAAACACTTCGATCCGATCTCAACTCTCAGCACCAAATACACCACAACAAAATGGTGTGTCAGAAAGGAGAAATAGAACCTTGTTAGACATGGTTCGTTCTATGATGAGCTATGCTCAATTGCCTGCCTCGTTTTGGGGATACGCAGTAGAGACTGCAGTTCAAATCTTGAACAGTTTTCCATCAAAAAGTGTTTCAGAAACACCTTTTGAACTTTGGAAGGGGCATAAGCCTAGTTTGCAACACTTCAGGATTTGGGGATGTCCGGCACACGTGCTCGTGACAAACCCAAAGAAACTGGAACCTCGTTCAAGATTGTGCCAATTTGTTGGCTATCCCAAAGAAACGAGAGGTGGTCCTTTCTACGACCCACAAGAAAACAAGGTAATTGTATCGACAAACGTCACGTTCTTGGAGGAAGATCACATGAGGAACCACAAACCGCGTAGTAAATTAATACTAAGTGAAGCTATACATGAACCAACAAGAGTTGTTGATCAAGCTGGACCTTCATCAAGAGTTGACGGAAGAGCCAGCACCTCAAGTCAGTCTCGTCTTTCTCAATCGTTGGGAATGCCTCGCTTGATAGGAGGTTGTTTCCCAACCCGATCGCTACTTGGGTTTAGTTGAAACTCAAGTTGTCATACTTGATGACGGCGTAGAAGATCCATTGTCTTATAAACAGGCAATGAATGACGTAGACAAGGACCAATGGATCAAAGCCATGGACCTTGAAATGGAGTCAATGGACTTCAATTCAGTATGGGAACTTGTAGACCAACCTGATGGGGTTAGACCCATAGGGTGTAAATGGATCTATAAGAGAAAGAAAGATGCAACCGGAAAGGTACAGACCTTTAAGGCTAGGCTTGTAGCAAAGGGTTTTACCCAAAGGGAAGGAGTTGACTATGCAGAAACTTTTTCTCCTGTTGCTATGCTGAAGTCTATAAGGATACTCTTGTCCATAGCCGCGTTTTATGATTATGAAATTTGGCAAATGGACGTCAAGACTGCCTTTTTGAATGGTAATCTTGACGAGAGCATCTATATGTCTCAGCCCGAAGGGTTCATAGCCCAAGGTCAGGAGTTAAAAGTTTTCAAGCTTAAGCGATCCATTTAGGGATTGAAACAAGCATCAAGGTCTTGGAATATAAGATTTGATACTGCGATCAAGTCATACGGCTTTGACCAAAACGTTGATGAGCCTTGTGTTTACAAGAGAATCATCAACGATAAAGTAGCTTTGTTAGTACTTTATGTGGATGATATCCTACTCATTGGGAATGGTGTAGGATACCTAACTGACATAAAGAATTGGATGGCGACCCAATTCCAAATGAAAGATTTGGGAGAGGCGTAGTATGTTCTTGGGATTCAGATCTTTAGGAATTGCAAGAACAGAACGCTAGCACTGTCCCAAGTGTCTTATATCGACAAAATGTTGTCCAGATATTCGATGCAGAATTCCAAGAGGGGCTTATTACCCTTCAGCACGGAGTTCATCTGTCTATGGAACATTGTCCCAAGACACCTCAAGAAGTTGAGGATATGAGACATATTCCCTATGCCTCTGCAGTAGGTAGCTTAATGTATGCAATGCTGTGCACGAGGCCGAACATTTGTTATGCAGTGGGAATAGTCAGTAGGTACCAATCCAATCCAGGGTTAGACCACTGGACAACACATAAAAATATCCTCAAGTATCTAAGGAGAACGAGGGACTATATGCTTGTGTATGGGTCTAAGGATCTGATCCTTACTGGATACACTGATTCTGATTTTCAGACCGATAAGGATTCTCAGAAATCCACATCGTGATCAGTTTTCACCCTTTAACGGGGGAGCTATAGTATGGAGAAACATCAAGCAAGGATGCATCGCTGACTCCACAATGGAGGCTGAGTATGTCGCTGCTTGTGAAGCAGCTAAGGAGGTTGTTTGGCTAAAGAAATAGATCACAATCCTTAGCAGGTTACGAACTCCTGTTTGCGAGGGATTGTCCTTTGACTAGTATGGGTGAGAGTGACTAGATTCGCCGACTCAATATGCCTACCTTTTTGGGGACAAGACCGAGTGAGCGGCTGGGGACTTAACTTAGCAAGATGGAATTCACTCATTCCTGCCTACTAGGGTAAGTAGAAAAATGTTCCCTTAAGTGGTGTCTCCGGGACTTGAACAAAGGGCCCAACCCTCTCATTGGCCCGAGAGGGACTCTGTTTGTTGGTAGGACCACAAACAAATTATTTATTAGAGGAGCACTGGTACTTAAGGCACAAGATCTAACCCAGGGGTAAAACGGTAATTAGACCAAGCTGGTGTTACGAACATTCGTGAAGGATTGACTTGCTGTTATTGGTCAATATCCATGGACACAGAAATATATCTGTAGTGAGAAGAGTGCAGCTGTGGGATTTTAGTGGAGTGTTCCCGCAGTTAACGAATGTTGATTGGGAGGTTAATGAGATTAACCGAGCAATCTCGTATCGTTGGAGCTTACGATCCAGAGGTCCATTAGGTCCACCTTCTAGCTCGTAAAGGGTTCTTAGATCATTTGAATTTGAAATGTTCAAATTCATTAGGGAATAAACTTAATGTATTTAGATGCGATATAATATATAATTTTGGAACTATATATTATAAATTTAATGTGAATATGATTCATATTAAATTATATGAGAGAATTGAATATTTGAAAGAGTTCAAATATTATAATAAATGTGAATGACATTTGAAAACTATAGGTTAAAATTTAATGTGCACTGGATGTACATTAAAACTATAGGTTAAAGGGGTAATATGATTAAATGAGATTTAATCCAAATTAATTATATGATATTTAATTTGCATTATTTAAATATGATTTAAATTAATAATTAAATTTGATTTTATTATTATTATTATTATTTTAATAATAAAATAAGGGAACGTGTCACCCAGACACGTTCCCACTACCCCCCTTCTTCTCCCTATCGACAGTTTAACAGGGAGAAGAGTGTTGATGATCCATGATCGATCATTTGATCATTTTCCTTGCAATTAGAGAATTGCTGCAAAATTCTCTCTCTCACATTCTCATTCCCTTCTTCTTCCAATTGTTGGATCCTTCCCACCAAGGAAGATCTAAACACTCAGAGACATAGAGGGTTTTCTAAGTGGTAGTGTTCCTGCTTGAAAAACAGAGAGTTGTTGTATTGCTGAGTTACTGGAATTTGCTTGGAGCAAGGAGTTGTTGCGAGTCTACAAAGGTAAACATTTATTCCTCTCCCTTCTTAGTTTAATTGTTAAACTTAGTACGTTTGTATGCTACTACTCCATGCTTTAATTAGATTAAATGATGTATCCTTGTTATGTATTTTTGTCAATGTACTGGTTTTTTGTTTTAAGCAAAACAATCAAGTAATTAAGATCCCAAACACGTTTCCGTTGCTCAAGGAGATCAGATCTCCATCACAAGATTCTAAATTGCTTCCTCTTTCTTAATATAGACTCTTTCAGTTGGTATTAGAATAATTTTGAGCACTAAATTTGATCTATTTTTTTCTGTGGTGGGTGATTTTTGAAATCTAATTTTTCTGGGCGTCTAAAGTGTTCTTCTAGTTTTGGCATTTAAATTCAGCATCAATTCGTGTTTTATTTTCAAATTGCTCTATTGTGTTTGAGCATTGATGTGGGAAGAAGAGTATGTAAAAGTTTTGGGTCAATCGGAGTTCGGGAAGGCCTTCAATTTGAGGTTTGAAGCTCGAGAGTACTAGAAACAAGCAAAACAGAGCAGTTTTTTTTTTTTCAATTTCTGCAAGTTTGCTATAGTGAATTTCCATGACTCCCGTGTGATTTCATTTACAAAATTAAGATGGTGATGTTCACTTTGACCGGTCCAGTTAACTTTGACTGGTCTAGTTGTTTTTAGACTGGTTCGGTTCGTTTTTGATCCTGTTCAGATAGTTTTAGACTGGTTCTGACTATTTCGAGGCCAATTTTTCCATTTTGGAGGCATGTTTCACCATTTGGAGCCCTGGTTCACTTTTTTACAACTCGATTCAACATTTTGAAGGTCCGGTTCACACATTTTCTAGTCGGTTCGACTCAAATTCTAAGTGTTCGAAGTGGTTTGATATTAATTCTAGATTATTATTGTAATAATTTAGTTGTTTGCTTGCATTAGATGCCAAAACCAGTCCACTTTAGTGTGTTTAATTAATTATGAATTATGAATGTATGTTTTAATTAAAATCCCTGATTGTATGTGCATAAAGTATGTCATATAGATTTTAAAATCCCACCATAGGAAGCATGCTCCATGCATTGAAAGTATGTTATAAGTGTTATAATATATAGTATGCATGTTTTTGGGTTTCATAAAAATTAATATAAGAGTTATATTAATTTATGAAACAAATATATATGTTATAATTATAATTCATATAAGGGTTAAATTAATTAAAAATTAAACATATAATTGTTATGCATTTATTCATGTGATGAATTTGTTATAAATGTATGTTTATTCATGTGATGAATGATCAAGCAATTTATAACATAGAAATGCATGTAACCTAAGTTTAATTAATTAGTTTTAAAATGGTTTTAGAACTGAAATTAACTAGACCTTAGATTATCTAGTTCTAATAAGATTAGAATTAGGAAACCAATAATTTATAAACTTTGATTAAAGAGGGGCTCTGACTAAGGAAGGTTCTGGCTAGGCTGGGGTACTTAAGTTGACGGAAACATAGCACCCCTACCTGGAAACTGATTTGGGAGTGAATTTAATCTAGAGGTTTATAAATTATCTTTCGTCAGTGGCGTTTATTAAAAGTTAATAAATTTAACTCATAGGCCTAGGTCTATTAAAAGGTTAATAGACTTAGGTAATTCCAGTATAATTGTTATATTGGTAGACTTAGGTCATATTGTTTTAGCCGAATTATGCTTAAGTAAAAGTATACCCAAATTGTTTAAAATACTTAGTGGGAGTGAAAAGGTATATATGATATATCAATTTCCTCTTACGCTCATCGTGAAGTTCACACCCTGAGATTTATCCCCGGCCTCGTGATGTCAATAGGGCATCCCCATTCGGATGGTATTTGCATAAATCAAGAACAAGGTGAATGGAGAAAATATTTATAGTAAGTGGGAGAAGGAAGTGTGTCAACACATCCTACGGTTTCCTCCATTAGGATGGACCGTGAGATTCCCATGTTGCGCGTGCTAGTTGCCCGAAGTAGCATCATCCATTCGGAACAACGCAAACTCCAGAAATGGATAGGGTCTCTTAGGTCCATTTCCAGCTTTGTCTCTCCAATTCGGTAGCATTGTTGGGACCGACCTCTGAGGTCTGAAAATGGCGGGTCACACTTACAAGAATTGCTAAGTGTTAGTAAATTCTTAACCAAAGTAGCGATAAATAGAATGATATAGGAATAAGAGTTATTCTGGTGTTAGCATTTAGTCAAGAATGTCTTGGTTCAGTGAAGGGGTGATTAGCAGCCCCTCGGTAGCGGTTGCTCTGACTCACTAAAGTATTGTTGCAAAAACAATAATGAGTTTATGGGTATATTATTACTTTTGCTAAATTTTTTAATTGGATAGGTTACAAGCAATTCACTAATAGAATTCATTCTTTTTCAGCATGTCGAGCTCTTTTATCCAATTACTCGCCTTCGACAAACTTAACGGCGATAACTACGAAACCTGGAAATCAAACTTGAATATGATTCTTGTTGTTGATGATCTAAGGTTCGTCTTAAAAGAGGAATGTCCTTCCCCTCCCAGCTCGACTGCAAACTGAATTGTTCAGGATGCATATGACCGATGGATTGGGGCTAATGAGAAGGCCCAAGTCTATATCTTAGCCAAAATATTTGATGTGATGTCTAAGAAGCATGAGAGCATGATCACCGCGAAGGAGATCATGTGATTATTGCAGGCGATGTCTGGACAACAGTCCTCATCAATTCACCATGATGCTCTGTTAGGGAACATGTCCTTAACATGATGGTCCACTTCAACATGGCAGAAGTAAATGGTGTTGAGAAGAGTCATGTTAGATTTATTATGGAATCTCTTCCGAAGAGTTTCCTGCAATTCCGCACCAATGCGTTGATGAATAAAATAAAATATAACCTGAATACTCTCCTAAATGAGCTTCAGACTTTTGAATCCCTAATGAAATCAAAGGGAAAAGAGAATGAGGAAAATGTTGTCACTTCGAAGAAGTTCTTAAGAGGATCGTTCTCAGGAACCAAGTCTGGTCCTTCTTTTTCCAAGAAGAAGGGTATTTAGAAGAATAAGAAGGACAAAGGGAAGGGACAAGCTCCTACATGCAAGGCTAAAACTATAGGAAAATATTTCCACTGTGGTGGAGACGGGCACTGAAAAAGAAACTGCCCGAAATACCTTGCAGAAAAGAAAGCTGAGAAGGAAAAACAAGGTAAATGTTATTTGCTCATTGTTGAAACATGTTTACATGATGATTCTGCTTGAATATTAGATTCATAAGCCACTAACCATGTTTGTTCTTCTTTTTAGGAAACTAGTTCCTAGTAGCAGCTTGCTGATGGGGAGATAACTCTTAGGGTTGAAATAGGAGAGGTTGTCTCAGCCAAAGCAGTGGGAGCAGTGAAGTTGTGGTTTAGAGATAGATTCATATTATTAGAAAATGTACTTTTGGTTCTTGGAATCAAAAGAAATCTTGTATCTATCTCTTGTTTACTTGAACATATGTATAAAGTATCTTTTCTTCATAATGAAGCGTTCATTTGCAAAACAGGTGTACGAATATGTTCTGCTAAACTGGAAAACAACTTATATGTGTTAAGACCAACAGAGGTAAAATCTATTTTGAACACCAAGATGTTTAAAACAGTTGATACTCAAAATAAAAGGCATAAACTTTCTCCTAGTACCTATCTTTGGCACTTGAGACTAGGCCACATTAATTTCAATAGGATTGGAAGATTAGTCAAGAGTGGTCTCCTAAGTTAGTTAGAGGACAACTCTTTACCACCATGTGAGTCCTGTCTTGAGGGAAAAATTACTAAAAGACCTTTTTCTGAAAAAGGTTATAGAGTCAAAGAGCCCTTCGAACTCGTGCATTCAGATCTTTGTGGTCCTATGAATGTCAAGGTACGAGGAGAGTATGAATATTTCATCAATTTCATTGATGAGTATTCATGGTATGGCTATCTTTACCTAATGCATCATAAATCAAGAGCAAAAGGTTTGCAAGCTTAAACGATCCATTTATGGATTGAAACAAGCTTCTAGATCCTGGAATATAAGATTTGATAGTGCGATCCAATATTATGGCTTTCAACAAAATATTGGTGAGCCTTGTGTTTACAAGATGATAGTCAATACTACTGTAGCTTTCTTAGTTTATATGTAATCGATATCTTGGTCATTGGGAATGATGCAAGATTCCTGGCTGGCATTAAGCAATGGATAGCGACCCAATTTCAAATGAAAGATTTGGGAGAGGCTCAGTTTGTTCTTGGAATCCAAATTGTTCGGGAACGCAAGAACAAAATGCTAGCACTGTCTCAGGCATCTTATATTGACAAGATATTGGTTAGATATAAGATGCAGAATTCCAAGAAAGGTTCATTACTTTTCAGGCATGGAATTCATTTGTCAAAGGAACAATGTCTTAAGACACCTCAAGAAGTTGAGGATATGAGATACATTCCCTATGCATCTGTTGGCGGTAGTCTGATGTATGTCCTGCTATGTACTAGATCCGACATATGTTATGCAGTGGGAATTGTCAGCAGATATCAGTCCAATCCAGGATATGATCACTAGACTACCATTAAGAACATCCTCAAGTATCTTAGGAGAACGAGGGACTATATGCTTGTGTATGGCGCAAAGGATTTGATCCTTGCAAGATAGATTGACTCTGATTTTCAGATTGATGTAGATTCGAGGAAGTCAACATCCGGATCAGTGTTCACTCTTAATGGAGGAGCTATAGTATGGAGGAGTATAAAGCAAGGTTGTATTGTTTGAAGGGAATGAAACTCCTCGTGCAGCGGAAAACGAACGAATCGTCGCGGTGTTGTTGTGCTACTTAGTTTCGTTAAAACTATCTAACAATTAGATAAGGCTAAACATGCATAAAATTGAAAGAAAATACAACAAGATCTCATTACTTACTTGTTGAAGACAATCTTCAAGCTTTCCTTTCCGTTCACGAACTCTTCGTGTTCTCCCAACGATTTCGAACTACTCGAACTCTTCTCACGAACGAAGCCGAACACCACCACTTGGCTTCTCGGTTGTTCTTCTTTTGGAAGAAGGAAGATGGTGGGATCTTGTGTTTTTGTTTTTAGGAGAAGAAGATTTGAGAGAGAATTGAGAGAAGAGAGTATCCTTCTTTTCGTGAGAATTCCAAAAATGAGGATTTGCTTAATGAACCCTTTCTTGCAAAGGGGTTTATATAATGGAGATAGGTGGAGTTGAAATCTCCACCTATTTACCATTTTACCACAACCATAGGCTATGCAAATCACATTTGCATAACCACATATTATAAGATCTCTCATATCTCATTTTACAAATCACATTTGCAATATTGTAGATTTTTAAATTGAATCACATACAATTTAACATCTCTCAATCTAATTTCTCCTAATTATCCCTAATTCAACAATTAGGCTAACCTATAGTTTATTATGAATCTCATTCACATTAAACTATATATTATATCATTCATATCTCATATAAATGACATAAATGCCCCTTTAGTGAACTTGAACCCTTCAATTCACACCAAAACATTAAACCTTCTTATAATCCAGTTTGAGCCAACTGAGGGACCTTATGAACTTACAGTGACGAGCTCTAATGATTCAAGATTAACCTATCAAACTCTTTGAGTCGGTTAATAAACATTCATTAGCTACGGTAACACTCCACTAAAGCCCGTAGTTGCACTCCCGTCAGTGCAAGATATTACGTGTCCATTGATATAACCAATGACCACGAGTCGACCCTTCACATGTTGTTCGTAGACACTACTAGGTGAAATTACCATTTTACCCCTGTGTCTACTTCTTGCTCCTTAAGTCCCCACTACTCCTCTAATGATCAACAACGTTGTAATGGTCCAACCATACACAACAACCCTCTCGTGCCAGTGAGAGGGTGGGCGCCCGTTGTCCAAGCTTTGGAGACAACACTTAAGGGACCAACCCCTCTAGTTTTCCTAAAGGCGGGAACGAGTAAATTCCATCTCGCGTAGTTAAGTTCCCAGCTCCCTACTTTGTCCTGTCCCTGAGAAGATAGGAATATTAGGTGAGTAACTGTGACCACCCTCACCCGTACTAGTCAAAGGACAGACTCCGGCAGATAGGAGTCCGTAACACGCTCAGGATTCAGGTTGAGTCACTAATTGTCATTTACGAAGTTATTAGTCCTTACTGTCAATGGTGTTACATCAGTAGGTCTAATAATTCACGGTCCGGTCTTGTACAATCTCATTGTACAGGATGCCCCCACTCGCATGTCAACCATATGAACGAGTCAGATCACCCTATTCATATATTGTAGACCGTTCGGGTCATTAACTCGAACGTGATCCTCCCTGTGTGTCCACTACACACCTTTCAAGTTCTAGTTCTCTCATTTATTCAATGACCCTGGAGCTTAGTTTATTGGTCAAAGTTGTATAAAATGCTAGACACAAAATGATGAAATGAATAACTCTTTATTAATTTCAAATAGTAATTTACAAACACGAGATTAGGACAAACATCCAAACAAACTCCCACTTGGACTAAGCTAGTGGAGCAAATACATTTATGAAATGTACATAAATTACAATGAAGTAATGAAATAAACTAGGGCATTGAATACCCGTTTACATATCTCCCACTTGCCCTAGTCAGGAAGCACTCGAAGACCTAGACTCTCTAGGTGACCCTCAAACACCTTAGTCGTGAGGGGCTTTGTAAATGGATCAGCTACGTTGTGCTCCGACGCTATCTGCGTGACCGCCACATCGCCGCGGTGCACAATCTCCTGTATCAGGTGATACTTCCGCTCAATGTGTTTGCCTCTCTTATGGCTCCGAGGCTCTCTAGAGTTGGTTACTGCACCACCGTTATCAAAAAACAGCATGATCGACAAGTTCATATTTGGAACAACTTCCAAATCTGTCATGAACTTCCTAAACCAAACAGCTTCCTTTGCAGCTTCACAAGCCGCAACGTATTCCGCTTCCATAGTGGAATCGGCGATGCATCCCTACTTGATCCTTCGCCATAATACAACTCCTCCATTCAGAATGAAGGCTGACCCTGAAGTGGATTTCTTAGAATCCTTATTGGTCTGAAAGTCAGAATCTGTGTATCCCGTAAGGATCAAATCCCCACTGCCATACACTAAGTTGTAGTTCCTCGTTCTCGTAAGATACTTGAGGATTGCCTTTACGGTTGTCCAGTGATCTAATCCTTGATTGGATTGATATCTACTGACTATCTCTACTGCATAACAGATGTCGGGCCTTGTACACAGCATGACATACATCAGGCTCCCTACAGCTGAAGCATAGGGGTTCCGTCCCATATCCTCAACCTCTTGAGCAGTCTAAGGACACTGATCCTTAGACAGGTGAACCCCGTGCCTGAAAGGCAGCAAGTCCTTCTTGGAGTACTGCATCTTATATCTAGACAACATCTTGTCAATATAAAACACTTGAGACATGGCTAGCGTTCTGTTCTTCCAGTTCCGGACAATCTGGATACCTAGAACATACTGAGCTTCTCCCAAATCTTTCATTTGGAATTACGAAGCTAGCCATTTCTTTACGTCAGTAAGAAATCCTACCTCATTCTCAATTAGAAGGATATCATCCACGTATAATATCAAAAATGCGACAGTTTTGTCGACAACTTTCTTGTATATACACGGCTCGTCAACATTCTGATCAAATCCATAAGATTTGATTGTCTCATCAAACCTTATATTCGAAGACCTCGAGGCTTGTTTCAGTCCATAAATAGACCTATGAAGACGACAAACCTTTGCTCTTGGCCTTGGATTATGAACCCTTTGGGTTGGTCCATGTAGATTGTTTCGTCAAGGTTGCCATTCCGAAAGGCGGTCTTGACATCCATCTGCCATACCTCGTAGTCATAATACGCGGCAATGGCCAAAAGGATCCTAATCGACTTTACCATGGCAACAGGTGAAAAGGTTTCCTCATAGTCAACTCCTTCGACCTGGGTAAAGCCCTTTGCCACTAGTCGTGCTTTAAAAGTCTGCACCTTCTCATCTATGCCACGTTTACGCTTGTAGATCCATTTACAACCTATAGGTTTTACCCCATCAGGTTGATCCACAAGCTCCCAGACAGAATTGAAGTACATCGACTTCATTTCCTGGTCCATAGCTTTAATCCATTCGTCCTTGTCAACATCAGCCATAGCCTGATCATAGGTCAATGGATCCTCGTAGTCATCATCAGGATTGACGACTTGGATTTCAGGTAAACCCATGTAACGTTCAGGCTGTCTAACAGCCCTCCCACTACGTCGAGGCATTCCTAACTCTTGGGAACGGACTTGACTTGACGTGCTAGGATCAACAACACTTGTTGACGTACTAGCTCCATCAGCAATTCTTGTTGACGTCCTGTCCATTTCATTCAACACGATTTTGCTTGTAGGCAAATGATCCCTGATGTGCTATTCCTCAAGGAAAGTGGCTTTTGTCGACACAATCACCCTATTTTCCTTAGGATCGAAAAACATACCACCCCTAGTCTCTTTTGGGTACCTACGAATAGGCACAATTTTGAACGGGGTTCCAATTTCTTAAGATTTGACACCAACACGTGGGCTAGGCATCCCCAAATTCTGAAATGGTGTAAACTACCTTTACGGCCATTCCAGAGTTCGAGAGGTGTTTCACAAACACTCTTCGACGAAACGTTGTTCAAAATATACACCGCAGTCTCTACTGTCTAACCCCAAAAACAATCAGGGAGACGAGCATAGCTCATCATCAACCGAACCATGTCCAACAGGGTTCTGTTTCTCCTCTCCGATACACCATTCTGCTTTGGCATACCGGGTGCTGAGAGATGGGACGTAATTCCATGTTCTATCATATAGTCCTGGAATTCAGTGTCCATATACTCTCCACCTCGATCCGATCGAAGTGTTTTTATGGTTTTACCTAACAGGTTCTCAACCTCAGTTTTGTACTCCTTGAACTTTTCAAGAGTTTCAGACTTCCTATGCATTAGGTAAAGGTACCCATACCTCGAATAATCATCTATGAAAGATACGAAGTATTCATAACCTCCTCGTGCTTTAACACTCATCGGACCATAGAGGTCAGAATGTATAAGCTCAAGGGGCTCCTTGGCTCTATACCCTTTTTCACTAAAAGGGTGTTTGGTCATTTTGCCTTCGAGGCATGACTCACACACCAGTAAAGAGTTTTCATCCAACTGACTTAAAAGTCCACTCTTCACTAATCTCTCAATCCTATTGAGATTAATGTGACCTAACCTTAGATGCCAAAGATGGGCATTTTCTTTTGGAGAAACTTTAACTCTTTTAGTTTGCGTCTATGCAGTTTTAAATAATTTAGTATTCAAAACACTTTTGACCAAATTAGGCTTTAAAACATACAAATTAGACTTAAGTGAAGCAGAACACAAGAAATTTCTATTTCTAGAAATAAACGCTTTATTACTAGAAAAATTTACAGAAATTGAATGTTCAAGAAGACAGGAAATAGAAACGAGGTTTCTAGTAAACCCTGTAACTATATACAAATTGTCTAACAATAAGTAATTTCTGCCAAAGTAGAGCTTCACTTTGTCGATCGCTGCAGCAGAGACTATCTCCCCGGATCCAACCCGCAGAGTCACCTCACCCTCTCGTAACTGCTGCCAGGAATCAATTTCCTAAAAAGAAGAACAAACGTGGTTAGTGGCACCCGAATCCAAAATCCAGGCAGAGTCACTACTCTCCACTAATCATGTTTCAGTTACTAGTAAATCACATTTACCTTGATTCTTCCTCTCGGCAAGGAACTTGGGGCAGTTTCTCTTCCAGTGACTATCCCCATTACAGTGGAACCACTTTCCTTTTTCTGCAACTTCCTTGACCTTCTTGCCCTTTTGGGCGGCAGCTCGGTCAGCTTTACCCTTCTTCATTTTCTTCTCCTTCCCTTTCGGGTGAGAAAGAGCAAAGGTTTAGTCCCAGAGGTCGAACCCCTGTGATAAGACTTTTAGGCAACATTTGCCTCGACTTAGGTGCCACGTCTCGATCCTCAAATTTGGAAATTTTGTAGCTCATTAAGAAGGGTGGTCAGAGTGTAGCTTATCTTGTTCATAACAACGTTGCTACGAAACTGAAGGAAACTCTTCGAAAGAGTCTCCAAAATAAAGCTGACTTGGCTCGACTCGTCGATCGAAGCTCCGTTCATCTCCGCCAAATTAAAGTGGGTCATCATGTCCAGAACATGTTCACGGACAGTCGTCCCTTCTTTCATCCGTGCGTTGAAGACGTGTTTGAGTGAATCGTGCTTGACCTGAAAGGACTGTTGTCCAAACATGTCCTACAACGACACCATGATCTCCTTAGCGGTGACCATCAACTCATGCTTCTTTGTCAATACTTTAGATAAGCTGACAATGATATAGACCTTGGTCTTTTCATTGGCCCTGATCCATCAATCGTATCCATCACGAACACTTCGTGATGCGATCGAGGTAAACAAGCGAGGACACTCCTCGCAGTACATGCAACTTCAGTCGTCGATTCATCGTAATCGTGTTTATGTTATTCTTCCACGTTTGGAACTTATCTCCCACTAATTTGTCGGAAGCAAGTAAACCCATAATTGAGCTAGACATTTTAGCTGAAAAAATTAAATAAAATTTTGTGTCAGTCTCGCATAAACTTTTGAAATCCAATCAAGTTTTAGCAAAAATTAATCCTATGATCCCAAGGTCATTTAAAAATTGCAATGATATCCTAAATGTTTAGAATGGTTGCCATCGAAGGGTGAACAAAAACACTACTCCTCTAGGACGAGACTTTCTCTACCAGACCCTAATCCCAGAATAACTCTTATTCCATTAGGCGTCCAGTTACCATAATTTGGTCGAATTCATTAACACATAACGAATCTCGTGAGTGTCACCCTCAATCTTTAAGTTTCCAAGTATCCGTCCAAACAATAGTCACCGAAGGGTGAACCACGAGGAAACTGTATCCCTTTCGGGAATTCACGGTGTTTCGACTCCCATAATCAAGGCCCTCCGAAGGGATTGTCTGGTCCAGGCCAATCTAGTAGGTGGATCATAGGGGTCTCACGGTGTGAATCGAGAGAAGAGACTATGGGTCCCGTTTTCACAAGTCCCGCTCCCACTCACTATAAGTACTCTCTCCATCCACTTTGATATTGACCCATACAAATACCATCCGAAGGGGGACACTCCCATTTGCGCCACGAGGTCGAGTATGAATCTCACAGTACGGACTTAACGGAGATTTGTGGTCGAAAATTAGATGTATCTTATATACTATATTTCCTCTCACTCAGCACTTTATAATTATCGGAATTGACCTAGATAAACCGGCTAAAATTTACCTAAGTCTACCAATATAACTCTTATATGGTATTTAGCCTAAGTTTATAATCATATTATTACTTAGGTCTATGTGAGTAAATTAATCAACTTTTAATTAACGACACTCACAAAAAATATAATCTAAGAATCTCCGGACCGAATTCACTCCGTGTCGGTTTCGGTGTAGGGGTGTTTCAAGCGTCAACTTAAATACCCCAGCCTTAGACAAAACCGTCCTTAGACAGAGTTACTTATCAGTCACCATTCAAAAATTACATTTTGATTTCCTAATTCTAATATTATTAGAACTAGAAAACCTAAGTCTAATTATTCAAGTTCTAAACACTTTAAAACTAGTAATTAACTTAGGTTACATGCATTTCTATGTTATAGTGCTTGATAATTCATCACATGAATAACTATACTATAACATGATAATTCATCACATGAAATTAAAATGCATGAGCATACTTTAATCTAAAAAATATCACACTTATATTAATTAAATTAAAACATGCATTTAATTATATTATAACACTTATAATATAACCTATCATGCAAACTATATATTATAACACTTTTAATATAAATGATGCATGAATATGTTTAACCTAAGGTGAGATTTTAAATCTATATGACATACATTATGCACATAGAAATTAATTAAATCATATATCTCATGCATAAAATAATTAAATAGCAAAAATGGACCAATTTTGGCACTTAGGGGCATTTATTTACTTAAATAACATTAATATAAAATTTATATTAATATTATTTAATAAAATAAATTAAGTAAAATAAAAATACATTTTGTAAATAATAAAATACAAAAAATCACGTTAAAAAACTGCCCCCACAATGCACTATCTCCCACTTCTCGTGCGCGCGCCTCGGCCAACTGCCCACTACGCTGTAGCGTTGCAACGCCGTGGGCAACGTTGCAACCTCCAGCGTCACGCCCCGCGTGCTCCACGCCTCAGCGTTGCAACGTTGCTGTGCAGCAAGGTCTCCGAACGCATGCGCAACGTTGAGACGCGGATGAACATCGTCTCAACAATGTCGACTCCTCTTGCTGTTCTTCGTCGAATTTTGCCCGTTTCCGCTTTAATTTCTTCACAACAACTCTTGCCACGAACGACTCGGACTTAATACTCGATTTACATTAAAATGCCCAAAAACACGGGCCTTTACATTGTTCTAATCAACATAAAATTGCAAATCTATTCTAATACCAAAATCGAAAACATCCATAATTGCAAACCAACATTCATCTCATGAATTAAAGGCAATACCCACCTATTTTTAACAAACAATTAGTGCACAACAAGAACCAACGTATGACTCTGATACCAATTGAATGGAATTAAACTCCATGCAGCGGAAGACAAACGAATCGTCGTGGTGTTGTTGTGCTACTTAGTTTCGTTAAAACTATCTAACAATTAGATAAGGCTAAACATGCATAAAATTGAAAGGAAATACAACAAGATCTCGTTACTTACTTGTTGAAGACAATCTTCAAGCTTTCCTTTATGTTCATGAACTCTTCGTGTTCTCCCAACGATCTCGTACTACTCGAACTCTTCTCACGAACGAAGATCGAACACCACCACTTGGCTTCTCGGTTGTTCTTCTTTTGGAAGAAGGAAGATGGTGGGATCTTGTGTTTTGGTTTTTGGGAGAAGAAGATTTATGAGAGAATTGAGAGAAGAGAGTATCCTTCTTTTGGTGAGAATTCCAAAAATGAGCATTTGGTTAATGAACCCTTCTTGCAAAGGGGTTTATATAATGGAGATAGGTGGAGTTGAAATCTCCACCTATTTACCATTTTACCACAACCATAGGTTATGCAAATCACATTTGCATAACCACATATTATAAGATATCTCATATCTCATTTTACAAATCACATTTGCAATATTATGGATTTTTAAATTGAATCACATCCAATTTAATATCTCTCAATCTAATTTCTTCTAATTATCCCTAATTCAACAATTAGGCTAACCTATAGTTTATTATAGATCTCATTCACATTAAACTATATATTATATCATTCATATCTATTATAAATGACATAAATGCCACTTTAATGAACTTGAACACTTCAATTCACACCAAAACATTAAACCTTCTTATAATCCAGTTTGAGCCAACCGAGGGACCTTATGGACTTATAGTGACGAGCTCCAATGATTCGAGATTAACCTATCAAACTCTTTGACCCAGTTAATCAACATTCATTAGCTACAGTAAAACTCCACTAAATCCCGTAGCTGCACTCCCGTCAGTGCAAGATATTACGTGTCCATTGATATAACCAATGCCCACGAGTCGACCCTTCACAGGTTGTTCGTAGACACTGTTGGGTCAAATTACTGTTTTACCCCTGTGTCTACTTCTTGCTCCTTAAGTCCCCATTGCTCCTCTAATGAACAACAACGTTGTAATGGTCCAACCATACACAACAACCCTCTCGTGCCAGTGAGAGGGTGGGCGCCCGTTTTCCAAGCCTTGGAGACAACACTTAAGGGAACAACTCCTCTAGTTTCCCTAAAGGCGGGAACGAGTGAATTCCATCTCGCGTAGTTAATTCTCAGCTCCCTACTTGGTCCTGACCCTGAGAAGATAGGCATATTGGGTGAGTAACCGTGACCACCCTCACCCGTACTAGCCAAAGGACAGACTCCCGCAGACAGGAGTCCGTAACACGCTCAGGATTCAGGTCGAGTCACTAATGGTCATTTACGAAGTTATTAGTCCTTACTGTCAACGGTGTTACATCAGTACGTCTAATAATTCACGGTCTGGTCTTGTACAATCTCATTAGAACTAGATAACTTTCGGTCTAATTATAAATTATTGGTTTCCTAATTCTAATCTTATTAGAACTAGATAACTTTAGGTCTAATTAATTCCAGTTCTAAAACCATTTTAAAACTAATTAATTAACCTTAGGTTACATGCATTTCTATGTTATAAATTGTCTCATCATTCATCACATGAATAAACATACATTTATAACAAATTCATCACATGAATAAATACATAACAATTATATGTTTAATTTTTAATTAATATAACCCTTATATTAATTATAATTAAAACATATAATATTTGTTTTATAAATTAATATAACACTTATATTAATTCTTATGAAACCCAATGAACATGCATACAATATATTATAACACTTATAACATACTTTCGATGTATGGAGCATGCTTCCTATGGTGGGATTTTAAAATCTATATGGCATACTTTATGCACATATAATCAGGGATTTTAATTAAAACATACATTCACAATGCATAATTAATTAAACACACTAAAGTGGACTGGTTTTGGCATCTAATGCAAGCAAACTACTAAATTATTACATTAATAATCTAGGATTAACATTGAACCACTTCGAACACTTCGAATTTGGGTCAAACCGGCTTGCAAATGTGTGAACTGGACCTTCAAAAGGTTAAACCGGGCTGTAAAAGGCCTCGAAATAGTCAGAATCAGTCTAAAATCACCCGAATCGGACCGAAAACGAGCCGAACCAGTCGAAAATGACTTGAACCGGTCAAAGTCAAATGGACCGATCAAAGTCAACATAAAAAGTCAACTATGTCTTCTCAAATTGAAATCACGGGCAAGAGAAAAAAAAATACTGTAGCAGATTCAAAAAAATATTCTCTGTTTCCAGATTTCTTGACCTTTCGAGCTTCTTTCTTCAAATTGAAGGCCTTCCCGAACTCCAATCGACTTGAAATTTTTACAACTTATTCTACACACATTAATGCTCAAACACACTTGAGCAATTTGAAAATAAAGCACGAATTGATGCTCAATTTAAATGCCAAATCCAGAAGAACACTTTAGATGCCCAGAAAAATTGTATTTCAAAAAACACCCACCACAGAAAAAAATAGATCAAATTGAGTGCTCAAAATTGCTCTGATACCAATTGAAAGAGTCTAGATTAAGAAAGCGGAAGCAATTTTGGATCTTGAACACTCTAAGTAGATCAATTTTGTAAAATAAAAAACATGCTCAAAGCTGGAAAAACAGAGGGATAGAAAACTCGAATATCAAATTCTTTTCACCTGGTGGATGGTTTACAGCACGAACACTTCGTGGACAACTGTTAGAGTCTTCCCTACTATCCTCAGGCCTTAGAACGGATTGTGGGATCGTAGGTTGAGAGAATTTGGAAGAAAAGACCTCAAAGGTCACTAATTCGGGAATATTGAATTTTCTGTGTAATTCTCACAAAACACCTCAAATCACCATTATATAAAACTTCAAAAAGCTTCAATGGAGTGACAACTCAAGGGTGATGAGGATGCTTTGAGATGGAGGTGGCCAATTTTGGTGAATTTTGAAGATGAGTAAAATTGGGCAAGTTGTCAAGTTGGGTTTCATGGAAATCCTTGAATTTTCATTTAATTTTATTTCAAAAATCAATATTAAATTGATTTTTAATTAAAATTAATTTAATTAATTAAATTATTAAATAATTCATTTAATTAATTAATTTTTAGTTTAATTTAATATCAAATATTAAATTAAATAAATTGCCCGATACCGATCGATTTTTCGAACATGAATCTTTATTCATTCTATAAACCGATCTAATATTTAAATCATATTTAAATATATCCACCTCTTATTAATCATAGTTTAATTTATAATTAAGCTATGATTCGTTAAATATATCACATATAATTAACGATTTCTTCCAAACTCGAATTTGAACAATTCAAATTCTTTTCTCTCAAAATGTTATAAGGCTAAGTCCGAGCTAGTAAGGAGGACCTAATGGACCTACAGATCATGAGCTCCAACGATACGAGATTGACCGACCAAACTCTTTAGCCTAGCTAATCAACATTCGTTAACCACCGGGACACTCCACTAAAGCCCAGTGGTTGCATTCTCCTCACTGTAGATATATTTCATTCCACTCGATATAACCATGATTAGTAAGTCGATCCTTTACAGGTCGTTCGTAATTACAGCTGGCTCAAAATTACCGTTTTACCCCTGTAATTACCTCTTGTTCCTTAAGTCTCACTGATCCTCTAATGAACAATTGGTTTGTGGTCCAACCAGCAAACCGAATCCCTCTCGGGCCAATGAGAGGGGTGGGCCCATTGTTCAAGACCGAGTCGATGCTTCAAGCGGAACAACCTCTCTACTCCTAAAGCGGGTAGAAATGAATTCTATCTTACAGAACTATGTTCCCAGCTATCTACCCGGTTTTATCCTTGAAATGGGAGGCTTATTGAGTCGACAGTCTCGAGCCACTCTCACCCATGCAAATCTAAGGATAATCCGAATAAATAGGGTTCCATAGAACGCTCAGGATTAAGATCGAGTTACCTAGGTCATCGTATGAATATAGTCGATTAAGACGATGCGGAGTTATAAAGTCTTAGTGACTATTTTGCGGTCCAGTCTTATGCAAACTCATTGCATAGGGCCCCCCACTCACATGTCTCCACATGAACGATTTAGGATCACATCGTTTGTACTCTACAAAGTGGGTCGCGTCCATAGTGTCCCCAAGATAAGGTACCCAACCCTATCCTTATACTATAGACTGTTCTGGTTATAACTTGAACTTGACCCACTTTTATGTAACACATAAAGTTCAAGTATTCATCCTATAGCCAAGGGTTCTTTATTGGATTAAGGTTACACAATACACAATAGTCAATAACACCTTTACTGAATAAATTTCAATAACAACTTTATTGTGAAATAGAATATACACATTCAATTTACAAAACCACGAGTTTTAGGACATAAAACCCAACAACCCTAACCCAATAAAGAACCCTTGGCTATAGGATGAATACTTGAATTTTATGTGTGACATAAAAGTGGATCAGGTTAAAATTATAGCCAGAACGGTCTATAGTATAAGGATAGGGTTGGGTACCTTATCCTGGGGACATTATGGGTGTGACCAACTTTGTAAAGTACAAACGATATAATCCTAAATCGTTCATGTAGAGACATGTGAGTGGGGGTGTCCTATGCAATGAGTTTGCATAAGACTGAACCGCGAAATAGTCACTTAGACTTTATAACTTCGTTTACTATCTTAACTGACTATATTCATATATGACCTAGGTAACTCGATCTTAATCCTGAGCGTTCTATGAACTCCTGTTTATTCGGATTATCCTTAGATTTGCATGGGTGAGAGTGGTCCGAGATTGTCGACTCAATAAGCCTCCTATTTTAGGGATAAGTCTGGGTAGAAAGCTGGGAACATAGTTCTGCAAGATGGAATTCACTTCTACACGCTTTAGGGATTAGTAGAGAGTTTGTTCTCTTAAGTGTTGACTTCGGGTCTTGAACAAACGACCCACCCCTCTCATTGGCCCGAGGGGGATTTCGGTTTGCTGGTTGGACCACAAACTAATTGTTCATTAGAGGATTAGTGGGACTTAAGGAACAAGAGGTAATTACAGCGGTAAAACGATATTTTTGACCCAGCTGTAATTACGAATGACCTGTGAAGGATCGACTTACTAATCATGGCTATATTAAGTGGACAAAAATATATCTACAGAGAGGAGAGTGCAACCACTGGCTTTAGTGGAGTGTCCCGGTGGTTAACGAATGTTGATTAGCTAGGCTAAAGAGTTTGGTCGGTTAATCTCATATCGTTGGAGCTCATGATCTGTAGGTCCATTAAGTACTCCTTACTAGCTCGGACTAAGCCTTGTAACATTTTGAGAGAAAATAATTTGAATTGTTCAAATTCAATTTTGGGAGAAATCGTTAATTATATGTGATATATTCAACGAGTCATAGCTTAATTATGAAATAAACTATTATTAAAAGGAGGTGGATATATTTAAATGTGATTTAAATATTTGAACGGTTTATAGCATGAATAAGGATTCTTGTTCGAAAAATCGATCCGGATTGGGCAATTTATTTAATTTAATATTTGATATTAAATAAAAAATTAATTAATTAAATTAATTATTTAAATTATTTAATTAATTAAATCAATTTAATATTATTTTTTTGAATTAAAATTAAAAAGGAAAATGAATGGATTTTCATGAAAATCAAGTTGGCAACTTGCCCAATCCTTCCCATCTTCAAATTCACCAAATTTGGTTACCTCCATCTCAAACCATCCTTATCACACTTAAGTTGTCACTCTAATGAAGCTTCAAGAAGCTTTATTTAATGGTGATTTGAGGTGTTTTGAGAGAATTTTGCAGAAATTCTCTCAATTCTCGGTTTTTGGCCTTTGAGCTATTTTCTTCCAAATTCTCTCAATCTAGGATCCCACAATCCGTTCTAAAGCCTGAGGATAGTAGGGAAGATACTAGAGGTGGTCCATGAAGTGTTCGTGTCTTAAATCGTCCTCCGAGTTAAGAGAACTTGATCTTCAAAAGTGAGTTTCTTAACTCCCAGTTTTTCCAGCTTTGAGCATGCATTTTATTTTGCAAAATTGATCAACTTAGAGTGTTCAATATCCTAAATTGCTTCCGTTTTCTTAATATAGACTCTTTCAATTAATGCAACCTACCTAATTTTAAGAAATTACAGAACACACAACGAAGAGCAGCGTTAGGCTCTTATACCTATGAATGAATTTCCCGCAGCGGAAGCGTTGTGAAACGTCGTTGATTCGTTGTTGTTCTAATTTTCTTAAAACAGAAAGTATCTCATACGTTTTTAGGCTAAACATGCTTTTCGGGAAGGAAAAACATAAAGTAAAAGAATTACTAACATCTTGAAGAACGCTTCTTCGAATTCCTCCTCGATCACGATCTCTCTTGATCCAACGAAACCATGATCTCGATCCTCAAACCGAATCACAAACATAACAAGTTGGACACTTCCACTTGATCTTCTCGGTTGTTCTCGGGAGGTAGAGGGAGAGTAGTGGGACTCCCTTTGAAATTGAGTTATGGAGAATTGTAGAGACAATTGAGAGATGAGTAGAGAGAATTCTCTTTTCTCATTTAATGCAAAATCCAAAAAAATGAGAGATTAATTTATGGGAATGTCTCACATTCCACCTATTTATAATGGTGTGTGGTAGAGTTAAAATCTCCACCAATTCACCATTTTACCACAACCATATGATATGCAAATCATATTTGCATATAATATAAGGCATCTCATACCTCATTATATAAATCACATTTGCATAATTGTGAAATTTTAAATTGAATCATGTTCAATTTATTTTCTCTCAATTCAATTTCTCCAAATTAGCCATAATTAATTAATTAGGTTATACTATAGTTTATTATGAATCTCATTCACATTAAACTATATATTATGTCATATATATCACATATAAATGGCATAAATACCATTTTAATGAATTTGAACACATCAAATTCATTCCAAACTGTAAACTCTCATTTTGTCCAATTTGAGCCAACGGAGGGACCTAATGGACCTACAAATGACGAGCTCCAATGATACGAGATTAACCGATCAAACTCTTTGACCCGGTTAATCAACATTCATTAACTACGGTAACAAGCCCGTAGCTGCACTGCCATCACTGTAAGACAAGTTGTGTCCATCGATATAACAATTGTCCGTGAGTCGTCCCTTCACAGGTTGTTCGTAGTCATACCTGGGTCAAATTATAATTTTACTCTTGTGTCTACCTCTTGCTCTTTAAGTCCCACTGCTCCTCTAATGAACAATTTTGTTGCATGGTCCAACCATAAACAACATCCCTTTCGGCCAAGTGAGAGGGTGGGCGCCCGTTGTCCAAGCCCTAAAGACAACACTTAAGGGAACAACCTCTCTAGTGTTCCTAGGTCCGGAACGAATGAATTCCTTCTTAGGTAGTTAAGTTCCCAGCTCCCCACGTGATCCTGCCCCCAAGAAGGTAGACATATTGGGCGTACTCTGGCCACCCTCACCCGTACTAGTCAAAGGACAGGCCCAGCAGGCAGGAGTTCGTAACACGCTCAGGATTAAGGACGAGTCGCTAATGGTCATCTACGAAGTTATTAGTCCTAAACTGCTAACGATATTACATCAGTTGGTCTAATAAATCACGGTCTGGTCTTGTACAATCTCATTTCATAGGATGCCCCCACTCGCATGTCAACCACATGAACTGGATCACCTCGTTTGTATCTAATACAAAGCGGGTCGTATCACAGTGTCACTAGGATGAGGTTTCCAATCTTATCCATGTACTGTAGACCGTTTGGGTCAATTAACTCGAACATGATCCTCCCCGTGTGTCAACTACACACCGTTCCAGTTTTAATTCTCTCATATAATATGACTCTGGAGTTTAGTTTATTGGATTAAGTTTATAAAATGTGAGATACAAAGTTTGATAAATAAATAACTCTTATTCATTTAAATCTACTGTATTACAAATTACACGAGATTAGGGCAAACACCCCAACAGTTCACAGCTAGGCCGAAAAGCATGGCCTGATGGCACGAAATGTAGTTTCATTTTGTAAGTAACTCAGATACAGGTACGAGATTTGTCCCAATGGAATGATGATAATAGTATTGGTTGGTGTACTGCTCGATACTGATGAATTCACAAAGTTAGGGTTGGATCAATTGGCATTCTCCATGAAGCAAAGGAAGGGAAGCAAAAACACTCTAAGTTTTCACTTTCTCTTTGATACCATATTACACAAGTGTGTATAATCTTGCTTACTTCATTCATGTATATGCAAGCTATAAATAGCAAGTGATACAGCACCTGTCAACAGAATATTACAAGTTTCTCTAACCATCTAACCACTATTTCACTAACATTCTCATTCTATGTAATACAAACATTCTCATTATATGTAATAGAAACAGATTTTTTTTTTTTTTTTTTGGAGATGGACCAAAATAGTATTTTTATCCTATATTTATAATTCTGTTTTTTTTTACAAAAATACTAATATCTGAGATATATGCTCAAGCTACGGACAAAAATATATCACAACACATCGAACTAGTAGTATTGGACGTCTACCTCATAAGAACTAATATTCAATGAAATAAAATAGTACCATGGAGTTAGAATATTTGTAACAAGTTAAAAAAAAACTTTCAAAAACTAAAAATTTAACTAATGAAGAATATTAATTTACAATTTTTTTAACTATTCAACAACATGTTGAAATAGAGATTGAAGCCTATGTATTAGATGTTGCTAATATGTACTAATATGTACTATTTATGGTGTTACCGTAGAAATTATTTCTTAATCAATAATATATGTTTTAGCCAATTGAACATAGTCAGGAGTAGCTCATAATTAATTCATTAAAAGAATGAAATGAAAATGAACATTTTTTTTATATCTAAAATTGACTATCTAACAGCTAACATAATGGATATTCATATCTTCAAGCAAATTTTGTAGCTATTTGGAAACACGACAAAAAGTCTCCCCAATCTTCCATAATGTGGTGGTAGTGGTACACAATATGGTCATAAGTCAACATTAGTTCTAGGAGAATCTCTCTGTCTCTAAAGTCAACATTAGAGTTTTATGAAAATTTCATTGTCATGTTGGGAGTAATACTGCCAAATTGCATAACAATCAGGTGTGAATTTAAGAAACATTATAATATAAATTTCTGTAAAGTATGAATTACAAAGCTGGAAATGAAAGACAAAAGAATCCCGCAACAGTGTCATATGATAGGACCAACTACTTTACAAATGAAAGAATATATAGTTGACTTCTGTAGTCCTTTCTACTTGACCTCGACGTGATGTTTTTTTGTCTCGATTTTAATGTTTAAACACACAAACAAGACTTTATCTTAAAGAAAAAAAAACACACACACAAGATTGATTACTGATCAACCCTTTCTGCCTTTTTGATCCCTGCCTCAAAATTTGATTTATTTTAAATAAAATTAAATTTTATATCTGAGGTGAGTTTCTAAACTTTCAATTTTGTAGTATGTCTGTGAATTAAAAAAAAGTAAGATATTAGGCGCTTCTTAAAGGACATATTTGACATAAAATTAAAATTTCATAAACCTATTTGATACTTTTTAAAGTTATCAAATAGGCACAAACTTCAAAATTTAGACTGCGTTTGATAACTATTTAGTTTCTTATTTTTTGTTTTTAAAAGTTGTGTTTATTTTCTTCTAATTTATCTATATTCGTTTTCTTTTTCTGTACAATTGTTCCCATCTTTATTATGGAAGCATGTGAGTTTCTAGCAAAATTTCAAAATTTCAAAATAAATATTTTAAAACAATTTTTTTTTAGTTTCCAAAACTTTGCATGGTTTTTAAAAACATATCGAAAAAGTAGATGAGAAAACATAAAAGTCATAAATAGAAGTAATATTTATAAGTTTAGAGACTAAACTTTTAATTTAACCTACTATTTTAATTACATTCCATAGTTAAAACAATTTATATGTCACCCCTTTCCCTTTGTCTTTTAAGTACAAATTAATTTATTTGTGGGCTAGCAGGAAATCACTTTTTCTGATTTATTATTATTTCTATAAAGTGATGCAAGGAAAACTTTCACTCATTTACAATATCCATCGTTTTTCACAATCTTTGCTTATTTCATTTACTTTTTATTCATTTGTCAACTTAATTATTTGGTGCATAGTCAAAAAATAAAAAGAAACAAGTCTTTTCCTTTCTCTTAAAAGGAAATCCCTAATTTTCATCAACATCTAACACTTGAAATGGATTTTCTACCAATATTGTTCTATAAGTTTGATTCGATTTGAATATTAAACTTACTGCCTGTTCAATTTCAAAGTAATCACTTAGTTGGTGAATTGTGTAAGTTTTTAAAAATAAATATTTATTAAGAAAAATTTGACTTTTCTCTTTTTTTTTTTAAAGATATTTTCCCTTTTGTATTTAAAATCTATTTAGGGTTAGATTTTTTTTTCCGACTTCAAGGGTTGGAGTTACTAAAATGCTCTGCTAAAGAATTTACAAGGGAATAATAATAATAAATGGTAGAGGTGTTTGTGTTTTAGAGGTAAGGATGGGATCGAGACAGAGGCATAATTAGTTTTCTCATTTCAATTTCGGGTATGTGAATGAGAAAAGGTCTCCGTCTTTGACATTGTTTCCAATATTTGAAGTCATACAATAAAAGAATATATATCTTATTAACATTACATGTGTAATAGATATTTTGACCGCTAGAAATTGTCACAATAATGATAAAATTATATTTAATTAGCGATTAATTAAAAGAATCATTCATAAATTGAATTTTGACAAATTTTAATATACAATTAGGTTGTATGATTTTTTTTTTTTTTTTTTTTGTTAATTCTAGACAAAAGCTTGTACTAGAGGCTCAAATTAACAATGCCTAGTCCAAGGGCTAGACTCAAGGTCAACCATGTCTAATCCAAAAGGGCTAGGCTGGAAGCCAACCAAAAACAAGTCTAAAGGCTAGGTCCATCCAAAGTGGAAAGTCCCAAAGTCCACCAAACCAAATCCAGAAAGTAGGCTCAATGTCAATTAGTAAGTCAAAAGGGCTGGCCCAAAATAAAAAAAGCCTAGTCCAACAACCACACAAAAACCCACTTAGGGACCTTGAGGAATTGTATGAATAGAGAACTTCCTCTTCCCTTTTAGACGGCTAAGAATAAAAGAAACTTATAGAAGATTTAAGAACAAAACTGTGAAATCTCCATAATCTCCTGAAGATGAATTGTTGTCTAAACGAAGAACACTCCATAAAATCTAGAACACACCAAGAACCAATCGAAGTTTCAACCTCGAGAACAAGCTTCTTTAACCCTCGTGTAAGGCATACTAGTAGGAGAGACTCAGAGGATCAAATACTACAAACTTACTCAATATTCTCGAATTAATATGATATAAGTTCATTACACATGTGACATTTCTATGTTCAAATTGCGCCATGAAAAAATTGGCACATCATGATGGACCTCTCTACCTCTCATCTCTTTCTCCTCGAGATCAAGTTATGACACAAAAGAAAGTTGCATAAAAAGCTATTGCTTAAGGCAACCCATATGTGGGACCAATTACTCGCAGTTGTTCCAAGGGGGATAAGTGTTGCGTAAAATGATATTGCAATACCGCAAGTGTATGAATCAAGTTTTAGTATAGTGATTTAGAGTTCTAAGTATTGTCCTCGGGAATGGGTTTCTAGATTAAATAATTACCAAGATACTAATTCTCGATTTTAGCTAAAGTAAAAAAACATGGATAGATAATGATAATAAAGATAAAAAGATAAACAAACAATTGGAGACACGAATATGATAGAATTGGAGGAAATTGACTTCACAAGTTAAAACCTTATTTCACACATGCAATGAACTAACATAATGAATTTATAAACAAGAAGTGAAGATACTCAAGAAAATCTCTCAATTCATAATGAGTCTCGCACATGAAAGAGTCTAGATTAAGAAAGCGGAAGCAATTTTGGATCTTGAACACTCTAAGTTGATCAATTTTGTAAAATAAAAACATGCTCAAAATTTGGAAAAAGCAGAGGATAGAAAACTCAACTTTGAAGATAAAATTCTCTTCACAGGTTGATGGTTTTCAAAGACGAACACTTCGTGGACAACCGTTAGAGTCTTCCCTACTACCCTCGGGCCTTAGAACGGATTGTGGGATCCTAGATTGAGAGAATTTGGAAAAAAAAGACCTCAAAGGTCACTAATTCGGGAATATTGAATTTTCTGTGTAATTCTCTCTAAACACCCCAAATCACCATTATATAAAGCTTCAAAAAGCTTCAATGGAGTGACAACTCAAGGGTGATGAGGATGTTTTGAGATGGAGGTGGCCAATTTTGGTGAATTTTGAAGATGAGTAAGATTGGGCAAGTTGGCAACTTGTTTTTCATGAAAATCATGAAAATCCCTCATTTTATATTTAATTTTAATTCAAAAATCAATATTAAATTGATTTTTAATTAAAATTAATATAATTAATTAAATAATTCAAAATTAATTTAATTAATTAATTTTTTAATTTAATTTAATATTAAATATTAAATTAAATAAATTGTCCGATCTCGATCGATTTTTTTTTTAACATGAATCCTTATTCATGCTATAAACCGATCCCAATATTTAAATATATCCACCTCTTATTAATCATAGTTTAATTCATAATTAAGCTATGATTAGTTAAATATATCACATATAAATAACGCTTTCTCCCAAACTTGAATTTGAACAATTCAAATTCTTTTCTCTCAAAAAGTAATAAGGCTAAGTCCGAGCTAGTAAGGAGGACCTAATGGACCTACTGGATCATGAGCTTCAACGATACGAGATTAACCGACCAAACTCTTTAGCCTAGCTAATCAACATTCGTTAACCACCGGACATTCCACTAAAGCCCGGTGTTGCACTCTCTCCTTTGTAGATATATTTATGTCCACTCGATATAACCATGATTAGTAAGTCGATCCTTCACAGGTCATTCGTAATTACAGTCTGGGTCAAAATTACCGTTTTACCCCTGTAATTACCTCTTGTTCCTTAAGTTCCACTGATCCTCTAATGAACAATTGGTTTGTGGTCCAACCAGCAAACCAAATCCCTCTCGAGCCAATGAGAGAGGATGGGCCCATTGTTCAAGACCCGAGTCGACTTAAGGGAACAACCTTTCTACTAATCCCTAAAGCGGGTAGGAATGAATTCCATCTTGCGAACTATGTTCCACTATCTACCCAGTTTTATCCTTGAAATGGCAGCTTATTGAGTGGCGGTCTCGAGCCACTCTCACCCATGTAAATATAAGGATAATTCGAATAAGCAGGAGTCCATAGACGCTCGAGATTAAGATCGAGTTACCTAGGTCATCGGATGAATATAGTCGATTAAGGCGATGAAGCGGAGTTATAAAGTCTAAGTGACTATTGCGCGATCGATCTTATGCAAACTCATTGCATAGGGCACCCCCACTCACATGTCTCCACATGAGCGATTAAGGATCACATCGTTTGTTCTCTACAAAGTGGGCGCGTCCATAGTGTCCCCGAGGATAAGGTCCCCAACCCTATCCTTATACTATAGACTGTTCTGGCTATAACTTGAACTTGATCCACTTTTATGTCACACATAAAGTTCAAGTATTCATCCTATAGCCAAGGGTTCTTTATTGGATTAAGGTTACACAATACACAATAGTCAATAACACTTTTACTGAATAAATTTCAATAACAACTTTATTGTGATATAGAATATTCATTCAGTTTACAAAACCACGAGTTTTAGGACATAAAACCCAACAGCACACACGATAAATCCTAAAGTTTCCTTATGAATTTTAAAAGCATGCACGACATTAAGCAACTTCTATATGTGTTCCCCTTAGACTTCTTGGTCAATCTCATGCCAGACTTCTAAGAGTTTTGACAACTTTGCTCTAATCTAAGTTTCTTTCTCTCGAGTCCACTTAAACCAGCAAGATCAAACAATTGAAGAACGAATTGCTAAAAATAAATAACAAAACATAGTTCAATACATAAGCAAATAAGTCTTAAACATGCAAATCAAATCCTAAGTACAATGTTTAGCCACTCTAAATCACAATAAAACCAAGCTAAAGTTATAGAAACGTCCTGAAACGGTGTTACAATCTAAAAGAAAGTGAAAATAAACTTATGTGTCGATGTCGGTCCCTCGTCCCCGAGCTCCCGTCACGATCTCGAACCTCTACAAATGCCTTGGTTCCCAATGAATGATCATCTTTCTCCTCTTAGTGAGTGTATTTCAAAATTAGGGTGTAAACTATCAAATTCGGCTCCCTTTGCAAGTTGGAAATCATGTTCTATTTATAAAGATTGTTGCGTAAATTTATATTGCAATACCGCAGTGTACGGGTCAAGTTTTAGTATAGTGATTTATGAGTCCAAGTATCGTCCTCGGGAATGGGTTTCTAGATTAATTAAGTACTAAGATACTAATTCTCAAATTTAGCTAAAGCAACAAAACATGGATAGGTGTTGACGAATAAGATAACCAAACAAACAAACATGTGGAGACACGAATTGATAGAATCAAAAGAAGTGATTTTACAAGTTAATAACCCAACTACACATGCATTGACCTCATGAGATGAATTTATAAACAAGAAGTAAATTACTCAAGAAAACCTCTCGGTTCTTAGTGAGCCTCACACATGCAATAGAATTCATAGTCTCCATACGAACCTACAATATGCATGGCATTAAGTAACTTCTTTAAGTGTTTCCCTAAGAATTCTAGGTCACTCTCGTGCCAGACTACTAAGGGTTTTGACAATTTTGCTCTAATTCAAGCTTTATCTCTCGAGTCCACTTGAATCAATGAATTAAGCAGTGCAGAGCGAATGGCCAAAAATAAGAACAAAACATGCTTCAATATATTGTAATAAAGTCATAACAAATAAATCAAATCCTACTACAATGTTTAGCTACTCTAAATCACATGAAAAACAAACTAAACAAGTAGAAAACGTCTTAGAACGCTATTACAAATTGAAAGAAAGAGAAATAAACTTAGGTGTCGATGCTGGTCCTTCGTCTCCGAGCTCCCGTCTTCGATCTCGAACCTCCACCAATGCTTTGGCTCCCAAGGAATGCTCTTTTTTCTCCCCTTAGAGTGTGTATTCCGAAATTAGGGCTAAAAACTACCAAATTCGGCTCTCCTTGCAATGAGATCATAAGGATATATTTATAGAAGGAATCGGTGCAGCGTTGCAACGCTAGGGACAGCGTTGCAACGCTGCACCCTAGGCGGCTAGCAATTAAGGAAATAATCGATGGCGTTGCGCGGCGAGAGGCGGCGTTACAACGCCGCTACCCTAACGCGCGCGCTCAGCGTCGAAATGGCGTTGCGGCGCTGCGCAAGGCGGCGTTGCAACGCCTATGCGCGCTTCTCACGCTTGGCTTCTTATCGAGATAGCGTTGCAACGCCCTAAGGCATTGTTGCAACGCTATCACCTGGAGTCTTCAAAGCCTTTAAACAGCAAGCATGGCGTTGCAACGCCATCACCTCGGGTCATCATGCTTGGATTGGTTCTTTTTCTTCCAATTGATGTTATCTTTAGCTCCAAATAGCCCCGTTTTGATCCCGAGTGATCCAAATTGTCTCCAATAGCTCCGTTTAAGCTCTTAACTTGAAATTGAATAAATTAACCACGTAAAAGCCCTGAAATCATCATAAAACTAGAAATAATTAAGCCTAAGGATAGCACATTTTGTGTGCTATCAAACACCCCAAACTTAGACTTTTGCTAGTCAGAGCAAAACAGAGTTAAACATTAGATTGTTCTTAAACATACATTTGATTCAAGCCTCAAAGATTTAAGAGAATATTTTGCAATCACAGGAAACACTTAAACATAACACTTCAACAAGAAATTTAAAACTTTTCCTAAGTGTTCCTACGTGTGTGTGTGATTAGCCTATGTTCCCTTCATTTTTACTAAGCCCGGATCAACTTTATTAGGTTCTCCATTCAACTTCCCCCTACACTGGTCTTAATTACTAATCTTTGAGTCTCTCCACATTCAAGAAATAAACAACTTTACTCAGCACTTAATCACTCATTTGATGCCACTTTTTCTATTTTCTTCTTTTTTTTTTGTGCAAGGACACTAGCTTTCACACATCTCTACTGAGGACCCTTACCCAGAGCACTCGCTCAATGAGTGGCCTAACCGATCACGAGTGAAGGTAGCTCTTTTTGTCCTCACGATTTTTTTACAAACAAACAACAAAAAAACTTTTTCACATAATGCACATATTATCTGAGATCATGCACTTCATATTGTCATTTACCTATCCTGAGTTTAACTCTCAAATCGGTTTCCAGCCTATCGAGGTGACATCAAACTTCTAAGCCTAATAACTTTGTTCTAAGCATTTCAAAACTACAGGAACACATGCTATGTGCATAATAGTGCAAGAAAAACTCAAGAAAATTTTTTAAATTAACTCAAATTCATGTCATGCTCTCAGGTTTCAGCAGAATCACAAAGATTTCCAATTATATCTCATCCTAGGCTATCATACTCATACTTATGTAAAAGATCAACCAACAATTCAGCACATACTCAGGAAAGTCACAACAAATAAACACAAATAAACACAAATAAACACATCCCACCCCCAAACTTAAACTAAACATTGTCCCCAATGTTTGCAGAATTAAGCATAAATTAAGTATAAGGGTAAGAGTGAACAATACTGTCCTGGGTAATGGAGATCTTTATGAGATTCTTGGATAGCCAAAGCATGTGTGTTGGAGTTCCTCTGAATGGGAGCATGGATTTCAACGAAGAAGGGCATCTCCACAACCTACGAAGTAAAACAACAACTAATTAAGAATTGAAAAGCAATAACTAAAACAAGCTAGAGATAGGAAAACAAAAGTAAGTAAAGCTTGGGTTGCCTCCCAAGAAGCGCTTTGTTTAACGTCTTTTAGCTAGGACTGTACTCCTCAAGGTGTTTCTTTCCTTGCTTGTAGTGCACTGGAGTGATGTGTTCATTTGGCCAATCTGGGTCTCTATGTTCTTTATTGCGGCTCCATATTTGGTCACTATACCGGATAAATGGTGATTGCATTCTCCGGTGGTTGGACCGACTTACGGATTGACTATGAAGGAGTGCAATGTGTCTTCAGAGATGGTTTCCTCTCGATGTAGAAGCATGCCTGTAGGAGGATTCAACACATTCTTCTTTGTTAGCATAGGAGAAATTCTCATGATACCTCAAACCTGGATTGTAATGTGTTGGTAGGTTATTCTGAGTCTGATTGCCTCCATAGTGGTTGCTTTTGTTGTTCAGGTAGTGCAATTGCTCCATAGTGGATTCTACATTGGGCTGGGAGCATTGAGAGGACATCCCTGTTTGTGGTGATCCTGCAAAATTATTCAGGGCGTGAGTAAGAGATGCCATATGAGATTTAAGAGAAGTTACCTCATCCAGTTGATACAATCTAGCTACTGGCTTAGATCTTTCATTGTCTGTAGGCCACTGGTAGCTGACAGTTGACACCTCCTCAAGGAGGCACGTGCTCGCACGCGATCTTTGCCATGAAAGCCTCTCCAAGAGTAGCATCAGAATGGTCCTGGTCTTACCTTCCAGTCCATTATAAAACAATTGCACTGGAGCGATGCAGGTAGCCATCTTTCAGGCACCTCTGAGCATGTCCTTGTACCTTTCCCAGGCCTCAAATAACTGCTCTCCCTCTTGCTGCCTGAATGTTCCTATCTCAGTCCTTAACTTTGCAGCTTTAACGGGTGGAAAGAATTTGGTCATGAAGGCTTGGGCCAACTCCTCCCAGGAAGTGATACTCCCTGAGGGAAGGGACCCTAGCCATTCTTTGGCTCTACCCTGCAGAGAAAAAGGAAAAAGACGTAAGCGAATACTATCAGCAGAGATACCATTCATTTTAAATGTACCACAGATTTCCAAAAAATTTTGAAGATGAGAGTTAGGATCTTCTATGGCTAGGCCTCTGAAAGCACCTTCCCTAACCATTTTGTATCATACATTTTGGTTCAAAGTTATTAGCATTGATAGGGGCATGGACTATTCCAGCCTGCTCAGAATTAAACACAGGTTGGAAATACTCCCTGATAGGTTTAGGGTTGTTGATGAGCTCCTGATCAACCATTTCCTGAGGTTCTGCTCTTCCTTCCCTTAGGAGTCTCCTACAGGTCCTCTCGATCTCAGGATCAAAAGGGTACAAGTCTGCAGTTCTCCCCTTGGGCATACACCTGGAGGAACAAAAATAAAGAAATTAGATACAAAAGAAAAACACAAGCAACTAGCAAATAAAACAGAAAATAAAGACATAAAACATAAAACTTGGGTTGCCTCCCAAGAAGCGCTTTCTTTAACGTCCTTAGCTAGACGGTGACTAATTAGGGCACATAAAATTGCTCATATTTCTTCGGTCCCTTCTTGGTCGAATCGATGTAGCCTTCTAAGTCTAAAAGGCTATCCTGCTTTTCTTGAGCCCCAAATAGAAAATTATTTTTGGGATTTTTATTTATCAAAATAAAGGAACTGAAATCAAAGCAAGGCTCGTGAGTATAAGACAAATGGTTATAAAAAATAAAGGAAATTTCTGGGGATAAAGGGAAAGAAGACTTCTCAGCCTCTAACTCTATCACCTGGATCTCTCCTGTGGAACTAAGTGTATCACTAGTGTCCTCCTCATTAACCTGATTATGGTGTGCCTCAGTCTCCCCCAAACTAACCTCACTAACATCTAGACAAATCCTCCTAGGTGGCACCTCTTGAGTGGTAAAGATAAGAAATTGTTCCTGTAAGGCATTAAGGAAAACTACTAGCTGGTTAAGATATTGAGCTCTATTCTGTACTATTTCCAAAAGTCCTACCACTTCAGTTTCTAACCTATCCAACCTCTCTAATTCACTATGGATCAAATTTTTCAATTTCAACTCTAAGGTATATTCTGCCAATTGGTCCATAAGAGAAGATTTTTCTGGTGGTTGGTTAAGGTACGAAAAACTATGGTTCCAAGTGCCTAAAAAACTACCCTCATGTGAATTTTCATATATGTCAGGTACAGAATGGTAAAAATTAGACACATGGTAATCAGAAAAATCATGATGCACAAAACTAGGGTCATGAGAGGGACAATAGAATGGTGAAAACTCAAAATTATGCAAAGTCATACTTGAAAAATCAGTAATTTCACAACAAGACATCACACAATATCAACACAACCAAAACAGGAAACAAGGACTCAAAAACACACAAAACTAAAATAACACAAATAAGGAAATAAACAATCACACAAAACAATTAAGGAAAGACAAACAAACAAGCTTTAGTCTAAAATTTCAAATTTTCTCCTAATATTAATTAATCTAAATAATCGCCATTCCCAAAAGAACTGGCGCCAAAAACTTGTTGCGTAAATTTATATTGCAATACCGCAGTGTACGGGTCAAGTTTTAGTATAGTGATTTATGAGTCCAAGTATCGTCCTCGGGAATGGGTTTCTAGATTAATTAAGTACTAAGATACTAATTCTCAAATTTAGCTAAAACAACAAAACATGGATAGGTGTTGACGAATAAGATAACCAAACAAACAAACATGTGGAGACACGAATTGATAGAATTAAAGGAAGTGATTTTACAAGTTAATAACCCAACTACACATGCATTGACCTCATGAGATGAATTTATAAACAAGAAGTAAATTACTCAAGAAAATCTCTCGGTTCTTAGTGAGCCTCACACATGCAATAGAATTCATAGTCTCCATACGAACCTACAACATGCATGGCATTAAGTAACTTCTTTAAGTGTTTCACTAAGAATTCTAGGTCACTCTCGTGCCAGACTACTAAGGGTTTTGACAATTTTGCTCTAATTCAAGCTTTATCTTTCGAGTCCACTTGAATCAACGAATTAAGCAGTGCAGAGCGAATGGCCAAAAATAAGAACAAAACATGCTTCAATATATTGTAATAATGTCATAACAAATAAATCAAAAACTACTACAATGTTTAGCTACTCTAAATCACATGAAAAACAAACTAAACAAGTAGAAAACGTCTTAGAACGCTATTACAAATTGAAAGAAAGAGAAATAAACTTAGGTGTCGATGCTGGTCCTTCGTCTCCGAGCTCCCGTCTTCGATCTCGAACCTCCACCAATGCTTTGGCTCCCAAGGAATGCTCTTTTTTCTCCCCTTAGAGTGTGTATTTCGAAATTAGGGCTAAAAACTACCAAATTCGGCTCTCCTTGCAATGAGATCATAAGGATATATTTATAGAAGGAATCGGTGCAGCGTTGCAACGCTAGGGACAGCGTTGCAACGCTGCACCCTAGGCGGCTGGCAATTAAGGAAATAATCGATGGCGTTGCTTGGCGAGGGCGGCGTTACAGTAACGCGTTGCTACCCTAACGCGTGCGCTCGCAGTCGAAATGGCGTTGCGACGCTGCAAAGCGGCGTTGCACGCCCTATGTTGACTTCTCACGCGTGGCTTCTTATCGAGATACCGTTGCAACTCCCTAAGACAGCGTTGCAACGCTATCGCCTGGAGTCTTCAAAGCCTTTAAACAGCAAGCATGGCGTTGCAACGTCATCACCTCGGGTCATCATGCTTGGATTGGTTCTTTTTCTTCCAATTGATGTTATCTTTAGCTCCAAATAGCCCCGTTTTGATCCCGAGTGATCCAAATTGTCTCCAATAGCTCCGTTTAAGCTCTTAACCTGAAATTGAATAAATTAACCACGTAAAACCCCTGAAATCATCATAAAACTAGCAATAATTAAGCCTAAGGATAGCACATTTTGTGTGCTATCAAAGATTCTTAGCGCAACATTGCAACGCTGCCCGAGGCGGGTAATGAATATATGGAAATACTCAGCAGCATTGCAACACTACTACCCTAAGCGTGTGCCTCCTTATCGAAGTAGCGTTGCGACGCTGCATTGCAACGCTACCTGTTTTGGGATGTATGTCCTAATCTCGTACATGTTTGTAATATTACTATTGAAATAAATAAGTGTTATTTTTTCATCACTCTGTGTCTCGCATATTTACAAACTTTTTCCAATAAACTAAGCTCCAGGGTCATTGAATTATGAGAGAAGTAGAACTTGAACGGTGTATAGTGGACACACAGGGAGGATCACGTTCGAGTTAATGACCCGAACGGTTACAGTATACGGATAGGGTTGGAGACCTAATCCGGGATACGTTGTGGATGCGACCTGCTTTGTATTAGATACAAACGAGGTGATCCAACTCGTTATGTGGTTCATATGCGAGTGGGGGCATCCTGTGCAATGAGATTGTACAAGACCAGACAGTGAATTATTAGACCTACTGATGTAACACTGTTAACAGTATAGGACTAATAACTTTGTAGATGACAATTAGTGACTCGACCTTAATCCTGAGCATGTTACGGACTCCTGTCTGTGGGGGTTTGTCCTTTGACTAGTACGGGTGAGGGTGGTCACAGTTACTCGCCCAATATGCCTTTCTTCTCAGGGACAGGACCACGTGGGGAGCTGGGAACTTGACTACGCGAGATGGAATTCACTCGTTCCCGACATTAGGGAAATTAGAGGGGTTGTTCCCTTAAATGTGTCTCCAGGGCTTGGACAACGGGCACCCACCCTCTCACTAACCCGAGAGGGGTGTTGTTTATGGTTTGACCATACAACGTTGTTGTTCATTAGAGGAATTTGACCCAGCAGTGTCTACGAACAACCTCTGAAGGGTCGACTCATGGGCATTGGTTATATCAATGGACACAACTTGTCCTACAGTGATGGGAGTGGAGCTACAAGCTTTAGTGGAGTGTTACCGTAGCTAATGAATGTAGATTAATCGGGTCAAAGAGTTTAATAGGTTAGTGTCGGATCATTAGACCTCGTCATCTGTAGGTTCATTAGGTCCCTCGGTTGGCTTAAACTGGATAGATAGAGGGTTTACAGTTTGGTGCGGATTTGAAGTGTTCAAATTCATTAAAAAAAGGTTTTATGTCATTTATATGAGATATGATTGACATGTTATATAGTTTAATGTGAATGTGATTCATAATAAACTATAGGTTAGCCTAATTGCTCAATTAGGGCTAATTTAGAGAAATTGGATTGAGAGAAATTAAATTGAATGTGATTCAATTTAAAATCCACAATTATACAAATGTGATTTATATTATAAGGTATGAGATATCTTATTATATGTGGTTATGCAAATATGATTTGCATAACCTAAGGTTGTGGTAAAATGGTAAATAGGTGGAGATTTCAACTCCACCTATCACCATTATATAATGCCTTTGTGAGAAGGCATTTGTAAGGTCATTGCTCATTTTATGGATTCTCACCAAAAGAGCTCTCTCATCATTCTATCAACTCTTTCTCAAAGTTTCTCTCTACCCTAAACAAAAAAGTCCCACCACTCTCCCTTTACCGAAGGAGAACAACCGAGAAGATCTTTTGGAAGTGTTCGAATTGTTCGTTGTTCAGAGAGTTCGTGATCGTAGAGATCGAGAGCGCGAAGAGTTCGTGACCGAAGAAGGAATTCGTGAACAAAGATTCTTCAACAAGTAAGTAGTTCTTCTTACTGTTTTTCCTTCATTCCTCAGCATGTTTAATCTAAATTCTATAGGATAGAATTAATTTTAAGAATTGTTTTTCACAACGTTCACCTCGACGATTCAAAGTCGTTTCCGCTGTCGGTGTTTCATTCCCTTCAATTTGTATTAGAGCCAAACGTTGGCTACTTCATTGTGCAAAATGATTTCCTTAAAATTATGTGGGTTATGCTTTAATTCATGTGATGAATTATGGTTTTACAAATTGGATGTTTCGATTTTGGCACTTAATCTAGATTTACTTTTCTGTTGATGAAATCAATGTAAAGACCCATGTTTTTTGGCCAATTAGAAAGTAAATTGTGTCTGTAAATCTGTGTCTTGAATGGCCAAAGTTGTTGTAAAGAAATCGGAGCAGAAACGGGCGAAAAACGACGAAGAACAGCAAAGGAGTTTGTTGTTCTGTCGACGGCGTTGAGACGCTGTTCTTCGACGTCTCAACGTTGTCTGCGTGGATGGAGGTTGAGCTACAGGTCAGCGTTGCAACGCTGAGGCGTTGGGCGCGATGAGGACAACACTGCATGTTGCAACGTTGCAATGCTGGCCACGACGTTGCAACGCTGCGAGCGTAGTGGGCAGCTCGCAAGGAGATTTCGCGCGAGTAGTGGCATGGTGGAAGTTTTTTGTTTGTGGGCATTTATTTAGTTATTTTAATTTGTTTTTAATTTGTAAAAGGTATTTTAAATTAATTTTATTAATTAATAATAATATAAAAGTTATTTAATGTTAACTAATTCAATTAATGTCCCTAAAGTGCCAAAACCGGTCAAATTTTGCTATTTATTTATTTCATGCATGAGATGTATGAAATTTAATTATTCTATGTGCATAATGTATGTCATATAGATTAAAATCCCACCTTAGGTTAAACATTTCATGCATCATTTTTATATTATAAGAGTTATAATATATAGTGTGCATGATAGGATTATATTAGCACATGCATTTAATTCATGTGATGAATGTATGTTATATAGTTTTATTATTCATGTGATGAATGATCAAGCACTATAACATAGAAATGCATGTAACATAAGTTAATTATTAGTTTTAGTTTAGAACTTGAATAATTAGACTTAGGTTTTCTAGTTCTAATAAGATTAGAATTAGGAAATCAAATATGACTTATGAACGGAGGCTAATTAGTAACTCTGTCTAAGGAAGGTTCTGTCTAAGGCTGGGGTATTTAAGCTGACGCTTTGCGGAGCACCCCTACATGGGAACTGACCTGGGAGTAAATTTGGTTCGGAGATTCATAGGTTATATTACCGTGAGTGTCGTTAATTAAAAGTCAATTAATTTACTCACATACACCTAAGTTAATAATGTGATTATAGACTTGGGCTAATCCAATATAAGAGTTATATTGGTAGACTTAGGTGAATATTAGCCGATTTATCTAAGTCAATCCTGATTAGCTTAAAGTGTTGAGTGGGAGGAAATAAAGTGTATAAGATACATTTAATTTTCGGACCACAAATCTCCGTTAAGTTCACACCATGAGATCCATACTCGGCCTCGTGGCGCAAATGGGAGTGCCCCCTTTGGATGGTATTTGTATGGGTCAATATCAACGTGAATAGAGAGAGTACTTATAGTGAGTGGGTGCGGGACCTGTGAAAACGGGACCCATGATTTCTTCTTTCGATTCACACCGTGAGACGCCTATGATCCGCCTGCTAGTTTGGCCTGGACCAGACAATCCCTTCGGAGGGCCTTGATCATGGGAGTCGGAACACCGTGAATTTTCGAAAGGCATACAATTTCCTTGTTGGTTTTCCTTCTTGGTTCACCCTTTAGTGACTATTGTTTGGACGAATACTTGGAAATTTAAAGATTGAGGGTGACACTCACGGAATTCATTAAGAGTTAATGGATTTAGACAGAAAAATGGTAATTGGATGTCTAATGGAATAAGAGTTATTCTTGTATTAGGGTCTAGTCGAGAAAGTCTCGTCCCAGAGGAGGAGTGTTTCTGTTCACCCTTCGGTGGCGGTCATTCTAAACCTTTGGGGTATCATTGCAATATTTTATTGACCTAGGGATCATAGGATAAAATTTTGCAAAAACTTGATTGGATTTTCAAAGTTTTGCGAGACTAATATAGAGTTTTACTTGTTTTTCAGCAAAAATGTCTAGCTCAATTATCGCCCTTTTAGCTTCTGATAAACTCGTGGGAGATAATTTCCAAACGTGGAAAAATAATATCAACACAATTCAAGTAACGACGACCTAAAGTTCGTGCTCACTGAGGAGTGTCCTCAGATGTCGGGCTCGACCGCATCGCGAAGTGTTCGTGATGTGTACGATCGATGGATCCGCTAATGAAAAGGCCAAGGTCTATATCATTGCCAGCTTATCTGAAGTCTTGGCAAAGAAGCATGAGGTGATGATCACCGCCAAGGAGATCATGGAATCCTTGCAGGAAATGTTTGGACAACAGTCCTTTAAGGTCTGGCATGATTCCCTCAAACACGTCTTCAATGCGCGGATGAAAGAAGGGACTGATGGAGATCAGATTTTCTTGAGCAGCGGAAACGTGTTTGGGATCGTTAATGTGCTTGATTGTTTTAATTGAAATAAAAACCAGTACATTGATAAATAATATAGAAGAAGCATGAATTTCTAATCCTATTAGACATGGATAAAAGCATACATGCAAACATGTAAAGTTTAACAATTAAACTAAAGGGGAGAAGAAGAATACCTTTGTAGTCTCTAATTCTCCAGCAACGCCTTGCTCCTAGCTTTTCAGCAAAACAGCAGAACTTCTCTGTTTTTCTCCAAGAAGAACACTACCAATAGGAGAACCTTCTATATCTCTGAGTTCTACTTAGATACCTTGGTGGAAAGGTAATCCAACTCTTGAAAGAAGAATTTTGGGAATGATTGAGATTGAGAGAGAGAGAATTCTTCTGTGAGTTTGGAAAATGATCAATCGATAAACTAAAGTGAGCAACCCCCTTCTCCCTGTTAAACTGTCGATAGGGAGAAAGGGAGGGGTTGTGGGGAACGTGTCTGAGTGACACGTTCCCTCATTTATTATTATTATTATTATAATAATAATAATATATAATTAAATCAAATTTAATTATTCATTTAAATCATATTTAAATAATACAAATTAAATATCATATATTTAATTTGGATTAAATCTCATTTAATCATATTACCCCTTTAACCTATAGTTTTAATGTACAACCAGTGCACATTAAATTTTATCTTATAGTTTGCAAATGTGAATCACATTCACATTTAATATAATATTTGAACTCTTTCAAATATTCAATTCTCTCATATAATTTAATATGAATCATATTCATATTAAATTTATAATATATAGTTCCAAAACTATATATTATATTGTATCAATATACATTAAGTTTATTCCCTAATAAATTTGAACATTTCAAATTCAAAATGATTTAAGAACCCTTTACGAGCTAGAAGGTGGACCTAATGGACCTACAGATCAGAAGCTCCAACGATACGAGATTGCTCTTGTTAATCTCATTAACCTTCCAATCAACATTCGTTAACTCAGGAACACTCCACTAAAGTCCCACGGTTGCACTCTTCTCACTTTGCAGATATATTTCGTGTCCATGGATATTGACCAATGACAAGAAGTCAATCCTTCACGAATGTTCAGAATACCACCGGTGGGTCAAATTACCATTTTACCCCAGGTTACATCTTGTGCCTTAAGTACCAGTGCTCCTCTAATGAACAATTTGTTTGTGGTCCTACCAACAAACATAGTCCCTCTCGGGCCAATGAGAGGGTCGGGCCCTTTGTTCAACTCCCAGAGACACCACTTAAGGGAACATTCCTCTACTTACCCTAGTAGGCGGGAAGGAGTGAATTCCATCTTGCTAAGTTAAGTTCCCAGTCGCTCACTCGGTCTTGTCCCCAAGAAGGTAGGCATATTGAGTCGGGGAATCTGGCCACTCTCACCCATACTAGTCAAAGGACAATCCCTCGCGAACAGGAGTTCGTAACCTGCTCAAGATTGAGATCAAGTTGCCTAGGTCATCCTAGTGAAATAGAAACCTAACTAGTCAACGAAGTTACAACTAGAGGTTACTATTTCGTGGTCCGGTCTTATGTAATCTCATTACATAGGATATCCCCACTCACATATCATCTACACGAACACGTTAGGATCACAGTGTTTGTATCAAATACATAGTGGGCCACATCCATAGTTTTACGAGGGTAAGGTACCCAAACCTTATCCCCTAACTACAGACCCTTTAGGCTGTATCTCGAACCGAGATCCTTTTTATGTACATTACATTCAGTTAAAGATTCATTTAACAGCCTTGGATGTTTAGTTTATTGGATTTAGGGTTTAAATAAAGGCAAACTCGTAGAAAACGAAGAATAACACTTTATTACATTAATTAGAACATAATTACAAACTACGAGTTTTAGGGCACAAATCCCAACAGGAGCATCTGTCCGTGAACATGTTTTGGACATGATGACCCACTTTAATCTTGCAGAGATGAACGGGGCTTCGATCGATGGGTTGAGCCAAGTCAGCTTTATCTTGGAGACTCTTCCGAAGAGTTTCCTTCAGTTTCGTAGTAATGTTGTTATGAACAAAATTAGCTACACTCTGACAACCCTTCTTATCAAACTACAGAACTTCCAGTCTTGATGAGGATCAGGACACCGGAAGCTGAGGCAAACGTTGCCTTCAGGTCCTTTCACAGGGGTTCGACCTCTGGGACTAAATCTCTAGGTTCTTCAGGCCCGAAAGGGAAAAAGAAGAAGATGAAGAAGGGCAAAGCTGACCGTGCTGCCGCCCAAAAGGGAAAAAAGATCAAGGAAGTTGCAGAGAAAGGAAAGTGTTTCCACTGCAATGGGGACAGACAGTTGCAATGGGGACGGACACTGGAAGCGTAACTGTCCCAACTTCCTTGCCGACAGGAAGAAAGAAGGTAAATGTGATTTACTTGTAAATGAAACCTGTTTAGGGGAGAGTAATGACTCTGCCTGGATACTGGATTCGGGCAACACTAACCATGTTTGTTCTTTTTTTCAGGGAATTAGTTCTTGGCAACAGCTGCGAGAGGGCAAGATAATGCTACAGGTAGGATCTGGGGATGTTGTCTCTGCTGCAACGGTCGACACGGTGAAGCTCTATTTTGGCGGGAAGTACTTATCATTGGATAATTTGTACATAGTAACAGGGTTTACTAGAAACCTTGTTTCCATTTCTTGCCTTATTGAACATTTTATTTCAGTTTCTTTTGAATATAAAACGTTTATTTCTTTCGAAGGCAACTTGTTATGTTCAGCTTCGCTTGAGAATAATTTATACGTTTTGAAACCTAATTCGGTCAAAAGTATTTTGAATACTGAATTGTTTAAAACGACAGAAACACGAACAAAGAGAGTAAAAGTTTCTCCTAAAGAAAATGCTCATCTTTGGCATCTAAGGTTAGGTCACATTAATCTCAATAGGATTGAGAGGCTAGTGAAGAGTGGACTTCTAAGCGAGTTGGAAGAAAACTCTTTACCGGTATGTGAGTCATGGCTTGAAGGCAAAATGACCAAACGTCCTTTTAGTGGAAAAGGATATAGAGCCAAAGAGCCCCTTGAGCTTATACATTCGACCCTCGTGGTCCGGAGTGAGTGTTAAAGCACGAGGTGGTTACGAATACTTTGTATCTCTTATAGATGACTATTCAAGGTATGAGTATATTTACCTAATGCATAGGAAGTCTGAAACTCTTGAAAAGTTCAAGGAGTACAAGACTGAGGTTGAGAACCTGTTAGGTAAAATAATAAAAACACTTCGATCGGATCGAAGCGGAGAGTATATGGACACTGAATTCCAGGACTATATGATAGAACATGGAATTACGTCCCAACTCTCAGCACCTAGTATGCCACAACAGAATGGTGTATCGAAGTGGAGAAACATAACCCTGTTGGACATGGTTCGGTCGATGATGAGCTATACTCATCTCCTTGATTCTTTTTGGGGTTACGCAGTGGAGACTACAGTTTATATTTTGAACAATGTTTCGTCAAAGAGTGTTTGTTAAACACCTTTCGAACTCTGAAATGGGCGTAAAGACAGTTTACACCATTTAAGAATTTGGGGATGCCTGACCCATGTGTTGGTATCAAACTCGAAAAAGTTGAAACCCTGTTCAAAATTGTGCCTCTCTGTAGGTTACCCAAAAGAGACAAGGGGTGGTCTATTTTACGATCTTAAGGAAAATAGGGTGCTTGTGTCGACAAACGCCACTTTCCTTGAGGAAGACCACATCAGGGATCATTTACCTAGGAGTAAAATTGTGTGAAACGAAATGGACAGTTCATCAGCAAGAGTTGCTGATGGGGCTAGTACGTCAACAAGTGTTGTTGATCCTAGCTCGTCTAGTCAAGTCCGTTATCAAGAGTTAAGAATGCCTCGACGTAGTGGGAGGGTTGTGAGACAGCCTGCATATTACATGGGTTTAGCTAAAACCCAAGTCGTCGCTCCTGATGATGACTGCGAGGATTCATTGACCTATGATCAGGCAACGGTAGACATTGACGAATGGATTAAAGCTATGGACCAGGAAATGGAGCCGATGTACTTCAATTCCTTTTGGGAGCTTGTGGATCAACCAGATGGGGTAAAACCTATAGGTTATAAATGGATCTACAAGCGTAAACGTGGCGTAGATGGGAAGGTGCAGACCTTCAAAGGCCGACTAGTGGCAAAGGGTTTTACCCAGGTTGAAGGGGTTGACAATGAGGAAATCTTTTCAGCGGTTGCCATGGTAAAGTTTTTCAGGATCCTTCTGGCCATTGCCGCATATTATGACTATGAGGTATGGCAGATGGATGTCAAGACAACCTTTCTGAATGGCAATCTTGATGAGATCATCTACATGCACTAGCCCAAAGGATTCATTGCCCAAGGCCAAGAGCAAAAAGTTTGTCGGCTTCATAGGTCTATTTATGGACTGAAACAAGCCTTGAGGTCTTGGAACATAAGGTTTGATGAGGCGATCAAATCTTATGGCTTTGATTAAAATTTTGACGAGCCTTGTGTCTACAAGAGAATCGTCAACAACACTATCACATTTCTGATATTATATGTGGATGATATCCTTTTCATTGGAAATGAGGTAGGATTAAGAAATGATTGGCTTCGCAATTCCAAATGAAAGATTTGGGAGAGGCTGAGTATGTTCTAGGTATCCAGATAGTCCGGAACCGGAAGAATAGAACGGTGGCCATGTCTCAGGGTATTATATTGACAAGATGTTGTCTAGATATAAGATGCTGTTGGGATTTGTGCCCTAAAACTCGTAGTTTGTAATTATGTTCTAATTAATGTAATAAAGTGTTATTATTTCAATAAAGTGTTATTGTTCGTTATCTACGAGTTTGCCTTTATTTAAAACCCTAAATCCAATAAACTAAACATCTAAGGTTGTTAAATGAATCTTTAACTGAATGTAATGTACGTAAAAAGGATCTCGGTTCGAGATACAACCTAAAGGGTCTATAGTTAGGGGATAAGGTTTGGGTACCTTACCCTGGTTAAATATGGATGTGACCCACTTTGTATTTGATACAAACACTGTGATTCTAACGTGTTCGTGTAGATGATATGCGAATGGGAATATTCTATGTAATGAGATGACATAAGACCGAACCACGAAATAGTAACCTCTAGCTGTAACTCCGTTGACTAGTTAGGTTTCTATTTCACTAGGATGACCTAGGCAACTTGATCTCAATCCTGAGCAGGTTACGAACTCCTGTTCGCGAGGGATTGTCCTTTGACTAGTATGGGTGAGAGTGGCCATATTCGCCGACTCAATATGCCTACCTTCTTGGGGACAAGACTGAGTGAGCGGCTGGGAACTTAACTTAGCAAGACGAAATTCACTCCTTCCCGCCTACTAGGGTAAGTAGAGGAATGTTCCCTTAAGTGGTGTCTCTGGGACTTGAACAAAGGGCCCGACCCTTTCTTTGGCCCGAGAGGGACTCTGTTTGTTGGTAGGACCACAAACAAATTGTTCATTAGAGGAGCACTGGTACTTAAGGCACAAGATGTAACCTGTGGTAAAGCGGTAATTTGACCCGGTGGTGTTACGAACATTCGTGAAGGATTGACTTGCTGTTATTGGTCAATATCCATGGACACAGAAATATATCTGCAATGAGAAGAGTGTAGCTGTGGGACTTAAGTGGAGTGTTCCCGCAGTTAACGAATGTTGATTGGGAGGTTAATGAGATTAACCGAGCAATCTCGTATCGTTGGAGCTTCTGATCTGTAGGTCCATTAGGTCCACCTTCTAGCTCGTAAAAGGTTCTTAGATCATTTGAATTTGAAATGTTCAAATTCATTAGGGAATAAACTTAATGTATCTAAATACGATATAATATATAGTTTTGGAACTATATATTATAAATTTAATTTGAATATGATTCATATAAAATTATATAAGATAATTGAATATTTGAAAGAGTTCAAATATTATATTAAGTGTGAATGTGATTCACATTTGAAAACTATAGGTTAAAATTTTATGTACACTAGATGTGCATTAAAACTACAGGTTAGAAGGAAGGATATGATTAAATATGATTTAATCTTAATTAAATATAAGATACTTAATTTGGTTAATTAAATATGATTTAATTAAATTTAATTAATGGGAACGTGTCAGAAGGACACGTTCCCCACCTCCCTCCCCATCGATAGGGAGTGGGGAGGTGATCCCTCGTTTTATTCCTCTCCAATGGAAGAGAGGAGGTTGATCGATTAATCAATTTTGAATTGACAGAAAGAATTCTCTCTCTCACACTCTCATTCCCTTATTCTTCCAACTGTTGGTGGTGTTCTGTTGAAGAAAAACAGAGAACTTAGGAAGTTCCTGTGTTGCTGATTTCTTTTAGAGGAGCAAGGAGTTGCTGCAAGTTGAAACTACAAAGGTACTTTTCTTCCCTTAGTTTAATTGTTAAACTTAACATATGTTTGCATGTATGCAATTAATCCATATCTAATAGGATTAGAAATACCATGCTTGTTCTGTATTTTTGGTCAATGTACTGGTTTTTGTTTTAAGCAAAACAATCAAGTAATTAAGATCCCAAACACGTTTCGGCTGCTCAAGGAGATCAGATCTCCATCAATTGATATCAGAGCAATGCTTGATTTGTTTTGTTTTGAAACAAAATTGCATTGATTTGGTGGGAAATGCATTTAGTTTGTTGTAAAACTTGTTTAGGAATGTTTTGGCCTTAGTTTACTTCGATTTTTGTTCAAATTGGATGTAAAGGCCCCTGCATTTTTGGGCAAAAAGTGCAAAATTGAGTCTGTAATTGAGTTACGAGTCGTTCGGGACCAGTTTCATGTAATTCGGTTGAGAATCGAAGGAGAAATTGAAGTTTGAAGTTGTTGTGTTCGTGAAAGAAAGCTGCTGCCGAAGCAGCAGCGTTGCAACGCTGAAGAACGGCGTCGCAACGCCAGCGTTCCCTATCGACGCGGGCGTTCAAGGGGTCAGCAGCGTTGCAACGCGCCTTTCCAGCGGTAACGCGCTACCCGATACCAGCGCGCAAGGCAGACGGCGGGCGTTGCAAAGCTGGCCTCAGCGTTGCAACGCCGTGGGGCATTCCAGGAGCTGCAGACAGGTTCAGATGGTTCAATTATTTTTGATCCGGTTCGGGCGGTTCAAGGCCGATTCAGGGTGTTTTTGTACCGGTTTCATGAAATAAATTAATGTAATTTATTTTTTTTTGCACTTTAGGGGCCAAATTATTCTGGTTCTACAGCTATTTATCTTTATGAATGTCATTTAGATTATTCCCACCTTAGGATAAGCATGTTCATGCATTTTATTTATATAAATGTTATATGAATATGGTTGAATGCATGACTAATTTATTTTTTCATGAGTAATTAATTATAAGTGTTATATTTAGATTATATGGAAAATAAATTGCATGGAGCATGAAATTACTTAGTTTAAAATAAATGTTATTTTGTTTAAGTAATTTTGTAATTCAATTAGTTGAATTCCTTTTATAATTTCAATTTGAATATTGATTGTTGGATTTATAATATAGTTTCTTTATCATAGGTTAATTATTAAAATTTATAAAAGTTAGAAATTAATGAGGTCTTAGAAACCATAACCTATGATAAAGAAATGCATGCAAACATAGGAACTTGGGTTAAAATTTAATTAGTTTTAAATCGTTTAAAATTAATTTAGACCTAAGTTTCAATTTCTAATAGGATTAGAAATAAGTCTTACGTAGTATTTTAAATAGTTTAAAATATAGTAGGACTTTAGGACTTTGGTTATAAGGGAACTCTATCGATGAAGTTCTATCTAAATTTGAGAAGTACTTTAAGTCGACCAGTTAACGGAACACCTCCTTCCTAGGAACTGACCCGGAACCTGAGTTGAATTAACCTTAGTTGTGTTTTATCTCTAGGTAATTAAAATGTTTATTCACCTAGACATAAGGTTTTAAGACCTAGTTATAATAGTTATAATAGGCATAGACTTAGATAGATTCTTTTAGCCAGAATCCGACTAAGTTAAAACTATACCCTAATTTTAGGAACTTCAGTGGGAGAAAACGAGATGTTCGCATCGTGTTTACTCTCATGTCCTCAAGAGTTCACACCGTGAGTTCCATGCTTGGCTACGTGGCGTCAATAGGGCGTCCCTCTACAGTATGTGTTTGCATGGTTCAATACCAAGGTGAATGAGGGAAGTATCCATAGTAAATGGGAGCAGGACGCGTGTCAACGTATTCTACTGTCTCCTCTCCTTCATTAGGTCGCACCAGTGAGATTTCTATAGTCACGCCGCTAGGTTGTCCTGGAACAACCAAACCCTACGGAGGGCCTGACTATAGGGATCGGAACACCGCGAACTCCAGAAATGGATAGGGTCTCTTAGGTTGTTTGCCATCAGTTGTCTTTCTTAATAGTAGCCTGTTGGCTTGGGCCTATTGGATCTGAAAATGGTAGGGTCACATTTACGGGATGAGTTAAGTTAGTTAACAAATCCTTGACCAAACAAACGGTAGCTAAGGACCATTAGAACATGAGATGTTCTGGTAGTGAGAATTGGCTGAGAAAGTCTCAATTCAAGGGAGGAATGATGTGTGCTTGACGGAGGCTTTTGTTCTAAACCCTTGAAGTATCGTTGCAAAATTAAAGGTTTAACTTAAACAGTGGTTTTAGTTTAAACACTAGGGTTCTTTATTAATTTTGCTAAATTAGATTGGTTTTTACAATGGGTTAAAAAGGCATAACTAATTAGAACTATTTTGGATTTTCAGCATGTCGTCCTCAATAATAGCCTTACTTAAAAGCGACCATTTATCTGGTGAAATTTTACTACGTGGAAGTCCAACTTGAATACGATTCTTGTTGTTGACGACCTACGGTTTGTCTCTTTCTCGAGAAATGTCCTCGAGATCCCCGCCGTAATGCGCTCAATGCTCTCAATTAAGGAGGCGTGCTGGCCACTGGATCAAGGCCAATGATAAGGCCATGGTCTACATTTTGGCTAGGGTTTCTGAAGTTCTGGCCAAAAAGCACGAGGGCATGGTCTCAGCTCGTGAGATCATGAGTTCGTTGCAGGAAATGTTTGGACAACCGTCTGGATAGATTCGACACGAATCTCTCAAATACGTTTATAACTCCCGTATGAAGGAGGGGTCATCGGTCTCGAACACGTTTTAGATCTGATTGTCCACTTCAACGTGGCTGAGATGAACGGAGCGGTCATTGACGAGCAAAGTCAGGTATCGTTCATCCTGGAATCTCTTTCGAAGAGTTTCCTACAATTTCGTAGCAATGCGGTGATGAACAAGATAGAGTATAACCTGACTACTCTCCTTAATGAACTACAGACTTTCCAGTCTCTTATGAAGAATAAGGGACAAGCTGATGAAGAGACAAATCTGTTTGCCCATTCCAGAAGGTTCCAGAAGGGTTCATCCTCTGGGACTAAGTCCTGTAGCTCATCTTCTGGGCTTAAGAAGACCCAAAAGAAGAAAATAGGAGGTAAAAGGAAGGCACCTGTTGCTGACAAAGGCAAGGGAAAAGCCAAGGTTGCAGATAAAGGAAAATGTTTCTACTGCAACGTGGATGGGCATTGGAAGCGAAACTGCCCAACATACCTTGCTGAGCTAAAAGAGAAGAAAGGTAAATTAGATTTACTTGTTCTTGAAACATGTTTAGTGGAAATAATGATTTTACTTGGATACTTGATTCAGGAGCCACTAATCACGTTTGCTCTTCATTTCAGGAAACTAGTTCCTTCAAGGAGCTCGAAGAGGGTGAGATGACTTCGGGGCGTAAGCGGAGGCGTCATCTCAGCTCGTGCAGTGGGAGATGCCAAGTTATCTTTCGGAGATAGATTTATTTTATTGAAAAATCTGTATATAGTTCCTAAGCTTAAAAGGAACTTAATTTCTATCTCTTGTTTAATATAACTTGGATATTGTATTTCTTTGTCAATTAATGAAGCGTTCATTTTGAAAGAAGATGTCAATATTTGTTCTGTAAATTGAAAAATGGCTTGTATGTACTGAAACCGAACAAAACGAAAGCAATTTTAAATCATGAGATGTTTAAAAATTCTAACACTCAAAATAAAAGGCAAAGAATTTCTCCAAATAATAATACCTATCTATGGCATCTTAGGCTTGGTCATATTAATCTCAACCGGATTGAGAGACTCTCTAAGAATGGACTTCTAAACAAGTTAGAAGATGATTCTTTACCGTCTTGCGAATCTTGCTTGGAAGGTAAAATGACCAAGCGACCTTTTACTGGAAAAGGTTACAGGGCCGTGAGCCCCTAGAACGTGTGCATTCGGATCTTTGTGGTCCAGTGAATGTCAAAGCTCGAGGAGGGTACGAATATTTCATCTCTTTCATAGATGATTATTCGAGGTATGGTTATCTATACCTAATGCATCACAAGTCTGAAGCCCTTGAAAAGTTCAAAGAGTATAAGGCAGAAGTAGAGAATGCATTAGGAAAAACCATTAAAACGCTTCGATCTGATCGAGGTGGAGAGTATATGGATTTGAGATTTCAGGACTATATGATAGAATATGGAATCAACTCTCAACTCTCAGCACCAAATACACCACAACAAAATGGTGTGTCAGAAAGGAGAAATAGAACCTTATTAGACATGGTTCGTTGTATGATGAGCTATGCCCAATTGCCTGCCTCGTTTTGGGGATACGCAGTAGAGACTGCATTTCAAATCTTGAACAGTGTTCCATCAAAAAATGTTTCAGAAACACCTTTTGAACTTTGGAAGGGGCGTAAACCTAGTTTACAACACTTCAGGATTTGGGGTTGTCCGGCACACGTGCTCGTGACAAACCCAAAGAAATTGGAACCTCGTTCAAGATTGTGCCAATTTGTTGGCTATCCCAAAGAAACGAGAGGTGGTCTTTTCTACGACCCACAAGAAAACAAGGTGATTATATCGACAAACACCACGTTCTTGGAGGAAGATCACATGAGGAACCACAAACCGCGTAGTAAATTAGTACTAAATGAAGCTACACATGAACCAACAAGAGTTGTTGATCAAGCTGGACCTTCATCAAGAGTTGATGGAAGAGCCACCTCAAGTCGATCTCGTCCTTCTCAATCGTTGGGAATGCCTCGACGCAGATGGGAGGGTTGTTTTCCAACCTGACCGCTACTTGGGTTTAGCTGAAACTCAAGTTGTCATACCTGATGACGGCTTAGAAGATTCATTGTCTTATAAACAGGCAATGAATGACGTAGACAAGGACCAATGGATCAAAGCCATGGACCTTGAAATGGAGTCAATGGACTTCAATTCGAAGATGGGAACTTGTAGAACAACTGAAGGGTTAGATCCATAGGGTGTAAATGGATCTATAAGAGAAAGAGAGATGCGTAGGAAAGGTACAAACCTTTAAGGCTAGGCTTGTAGCAAAGGGTTTTACCCAAAGGGAAGGAGTTGACTATGAAGAAACTTTTTCCCCTGTTGCTATACTGAAGTCTATAAGGATACTCTTGTCCATAGCCGCATTTTATGATTATGAAATTTGGCAAATGGAAGTCAAGACTGCCTTTTTGAATGGTAATCTTGACGAGAGCATCTATATGTCTCAGCCTGAAGGGTTCATAACCCAAGGTAAGGAGCAAAAAGTTTGCAAGCTTAATTGATCCATTTATGGATTGAAACAAGCGTCAAGATCTTGGAATATAAGATTTGATATTGCGATCAAGTTTTACGGCTTTGACCAAAACGTTGATGAGCCTTGTGTTTACAAGAGGATCATAACCAACAAAGTAGCTTTGTTAGTACTTTATGTTGCTGATATCCTACTGATTGGGAATGATGTAGGATACCTAACTGACATAAAGAATTGGCTGGCAACCCAATTCCAAATGAAAGATTTGGGAGAGGAGTAGTATGTTCTTGGGATTCAAATCTTTAGGAATCGTAAGAACAAAACGCTAGCACTGTCTCAAGCGTCTTATATCGACAAAATATTGTCCAGATATTCGATGCAGAATTCCAAGAGGGGCTTATTACCCTTCAGGCACGGAGTTCATCTGTCTAGGGAATAGTGTCCCAAGAAACCTCAAGAAGTTGAGGATATGAGACGTATTCCTTATGCCTTTGCAGTAGGTAGCTTAATGTATGCTATGCTGTGCACGAGGCCGGACATTTGTTAGGCAGTGGGAATAGTCAGTAGGTACCAATCCAATCCAGGGTTAGACCACTGGACAACAGTTAAAAATATCCTCAAGTATCTAAGGAGAACGAGGGACTATATGCTTGTGTATGGGTCTAAGGATCTGATCCTTACTGGATACACTGATTTTGATTTTCAGATCAATATGGATTCTCGAAAATCCACATCGGGATCAGTTTTCACCCTTAACGGGGAGCTATAGTATGGTGAAGCATCAAGCAAGGATGCATCGCTGACTCCACAATGGAGGTTGAGTATGTCGCTGCTTGTAAAGCAGCTAAAGAGGCTGTTTGGCTAAGGAAATTCCTTAATGATTTGGATGTTGTTCCAAATATGGGATCTCCTATTACCTTATACTGTGACAACAGTGGTGCGCTAGCCAATTCGAAGGAACCTGATACGAGAAATAGTGCAATATTGTTGATCCGTTTACAAAGACTCTCACGGCTAAAGTGTTCGAGGGTCATCTGGAAAGTCTAGGTCTACGAGATATGTACATAAGCTAATCTAGGGCAAGTGGGAGATATGTAATGGGGTATATGGATGCCCTAGTTTATTGTATTTCTACAGTTTTAGATTATGATGTACCCCATTAGAGTTTTAGTTCAAGTGGGAGTTTGTTGGAATTTGTGCCTTAAAACTCGTAGTTTGTAATTATGTTCTAATTAATGTAATAAAGTGTTATTATTTCAATAAAGTGTTATTGTTCGTTATCTACGAGTTTGCCTTTATTTAAAACCCTAAATCCAATAAACTAAACATCCAAGGTTGTTAAATGAATCTTTAACTGAATGTAATGTACATAAAAAGGATCTCGGTTCGAGATATGCCTTAAAGGGTCTATAGTTGGGGATAATGTTTGGGTACCTTACCCTGGTTAAACTATGGATGTGGCCCACTTTGTATTTGATACAAACATTGTGATCCTAACGTGTTCGTGTAAATGACATGTGAGTGGGGATATCCTATGTAATGAGATTACATAAGACTGGACCACGAAATAGTAACCTCTAGTCAACTCAGTTGACTAGTTAAGTTTCTATTTCACTAGGATGACCTAGGCAACTTGATCTCAATCCCGAAAGAGTTACGAACTCTTGTTTGCGAGGGATTGTCCTTTGACTAGTATGGGTGAGAGTGGCGGATTCACGACTCAATATGCCTACCTTCTTGGGCACAAGACCGAGTGAGCGGCTGGGAACTTAACTTAGCAAGACGAAATTCACTCCTTCCCGCCTACTAGGGTAAGTAGAGGAATGTTCCCTTAAGTGGTGTCTCCGAGACTTGAACAAAGAGCCCGACCCTCTCATTGGCCCGAGAGGGACTCTGTTTGTTGGTAGGACCACAAACAAATTGTTCATTAGAGAAGCACGCGGTACTTAAGGCACAAGATGTAACACCTAGGGGTAAAACGGTAATTTGACCCGGTGGTGTGTTACGAACATTCGTGAAGGATTGACTTTGTCGCTATTGGTCAATATCCATGGACACAAAAATATATATCTGCGGTGAAACGAAGCAATTTGTGGGACTTTAGTGGAGTGTTCCAACAGTTAACGAATGTTGATTGGGAGGTTAATGAGATTAACCGAGCAATCACGTATCGTTGGAGCTTCTGATCTGTAGGTCCATTAGGTCCACCTTCTAGCTCGTAAAGGGTTCTTAGATCATTTGAATTTGAAATGTGAATATGATTCATATTAAATTATATGGGAGAATTGAATATTTGAAAGAGTTCAAATATTATATTAATTAAATATTAGATATTTAATTTGGTTAATTAAATATGATTTAATTAATATTTTTAATTTAATTTAATTAATGGGAACGTGTTAGAAGGACACGTTCCCCACCTCCCTCCCCATTGATAGGGAGTGGGGAGGTGATCCCTCGTTTTATTCCTCTCCAATGGAAGAGAGGAGGTTGATCGATTAATCAATTTTGAATTGACAGAAAGAATTCTCTCTCTCACACTCTCATTCCCTTATTCTTCCAATTGTTGGAAACCTTCCCACCAAGGAAGATTTAAGAACTCAGAGATATAGAAGGTGCTTACTGTTGGTGGTGTTCTGTTGAAGAAAAACAGAGAACTTAAAAAGTTCCTGTGTTGCTGATTTCTTTTAGAGGAGCAAGGAGTTGCTGCAAGTTGAAACTATAAAGGTATTTTTCTTCCCTTAGTTTAATTGTTAAACTTAACATATGTTTGCATGTCTGCAATTAATCCATGTCTAATAGGATTAGAAATACCATGCTTGTTCTGTATTTTTGTCAATGTACTAGTTTTTGTTTTAAGCAAAACAATCAAGTAATTAAGATACCAAACACGTTTCTGCAGCTCAAGGAGATCAGATCTCCATCAGATGCAAAACTCTAAGAAGGACTTGTTGTCTTTCAGGCATGGGGTTCGCCTGTCAAGAGGTTGAGGATATGGGACTAATCCCCTATGCTTCAGCTGTAGGGAGCCTCATGTAGGTCATGCTGTGTACTAGGCCCGACATCTGTTATGCAGTTGGGATTGTCAGTAGGTATCAATCCAATCAAGGATTAGATCACTGGGCAGCCGTAAAGGCAATCCTCAAGTATCTAAGGAAAACGAGGAACTACAACCTTGTGTATGGGTGTGGGGATTTGATCCTTACGGGATACACAAACTCTAACTTTCAGACCGATAAGGATTCTAGGACATCCACTTCAGGGTCAGCGATTATTCTGAATGGAAGAGTTGTAGTGTGGTGAAGCATCAAGTAGGGATGCATCGTTGATTCGATGGAAGCTGGGTATGTTGCGGCTTGTGAAACTGCAAAGGAAGCTGTTTGGATTAGGAAATTCATGATGGATTTGGAAGTTGTTCCAAATATGAACTTGTCGATCACGCTATTTTGTGACAACAGTGGTGTAGTAGCCAACTTGAGAGAACCTCGGAGTTATAAGAGGGGCAAGCACATTGAGCGGAAGTATCACCTGATACGGGAGATTGTGCACCGCGGAGATGTTAGAGTGACGTAGATAGTGTCAGAGCACAACGTTGCTAATCCGTTTACAAATGCCCTCATGGCTAAAGTGTTTGAGGGTCACCTGAGAGTCTAGGTCTTCAAGTGCTTCCTGACTAAGGCAAGTGGGAGTATTGTAAAGGGTATTTAATGCCCTAGTTTATTGTAATTTTACTGTACATTTGAGAAATGTATTTAGTACTCCACTAGCTTAGTTCAAGTTGGAGTTTGTTGGGATGTATGTCCTAATCTCGTACATGTTTGTAATATTACTATTGAAATAAATAGGAGTTATTTTTTCATCACTTTGTGTCTCGCATATTTACAAACTTTGTCCAATAAACTAAGCTCCAGGGTCATTGAATTATGAGAGAACTAAAACGTGAACGGTGTGTAGTGGACACACAGGGAGGATCACGTTCGAGTTAATGACCCGAACGGTCTACAGTATACGGATAGGGTTGGAGACCTAATCCTGGATTTGTTGTGGATGCGACTCGCTTTGTATTAGATACAAACGGGTTGGGGCATCCTGTGCAATGAGATTGTACAAGACCAGACCGTGAATTATTAGACCTATGATGTAACACCGTTAACAGTATAGGACTAATCACTTTGTAGTTGACCATTAATGACTCGACCTTAATCCACGAGTGTGTTTACGAGTCACATCTGCGGGGTCCGTCCTTTGACTAAATGCGGGTGAGGGTGGTCACAGTTACTCGCCCAATATGCCTATTTTCTCAGGGACAGGACCACGTCGGGAGCTGGGAACTTGACTACGCGAGATGGAATTCACTCGTTCCCGACATTATGGAAACTAGAGGGTTTGTTCCCTTAAGTGTTGTCTCCAGGGCTTGGACAACGGGCACCCACCTTCTCACTGGCCCGAGAGGGGTGTTGTTTATGGTTGGACCATACAACGTTGTTATTCATTAGAGGAGCAGTGGGACTTAAGGAGCAAGAGATAGATAGAGGGGTAAAACGATAATTTGACCCAGCAGTGTCTACGAACAACCTCTGAAGGGTCGACTCGTGGGCATTGGTTATATCAATGGACACAACTTGTCCTACAGTGATGGGAGTGCAGCTACGGGCTTTAGTGGAGTGTTACCGTAGCTAATGAATGTTGATTAACCGGGTCAAAGAGTTTGATAGATTAGTCTCGGATCATTAGAGCTCGTCATCTGTAAGTTCATTAGGTCCCTCGGTTAGCTTAAACTGGATAGATAGAGGGCTTACAGTTTGGTGTGGATTTGAAGTGTTCAAATTCATTAAAAAAGGTTTTATGTCATTTATATGAGATATGATTGACATATTATATAGTTTAATGTGAATGTGATTCATAATAAACTATAGGTTAGCCTAATTGCTCAATTAGGGCTAATTTAGTGAAATTGGATTGAGAGAAATTAAATTGAGTGTGATTCAATTTAAAATCCATAATTATACAAATGTGATTTGTATTATAAGGTATGAGATATCTTATTATATGTGGTTATGCAAATATGATTTGCATAACTTAAGGTTGTGGTATAATGGTAAATAGGTGGAGATTTCAACTCCACCTATCACCATTATATAATGCCTTTGTAAGGTCATTGCTCATTTTTTGGATTCTCACCAAAAGAGCTCTCTCATCATTCTCTCAACTCTCTCTCAAAGTTTCTCTCTACCCTAAACCAAAAGAGTCCCACCACTCTCTCTTTACCGAAGAACAATCAAGAAGACCTTTCGGAAGTGTTTGACTCGTTTGTTGTTCGAAGAGTTCGTGATCGTAGAGATCGAGAGCGCGAAGAGTTCGTGACCGGAGAAGGAATTCGTGAAGAAAGGTTCTTCAACAAGTAGGTAATTCTTCTTACTATTTTTCCTTTATTCTTCAGCATGTTTAATCTAAATTCTATAGGATAGAATTAATTTTAAGAATTATTTTTCACAACGTTCACCATGACGATTCAAAGTCGTTTCCACTGCAAGAGTTTTATTCCCTTCAACCGCACGGGTCTTCAACGCATGAAAGTAGCATAGACGTGAAGGGATCGAATCCCGCAGCGGAAGCAATTTTGAATTGCATGTTCATGATTTCATTACATAGATCTATAACAAGAACTAAATACTAAAGATTAAGCACGCATTACAAGTTAGGACTCCAAGAATTTTACCTTTGAAGGATACTTTCTTCACGAGCTTCTTCTCCAACGATCACGATCTCAGCAATGCGAACCTAGCACGTGTGAAGATTCACCACTAGATCTTCTTCGTTGTTCTCTAGGTGAGGGAGGAAGGTGGGTTCCTTTAGGATGAGATGTGGAGGTTTGAGAGAAGTTTTGTTTGGAACTCTTTCCAACAAAAAATAGAACTCTAGGGTTGTATGTGAAATTCTCATCTCAAAGTTACATCTTATGCAACTATTTATAGGGAAATATGATGGAAATTACCATCCTATCCTTCCTTCATTCTCTCATTATTATATAGTTAATTTGTGAATCTAATTCACTTAAAACTATATATTATATCAATTATATCACATATAATTGATATAACACCTTATATATGAATTTGAACACTTCAATTTCATTCCTAACTTTATACCCTCAATGTTACCATGTTGAGCCAACGGAGGGACCTAATGGACCTACAGTTCATGAGCTCCAATGATGTGAAATTAACTGATCAAACTCTTTGATCTAGTTAATCAATATTCATTAACTACAAGTCACTCCACTATAGACTTGTAGCTGCACTCTCCTCACTGTAGATTAGATGGTGTCCACTGATATAATCATTACCCATGAGTCGATCATTCACAGGTTGTTCGTCATCATAGTTGGGTCAAATTACCATTTTACCCTTGTGATTAAATCTTTGTTCCTTAAGCACCACTGATCCTCTAATGAACAACAAGTCTATGGTCCTACCATACTCAAACCCTCTTAAGCTAGTTTAGAGGGTGAGCCCCGTTTTCAAGACTTGGATTCAGTTTTTAAGGGAACAACCTATCTAATTCCTAAGACTAGGAATGAGTGAATTCCATCTTGTACAGTTAAGTCTCCAGCTACCTACGAGGTTCTGTCCCTGAGAAGGTAGGCTTATTGAGTCGGCTACAGGCCACTCTAACCCATACTAGTTTAAGAACAAACCCCTATAAGCAGTAGTTCTTAACTTACTTAGGATTCAGGCCGAGTCACTAATTACCATCTGTAAATTATCAGTTGTATCGCGTTAACGGCATTATACTGGTTAGACTAATAATTTGCAGTCCGGTCTTGTATGAACTCTTCATACAGGATGCCCCAACTCACATGTCATCCACATTAATGAGTTGGATTACCTCATTTGTACTAACTACAAAGTGGGTTGCATCCATGGTGTTACCAGAATAAGGTTTCCAACCTCATTCTTATACCATAGACCATTTAGGTTAGACTCTTGAACAATCCAAATAGTGTCTACTACACTGATGTTCAAGATTCATTATAACGTTGGATCTTAGTTTATTGGATTTATAAAACAAGAATATAATTTTATCAAATCAAATAACTCTTTATTCATTTGACCAAAATTACACAAGTTTAGGGCACATATCCAACAATCTCCCACTTGACCTAAAGCTTGTGGAGTACATAATTAAACATTACAATAAAGGAAAATACAATAAACTAGGGCATTGAAACCTTGTGTATAACATACTACCACTTGCCCTAGTGGGGGAAGACTTGTAAACTTAGACCTTCTAGGTGACTCTCAAATACTTTAGCCATGAGAGCCTTTGTAAAAGGATCAACAATGTTGTGCTCGGAGGCTATCTTCGTGACAATCATTCTCTTCAATGCACGATCTCCTAGATGAGATGATATTTTCGGTCAATATGCTTACCCCTCTTGTGACTTCGGGGTTTCCTTTAATTTGCCACAACACCACTGTTATCACAATAAAGCTTGATAAGCAAACTCATATTTGGAACGACTTCCAAATCTAACATGAATTTTCTTAACCAAACGACCTCTTTAGCTGCTACATATTCGACCTCCATGGTGGAATCAGCGATGCATCCCTGCTTGATGCTTCGCCATACTACCATTCCTCCATTAAGAGTAAATACTTACCCTAATGTAGATTTCCGAGAATCTTTATCAGTTTGAAAGTCTGAATTCGTGTATCTTGTAAGGATCAAATCCTTAACCCCATACACAGGCATGTAGTTCCTTGTTTTCCGAAGATACTTAAGGATTGTTTTAACCGTTGTCCAGTGTTCAGGTCCTTGATTGGATTGATATCTACTGACCATTCCAACTGCAAAATAGATGTCTGGCCTAGTACACAACATGGCGTACATCACGCTCCCAACAACTTATGCATAAGGAATTCGTCTCATGTCCTCAACTCCTTGAGGTGTCTTAGGATACTGTTCCTTAGATGAATGAACTCCATATCTAAAAGCCAATAAACTTTCTTGGAGTCTAGATCCCAAGAACAAACTGCGCTTCTCCCAAATCTTTCATTTGGAATTGCATAGCTAGCCAATTCTTAATGTCAGTAAGATAACCTACATCCCAATGAATAGGATATCATCCACATACAGAACTAGGAATGCGACAGAACTATTGATGATCTTCTTGTAGACACAAGGTTCATCATCATTCTGGTCAAAGTAAAAAGATTTGATTGCCTCATCAAATCTTATATTCCAAGACCTAGAGGCTTGTTTCAATCCATAGATTGACCTTTTAAGCCTGCAAACCTTTTGCTCTTGTCCTTGTTCAATGAACCCTTTGGGTTGGTCCATGTAGATGTTCTCGTGAAGATTGCCATTCAAGAATGTTGTCTTCACATCCATTTTCCATACCTCATAGTCATAATATGCGACAATGGCAAGTAGGATACGAGTAGACTTTACAATAGCAACAAGCGAAATGGTTTCCTCATAGTCCACCCCTTTAACCTGGGTATAGCCCTTTGCTACTAGTCTAGCTTTAAAGGTTTGCACCTTTCCATCTACACCACGCTTTCTCTTGTAGATCCACTTACAACCTATAGGTTTTACCCCATAAGGTTTATCTACAAGATCCCAAATAGAATTGAAGTGCATAGACTCCAATTCTTGGTCCATGGCTATGACCCATTTGTCTTTGTCTTTGTCAACCATATCTTGATTATAAGTCAATGGATCCTCACAATCGTCATCTGGTATGACAACTTGAGTTTCAGATAATCCCATATAACGGTCAGGTTGTGTTATAATCCTCCCACTACGTCGAGGCAGTCTCAACTCTTGAGATGGACACTCTTGACTAGACAATCTAGTATCAACAACTCTTGTTGGTACTAGCATTATTAGCAACCCTTGTTGTTGTTCCGTCTAATTCACTCAACACAATTTTACTTCTTGGTTTGTAGTCCCTAATGTGGTCCTCCTCTAAGAAAGTGGCATTTGTCGACACAAGTACCTTGTCTTCCTTAGGATCATAGAATAATCCACCTCTTGTCTTTTATGGGTAGTCTACAAATAGGCACAATTTTGAACGTGAATCTAATTTCTTTGCGTTTGTCACAAGGACATGTGTTGGACATCCCCAAATTCTAAACTGACATAAATGTATACTGCAGTCTCTACTGCATAACCCAAAAAAGAATCAGGGAGATGAGCATAACTCATCATTGATCGAACCATGTCCAACAAGATTCTATTTCTCCTTTCCGATACACCATTCTGCTGAGGCATACCGGGTGTTGAGAGTTGGGATGTAATTCCATGTTCTATCATATAGCTCTGGGATTTTAAATCCATGTACTCTCCACCTCGATTTGATCCAAGTGTTTAATTGTTTTACCTAATTGATTCTCAACTTCAGCCTTGAATTCCTTGAACTTTTCAAGTGCTCCAGACTTATGATGCATTAGGTAAATATGCCCAAATCTTGAATAATCATCGATAAAAGAGATGAAATATTCATAACCTCCTCTGGTCTGAATGTATAAGCTCAAAAGGTTCTTTGGCTTTATAACCTTTTCCACTAAAAGGTCTTTAGTCATTTTGCCTTCTAGGCAGGATTCACATACAGGTAAAGTATATTCTTCTAACTCATTTAGAAGTCAACTCTTTACCAATCTCTCAATCCTATTGAGATTAATGTGACCCAATCTAAGATGCTAAAGATGAATTTTCTTTAGGAGAAATTTTACGTTTCTTATCAGTTCGTGTATTTGTTACTTTGAATAATTCAATGTTTAAAACTATTTTAACCGAATTAAACCCTTACAAATAATTCTCAAGAAGAGCAATGTTGGGATGTATGTCCTAATCTCGTATATGTTTGTAACATTCCTTATTGAAATAAATAAGAGTTATTTTTTTCATCACTTTGTGTCTTGCATATTTATAAACTTAATCCAATAAACTAAACTCTAGGGTCATTGAATTATGAGAGAACTAGAGCTTGAACGGTGTGTAGTGGACACACAGGGAGGATCACGTTCGAGTTAATGACCCAAACGGTCTACACTATACGAATAGGATTGGAGAACTAATCCTGGATACGCTGTGGATGCGACCCGCTTTGTATAGATACAAAGGAGGTGATCCAACTCGTTCATGTGGTTGACATGCGAGTGAGGGCATCCTGTGCAATGACATTATACAAGACCGGACCGTGAATTATTAGACTTACTGATGTAACGCCGTTAACAGTAAAGGACTAATAATTTCATAGATGACCAATAGTGACTCAACCTTAATCCTAAGCGTGTTACAGACTCCTGTCTGTAGGGGTCTATCCTTTGACTAGTACGGGTGAGGGTGGTCACAGTTACCCATCCAATATGCCTATTTTTCCCATGGATAGGACCACGTGGGGAGCTGGGAACTTGACTACGCGGATGGAATTCACTCGTTCCCGAATTAGGGAAACTAGAGGGGTTGTTCCCTTAAGTGCTGTCTCCAGGGGTTGGACAATGGGCACCCACCCTCTCACTGACCCAAGAGGGATGTTATTCATGGTCGGACCATGCAACATAGTTGTTCGTTAGAAGAGCAGTGGGACTTAAGGAGTAAGAGGTAGACATAGGGATAAAACGATAATTTGACCTAGCTGTGACTACGAACAACCTGTGAAGGGTCGACTCACGGGCATTGGTTATATCAATGGACACAACTTGTCCTACAGTGATGGGAGTGCAGCTTCGAGCTTTAGTGGAGTGTTACAGTAGCTAATGAATGTTGAATAATTGAGTCAAAGAGTTTGATAGGTTAATCTCGAATCATTGGAGCTCATCATCTGTAGGTCCATTAAGTCCCTCGGTTGGCTCAAGCTGGATAAATTGAGGGTTTACACTTTAGTTTGGATTTGAAGTGTTCAAATTCATTAAAAGGGTATTTATGTCATTTATATGAGATATGATTGACATAATGTACAGTTTAATGTGAATGAGGTTCATAATAAACTACAGGTTAGTCTAATTAATTAATTAGTGCTAATTTGGAGAAATTGGATTGAGAGAAATTAAATTGAATGTGATTCAATTTAAAAATTTCACAATTATACAAATGAGATTTGTATAATAAGGTATGAGATACCTTATTTTATATATCATGGTTGTGGTAAAATGGTGAATTGGTGGAGATTTCAACTCCACCTCTCGTCATTATATAAAGACTTTTGCAAGAAGGTTTAGAAAGATCACTTCTCATTTTTTGGAATCCATCCAAAGAAGTTCTCTCTTCTTTCAACTCTCTCAAGAAAAATCTCTCTACCCAAACCAAAGGGAGTTCCACCATTCTCCCTCATTCGATCGAGAATAACCGACAAGTCGTTTTGGAGGTGCAAACTGTTCGGTTCGAGAGATTGCGTGAAGAGTTCGTGACCGGAGAAGAAATTGTCGAAGATAGGTTCTTCAAGAAGTAAGTAGATCTATACTTTCTGTTTTTTCTTCTCTTAAAAGCAAGTTAGCCTAGAATTTATGTGATAGATTCAATTTTAAGAAACGTTATTTCACAACGAACATCACGACTTTCAAAGTCGTTTTCGCTGCGGGAGTTTATTCCCATCAATTCGTATCAGAGCAAATCGTTGGGTTCTTCGTTGTGCAATTTGTTTTTCTTAAAATAAGGTGTGTTCACCTTAATTTCATGAGATGAATTTTGGTTTTGCATATTGGATGTTTCGGTGTATGACACTTTATCTTAGATTTACTTTTCTGTTGATTTGATCAATGTAAAGGTCTAGTGTTCTTGGGCATTTTAGAAAGTAAATCAAGTCTTTAAGTTTGTGTCGTTCGTGGCAAGAGTTGTTGTGAAGAAATCGGAGCGAAAACGGGCGAAAAACGACGAAAAATAACAAAGGTGTTTGTTGTTCTGTCGATGGCATTGAGACGTTGTTCTTCGGCATCTCAACGTCGTCCGCGCGATTGGAGGTTGTGTTGCGGAGCAGCGTTACGACGCTGGTTGTTGCGTTGCAATGCTGAGGCGTTGGGCGCGCGAGGTAAGGTAAAACGCTGGGCGCTGCAGCGTTGCAACGCTGTGAGCGTAGTGGGCAGTTCGCGAGAAGATTGTGTGTGCGTAGTTGCTGAGGGGGAGGTTTTCTCACATTATGGACGGTTTTTCATCATTTTATTATTATTTTTGTAAAATTTATTTTATTTAATTAATTTAATTAATTAATATTAATATCAATGGTATATTAATGTTAATTAATTTAATTAAAGTCCCTAGGGTACCAAAACCGGTCCAATATTGCTATTTAATTAATTTTATGCATGCAATGTATGTCATGAAGATTAAAATCTCACCTTAGGTTAAACATTTCATGCATCATATCTATATTATAAGAGTTATAATATATACTATGCATGATAGGATTATAATAAGAGTTATAATATAATGTATGTTTTTAATTCAATTAATATAAGTGTTATATTTCTTAGATTAAAGGCATTGAC